>JAPDVU010000001.1:41072086-42353479 GCA_026230045.1 Corynorhinus townsendii
AACGTTTTGATAATTGTATAGCACTCACATCTTCATGTTTTATCAAGAGTTTAGCTAAGTTACTCTGTAGCTATTGATGCCTTGATATTAGCTGCCTACAGTGACTTTAAACTGACACCAGCCCCTCATGCTAGCACACATCCTAGATAGTGGCCCTCAGAGTCACAAGTAAATGAACATTCCTGATATAATTTTCCCAGCAGCACTGTAATCAACAGCCCCCCTGCCTCCCAGTCCATTGTCCTTGTGTGCACCTGAGAGAAGACCCCTTTGGGGTTTGGATTGATCAATTCAGCTTTAGCACAGGAATCCAAAAGCATTCCATCCACGAGCCCGGAAAGAGGCATCTGCCCCAGAGCCTGCCTCCTCTCTCTCTGCACTCTGTCATGACCTCCCTGTTTGGCCCTCAGGGTAGGGCATGTACTTCCTCCAGGACCTGTGAGAATTTCCTATTTCAGTTTCTCTTGTTGTCTATTGTTGAACCACAGCTCACCATCTGGCAACCTGTTCTCCACTTAACAACTATTACTTTGACAATTTCATAACAGTTTTACACATAGAAGTTATTAACATATTATATATCCAAACAAAGTCCTAGTTAAACCTAATTTAACTGAAATAAAATGATAAATACAATATTATATTCCTTTCACCAAAAAGTTATCTCTGTTTACCACTCAAAATTGCCTTGTTTTCTTTCTCACTATGGAGATATCTTTGCACCTAAAATTACATCTGCATTGTTTGACTTCTGCAGGAGAGAATAAAATCGATGAAGATCTGAACTGCATTTGTATGAGTGAATGCATTATCTCAAACACCTAATAGAGCACTAGAGAAATATCTCTATAAATATCTAATGAATTAATAAATACTTCATTGTGATGTTCTAAAGTCTCATAATAGAGAGTTTGAGAACCACTGAATCTGGTAAAGTTCAAGTCTTCTAGATGCATCCTTTAAAACTTATTTATGTATGTAGACTTTCTAAATGGAATATCATTGTATCTCATTTATTAGTAGATAGAAATTACATCTTCTTAATAGTTTAAGCATAAATAAAAATAGCGTTTTCAGATGTATTTTGTAAATGTTATTCATGCATTGTTTTCTGTAGGGAGCGGCTATAGGGTTAAGCCTAGGGCTGACCACAAACCAGTCCTAGCTTGGAGGGCAGAGCCCTCCTAGCATAATTAAACCGAACCTTATAGCCCTCCCTAGTTCCTTCCTAGGTAGCCAATGGGCTGTGGGAGGTGCAGCAAGGTGCAACTCACAAGAACACTGTAACCATGTTAACCACTCCCTTGTTTTGCTTTGTGCGCTCTGACTATAAAATAAAGCTTGGGCTTGCAGGCTGGGTCACTGTTTCCTCATCCAGGCACCCTGATTCAACCTAGCCCCAGCTGTATTCTCTTGTCTGTCTTACCTTCACCTCCCCCCTCAGGCTCACCGAACCTGGCCGTGCTGGCGCGGCACAGTTTTCTAGAGTTTATTTTTCCCTACTGTTACGTTGTATGCAATGGTTATATCTTCACTGGCATCTTTCATGATATAAGTAACAGATTGATGTTATTTGGGTTAAGAGAGTTGGACATAAAAAGCTAGAAACTGATGTAACACTTTAATCAATAAAGAAATTTTTTAAAAAAACTAGAAATTGATGCTACAAAGATAGCCTCTGTGACTATGCTTTCCAATTCTAAAATGCTTCCGAATCATTTTTAAAAATGTTAATAATGACTATCATTTTAGAGGTGCTTAAATCTTATACTCATATTAGAGATGCATTAATTCCATTATTTCCCTCACTTCAGTGGAATAATCATATTTCTAATAAGTTGGCGCTATCTAAAATGTTACATTCATTTGTGCACAACTAACCATGTGCACAGATGGTTTTACATTTTAGTTACAAATATAGAATCCTTACTTAATCCTGGAAGACAGATATTTGCCCTACTTTTGATAAAGGAATACCACGAGTCATAGTAGTTCAGTAACGTAAGATAATAAAATATTAATTTGCAAATTTACATAATACTTTGAAAAAATTATTTGTGTCTAATTAAGGCATAAATATATCTGCACTCAGAACATAAACCACTGTACCACATTTCCTCTCATGACTCTCTGTTAAATATAATAAAATTACCATTTATGAGATAAATCTAAGTGCACTTAATTTTTGTAAAATTAGAACTGCCTGCAATATTATGAAACTGCCAAGTACATCCAAAAAGAGGGGTGGGTGTTGGAGCTCCTCTGGTTTCACAGAAAACAATTATGTTTATCATCTCTTTTGGTAAAAAGATCTCCATTTTGTAATTTTTAATGATATAAATCTTGATAGCACATTTTGTATTTAACTCATTATTAAAAGGGACTTTAAATACATTTTTAATTTCCAGGTTTGAATGTTAACTAATGTTATTTTATGTCTACATAGAAAAAATAGAAAGAATGCTTAAGAAATTTATTTTGTCTCAAATAAAAGGGCAAGTAGATATCCCTTGAAAACATCATCTTTATCCTGAAACACAATGTCTGTGTCAGAAGTCAGACCGCTCAGTCATGAAATCAAACTGAGCATGGGAATTTGGGCTCATGACAACTCATTAGTCATTAAGTGGGGGTATAATAGTTGAGAGCCAGGCAAAGAACATGCATTGGCCAGGTTCATAGCTTGGTTCTAACACACATTAAGTTTTTCATTTCAATTATCTGCACCACAATTTCTCCCCTGGAAAGGGCAATAATAATAATACCACTTAAATCATTTTATAGAAAATAATATTAAAGTGCAGAGATATTGGATCATGTCCATGGAAAAAGATAAAGCTGCCAGACATAAATTCTGCTATGACTCAATCCAAAGTTTATAAGCTTTCAACTATATCATGCTACATAATAAGAAGTAGGAGGAGGGAGAAAGAGGTGGGGATGGGAAGAAAGGGTGGAGGAGGACATGTGGAAGAAAAAAAGAGGAGCAGGATGATGAAGGAGAAGAACAGAAGAGAAAGAAAATAATGTCATTTATATATAATGAGTGGCCAGATTATTATGATCTCTTAACACATAATAATCTGGCCACTCAGTGTATATATATTAGAAGCCCAGTGCATGAATTCGTGCATGGGTGGGGACTGGCCAGCCTGGCCAGAGGGAGGGAACATGGGTGATTGGCCAGCCTGCCTCTGCTGGTCGAACTCCTGGTCAAGGAAACAATTTGCATATTAGCCTTTTATTAAAATGGGTGCTATTCTCACTTTACAGATGAACAAATGGAAACATCGATGTGCTAAGTAGCTTGCCCAAAATGAAATATTAAAAGTGGTAATGTGAGAAGTTAAGAATTCTCAAAATTTCTAACTAAATATTAAAAGTGCAATTTTTATGTAGTCTCACTGCACTATAATTCTCTCTACTGTTTTCTGGTAAGAACTGGTATTTTGCTGTAAGAAGGATTGGAGATTTATTGAGTGCTTTATTTTATTTGTAACAGTCTTTGAAAAGCTTTTGAGAGTTTTGACATAAAACAAAGTAAATAATAGGAGAAAGAGGGCTCTAGTGGTCAAGTTCCTGGAAAAAAATTTAAAGAAAAAGAATGGGATAATATTGGAAACGTTTATCAACCCAAGCTTTTAGAGTTCTAGCCATGCTCTTGAATCATTGACTTACTACAAGATAAGCTTCTGGCATTTTACAAAATAGAAGTGAGACAGAGATAATTAGCAACTAGAAATAATTCATTGTTAAATTTTTAAAATTAATATTTCCGATATATTTTTGATGGTCCAATAAATATTTATGATATTTAATAATATATTTTAAATCTATTCTCTACCTTATCCTTGGTTAGTCATATTTTTTAATCATTCATGGGAAATAACTAAATTAGTTAAATATCCCTATCTGTATTGTCACCTTTGTGAAAATCTTGTTAGATTTTTGTAATTATAATGTAACTAGCAAGTTATACACTAATTCAAAGTTAAATTATATACATCATTGTTTGTAGCAAGCCAAGAGGAATTTGGGTATTCAGTAGAATGGATGATTTAAATGCTTTTTCTATTAATATATTTACATTTATTCCATTGATAGTTTGATTTAGAAAATAATAAAATTTATTTTTAAATATTATACATTTCTACCTTAAAACTATCAGTGCTAAACAAAAGTGCATCATAAAAACCACATATCTTTTAAAGGGGAATTGTTTTAGTTAGTACATATTGGTGAAATGTTTTCTTTGTGCCAAACACTGTTCTAAATGTTGGATATACAGGAATGATAAAAACCAAATCTCTGATTTTGTGAAGCTGGCATAAAAAAGTAAGCAAAATAATAAACAAGATGAAAAAAGAAATAAGTGCTATTAAGGAAATAGAGCAAGGAAGGGTAATGGAATATATTGCCAGATTTTGAAATTTTAAATAAGTAGTAAGGAAACTCTGCAAGAAAAAAGTGACAGTTGAGTCAAGACCTAAAGGAGGACCCTGACTAGTTTTGAGTAGTTAATGATATGCTCTGACACAATTTAACAGGCTTGTTCTGTTGCAGTGTAGGGAATATATTTGAAGGTACTAAGGACTGACACAGAAGAAAACAAAAACAAAAACAGGAGTTCTAGCATTCTAGCAGGAGAGGTGGTTAAAATGTTTCAGTGTCTGGATATATGTGAAGGCACAACCCTGAAGATGGATTGTATGTGTGTTGTGAGATTAGATAAATTGTGTTGCCTCGAAGTGTTTGCCTTGAGCTATTTGAAAAATGTGGTTCTACTTATTGACCTAAAAAATCTTGAGGAAAAAATTTTTTGAGATGATCAAATGTTGAGTTTTGGATATGCAAAATATGAGATGCCTAGTAAATATTGAGATAGATAGATAGATAGATATGATAGAGATAGATAGATAGATAGATAGATAGATAGATAGATAGATAGATAGATAGATGATTACCTAATATGAGAAGTTCTGATGACTGAGTTGATGACAGTCCATCCACACCTAATAAATAGGTCAGGTAAAGAAGACAAAGCAAGAGAAAAGGGAGGAGCCAATAATGTTGGTTTAAAAAAACAACTGTGTGGTATTATCCTGGAACTCAAATAGCAAAAGTGTTTTAAAGAGGATGTATTAACAGTGGCAAATGCTCATATGTTCCTCATAAACTGAGTACGACGGTATGAGAATTGACCTTTGGATTTAGCAAGGATTTACCACTGCCTCTGGTGACCTCAGCAAGTTCATATCCTGGAAAGTAATAGAGGAAGGTGCCTGAATGGGGTGTGTTTAGGATAAAATGAGAAGATAAATGATGGGCAGATGAAATGAACACAATGAAAATAATGAGGGAAATGGGCACAAGCTGAAGAATATATTTAAAGCAATAGAAAGTGTTTTGTTTGGGGGGTGTGTGTGTGTGTGCAAAACACGATTCCGTATATTTTCTTTAATCCCAGGAATTCTCTCAATAGTTTGGTCTCATGAATATCCTTGGTACATTCTTTGTTCATTCTGAAGTTGATGTTATAATATTTATATACAAACACAATTTCTACAGAGCTCAGCATATATTACTAAGATACATACATCCTATTCAAGATACCTAAACATTTACATCTAACAAATCATGTTAATGGGTAATTATTAAGAAGTCAAATTGAAATTCTGTGCCAGTATCACAAGGTTCATCACTTATTTTTTTCTTAGATTTTTACATACATTAAATTTATCTCTCTAAATGATTATTAAAACTACAAAAAATATTTTCCCAATCCTATGCAAGGCACTATGCTAAGTCTTGTTAAATATACTTTTCCTCCTCTTCACTATACACTTAGAAATAGATTTTTATTAACCTATATTCTAAATAACGGTCCTGGATTCAGCAACTCAGTGACTTTCCTGAGCCTTGATAAGTGTGATTGATGTGGCAGGGATTCGGTGCAGCTATGCATACTTCCAAAGTACATGACCTATAACTTTTACAACTTTATTAGACAGTAGTTACTGAAATATAAGGACTAAATCATAAGCAACACTTCTTTTGTACAGTGGATAGAGCTAAATGCAATGCAAGACTCTTAACATGACCTTACTGTTAATATAGCTATTTATTTGTTTAAGAAAAACAATAATCAATATTGATTTTCTTAGACAAACACGATCAATATTTCTCATGGTTACAAATTTGATCTAGTAAGAATCATGAAACAACAACAAAAAAGTAAAATAATTAAGATATTTTTTTCTTTTAAAAGTCATGCCATCATTATGAGATAATTTACCAAATTACAAAATTAAAATAAGATGAAATAAAATCCAATTCTACTGGCAAGACAAAGATTTGTATGAAGTAAGTTGTACATCATATGGTGCTGATTGTCCAATAAAGGTTGATGAGGCATTCAAAACTAATCCCCTGTCCAGCTTACTGAGTTTCCCCTAAAAGTTTGCTACTGGAAATGCAAATACCAGGAATCTTACATATCAAATATGAGGTTCCAGAGCCAAATACATATCTCCAAAAAATGCTGGTTTTCTGGATGCTTAATTTTTTTTTTTGCAATTTAAGTATTGCTAGAATGCAAAATGCCATGTCTTAGCTTCAAATGAATCACAGTAACATAAGATATAAATGTGAGGAAAATAATTAGGAGCACATCCACTTTTCAGTATTTTAATGTGGATTTTTGGTCAAGGTTTAAATACATTCAGAAAGCACACAATAACCAGTCTCATTTTAGGATCTTGATCTTTGTAAATCCTTGACCAATTTAACATCCATCCCATTGATTGCCATATTTCCCTTAATTTAAATGTATTATTTTAAAGCTTTTTGAATGGTGAGCATTCAAATGTGTCAGCAACTTCCAGATTATATTATTTTTATCATATTTTTGTATAATGCAAAAATATAAAATCTTTACTGAGATGACAGAATAGCTTATGCTGTGTATTAAATTAATAAGTTATAATTATTTATACATAAAATACATACTCATCATGTATATATGGCCCCAATGGTACTAAATAAAAAGAGTTGGATAAAAATGGTTTTAATTCTATGTTGTACTTATGTCTTATATGAACTTGTAAAGGTGCTTTATTTTTCATTTCCATCAATAAATAAAAGTTAATATTACCTCAAAATAAACCAATCATAAGTTATAATTACTAAATAAGAAATTATGTATTATTTTCTTGGCAATTAAGACAGCTAACGAGTACTTCTCTTCCCTTCTTATCTAGAAATAGGGCTAGAGATTAGTTAAATGGAATCCATGATTCAATTTTATTTTTAGAACAAAAGCAAAAACTAAACGTCAGTACAGAAAAATAAATGAATATTTTATTTAAAATATCAATATTTCTCATAATGAATTAAACTACTAGTGTCTTTTCAAACTTCTGAAAGACTAAAAGTGTTTGAAATATTGTACATGCATATGTTATCTACAATGTACACAAGATTATGTAAGCTAGACAGTATATATTTTTATCTTTAATTAGTGAAACATCTGTGCTCCGAATATACTATAAGTGGGTAACATAAAGCAAGAAACTGTGGTTTTGAAAAAAGTAATCCTTTTATAAAAAGTGAGATGTTTGTTTTTCAAGACAAATAATTAAATCAATCCTAAATAATTTTTAATGGAGAGACCTCATCATATATGTCAAATAGAATTTTTAGTAATTTCAGTGACTTTTGTTGGCTGGTTTCTACAAATACTATTTCAACTCTCTGATAATATGAATATTCAAGTGCATGAAGAGAAAAATGTGGAGGCATTTTTTTCATGTACAATGAGAAGGTGAACAATGGAAATTTTGCCTCCCGACAATGGATGACCTAATATTTATTAGCTACCATTTAAAGTGATTATGCGAAATGCAATAAATTTCTTCTACTGAAACAATGTATAAAGTATCTATCCTGCTCATTAAAAAAAAAACAAAAAACACCAAAAGCCAGGAATGTGTTTTACTACAGTTTGGTCAGCATTTTAGAGATTCATGATCATTGTAGCAGAGAAGAGAAATTTAAGTAAATAAACTCACCTTATCCACAATACATATCTGCTTTCTTGTTTGCGCATCAAGTATTTCAATCTCAAAGTGAGCTGCTTTTGGATGTTTCACTGCTGGAGTTGACTTTAGAGGGCCCGCTGAAAGTATAAGTTGAGAAAAGGAGTGAAATTTTCTCATGTCATTCTTTGCTGTGGACCGCGTAGCTCCTGGGGAAGAAAGGTCTCTCTTGCTTTCTGAAACAAGGGACTTCTGCCTTTTGAACATTGTGTAAACCTCCAGGAGAATCTGTCATGTCAAAGAAGACACTTTGCAAGTGTTTTTCCTTCACACCAGTTAAATACTGCTCCTGAAACCCGAAAGGTCAAGTGGCATGCCATTCCAATAGTTCAGTTTTATTTAGCAGGATTAAAACCAATGACTGATCTTCTTTCTATATATAACACACCGTTGTGAATTGCTGCAATGTAGAGGCTTACTTTACCAGCATTCAAGTTGTTCCTTGCTTTCTCCTTTTATCTCTGCTTCTTAATGTGGTGTCTGAAATTCCAAAGCAAGAGTGGGATAGACAATTTTTTTTATTATCTCTGAATTCTGGATGCACTAATCTTCAAACACATATATTATTATGCACATATTCATATTTAAAAGTATTTGAAATTATCTTAGTGCAATCTCATAGTTAAATTTAGAAACACCTAGTACATTGCTATATAATAATTTTTATAGATACTGCCTAAGATAAAGTCCTGTGGCATGTCTTTAATATACATCTATTTGACAGAAAATGAATAAATTATTCCCTCCATACAGGGATCAGAAAGGTGGCAAGTTTTCTATGAGATTAGAATATGCAGAGAGCAATTTTATAACTTAAAGACAAGGAATTAAGCCTGACTTTAACATTTCTACACTGGAAAATCATTGAACTATATGCAAAATCAGTACTAAGCATCATAATTGCTCTTCCAAACTTGTCTTCCTGCATCAACATTGGCTCATCTGCAGTCTCTTTTTAACACAGCAGCTACAGTGATCAACATCTGTCTATATTACAGCTGATGATGCAATGATATGCTCAACACCCTTCAGGGGCTCTCTATCTTAAGTAACAAAAATTCAAAGTTCTCTGCAAAGGTTCATAAGGATCTGCTTCATCAGCATCTTGTTGTATCTCTGATCTTATCCCCTAAGCTATCTACAGTGCCTAGAATCATGTCTGGCACACAATAGGCACACAATAAGCATGTACTAAATCAATCAATTACTAATAAGTATATATTAAGGGTGTAGGGAGAAAGATGTGATGCTAATTGTATGGCTTGTGTAAACTACTATTGCATTATATTAAAACTAGTGGCCTGGGTCCGAAATTCATGCACATTAAAAGGGAATTAATTAGAGGAAATATTTGAATATTGCTATTTGCCCTTTCTCTATAAATAGAAGTGTCAGAGATGAAAGGAAATTAGTAAAATGTATATGAAAATAATATATAAATTTATTAATAAACTGCATGGGGACACATGCAGGCAGTGTCACATCCTTGGCCAGGGATGCAGGCAGGCATCTTCACCTCAGCACTGGGCAGGGGTGCACGCAGACAGCGTCACATCCCAGGCCAGGGATGCACGCAGGCAGTGTCACGTTAACGTTGAGCAGGCCAGCCTGGGGCCGCCCCCAGGCCAGGCAGCGTGGCAGACCTGTGCGCGCCTCCACTGCGGTCCACCTCCGCCAGGGGCTGCCCCAAGCTGGGCTGCATGGAGGCCCTTCTGGTGATGGCAGTCCCAGCTCACGTGCTCCTACTGTGCATGTCTCCTGCTGAGCAGTCATGATGTTACGGCGTCCTGGACACTTTACATATTACTCTATTATTATATAGAATGACATAACTTCAACCCATATAATGTATCTTTACAGATAGTTTCTATTTAAAAAAGGGAATTGTCAAAAGGACACAGGAGCCAAACTTATAGATCTCACCTTTACAAAGCTGCAATGATTCAAGTAAGGAAATAAATACTGATGATAATATATTCTAATTCAAAGGACAATACAAACTCAAATAACAACAGTCCATACTATTATAAATACATGAATGAATAAATAAATAGGGACAAGAAATGGAATTTTCTTACATAAGAATTTCAAATAATATATAGAGATACTCCCCCCTTGAGTGTAGTGTTCACTTAATGACACACTGACAAAAATTAATTAATGAAAAAAGAAAATAGAAACTTTATAGTGGAGAAAACTGGCAGGCAGGCAGCATTTTAACCAAGAGGCCAAGTCTAATATCACCATGAAAAGTCAGGTTGATATCATACTGTTGATATCAGGTTGTACCCACTGATGTCAACTGAGGATACTTCACCTCTGTTTTATTCTTCCAAATGTTCATGAACTCAGCTTGTCTGAAAACACCAGACAAGCACTATTTGGGAGGAAATCTACAAAATACCTAACACTTAAAAACTGTCAAGGATATAAAAATAAAGAAAACAGATGAAGAGATTAAGGGGAAAAAAAACCCCTCAAAGAAACAGATAACAGTATGGTGATTACCAGAGGGAGAGCAGGTTGTGGGGAGGTCGAAGGAGGTAAAGAGGGGATGGCATGTGCCCTGACTGGGATGCTGGTGGAAGGAGACTGGACTTCAGGTGGTAAAAAAATAAACGAATAAAAATCTGCCATTGAGGAAAAATTCAGAGACTATGACACATAGAAAATGACTATATGAATACATGAATAGAAAATGCAATGTGGTATTCTGATTTTTTCCTGGAACAGAAAAAAATAAGGGAAAAAACTTGTGTAATAAGAATAACATCTATAATTTAATTGACAATACTGAATCAAGGATAAGTTATGAGTTTTGATAGACTTACTACGGTTATGGAAGATGCTAAAATCAGGGAAGCTGGGTTGAAAGTACCCCCAAAACCTCTGATTTTTCTTTTCAGTGTTGTTGTAAAATTATTCCAAAATAAAAAGCATAATGTAAACACCACTACCACTCCCACACACACACAAAAGAATAGAGAAGGAGAAAAAAATGAGAGTATAAGGAATTATTTAACAGGGGGAAATTGTAATCTCTACCAGTCAACTAAGGTAAAGCATTTTGTAGGAGAATAAATATTATTTCAGATATTATGCTATTTATTATTCCATTATTATTTTTGAAGTTGTTGTAAAAGTAAAATGTTTTATATTCTCTAAGGTGTTCTTATAATGTTATTTATAACACCCTGAATTTAGGTTTATGTAATACTACAGTTGGACATCACTTTATAAATTAGATTATAATATCAAACTATATTTAAATGAAAAACTATTATAAAAGGTATATTTTCAAGTGGGAATATCTATTCTAAAAAGTGAATTAGACTATCTTTGCTTTTTACCCTCATATTTTTCATATCTTTTTGACAGAAAGTATTCTATTTCAATTTATTTTCCTTTTAAAGTGCTACTTCTTCTTAGATCATTTTAAATAACCAATAGACTTAATTGTAGAACAATTTCAGTTTAGAAAAATTTACATAAAAATTGAGTAATTGAGAATACAGTGGTTCCCCACCACCACCACCCCGTAATACACAATTTCTGCTATTATTATTAACATCTTGCAATGGTATGGAATATTTGTTACAATTGATGAACTGACATTGATATTTATCAACTAAAGCCTATATCTTAAAATTTAGACTTTATATTTTGTAGTTTTATTGGTTTTGGCAACTGCATCAAGTCATATATCAACCACAATGTATCATTTAGAATAGTTTGACCTGAAAATGCACTGCAATTCACTAAAAAAAATCCCTCCTCCTACCCTGCTTCCTGAACCCCTAGAAATCACTGATCTTTTTACTGTCTTTATAGTTTTGCCTCTTCCGTAATACCACTAGTTGGAATCATACTGCATGTTGTGTTTTCATACTGGCTTCTTTTATTTAACAATGAACATTTAAGTTTCCTCCATGCTTTATCATAACTTAAAAGCGCTTCCATTTATTGCTAAATAATACCCATTTCACAGTTTATTCATTCATCCATTGAGACATTTTGGTTGCTGCTATAAACATTCAGGTTCAGGTTTTTGTGTGGATAAAAATTTCAATTTATTTGAGTAAATAACTAGGAATGTGATTGCTGGATGAATGGTAGACCGATGTTTAGCTTTGTAAGAAACTGTCAGACTGCCTTCCTAAGTGGCTGTACCATTTGGCAGTTCCATCTGCAATGAATGAGAGAGCTCTGTTGCTCTACATCCTCTCCAGTATTTGGTGTTGTTGGTATTCCAGGTTTGCACCATTCTGATAGGTATGACATGATATCTTAATTTTAAAAATATTATTATATTTTAATAATAAAATTCTCTAATAATAAATGATGGGAGGCTTCTTTTTTTTCCTTTTTAATATATTTTTATTTATTTCAGAGAGGAAAGGAGAGGGAGAGAGAGATAGAAACATCAATGATGAGAGACTTTGATTGATCGGCTGCCTCCTGCATGCCCCTTAATGGGGATCTAGCCTGTAAACCGAGCATGTGCCCTTGACCGGAATCGAACCCGGGGCCTTGCAGTCTGCAGTCCAAAGCTCTATCCAATGAGCAAAACCAGCTAGGAGGCATCTGTTTTTGTTTTTTGGTATGTTTTTTTTTAGCAACTTTTATTATGCTTATTTGCCATCTTTATATCTTCTTTGGTGAGGTATGTGTTCAGAACTTTTGTACATTTTGTAATTTATTTTTTTAAGCTTCAGTTTTTAATTTTGTTATTATTGACCATAGAGAGAGGAAAGAAGGGGAAGAGGGGAGGAAGAGAAGGAGGAATGGGAGGAGGAGGAAGAGGAGGAGGAGGAGGAAGAGGAGAGAGAGAGAGAGCGAGAGAGAGAGAGAGAGAGAGAGAGAGAAAAACATTGATGTGAGAAACATCAACTGGCTGCCTCCCGAATGCCCCCTCCTGGGGATGAGCTGGAAAACCACGCATGTACCCTGACTGGGAATAGAACTGGTGACTTCTTGGTGCATGAACCAATGCTCAACCAACTGAACCACATCAGCCGGGTTATAATTACATTTTTTTTATCAACATTCTAGACAAGTAATGGAAATTCTAATTATCCATACATGTTTGTGACATTTAACAAATGATTCTGTCACTCACCAGACCATAAGTTTCACAAGGCAGAGACTGGATCTAATTTTGCCCATCCCTCTACCTTCAAGGAATAGTATAATTCCTGGTATATAGTAAGTACATAATATTGTTTATTGAATGATCAATCACATGAATGGATTTTCTTAAATATTAACCAATGATATCACAGTAAGGTGACCACTGGAGTTTAAGAACATCTTTGATAGTAGGAAGGACCACATAATAAAATGATGCTTTCAATCTATATTAAAGGTCACCGCAGTAAATCCTGGAGGTCACCAAACTTGGGGTTAGGTGAGTAGAAGTGAAAACAAAATAGGAAGCCAAAGACAAACCAATTGTTCTAAGTACTTATTTTCTCAATGCTCATGAAAAATCTTATATGTTAGGTACAAAGAATAGGAGTTTAGGAAGTTCAAGTGTGAGCAGAATATCAACACATATATAAAGATGCACTATATTTGGACCTAGGCAAATACATAAGCAGTAATATTGTCTAGGAAATAACATTGTTTAGTGGAAACAGTATGAGTTCAAGAAGTTTTTTTTTTTTTAATTAAATATATATGTGATCTTCAGCTGTCCATTATCTTTCATTTTGAGCAAATTATGTCTTTCACAAGACCTTTATGAAATCTAATAGATCACATACAAAGCTAATAGATAAGTTTCTCAAAAATAGAGGGCTTTCATTATGTACATACAATGTATTTCCTAAACATTGGCCTCCAAAATCGGATTTATGCCACCCAAAATTAAATCTAAGCCTTTTTTGCCCTATCACCCTACTCAAGCATTCAGATTATACCTGTTTTCTACCTTTCTCAATCCAAATGGTTATACTGGTTCACAGAAAAGTGAAATTTACATAATAACCACATTAATGGGCAGACATGGTCCTAACCTACTTCAATTGACTCCCCCAAATATTTGCCAGTATATTACATCCTCTTCCCCTATAACGTTTATATTGTCTTATTTTTTTCTTCAGTTTTTCCCAATTTTAGTGATACCAATGAACTATGAAATGGGCTCTAAAACAGCAGGCTTAAGGTGAATAGAAAGGACTTAGCAAAACAAAATAAATTATTCTCTGAGTCTTCAGAGTATATGTGCTTTCCCCAAAGAATATTTTATAGCCTGAACTGTTACTCAAACTTTTGAAAGTCCTGAAACTACAATGTGGTTAAAACCACTAATGTTAACATTTCAACTAAAACATAATAATTGAAAAATTGTGCATAATAATTGAAAAATTATTTTGGTTACATAAAATAAATCACTTGTAAAAGGATAGGAATAAAAACTGGGTGTTCTTACCATGACAGAGTTTCAGTTTTACATTTTTGGGAAATAGATTAAGATAGTTGATCTAAAACAATCATAAATATGAAATAATGCTGAATAAATCAGCTCATATTGTAGATAAACTAGAGGCCCAATGCATGACAATTCATGCAAGAGTAGGCCTTCCTTTCCTCGGCTCCCAGCACCAGCTTCCCTCTGGCACCCTGGACCTGGACTTCCTTCCTCCAACTGCCACAGGCACCTGGGACCCAGGCTGGCTTCTCTCCAGCCACGGCATCATCAGGAAGGACATCTGGAATAATGTCCAGAAAATGTCTGGTCTAATTAGCATATTACCCTTTTATTATTATAAACTAGAGTCCCGATGCATTAAATTTGTGCACAGGAGGGGGGGGGTGTTACTCAGCCCAACCTGCACCCTCTCCAATCTGGGACCCTTTGAGGGATGTCCGACTGCCCGTTTAGGCCCGATCCTATTGGATGTCCGACTGTTCGTTTAGGCCCGATCCTATTGGATGTCCGACTGGACATCCCTCTCACAATCCAGGACTGCTGGCTCCCAACTGCTCGCCTGCCTGCCCTCCTGATTGCCCTTAACCACTTCTCGCTGCCAGCCTGATCACCCCCTAACTACTTCCCTGCCAGCCTGTTTGCCCTCCCCTGCCAGCCTGTTTGCCCCTAACTGCCCTCCCCTGCAGGCCTCATGCCCTCCAACTGCTCTCCCCTATAGGCTTGGGTCCCCCTCAACTGCCCTTCCCTGCAGGCCCGGTCGCCCCCAACTTCCCTCCTCTGCCGGCCTGGTCACCCTTAACTGCCCTCCCCTGCAGGCTTGATTGCTCCCAACTACCCTCCCTTGCAGGCCTTGTTCCAACTGCTCTCCCCTGCTGGCCCTCTTGTGGTGGCCATCTTGTGTCCACATGGGGGCAGCCATCTTGTGTGATGGAGTGATGGTCAATTTGCATAGTACTCTTTTATTAGATAGGATAGAGGCCTAGTGCACGGGTGGGGGCCGGCTGGTTTGCTTTGAAGGGTGTCCCGAATCAGGGTGGGGATTCCCTTGGGGTATGGGGCGGTCTGGGCAAGGGGCCTGTGGTGTTCTGCAGGTCAGCCACGCCCCCCGGCGACCCAAATGGAGGCCCTGGGATCTGGGATTTATTTATCTTCTATAATTGAAACTTTGTAGCCTTGAGTGGAGACCAAGGCAGGCCAGGGCTGGGGGAGCTTGGCTTCCTCCATCACCAGGGGCAACTCAAGCCTCCTGCTCTCTCCAGCTCCGAGGCTGCCACCATGTTTGTTGGGATTTATTTGTCTTCTATAATTGAAACTTTAGAGCCTTGAGTGGAGGCCTGGGCTGGCCAGGGTGTGCAGAAAGCTTGGCTTCCTCCATTGCCAGGGAAACCCAAGCCTCCTGCTTGCTCTGTGGCCGCAGTCATCTTGGTTGGGTTAATTTGCATACTCGCTCCTGATTGGCTGGTGGGCATGGCTTGTGGGTATAAGAGAGTGATGGTTAATTTGCATATTACTCTTTTATTAGATAGGATTATTATAGAGGATAGCTGCTCTATTTAAAAAGACAGTACAGCCTGGCCAGTCTGGATCAGTTGTTGAACATCGACCCATGAACCATGAGGTCATGGTTCCATTCCTGGTCAGGGCACATGCCTGGATTGTGGGCTTGATCCCCAGTAGGAGATGTTCAGAAAGCAACTGATTGATGATTCTCTCTCATCATTGATGTTTCTACCTCTCTCTTCCTCTCCTTTCCTCTCTCTGAAATCAGTAAAAACATATTTAAAAAAAAAAAAAAAGACAGTACAGCTAAAATGTAGGGGAAAGTGCTCTGAAATTAAAGTCACAGTTAGAGGTTTTTGTTCTAACTCTACCAAAATGTGTTGTGTAATAGTGCATAACTGGTGACCTCTCTTAATACTAGCTATATCATTCATGAAATGAGCACATTTTTAACATAATCTAATGATTCTTGTATCTATGATTTCCAAATAATATTTAAGTTTATTTCCTGTTTAAAATCAACCATAATAAAAAATAAGTAGAAATGAAACCTGTCATTTCTGTACAATAATCCTTCCCCACAGGGTTATTGTACAGTTAAAGTAATATATGTACATATATATTGTGAAATCCTATAATAATTTATTATTAACTAGAGACCCGGTGCATGAACTCATGGTCCAGCAGGGTCCCCTGGCCTGGCCTGCTTCCCCAACATCCTCTGAGGGGTCCCGGATTGTGAGAGGGCACACGCCAGGCCGAGGGACCCCACCAGTGCAAGATCTGGACTAGGGAGAAACGCAGGAGGTTGGCCAGCCAGGGAGGGAACGTGGGAGGGCTCCAGGGTGTGTCGGGCCTGTCTTGCTCAGTCCCAATCAGCTGGACCCCAGCAAAAAGCTAATCTACTGGTCAGAGTGTCTGCCTCCTGGTGGTCAGTGCCCATAATAGCGAGCAGTTGAACTGCCTTAGCATATCATTAGCGTAATATGCTTTGATTGGTTGAATGGCTGACTGGTTGACCAGACACTTAACATATTAGGCTTTTATTACATAGGATTAGCAAATTAGACTGAAGTGGAAGTTTATACTTCAGCAAGACTATGGTGAAATTAAAGGATTTCCTAAAAAGTACATCGATTGGATTGAGATTTAATCTTTCTCAAGAAAATTGGGGAAAATGTAGCCTCATCTTGTATGTGTATAAGGTTCAAGTTTCATATAAAATTAAAATATCCATGGAAGAGAAAAAATAAAAAGATGACAGAATTTACTTCATATTCAGTTTCAAGCAAACCATGTATTTGTGTTTATCTTGTCTTTTTTTAAATATTTACTAAAATGTTTTCTTTGAACCATGTATACAAATTACAAACTTACTGTGTAGTGAACACACAATGCAATATACAGATGGTATGTTATAAAACTGAGCACTTGGAACCTACATAATTTATTAACCTCTGTCACTCCAATAAATTTAACGAAATTTTAAAAAATTATTATAACTCACAAAAATACCATTTAATCTCAGTCTTTATCTCAGCTCTGCCTGCTTCATTTTCCTTACTTGCATGCTATGCTTTCATTAGGGTGGTTGGCTCTGCCCACTCTAATCATCCCTGGAGAGGTACCAAATCCTTCAGGCCTGCCCCTCATCAAGGCCTGCCTTGTGATCACAGTCACTCTCTGATGCCATGTTGGCACACACTGCTCTTTATTTTGGGAGCTGAGACCATGCCTATTTCTCCTCCTTTCATGGAGTTCTTATATTGAATAATGTGGATTGTTGAGCTCCTTTACCAAGGTTGAAAGAAGAACTTGAAAAAAATGCCAATATCCGGGACCTATTTATTTAGAAACAAAATTAAACATTTTCTATGCAGTTTTCTCTGTATTTTTGGTAAGTTGTGGGGAAATCATAATCAAATGAAAAGTTAAGGTTCAATTTGTTAATTAACAACATTGTTTACTTTTTATTATATATACTTGTTTAAGGTTTTATTTTTGTTTGTTTGTTTGTTGGGGGGCTTGGGGATTGAGGCTAGCTCATATCTTTCATTTCATCTGTCTTCAAGAAAACTTAAAATGCATCAAATAGGTATGATTAAGACAGTACAGCCTCATAATTTAAAATTCAGTAATATTTTTATTCAGATTTTAAAGAAGTAAGATGCACTGAGATATTTGAGGTACATGTTTACCTGGAGGCAGAGAGATTGACTTTCAGTGTTTGAAATATCATCTTGTTTGAAAATTCTCTGGGATTGCCATGTTGTTTTCATTTGTATACATGTGTGCCGCAATTTGCATAATTAACTTATTTAGAAAACAAAGTTATGTTTAAACTAAAGTACTTGATATTCACAGAAAATAGCCAATGATCACCTGAGGTGTATTATGTTCCAGTCAATGTACTCAGTGCTTATACGCATAGCAACTATGTAAGATGGTTTATACTATGGATGTGGAAACAGGCACAGAGTGTTTAAGAAACTGACCAAAATCATAGAGTCAGAAAATTGCATAATTGCTCACAAACTTACTCCCTTCCCAGCATCACCTTTTATGGTCAGGCATACACATACCATAGCTAAATATATATGTAGGGGTGTAGTATGCATCATTACCTAGTTAAAATTATTCAACAAGATGCATGTATATACTACCAAATATAATGGTGACCCCAAAATGGTAGACAACACAAACACATTTTAAGTGGCACAATTTCAAAACCTAGGGATGCTTCACACAACACCTATGTATATGTCTCTGTGTACGAGTGTGTGTGTGTGTGTGTGTGTGTGTGTGTGTGTGTGTGTGTGTGTGTGTATTGCTTTTTGGAGAGCTTGTTTTTAATAAAATACAAACACAATGTCCCTTGACTGATACATAGGTTCATGCTTCTCTATCATTCACTATAACTTTCCCCCATTAGTCACATTTCCCACTATTCATAGGGGATCCCAGTCATTCAGGGATTTCTTGAGCCACAGTGATACCTAGAGTTACACAATTCTCTTAAGGTCTGAAGTCTGTCACCACAGGGTCATTATGTTTTCTATATAAGAAACTGCCCTGTTCTGAATATTAACTTTATTTATTTAATTGGTGTATTATGTAGTTTTTATAAAGAAATTATATTTTCCTTAAATCTTAGAATTTATCTTAGTTAATCTGTTTTTGAAAGAATCCAGCATGATACCTAGTGTGTAATATGTCAGGCACTCAATTAAGTTTGATAAATAAATGGGAATATAATAATTATGCTTCAGAGAGTATTGAAAGAATGGATAAAATGTAGTTTTATGTTAATAAACACAGTGAATACCAATATTGGGCTAAAATGTATGTGGGATCAGAATATTCCTTCCATTATATTAGAAAAGAAATACCGAGTCAAGAATAGTCAAACTAACTCTGTCATGCCTGTCCCATAGTAAAGTGGACTGGCAATAGATGAATTAAGAATCACATATCAGGAAGACATATCATTCAAGTACTTTCTGTTTGTACTATCTTATTGGTCTTTGCAATCACATAAATAAGGAAGAATATTTTTAACACTAGAATACCAACTAATAAGGAATAAAAGCACTTAAACTGAAATAAATCACTGAAAATAAAGTAAAACTTTGAAGGATAAATGCTAATGAAAAAGAAAAAAATATTTGTGTTTATACATATGTAAAATATTCACATTTATCAAAGTATAGATACAAAATTATTTCTTGATTAAAAAGTTAACAGAAAGTTCTTATGTATTATAAAATAATTCCTATTCTCTCCAATATGTATAGGAAGACATTTTGTTTGTTTGGAGGTTAATCCTTACACTGCACACTTGACTTCCTGCACCTCAGTATTTTGCAGAACACATCTGAGTGTCTGAGGCTTTCTCATTTCTTGTTCTTCCAACTCTTTAAACCCACTCCTCTCTTCACATATCAATAAGAAATAGAACAGTGGCAAGAGAAGTTCCATACCTGTCAATAAACCAGCTTTGTGCCTCTATATTCCCAATTCTTTGTACTCACATTGTAAGACTAACCATTCTTCCACCTGAAGCCAAAACCTGAATCCCATTTCCTCTTCCCTGGAAAACAATTCTTCAGCAATTAACCCTTCTTTACTGTATTATAATTTAATTTTTACTCAATCATTTTATATCAACATATACATATGTATGTCATAATACCACTTATGTTAAAAATATCTCTTTACTCCACATCTTCTTTCAGCTAGCTACTCCTAAGTTTTATGTTCTTTTTTATGTAGAAACTCTTGCAAATTTTATCTGGGATCTTTGTCCCATTTCCTTTACACTTATTCCCTTTTGGCATCATTTAACATGCCTCTTGCTGATACCCAATTGTTTTTAACAAGATCATCATTGATGTCCATTTTTGCAAATCAAATCTTCAAACCTCAGTCTTCAGTTTTTGAAGTAGTCTGCAGTCTTTAACCCAGTTAACTCACAGCCCCCAAAGCACCTTCATCAGTGTTCTCTAGGATCCCATCTCCCCTGGTTCTGTCTTGTCACTGACCTTGCTTGGGTTGCTAACCTAAGAGGCCTGTCAAATACATCATTCTAAAAATAAAACTTGTGTTTGTGTGTGTTTTTTTTTAATTTGACTTTCTTCAATAAATGTTCTCCTTGTAGTTATTTAAATTTAATAAAATGGTAATTATTCTCATTTTTTCTGGCCAAAATTTATAAATCAACCTAATATCTCTCCTTTCCGACCTGCTAGTCCATATGAAAATGCTGCCGGATATGTAGAAACTCAGCATTTTCACAACCTTCTCAGAAAACGTCATCATTTCTCACTTTTAATGTGACTTTCGTCTCCAAACCACTATCCCTCGATCTAATCTTGTTTCTCTGAAGCCAGTCCCTGCATAAACCAATTGCTCTTCTCATCTCCCAAAAGAGTGAACATGAAAACGACACCCTCCCCTGCTGAGTCCTGTGTTGCTGAGCCCTGATCTCCTGTCTTTCCGCCCGTTCCCTTTGCTCATTCTACTTCATCACTCTGGCCTACCTGTCTCGAGAAACACCAAGAATGTCTCCCCTCAGATTTGTAATTGTCTTCACTCTTCTTGGAGTCAAGTTCTCAGATAATTGCAAGGCTACTTAAACATTTTGGGTTTTTTTTTTTTTTAGGATTCTGTTTAAATATCACTATTTCAGAGAAAGCATTTCCTAACCTGTCCATCTATTAGCCACAAGTCTGAGTCCTTGTGCTCCTTTATTTCTTCTGATCACATATCACCATTTGAAACATTAAACATGGATTTTTAAAATCTCCCTCCCACCTCCACTCAAATGTAAGCTCCACAGGGAATTAGTGTATTTTTTAATTGCATCTTCAACACCAAGAATAATTGCCAGGGGTATAGGAGCCATACGAGGAATATTTATTGAATGCATAAATGAATTACATAGGAAGCAAAGCAGACAAGTTTAAATGATTTATAAATCACTATGGCTGAAAATAGTCTTAATATTAGTTGTTTTGCCGCTATCAGAATGGACAGAAAAGAAAAACTGTTAGACCAGAAACCATTATTTTTCTCATACCTTTGACTGTTTTTAAAAGAGCTTCTAGAATTTTTTTCTTGATTTTTCAGGCAGATTATATTCTGCAAGAGAGTAATATAGAATAACAATTTATTGATAATCAATCTAAGCAAATATCTTGAATTTTCCCCCAAAATAAGGGAGTTAAACAAGAATATAGGCTCTCCTCATTTTAAGAAAAAATACAAATGCATTAAGCAACAGTTTAATTTTTTTAAAGTTTATTTGTCACAATTCATTAAAAAAGTTTTAGTAATTACAAAATAGTTTTAAAAATTATATTATCCATATTCTAATTAATGTACCATCTCTCAGCCTCTTGTTTTCCCCTAATCCACATCATAATTATGTAACAGTTCTTTCACCACATTTCTAAACATTGATTTTGCTGTCATAAAACTCATCCTCAGTCATTCTTCAGTATTTTATATTTTCAACATTGGTGCTTATTGGATTGGCAAAACTAAATGATCTACCAATCCCGTTATTTTACTGAATAAAATATTGACATGAAAATTTAGAATCTATATAGAAAAGTAAATATACTACCCGGCACAATAAGGGACACATGGAGACATGAAACTATTCCCTCAGCACTAAAAAATGATTGCTTAGGTTTTTCAGAGTGACCATGTATTTTTAGAGTCAAAACTAGTAGTAAAGGCTGCTTCAGAAGATTCAGAGTTTTCTCTTTGAAATTGCTTTCCCGAGCTCATCTCTAGTGGTTTTATGGTATATAATGGTATTATCTTAAAGTGTTAAAGTTCTGCATCAGTAAAACAACATATTCATTATACAAGCATACTGTTCAAAATCATCATTTCATTCTACGATACTTTTTGTCTACTTTTTAAAGTCTGGCTAATATCTTTAACATATGCTCTTTAGATTATTAGAAGTATTAATATTAATTTATATTGTTTTTCATAAATTCTAAGTCTGAAGAGATTTCAGGAAAGACCTATCAAAAATAGGATCGTATTCTTCTGGTTGAAATTCAATTAGAAAACACTAAGCTCATTAAAAAAAATATTGTTTAAACATCATACTTGAATGTACATTCTATTTCACTGATTGTATTTTTGAAAAACTGAAATACGTACTTTTCCTGATTTTATACTTTATAACTACACATTTTTATTAAAGATCCACTGCCAATATGAAACAGATAAACTGACATTTTTAATAAGTTCTCAGGCACTATCATTAATCATAATATTCAACTGTCTGTGGCAGCTCATGTTGCACTTTGAAAATTCCACTATGTGGTAATGCTCCCAGCACATTGAGATATTTTGATTGTGTCATCATTACTTTAGCAAATGACTAAGTCATGTGCTATGAGATAATGCTTGTTTTTAATATAGAAAGGAGAATAGCTATGTTCTTGCTTCAGAATATGTTAATACAATTTCAAAATGCACTGCAGAAAAGTATAGAGCTTGCTGAGAAATACATATTGCTGAGGTGTCCCAATGTGGGAAAACAAATAGCAAATAAAATCTGTACACTTTTTGTAATGCCATTTCATATACACCCCAAACAAACAATCATGTTCATTGCCCCTCAAAGCAATCATGTGTAATTGGTTTTATCTTTATTAAATAGAATTAGATACTGTGAACAGGATGATTAAGCAAGTTGATAAACATATAGAGGGCACAGCTAAGCTGTACCCCAAGTTTTCTGGGAAAAAATTAAATGACTTCCTGGTAAAAAGTATTTCAACTCCAAACTTTGTTCAGTAGAAAATAAGCAAAAAAGTGGAAAATGGTTATAAGCAAAATGTAGATTTCCCCATGTGATGGAAGATATATGTTAAGGATTTATGTTTGTGTCTGTTTATACAGGTATAGTGTAGATAGATATACATATTTAGACATGTGATTCTACATGTGGCTTTCAATTATTTCTGAAATATATTATAAATATAAAATACTATGTATAACATTGCTTTAAAGTTTAAAGTGTATTAATAAAACAAAAAAAACTCAAGTATAATCAAGCAAGAACATAGCTATACTCCTTTATTTCTATATTAAAAGCAAGCATTATCTCATACCATATGACACAACATTTTTAAAAATGCAGAGTTGGGGAGAATTAGGTTTATAGTTGTTTATATAGAAAACTAATGGCCTGGTTCACAAAATTTGTGCTTATTAAAAGGGAATTAATTAGAGGAAATATTTTAATATTGCTATTTGCCTTTTCTCTATAATAGAAGTGTCAGAGATGAAAGAAAATTAGTAAAATATATGTGAAAATCTTCCTCCTGTCAGAGTCTGGGGAGCGCCATGGGAACCAGAGTCAAGTCCCCGCTCACCCACGTGCGCCTTGAAATCCAACGAGACTCAAACCTGGCCGGCCCACCCCCTTCGAGCCCTGCCGGGTGGGGGGGGCACAGCCTCAGGTTGCCTGGCCCAGACTGGGGCAGGGGGCATGCCTTGAAGTCCCCTGTCAAGCCCTGTGGGCAGGGGGTGTGGCCTTAGCTCCCCCATCAACCCCCACATGGCGGGGGACATGGCCTCAAGTACCCATCCTGGCACTGGGGTGGAGGGGCACGGCCTCAGCTCCTCTAGCCTGGCGCTGGGGCAGGGGGCATGGCCTGAGGTCCCCCAGCCCAGCATCGGGGCAGGGGACATGCCCTGAGGTCCCTTGTCAAGCCCTGCCAGGCAGGGGGTGTGCCCTGAGGTCCCCATCAAGCCTCACTGGGCAGGGGTCATGGCCTGAGGTCCCCTGTCAAGCCCCACCAGGCAGGGGGTGCAGCCTCAGATCCCAAGGCCCGGCTCCAGGGCATGGGGCATGGCCTCAGGTGCCCTGGCTCACCCAGTGCCGGGGTGGGAGTGCAGTCTGAGGTCCCCCATCAATCTCCGCTGGGAGGAAGGCACAGCCTGAGGTCTCCTGTCAAGCCCCACCAGGTGGGGGGTGCAGCCTCAGGTCCCCCATCAAGCTGGGGGCGCAGCCTCAGGTCCCCTGCCCCAGCCCAGCACTGCCACAGCCTCAGGTCCCTGCTGATTGCTCATTAAGGCTCATTACGGGAACTCAGCCATCTTGTGTTATGGAATCTCTGCCTCTGCTGTGGGCACAGCCATTTGTTATGGCATGATGGTCAATTTTCATATTCCCTCTTTATTAGATAGGATAATACAATAATTAAATAATAATAAATCAAGAATAAACTTGGTGTTTCATGTATTCACAACTATATACCTGTTTTTGCCCCACCCTGTACATTTTAAGATCTCTTTGTGCTATTCCACAAAAGCATCTTGCTCTCTCCCTCAGTTAATCTTTCCTTAATTTTTAGTTATTTATCCCTAAACAACATACTGTGTGGAGTTTTGGGGGACACTTTTTGATATTTATATAACAGTGCTTATTCTTTTATGATTTGAATGCTCTCACAAACATTCCATTTTTGAGAGTTAGATATATTCACACATGTTGTCAGCAGTGACTCCAATAGAAAAAATGGTCACCAATTATTAGACCTTGCCATTGTCAGATCATATCATTTCATTTCTTGTATGTAGTAAAAGTTACTTAAGTGTGACACTGTTTTTATTATATGTTTGTCAGGGTTTGTTTTTTGTTTTGAATTATTTTCTTTAGCAAACAATTCTGCAATAAAAATGCATGTTCATGACTTTTGGTATGCACAGGAAATATTCTCCTACATTGAACACCCAGAAATACAATGGCTGTGTCATAAATTCAGGCATGTTCAATTGTACTGTGAAGTAAAAATTGTTTTCCAAAGTTGTTGCATGAATTTAAACATTCAGCAGCGGTGTCAAAAATTGTCTTTGTTGCATAGCCTTTTCTGCACTTAATGTTATCATACACTTTTTTTTTTCAACACAGTGTGTGTAAAATAATTTTTACTGTGATCTGAGTTTTCATTTCTGAGATTATTGATGAGGGTAAGCATAGTATCACAAAATTTTATGTGTTTTTCTTTTTTGTTAAAATAAGCTCAATTTTTTTAAAAATATATTTTATTGATTTTTTTTTTTTTTTTTACAGAGAGGAAGGGAGAGGGAAAGAGAGTTAGAAACACCGATGAGAGAGAAACATTGATTAGCTGCCTCTTGCACACCTCCTACTGGGGATGTGCCCACAACCAAGGTACATGCCCTTGACCAGAATCAAACCTGGGACCTTTCAGTCTGCAGGCCGACGCTCTATCCAAGCCAAACCGGTTAGGGCAAGCTCAATATTTTATTAATATTTTCTGTTTATTTGAATACTCCTTCAAATAATTTGTAGTGACTCTGTAGTTTCTGTATTTAAATCCTTTATTGATTATGTATACTGTTAATATCTTCATTAGTCTTTTGACTTGTCACATCTTGCTCTTGATAGTGTGTTTATTAGGCATAAATTTTTAATTTCAAAGTAATCTTTTTTCTTTGCCTAATTATATTTAGATTTTTAATAAATCTTTCCATTTGCTGAATTAATAAAGCTTTTCTTCTAAGATTTTTAAAATTGGCCTTCCAGATATGGATAATTCATTAGATATTGATATTTTTGTTATAATGAAAAATCCACATTTTTTTCCAGATGGGTAACAAATGGACCCAACACCATTTATTTAATACTTCACTATTCCACTGTAATAACAGCTTTGTATATGTGAATTTTCTGTGTAAATGACCTGATTCTATGAACTAAGGAATTACACATTCCTGAACAATTATAACAGTATTTTTTATTACCATAGCCATATAAGTAGTCATCATGTGAACTAGGAAAAATCATCCTCTTTGGTTGTCCTGTAGGTGTACCCTGTATACATTTGGCTTCTTTTCCTTATATTAATTTTTGATTATGCTATCATATTTTTTTTTAATTCTGTAGGTTTGGGTTGTAATTCAAATTTGGGGAAAACATTTTATTCATTTTAATAATTTTATTATAATTCATATTTTTTCTGAATTGTCTTCAAATAATATTTTTAATTCTTACATTGCTCTTCTTTTTTTTCTTCTTAATTTGCTCAGTTGGACATAACTCATTTTTAAAAGAAATGGTAAGAGATATGCCAGCAAGAAAGTGGAATAAGTGGAATAGGAGGCTCCTGACTTTCTTTTCTCTCATAGACACAGAAAATAAACATCCACACATGAATAAATTAATTCCCTCTGAGAAAAATCCAAAACCAGTTGGGTGACTTCTACACATTGGGTGACTAAGAAAATTCCCACGTTGAAAAAAGGAAAAGCTGAGACAGGCTAGTAATATAATCCCCACCTCCCATGAAGAGCCTCACAATCAGAGGGAACCCCCCAACCACCAGCTTCTTCCTGAGGAGAAAAGGGTTTGGAGTGCACATTTAGCACCCCAACTTTTATGATTGCCATTCAAGGAACTGGCTCCCAAATCACCTTGTTATCATGGGGTGACCCCTGTGTCCCCATCTGTCACTGATGGAAGTGGGCTTCTTGGGGTGCCAACAAGAATTTCCTGAGGCCCCCATGGGAGGGTGAAGTGTTGCAGAAAGCTTTATTGATAGGTAACATTAAGGGAGTTCCCTTCCAAGGTCCCATCTCCCTCCATCTCACCATGGAAAAAGTCCCATCTTATCTTCAGCAGGACTAGTATTAAAGCCACTGCCCAGAGTCTTAGTTCCATATTAAAATCCATTTCAGTCCAACCTCTGGCTAGCTTAGCTTGTGCTCCCAGCTGTAGTCCATAGTGTGTGGGGTCTTCATGGCCATGGGCCGTGAGCCATGGGCCATGCACTCCTTTCACAGAGCAAAGGAGTGCAAGGAAGCAGGAGCAACCAAGCAAGAGGAACAAGAGAGAAATGATTCTTTTCTGGGGATTTTCACTAGGAGTTTAACCAATGAATCCTTCAGGATTTCATGTGCTTGCAGTGGCTCCACCCCTCTAGGCAATTATCTTTTCCCCAGGTTAGATTGACAGGCAAGCACCTTCCTCCTGTCACCCCAACTTCATATTCCTTACCCCACTGGTTTGCAGGGAATGTACCTGTGATTCCCTGGGGAGTGCAAAGTTGCAGCTTCCTGGTGAACCTGCCCAGATGACCATGCTTATAATGTCTGGCTTCCTCTTTGCTTTCTTCCTATTTAACCATTAACTACGTAGTTATGATGATAGCAACCTGATGAGGTTCTGCACTTGCAAAGCACTTGGGAACCATATTAAACAAAGAGGCAGTTTTATACAAAATTCTTCACCACCACCACCAGTGCAAAAAAGAGCAAGCAGGGTGGGGTTTGCCTGCAAACTTTCCCAGCTGCTGTCAGCTTCCAGGTTAGAATCAGCCCTCAGTTGGGAGCTAACTTAAATCCTTAGAGACCCTGAAAGGGCTGTGGACACTTCCCCTGCTTTCTCTTCTAAGCGCTCCCCAGTAATAAAACAGTCTTCAGCTTCTCCCTGGTAGGAGCAGGTCCACATGAAAAGAGCCCCAACTAATAAGGCTGCCACCCAAGGGACTGACTACCAAATCATGCAGTTCTGGGAGCTAACAGAGCTCTGTAATTGTGAGTCCCCCAGGACACAGAGAACAAAGAGGAGGTTTTATATGGACACATAAGCACTTCCAGTGGCTATTCCCCAGGCTTAGCACATAGCTAGTAGACAAAAAACACCCAGCTCCCTGCTCCTCCCTCAGAGAAGCTAGACTGCATGTCTGATGTCCTGACTTTTCACAGTTGCTGCCTTACAGTCAGGCTTCCAATTAGCCTGTGTCTGGGAGCTGACAGGGCAGGCGATTAGTCCTCTGAGAGCATGCCTGTGCATGTTGGATTTCCCCTCCTTTGGGGCACTGACTGGACTCTGCACACCCTAACCTCCCGAGGCCCACAAAGAACAAAGGCAGGGATTTAGAAAAGCACAAGGCACCAGTATCTTGGGCCAGCCTGAAGATTTTTGCATTTATATTCATCAGGCACATTGTCAATAGTTTGTTTTTCTTGTAGTTCCTTATATGGTTTTGGTATCGAGGTAAAACGAGCTTTGTAAAATGAGTTTGGAAATTTTTTTCCTATTCAATTTGTTTGAAGAGTTTCTGAAGGATTGGCATTAATTAATTTCTAAAAGTTTGGTAGAATTCATCAGTGAAGCCACCTATTCCTGAATTTTTGTTTTGGGGAGGTTTCTTTGTCCTGCTTCAGTCTCTCTACTCATTATTGGTCTGTTCGGATTTTTTATTTCTTTGTGATTCAGTCTTAGTAGGTTGTATGTGTCTAGGAGGTTGGTTTTGTGTTTTGTTGGTTTTTTTTGTTGTTTTTTTGGGGGGAGATGTTACCCAATTTGTTGGTGTTTAATTGCCCATAGTAGTCTCTTATGATCTTTTATATTTCTGTATTAGTTGTAATGTCTCCTTTTTCATTTTTATTTTGAGTCTTCTCTTTTTTTCTTAGCCTACCTAAAGATTTGCCACTTTCGTTTATCTTTTTAAGAAAAAAAAATCTTAGTTTTGTTGAGCTTTTTTATTATCTTTTTAGTTTCTATTTGATTTATTTCTGTTCTGAATGACATCAAGTCTCACAATCTGTTAACCAAGAGATTCCCAAGAATGATAAGTTAAAAAAAAATTACAGCCGGATATATCTTAGTGAAACTTCAGAACCAAATAAGAGCATCCTAAAGAAAAAGAGAGGGGGGAGGGATAGATTACTTTGAAGAAAAATAAAATAGACTGTCAGTTTATATCTTAACAAAAACAATGGTAGCATAAACAACAAAATACATTTTGCTTTAAAGTTAAGCCAAATAAATCAATACACAAATTTTATATATAATTTTTTTATGTTTGTACAATTTTACTAAAGAAATTGATTCCTTGTCCTTCTACTCCTTGACAAACAGGTTATCTTTTTGGTAAATTTAGAAGACAAGACATCTGACTACAGTCTCATGAAAACACAGGCTGTGAGAAGTACTACTTGCATATTTTTAAAAAATTGCTCATGCTCATAATACATATATTAGTGATTTTTCCCAGTTGAGATTTTTTTCCATAATAATCTTAGCATAGAAATAAAGATAATATGATTAAGTGAATGCAGGTACCAACAATACCCTCTTACAGAGTCCTTTCAAAAATGTTTTATGAAAACTTCTTAGAAAGGAAATATCTATTCTAGCACTCAAAAAGAGAAATGTATAATTTAGTTTTCAACAGGAATTCATTTTGCATTTCTTATTAATGTCTCAAAAACTCATTCTTTTTTAAAGTATATATTTTTATTAATTTCAGAGAAGAAGGGAGAGGGAGAGATAGAAACTTTAATGATGAGAGAGAATCATTGATTGGCTGTCTCTTGCACGCCCCCTACTGAGCCCAGAATCCAGGCATCTGCCCTTGAGGGGAATCAAACACAGGACCCTTCAGCGAAGGCAGACATTCTATCCACTGAGCCAAACTAGTAGAGGAAAAAAAATCATTCTTTATGTAAACTTCCTCATGCCCAAGTCCCTCTTTCATTCTCTAAGTTTGAGTGGCCATAAAGTCACTCATCATAGTTCATTCACACTGGTATTTCAGGTCCTCTGCATAAACTGCCAGGATCCTTACACAATTGCTAAATTATATAAGTTTATTCTCATTATGTATTTATGTACTTTTGCTCAAAATGATTGATGATTCGAATTACATAAACTCTCAAGAAATAAAGGAGAATAATGTTATACCATAAATGAACAAATTTAAAAGTGGAAATAAACACACACATACACACCAAAAAACAAACAGTACTCTGTAATTAGTATTCTTATTTGGAATACAAAGGATCAGATAAATATTTATATTTAAAATTACATATTATAGCATTATAATTGGAATTTATAATCCTGAGGTACACAGAAGAAACACATTATAAAAAGAAATCATGTTGCTTCATTTTAATTTAACAATTATATTTTGTAACATCAGTGGCTTATTGATATTGTGGATATAAAATTATGTAAATTAAAATCTTAGTAAATTATATGTTAGCATTTCTTTGGTAAATGTCACATCTCTGTGATACATTATCTTTTCTCACAATGGGAAAAGGGGCAGAATTATTTTTAATTTAACATCAAGTCTAGTGAAAGGGGCTTTATGAAAAGACCACAGAGAACTTGCTATTCATCTGCTGCAGTCAGCCTACTGAGCCAGGAGGGGTCATGAGGACTTGAAGAGAGTGTCGTAAAAGGCACATTCATGATGACAGCTTCTAGAGTGTGTTGGGACGAAGAATGCTTAAGCTGTATCTCAAGAGTAAAAAAAAAAAAGAAATAGAGGATTTTGCTGAGGGAGCTATTTTTAAATGCCCCCTTGAGGAGGCATATCAGAAGAGATAGGGGAGGAATTTTAAGTGGCCATCAGGTTAAAAATGAATTTCCCTTAAGTGAAATACAGGTGAGGGATCCCCAGTGGAGGACAGCTCCTGAAAGTTCACAAAGTTTCCCACAAGAGATAGAGTCTGATTACCTACTAAATTTAGGCAACATCAGTGACAGGTCATGACAGTACCGGTCAACTGGGACCCGGCCAGATCACTGCTCCAACACTGAAAGTGTCATCATGCTTAGTGAGCTGGAGAACTTAGGAGAAAAAGAAGCATAAGAGTGGGGAAAATTAGAGAGAAAACCAATTATATCCATTTCAGGTGTCCAGAATGGAGCAGGCAAGGGAAGAAAGAGAATGCAAATTTCACTTGAAATGGAATTCAGTTTGCTCATTAGGCAGTAGCCAGGTTTCTTTAGAGAAACAGACCATAGGATGTGTGTGCACGTATATGTGTACATGTATATATCTATATCTTTATGTCTATCTATTATCTATCTATCTATCTATCTGGAGATAGATTTTTAGGAATTACCTCATGAAATCATGGGGCTGAGAAATCCAAAATATGCAGGCTAAGCCAGTAGGCTGGAGACCCCAGGAAGAGTTGCAGTTTCTCTTCCTCCAGAGAACTATCATTTTTGTGTTAAAGACTTCAACTGATTGGTGTGACGCCCACCCATATAATCAAAGGTAGTCTGCTTTACTCAAAGTCCATGGATTCAAATGTTAATCGTATCTTAAAAATAGCTTCACAGAAAAACATCTAGATTGGTAGTTTCTGGGTATCATGGCCTACCAAAGTTAACCCATATAATTAATTATTACACATGGGTAACTGTTTTAATCACTAAAATGAATTTGTTTTGAACTAAAAGTGAAGTGCTTGAGAATTTTATTGTATAAAGCCAGAAAGAAAAATCTTGAGGTTGATTTCAAATTCCATCAATTAAATTAGGAAAATTACATATATGCAAAGTCAATCAGGGGAAAAATGGTATTGCATCAGCCAAGCCTTAAAATAACACTACATTAAGAATGGTAACAGAGGAGAAACCAAGATGGTGGCATAGGTAAATGCCTGTACTTGCTGCCTCCCACAACCACATCAAAATTACAACTAAAATACAGAACAACTATCATCCAGAACCATGGGAAAGCTGGCTGAATGGAAGTACTACAACTAGAGAAGTAAAGAAAAAAGCACACTGAGACTGGTAGGAGTTACAGAGGCGCAGAACAGGCTGGTCTGGCACCTGAGTGTGCCGCTTTTTTAATCAGGAGGGAGATCACTTCTTTGGAGTCCCAGCCCCACACCAGACCCCAAGCCCAGGGTTCCAGAACTGGGGAAAGAAGTCTCTATGGGCAATAAGAACTACGGACTGTAAAAACCCAGTGCGGATTGGGGGGTCAGTCACACAGAGGCTACTGGAGACACAGCTGCTCCTCTTTAAAGGCTGGCACTGCAAATTGAATTTACAAGCTTCTACTTCCTCTGAGCTCTAGTGCTGGGCGAGGCTCTGGGGAACCCAGACACATATGGGGAGAAACTGGACTGTCTGGCATCAGGGCAGGAATGTGGGGGGCAGCTTTCTTCCAGATGGTGGTGCTCGCAGCTTGTACCTGTGCTGGGACCTCCCTAGTGCATGGCTGACTGGCAGCCATTTCTGTTTGCTCTACCCTGGAGATTCCCTGAGACACCACCCAATTTACAACCCCACCCAAGCTGTGCACAGTGTCTTTTGCGTATGAATGGCCTGTCTTTTCTCAGCCTAAAACCTGTCAAATTAGTTGCATCTGGGTCAGGGAGCCCCAAAGCTATCAATAAAAGGCCCAAGGCTGGCACCAGCACCAGCCTGCCTTGCTTCACCACTGGGCCTCATCTGGGCATTTCCAAACCAGATATAAATCTGTAGCTCCTGCTGGTGGCTTTCTTTCTCTCTCTCTCTCAATCTCTCTTCTTCTGATCAGACTTTCACATCTACTAGTCACAAATGCCCTCTATATCATCAAGTCCAATACAAACCCTTTAGCACTCATTCGACTGGAAGTGTCAGAAGCATTTGACAAAGTTTGTTACTCCTTCCTTGAAAAACTTTATGTGATTTCAGAAACATCAGTCTCTTGGTTTTCTCCCTATCTCATGAGTCACTTTTACTCGGTTTCTTCTGTATGTTCTTATCCAACTTCCCAGATCTTGGTCTCTAGATGTTAGAGATGTCTAGAGTGAAGGAAGAAGTCATTCCCTTGTTTTATTTGCATTCGACACTGAATTCATTGAATCTCATAGCTGAAAATACCATGAACATGCCACAGATTTCAAACGGTGAGCCTTTAATCTAGAATCTCTCTTCAAATCCAGGTTTTTGTGTCAAACTGCAAATATGATATCTCCATTTACATCAAACCTAATAAATCCCCTAAAGCAGGTACTCATTCTGTAAAGCTGTTCTATCTCAATCTGTCATATCAGTTAATGGAAACTGCATTAACGAATTACTGTGGCACACACATTCACACACATATAAACACAAAAATACACTCACACAAATTGGAGCTAACTTTGACTATACTAGTATTCCCTGTTACCCCACATGCAAATCATCATGATATCCATAAGTATTTCCTTCAAAAGTTTATAGATACACATACATGTACATACACACACACTCCAATGACTCCCTGCATTCTGGTACAAACCAAGGTTATTTGTCTCCTGGATTATTTTAGTATTCTCTTAACTGTTCTCCCTGCTCCCAACATTCAGTCTCCACATATCAGTTAGAGATCTTTAAAACAAAGTGAAATCATATTAACAGTCTTCACAGAGCACTGTAATGGCTTCTCATCTTACCTTCTTTGTAAGTTAGTCTTTACAGTGATCTACAAAGCCACATGAGGTCTTCCCACCACATATATAGCCCTATGATTTTATTTTTAACTATTTTTTCCTGTTGCTTAAGGCCTCTGCACTTGTCCTTCCCTATCTCTGAAACCCTCCCCATGAACTATAGATGCTCACTCCCACATTTCTTGCTGCTCATCTGCTCCACTGTGACTTTGTTATAGAGACTCTCACAAATCACCCTCTCTACCATAGACACACCCAAGAATCCCTATCCATATTACCAGGAATCACATAACTGCATATCACGTATGACTTGCTTGCTATCTTTTACCCCTCCTCAAGGTGAGACCAAGGATGGCAAGAACTTGATCTTTTTTTGTGTAATATTGTGGCCCCTGTGCAGAGAAAATCATCTATCATAGAGTAGATGGTCAACAAATATTAAAATAATGTATACTCTACATGGATAGATGAATAGATGGATGAGTGGGTGGATGGATGGGTAGATGAGAGTTATGTGGTGATATTAGAAATAGTTGTTTATACACTGCTCCATAGGCCAAAAACCAAGGAGTAAGAAAAGCTTTTAGAAACACTTGTGCAATGAAACAGGGTATAGTATCCCAACTGCCAGCAAAGTCTTCAAGGATAATATTTTACTATGCATTTATAAAAACAGATCTTAACCTCACAGGCTTACCAATACTGGGCCAGGAGAACAATTATTTTAAGCCTACAGGTAGCATAGACATAGCAAAGGGAGCTGGTGGACTTTAAGCAGTCCTGGAGTTGAAATAAGGGGACTCCATTGAGATCTGCATGGATACACAATGGAGATGAAGGTTGGGGGGACATGAGAGGTAACACATTTATTAGAGAATATCTTTAGGCATTGGTACTGCAAAGAGAGTTCAGACTTTGCCTTCAAGATTTGGAACAATAGGAACAATTTTTCCAGGATATAGAAATGATTGGCTACTGACTTCACTTTTTTTCTTACTGTTACTTTCTAAAATTATATTCAGAGGCCTAGTTTGTGGAGATGTTTCTAATTGGCTTAATGAAAACCTCAATAATCTATTTATAGACTTACTCAATGTTAAAATATTTTATGAAGTTCCAGAGATAGAAATTTGATATTATTATTTAAGTTTCATCTCCTGGCCACTAATATTATCCACTAGAGGCCCCGTGCATGAAATTTGTGCATGGGGGGAGGGGGAGGGTCCCTCAGCCCAGGCTGCACCCTCTACAATCTGGGAACCCTTCAAGGGCAGTCGGACATCCCTCTCACAATCCAGGATTGCTGGCTCCCAACTGCACGCCTCCCTGCCTTCCTGATTGCCCCTAACCGCTTCCAGCTGCCAGCCTGATCATCCCCTAACCACTCCCCTGCCAGACTGATTGATGCCTAACTGCTCCCCTGCCAGCCTGTTTGCCCCTAACTGCCCTCCCCTGCAGGCCTGGTCATCCCTAACTGACCTCCCCTGCAGGCCTGGTCACCCCTTACTGCCCTCCACTCCAGGCCTGGTACTTCCCAACTGCTTTCCCCTGCAGCCCTGGGACCCCCCCAACTGCCCTCCTTTGCAGGTCTGGTTCCTCCCAACTGCCCTCCCCTGCTGGCCAAGACTTCCTTTTATGCAGCTGAAGCAACATTTTACTGATGACTTTTCAGTTTTCCATATGTTTTTCATTCAGTTGATGTGGCACCCATTTTCCTTCCTTTAAAATCTTTCCCATTGCTTGTAAATGATCAGAAATTGTTTGCTTAGCAACGTTTAATCTTTCTGAAAGTTGTATTTGAGTTTGACATGCATCTTCATCCAATAATGCTTGTAATTATTAGTCTTCAAACTTTTTCAGTTGACCTGAATGTTCTTTGTCTTTCACATTGAAATTATCACCTTTAAAGCATTTAAACCAGCATTCACAAGTATCTTGAGATGGAGCATGTTCACCATAAGCTTCTGTAAGCTTCAGTAGCACTGTTCTTCAAAATAAAGTAATGAATTATAACTTCCACCAATGCTCTTTTTTTGGCATGAAATTTGACATTTTTAAGCATAAAAATATCTATGATGTTAACACTTCCAGCAAATTTGACATATGAAGTTTTGAAGCTTGTTGTCAATACAACAAAATAGCATACATATCAAATTGCATATATATCAACATATGTGTAACTCCATCTATTTAATAAAAATGCATTATTAACCGGTACACCTGGTAATTATCCATATATATAAAAAACCAGTGACCAGAACGCTGTAACAACCAGAATGACCAATCACTATGATGCCCACTGTGGCCAGCGAACAGGCCTAATAGTGGGTGTGGCCGGTGGCCAACCTCCTGCAGCCCCTCCCTCAGGCAAGCACCACCCCTGATGGGCCTCCTTACTCCAATAGGGGGCTGGGCCAGCCAGCGAAATTCCTGCAGCCCCTTCCCTGCCTGGCCTCACTCCAGATTGCCCCCCCCACCCCAATTACAGGCAGGGCTGGCTGGCCAACTGCCTGCAGCCCCTCCCCCTGTCTGGTCCCACCCATGATGAGTCCCCACTACCCCCAATCAGCCCACTGCCCCTCAACCCAGCCAGCACTGCACCTGATCGGCACCCCCCACATCAATAGGGGATGGGGCCAGCCAGCCAACCATCCACGGCCCTTTCACCCAGCTGCTGGCCCCTGATCAGCCCTCCCACCCCATTTGGGGGTGGGGCTGGCAAGCCCACTGCCCACAGCCCCTCCCCATGGCCAGCCCCCACTACCCCAATCGGCCCACAGACCTTCCTCCCAGCCAGCTCCACCCCTGATTGACCCCCACATACCAATTGGGGGTGGGGCAAGCTGGCCCTACACCCACAGCCCCTCCCCAAGGCTAGCCCCACCCTCAATCAGCTCCCCCACCCCAATCGGGGGCAGGGTCCACCTGCCAATGGCCCGTGACCCTTCTCTCCCAGCCTGCCCAGCCCTGGTGGGGATCCGATCAGGGCCGGCTGGCCAGCCAACCTCCCACTATCTCCTCCTCCCCACAGGCCCAGCTCCGATCCACCCAGATCAGGAGCGGGCCAGCCTGACCCCACCCATGCACAAATTCTTGCACTGGGTCTCTAGTTTTGATATAATATTGAAATTATTGTTACAATCAGGCACAGAACCCTACATATTTTAATGGAAAACATTTGTCAGTCTACCTCAAAATAAAGAGTAGGAATGAGTTTAGAGGACAATCAACCTGAAATAAGTATGCTCTTACAAATACATTTTTCCACCTTAAAGAAATTGATAGGTACTTTTGTTTAGCCAACAATTAGCTAGACTACTTCACCCAGGATCACACCAATTTATTAGATAGAAAATATTACCATTCTTTTCACCAGAATTTCTTTCAATATGATTAAATATATGAATACTGTTCCTTCTACTTTATAAATAGTATTTTCTCGATTATACTAAGAAAAAGGGATTTATAGACATATCAAAAATTGTTTTCAGCATTCTAGCCATTCTTTAGGGGTAATAAGCCTGCTCTCTTAAAAACTGAACACAATTATATTCAGAGTAGTTTGATTTCATAGCAAGGGATGGATGAAAACAACTTAATGAACAAAATCTGACTAAATAAATGAGCTTCTGCGTTTTCAATCTATAAAAAAAGAAATCCCAGCCCATATCAGACAAAACTTTAAATTGTATGTAGCAGGCAGGGGAGCTTATGATTCATTTCATCTTCATTGATTAATAAATTTCTCATTTTTGCCAGTATATAGCTACAAAATTGCAATCTACGTGAGTAATTAATTGGATGGTCTTGTCATTTTCCTATCTAACAGGAATGAACAAATGAGACCTAAGTTTAGGAGGGATGAATGGGCTTCTTTTTTTTATCATCATACTAACATTTTTCCACTGTTTTCTTTTCAATTAACATGTAAATGAGAGTAGCCTTCCTAGTGCTACAAAACAGATTTTATAACAAAAGAGAAAGGAATTTAGTATGTTTCTCATGACGAGACACATTGTAATTTTTACAACTTAGAGAAAATAGAGGTGAGGTTATATATTCCCCCATTTTAATACAAAGATCTATGAGTAGATCAATAAAATTGATTTATGTTATATTTATTGTGAAATGTTATGATACAGAAATATTCTGACAGCTATCTTTCATTTAATAGGCTAAAATAGAGCATTTTGATCTAAAATATTTTTTTGAAATCTTTATGAGTTACTGTTAGAAAATTGTTGTTAAAATAGTACAGTGACTATTTGCTAATTTAATTTAAAAAGAATACTTCATAAAAATACTTGTTGAGAAGGCTCCACAGAAAATTAGTTACTACCTAGTCATATCTAATAATTTTTTTCATTTATTTACATATATACACAGTCATTCATCACTTAATGACTGGGATATGTTCTGAGAAATGTAATGACATGTGATTTCATCCTGGTGTGAACATCATAGCATGAACCTCCTACACACCTTGGCTGCATGGTATACTAGCATCCTATGGCTCCGAGGCTACAAACCTGTTCTGACTGCTTCTGAACTGCATACTGTAGACGACTGTAACACAATGGTATGTGTTTGTGTATCTAAACAGATCTAGACATAGAAAAAGTACAATGAAAATATAGTATACAATACTTTTATACAACAGCAAGCACCGTAGATTTGTTTATACCAGCATCACCACAAACACATGAGTAATGCATTATGCTACATTATAATGGCTACAAAGTCCCCAGGAAATATGAGTTTTTCAGCTTCATTATAATCTTATGGGATTACCATTGTATATACAGTCCATCACTGATCTAAATATCACTATGTAGTTCATGACTATATATTCCATGTTATCATTATCAGTATTCTAGTGTTACTTGGCTAGACACAGTTTAAAATTACCTGTCAAGTTAAGGTGAATCTTTAAATAGAAATCTTAATTTTTTCTCTTTATCAATTATTAAAAGTAAAAATGCATTCATAATAAATACTTCTGTAAATGAAATATGCTCAACAGACAGAACCAAAAACTGATAGTAAGGGTGTTCTTGAGAATGAATTAGATGTACTTTTCTATTTTTAATTTTTTATAGGTTGCAAGATATTTATGTAATACTAGAGGCCCGGTGCACAAAATCTGTGCACAGGGGCAGGGGGTCCCCTCAGCCGAGCCTGGACCCTCTCCAATCCGGGACCCCTCAGGGAATGTCCGATGGCCGGTAATCAGACATCCCTCTCACAATCCTGGACCACTGGCTCCTAATCACTCACCTGCCTGTCTGCCTGATCACCCCTAACTGCCTGACTCCTGCCGTCCTGATCACCCCTCACTATCACTGCATTCCGGCCTGGTGACCCCTAACTAACCCCTCTGCTGACCTAGTCACCCCTCACTGCCCCCGCTGCCAGCCTAATTGCCCCCAACTGTCCCCCCTGCCAGCCTGGTTACCCCCACCTATACCCCCCACTGTCCTGGTCACCCCTCATGCACCCTCCCCCCGCTGGCCTGGTCACCCCACGCTGCCTACTGTTCAGACATTTGGTTGTCCCTCACTAACCCCCCTGCCGGCCTGGTCACCCCACGCAGCCTGCTGTTCAGACATTTGGTGGTCCCTCACTAACCCCCCTGCCAGCCTGGTCATAGGTAGTCATCTTGTGAGGGTGTGACAGTCAATTTGCATATTACTTCTTTATTATATAGGATGGGTAGAAATTGTAAGTGTCTTAGAAATTGTAAAACAACTTTGGGCCATAATTATAAGAATGGTGGTGTCAAAGGATGAATATTTACTTATAGCCAAAAGTAATAATAAGATAACCTTTGGCCAAAAGATCAGAACTAATTATGGCTACAAATACAATAGCTCTGCAAATTGTATTTTGGTCAGAGTTCTAGACCAAAATTGTGGTTAGAGTTCTAGATTAAAAAGTGGAACACTGGGACTATGGATTTCTTTTGCTCCATATTACCAAATAATAGATCCTAAATAAATACATTTCAAAAGCATGCACAAGTGAGTAGATGAAAGCTTGCAGATTTTTCCTCATCTATTAATGTAAAATAAAATTCCAATATCATTTCATCTTATATTTATGACTTTTTTCTATTAATAGTTGTGAGACCAAATTTAATATATATGAGATACATTTGAAATGTGGAAAAGTAGATTTTATCCACAAACTATTTCTATTATTTGTTTAAAACAAAAGTCATAAAACATGCTGAAGTTGATATATGTAGCAGACTTGCCATAAGAATTATGTTACTAGTATATGTGCTATGTAAAAATAGTTTTGTGGAAAAATTTGCATCACATATCAGTCTCTGACAAAATATTAGTACCGTGAAAAGGGGTTCTGGAATTAATATTTTCAGATTATACAATAAAAATATAGTATACAATACTTTTATACAACAGCAAGCATAGTAGATTTGTTTAAATATAACAAATAAGAGTTCTAACCAAGATTTGACTAAGAAGCATTCTGAGACTTCTCATTTAGACAAGCAAATGAGAGAAAAACTCATAAATAGAAATAATTGAGATTTTAGGAACTGAAATAATTCTTGGGCTTTAAACTAAAAATCATAATTCCATTTGGTCACTTTTTTATTTTATATCTTTGATTGATTTTCGTGTGTGCTTGATTTACATCCAATAGTTTTAATATGGCAGAGAATAACAGACATTATGGATGGCAGGCAAGACTAGAAGTAAGATGAGTGGCAGTATTATAAATCATGGTGATCCAAAGAATAACTAGGAGATAAAGCTGCAGCGTAAAATGAAAGTAGTTTGGGACTATAAGGCATGGGGGAAAGATAGCATGAGGTAGTCAGGCCTCCAGGACCAAATAAAGAAGGCCTGGGTTCAGAGCAAGCCTCTATTATCAATAAGAAACCAAAAGGGAATCAGAAAAGTGAGCCCAGCATCTTGTTAAAATTAAATACAACATGGAGACTTGAAAATTTCTCAAGCAGACAAAGCATTTCAGCCACGTAAGCAAATGAATGAAATCTAGCTTATTTCGTAAACGTAAATGAAACAGCTTAGTTTATGAATGCTCACAAAATTATAAACACAACTTGAGCTTTTTCTCCATGAGGTAAATTGGCACAAGGTAAGCACTTTCAAACAATCCCCTGTTCCTAGGAAAACTCTGATGCTGTGATCCATCATTGTAAAGAGTAAACAGCTTCTGCATTTTCGCTGTACAAGTTGCCCTATAGCAATTTACCTGTGAGTCTCATTCCGTGATTGGCTTGAGAACTCCTAGTTCAAGAAATGTTCTTATATGCATAGTAAACACCTACTAAATTCTATTCCATTGATCCGGTGGTTGTAATTTTGCTATTTATGGATTTTTTTAAATTATATTTTTTTATTGATTTCCGAGATGAAAGGAATAGGGAGAGAGAGATCCATCAAAGATGAGAGAGAAACATTGATCAGCTGACTCCTACATGCCCCACACTGGGGAGCAGCCTGCAACCCAGGCATATGTCCTGACTGGGAATCAAACTGTGAACTCCTGGTTCCTAGGTTGGCACTCAACTACCGAGCCACACCAGCTGGGCTATTTACGGATTTGTGACAGTATGGCTTAGGTACATTGGTCAGCAAACTGTGGCTCACAAGGCACGGTTTGCCGCTCTGTTGACTAATGAGTTTGCCAACCTCTGAATTAGGACCATATAGCAGACTCCAGGCCTATTACTTCCCTTTGGTCACACAGACACACTGGATACCAGCTCTGATATAGAGGCTAATGCCACGTGAAAATCAAAATTCACACAACAAAACCAGGGCAAGATCCCCACATACTCCTTGCCTGGTTAGATAAGATTAAAGAGCTTGGGATGGTTGAACCAAGTGGAACTTTTCCTGTTTTCTGTGTATCACACTAATAGTCCTTAAAATACAGCTTATTATTTTAGAGTGAATCAGCAACTGGAGTCCCTAGCTCATTCCTGTGGGATCTGTTACAATTTTCAGTTTAGTTAATTTTTTCTCTTTTCCTTCATTTGAAAACACTGTATCTGGAAGTAATTTTGATACAGCATTTTGAATTTGTGATTAATAAAGGATGGATGAATACAATGTGATTCAGAAATAACATCACCAATAACAGTATCAGCACAAGTCATGTGAAAATTTAGTCTAAGTGACGAATTTTCCATCTAAAAAGGAAGACACTTTGGGGTTTCTCTGAATTGCCACATAATTGTTCATTATTTATGTTTTATTTTATTATACTGCTTTCAAATTTAAAAGGTCACAAATGGAGAATGTTTCAAGATCCTTACTTTCATAACCTACTCAGCAAGAAAATGCAAATTTGTCCTCATGGGGCTCTCTGTTTTTCCTTTTCATTACCTCCTGATATAACGAGAAGAACGGAGTGATTACATTCTTGCATTAATGTCTGTGTGATAGCACTGTGAGATGAACGCTGGCACTGGGACACAGAAGTAGGAACAGACAGTTGCATAGCATGCTCAAAAAGGACCTGGACAAAACCCTTACCTGAGCAGACACTGCCAAAAGAAAGCACTTGACACTTACTTTGTGGAATAGCAGCAAGCTAGTCATACTGTCTTGAGATTCTGATTATGAGACCTTCTTATTCGATATTAGGTATATTTCACTGTCACAGAGTGGCAAGGACAACTCTCAGCTGGAAAGAAAGGGAAAAAAATGGCTGTGTTTATGTATCTTCCTCTTGTTGAACACTTTGTTCAAGATGACAATCTGAACATGTATATCTTCTCCTTTATCCTCTGAAATATCTGCAAAAAATAACAGATATTTTAATGCTATCATTTAAAATCATATAAAGAGCCCGTTCAGTGTGGCTTAGTGGTTGAGCATCGACCTATGAATAAGGTCACAGTTAGATTCCAGGTTAGGGCACATGCGCAGGTTGTGGGCTCCATTCCCAGTGTGGGGTGTACAGAAGGCAGTCGATCAATGATTCTCTCTCATCATTGATGTTTCTATCTCTTACTCCCTGTCCCTTCCTCTCTGAACCAATCAAAATATATATTTTAAACATCATATAAAGAATTGAAAAGACTGTATCCCTTTGAAATACAGTTATAAAATAATATAAAACATTTTAAAGTGTCTGATTTATGTTGTTAGAATGATGCATAGCAACTAAAGAGAATCCACTGGTGTACACACATGCATGCAAACCCATATATGCACACTCAAACACACATTTTCAGATCCTATTTGTACTAACAATAATATTATACATATAAGAGGGGGGAAACAGTATGTAGACAATAGGAACACAATTATAAAGCATTCTGAAAGTTAAAAGAAAAATTTTAAAACTCATTTCATTTTATCTCATATGCTTTTGCACTTCTACAGACTACTAATATGGATCTCAAAACCCAATGACACTGTAGCATCATCATTTTTAAATGCATCTTTATATCAAAATGTATTTATAAATGTGTCTTAGAATCAGTTTAATATGGTAAGTGAAATGTATATTTTTCTAAGAGTGACATCACTGTAATTAGATCAACCATATATACATTGATATTTAAGACCAATTAAAACTCCACATATTTTTAATTAGATAGATACTTCTGAAAGTAAAATTCATGTAATAAAAATAAATTAAGTTTTTATACAGAGTAGTAATTAAAGCAGGTATGTTATCTAACACAACCTTCACCCAACCATACAACTTACTTGTGAGAACTTAAGACTATGAGAGGGATGAACACAAAATTAGTCAATAACAAATTCTTTTAAATTCCTAATTTCAAGCCATTTGTATAACATAGCACATACCTTCAAATTATCAAATTCATTAAGTTTTGCATGAGGCTCCACATAACTATATGCAATAACTGTATGGCAATATGAATGCTGCTTTAAAGAGAAATTCATCAGTAAAGTTGGAGGGCATCATTGCTTACAAAGTGAATAAAAAGAAAAGCTTACCAAGTTATAAAAATAAACTTTAACACATGTATGCTTATGTTCTCATATTAAAAATATGTATATAACAAAAGTGGCATCTCTAAAATACCCAAATTTGCCATTGATGCATGTAATTTAACAATGGGAAATGTGTTTATTCACCTATTTAAGAGCTGGCTCTAGAATGATAATATCAAAAGACCCAATGTGAATTTAGCACATCAAGCTTTAAATTGGAAGCGGTGTGTCTGTAGCAGCATGTCCTATAAAATGTCTCTTTAATAGTCAATAAAACTGGCAAGAGTCATTGCTTACCACCTGACAGGTAGTAGCTTTTCAAATTATAGAATTCATTTGTCACACTCCACTTAGCATATCTATAACTTTCCAATAATAAATGCCATCTTCAAGCAGTTATTTTAGTGAGTGAAGGATTAAATGCTAAAATAAGAGGTGATGGAAGGGAAACACGAAAGGCAATTATACCCTGTCTTTTAAGACAGAAATAGGGACCACCTGGAAGTTCACATCTGTGTTCTCAAAGACTGCATTCAGGAAGACACATAAAAGCTAAAAAATAAATAAATAGCACTACCCTAAATGCAGACATGGTTTCTGATGCATCGCTGGATAAGATTTTTGTTGTGGTTTTGAGTATTTATTATAATTCATCTTAAACAGCATTCAGGGACTACAGAGGTGATTGCTATGATTCACTGAAGTAGCTCTACATCTATATGGAAATGTGACTCTCAGTGTTATATGTACATACTAAAACAAATCTGCTGAAATTATTCAGTCACATTAAATATTGTTCACTTCTTTTTTATTCAATAATATTTGATTAAATGTTTTAATAATCTTAAGATAATGCACATTTTCTCAGAGCAATTTGCCACGCCCTGAACATAAAATGGAATAGAAATGAGTTAGAATACAAAACACAACTGAGCTGAGAAAACAATAAAAGTGGTTAAGCACTAACAGGACATTTTATTCTAAGTTCAGGTGAAAACATTCTGAGTTGTCATCTAGTGATAAGAGAATAATATAAAAGAGAACAATTTGATACTAAAGCAAGTATTGGCATTGTGTGAAAACTTTTCATTTTTAGGCAGTGAAAACTGACCAAAACTAAAGATGAAAAAGTTACTTAAAACAGGTTGCTTCTTTATGAACTGGAACATTTAGTAGGCTGTTCTCATCATGTATGACATTTAAAAATATATTTTGTTTATATTTCTTATAAAAATACACTCATTGCAAAAGTCACACTCCTGTCCTTTATCTCTTTAAATTTTTTTTTAAAACTGCTCCTCATATTCATATTCTTTCCACAAAATTCCAGTAAGCAGTGGTGGCTTTATACTCAGTGTTCCTCTAAGTCTATGAATTAGAATTTCAGAGACTAAGGGCACCCTGAGTGTCCAAAAATCCTTTCGCAAGATGAAAAGTCTTTTACAGACAATTATTTAAGAACTAGAGGCCTGTTGCATGATATTCGTGCAAGAATAGGCCTTCCTTCCCCTGGCTTCACTCCCAGCCGCCTGGGGCCACCCGGGAGCCGACACATCCCTGCTCCTACTAGAAGCCAGCAAGACCCCGCTCCCCGCTGCCTGGGAGCTGGCAAGTTCCTGCTCCCGGCTCGCCTGGGAGTTGGCAAGTCCTCACTCCCTGGCCACCCGGGAGCTGGCACCTCCCCGCTCCCGGGCGCACAGAGCCAGCAAGTCCTTGCTTCTGTCTGGAGCACCACTCCAGTAGGTCCCTCACTGCCCCACTTCCCCTCATAGGAGGTTTCATGCCGCTGCGCCCTGCATATGCAAACTAACCTCCATCTTTGTTGGAGTAATCTGCATACTCACTCTGACTGGCTGTGGCTGTAGAGGAGTGATGGTTAATTTGCCTGTTTCTCTTTTATTAGGTAAGATAAGGGTTTATTAACAAAAACATGGTTAGTAATGTGTTTTTGGAAAATTTCAATTTAAGTTATCACAAAAAGCTTGACTCTGTGTACTTAGTCTGAGTAAAGAAAACAAGGGAGTTGAAATAATTAAAGAAAGTGACTAGGAATAGAATATTTATATATTTTTATAAGGGATGGATGATATAACAATTTTTCAGAGGTAAAGTTGGAAGTTGACTGCACTCAGAGAAGCTACCCAAAGTTGGACAGTTGGGGGAAAAAATGATCTATTTATATTGATATTTTTTAACTTAGTCCCAATTCTTTTATTTTATTTTATAGTACAACTAGTGACCTGGTGCACAAAATTCATGCATGGGGGGGTTGTCCCTCAACCTGGCCTGCACCCTCTCGCAGTTTGGGACCTCAGGCTCCTAACCCCTCACCTGCCTGCCTGCCTGATTGCCCCTAACCACTCTGCTTGCCGGCCTGCTCACCCCCAACTGCCCCCCCCCCCCGCCAGCCTGATCGCCCCCAACTGCCCTCCCCTGATGGCCTCATGGCCCCCAACTGCCCTTCCTGGCTGGTCTCCTGGAAGGTCTCCCAGTCTAATTAGCATATTACCCTTTTATTTGTATAGATTACAATGCTAGTCCATGGTTCTTTTTTTAATCCTCACCTGAGGGTATGTTTTTCTTGATTTTTAGAGAGAGAGAAAGGAAGTAGACAGAGAGAGATTGATGTGTGATATCAGTTGCCTCTCATATACACCCTGATCAGGGATCAAACTGGCAGCCTAGGTAGGTGCCCTGACCAGGCATTAAACCCTTTGGTGCATGGGGGACACTCCAATCAACCGAGCCACCTGGCCAGGACAGCTAGTCCATGATTCTAATATAAATACTGAATGCAGGCAAAATAATTTTGCTTCTCTTTCCACTTTCACAACTTAACAAAACCATTTTTTTCTCCCACATAACCTATTTATCACTTGAAACCTGAAGTTTAAACTAAAATTAAAAAATGTGATTCTTTCTAGTTCATGAAACTTGTTTTTATAATAATTTTGTTCTCTAAACTGTTCCTACTAGGTTGATGGATTTTCAAATTCACTCATGTAGCTCAACCCACTGATTATAGATAAGCTACATTCTTTAAAATGGGTCAAAAAGAGATATCTGATTCTCTTCAGGTTTCTCACATTTAGGCTTGACAGCAGCTTAAATTATAGATTTAACCTGGCCAGTATGGCTTAGTCATTGAGTGTCTGTCTACCCATGAACCAGGAAATCAAGGTTCTATTCCCAGTCTGGGCACATGCCTGGGTTGTCCTCTTGGACCCCTGTAGGGGGCGTGCAGGAGGCAGCTAATCAGTGGTTCTCTCTTATCATTGATATTTCTATCTCTCTCTCTCCCTGTCCCTCCCTCTCTGAAAGCAATAAAAAAAATACATTTTTTAAATTATAAATTTAATATTTGATGAGGAAATAAAAACAAAACTTTATCCAAGTAATTTCTGTGTATGACTGTACCTTTTAGCATAATTTCTCCAACACATATTCCTTTAAAACAAATTTATGTCACTTTTGTGCTTAACTCAGTCCACAAATTATACTCAGAGCCTTCAGTAAAGACAATGTGTACCTATAATTCAAAGGACTTTAAAGGCCCTTTATAATCAAGAAAATATAGAGCTTATCATCAAATAACGCAAAAACAAGTGGCACATTTCATGTGAAAATTGGATCCTTAAATAAACATATTGCAAACATACCTATTTTCATGCACTTCTACTTGTGACACCGGACTTAACTCTGGGTTTTATCACTTATTCGTCTATAACTTCTAATCCATCATCAAGTAAATGCATTCTAATACATGTAATTAATATTAAATCATTTTGAATAAGTTAATTTGAAATTACTGACAGATTTTACATGTTTTATCACTGATTCTTTAAAGTAGATAGACATGTGGAAGGCTCTTCTTAGGAGCCAGTGTACCCAGTTCAATCAGAGATGCTGAACCACGAGGAGGAACTGGTCTCAGGAATGTGACCTTACCCAAGGCAGGAGCTGCTCGGGCATGCTCTGTGAGGAGTTGTGCCCATGCATGACGCTGGAGCCTGGGGTGCAGCGCAGGAAGTGAGGAGGAGAATACGTATATGAAGTGGTAGAAAACAAAGACAAGCAGGACCCCATAAGGGTGGACTCAACTCCGTGTCAGCTTCTGCTGCCTCTGTCCAGCAGAAGCCATTACCCTTCCCCATGGAGCTCAATGCCTGGCCCAGAAGCTGACAAAATTGAGGAAGATCCAGGGAACCGTGGAACAGTTGCGGTCCTGGCTGCAACCTCATGCTCAGGAGATGGCCTGGCAGATAAGTGACAGCACGTGTGCACCACAGCATGGCTGCTGCTTCCTCTCAGCCCTCCAGATCTCACACAAGAACTTGTTCTACGGTGCATCTTCAATTGAAGCACTCTGAGTGGAAATCTGGGAAATGTAGATCAGCAAAACCAAAACAACGTATTAAAAAGCCACCACAGCCAATGCAATTTCTTAGTCTGCTTCTTAGTCTCTAAATTTTAATCTTCCAAACCTTCTATTTTATTAGTGTCATTAGAAATGAATGCGGTGACACATTTTCTTGTAGTTATTTTGTTGTTGTTGTTAATCCTCACCCAAGGATATTTTTTCCATTGATTTTTAGAGAGAGTACAAGGGAGGGGGATAAGAGAGAGAGTGAGAGAGAGAAAGAGGGTAAGGGAGGGAGGGAGAGAGAAATGTGTCTCAAACCTGCAACCCATGCACCTGCCCTTGACTGGGAATTGAACCCATGGCTCTTGAGTTCTAGGGCTGGTGCTCTAACCACTGAACAACAAGGGTCAGGGCTTCTTGTAACTATTTTATATTATATGCAAAGATTATCTCTTTTCTAAACTCTGATGTTGTCATTGAATAGATCTTCACTAATATTTACTAGGTAAGGATGATTTATACGATGTCTAGGTAATCATGAGAAGAAAGGTAACCATGGTTTTCATTGATTAGAGGCAGAAGTAAAGAAAAATGTCTCCTTTCTGGTACAAAGAACAAATTTAAATAAAAAATAATATGAGAAGCTAAACATAATGTAGCAGAAACTTTATTATGTGTATTTTAAATGATCTGTAAAATAAATTATAAAATTGTGCTACTTCTTAAATTCATAATTCTCTCTGAGTCATATATGCCATAGTTGTCCACCTATCCATTTTTTTTCAAAGTAGAACAGTTACTGTTTTTTTGTAGTAATTTTCATTTTCAGATGATGAAGTAAATACCATAGGTTTCTCAGTTTAAAATTCAGAAGTGTGCTTCTGTTTCTTGAAGGGAACATCTATTATTATCCGAGTACTTACCTGATGTAAAATATTTGATGCACATCATAGAAAGTTGAAACACGAGCTTGTGTGTGTGTGTGTGTGTGTGTGTGTGTGTGTGTGTCTCCACCATTTAAGAAGTTCTATCACGGATGATGTTCATAAATTCTCTATACTTGGAGAAAAATTTTGAGTTTATTAAAAAAGGATATCAAAACCTATATTGTTATCTTTATTTTTTGGGCAACTAGGTCAGAATAATATTTAATTAAACATATCAATATTGAAACTATTCGAAGTTCTCATCGGTGTATGGTGAAAGCAAAGATCAAATGACATCTGAGCTCCACTAATACCCTCCGCAGAGAACTGTGAGATGAGCTGGCAGATGAGTGACAGGAGTGTGAACCGCATCGTGGCTGCTGCTTCATCTGACCCTCTGGATCTCACACGAGAACCCGTTCTGTGGCCCATCTTAAATGGAAACATTCAGAGACTGGAAATCTGGGAAATGTAGATCCACACAGCCAATCTGACATTACAAAGCCACCACGGCTAATGCAATTTCTGATTCAGCTTCTTAGTCTGATTCTGATTCATTATGTAACAGGAATTCTCCAAAGAGAGTCTGATATGTTCTCAGGAAGCAAACTTGGCTTCCAGCTGGATAACTGATGGCCTCAATTGTTTCTATTTTTGCCTTTCACCTCTTATCTGGCTCCTGGTATCCCAAGATTTTCCATCAGCACTCACCCTCAGCTCACTGCTCTGATGTTTGGCTCCACCATGAAAAAGATGTCCTCTGCTGACCTCAACTAGAGACAAACTCAAACTATCCTCTTGCATCTTCATGAAACCAGAGAGCCAGGAAATCTACACTAATAAAAGAGAAAGATGTAAATTGACCGTACCTCTGTGACACCCACAAAGCAATCAGGAGTGAGTATGCAAATTAACCCAACAAATATGGTGGGTTAATTTGCATACAGGCACAGAGCAAGGACTGAAGGCTCTGGCCCAAGCAAAGACTGAAGACTTAAGACTGAAGACTGAAGACAACTGAAGACTGAAGACTGAAGACTGAAGACTGAAGAGGCTTGGCTTCTCTGCTGCAGCCCAAGCGAAGGTCTGGGTCCCGGGTGCCAGAGGAAAACCAGTGCCGGCAGCCAGAGGAAGGAAGGGCTATTGCACGAATCTTCATGCAATGGGCCTCTAGTCTCTTATAAAGAATTATAATCACATACAGAGATTCCCTTGAGGTCTTTCATACAAATGAAAAAATTATACAGGTAAATACCCAGAAAGTATCTTTAATATAGTAGAGATTTTTTAAATGTATTTTTATTGCTTCAAGGAAAATTAATAAGGAATCATCAGTATTAGAAATGTCATCATTCTAAGTTAGTTTTTCCACTAGGCTGATGTTTATACATGAAATAGGTAGTTCTGTATTGATCGGATGAAATATGATCAGATTATCCTAATTCATATATCAATAAAATTACTTTTATATTCAGTGGAACTTAATGTTATTTATTCTAAGTGTATGAGCATTTCTCTCTCAGAGAGACACAATTAAAATATAAATTAGTAGATTATTATTTTGGGAGACAGGTTTGTTTATATATAACGTTTTTTTCAGCCTAAAATAGTCTCCTTAGAGATGAGCATCAGTTTGAGGGACATGTAGCAGAGAGCTAAATTTCCATAATACAGCTCATAATATAGGGGTAGGCAAAAGTAGGTTTACAGTGTTAGTACACAAAGCATAGTTTATTTTTGTATTATTATTTATTAATTATTGTATTATTTGTCTTATTATAATTATTATTATTTTGTATCCTTACTTATGGTTTATTTTTTATGTAATGATGGCTGGTAATTTAACCTACTTTTGCCTACTTCTGTATTATTCCTATATAAAAAAATATACAAATATGTAGTAAGAGAAAGTATATTTGTTAATATAGTTATTTACTGAGTGTATGTATGAGCATCATGGTACATTCAAAGAGTGGAAGAAAAAATTTAGTATTAGTCTAATTACCATACTTGAAGTGCTTATAGTATAGCCCTAAAAAAGTTTAAAAAAAAAATATATATATATATATAAAGGATGGTATGCTATTGGTTTGGGCCCCATGAGAAACCAGAATGCAACCTAGATGAGTCATACAAATGCACCCCAATAGAGGCATTACTTTCATGGGCAAAGGCGGGCTTAAGGAAATAAGCAAGGGATTGTGAGGTAATCAGTAATTAGCAATAGCAGAAAACCCAAAACTATCCCAGTGCTGAATGGACACAGGGAAGAACCAGGGTCACTTGAGATCACTGAGAACTACAATTCTGGAAGCAGGCTATGACACAGCTATTGCTTAGATGCTGGGCAGAAACCACAGGTAGGGAGCCAAAAAATGTAAAAATAAGCAACCATTTAAATAAACCTCTCTTTCCTCTCCCTGCCTCCAATATTCTATAGGCACTCCTCACTCCTTCACTTAAATAAACCTCTCTTTCCTCTCTCTGCCTCCAATATTCTATAGGTACTCCTCACTCCTTCACTTAAATAAACCTCTCTTTCCTCTCTCTGCCTCCAATATTCTATAGGCACTCCTCACTCCTTCACTTAAATAAACCTCTCTTTCCTCTCTCTGCCTCCAATATTTTATAGGTACTCCTCACTCCTTCAGTTAAATAAACCTCTTTCCTCTCCCTGCCTCCAATATGCTATAGGTACTCCTCACTGCTTCACTTAAATAAACCTCTCTTTCCTCTCCCTGCCTCCAATATTCTATAGGTACTCCTCACTCCTTCACTTTCAGGAGGCCAGCTGGTCATGGAACCTTTGCCATGTTGTCCTTATGAAACAGCCTCTTAAGTGCAGCACAGAATAGTCAGAAAGTGGGTGGATGGGGCAAATGGAGAATGACTGACTGTCAGAGTATCCTTGCTGGTTTCTGCTGCATCTATAGATTTCTCTCCCCAAATTTGTATTTTTGATTCAGTTACTTTGATGGCAATTTAGAAGGGACAGCAGTAACAAAGATTGACATAAATCGGCATATAGAATAAGATTAACTTCCCTCTCCAGCACACATTTTTCATCATGAAAAAAATGCCCTTGTTCATGATTCCACTTTTGTTGGATGGAACACTTGTTAGTACCATTTTCTTATTTCTTTTTTAGAATAGGGGTAAGATTATGATACAATAATTTATTGACATGTTTTTTATATTACAAACTTCACATTTTTAAATCATGAAGGAATAAAATTAATGAGGCTTATATTCAATTCTCTCTTTATTTTTATTAATAAGATAACTAATATATATTAAGTGTTTACTATGTGTCAGATATATACAAATTATATGCACATTATTCAATTTCATCATATCCATAAAGCATTGATATTTTTGGGTTTTTTTTATCCCCATTTTTTGGAAGAGGAAATTGAAAATGGAAAATTGGTCAAGGACCCATTATGATCAGGAGGCTGTACTATTTCTTGAATAAAATCAGACTAACAAAAGCTAATTTTATTTTTTAAATATATTTTTATTTATTTCAGAGAGAAAGGGAGAGGGAGTGTGAGAAATATCAATGACAAGAGCTATTCATTGATTGGCTGCCTCCCGCATACCCCCTACTGAGGATTGAGCTCACAACTCTGTCATGTGTCCTGACTGGGAATCACCCATGATCTCCTGGTTCATAGGTCGACTCTCAACCACTGGCCCACTCTGGCTGGGCAAAAGCTCATTTTCTTAACACATATGTTTTTATTTTTCTGTAAAGTGGGCAACAGTGCTGTCATAAATCATATGCAGAGAGAAGCCAAATGTGAGGCAGGATGTTTATTAAGAGCAAATTGGACCCTCTTTGCAAAGCAGGTCCAATAACTTCTGCCCACCCCTCAGGAGCTCTGGAGTTGAAATGGTTCATCTAAGCTGTACTGTGATGTGCCTTCACCACCCTTGTGCTCTCCTACTTCCACTACCCAGAAAGGCCATGACCTTGAGCAAAGTGCTCTCTGCAGGTGAGATCATCCTGGAAGCTCTAATAGCTGAAGGCTGTCAGCAGGCAGGCAATGCTTTCTTCCTTGAAGGGAAGTCTGGCTTGTACCTCTCCATAATACAATAATTATGAGCCTTTCTATTCATTCTTCCTAAACTTGAATTAGTTTTGCCCTAGAAGTTCCAAATTATGTGATTTGTCTGCACTTTTGTATATGTCCATTCAACCTATCTCCTTTCTAAATTCTAACTAATTCATTACATATATGCTATTTGGCCAGGGCATTTCAAATCAGATTTTGAATTCTTATATTACTCAAATATGACTTTTCTGCTTTTATAAACATCACAAATAGTATCACTTTCAAATATACATTTTTTTTTTCCAAACTCGTTGGTGGATTTGTGGTAAGTATGGTTTGCAGATAAAGCTTTATTTACTGAGTTCGCCCTGGCAACAGAAGGCTGTTCTAATCACTGGAGCCTGAAAATACTATACACTATTGCTAAAATAGCATGGTTCCTCAGTGGAAAAAGCTTTCCCTTTTTCTCTATAGGTAGCTAAAACAGAATGCAATTAGGCAGAGAAAAGAGATCTGAAGCTCAAACAAAAACTATATTGTTATGGAGTTTAAAGGTGAGTTTGTACAAAGATCAAAAACTAATTAAGCAGAACAGGTGATATTTAACGAGTTTGAAACTTTGAGAAAGGAAAATTGATTTTTGTCTCATTGGATTAAATTACATTTTCATATTGATTGACACAAAGCACTCTGTTACTTCTTTTCCAGACAATGTAAATATGCTAGCTGCTATTTATTCATGAAACCCTGTCTCTTGCAATTTCAGAGAATGTTATTCTAGCATTTTATTATTGAACAAATATTTTGACAGGTGATGATACTTTAGAAGATAAACAGAAATATATATCCATCTACTCCACTGTGTAATGTAGACCTAGAAAAGAGGCATAGAAGTGGTGGAATGTATTCATAGGTCAATTCTATCTAATGTAGATTAACATCAATGGAATGATTTATTGATTTGTTGATGATAGCCATTCTGACAGGTGTGAGATGGTATCTCATTGTTGTTTTGATTTGCATCTCTCGGATGATTAGTGACTTTGAGCATGTTTTCATATGTCTCTGGGCCTTCCGTATGTCCTCTTTCAAAAAGTGTTTATTTAGTTCCTTTGCCCATTTTTTGATTGGATCATTTATCTTCTTTTTGTTAAGTTGTATGAGTTCCCTGTAAATTTTGGAGATTAAACCCTATCTGAAATAGCATTGGCAAATATGTTCTTCTATGCAGTGGACTTTCCTGTTGTTTTGTGGATGGTTTCCTTTGCTGTGCAGAAGCTTTTAATTTTGATGTAGTCCCATTTGTTTATTTTCTCTTTAGTCTCCATTGCCCTAGGAGCTGTGTCAGTAAAGATATTGCTATGACATATGTCTGCTATTTTGCTGCCTATGGAGTCTTGTAGAATTTTTATGGTTTCCTTTCGTACACTTAAGTCCTTTAGCCATTTTGAGTATGTTTTTGTGTGTGGTATAAGTTGGTGATCTAGTTTCATTTTTTTGCAATCAACATACAGAAAGTGCTGGCAAGGATGTGGAAAAGAAGGAACCCTCCTGCACTGCTGGTGGGAATGCAGACTGGTGCAACCACTGTGGAGAACAGTATGGAGTTTCCTCAAAAAACTAAAAATGGAACTCCCATTTGACCCACTAATCCCACTTCTAGGACTATATCCCAAGAAACCAGAAACACCAATCAGAAAGGATATATGCACCCCTATGTTCATAGCAGCACAATTTACAACAGCTAAGATTTGGAAACAACTTAAGTGCCCATCAGCAGATGAATGGATTAAAAAACTATGGAACATCTACACAATGGAATACTATGCAGCTATAAAAAAGAAGGAACTTTTACCATTTGCAACAGCATAGATGAAACTGGAGAGCATTATGCTAAGCAAAATAAGCCAGTCAAAGAAAGATAAATATCACATGATCTCATTCATATGTGGGATATAATGATCAACATAATTTGATGAAGAAGAATAGATACAGAGACAAATGGCAGGGGAGGGGGGCAGTTAGAGAGCAATCAAAGGACTTGTATGCATGCATATAAGCATAAGCAATGGACACAGACCCTGAAGCGGTTCGGGCTTGCCAGGGGTGGGAATGGCTAGGGGAGGGGGGTCAATTGGGGAAAAAAGAGACATATGTAAAGCTTTAGACAATAAATTTTTTAAAAAAAGAATATTCAATTAAAAATAAATTAAAAATTTCAGCTTTATTGGAAACAAAAAGAACAATGGAATCAAAGCTTAATTAAGTCTTTAACCATTTAATATTTTTAAAAATATCCTTTTATTGATTTCAAAGAGAAGGGAGAGGAAGAGAGAGACAGAAACATCAATGTTGAGAGAGAATCACTGATCAGCTGCCTCCTGCATGCCCCACACTAGCCTGCAACCTGGGCATAGCCCTGACTCCTGACTGGGAATTTAACTTGACCTTTTGGCTCATAGGTCAATGCTCAACCATTGAGCCACTCTTGCGGGGCCCATTTAAGATTTTTATCAGTCACAAAACTGAAGTGTTGAGCTAAGAACTGTTAGCAGTTCTGTAGGTATTTCATTTCACTTACTTTTTCAATGTTATTAATGGCTAAAGACAAAAACATGTAAGCCCCACAGAACAACCAAACTACCAGAAGGTTAAGCAAAGTTTCCTAGGAAAATGAGGCAAGGGAGAAGATTAGAAATATACAAAGAATCTTATATTCTAAACCACAAAATACTGTCCCCTCATAGACCCATTTTAATTGATTTGTTATATTTTTGCATTCTTGTTTTGGGAAATAAATGTTGCTGTGAAAGCTTGGGAGGAGAAAGATTTATGGAAAAAACGAAAGGTTAATCTTGAAGAAAAAATGGTTTTTATGTCCACCATTCTGGAGGGAAATATGACCTAAATAGAACATGGTATTTTGGAGCATTTGAGGGGATTTGAAGAGACTTTATGGAATAAGATCCAGAAAAGAAACAAAGCACAAGAATTAAAAAAGTAATATTAATCTCATGAAAAGATCAGAACTATCTATAGGAAATTTTACTTTTGTTTTATTTTGTAACCTCAAACCAAGACTTTGAATGGCAGCCTTAAGAATTAATAAATGATTTTACCCCTGATTATCTTTCTGATTTCACTTCTTACCAGTCCTCTATAATAGTATATTCTGCTCTAGCACACTGTAATCATTGAAATTCTACAAGTATTCTCAATATACTCACAACTCAATCCCATTGTAGCATCTATATGCTATACCCCAGATGACTTGCTTGTCACTTCCTTGAGCTCTCTGCTGAAACAGCAAGGTATATTTATTTATTTATTTACTATTGTTGCTTGTTTTCTCCAAAAATGTCTACCTTCTCCATGAGAGCATAAAGCCTGTTTTATTTACTCTTACATCCCAGCAACCTGAAGGAGATTCAGTATTTGCCAAATAAATGTATGGATTTCCTTAAAGCCCTACAGAATTTTTAGCATAAAATAAGCTTTCATTTTTGGGTTATGAAATTAAATCTTCCTTGGGGCATTGAATACAGCATTTAGTATAGCCTTAAGATAAATGCAAGCCAGTCCCAGATCACAGCTGCCTCCATGGTAATTTCTGAAGTAGTCAGTTACTCTGGGAGGCAGAAAAGCGTCTCATAGGGTTATTTTTATCTTCATGATAGTGAGCTACAGAAAAAAGAAACTGAGAAATTGCATGTACTGATTCCTTAGTAAAATTATATCTATATACTATAAAAGACTTTAGTAAAGTCCTATTTAATGCTTACTAAAATATGACTCAGGAATATGACTTTACAGTGATTGAATGTGACTGAAAGATAGAAACTAAGAGAACCACATGGCATAATAGACAAACTGTTATCAAAGGTATCCTTTCTTCCTGTGAAATTGTTTTTTAAAATGTTATTCCAGCCCTAACCACTTTGGCTCAGTGGATAAAACATCAGCCTGTGGACTGAAGGGTCCCAGGTTCGATTCCAGTCAAGGGCATATACCTTGGTTGCGGGCACATCCCCAGTAGGGAGTGTGTAGGAGGCAACTGATCGATGTTTCTCTCTCATCGATGTTTCTAACTCTCTATCCCTCTCCCTTCCTCTCTGAAAAAAATCAATAAAAAATATATTTTTTTAAATGATATTCTACCCTAGCTGGTTTGGCTCAGTGGGTACAGCATTGGCCTGCGGACTGAGGGTCCCAGATTCTATTCCAGTCAAGGACACATGCACTAGTTGTGGGCTCGATTCCCAGCAGGGGTATGCAGGAGGCAGCCCATCAATGATTCCTTCTCATCATTGATGTTTTATCTCTCTCTCCCTCTCCCTTCCTCTCTGAAATCAATAAAAATATATATTTTTAAAAATTGTTATTTCTGTCTTTAATATAACCTATTTTTTTTCCTGGTGAACTTTTATTAGGAGTTAAAGAGTAAATGATTTGAGGCTGAAAATAGTATAATATGTGGAATTTTCTTTACATATATTTATTGAAAGAGCAATCATATCTGCCTTATTAGGCTTTTAAAAACCCTAGAGATTAATAAAGACAATTATTTAATTCCCGGTTACCTTTGCAACTTTTCTTAAAGGCCCTTAAAAAGGGTTATTTTTTCCCCAGAGTAACAATAACAAGTCTATCTTTTTTTTTTTTTCCCAATTGTAGAAGGGCAAATTTGCTACTAGAAATACAAATGACTCCTGGGAAATTAAATTTTTTCCTACAGGTCACTGGCATGCCATTCAACGAGAATAAAATGAGGATCACTAAGAAGAGAAGAGACACTTTGTTTCAGGGCATATACTAAATTTTTGGTTCCATCTATCAAATAAAGTACAAAAGTATCTAATTGTCCCAGACCATGATGGCCTAACTGGTAAGGTGTTTTAGAACAAATTTGAGAAAGGGCTTTAATTAACCTCTGAATCTGAAACCCAAACCAAGCAAACCCTTGACATGTAAATATATCTGTCCCCTGTCCTGTCCACATAGGTGATAACACAGTGCCTTAAGCATCTTGAATCGTGAGTGAATGAACAGTCAATGTCTGAATTAATAACTAAGAAAGGGATATATTTTTACTTCTGTTCTACTGATAGGGACAGGGACATTAAAAAGTTAAGAGAGGGGCAATGCCTTTTTAAGTACATCATCAAAGATAGACCCATGAATGAAATAACAGATAAGATTGGACTTCATTAAAATTCAAAACTTCTGCTCTGCAAAGGCAATAATGAAAATACAAGACACAGACTAGGAGAAAATACTTGCAAAAGACACAGCTGATAAAGGACTATTATGCAAAATATACAAAGAACTCATAAAACTCAACAATAAGAAAACACCCCAATTGAAAAATGGGCTAAAGACCTTACCACCAAAGAAGACAAACAGAAGACAAGTAAGCATATGAAAAAATGCTCCACATCATACGTTATCAGGGAAATACAAATTAAAATAATGAGATACCACTCCCCACCTATTAGAATGGCACAAATCTGGAACACTAGCAACATCCTATCTAATAAAGAGGGAATATGCTAATTGACCCTCATGCCATTGCAAATATGGTGGCACCCACAGCCAATAAGGAGGGAATATGCTAATTGACTGCCCCACCCTCAAAGATGGCAGTGCCCACAACCAATAAGGAGGAAATATGCTAATTGACTGCCCCTCCCTCAAAGATGGTGGCACACAGTACCCTCAGCTCCGCTTGGGCGGCAGGCACGCAGCAAGGCCGGGCCTGCTCCTTGTGCCTTCCTCTGGAGTCCCCCAGTCCCCTCAGTCCCCAAGTCACCCTGGGCCGGCCCAAGATGCAGGCAAGGCTCAGATGGTGGCTGCCCAGCTGTCAGGGCTGGCCTGAGGCAAAGGTAACCAGGGCTGGCCGAGGCTTGAACTGCCAGCAGTGGCAGCAGCAGAGATGTGATGGGGGCATTGCCTTCCCCTGATCACTGGGTTGCCTCCCACCCCTTAGGGTGCCTGGACTGTGAGAGTGGCAGGCTGGGCTGAGGTACCCCCCTCCAGTGCATGAATTTTCATACACTGGGCCTCTAGTTACAGGATAAAGAGCAACAGGGACTCTTATGCATTGCTGGTGGATCTGCAAAATATTTAAGCCATAGTTTGGCAGTATCTTACAAAATTAAATATACTCTTACCATATGATCCAACTATCACACTCCTTGGTATTTACCTAAAAGAATGAAAAGTCCACACAAAACCCTATACCTGAACATTTTTAGCAGCTCTACTTTTTATCAGCTCTATTCATCATTGCCCAACTTTTGAAGCTGCCAAGATGTAGATGAATGGATAAATTGTGGTCATCAAGATAATAGAATTTTTATTGAATGCTAAAAAAAATGTAATGAACTATCAAACCATGAAAAGACATAGAAGGCTCTTTAATGCGTATGACTAAATGAAAGAAGGCAATCCAAAAAGGCTACCTATAATGTGATTCTATCTACATGACAGCTGAAAAGGCAAAACTATGAAAACAGTAAAAAGACCGGTTGATAACAAGGGTGGAGCATAGATGAGAGAAAAAAATAGGCAGAACACAGGATTTTTAAGGCAGTGAAAATATTCTGTGTGATATTTAATGATAGATATATATTCTATACATATAAAATCCTAATATACAAATAGACCAAATGGCGGAACAACTGAACAACTAAACAACCGGTCGCTATGACATGCGCTGAACACCAAGGGGCATGCACGAAAAATGGTGGGCATTGGCAGCAGGCAGCAGCGTGTGAAACATGGCAGGCATCAGCTGCAGCGGGATGGTGGAGCAGGTGAGAGGGGGTACCAGATCAAGGTGGGGCACCAGTCACTGTCATCGGGGCAAGCCTCTGGTGGTTTCTAAAAATTCTTTGCTCAAGTGCACCACGGTCCTGCTGGGTAAGTGATTTTGATGATGGGGGAGGCTATGTATGTAAATCTCTGTACCTTCCTCTCAATTTTGTTGTAAACCCAAAACAGCTCCAAAAACTAATCTTTATGACCTGGCCAGTGTGGCTCAGTTGGCTGGGCATCGTCCAGTGCACTGAATGGTTGTCAGTTCAATTCCCGGTCAGGGCACATGCCTAGGTTGTGGACTCAATCCTCTAATCTATGTTTCTCTCTCAGATCTCTCTCTCTCTCTATCTCTCTCAAATTCAGTTAACATTTTTTAAAATAAATAATAGTCTTTATAAAAATAAAATATGGTCTTACAAAAGTTAAGGGGACATTGCATTAATGTGAAAAACTAAAACTGAACATTTTGAATTTTCTTGATTTAAATGAATAAAGAGATCTGACCTGATCTCAAGGTCAAGTGAGATTTCTTTGTTACTTTTACAGAGCAGTGGCTATCAAAGTTCAAGTTATCAAATTTCTACTATGATCATGTGTCACAGAGGAAAAATTTTAAAGTAGCAAGGAGTGGTCTAAGTTACTAATATTTCTTAAAATGTGATCTATGAATCACATGCATAATGCATAACTGAGGAGGTTTTGTGAAATGCTTTTAGTTCAACCCTACTTTCAGCCTACAAAGTTATTCTGTAGTAATACATGGTGCTCAAATCACAGTTGCTTGAAAAAAGAAATATTACTTTATTCACCTTACACGTCCTATATGGTCATCATTTTAAGGGAGACCTCTGCCTTAATGTGAGGCGAGCACAGAGCACTTTCAACTAAGTGCTCAGCCCAGCATGTTACAGTTGTCACTTCTGGCTGATTAGGAATAGTCATGGCACCACATAGTGTTAAGAGGGTGAAAAACATAAATCTTCATGTACCCAGAACAGAGGAAAAAAGACATTGATGAACACCATACCTATGGAATTCAAATCTCTGGGTAAAGGAGTCAAAAAACCTTGCTTTCACTTTTTTAAACAAGTTCCACAAACACAAGGAAGTTTGATAACCACAGTTATCAGCTCTGATTCAGCTCCCACTGTGAAGGTGTTAGAGAAATTTGACTTGAACTGGATCTCTTTATTCATTCAGTTCAGTAATTTAATTCAAGATGTTCAGTTCTGTTTCAGTTCAACAGACAGATATAAGGGCCTCCTAACTTTTAATGTCTTGATCACAGTAAGTAAGGCAGAAGCTAAAATATACCTCTTTCCTAGTTCATAACATTTGCCATATCTCATTGATAAAGCATGTTTCAACCCTCTGAGGGACTATCTAAAAAGATGGAATAACAAGTAAATGGCAGAGGAAATAGTACACTACTGTTTATGAAATTCCTGAAAAAGTAAGTTATGTATAGAGTACTAGAGGCCCGGTGCATGAAAATTCATGCACGCTGGGGGCAGGGGTGGGGGGTCCTCAGCCCGGCCTGCACCCTCTCACAGTCCAGGACCCCTCAGGGGATGTCCGACTGACAGCTTAGGCCTGCTCCCCAGAGGATCGGGCCTAATATGGCAGTCAGACATCCCTCTGGCATCTTGAGAGCCCTTGGGGGATGTCCACCTGCCAGCTTAGGCCCACTTCCTAGGGGATCAGGCCTGAGCCTTTAGTCAGAAATCCTTAGCACTGCCATGGAGGCAGGAGAGGCTCCCACCACTGCCACTGCACTGGCCAGCCATGAGCCGGCTTCTGGATGAGCGGTGCTCCTCTTGTGGAAGTGCACCGACCACCAGGGGGCAGCACCTGCATTAAGCGTCTGCCCCCTGGTGGCCAGTGCACATCATAGTGACTGGTTGTTCTGTGGTTAGGGTCAATTTGCATATTACCCTTTTATTATATAAGATAGTATCTTTTGGGTGATCATCTTAACTACCACAGCAAGTTGAGGGGATATCATCACTCCCATTTTGAGACTTTTACATTTATGTCAGGGGCTCAAAATAACCAAAAAATAAAGTGGCTTTTTTTTTTTTTTGGCAGGGAGGGGGGCATATCTCTTAGACCTAAAACTTAATAGACCTACCAAACAATTTAGGCTCAATAATAAATAAGGCCTTTTGATAATTTAGTGCCATCTGTAAGATGATATAAAGGGTCTGCTTATAAACAAGTAAAAGAAAATTGTAAAAAGTGTTTAATGACTATTATAGTGAGCCTAATGAAAATCTGCTATTAAGATGAATAAGAGAAAAAGACAATATTATATGAAAATGGCTTTATGAAACTCATCAGAGGGAATTACAAAACTTTGTGATCTGAGGCATTTCTCTCAGTGAAGGGAACAGCACATCATACTGGTGTTTTGACTGAGCCATTTGACAGGCTAGACAGTAGGTCACAGCTAAAGAGACAGCTGGTGTTAGGCATTGCCCATCACTCGAAAGATGAAACATATTGTGAGCTTAACTTTGCAATGCTCAAATACATACTGATCAGGTTCCATACCTAACATTGTATCAGAAAATAGAGCAGGGTGTTTTCAAAGAGTGTGTCCACATTATATATAGGATAGTTTGGGATTGATTGTCAAAATCAAGTTTCCCTCAATGACTTGACTAATGCTGACAACCAAGTGAATAATTCAGATACTATTTAATATGAATGAGGAGAGAATATCAAGGCATCCAATTTAATTTAATTAGCGTGATGATTATCAATTTTCCACCTCAGTTTATTACTTTGTGTAGGCAATTATATCTCAGTGAACATTAATTTCTAAATAATTAAGATGAAAACATATATTAAAAGAGAGATTGACATGTAATATCATTTTTACTAAAATTGATAATCATTTTTATCTTTTTGATTTTACTTGAGAGTACTAGTATATTACATCCATTGATTCATTGATTTTCTTACTTATTTCTTCTTTTCCAACATAAGCCAGAATATAAAAAATATTTTAGAAAAAAAATGTATATTAAGGACTATTGTACACTTTTACTTAGAAAGCAATAAACGTGTAGTCTATAAAGAATACAAATGATGTTTATAAAGCAGATTTAAAACAACAACCATGGTTTGTTATGAGTTATTCCTTTGACAGTTTATCATTATTGTGGTTTTCAAGCATAAACAAAAGGAGAAACAATGGAATATTTTGTAACTGAGTGTTCAAATAGATGATAGATGATAGCTAAATAAGCTATCATACATTATCAACATTGTTAACATTTAGAACAAATAGAATCTATTTTATGCTAGGGATAGATATATCATTTAATAAGATATGGAAAAAGAAATTATATATAACATTTCAGTGAAATATAAAATATTCATTATAGCTGTTCTTTATTCACATTTTAATCAATGTTCAATGCAACTATGTGACATTAATTCTATATCCTATATTACCTATGACCACAGCCAATCAGGAGTGAGTATGCAAACTAACCCGAAAAAGATGGAGGGTTAATTTGCATATGCAGGCGCAGAGCGGCAGGGCGGGGTGGGACGCCTGCTATGACGAGGAGGGGGAGGCAGAGGGAGCTACAGGAGTGGTGCTCTGGCCAGAAGTGAGGACTTGCTGGCTCCTGGGCGGTCCAGGCGCAGAGACTTGGTGGGTCCCAGGTGGCCAGGAACGAAGCCAAGTGAAGGAAGGCCTATTCTTGCACAAATCTTTGTGCAATGGGCCTCTAGCTCATTACATAAAGGTACTTGCAATCAATGCACTTGTATTTTACTTAGTATATAAGTATTATCGTTTACAAATCTGAAGATAGTATCCACTTAATTGTCTTATAAGATGATTAATAGAAAAATGTATGCAACTATGCTAGAGGAATTAATGGTATTAATAAGAATCTGATAACAATTTCCAATTCCAAGCACTAGTGCACATTAAAAACACAGGTATTAGTGTTTGAGTCATGGTTACTTTGAGAGTCTGTTAAAGAAATTAAAGCATTTTTACACTATGAATTGGAGATATTTTGAAATAATCTTGGGAAAGATTATTTAATTGTTACAGTTTTTGTATTTTTTTTCCCCCCATACTTCTCAAGATTTGCAATTAGCTTGTCCTTTACCGTGTATATGGAGACAGTGCTTCCATCTGGTGATATAGTTCCAGAGAACCATACTTGGGACATGTAGACTGGACATTGAAGTTAATTTTGGTGGAAATGCGCTCAGCTCTCATTTGTGACATTCTGGCAAATTTTAGTGTGATGAGATTTCCTAAACAAAAGCTGTACATTAGAAAAGAGCTTTGGAAATTCTGAGAGACACATGATTCTCATCCTTCTATCTCATCCAATTTCACTCCTGCTACTCCACAAAACTTATTATTATAATTATTTTAACTCCTCTTCACTAACTTAAAGAGCCTGCATATATACCTAAATTAGTGAAAAATTTCAGTAAGAAATTTTTGTAGTGATTTAAAAATTATACTACCAATTGTTTACTGAAAGTGTTCCTCTCTTGTAGTTGTTATAGGTTTTTTTTGTTTTGTTGTGTTTTTTTGTTGTTGTTGTTGTTGTTGTTGAATTTATAAATTCTTCTGTCATTTTCAAACTGCATAGTTGAGTCTCCAATTTGTATCACCTTGGAACTAAACAGAGAAATGATTAAAGTTTTTAACTTGTTTTAAACTTTTGAAACAAGTTGAAACTTAGAGAAAAATTGCAAGAGTACTATAAAGAGCTTCTGACTACGCTTCATCGAGATTCGCCTACTGTAAATATCTTGCTGCATGTGAGTCATTCTCAATACCTCTCTGTCTCTCTCCAGCTCTCCCTATCACCTTCTTGTTGGAGAGTTGTAAATGTTTAGAGTTCTTTCAGAAGGCGTCCAAACTGAATGAGCACCTTTGGTCAAATTAAATACAGAATTGGGAAGTCTATGGATTTATTCAAGTGAAAATTTTATTGATTTTTATGTAATACTTTATTCACTTCATTACAGAAGACATAAAAATGTTTAGGTTTAAAGGCAAGACAAATAATTTATATATTTTAAAGACATGCAAGTGCTTTCAGCAATCTGTGAGATAAAATCTTGTTTTCTAAGCCATGGTCTTTCCTTCTTTTGGTCTCTGCAATGGAAAACTATGAGATATGCCACTGACACTCGGAAACTTATCAGCGTGAAAAAGGGCAAGACACTTCCCCTATCAAACTGATGGTGGGCAGTGCACAGACATTGAGACAAGGTGTCTCTAACAGATTCCTTATGTTTCTCTTCCCCAGCAGGAGCTGATTTAGCAGACGGGAACTTGTCAAGTGTTAACAAAAGAGCAATACATGAAAAACTCTAAAAAAGTGAAAGTACTCTTAGAACAATGTGTTCATGTTTCATAAAAGTCATTTTCCTTTGCTATTGAAAAGAAATTAAATGCTGGAAAATAATTGGGTATGTCCTAAAAGAATCAAAAAGAGAGTAAGAAAATGAATTACAGTTAAGCTTGGTATATTTGGAATGGATGTCTGTGATAAAGGACAACATTTTTTTTTATTGCTAAGTGACTAATATACCAAATAGAACTCCATGAAATGCCTCAAACATCTCTAAATTCTATCCCTCCTTTTTTTGTTTTTACTTTTAATTCTGATATCGATTATGAACCATCTTGGTTTATAATTATCATTTGGAAATGTCTATAAGGAAGTCTAATTTACTGTTAAAAACCATAAGGTCAAATTACCTCTACTCTGATCCTTTGAAAAACAAACTTACTTTTATAGGTAGTATAATCAATAAGAAAATTTAGCTATAAGAAAATAAAATATCTGAAGCTTAAAAGATATATTTAAAAATTCTAGCTTTGTTTGTGTTCTGTAAGTCCATAGGTAAATTTTCAACACGTATTTCCAACTTCCTAGAAAACATTCCTTCCTATAGCAGTTAATTTTAGCCCACCTTAATTTTATCCTAGTAATAATTGAGTTTTTACCTGACATCAAAGAGAAACTATGTATTTTGTGATTTAATATTATACATATAACTTGTTATTATAGACTCAAATGTGGTTGACTAAAATTTCAATTTGTGCTTTAGGTTATCAGATTGTATTGACAGTGTGATTTCTAAGGTCTTCCCAATTCTATAATATGACTTATACATTAATTTATATATATTCTTAATCCTGGGTATTAATACATTCTAAGAAACAAACTAACACTTAATCCTATGGATTTTCCAAGGATTATTTTATACTCCATATAAGATTTTATTAATTATTTACTTATACACATAGTTTAATTTTTAGATATTTGAAGAGTTTTTAACTAGAAAGATACATTTTTCTGCAAAGGGCAAAAGAGAAATCCATTCTCTGCTATATACTTTAAACTGCAGTGGTTCTCAACCTTTCTAATGCTGCGACCCTTTAATACAGTTCCTCATGTTGTGGTGACCCCCAACCATAAAATTATTTTCGTTGCTACTTCATAACTGTAATTTTGCTACTGTTATGAATTGTAATGTGAATATCTGTGTTTTCCGATGGTCTTAGGCTCTACAGCAGCGGTTCTCAACCTGTGGGTCACGACCAACCTGTAGAGCCTAAGACCATCAGAAAACACATATTTACATTATGATTCATTAACAGTAGCAAAATTGCAGTTATGAAATAGCAACAAAAATAATTTTATGGTTGGGGGTCACCACAACATGAGGAACTGTATTAAAGGGTCGCAGCATTAGAAAGGTTAAGAACCACTGCCTTAAAGGGAAGGCTATCAGAATGAAGAAACTAAAGTTATCAGAGTTGATACCACAATAATATTTTAAACAAACAAATTGTATCCTGATGAGTGTGAAAATGAGTGTTCTTCATGAAATGGAAACAGAAAACATATTAAAAATACCAATCAAGCACAATAATCCACTTTTTCCAATTGTAATCACTTCCTCAAAAATACATAAAGGACACACATACAGGTCTTTCATTTATCACCATCATTTATCATAGTTATATAAAGTATTATACATGGGGAAACACTTTTCTCCTTCTCTTTAAATGTGGACTACTTCATGCCCTTTTACATTCACGCGGACATACTGTGGTAATCTTGTAGCAAGTCTGGGTGATTATACGTAGAGAATAACTTACAAAAACTCATGCTATTTTTAAATAATTTGTCCAAAACTAATGATATTAGCTTCTCTAATTTTGTAGAGACATTGGAGAGTTGTAAATGTTTAGAGTTCTTTCAGAAGGAGTCCAAACTGAACGAGCACATTTTGTCCAACAAAGGTAAAGCATTCAGGCCTAGAAGGGACAATGAAAGTGATACCCCACGCCTAATGAATGTCTCTGTGTAATTCTCATGAAAAATAGATGTATTTACCACAAGCAAAATTATTGGTTATATGCATATGGAAAGTGCTATACCATAAGGCTATGAGTTAGATGCCATGAGTTCATACTCCCAGCTATGCCAAAAGAAACAACAAAATGAATCTTATAAACTTTACGTTTTTAGTTTTTATTTTTAAAATTAATTTCTAGAGTTATATAATTCTCATACCATAAAATTTATTATTTTAAAGTACAATTCAGTGTTTTTTAGTATATTCACAGAGTTGTGCAAATATCATTATCTAATTAGTTTAATTAATTTCATGTTTTTCCATCACCATTTATTCCCCCTCCCTTCGTCCACCTCCCCCCTCTCCCCTACCCTTTCCCAAAATCACCACACTATTGTCTATGAGTTCTCTCTTTTTTCTTTTTTGCTCAATCCTCCCACCCCCACCCCCAGTACCCCTCATCACCAGAGTTGTCATCACTATCTAATTTTAGAAGATTTTAAAATTAATTTGTTGGGGTGACATAAGTTAATAAGATTATATAGGTTTAAATTGTACAATTCCATGATACATCATCTGAATATTGCAGTGTGCACCCACCACCAAAAGTCAAATTTTTTTAAATATATTTTATTGATTTTTTTTACAGAGAGGAAGGGAGAGGGATAGAGAGTTAGAAACATCAATGAGAGAGCAACATCGATCAGGTGCCTCCTGCACACTTCCGACTGGGGATGTGCCCACAACCAAGGTACATGCCCTTGACCGGAATCGAACCTGGGACCCTTCAGTCCGCAGGCCAACGCTCTATCCACTGAGCCAAACTGGTTAGGGTGTCAAATATTTTTTCACCACCATTTATTTGACTCCCTTTTTCTTTTATTACCCATCATCCCCCTTTTCTCTGGTAACCCCCATTTGTTCACTTGTTGCTTTCAGTTTTACATCCCATATATGGTTCTTAACTTTTTCTGTCTGACTGATTTAGCTTAGCATGATATTCTCAAGGTCTTCCCAATTCTATAGTATGATTCATCTATTTTGTGGCAAATGGAAGAATTTCATCTTTTCTTATGCTGAGTAGAATTTCACTGTATACTAGTACTAGAGTCCCGGTGCACAAAATTCATACACGTGGGTGAGTGGAGGGGAAGGCATATCCCTCAGCCCAGCCTGCACCCTCTCCAATCTGGGATCCCTTACACAATCCAGGACTGCTGGCTCCCAACTGCTCACCTACCTGCCTGTCTGATCACCCCTAATCACTCCCCTGCCAGCCTGATAGACACCTAACTGCTCCCCTGCTGGCCTGATTGCCCCCAATTGCCCTCCCCTGCCACCTGGTCACCCCTAACTGCCATCCTCAGCCAGACTGGTCACCCCAACTGCCCTCCCTTGCCAGCCTGGTCACCCCCAACTGCCCTCCCCTGCAGGCCTGATTACCCCCAACTGCCCTCCTCTGCTGACCTGGTCCCCCCCAACTGCCCTCCCCTGCAGCCTGCTTGCCCCCAACTGCCCTCCCTTGCAGGCCTGGTCACCCCCAACTGCCCTCCCCTGCTGGCCTGGTCACCCCCATCTGCCCTCCCTTGCAGGCCTGGTCCTCCCAACTCCTCTCCCTTGCCGGCCATCTTGTGGCAGCCATCGTGTGGCAGCCATCTTGTGTCCACATGGGGGCTGCCATCTTTGACCACATGGGAGTGGCCATCTTGTATGTTGGAGTGATGGTCGATTTGCATATTACTCTTTTATTAAATAAGATATGTACCACATCTTGATCCAATCACCTGTCAAAGGACACTTTCATTGTTTCCATGTTTTGATCAACATCAATAATGTTACAATAAACAGGTGTGCATAAATTTGTTAAAAAAATATGTTCAATTTTTTTGGGTACATACCCCAGAGTGGGGTTTCTGGGTGATATGGTAACTCTATTCTTAATTTTTTGAGGGCCCTCCATACTGTTTTACATAGTCTCTGTATCAGTTTACATTCCTACCAGCAATGAATGAGGGTTCCTTTTGATCCACAACCTCTCCAACATTTGTTATTACTTGTCTTGTTGATAATAGCCATTCTAACAATTGTGAAGTGGTATCTCATTGTAATTTTGATTTGCATTTCCCTAATAGCTAGTGAAGTTGAGTATCTTTTCAGATATCTGTTGACCACTTATATGTCTTCTTATGAGGTGTGTGTTTAGGTCCTCTGCCCATTGGATTGTATGCTTGTTTGTTGTTGAGTTGTATGAGTTCTCTACATATTTTGCATAATAATCCATTGTCAGAGCTATTAGAAGGCTTTTACCACCACAAAAATAAACCGCATACTCATTAGCAGTGACCTTTCCATCATGTGCCTCTAAAGACCACTAATCTGCTTTCTGTATCATGGATTGCATATTCTGAATATATCATCTAATTGTACTTATACAGTATGTGTTTTTTTGTGACTGGCTTCTTTCACTTAACATAATGGTTTTAAAGTTCATTCATATTATAACATACATAAGAACATCATTTTTTATTGCTAAATAATATTCTATTGTATGTATATACCATTTTTTGTTTATTGATTCATCATTCACAGCCATTTTCTTTGTTTTATTTTTTGCTGCTATGAATAATACTGCTCTAAATATTCATGTACAAATTTTTGTATCTAGATATATTTTTATTTGTCTTTGATATATGCCTAAGAAAAGAATTGCTGAGTCATATGATAACTCTATCATATTTAATATTGTGAGGAAAAAATGTCTTCCATAGTGGCTACAGCATTTAACTTTACTAAAACCAATTTACAAGCGTTTCAATTTTTCACATCCTTGCCAACATTTGTTATTATTTGTCTTTTTTATTATAGCCATTCTAGTGTGTTTGAAATGATGTCTCACTGTGTTTTTAATTTGCATTTCTCTAATGAGTAGCTAAGTTGAACATCTTTACATGTGCTTATTCATCATTTGTATAACTTCTTCAAAGAAAATGTCTTTTTAAAAACTTGGCCCATTTTTTAATTGTGTTGTCTTTCATTGTTGATTTGTAATATTGACGTAATCACAATTTTAATTGGTTTTGACAGGGGCAAGTTTGGTAGCAAGAATAGAAGTTGAGCCTGACCGGTGTGGCTCAGCTGTTGAGTGTCAATCTATGAACCAGAAAGTCATGGTTCAATTCTCCTTCAGGACACATGCCCAGGTTGCAGGCTTAATCTCCAGCAGGGGGCATGCAGGAGGCAGCCAATCAATGAGTCTCTCATCACTGATGCTTCTATCTCTCTCTCCCTCTCTCTTCCTCTCTGAAATCAATAAAAATATATTTTAAAAAAGAAGTTGTAGTGAGAGATAACCTATAAGGAAAAAGTCAAATAACTATACACATTCTGGTAAATAAATGAAGATAGTAGTTAATTTATTAAACTTCATATTCATGGAATACCTTATATTATCAAAGCATTTATGTAGGCACTGAGATGACACTAGCAATTTTTCTTACAGGGCTTATTTGTAGACAAATCAAGAAGGAAATGAACAATATCTAATATATCTCTGATAAGGACCTAGAAACACACAAACAAAAGAAATATCATGAGAAAGGAGTCTGAGTGAGCAGTGATCTATGACGAGATTGCACAGACAAGAGACCTTAAAATATCAGCCTTTGAAAGAGATAGTATAGAAAATTTTAGGCTGTGACAATAGCAAGAAAAAGCATGGGCTCCAAAATGATTGACAAGTTTAGGAACAAAAATAAGGAGCGGGAAAAAAGGCAGCGGAAGATCACATATTACCTGTGTCCTAAGGTTAGAAATTTAGATTTTTTTGAAATGGCATGAGAAACTATTAAGGTCACAAAAGTAGAAGCATGGAGGTCATATAGGAGGGTAAACAATAATCAAAGTAAAAGGTGTTGCCTTGAATTCTGGTGGCAAAGGTAGTAATGTACTAGTGTGGACAGATCTGGAAGCTCTTTTGGAAACAGAGCAACATGGGCTGCTGATGAGGAGATAGTGGGAATGGTGAAGAAAATGGAAGAATTCTGGTTGATACCAATTTATATGGCTTATATTTTTTTAATATATCTTTTCTCAGGGTGAATGACTATTGGTGTCATTTACCCTGAGGAAAGATCAATAATGTTGACAAGTTATAGGCAAGTGACTTTTTTTTCTACAAAACAATCTTTAGATTGAAAGCCCCAATAAGAATCCCAACTGGAAGTCGACTGATACGTGACCTAGAAAAACTTATTTTAGGCTGGAATCTTCCTCCACAAATGTTTAGTTTCCAGTTATTTTATGCCTCCAACTAACAATAACTCACTCAAGAAAGAAAAGATCATTTTACCATAGAGTGTGTGATATTCAGCAAGTCGTGTAAATACTCACATAAATAAATAACATGAGTTAGGTAGAAGTCAGGTTGATATGCAAACTCTATTTCTATAATTACTAAATGTAAAAGCATCTTGGACCAGTTTGCTATAAGGTGCTATTGGAGAAATAGCATGATGAAAGAGTAAAGTCAGCAAGGTATTGATGTCCCTCCACCTTGCCTTTCTCGGGTAATCTTAAAATTCTGTCTTCAGTCCCCACCTGTAACACCAGCTAATGTAACAGAAATCAGCAACCGGGTTCAGATTTTCCCAAATGTCAGGAAGTAGCCAACGTTAGGAATAGCTACGACTACTTTATTTTCATCCTTCACCTTATTTGATAATGATGAGAAGAGAAATTTTATCATACCAAAGTACCATAAATTTCAACAATGGTTATTTTAATCACCAGAAAAGGGATCTGAAACCTTGGTTACTTTGTCATCACACCAACCACTAAGCTCTTTTTCTTGGATATATTCCTGGTGACAAATACTTAAAACATCATTTAATGAAAAGAACCACGTTTGCAACATTTATACCACGATTCTAAAAGCACTGCCTGAAAGTGGAGCAGTCATTTGCTGACGTGAAGACAATGTGTCCTTTTAATAAGTCCTTTTATTAAATTAATTCATTTCCTCAAGATTGTTTATTATCTTTTCATCAAGCCCATGAGAAGCAGAGTAAATCCATACCCTCTAAAAGGGAAGTAGTTGATCAAATACAAGATTTATAGCTAATAGTGAAATAGCTGGGTCATAAATAGATTGTAAAATATCTATATAACAATAAAAGTGTAATATGCTAATTAGACCGGACATCCTTCTGGATGACCTTGTGGACAAAGCCTGGGCTGCGAGGGAAGCCCGGGTCCTGGGTGCCAGAGGGAAGCTGGTGCAGGCAGCCAGGGGGAAGGAAGGCCTACTTTTGCACGAATTTCATGTATCGGGCCTCTAGTTCTTAATAAAAGGGAAAAAAGATAAAAGCATGGAACTTAGTTCAAAGTATTCTGTTGCTGTGTTCTGATCCTACCTTACTTGGGTAGATTTATTACATGACTGGATTTACCTAAGTCGTCATTATATAATTAGTGTGATGTTTCTATGACAGTTCATTATTCTTCCTCAGATACTCTGTATACTATAGATATTCCAGGACTTATCTATGGGTTGACTTGAGTGGAGCTGAGTAGATATCAGGCCACATGCTCAGATGTAGATATTAATTTTTTTAAAAGATGAGAAAATAGAAAGGAGTGTTCTCTTTGTCTTCATAAGTGTCTTTAGGATTAGTGTGTTTTATAGTTTGTTGCTCAAAAGCATAGTGTCTTTGCCAATATTTGCTCTATTCTCTTCTGTTCTAGTTCTATAAATACTGATAGGGACATATGCAATGAACAGTTAGCTGTGGCCAGAGGGGACACATGGCTAGTGGAAACTTAACTATTAAAAGCTCACTATTTAATTATTAAAATTAAAGTGGTTATTTCTTCAAGCTCCATTTCAGAATAAACCTGAGATAGGATTTTAATTAACCCAGCTTGTTTGAAATCCTTGGACAAATCCTGGTGGCAAAATGAATGAAATTTCAGATTGACTTTATTTGGGTCAGGTTCTTACAAAGATGTATTCCATCATAGGATGAAGAGAAATGCAATCATGTACAAAGATGTCAGCATCTATATAAAAAGCATGATAAAATACGTAAGGGGGGAAAGACAGTTCATCCAAAGAAGAGAAACTGAAGTTTGTGAAACACAGGTTATTGGGCAATTAGAATACTGTACTAAATTCCCACCACACAAATAATTGGCTACTAACAAGGGAGAAGAAATACTGATGAACTCATAGAAGTTGAGCATTTCAGGAACCTATAGTAAAAAGGAAGGAAGGGAGGAAGGAAGGAAGGAAGGAAGGAAGGAAGGAAGGAAGGAAGGAAGGAAGGAAGGAAGGAAGGGAAGAAGGGAAGTAGGAAGGAAGGGAGGGAGGGAAGAAGGAAGGAAAGAAGGGAGGGAGGAAGGGAGGCGGAAAAGCCTAAATTGGAACTCTTTGTCACAAGTATTAGTCATTTGTTGTTAGATAGCAAGCAAATATTGCCAATATTTCATGTACTTCTTAAAATATGAAGTGATTTTATTTGCTTGCAAAAATGTTTTTGCTTCTTTGTGTTTAAGATGCCTGAAGAAATTATGTAAAAGCCAAATATTTTTGTACTATACTTAATTTGAAACTTCTAAATCTGTTTGCATATACTAAGTACACACTGTCCACAGCATTTTTTGGAAAGTGGAAGATAACTGTATTTCTCTTTTATAGCTGGTTGACCCAGAGGCATGGAGCTTAAATGACTTTGTAAAAATAAAATTAAGAAATAATAAAAAGAAGTCACTCAAGTGTGGACACAAGTATTGAAAATAAGGTTGCCTATTCGGCTTCTTTCTGTAACCGTCCAGCTAACTGTTACTCCTTAAGTAGAAAAGCTAGTGATCCATGCTCTCCATTTCATCCCAACTAATTACCTGCAAGCAGATTGGACTCCGAGACCAATTACTTCCTGAATTTATTTTTTAAATGCTACACTTTATATGTTTTGCAAAAAATCTGAGTCAAGTCAAGGAAACTTCTGTATGGTATTTGGGTTAGATAGATCTATGTCATTAAGAGAAATAAAGTTTAGGTAATAAATGATAGTTTGCACTTAGGAAAATGTATGAATGTCCTGAAATTGATTTTTCCCATAAAGTAAAAACAGCTTCTAAGAAAAACCTCCCTGGGAGGCAAAATGTCAAGTACATAAATAGTGCATTAAAGACATTTATACAAAAGTAAGCTTCAAATGAACTCTATAAAACTACAGCTGCAAGAGCAGACTTATAAATCAAATCAACATTAAACAATTGTATGTGTCAATATTGCAATGGTAGGTCTTAGTTTACAGATCCACCTTGAAACTGTAGGATATAGTAGCATGACAGTCACATGAACTAGAAACTCTAGAGAAAACAGTTACAGACAGTCGTATGGAAATGTATATGAGTTTCTAATTTTTAATTGGGGATTCATTCTTAACTCCAAAAATTTAATATTCTTTTTATTTAAAAAGAAAGGAAAGAAGTTTAATATACAATCTATTATTATTTTATATTTTCTGGTCATAAAGAATATGTTTGTTCATTTTCAACTAAGATGTTAACAATAATCCATAAAATTTATGTCTATGAAAATGTCTGTTAACATATGCTGGTTGTAAATGCTAAACATGATTTTACATTTTAGTGTCTTTGACAATATATAGAAATTATGTATAAAAGCATAATTAGAGGGTTAAACTATAATTTGATTTCAATTTAATGTAAGCAATATTTTTTATGTCATTAAGTTGCAAAAACTGTTGTTTGAATTTAAAATAAAAAGCACCTGTGTTCAAATTGACACATTTGCTAGTTGTCATTTTGAGCAAGTTAGTAAAACTCTCTTAGCCAAAATTTTCTCATATGCAATATGATAAAAACAATGTCTTACAGGATTCTTATGAAGTTGAATAAGAAAACATATGTAGGTAGCTGCAATAATGCATTGCATATAGCAAGCATTCATCATTCCTAATTTTAGGCATCACAATTGATTTTAATTGGACTTTCTCATACACAGGAAGAAATACACAGTACTAACTCAATAAATCCTCTAAAATTTTGAGTAGTTACAGACAAAATTTATTACAAAACAGAATTTGAGTAATATCCAATATCCCTTTTTTTATTAAAAACATAGACACATAGGCATATTTTTCTCATTTTAATCACAGAGAGAAGAAAGGAATTCCAAAAGGTATATTTTCTCAGCAAAAGAAGTTCTAGGAGAGAAGTGTTTTGATTTGGACTTCAATTGCATGTATTTGATTATATAACTGTCCCCTCCTTAATTAAACTACTTTTATTTTGTGCTTTTCAGCTTATCTGAATATCAACCTTATACTGAGGATAATAATAGTGATTAAGAAAGAGATTATAACAGTTTCTGGCATGTGAAAATTTAAGCACATAAAATGTTCCTTTGAAAGTTTAGGAGTCCTTAAAAGCCATATACAGTGAACCCACAGCCAACATCATACTCAATGGGCAAAAACTAAAACCATTTCCCCTAAGAACAGAAACAAGACAGGGATGCCCACTCTCACCACTCCTGTTCAACATAGTGCTGGAAGTACTAGCCATTGCGATCAGACAAGAAGAATAAATAAAAGGCATTCATATTGGAAAAGAAGAAGTAAAACTGTCCTTATTTGCAGATGACATGATACTGTACATAGAAAACCCTAAAGACTCCATCAAAAAATTTATTAAACTTAATAAATGAATTCTACAATGTAGCAGGATATAAAATTAATGCCAAGAAATCTATGGCATTTCTATACACCAATAATGAACTTACAGAAAGAGCAACTAAAAAGGCAATCCCACTTACCATTGCACCAAAAAAATTAAGATACCTAGGAATAAACTTAACTAAGGAGGTAAAAGACCTATACGCGGAAAACTACAGGACATTGAAAAAAGAGATAGAGGAAGACATAAATAGATGGAAGAGCATACTGTGTTCATGGATTGGTAGAATCAACATCATTAAAATGTCCATTCTACCCAAAGCAATCTATAGATTCGATGCACTCCCCATTAAAATACCAATGGCATATTTCACAGACCTAGAACTAACTTTCAAAAAATTCATCTAGAATAAAAAAAGACCCCAAATAGCCACAGCAATCCTGAGAAAGAAGAACAAAGTAGGTGGGAACTCAATACCAGATATTAAGCTGTATTACAAAGCCACTGTTCTTAAAACAACCTGGTACTGGCACAAGAACAGACATATTGCCACTATGCTCAATTAATATCTGACAAAGGAGGCATGAACATACAATGGAATCAAGACAGACTCTTCAATAAATGGTGTTGGGAAAATTGGACAGATACATGCAAAAAAATGAAACTAGACCACTAAATTACGCAATACACAAAAATAAACTCAAAATGGATAAAAGATTTAAACATAAGATGGGAAGCCATAAAAATACTAGAGGAATCCACAGGCAGCAAAATCTCAGACATATGCCAAAACAATTTCTATAATGATACTGCTCCTAGGGCAATGGTAACTAAAGAGAAAATAAACAAATGGGACTACATCAAATAAAAATCTTTTTCACAGTAGAAGAAACCATCAACAAAACAACAAGAAAGCCCAGTGCATGGGAGAACATATTTGCCAATGTTATCACCGATAAGGGTTTAATCTCCAACATTTACAGGGAACTCATACAACTTAACAAATGGAAGATAACCCAATCAAAAAATAGGCAATGGACCTAAATAGATACTTTTCGAAAGAAGACATAAGGAAGGCCAAGAGGCATACGAAAACATGCTCAAAATCACTAATAATCCAAGAGATGCAAATCAAAATGACAATGAGGTACCATCTCACACCTGTCAGAATGGCTATCATCAACAAATCAACAAATGGCAAGTGCTGGTAAGGATGTGGAGAAAAAGGAACCCTCGTGCACTGCTGGTGGGAATGCAGACTGGTGCAGCCACTGTGAAGAACAGTATGGAGTTTCCTCAAAAAACTAAAAATGGAACTCCCATTTGACTCAGTGATCCCACTTCTAGGAATATAACCAAACAAACTAGAAACACCAATTAGAAAGGATATATGCACCCCTATGTTCATAGCAGCACAATTTATAATAGCTAAGATTTGGAAACAGCCTAAGTGCCCATCAGCAGATGAGTGGATTAGAAAACTGGTACATCTACTCAATGGAATACTACGCTGCAGTAAAAAAGGAGTTCTTACCATTTGCAACAGCATGGATGGAACTGGAGAGCATTATGCTAAGTGAAATAAGCCAGTCAGAGAAAGATAATTATCACATGATCTCACTCATTTACGGAATATAATGAACAACATAAACTGAACAAAAACAGATCCAGAGACAGAGAAGCATCGATAAGGCCATCAAACCTCAGAGGGAAGGTAGGGGAGGGTGGGGGTAAGGGGGAGAGATCAACCAAAGGACTTGTATGCATGCATATAAGCCTAACCAATGGACACAGACAACAGGGGGGTGAGGGCATGAGTGGGGGGATGGGGGAGTAATGGGAGAATAAAGACACGTATGTAACATCTTAATCAATAAAGAAAAAAAGGTTAGGATTCTTGTTTGAATGCAGTAGCTGTTATTGTCTAATATTTGTTTTAAAAGTCAATCTGAGAATAATATAGGAAGAACATGGATTGTGGAAACAAAATATCTGGGTTTAGATATCAACTTTGCTGTTTACAGCTGTATGGCTTTAAAAATATTTAAATTTTTCATGACTCAAATTTTTCATTTCAAAAGGGATGATGGTATTCATCATACCTAGCTCATGTTTGTTGCACAGAGGAGTGAAATAAAAGGAAGGCACTTATATAATATCTGGCTTATAGCCAATGTTTTAATAAATAGGGATTAGCCTTGGCCAGTTTGGCTCAGAAGATGGAGAGTCAGCCTGCAGATTGAAGGGTCCCAGGTTCAATACTGGTCAAGGGTACATATCTTGGTTGCAGGCTCCTCCTTGGCCCAGGCCCTGGTCAGGACTCATGCAGAAGGCAACCAATCAATGTGTTTCTCTTACATCAATGTTTCTTTTCTATCCTTCTATCCTTCCCTCTCTCTTGCACTCTCCCCCCCCCCCCCAAAAAAAAAAAAAAAGTCTGGAAAAATATCCTCGTGTGAGGATTAATAAAATAAAAAAATAAGAAAAAAAAAGAAAGAAGGAAGGAAGGCAGGAAGGAAGGAAGGAAGGAAGGAAGGAAGGAAGGAAGGAAGGAAGGAACGAAGGAACGAAGGAACGAAGGAACGAAGGAACGAAGGAACGAAGGAAGGAAGAGAAAGAAAGATCTGGGTTTCTTATTGCTTCCAAAATGAAATTTAAATATTGGCCTCTGGATTAAAAAGTTTTTTTTTTTAATCTGCCTTTGATATAGCATTCCACACTTAGAGTTTTTCTTTTGGGTCTTCTCTTCTGTATATTACTGTATATTTCAAATATACAGATCTTATCGTCTCCCCACCTGTTAACTACAATCCATCCATTGTTATTTCTAGCTCTATAGTATATAGTCAAGCCCAGCTTCACAATCTATTTCATTAACAAAGTCTGAGAACACATGATACTTAAGGAGTTCTCTTACTCTCCACTTCTGTTCTTATCACATCTCTATATATAGAAGCCTAAGCGACCATTACGACAGAACGACCAGAACAACTGGAATGACTGGTCAATAGGATGCGCACTGACCACCAGTGGGCAGATGCTCAATGCAGGAGCTGACCCCAACCCGCAGTCCCCCATCACCAATGGGGCCTGCCAGCCAACTTCCCGGTCCCTCCCCCCAGCCAGCAAATCCCGATCACCTGATCGGGGCCAGGCCCTGGACTGGGATGGGGAACCCGGACTGGGTGGTGGCAGACACAGGCAGCAAGGGAAGGAGGAGGGGCGGTGGGGGGGAGGCAGGGAGGTGGGAAACCACATAGTGGTGGTGTGCGGGTGGCAAGGGAAGAAGGAGGAAGGGATGCAGGGAGGTGAGGAAATGCTGTGGCAGCACTCGGCGGTGAGGGAAGAAGGAGGAGGGGAAGTGGGGAGGTGGGGAACCTGATGGGCCCTGATCGCTGGCCAGGCTTAGGAACCCCACCCGTGTAAGAATTTTGTGCACTGGGCCTTTATTATTCTATGTATTTGCCATCTTTATATGACAACCTATATCAATAATTCATTAAAGAGGATACTTTATCAAATTGTAATTCATTTTGTGGATGAATCTATGTGAGTATAACCTCTCCGCAAGGAGATTTTTAGCCAGAGAGAATGAGGGCACAGATTTTTAAGCATGGTGAGGCTTACAAGGATAGAGCTAGATTCAGTGACTCTATGTTTTAATGAGACTATGTTGGGCTCCACCACAAATGGAATATCTCCTGCAGAGGTTTCTTCAAAGAAACATTCTTCGGTATTTTGTTTCTGTCAGGAGAAAACATAGAAATCCAACACAAGTGGTAGCAGCACTTTTACCTATAAGAATTCTAGAGGGTTCTTATCATCAATGGATTCTGAATTTTGTCAAATGCTATTCCTATATATCTTGAGATGATCATATAATCTATTCATTCTATTAATGAGGTTTATCACATTTATTGATTTGAGCATGTTGAACCATCTTTGCAACCCAGGGATAAATCCCACTCCATCATGCTGTACTGTCCTTCCCATGTCCTGTGGAATTTTGGTTAGTATTTGTTAAGAATTTTGGATGTGTGTTCACCAGGGATATTGGCCTACAGTTTCTTTTTGTTGTTGTTGTTCGTGTACCAGGCTAATGCTGATTATTTGCCTTATATGGCTTTGTTATCAAGCTAATGCTGGATTCATAAAATAAGTTTGGGAGTGTTTCTTCCTCTTTAAGTTTTTGAAGAAAATATTTTTCCCCAAAGGCTACTATATATGGGAATGAGGCTTCTTTCAAGCTTTTCCTAGACATCTAGACAGAAGCAAACGTTTGAGCAAAAATAGGCAGGCTAGAGCTACTTTTTATTGCCTCCCTCTTCATCTCCTTACACTAACATAATAATATAGTGCATTTCTTGATTCTTTTCTCTTGATTTAGGGAAAATAATTAACACATGATTTACAATAAAGTATCTGTGATTTGTGACAAATATTAGTATTTAAGAACCATTTGCATTTCAAAGAAAGATTAATGTGAGAAGAAAAGTGATTGAAGATCTAAGGAGTTGGATAATTTTTAAATTTAGATTCTATGCCACAATTCATATTTCCCTGTATAGAACTCATCTGTCTATATGTAAAAGCTGTTCTGGTCTATGTATGAATTATAACCTTTGGATGTTTTCAGATTAGCACAATTAGATAGGGCAACATTATATAATAAACTTTATAAAAGTATTAAGCTTTTAATATTTTTTCAAATATGTAAGTGTTTAATATAATTAAGATAGCTAATTCTGCTCAAATTAGGTAATGAGAGAAATCCAAAGTAGAATTTTTATAATTTCATTTTGACTGCTGGAAACATGTAATGACATTTTCTATCTGTCGAATTAAATGGGAGAAACAATTTGTTAGATGTAATTTCATATTTTCTAAAGAATTGTAACTGTAAAAGGTCAAAATTAGCCTGGGACTAATGTGTTATTTTTTGTCAGTGCTGTATTGGCATACAGGAAATTTTTTGTGTTTTTTCTTAAAGGTTATTTAAAACAATTAGTCAATAAATGACAAAGAAAAATACTTGTATATTTGCTGAAAGTAATTTAAAATAATTTGAAATGAAATTACATTTTCCAAACATACTTAGGAAAATGAGTTTGGACAAAGTTACTAACTTGGGGATTTTTTTGTTAATAGACAAATAAAATATAATGTTGCCTACACAAATCCAATATTACCACCTGCATTCTTAAGAACATTTTTCAGTTAGTTGTATAGGTATCTTAATTTATATGAAAGTTCTATAAATTCTAAGAAACGTATCTCAGCAGAATTAGGACATTAGTTGTGCCGTGCCAGCACAGCCAAGGATTCGGTGAGCCTGAGGGAGGGCGGTGAAGGATTGAAGAAAAGGCAAACAAGAGAATATAGTTGGGTCGGGTGGATTCCTGTGCCTAGCTGAGACCACAGAGAGATCCAAATGGCAAGCTGAGCCTTTATTTTATAGTCAGAGGTAAACAAGGTAGTGGTCACCATAGTTACAATGTTCTTGTGAGTTTCACTTGTTTTGGCAGCACTTGCTGCACCTCCCACAGCCCATTAGCTACCCAGATAGGATCTAGGGGCCATCATAAGGTCAAGCTTAATTATACTAAGAGGGCTGTACCTGTACCCTCTAAGCTGGGACTGGTTTGTGGCTTTGCCAACAGGTTAGTCCAAGGCTTGACCGTATAGCCACTCCCTACAATTAATGAAAAATGAAGAATTTAAATTGTTCCTTCAATTAGTCAAATGGTATAAATGAGGTACAAGTTATAAGAGCTACAGGAGACTATCTTCAAAATAAGATTTAATATTTAAAATTATATATGATTGATATTTAAAACTGTTTTTATTATTTTAAAGCTCTTTTGATAAAGTGTATGTCTTTAATTGTTTTTGAAACGTTTGATAAAGAGTGGTATGCCATAGCCTATCTACACTGAATAGGGACTGAGACATTTCAAATGTAGTCTTTTAAGAAGTAGAACTACAGTTTTTGAGACAACTAACATGTATCATTGCTTTGTTCAGTCATAATTTATTTATTCAGCTATTATTATTTGCCATTTTACCTTCTGAAAACAGATTATTACAATAGACAAATGAAGATATACATGGTAAAATTCCATTTATTCATCTGTTTGCTTATTCCATTATGTGGTAAGACACTAAAATAAGTGACTATTACTATCCTATAATATACTAAGTCCCAAGGGGGGATATAGACAAAGTCATCCTATATAATAAAAGACTAATATGCAAATAGACCAAACAACAGAACAACCTGTCTCTATAACATGTGCTGACCACCAGGGTGTGTGTGGGTGTTGGCTGAGGTGGGATGGTGAAGCAGGTGAGCAGGGGTGCCAGACCAAAGCACGGTGCCAGTTGCTCTTATCAGGTACAGCCTCTGGTGGGTAGTGAAAATTCTTTGCTCCCACACACTGCGGTCCCACCCAATGCTTGCACCTGCTGCTGGCACTGGAGCTGCTGCTCACACCTGCTGCCGGCACCCAGTGCCGGCCCCAATTGCTCAGTGCAGTCAACAGGTGCAAGTGGAGGCTGCTGGCTATGATCGCCCCTCAGGGCTTCTACACCTCCCCCTGCTCCTGAGGGGCGATCAGGGCAATAGCCACCACTCACACCTGCTGATGGAGGTGGTTTCACTTGCACCTGTTATTGGTGCCGGCCCCAATTGCTCTGTGCCATCAGCAGGTGCGAGTGGGGCCAGCGCTGTCAGTGCCTGGGAGTGGTGGCAGCTGGAGTGGGGCTGCTAGCAGACAGGGGACCAGGGGCCGCAACAAGGGGCCCAGAGGGGACATGGAGGATGGGCTGAGACCCGCCCCTGTGCCTACCACAGCTTTGCAGCCCACAGTTCCTTTCAAGGTGCACAAATTCGTGCACTGGGCCCCTAGTATATAAATAAAGTGGCTAGAGAAAACCTTACTGAGAAATGGATGTTAAATAAAAAATGAGCTAGCAAGTCACATAACAATAGTATCAATTTTCTCTGTGAAAGCAGACAAATAGTAGAGAGTAGATACTGGGAAGGAGTTACTAGAGATTTGAAGAAGGAGGACAATAAAAATTTTCTTCTAAAACAGTGGAAGAGGGAAAGGCCTAAAGTAATATAATGTATGTCTGGTATTAATAAATTTAAGATGAGAATAGTCTTCAGGTTTCTATATTTCTTCAGCTAATTTAGGCTGCATCGAATCAATGTGGAATAATTGAAGAATTGGATTTAATCAGGGTTGTATATTTGCAACCATCATTCAGTCATTCATTCAAGAAGTACACCTTCATTGCCCTGGTTTGGATCAATGGATAGAGCATGGGCCTGCAGACTGAAGGGTCCTGGATTCGATTCCAGTCAAGAGCACATGCCCAGGTTGCAGGCTTGATCCTCAATAGAGGGCATGCAGGGGGCAGCTGATATATGATTCAATGATTCCCTTTCATCATTGATGTTTCTATCTCCCTCTCCCTCTTCCTTCCTCTTTGAAATCACTAAATATATATTTTTTAAAAAGAGAGACCTGTAGGTCTTAAATTTTTTTAAAAAATTAAAAAAAGAAGTACTCCTTCAAACACTGGACATACTGCTGTAAACAAGATGATAAAGCTTCTGCTCTTATTGATCTTGTAACTGCAGGGAAGAAACATAATCAAGGAACAAGTTAAAAGTATGATGATATGAACATCATGGTAAAGTAGGGCTTTTCCTACTTAGGAATGTAAATCCCACCTAGGATAAAAAGATATCTATTAGGAAACTGTCCTTTCAGACCAAAAGAATGTATTGTCTGTTGGGAAAAATATAAGGAGAAAGAATGTCATTTAATAGGTAAAAAAAATACATTTTTTAAAATTTTCTTTTGGAAGTTGTCATACAAGATCTTTTAATCTGGCCAAATATGATATTTGATTTAATTATTTTGAGAAGTTATATAGAAATATGATAAATACTTCACTTGATATTTATTCCTATGCAATCACTCAGTGTACAAACAACTATCTGCATTTATTTTTCAGTGATTTCTTTGCTCTTTATATATTCACCTCCTTCCAAAAATAAAACCTCTTCAGCTCTAGGGATGAGTAGGGCAAAGTCTCTGCTTATGTGTAATTTATAATTTAATAGAGTTACTCATGATTTAGTCCTATGGAAAATTTATGAGTTAAAATTTCTATCTTATTTTATTTTTGCCATGCTTATAATTTATTGGCATACTGTCTACCTCCTCCCACTAAAATATAATGAACAAGAGCCAGGTCTCTCTGTTTCTGGCTGTATCCTGAGAGCCTGTAACTATTCCTAACATAGTTAGTGTTCTTAACATCCATTGAATGAATAGATGAATGAGAGAATGAACAAATGAAGGAATGCATGAATGATGAACATTATGCAAAGTTGGTATCAGTGAATATAGCATCAGATATTGCCTTTCATTTCCCAGCTAAGATGGAGAATTTATTTTGTAGGGAAAGAAAAGAAGAGTTCATTAAACAGAATGAAGGCAAGTTTATAGTAATGTGCGCAGAATTGTTTGTTTAGGCTGCACAGTTGCTCTAAAGAGGTGGCTCTCTAAGGGGTGCCTCTAGGCATACAAGTTTGTGAGTTTGTTAATACAGGGATTAGAGGGACTTCTGTATGTCTATAAGTATGTATAAAGCACTTTCTTCCACTCATCCTTCAATGGCATCACTGGTGACCTATCATTCATATAAATAATAAAGATTACACAGAATCAGGGCTATTAGCTTTTCATAACCTGCTGTTACTAATATGCTTGTTTTCATGACCATTTTTTTTTACAGAGAGGAAGGGAGAGGGATAGAGAGTAAGAAACATCAATGAGAGCGAAACATCGATCAGCTGCCTCCTGCACACCTCCCACTGGGAATGTGCCCATAACCAAGGTACACGCCCCCAAACGGAATCAAACCCGGGACCCTTCAGTCCGCAGGCCAGGCCAACACTCCATTCACTGAGCCAAACTAGTCAGGGCAACCATTCTTGATCCTGGGAGGTTTAATTTGGTTAGTGGTTTTTCTGTTGAACTTGTGTGTCTAATTGCATTCATTTTCCTAAAAATAATGCATCTATATCTGACTGCAGAACATGCCCACATTTGCATGGTTTTCTGGAACTCTAAGGTAAGCTGTTTTTCTTGTTGTGGTTTATTATGTCTTGATATTGTCCTGTGAGCAACTACTCCACTGAACCTCATTTAAATACTTTCAAATCCATAACAAGAATTTTTACCTCTTATACATATATGCCTAGAAAAAGAAAGTGATGTATCAGTATTCAAAGTAAATTAGTAATCCAAGGTCCTATTCTTTGTCATTTTGTCTTGTTATGAACGCTTCATAACAAATGCTGTTCAAACTGCTCTAAAAGATGGAAATATGACATCTCTAACAGGTTCAAATCTTGTAGTCACAGAGAAATGTAAACACTTCAATATCCCCAAGCCTAGACAAATAAAATGCCCTTCTAGAACCCAATAATAAGTTCTGTAAAATGATATACAACCAGTATTACAAATGATTGACACCCAAGGAAAAGAATATACAGCAATTAATTGCTTTAGAACATGATTCTACTAGTCATGTAAATAATAATAATAAATAATAATAATATCAGTAAAAAATGCATTTGTCTATATGTCCTTAGCTTTGTGACATTTTAATCTATACTGTAAAATGTGTTTAGATTTTGCATTATTATATAAACATCACTGTTGCAGGAATCATGAGCAAGCAAGAAGTAAATAAAAAAAATAACATCAGATCAGCAAAGTAGATGTTGGTGGACAAGAGTTATTTGCTTTGTCAGTGTAACACTTTAATGCTGTATACTTACAGTTAAGATTTAGTTTTATGTATAGCAATGATTTTTTTTTTTAGTATTTTGAATGAAATCACTGCTTAGAACACTGAATTTGCCTAAAGGGGCTGATGGCTCCCCAAAGGGCATGACTTTCTCTCAGGAAATTGTTTATTCACACACACACACACACACACTCAACTCGTCAACCCTTGATCTGATATAATTGATCACATTGTTTCTTCCTCAAATGGTTCTTTATGTTAAAACCAAAAAGTACAAACATGAATATGACAAAAATTAGTAAATACATTTATCCAGATAATTTAGAGAAAAGTAATGTATCCTGTGTGGAGAAAGTGGAAATTAAAAAAAAAAAAAATAAGTGGGGGGAGTAGAGAAGAAAAGGAGACAAAAACAAAAACGAATGGAAAGCATAAAATTGATCAAGCTAAAAAGGAAGGAAACAAGAAAAGACAATATATAAAAAGATGGCCTTCTAAGAACCCTTGGTATTGCTAGAAAAATACTATTTTCTCTGTAATGTTTTGACCCTCCAGCTATACAAGTTTTTCTCACATCTATACCTCTTGGACCAAACTGTTCAGAAGAAGGAGAACCCAAATGGAATGATTACTTCTAGGCCAAGATTGTTTAGTTCCTATTCCAAATCCTTGTCATGGCACCCATACTGTTCTTACCCCCTGCTTCTTCCTTCTTTCCCTTTGACTAGCATTTCCTTTTTATTTGCAAAACAAACCTGAAGGTCACCCAGCATTTCCTGGACTACTTACGGCTTATTTTGGCTGCCCATCATTCTCCAGTTCACCCTCTCAGAAAAGTGACCGTTACTTAAATGTCACTTCAGATAATTCACACAGCCAGAAATGTAATTAAAGGCAAATGCTAAAGAAACCCTTAAAGCTTCTAAGCTTTTATTATCTGTCTTCACAGCTTCCTATAATTTTTGTTTGAAAGAAGCTTTCACATTGATTTATGAAGTTTTACTTTGAATCCCTTTCTTATTCCAGTTGGTGGTTTTCTATTGTCATTGGAGAACCGTACCTTTTTATTATTATTTATATCAATTAACCAGGTAAATTTCTATTGGAAAACACAATAAGCAGAACAGATGTGGATGGCATTTTGCTTTGTTTGAGTACCCTGAAGTGCTAGAGTATAGCTGACATCTAGTGGAAGAACAGCAACACTGGGAAAATGAGGACCATCTGGTTAAAGATCATACCTATAAAATTGTATTCACAGACCCGCAAGTACTATAATCTATGAGAAAATCATTATAATATAGTTAAAAAGTATTATCACTGATGTACCTTGATCTATCAGATGAAGTCTTCTTTGAGATGTGTGTGTTTGTGTATGTATGTATGTATGTGTCTATGTGTATTTGTAAATAAAAGAAGTGGGGATGTGAGAACTATGATGATCAAGATATAGATATTCAGATTAATTTGACAAGTAATAAGTATTTTGTCAAGTAATAAGTTTATAAGAACACAATATCTTATTTTTGCTCTTAGTATTTTCTATTTTTGTCAGGGAGTGAAGTTATTTTAAGACCCTCAAAAACAAGTAAATCCAATACCGAGGAATATTGAAGAGCTCCTCTTTCTCTTAATCATTAAACTTCCCTATCTACACCCTAAAGGCAGTTTTGTTAAAGAATAAAGGTGTTCCTTCCAGAGTCTCAAAATTAGTATGCAAATGTGATGGCAGCTCCAGGTGTAAGAAATGGTTTATTCATCTGTATTCCCACTACATAGAGATTGGAAATAAGTAAAGTGTTTAGCAAATTATTTGGTACACACGTTGATATATGCATGGTTTAAGATCACTGCTCCAAGAGACTTTATAAAATGTCTGTGTTGTAAAATATTCCATCTGTACATTTTAAGCATACATAAATTATATAACAATCAATATTAGAATGATATGTGTAGAGCATAGACCAAAGACAGCGTATTTTTACTTCTTCAAAAATATGATTGCTAGAAATGTGTCTGATTTTAACTGCAGAATCTCCTAAATGTTATATAATTGTGATATATTATAATGACATGGTGATTAAAGATAACAGTTCTTATAGTATATAATAAATCATATAATAGTCTTGGAATTTTATTTGTTTTGTTAAGGATCATTATACCTAAAAGCTAAAGAAACTACATTTTAAGAAATTCTCAGGATAAACGAGGAAATTATAATGCTATTTGGTATCAATAACTAATGGTTATTTTTTTACTCTTCTAATTTATCTCTTTTATTATAAAATACAGTTATTTCAATGAAATGATATCTAAAAAGAAATGTAGGTTGCTATACCTCCATACTATCATATCACTACTGACACGGTCTTTTGAAACCCCTGCTGGATAGTTTTATGGACCCTTAGAATCTTCAAAGGGCCCTTATTTTGTATAGAATCAGGGCCAAAATTATTGACAAACCATGCAAAGTCTTTCATCACCTTACCCCAACCTAACCCCAACCTCCTAAAATGTTCCAAACCCACACAAACCACAATTCAGCTCACAGAGACCTCTGTTCTTAAATCAAATTGTGCTCCATCTCCTACTGTACATTTTTCCTATTGCTTTCTTCTTGATGTTTCTCTCTCCTCTTTTGCTCAAAACTCAGGATTTGTGTGGTAGAAAGGAGAGGGAACACAAGTGTCTGCTAAAGATGAAGCAGGTTCCAACCTTGGATCTTGTAATTATACGGCTTTTGGTAAATGATATATTATCATTGTGTCTCAATTTCCTCACAGTGTTTAAATTATGGAGCCAGATATAGTGTATGTGAAAGGACTTGGCAGCAAATGAATGCTGAATAAATACTAAATACGTTTGTCCCTTGAAAAACTTGTTTCAAAGGAACTTTGAAAACTGTCTCTGAATTGGCCATGATTATTAGATTATTTGACTACACATCTACTTTGATGCTGGTTACATTATCTCATAACCCATGATTCTCAAATCTTTTCTAGACTGGATCTGAGCTCAAGGATTATATCTCCAACCACCTATTCAACATTTCAGAAATATAAAAGATACATTAAACTTAAACTTTACACAACACAGTTACTCATACTCCCTTTCAAAATATGCTCACCACAAATTTTATCTTTTTAGTAAATGGGTTCATCATTCTTTCTGTTTCTTATATCAGAAATTTTATTTTTCACCTAGGCTCTCTGCATGCTATCACCAAATCCTTTCTATTTGTCATTTCTATTTCTAAGCTCACCTTCATAACCTTACTCCAAGTCATCTTCAGCTTTTGACTAGAACCTTGTACCAACCTCTTAACTCCTCTTCTTACCTACATGTTTTCTGTATCTAGTCCAAACAACCCCCCACCCCCAAATACTTGTGGATTTACTAGCTTGTAAATTATATGAGTTATACCAATATTTGCCCATTCTCTAGGATAATATCCAAATTTCTACATGATCTGCCCTGCCTCCTTTTCTAAACTTATATTTTGCCAGACTCTCCTTCACTCTCCACAATCCGGTCCAAATAGTCTCCTTAATGTCTCTTGGGAATATATTTTAGTCCATTCAAGCTGCTAGACAGAATAACCTTGGCTGTGTGGCTTAGCCAACCGTTATGTCTGAGAGTTTTGGAAGTTCACAAGTCCAAGAAGAAGGCATCAGCAGATTCTGTGTCTGGTGAGAGCCTGCTTCCTGGTTCATAAATGCTATCTCCTTATTGTGTCCCCATATGGCAGAGGGCCAAGGAGATCTCTTGAGTTTCTTTTGTAAGAATATTAATCCCATTCCTGAGGTCTCTATCTTCATGACCTAGTTACTACAAAATGTGTGTAAAAATTAATATATGAATTTTGGGGGGACACAACATTCTGTTTATTAGTAGCCAATCTCATTCCCAATTTGGCTTGTGAATCTATTATGCCTTCTGACTGAAATATTTTCCCACAAATATTCACAAAGTTTATTTCCTAACTTCTCTGCTCAAATAGAAATGACAAATAATTGCCTGCTGCATCATTTTATTAATGCCTGAATCTATTTATTAATGACTTAAGTATTTTAGGCACTCTACCCTTAAAATATAACTTGCTAGTCTGCAGAGAGTGGCTCAGTGGTTGAGCATTGACCTATGAGCCAGGAGGTCAAGGTTTGATTCCTCATCAGGCCATATGCCCTGGTTGCAGGTTTGTGGGGAGTGCGGGAGGCAGCCGATCGATAATTATCTCTCATCATTAATGTTTCTATCTTTCTCTCCCTCTCCCTCTCTCTCTGAAATCAATAAAAATATATTTTAAAATATGTATACATATCCTGCTAAGAAGGACTTTGAAAGTTCAATTTGCTACCTTATTCTCAGTGGTTAGCACATATTAGGTGCTTAAAAACATGAATTCTTTTCTCCTCTATTCCTTCACAGACACACTGCCTTCATATGGTAAGAGATACTTAGAAATACATTTTTTGGAGTATTAAAATTAGTAATGAATTTTACTTACAACAAAATGAACGATAATAATAATATAAGAACATGTCAATCGTGATGACAATTGTAAAAAGGACTAGAGGCTTTACTTTGCCTCTCACAGAGAAGAAAGGTAGATCACAAAATCGGTCTACTTGAACTTTGAAACCAGCCCAGAGTGCACTCATGCCCCACAGAGCTTCCAACTCAACGTTGAAAAACAAACACTGTCTTGTTTACAGAGCAATCATCTCAAACTCAATTCACCTGTCTTGCTATTGTTGCCATTTTAAGTCAAGGACATTTCATTTCCCAACCTTGGACCCGTTTTCTTTTCATAATTGTATTCCTATAACTTTCAATCTAGTACTTCCAACTGCTTTCTACCCCCTGACACTTAACTCCCCATTAAAAAAGAAATCCAGGTCATATGTTGTCCAGACTAGTTTTTCTCATCTCATTACACTTTTTAGTGTGTGTGTCCCTCTGGAGGCCAAAGATTTTCACCTGATCTACCATCAAGTACTCTTTGCAGGAGCTCCTGGTATTTTAGTGTTTGCTGTGAAAAACAGACAAGACTTTTTGTTGTGGTTTCAGTTATTATTTCTTTGCTTTAATGAAGAACTCTGCATGGTAGTGGGGAGAAATAGCACCTCATTGTGGTAAGAGCTTGAGCTCTAGTATAAAACACAAGAGAATTAGAATTCCAGATTTTGTAAATTATTATATTTATGACTGTGTCAAATTGTTACCATTGTAATTATCTAGTTATTAATAGTAGGAAGAAGTAAAAATATGGGCCAGATTATAAATATGGTTGTCTATGCAGCTTCAATAGGAAGTTGCAACTTTACACTCCCAAGGGTCCATTCCCTGCAAATCACTGGAGGAAGGGACTGGGCAAAGAGGGAGATGGACACATGTACAGTAGAATCAGGGTGACATAGAGAAGGTGCCTGTCAGTCTAACCTGGAAACAGAGATAATTTGCTAGAGGGTGGCAGAGCCACTGTAAGCGTGTGAAATCTTAGAAGGTTAATATCCTAGACTAGTGGTTGGGAAACTCATTAGTCAACGGAGCCAAATATCAACAGTACAATGATTGAAATTTCTTTTGAGAGCCAAATTTTTTAAACTTAAACTTCTTCTAATGCCACTTCTTCAAAATAGACTCGCCCAGGCCATGGTATTTTGTGGAAGAGCCACACTCAAGGGGCCAAAGAGCCGCATGTGGCTCGCAAGCCACAGTTTGCCAACCATGGTCCTAGACAAAGGAGTTTGCATTCTCTGGTTCCTCTTTGGTTCCTATGATTCTGCTCCCACTTCCTTGCTTTTATTTGTCTTCCTAGAAATACAATAGCCCACACCATGCAGACTCCACACCTAATGGATAATGGATTGCAACTGGGAACGCAAGCTAAGCTAGCCTGAAGCTGGATTTGACTGTGCAAATGTGGAATGGAAATTTTGGGCATGGCTTTAATCCTAGCTCAGCTGAAAAAAAAATGGGACTTTTTCCTTGGCAGAATGAAAGAAAATGGGACCTTGGAAACTCAGGGGTTTAATTCCGCAGAAATAAAACTTTCTACCATATCTTATCCTCCCATGTGATTCTCAGAAAATCCCTCTTCTTGTGACATCACAAGAAGCCCATTTCAACTGGCAACAGGTGGGGACATGGAGAGTTCCCCACCAACAAGAAAGTTACTTAACTTCTCTAGGCCTCAGTTTTCTCATTGGTTAAATTTAAATACAGATGAACTCTACATTGATAGTGTTCTGGATTAAATGATGAATGAACTCTATATTGTTGATATTATAGCATAATCTTATATCTTGATGTTATAGATTAAACAAGAGAAAAAAATACATGTAAAGTTTATAGTACAATGACTTGAATTTGGTGTGCACACAAGTAAAGTTTGATAGGGTTATTGTTTAAATTTTCCTGAGTTTGATCTTAAGTTTCTCTTAGAAAATATATATAGTTTTAAAATACCATCAAATATTATTTGCATTATTTCACTTGTTATTGCAGCAGATAGAAAATATTTCCAAAAGTTAACATATCTCATGTTTATTACATTACCATATCATAAGTACCTTATGAGATAAGCAGATTACATATTAATATGCAATTAAAATTAATGAGGAAAGAGAGTTTTCAAAAACCTCAATGTACAAAACTCCAGGTCAAGACTGGAACCTAAATTTTTTATAGTCTAGTAGCCTGAGCTATTAGATTTCTTTCAGTATATCTTAATTTAAAAAAACCTGTCACCTCATTTGATGGATAGGATGACATTTATTAACCACTTGTTCTTTCAGGCAGTGTTATACTAGTTTTATTATATTAACTCATTTATTCTCATAAAATCTAAATTACAAAGTAAGTAGTTTTATTCCCTATTTATGGATTGAGACTCTCTAGAGGTTAAGTATTTTGCCTAAGATCATAGAGCCCATATGAAGAAAATACGAGATTGGAGCCAAATAGTCCAATTGTAGAACTCAAACTTTTAAGTATTATGTGCTACAGCTTATCATAAACACATGGAAATTTTATTTCCCATGCTAGTGTTACTTGAAATTAAACATTAAGTAATAGGACTAAAACCAAAACATTTGAATCATTTGGCAGTCTGCAACAAAAACAAAGCAGTGATAATTTAAAATAAGCTCTCTTAAATTGCATGTATAAACTATGAGTTTATGATTATGGCCCCCATTTGAGAATTGCCAATTTAAAGATCTGAGGTATGCTTAAATACAAGGCTATCTTTAAAAGTAGCTAAGTATTATCTGCATTTACACAGTGGCAATTACTAACTATAATAGTGAGAAGTAATTCAAATGCAACTGCAGGGTTATCTCATGAAAACAAAGCCACTAACTTCAATTGTTAGTCATACAGTGGATTAGAAAACAGAAGATAGATTTAATACTCCTGAGGTGTCTTGCATGTGCTGTTGTCTAGAAAACAAAAGATAGAAACACTGCTTATGAACTAAGACTATTCTATAAATCAAATGATTTACCATTTGGGGCTTGAATTATGCAATTCCCAAGAGTTCTCTTGAGTACAAACATGATAGGAATGAACATATTCTTTAATCTGACAGTCAGCAGTTCCAACTCATATTATCCGCGTGTACTGACAGGAAGTGGAAAAAAAAAAAAACAGTTCCTAAATATGTATAAAATATGGCTATTAATCATATTAATTTTAGTTTAGAGTTTTGTGAATTTGAAAGTGGGGCACAATGATGCCAGCTGCTGCTTGTTTGAGAGATTTTAGGAAAGTCTGAAGCCTGAGCCAGTATAGGCTATTCATGATGGAAAAGCTGCTGCAAATAGCTTGCATGGGGCCGCAAACTGGAGGGGTGGGGTCTCAGGGAATCACCTGGGCAGAGTAAACAGCATGAGCCAAGCTGATGGAAACTCAGATATGGCTGCCTAATAGCTCTGGTGGAGGTCTCAGCATAAGAACAATGACCTCTACAAGCACCCCCAAGTTCTTGCTCTAATGCTAGACAATCCAGTTTGTCCCCATATGTTTCTGGATTCCCTACTGACTGTTGCCCCAGCATAGGATCCCTGAGAGAAGGAGTCTGAGCAAGTCCATGTGCCAGCCCTTTAAAAGTAAGTTCCTGGGTCTCCAACAGCCTACATATCACTCAGCCACAGTCTCCACCGATTTTTTACAGCCCATACTTATGGGGACTTCTCTTCCCAGCTCTGGAACCAATCGTGGGCCGGGGGTTTGGTGTGGGACTGGGACCTCTTGCTCCTCACAAGAGGCCTTCACAGTGAAGATATCCCTCCCAACCAATTAAAATAATAATAATAATAATAATAATAATGCCACACGAGGGTGTCAGACCAGCCTGTTCTATGTCTCCACTGCTCCTACCATTCTCCAGGTACTTACTTCTTTAGTTCTCAGGTTGTAGGACTCCCAGTCAGCCAGATTACAAGTGGTTCTGAATAAAGGTTGCTCTTAATTTAGTTGTAATTTTGATGTGGTCACGAGAAGCTGCAAGCACCATCTTGTAGTTTTTACTATACTGCCATCTTGGTTCTTTTCTCATCTGAATTTTTAAGTTAAATATAGTACATCAGAAGAGGAAAACAAAAGAATATATTCAAAATGCAGATGAAATAGATCATGAATGTTTTAGTTAACACCTATCTGCACGAGGTGTGAAATGCTGGTCTGATTGGTAAAAAAAGAAAAAAGATACTTATATTAAAGGAAATGAAGATTCCTGTCTTGATGCAAGAGGATTTTTATACTAATTCATGTAAAGCATGAGTACTAATTTTCAAACACAAAAATTGCAGCCAAAGAAATACATAACCTTTGGGAACTTTTGTGCAGCCTAAAAGGCTGTAAAATATTGATGTAACAATTAAAGTTTTGAAGGCTGCCAAATGATTCACATATAGGTTCTGTAACAAATGGGTTTCATAACAGTGAGAAAATAATTAAAATTCTTTGAGCCTCAGTGTCTTCATTCCTTAAATAGAGATATTAACTTTCACAGATGGTTGTGGTATAAAAATATAAGTTATAAAGTGTTATAAAAATGATGTACAAAGTACAAAAATCAGTATTTTTTTCCCTGCTTTCTGTCCTGAGTTGAGTGGTTTGTATATAAAAAGAATACAAAATGCTTCCTAGAAGTGGAAACTTGACATCCTTCTTCATGGTTAAAGCTATGTGAATTTTCTAAAGGACAAAATTAAATATAGTTTCTGAGTTCTTTTCTTCTCTGAAAGGAAGATCATCACTATCTTCCCCAATGGGCTATAACAGCACTTAGAGCATTTCCACTGAGATCTGAGAAACATTAAGAATATTTATATCTTCCTTTAATAACATGATACACAAATGCATCTGAGTTACAATTACACAGCGAATGCATAAGGAAATTTCAAAAGAAAGGACAATAATGATAGTAATAAAACAAACATATACAAAGTTACTGTATGCTTATCATTTTTTAGATTATCTAATTAAATTCTCAAACTAATCTTTTATTAGTTTTTATTAAAATGTATTTTTAAAATATTAAATATATGACCCTTATACAAATATAAATTTCATATATGTAAAATATTTTAGTCAATCCATTTATACTGAAATCAATAGTAGGGTAATGCTAATTTAAAATGCATTTGAGGATCTGTATATTTACAGGCATTTAAAAATAACAGAATAATATTGAAAACTAGATAAAAACTGATTAATATGGGTAATATCCTATAAGATAGTAAACTATTAACTTTGAGGTTATATTTTCTTCTGAACAGAAGTCATTTACATCTCTAACAGACAAAAGTCTAAAGTAACAGGTAAGTTCACTAATTCTGAGACTTTTAATAAACAGTAAGCAGGAGATGAACAAAGAACATTCCTAAATAATTAAGTAGTCCTCAGATGTGTCTGTATTCATGATGGCCATTCAGCTTGACTTTTAAGTTTTAACAACTGTTCTTAACAGTATTATTACACCCATACTTCAATTTGTTACTTACATTGTTGTCTTTGCTGCTATAGTCACAGGAACAATCTACATTAATAAAAGAGAAAGATGCAAATTGACCATACTTTCACGACACCCACCAGCCAATCAGGAGTGAGTATGCAAATTAACCAAACAAAGATGGTGGGTTAATTTGCATACACAGGCACTGAGCGGCCAGGGGTGGGGCGGGATGCTTGTGATGGCTATGACTACAAGCATTCTGTACCACCCCAGCAGCTCTGCACCTCTGGGCAGTGTGGGAAGGCAGAAAGGTGGCTCTGGGCCAGAGCAAAGGCAGTGCCGGGAGCCAGGGGAGGAAGGCCCATTCTTGCATGAATCTTTGTGCATCAGGCCTCTAGTAGGCATATAATTGTCAAATTGTGATAATTGTTAGAGTGAATAAAAATATGTGCCTTTTCTGAAAAGGGTCTATGTAATTTGTTTAATTTATTGTCATGGATTTGTCTATAATATCCCCTTACTATGCTTTTTAAAAATTGATTTTAGAGAGGAAGGGAGAGGGAGAGAGCGATAGAAATGTCAATGATGAGAGAGAATCATTGATCAATTTTCCCCTGCACAGCCCCTACTGGGGATTGAGTCTGCAATGCCTAGGCATGTGCCCAGACCAGGGGTCAAACTGTGACCTCCTGGATCATAGATTGACACTCAACCACTGAGCCAAACCAATAGCACCCCTTATACTTTTAACAGCTGTTGTGATGATACCTGTCTCACTCCTGATTTGTAATTTATTTATTTTCTTTTTTTTTTTCCTGATCAGTCTGACTACAGGTTTATTAATATTACTAAACTTCTTTCAAAAAACCACAGTTTGTTTTCTTTGTTTTTCTATTCACTATTTTATTAATTTCCATTAAGATTTTTAATTATTTCCTTTCTCCTGCTTACTTTGGGTTTTGGTTGCTCTACTTATACCAGTTTATTAGATTGTATCCAAAGTCATCACTTAGAGGTTTTTTTGTTTTTTCCTTCTAAAATGGGCATTTATTGCTAAAGTATATCTCTACTAGAGGTCTGGTGCACAAAATTCATGCACAGGTAGGTCCCTAGGCCTAGCTGGCAATCAAGGCAAATCAGAGCCTTCTGGCTGCCAGCTGGGGCCTTCCTTTGTTCCCTGCCACCCCATGGTGGTCAGCTCACATCATAGTGAATGATTGGTCTCCTGGCCAAACTCCCACAGGGACAATTTGCATATTGGGCTTTTATATATATACTAGAGGCCTGGTGCATGAAATTCATGCACCAGGGAAGGGGTGTGTGTCCCTCATCCCATCGGACCAAATGCCCGTTTAGGCCCGATCCCTAAACGGGCATTTGGTCATCTCTCTCACAATCCAGGACTGCTGGCTCCCAACTGCTTGCCTGCCTGCCTTCCTGATTGCCCCTAACCACTTCTGCCTGCCAGCCTGATCACCCCCTAACCACTCCCCTGTGAGCCTGATTAATGTCTAACTGCTCCCCTGCAAGCCTGTTTACCCCTAACTGCCCTCCCCTTCAGGCCTGGTCACCCTTAACTGCCCTCCCCTGCAGGCCTGGTCACCCCTAATTTCCCTCCCCTTTAGGCCTGGTCCCCCCCAACTGCCCTTCCCTGCAGCCCCGGTCACCCCCAACTTCTCTCCTCTGCCGGCCTGGTCACCCCCAACTGCCCTCCCTTGCAGGCCTGATCACCCACAACTGCCCTCCTCTGCTGGCCATCTTGTGGTGGCCATCTTGTGTCCACATGGGGGAAGCCATCTTGTGTGTTGGAGTGATGGTCAATTTGCATATTACTCTTTTATTAGATAGGAAAGAGGCCTGGTGCATGGGTGGGGGGCAGCTGGTTTGCTCTGAAGGGTGTCCCGGATCAGGCTGGGGGTTCCCTTGGGATGTGGAGCGGCCTAGGCAAGGGCCTGTGGTGGTTTGCAGGCCAGCCACGCCCCCCTGCAACCAAAGTGGAGGCCTTGTGATCTGGTATTTATTTATCTTCTATAATTGAAACTTTGTAGCCTTGAATGGAGCCAACCCTCCTGCTTGCTCCCTGGCCACAGTCATTTTTGTTGAGATTTATTTATCTTCTATAATTGAAACTTTGTAGCCTTGAGTGGAGGCTTAGGCTGGCCAGGGTGTGGGGAAAGCTTGGCATCCTCCATTACCAGGGAAACCCAAGCTTCCTGTTCTCTCCATGGCTGCAGCCATCTTGGTTGGGTTAATTTGCATAATTGCTCCTGATTGGCTAGTGGGTGTGGCTTGTGGGTGTGGTGGTTAATTTGCATATTACTATTTTATTATTAGATAGGATATATTTGCTCTTTTAGCTGAATCACAATAATATTGATGTCATGTTTTTATTTAGAATTTCCTTTTTATTTACATCTTTAATCCATGGAATACTTTGTATTGTTATACAGTTTTCAAATATTTACTGATTTTGAAGTATCTTTCTATTAAATTTTAATTAAATTCAACTTTGTTAGAGTACAGACTTTTTGTGATCTGACAACTTTTATATGGACTTGAATCTTGTTTTGTGTTCCACCTTTTTTATTTCTCTCTGTTTTATTTTGCATAGATTCCACCTTTATTTCTGTCTGTTTCATTTTGCATAGCTTCTCTTCCTATGTTTGTCTTCAATTTCATAAATTCATAAAATAACTAAAATATTCTTTAGCAATTTATAATATGCCATTAACTCCATCCAGTGTATTCTCAGACATTATAGCTTTAACCTAGAGTAGTTTTATTGTAGTCCTTTTTATATCTTTCATGTCTTTGCTTAAATGTACTCAGCTTCTTAGTTATATGGAATTCAGTCATAATAATTGTTTTAATGTTTTTGTCTACTATTTCTAGAATCCCTATTATTTCTGAGTTGGTTTCAATTGCTTAAGAGTAGATTAAATATTCCTGCATTTTCAAATAATTGGTAATTTTTAATGGAATGCCTGATCATTTTAATTACATCTGATGGGCACCAGATATTTTTATTTCCAAAATATTAAATTTTGGGTGCCAGTTAAAATCTGGGTCTTTTCTTTAAGTTTACAGAACAGTACTTAATTTGAGATTAAAATTTTCCCAATACAGACACTAACTGGGAACTCTACCTAATTTCCCTAGAATTTTTAATTTTGAGGTTTTTCACTCTAGCTGATGGCAAAGGAACTATTCTTGGCCTTTTGAGCTATAGATATAATTCTCTCTACTCCTTTGGAACTTGCAGATATATTATTTTTAAAAAATGCATATTCATGCTAAATAATAATTTCTCTGTGCGGGTTTTAGTTTTACTTGTGCATGCCACTCTTCACATTTTTCTTACAATAAAAGCAATTCTGGTTTAGGCCAACAAAATGTTTTTATTCCAAGCTTGATGAGAAGAGTAAATAATTATCACTTACTTCCCATAAAAGTATTTCATATACTTAAGAAGATATTCTCTAGATACTTAGAATTGGAACATAAGACATTTGAAATCTTTGTCTGATATGTAAATTTCACATTAATGGAGTAATTGATGAGAAAATAAATCAGATTTCCTTGCATTATTTTGTCTAAAAATTTATTTTACTGTTTGCATGATGTAAGTTAAGTGTTTCTCCTCATATAATGAAAAAGAATTTTAACAAAACCTCTAAACTGTATAGCACTCTGCTTTGAGCTATGTGTGTTCATTTAATCCTAAATAAAATGTAGACTGAAGGCTTTAAAATATTAAAAGACAGGTCATTAGAGCATGCTTTTTGAACACCTAAATTTTGAGAATCTACAGGGGGAAAAAATTCAGAAGCTGCCATATTTTTCTGTGTATAAGATGCCCCCATATATAAGTTGTGCCCCACTTTTCCAATCCAAAATTAAGAAATAAATATTTAAAACATAAAATAGAACCCATTTTTATTTAGTAATTACCACAGGTAATATTTACATACCAGTACTAGGACATTATGCAGCATATCACTTTATTCAGCCTCTGTTGCATCACTGCTCTCTTCTTCATCACTATTACTTCCAGACATATCAATTTCTTCAACTTCTATTGTATCACTGCTGTCTTCTGAGTCACTGTCTATATATGTGAGATCATCCTCATAAACTGGTGGCATTTTCTGAGCTAATTTGTTTGTGTTCTCATGGCCAACCTTTCTCATGAAATTGAAACACCATTTTGCCTTTCCTGTAAAATCAACAATGTTCATTTCGCTTGCAAATATTCTTGCCTGACATTGAATAAGTTTGGTTGACACATATAAGCCACTCTGGCGCTGCTCCGTAATCCAAGTCTTAAGCCTCTGCTTCAGGTTTGCCCATTTTGCTGGTTTTCCTCTTACGGCCTTCTTTTTTTTTTTTTTTGGCATCCTAAGGAGTTGTTCTTCCTGTTTTCTCCACTGTCTGATCAGACACTCAGTGGGAGGAGGTCCCAATTGTCTCTCTGCAGCTCTATTTCCATGCTCTTTTGCAAAGCTGATTACATGCAGTTTGAATTTTGCAGAGTGAAACAATCGCTTACCGATATTTATCTTTTTATTCTTTGACATCTTAATGGCTCAGAATGCTCTGGTCCCTGTTGCATCTGCTACTCTTCACCTCCACCTCCAATTAAGGTATCAGCTGACTTCAGTAACAATAAGGCTCATGATTGGAGGAAGCCTGTTTGACAAGGTATGAGCAGCTTCACACTGAGGTCGGGGAGGGGGCTCCCTCATCAGCTGACTTCTGTGTATGAGATGCCCCTCGATTTTCAGTCTAATGATTTTAGAAAAAAATACAGTAATTTCCTTCTCTTTTGTCTTTTTTTTATATTTAATTTCCTTTTTTTTCTTGTTCACGTGTATTTTTGTTTCTTTGTTCCCATTTTGTAACTTTCTGTAGTGCTTTAATTTTGTTTTGTCCTTTTAAGAATTGTTCCTCTTTCTATCTGTGTCCTTTTCTTAATTTGCTTGTTGCCTAGCTAATCTTTGCAGATCCTCATCCTAGATATGTCTAGTTACTATGATTTCATCATAAAAATCAATGAACTATTAGCAGAAATTATGTACTGCCTTAGACATTAGCTCCAAAAATTAAGAATTAGATTGAACTATTTTAGTGATAAAAATGAACCAACTACAGGAAGCTTATTTGCCTTTATTTCTTCTTGTTTGAGTTAATGAACCCCTGGGCTAAAGTACAACTTTAATTATTAGCTTTTTCAAGCATCCAAGAAATTGTCAATTTGAAACAAGATAGTACAGGAATCTTTACTTAAAACAAGCAAGCCAAGGATGGTAGATCTAATATTTACACCAAAAGTACTTTAGCTATTTCTTATTTGTTCCATTCCTATAGCCTGGTTATTCTTTCTGTTGTAATCAGCAAAATCTAGGAAGAGAAATAGAAATGGAGTTTTAAGCAATATCCACTGACAAAAATAAGTTTAAAGTACATGTAATGTCCAAAATGAACTAAGCACCTTATCTTTTTATAGAAGAATTCATAGGTTGTATTTGGTTGTGTTTGGAAGTCTTGTTAAGCCATATATTCAAATACTAATGATAATGTCTAAAAATCACAATTTTCACCTACCTACAATCTAATTTGAAGAAAGGATATACTCACCAAACATTTGGCATATTTCTTAACACATGCTCTGTGCTAAAATAAATATACAGTTCCTCTTGAGAATATACACATGAAGGCACACACCTTCAATTTAACCTTGCCTCTTTATTGCTATAGGGCCACGAGGAATGGGCTGTTCATTTCCCAAAATAGAAGCTCCAGAATAAATGAGGATGAGCCAGTGAGATTCAAATATGGAAGCCAGTGCAACAGAAAGTTGGGTGAAATACAGTAGGGTTTTTGAGAGAAAAAGAGAGGATCTGGGATCATATAGCCTTCCAGAGAGAATTACTGTGATGGTGTACATTGAATGATGGTGGTCAGGGCTGAGGTGGTATCAATGACAACACTGGGTGAGCTTTTGGAAGGAAACACTTCTGTGCTAGGGACTGCTGTAGAATGTGACAGTGTAATATGTGAGATCCATGAGTCAAGACTTGATCCATATGGGATAAGAGAAGAAGTAAGCAGGTTGCTCTTTCATTCAATGTGTCTCTTAAGATTTGGACCAGGGATATTTTGACAATTTAAAAATAAAATTTGTGATTTGGGGTATGTAGAGTTTTAAATGAAGCTAAAGTATAGGAGTGACAATAACAACATAAGACTCTACACCTCTCAGGGCAATATGTCAGAAAAAGAAGAGAATCTAGGAAGTAGGTTTGGAATGAGGAATGAGAGCCCTTTACAATTATAAAACTATCAAAGTTTGTTCTGAGAATGAAAGTATATTTATCACATCAGAGAAAAAAAATAGAGAAATGCTGTGGAAGTTTTTCACATGGGACACATTGGCAAAATGTTGGTGAGTTATGTGAAATAACTCAAAATAGGTGTAAAAGTACACAAGACTGACACATTATCAACACTCTTAAGGAGAGCAGAAGATCCTATCTAATAAAAGGGTAATATGCAAATTAACCATCACTCCATAACAAAGATGGTGGCACACATAGCCACAAAATGGTGGCGCCCGGTCCTTTCAGCCCCACCGGACTCCCCCAGTCCCAGGGGGTTGACCGCTGAGAGCGGGCAGCGTGAGCAGCCTGGAAGAATGCTTGCCTCATCGTCATGGCGACAGGGCAAGCATTCGACCCTGGCCGTGGAGGGCCTCTGGGCAACAGGCACAGAGCAGCCAGGGTGGGGGGAACACTTGCATTGTCGCCCCGGTAACGAGGCAAATGTTCTGCACCCATCCGCGGATCGGCCTCTGGCTTGTGGAGAGCCTCTAGGCAGCAGGCGCGGAGCGGCCAGGCCTTACAGAGAGCTACTGGTGCACAGATCCGTGTGCAGGACTACTAGTATATGTAGATTTATTCTTATAAGGACTAACATTAAGTTCACATAATATGTACAATAACATATATAATTGCTTGCTCTTTAAAAAACAACAACTTGATCTTATATAAATTTTCAGCCTTGGTTAAAGTGTTGAGTGATGAAAGTAACTATTTAATCCCGTGACTTTGTTAAATTATCACAAAACTAGGGGCTTGGTGCACGAATTCATGCACCTTGAAAGGAACTGTGGGCCACAACACTGCAGTGGGCACAGGAGCAGATCTTGGCTCATCCTCTACATCCCCGTCTGGCCCGTCCCGCCGGGGCCCCCATGCCCTGTCTGCCAGCAGCCCTGCTCTCACCGCCTCTACCGCTCACACACACTGATGGCACCAGCCCCACTCACAACTGCTGAAAGCATGGAGCAATTAGGGCCAGCATGGAGCTACTGGGGCTGCCGCCGTCAGCAGGTGTGAGTGGTGGCTGCTGCTCTGATCGCCCCTCAGGAGCAGGGGAAGGTGGAGAAGCCCTCAGGGGAGATTGGGACAGGCACTGGGTGCTGGCAGTGGGTGTGAGTAGCAGCTCTGGAGCCAGCAGCAGGTGTGAGAGGAGCCATTGTGGGCAGTGGGTGAGAGGTGGCTGCTGGCCCTGATTGTCCCTCAGGAACAGGGGGAAGTGGAAAAGCCCTGAGGAGCGATCAGGGCCAGCAGCTGCCACTCATACCTGCTGACAGTGCCAAGCGATTGGGGCCAGTGCTCGTGCCAGCAGCAGGTGCGAGTGCTGGGCTGGACTGCGATACACAGGAGCAAAGCATTTTCAGTAACCACCAGAAGCTTGTTCCAATGACAGCGACCGGTGCCCCACCTTGGTCTGGCACCCCTGCTCATCTGCTCCACCATCCCACCATGGCCAACACCCACCACATTCCGGACTCTGCTGCCTGCTGCCGAAGCCCACCATATTCTGTGCACGCCCCCTGGTGGTCAGCGCACATCATAGTGACTGGTTGTTCATTTATTCAGCTGTTCTGCCATTCAGTCTATTTGCATATTAGGGTTTTATATATATAGATGATATCTGATAGAATCAGCAAGTTCTTTAGTTCTGAGTGCCACCATTATCTAGAAGTGTCACTTATAGGACTAAATCACTATCAGAATAGAGGAATGACAGAACAAGAAGGCAGGAGTAGACAGAGAAAAAATTAAAAATACATATACTAGGACTGTAGCCCAATGTCAGTACCTCAGGTAGCAACTAAATCATCTAGCCCTGCTCTATGGTGGAAAAGATTCTCTGTCTTTAACACTGGCTAGAAAAATCAAGTCATGGAAATTGTATTTTATCTTTTACTCCTTTGTTGTATAACATCCTGTTCTAATGGATATAAGCAATATACAGCTTCACCAGTATCTTTATCAGCAATAAAAGAAATGATGATTGTCCTACATTATATGTATTAAAATTTGGTCCACTCTCAAAAAGTAACTGCAGTTAAAATAGTGATTCAAGATAGATATCACAATCTACATTATTTCACTGGGCAACTAAATTCTGCAAAATTGTATCACACAATTTATTGTATCAGTAATTCTCAGAAAACCACACTAGCATTAGAGTTAATCTGAGTGCATGATTTTCAAGGTAGTTAAAATCATGAAAACAGATTTATTTCTGTAACAAATTATTTGGAATACTGAGGTTAGTTTAGAAGAAATTATCCTATGTCTTATATGAAAAAAGGAAGAAACTAACTCAAGAGTTTTAAAAATTACTTTTAAAACAATAGGCTTGACAAATATATTTATTAGAACTAAAGGCATGACTGATTCCCACATCTCAGAAAATCAAAATTTATTGACTCACTGTTGAAGACATTATTAATAATGTAGGCAACTACAAAATTCTATCTGTGGTGGTCTTTGGCAGCTCAGTTATCCATGCTTTCCTCAACATTCAGCTTGCTGATAAAGAGCATAGCAGTCTAGCTGAAGAAGAATATTTTGGTAACATCTGGGGAGAAATTTTGCCCCTTGGTGGTTTTATATATGAGTACTTAGATAATCATAAAAGTAATGAGGTTGTGGGTTTAGTTCTCAGTCGGCATATATCAGGGTTGCAGGTTTGATCCCTGGTCGGGCATGTTAGGGAGGCAACCAATTGATGGTTCTCTCTTATATCAATGCGTCTCTCTCTCTCTCTCTCTCTCTCTCTCTCTCTCTCTCTCTCTCTCTCTCTCTCTTCCCCTCTGTCTAAAATCAATACGCATATCTTTGGGTGAGGATTTAAAAAAAAAGTAATGTCTCATTGCCTTACTTATTTTTTCAGCCAGGCTTACTTATATTATGATAGCTGGGCAACTTTTTGCTTTTGCTAGGACTTTTGAAATACTAGTAAATCATAATATTTGCATTGGTATTAATTTTCTCTTATTGTGTAAGGACATGGCAGCAACCTGACAATTCAAAGCTTAAGGTTTTTTGGCCTAGTGTATAAACCTCAATACATTTCTAAATTTCTATGACTATGCTCAAATGCAAAGTGAAGATAAAAGTTGCTATATGGTAGAGGAGAATTATGTGAGATTAAAATTGTATTTTGGGATTATCTTTTCAAAAATATGCTATACCACTTACTCTGAAGGCCCAGCCCATAAAGGCATAATTTGATTCCAAGAAAAAAGTACAAAATTTTAAAACATTGCTAGTCTCATTAGAAAGAAAAATGACCATTTTTTTATTTAAACAGCTCATCTCTTCCATAGTAATTATTGTCTTGAATATATTACCCCTAAAGTACCAATAAAAAATATTAACAGTATCAAGCCCTAATTCATTCTACAACTAATGTGACATCTATTTATTAATCTAGCTATCATCTATCTACCTATCTATTTATCCATCTTAAAATCATAATATTCCATAGATATAAAAGAGTTCACTGGAAAATAACAGTTTGCTATTAAGAATATTTCATCTTTATTTTCAACATTCTTAATAACATGAAAACTTGATGAGTGCACTCATACACCTGTCTTTGTCCTGGTCTTTGTAATTTTCATACATGCTTGATTGAAAGGAGAAGAAAGAGAAGTTCCATATTTAATTCAGTCAAAACAGCATTACATTGTCAGGTTGGAAGTGCTTTATATTTCTTTTATGCAGACTGATAAACTTTTATGAATATTTGCTGAATTTTATTGACTATTCCAAATACATTTTTTTAACTTTGGGATAAACATCTTATTGCTGTCATTCATCAATGACTATTAGCAACATATACTCATTCTTACCATGTGCTCACTAGGTTTAGCTTAATTTAAATGAAATAGTTTAGTGATTTCTTTATAAGTAATGCACTATAAAATACTGTTAATTCAAAATTTGATACTCCTATAATTACCAGTGATATAAGATTTCTCTATGTTTTTGTTAGTAATTTTAATACTGCCATTTAAATTAAACTTGTAACAAAAGCATGTCTTTTTATGTATAGAGGTAATACAACTGTTACCAAATAAGGCCTAAACCTTAGGAAGGCAGCTTCATTTATTTAGCATTAGCTGGTTCCTTCCACACATTGACATGCTATCAATTTTTGTCAAATATATGACTCAGAACTTAGTTTTTAAGCATAAAATAAAAGTACTCTTACATATATAACAATCCGTACATGTACATATCTCTATTGTGCCTTTATAAGACAATGTTTCCTAATACTTAGAGCATTTGAAATTAGATAGAAATGTGTAGGGTTCTTTTTCACAATAGAAAATAAAATGTTAAATACATTATTTCAATTTTATATGGTCATTTTGTTGTCTAATTTTATTTGCCTAAATAGTCTATTCTTAGCTATCTAATTTTAGGTTCACTAGAAAAGTTAAGTCTACATGAAGAAAAATAGTAATAATTATTATTTAGTTTCCATTTTAGGTGTAATAATATAATTTCAAACCATTTAATATTATATTGTGCTTTCTTCAAAATAAGTATTGTTTGATCATTACATGAAATTTAGCTATGATTATGAAGTACTAAAACTATTTTTCTTGTTGGAATGTTAGGAATATAGTTAGTATTTCTCATTTTATAAAATAGTTTCTTATTGTTTAAATGTTGCTTGTTCAAATATTTTCACAAAAACAGCTCTCAAACCTTTAGAATTTATTTAAGATAAGGATGATGGGCAAAACATGAATTATTACATGTGGGCTTAAAATTATTTCACCATCACTGTGTATAGAAGGCCATAACTCATGTTTAATAGGATAAAAAGTGCACAGGGCAACAGTTAAAGTGATATGATAGGGGAAGCATAAAATACTTTCTGGGAGAATAATGATAAATTTTCAACACAAGCAAAATGAGCAAAAGTCACAAGACATTTTCTAGGTTATAAAAAGTAATTTGTGGCAAAAAAAAAGCCAAATAGAAAAGTAAAAATTTGAGATTTTGCTCTCTATATCATATTCTGAACAATAACCTACAACATGTAGCTAGAAAATAGATGATTCAGAACATATACCTTCTACAAGCATGGGAACATTTATAAAAATATTTAGGGAAGAATTGTAGATATATGAAATTTATCAGTTATTGTTAGCTAAGTAAACAAAAAGACAAAGGTATTTATAACAAATTACTGGTGCTTAAAATCCTTATTATTTAATACTATGTGTAACATGTATTTTATAAAGATAAATTCAGTCCTTGTGAGTCTATGTAGGTTGAAATTTTAAATTTAACTTGGGGAACAAACATATGGCTTGTTCTTTTACTTTTACTCTGAGAAGAAGGTACATATGAAGTCTCAACTTGGGAAGTACTCACTGGAGAAAGCTCCTCTCTGCTGCCTGTGGCCTGCATTGGAGTGGCTTGACTGGGAAGTGGAAGAATCACCTTGAATATGATCCCCTCACATTGCATGCAAGATGTTCTTGCCTACTTTCAGCATTGTGGCTAGGATCCACTGGGTCACTTTTAAGGTCACATCGTAAAAGCAACACTATTCACCGGAACATCTAAAGGCAGCCAGGTGAATAGTGCTGCCTTTTATGATGTGACCTTGAAAGTTACACAATACACTTCATCCATGGCCACAGACATGCCTGGATGCAAGTGGAATGCAATAGAGCTAGCTCTCTATAGGAGGAACATAGCATCTCTTTATAAAAGCAGCCTGTGGAATGATAGAATTGGTGTGTGGTAGTCCCGGAAATAAGTTCTGTCACAGAGGATTAGCTTTTCTTGCCTCTTTTTTTTCTAGATAGAGAAGGTAGGTAACAAGTTTCAAACAAAAGATCAGCATTATATGAACAGAAAAATGGTTGGAAAACTAAATTCATCAACAAATATTTTCAATCATTCTTTGAACATAACCCCAGTATTGTTTCTAAGAGCACTTTATATAACAAGTGTAACCAAAAAGAAAAATAGGAAATATATAAAATAAAATTGTTTTGTGATAACTTCACCATCTTTAGCTGTAAATATATACTTTTTAAAAAATTTACAGTATAATTTTACTATGTGGAAATTGTCATTTTGATGAAAACCCCAAAAGAGAAAAAATGAAACAATTCTACTTAGTAAAAAACTAGAGAGTAATCTCTTTCTAGGGACTTACTTTAGGACAGTCCACAAGACAGTTAACAAAGTGGACCATTTTAAAGTTTGGAGAAGTATAAGAAAGGAAACAGAAGTGCCATTGGCCTTCTTCAATTCATGTAGAAAGAGCATCTGTCTAGAACACACACTACTATTTTAGCTGCACACATTCCCCAGATCATCAACATGTGCAGGAGATATTTTTATCCTATTGTTGACCATCTATATCCAACATACAGTTTTGAAAAGCATGTAGATAATGATTTCAGAAGTCAACCAATTATTGACAACTTTATAACATTTTCTTTAGTTATTTAGGACATGGTAAAATGTTGGAAAGGAATGAAATGTTAAATTAGCATTTTCACTTCAATATCTTTTGTCATTTATTTTTATCTCCCCTATTAAGTTCCAGGTTTCCTAATTTTTTATTTTAAAAACATTTGAAATGTGAATGATTGAACTATGTTAGCTTAAGTTTTATTTTTATTTGGCAGCCATTTATATGGCAGAACTGTCAAAGGGAGATTTTTATTCTCCATATGGTATGAATTGTAATAATAATACCACACACACACACACACACACACACACACACACACACTCATGAAGGTAACACACACTTTTATTCAATGGCTTTGGTTTGGGTCTTCTAAGAAACACATGACAAGATGGGATTGTATGTGATTTCACTTATATGTGGAATCTAAACATCTATATAAACAAACCAAACAGAGACAGATTCACAGATACAGAGAACAGACTGATGGGAGGGGAGTTGGGGAACTGGATGAAGAAGGTTAAGGGATTAAGGACTGGAGTCATGGGGTGTAAAGTGCAGCATAGAGGATGTAGTCGATACTATTGTAATAACTATTCATAGAGCCAGGAGGCACTGTAAATATCAGCGGGATCACTTTGTCAAATACATGATTGTCCTACCTCTATGATGCATACCTGAAACTAATACAAAACAATATTGAAGGTAAACTGTCATTTTAATTTTTTTGAAAATTAAAAAAAGAAAGATTTATTGCAGGAAACTGTAATTAATTGTAGGTAAGGTTAGCTTTTAGACTCTAATGCAGATCTGATATCTGTAACAGGAAAGGCTAAAAAGATGAACATTGAATTGAAAGAGTCTCAGATTTCAGCACAATTCTGAAAAATCCTGCTAGGCTAATACAGACCAGAGCCAAAGTTATTCATTATTCAAGTCTTGTGGCCATCAGAATGAGTTGACGCTAACACTGCTGCTGAGCTCCATTACTGGCTGGGAAGAGCTAATGAATGCCATTGTGGATCTAGAGGAGCAGCAGCTGGAGCTGCCAGTCATCTAGGCTTTACAGCAGGAGATCAGCACAGTGCCTGTCCATGGATGCCACAGGAAAACATAATAAACAGATAAATGGTAAATGTGACACTGGAAAGTCTACTCGAAATAACATTATGACTGTCGGTTTGCCATCTCAACTTTAGAGTCACCTGTTTGTTTTTAACCATGATCTTTTATAGGCAGCAAAATATTTGAAAATAAAGAAGCAAATTATGAAAAAGAAAGAAGTAAAACATATTTAAATGTGGTTATTCACAATAATTGGGCTCCAGAAACATTAGCAAAATCCAATGAAATTTCCAGCAGTGAAAACATACAAGGACAATGGCCAGTGATACAGGTGAGGTGGGGATTTAGTGCCATGAGTTGGAGTGGATAGATGGTTAGAGTCATCAGGTACAGGGGTTAGGAAGTCTATACCCTGCAAAACTCGTAGGAAGGTATGGAGCTGGAATCTAGCGGAACTCTGAGCAGAGATTGCCTCGAAGGCATGAGAAGGAAAATAAGACAATTTCCCTGGGGTCCAAGGACTCTGCAAGACAGAGAAGTCTTGAATTACACAGTGGCAACCATCTTTCCTGAGAGAGTAGCTTAGGAAGGCTGCATCCTGATTCTAATTGCTGGAACACGGGAGTTTTACTAACTTTGAGGCATAGCAAGAATTAGCGTTAGAACAATTTTAGAATGTGTCTCTTTATAGCCAGGGTTTTCAGATTTTGCCAAGGTATGCATCCATGCAGGTCTGCCTCATTAGTTCATGTCTTCTACTTTGATCGTCCTGCCTCACTCTCATGAAACTTTATGATTAAACTGGGCCATCAGGATAAACTAGGATAACCTCACCACCACCTTAATATCCTTAACTTAATCACACCTGCCAAGTCCTATTTGCCATGTAAGGTAACATATTCACAGGTACGAGGAATTAGGAAATGGGCATTTGGGAAGAGAGCCATTATTCTCTCTTCACAATTTTCAGGTAACTTAAGTGCGTACCAAGACAAAGTTCAAAAACATTTATATGAATACAATAATATCAAGCAATCAACAAAGAAAATCCACAATTGCTTGCATCCATAAGATATTATTAGGCACAATAAAACAGAAAAAAATATGGCCCAGTAAACCCATGTAGAAAAATTAATCAAGTGAAATAGATCTAAGAATAAATGACATGTTAGAATTATTGGAAAAGGACTCTAAAGCAGTTATTACTTTATTGAAAATTTTTAAAATTTGGATAAATCTCTGAATGTGTTTAGTGAAGGTAAGTTATAGAAATCCCTGATTTTAAATTCTAGATATAAAATCTCTGTCTCAGAAGAAAAATACAATGAATTAGATTAATTGCACATTAGACCTTTTAGAAAAAAGACTAGTGATGTCTAAGACATTAGAAATTATCAAACACAAAACAAACAAAGCTGGGAAAAAAATGAGCATACTGACTCACTGAAATAAGATAGAAGGCATTGTTCAGGATAAGAAAGCGTGAGTGAGGAATGGTGAACTTTTGATACCTGGACGGCTACCAAAGCACCATGGCCAGGCATGAAGCAGCAACTGCATTGACTTCAGGTACTGCAGCTAAAAGTAACCAATGATTTTTTTAAAATGTGGTCATAGTCTAGAGCATAAAATAATAAAAGTAAGAAATGGAATTTAGGAATGACTCCTCAGGAGTTGGGTCATTGGATGCATAAGGAGATGTAAAATAAATAGACACAAGCTAAACAAACTAAACCTTTGGTTATTGCTATCCCTAATAACTAAAAAAAACGGAGTTAAAGGAAAGCATCAGGGCAAATCCTGGCAGTGATTAAAATAGAGTGAGGGTTGGCAGTGACTTCATTTCTAGGTCTCTTTAGCTGAGGTCTTGGGCAGAGGGCTTCTTTAAGTGACTCTACTGAGACCTCATGGGGGTTAGGTAGGGAAACCTTAAAGTTACTTTTCCTCACTCTGACTAAGTATCCAGTGCTTTCCCACTCCCTCTCTCCCTCCACTTCCTCTACCTCAGAGTCCATAAAACTGCCCAGCCTTTGTTCAGGGCTGCCTTAACACTGAGTGCCCTCCACGTCTGTGCTGATCCACCCGACCCTCAAATGGTGCATCATTCCAAGGGAATAAATGAAACCAAGGGGAGTGTGTGCCTTCTTGGACTTTAGACTCCTGCTTATACAATCACTAGAGGCCCCGGTGCACGAAATTCACGCAGTGAGGAGGGGTCCTTCAGCCCAGCCTGCCCCCTCTCACACACTGGGAGCCCTCAGGGGATGTCCTACTGACGGCTTAGGCCCACTCCCTATTGGGAGCAGTCTGGCCTCCCTTTGCGGGAGGCAACCAGGCTGATCAGGAGAAGGCGCCAGCCCCATCACCCTGCTGCTGCAGCCATTGCCAGTCGCTGCAGCCACCAAGGTATTTTCATCACCATGGACTCTAGTCCCTTCACCATGAAAAAATGACAACTTTCTTTAAGCATTTTCAAAATATGTCTTTCATTGGATATGACATTTCTTTCTTTATTTTTATTTTTATCCTCACCTGAGGATACATTTCCATTGATTTTTTTCCCTTTCCTTCCGGTCCCAGGCTCAGCCCCTTCCCAAGCCTAAAGCCTCCGCCCGATGGCCCACTGGGAGTGACCTGGGTGCCATCTTTGTTGAGTTAATTTGCATACTCACTCTGATTGGCTGTGGCGTAGTGGAGGTATGATCAATTTACATGTTTCTCTATTATTAGGTAAGATAGGAAATTATAAAAGGTTTAATTCTTTCACTTTTGCTTGTAGCTTTAATTGGCGACTATGACAGACACCTGGCAGCTCAAATCTCTCTTCCAGACCAGCTGAGCTCATGAGTGCATACCACCAACAGTTCTTGATATGATTTGAACAGCACAAAAAATACAAGATAAAAGAGACTGACATTGTGGGACCTTGTAAATGTCTGTTTCTTAATACTAATCTAAGAAATGAGTCAACTGGTTTGCTTTCTCCTGGAAAGCATCCCACCCACATTTATTGTATCACTGCGGGGTTATTTGCTTTCATCAGCTTGTTGTTAAATGTTGGTTGAAAGGGCTTTGGACTTGATGCATATGCTGAGTGTAATAATGCACCATTGTAATACTGTGATGATGAAAACATGATAATATCAAGCTAGGACTGACTTAAGCACAGTGGTGACACATATGACTAATAGAAGCTAGTTAATCCACCAGAAGACCAAGGGCCTCCCAATGGATGCATTTTTTAAAAATTACCTAAACAGAGACAAACATGATTTTTACAGGCAACTAAAAGTAAATAACTATCATTGCCAAATCCTGGGACTAAGCAAGGATACAGAGCTTAGTAATGATTTTTATATTTTGAATGACTAATATTCCACATCTGAGGATATTGCTAGCTCCTATTCATAATACTACCCACCCCCAAAGACTTATTTGAATGAGGCCTGAACAACAGTAGACAATCTCTGAGTTGAAAAAAGCAGTGACTCAATTAGTGCCTTTCAGTCTGCATGATCCTCACTCAAATATAATTTTGGAAGCATCTGTAACTAGAACTTATGCAGACAGAAGCCAAATGGGACCTTTAGAATATAGGACCAGAAAATTTGCAGATGTGGCATTGTAGTACTCTCAGAAACAATTATTGGCTTATTATTGAAAATAAGTTGTATTGATAATATTTTAAAACATGTTTTCTTCAAAAGATATGTTGAGAAAATGAAAATATAGGTCACAGAGTGGAAAAAATAGTTAAAAATCATTTCTTTGATAATAAATTGCATACAGTACAAAAGAAACTCTTAAAACTCAATCTCAATAAAAATAAATCCTAATAAACAGAAAAATTTGAATAGATAATTTATAATAGGACATATAAAATGCCAATAAGCACATCAAAAAATGTTCAACAATATTTGCTAAGAAATGAAATGACAAAGAAACAACAAGCAACCAATAAAACAGCTGAAGTTAGAATTTGTTAATACTAGCCAGGATGTAGAAAGATGAACTCTAATACACTGCTGCTGATGTGTATGTAAAATGCTAAATCTAGTTTGAAAAAAAGATTTGGTACATTCTTATAAAATTACAAGTTCACTAAAATAAAACCCATTTTTTTCTACTCCTGTGTATTTCACCAAAATAAATGAAATCATATATCCACCCCCCCATACACACACAAAACTGTGTACATGAATATTCAAATGTATTTTATACTAGAGGCCCGGTGCACGAATTCATGCGTGGGTGGGGTCCAGCCAGCCTGCCCCAATAGGGGTGAGAAGGGCTGATCAGGGCAAGGCCAGCCAGAGGGAGGGGCTGCGGGTGTTTGGCCAGCCAGCCCTGCCCCCGATGGGAGGGGTGTTGATTGGGGGCAGGGCCAGCCAAGGGGAGGGGCCGCAGGCCCCACTGCCTGGTCGAACTCCTGGTCGAACTCCCAGTCAAGGGGACAATTTGCAAATTACCCTATTATATAGGATGATAGTGAAGCATGGGGTGGGGGAGCGGATCTCCGTCTTGCAGGTTCTTATGTCACCAAGTTTGAAGAATAAAACTCGCGGACTAAAAGGACTTGTTAGTAAAAGTGTGGAAATTTATTGGAAGCAAACACAGACTCCCACATAGAAAAGGGGTCCCAAGGGGGTAACTCACTAAGCTCCTTTCTTCTAGGGTTTATAAAGGCTGTAGTTTTTTTTTCTCTTCATTCTCCTTTCTAATTGGACCCTTTCCCATTTTATGACTCTGTGTTTTTCTAATTGGTCACTCTTTTGCAGAATATCAGCTTCAAAGCCCAAGTGGTGCCCTCATCTTTCTCTCCCTCTTATCTGATAACATTGTTCTATTTCCTGTGAACATGTTTTCCTCCTTCTAGCATCTGTCAACATTTCTCTATCCTCTGTAAAATTTTGTTTCCCTTCCCCCCATACTCTGTGACTTTTCTTTATCCTCTGTGAATGTATGTCTTCCACTCCCCTTATCCTGTGGCAATTTTCTGTTCTCTGTGCCTGACTGTGTGCCTTCTGGTGGCTCTAAGCCCTCAGCTATGCATTCCTCCCCCAAGGATCCTCTTTATTTCTAAGACTCCCTAAATCTGCCTATTTTATCCTTAAGATCCCTTTCAATAGCAAAAATTAAAGACTATTTAATTTAAAATAGGACATATAAAACGCCAATAAGCACATCAAAAAATGTTCAACAATATTTGCTAAGAAATGAAATGAAATTTAATTTAAAAATTAAAGGCATTAATGTGTCCAATAATGTTGAAAATAGTTTTAAAATATGTAGTATATTCATACAATAAAATACTATTCAGTAATTAAAAAATAAAATAAAACAAAAATAACTCTTGCTCAGTGCTACCACATGGATTAATTTTAAAATTATGTAGAACAAAAAATGCCAGTAATTAAAAAAAGCAAAACTATATAATATGTGATTTCACTTTTATAAGGTTCAAGAAAATGAAAACCAACATATAATAATAAAAGGCATATCAGTAGTGGCCTGGAGCCAACAGGGGGAGGGAGAGAGTAGACCGTAATGAGGCATGAGGAAAGTGATGGACCCATTCTATACCTTGATTTTTTGGCCTCTTAGATAATAAAAGCCCAGTGATCACCAGACTTTTTGATGACTATGAGCTGTCTCATTTTTATAATTAAAATGTTCAGTCCAACATCTTAATAACATACGTCCTGCGCTGATCTAAGGTAAAGCTCTCTTTGTCCCCTGCTGTGGCCTGCTCTAGGCTGGAAAACCAGCCGTGGCAGATAAGGATGTGGACAGCTTCTTTATTTTCCTGGCAGGTACATTGCTTCTCCTTTACTGTAACATCAGAGCCTCTTTCTGGCTCCTCTGGGGTAAGGAGAAGAGAAGATAAAAGGTAGGAAAGCACTTAATTGCTATGCAGCCTAGCATAGCTGGCTTCTGGGTCAGAGAAATTCTCAATGATAATGAATTCCTCTTTAGAGTGATTCCATGGGCTTTTCTAAGCCACCCCCTCTGGGTCCTCTAGAGGAAGCTTCTTTGATATGGGTAATGCTGCCCTTGAGCTGGCTTCTTTAAATATCCCCTCAGCTTTTGCATGTGAGACCTGATCACCAGTCACCTCCTGTTGAGAAGCCCTTCTGGAACTTTTCTCAAAATAAAATGAACTCAAGAAAGCTGCGCTCTCACCCTGTTTTTCAGTAGGTATACAGCACTCAAAATAAGGGGCAGGCAACGAAGCCATAGCCTTTCACTTTTCATAATTCTAGGTCCTTTCTTAATACTAGCCTCTAAGCCCCCCTTAAAACATTGGGAGGTGTATGATCCAAGAGGCACCATCCTATCTAATAAAAGAGTAATGTGCAAATTGAATGTCACTCCAACACACAAGATGGCCACCCTCATGTGGTCAAAGATGACCACCCCCCAAGTGAACACAAGATGGCCATCACAGGATGGCCGGCAGGGGAGGGAAGTTATGAATGATCAAGCCAGCAAGGGAGGGCAGTTAGGGGGGTGGGGGACTAGGCCTGAAGGGGAGGACAGTTAGGGGCAACTAGGCCTGCAGGGAAGGACAGTTAGGGGTGACCAGGCTAGCAGGGGAGGGCAGTTAGAGGTGACCAGGCCACCAGGGGAGTGGTTAGGAGGTGATCAGGCTGGCAGGTAGAAGCAGTTAGGGGCAATCAGGCAGGCAGGCAGGTGAGTGGTTGGGAGCCAGCAGTTCTGGATTGTGAGAGGGATGCCTGACTGCCCATTTAGGCCTTATCCTTTCCCAGATTGGAAAGGGTGCAGGCTGGGCTGAGGGCCACCCCCCCCAATGTACGAATTTTGTGCACCTGGCCTTTAGTAGATTGATATTCTCTCACTTGGTTTGTTTGAAAGAGCTATATTCCCATATTGTAAATGAGAGTTGTTAAAGAAGGCATACAGCCATAGCTGGTTTGCTCAAGGGTTAGAGCATTGGCCTGAGGACTGAAGGGTTCAAGGTTCAATTCTAATCAAAGGCACGGCACATACCTTGGTTGTAGGCTTGTCACCAGCACATTGGGACATATGTGGGAGGCAACCAAACTGTGTCTCTCTAATATTGATGTTTCTCTCCATCTCTTCCCTTCCTTCCACTCTCTCTAAAAAAAAAAAAAAAATCAATGGAAAAATATCCTAAGGTGAGGATTAACAACAATAACAAAAAGAAGGCATAGTATATTGCTAGGGCTGACCAGCAGACCCTGAGGGATGGATGAATGGATTACTCCAAAACAATGTTTGCTGTGAAAGAGAGGGCTAAGGGACTGTCTGGTTAAAGGAATCAGACATCCTCAATCACCTGCCTCATTAGGCTTTTATTGTAGCAGCAGTTTGAGATAAAGTTTATCTTTTAGATACAATCAGCAGGGTAAGTAATCTTGGGAGGGCATATGTGTTTGTAATGTTCTTTAAGTAAGGAGATCCAGAGATTAAGCATAAGGATTCCAGTAAACACCCAGGGGTCTGCACATGCACAGAATTGTTTGGAAAGGTCAAGGAATGATTAGGAGTGCTGCCTTCGGCACTCCCCTAAGTTGGAATTCTGATAAACAAGGTGGGCAGCCTTCTGCACACTTCTCTTTTCTCAGAATGTCCTCCTTACAAACTTTCCAACCAGGTCTCATGATTCCCCAGAGAATATTATAAACCATCTCCAAAGAAATCCTTATAGATGACTTATAGATGAAAAGCTTAGGTTCTGAGTGTGTCTTATCCAGAATCACATATTCTCAACAGTAGCAGAGTTTAAATATAAAAATACAAAATGTGAGTGTCTTATATTCTGATGTCTGATAATTTCATTTGAAGGCCAGTTGTGCTGATTCTATCATCTGTTGTTTCTTTGAATCTTCGCTCTTGGTGTCCTATTTTCTTTAGGGGTTTTTAATTATAAGATAATTTTGGACACTTTTTTATTAATTGAATTTATTGGGATGGCATTGGTTTGCAAAACCATACAGGTTTCAGGTGTACAATTCAATAAAACATCATCTGCACATTGTATTGTGCACCCATCACCCTAAGCAACATTATCTTTCTAGCCCCATTCCCTGCCCCTTTGCTGAACTCTACTTACTCCAAACCCCCTTTCCATCTATCACTTCACAGTGGTCTATGTCTATGTGTTACGTACATACATTCTGGGGCTAATCCCTTTACCTACTTTCATCTAATCCACCCATCTCCCTCCTCTCTGACAGCTGTCAGTCTGTTCCATGTATCTGACACTTGTAACATGAGAATACTTCAAGGTTTAGGTTAGCTTGGTTCCTACAGAAAGAATCCAAGTTGACTTCTGCATCTTAGGGCCACTTTATAGTAAATTGTCCTCATGAGATTTCTAGAAAAGATGGGAATCACTGATTCATATGAAAAATGAATCATAGCTAGATTGCAATTGCAAATATTTAAGATAGATAATTTTCCACCAGTAAATAACAAATTTGAAAGAATTATATAATATTGCTCTCCCTTATTCAGGGCAGATTATTTTTTTTTGTTCAGACTTACAAGGTGGAAAAGCCCTACCTTCATATAGTGAGAGGAGGGATATTTCATAGCTCTCTTTTATTTCTATGTAGACTTTGGCATTATCTGCTGTCATCCAACCCCAGAAGGCAGGAAAGTGAAAATTAGAGCTTCCAGAGAGTATAGTGATTCTTGAGTTCAAGAAAGTTTTGCACATACCTATCTTTTAAGTTCTTCCTTTACATTTTAGCCAAAGTAAAATACTTATTATAATGTTAGTCCTTCAATATATTTAATGTTTTTACATTATATCTGGAATTTAAATTATTTTTTCTGAGAGTCAGTCATTCAGGACATTTGGACACAAGTTCCCATAATATAGTAAATCTTTGTGTGTGTTTGTATCTCTTAACGGTTTGCTGATTTTAAATGTTTTTCAATTCAATTAATAATATCATGGGAGACATTTACAGAAAGTATGTAATGTGAGGGGAAATAAATAAATTATATAAAATTAAAATTATTTCCCTCTCCAGTTTTCAGGGGAAAAAATAAAATTATTTGAGACATCTATCTATTGAGAATATTTTTAAAGCTAAGCTGTTTGAAATGATATAGTGTTACAATACCACCATCTGGTGGACATAAGTAGGTATTTTTTTCTTTCTGCTCAGTTCAAATGTAATTTTTAAAAATCTTTTATTGAAGTTAAGATGTGTTTTTTCAGTTGTCTATTAGAATTCTACTAAATACAAGATATTTATCCCTTTAATTTTATATCTAAAGTAGTATATATACACATATATAATATTTACTTCACTAAGTTAATTTATATAACTGTAATAAATAATTATCTCAGAGGTTTAACATATGCTATACATTTCTGGTGTACTATACCCTCAGTCTTACTCGTATTCCACATCTTTGCCATTGTGATTGTAAAAAACCTCATTCTATTAATCACTCTGCTTTTTCTATTAGGAACATATTACAACAGAGAACTTTATAGTAACTCTCTCCAAAAAGCATCATTGATTTTCCTGCATTTCTTATTTTCAGAGCTCTGCTATTTGATACGAGGCTAATAAACCATTATTTAATGGATTTAATCTGTGCTGCTTTACAAGGGAAACATTTCCACTTTTAGTTAGTTTTAGAAATATCAAGCCTCAGAGTTTACCGATTTAAATAGAATGCAATATGACTTAAATATATAAATTAAATATATGTGTATGTCTTTAAAGAAAATAATTTATGAAACATAGAAATAGGAGACTTAGAGTATAGTGAAGACGTATTTTGCTATTTTATTTTCTTTCTACTTTTTTTTTTTTTTTAATTCTCACCTGAGCATATTTTTCCACTGATTTTTAGAGAGAGTGGAAGAGAGAGGGCAAGATACAGAGAAATATCAATGTGAGAGAAACACATCGATTAGTTGCCTCCTGCATGAACTGACCGGAGCCTGAGCCGGGGAGGAGCCTGCAACCAAGGTACATGCCCTTGACTGGAATCTAACCAAGGACCCTTCAGTCCTCAGGCCCACGCTCTATTCATTGAGCCAAACTGGCGAGGGTTGTTTTGCTATTTTCTAACTGAATGTCCTTGGACAAGTTACTTGATCACTGAACTTTTGTTTGTTTGTTTGCATTTAAGAAATGTTGATAATATCTTACAGAGTTACGAACATTAAGGGTGGTAACACATACAATCTAGTTCAGTTCCCTAATACAATTTCCTTCTTGTGGTACTAAAGTGTTATGGCTCTCAAAACAGAGGATATTTGGTCATTATGTGGCCTCACAAAAACCTTAAATTATAATTCATATTCTTGAAAAATGAGAATCACTGTTAATGCCTTAGGAACAAGGTGTCTACCATAATAACTCCTGTAAGTGTTCAGTCGTGTCATAGTCAGTTTGCTCCCACTGTAACAAAATACCACAGACGGTAGCTTATAAACCACAGGAATTTATTTCACACATTTCTAGAGACTAGGAAGTTCAGGATCATGGTAACAGTAGATTAGGTGTTTGGGGTTGGCTGGCTGGCTTATAGATGGCCATCTTTTGGCTATTTCCTCTCAGGATGCAAGTAGGGATCTTTGTGTAGTCTCTTTTATTAGCACTAATTTCATTCATGAGCACCTTCAAGATGTAAGCATCTCCCAAGGCCCCACTTCCTAATCCCATTACATTTAAGGATTGAGATCTCAACATATGCCTTTTGGGGAAGATACAAACATTCAGACCACAACAAGTAATACACAAGAATTTGGGGTTTGGGGGGTGGGGTGGGGAGCCTATCTAAATAATGTATGTTAAAGCTCTGTATATTTTAATGTTGTAGCCAGTTATTGTTGTTTCTTTTCCTATTTTATTTAACTAGTAGCCCTGTGCACAAATCGTGCGCCAATAGGTCGCAGCTGCCCTCCCGTAGCTCTCTGCCCTCAGCCCCGCCCTCCTGTAGCCCCCCCTGCCCCTCTCCCTCTCTCCCCCTCATAGCTTGCTGCCCTGCCCTCTCCTGTAGCTCTCCACCCTCCTGCAGATCCCTGACCTGGTCCTTATGCAGTTGATTGTTATGCCTCAGGGCATAATGGGTAATTAGCATATTCCACTCTTATTATATAGGATAAAATCTTAGAAATAGTTTTAATAACTTTCCCAAATAAAATGACTGTGGACAAATTAACTGAAATTCCAGACCTTTTGAGAAATGTTTGCCTCCTGCATGAGGCAATTTGAAAATATTTTCAAAATCAGAATAGTGCTGCCCTAACTGGTTTGGCTTGTGGATAGAGCATTTGCCTGCAGACTGAAGGGTCCTAGGTTCCATTCCTGCCAGGGGCACATACCTCAGTTGCAGGCTTGATCTCAGGCCCAGGTTGTGGTGTGTGCAGGAAGCAACCAATCAATGTGTCTCACATCGATATTTCTCTCTCTCTCTGTCTCCCTCCCTCTCTTCCATTCTCTAAAAATCAATGGGAAAATATCCTCAGTGAGGATTAACAACAACAAAGAGATAGTGCCTTTCCCCCATTTTCCTCTTGGAGATATAACAACAATATAGTGATGCTTTTCAAGTGTTGAAAGCTTTTTAGCAAAAAAGGTTTCTTTAAAATAATAATAAAAACACTGGTGTAAAAGCACTTAATTACAAATTACTCAGGTTTTCAAACAGTGTTCATTAATCTATGTTGAGTTGTAGCATGTCAGAATAGTAGGAACTAAAATAAGGTATATTTCTTAGGGCCATAACTAAAAAGCTTAAGCATATTTCCAAGCTCAGTATAAAATTAAAATACTACACAAGATTAACTCTTTCCTGTGAAAATATCTGTAAATGAGCCCTTATCATATATTGACCAAACCCAAAAATAACAGTTGACAATGAAAACTACTAGGTCAAGGCAATGTCCTAAGAAGTATATTGTATATGAATATATTCATCCTCATTACAGATATTTTAAAAAGATAGCAAACTATTTTCAGATGAGGAATCTACTAGTAAAGTATAGAAGTTAAAGTAATAAACCAAGTAGATATTAAGTGATGTCAAGAATAAGAGAGTTAAGAAGGTCTGAATACGGAGTAACTGCAGAAGAATTGGCTTATGGCCACTTGTAAAACTAGTTTATCAGCTCTCTATCATCAAATACTCTTGCAGTGAGTTTTCAAAGGAAAAAAAAAAGTGAATGCATGAGGCATTTTAACAATATTGACACTTTTTAACAGAACAAATAAATTGGGCAAACAAAAAATAACAAAAACCCCACACATTATTTAAAATGATTCAACAACACAAATTATTTATTTAAAAGAGAGTATTACACTTTGTTAATATCCTCAAAGACACTAAAATAAACTTATTTCAAAAGTATAAAACAGCCCTAGTTGGTTTGGCTCAGTGGATAGAGCGTTGGCCTCTGGGCCAAAGGGTCCCGGTTTGATTCTGGTCAAAGGGTACATGCCTGGGTTGCAGGCTCCATACCCAGTTGGGGCAGGAAGCAGCTGATCCATTTTTATCTCTCATTCCTGATGTTTCTATCTCTCTCTCCCTCTCCCTTCCTCTCTCTGAAATCAATAAAAATATATTTTAAAAAAAAAAGGCACATACCTTGGTTGCAGGCTCCTCCCCAGGGAAGGCCCTAGTCCAGGCATGTGCAGGAGGCAACCAATCAGTGTGTTTCTCTCACATGGGTGTTTCTCTCTATCTTTCCCTGTATCTTCCACTCTCCCTAAAAAAAAAAAAAATCATCAATGGAAAAATATCCTCAGGTGAGGATAAAAAAAAATTATAAAATATATTTTAATGATATATTTCTTTCTTGCTGTTTTATGCATAGTCAGATTTCCACTAACAAGTTTATTCATATCTATTTGTCTTAATACTTATTCTGATTTTTAATAAGATAAGGAATTGCATCTGGTTTAATCATAAGAATTTCATTATATTTAATCATAAGAATTTCATTATATTTTAGAGCCATCTATTAATGTTGTAAATATGTAACCACATTATCATTGGGATTAAATGTTTCCTTATGGAAAATTTAACCCTTGCTGAGATTTATGCACTACATAATATTCTACTAAATTAAACAGTTCTATGACTACATCTTTGGCTGGAGTATAGCTAAGTTCTATATATTAAAATCTTCCAAGTGAAAAATGATAACTTTTAAGAAATTGCACAATTTAGTCTAATATGTGGGAAGATGTTGTGTACACATAATTCAAAGAGTATAAAAATCACCCTAAAAATATGTAAAAACATGATGTATGATCTTTTTACTGAATAGCTGGATTCAGTTTGCTAATATTTTGTTGAGGATTTTAGCATCTATGTTCATCATAGATAATGGCTTATAATTTTCTTTCTTTGTCATGTCTTTATCTGGTTTTGGAATTAGAATAATGCTGGCCCCATAAAATGAGCTTGGGAGTCTTCCTTCCTCTTGAATTTTTTAAATAGTTTGAGAAGGATGGGTGTTAATTCTTTGAATGTTTGGTAAAATACACCTGTAAAGCATCTGTCCAGGGCTTTTATTTGTAGAGAGGTTTTTGTTTTATTACTGCTTCAGTTTCACCAGTTGTGATCTGTCTATTCAGATGCTCTGATTCTTTCTGATTTAGTTTTGTAGATTGCACATTTCTAGAAATTTATCCATTTCATCCAATTTGTTGGCATATAGTTGCTATATTTTTATTTTCTTACAATCCTTTGTATTTCTTTGGTGTCAGTTATTACTTCTCCTCCTTCATTTCTGATGATCTCTGCAGGTGGTGGTGGAGGGAGTTGGGGGGTGTGAAGGGATTGAGCAAAGAAGAAAAAAAGAGAAAGAACTCATGGACCTGGACAATAGTGTGGTGACTACTTGGGGGAGGGGGCCCAGGGAAGGGGAAGAGGTATATGGAGGATAAATGGTGATAGAAAAAAAAAATAGAGATGTGTGTGTGTGTGTGTGTGTGTGTGTGTGTGTGTGTGTGTAAAAACAAATGGTCTTTATTTATAAAGTATATAGGTGGAGCTAATTTGTCAACAAGAATAATAATAGTAATTTAAAGACAACCTGTGCCGTTAGTCACTTCTCATAGTCACTTCTAGTAAAAATAAGAAATACATTGATTTGAGAAAATGTAAATAATTCTAAAGCAATAGTATTTGAATTTAGAATGTACTGATTATTTAATATTTCCTGTATATAAGAAACTGATATTTCCAAGAAATGTTTAAGTTACATACAAAAGAAAAAACAAAAATAAATAATTTCTCAGGTTATATCATGCTTAGTGTGATTAGAAAGCTCAAATATTATCTCCTGATTTTTTATTAAATCAGGTTTTTTTCCTGTCCACACTTTTCTTCAAAAATTCTGGGCTCTCTTTTTTTACTTCCTTTCAGCAATAACATAAGGTAGAAATGGTAAAACTAGTTTTTAATGAATCATAAAGCTCCCACTTTTGCCCTCACAGAATGCTACCCTAAATTTGTCACACTGTGAAGATAAATGAGAGGCCCAGCTGTCCCAGCTGTTTCTACTGAGTCCAGAACCTCCTCTATCCAATAGCATCATTGAGCCCAAAGAAAACCACGAGAAACACCTCAGGCAAGCCACAGAACCATCCTATCTAATAAAGAGGGAATATGCTAATTGACCATCATTCCATCACAAAGATGGTTGCACCCACAGCTGAGGCTAAGTTCCTATAAGGAGCCTTAAAGAGCAATCAGCAGGGACCTGAGGCTACTGCCCTCCCCCGCTTGGCATAGCTTAACAGGAGACCTCAGGCAGCACCCCCTGCCCTGACATCAGGCTGGGGGACCTCAGGCTGCACCCCCTGCCCCAGGGCCAGGCCAGGGGACCTGAGGCCATGCCCCCCACTCGGCGGGGCTTGACAGGGGACCTCAAGATGCGCTTCTCATACTGGTGCTAGGCTAGGGGACCTCAGGCTGCTCCCCCCGCCTCAGTGCCAGGCTGGGGGGCCTCAGACTGCACCCTCCGCCTGGTGGGACTTGACAGGGGACCTCAGGCCATGCCCCCAACCCAGTGGGGCTTGACAGGGGACCTCAAAGTGCACCCCTAGTGCTAGGTTGGAGGAACTCAGGCTACGCCCTCGCCCAGCAGGACTTGACAGGAAACCTGAGGCTGCGCCCCCCTCCTGGTGCTGGGCCGGGGGACCTGAGGCTGCAACCCCCTACCTGGCAGGGCTTGATGGGGGACCTCAGGCCATCCCCTCCACCCAGCGAGGCTTGACAGGGGATCTCAGGCCATGTCCCCCACCTGGCAGGGCTTGATGGAGGACCTCAAGGCATGCCCCCCGCCCTGGTCTGGGTTGAGGGACCTCAGGCCACAACCCCTGTCCTGGTGCCGGGCCAGGGGACCTGAGGCTACACCCCCTGCGAGGCAGGGCTTGACAAGGGTAGGACTGGCCGGGTCTGGATCTAGCCCAATTCGGGGAGGCTGGCCGGGTCTGGGTCTCATGCGATTTTTGAGGTGCATGTGGGTGAGTGGGGAATTGACTATGGGTCCCATGGTGTGCCCCAGACTCTGACAGGAGGAAGGTCTTCATATACATTTTACTAATTTTCTTTCATCTCTGACACTTCTATTATAGAGAAAGGGCAAATAACAATTATTAAACTATTTCCTCTAATTAATCCCCTTTAATGTGCATGAATTTCATGAACCGGTCACCAGTAAGAAATAACAAATCGTTGCTATTTTAAGCAGCTGAATGAGAAAAACATGAGAAAGAAATGTGTGTTTATACTTCAACATACAGGTTTCTGGGTGGTTTATTATACAGCGTTATAATATACCTGTTTACAGAAGTTGTAACAAATATGGAAAATATGCATTATTGACATCAAGAACCTGGTAGGCAGTGAGGAGACAAAAGGAAGCTAGGTAGTCAGGAACCAGGACCATGGGGGCAGGGGCTGGGGTGGGGTGGGGTGGGGTGGAGGGAGGAGGAAGTAGAACTGGAACTCAGCGAGGCAGAGTTACTACAGCACCCCAACTGGGTCGGGATTGGGGGTGGGAAAAGGGCACAGTAGGAGACAAACTTTAAAATGTATGGATGTTGCTAAAACAGGCAGTTTGTAGATAACCAATCACAAGACAGTAAGGCGTATAACCAATCCCAAGAATATTATTAAGGGAGAATTTTTTGAAAGGATCAATCAGGAGCTCACAAGGCACGTATCTGCCCCTCGATTTAAAAGTGCACAGTTCCTCTCTCGTGCTCTCTCCCTGGCACACAACGGGTTTCTGATGTTCCTGTGTCCAGGGGTGCACATCCTGTGCCCGCGTGGCTTATGGTCAGGTGGACTCCATATGTGAACTAATAGACTTTAATTCACTTAGATGCTCAACTGCTCCCGACTTCAACATGGGACAAAAACAGGACTGACCTCTCAATAAACTTTGGCCCGGCGACTTCATTCTTTCTCGAGACAACAAACTCAAATTCAAAGACTCCACATTTCATTTCAGCAGCATGACAACTGTTACAGAAATTTAGAAAGCAGTGTTTCCATGTTAAGTAGCGGCTAACATTTGGTAAGACTCACCTACCTTAACTTTGAAGAAGAGAAAATCTAAAAAGTGTTAATGCTGGAGGAAAAAGTGTGGCAGCATGTTGAAAGTTGGCTTGGTTGCAAACTGACTTTTTTTTTAATCTTTATTGTTGAAAGTATTATAGATATTCCCCTCCCCCCCATTAACCCCCTCCATCCTCCACCCTACACCTGCCCTGCCCAGGCCTTTACCACACCATTGTCTGTGTCGATGGGCTATGCATATTCTATATAATGAAGAGGTAATATGTAAATTGACCATCACTCCAACACACAAGATGGCCACCCCCATGTGGACACAAGATGGCCACCACAAGATGGGTGGCAGGGGAGGGCAGTTGGGAGGGATCAGGCCTGTATGGGAGGGCAGTTGAGGGCAATCAGGCCAACAGGGGAGGGCAGTTAGGGGTGACTGGGCCAGCAGAGGAGGGCAGTTGGAGACAACCAGGCCTTCAGGGGAGGACAGTTAGGGCGACCAGGCCTGCAGGTGAGGGCAGTTAGGCATTGATCAGGCTGGCAGGGGAGTGGTTAGGGGGTGATCAAGCTGGCAGGCAGAAGCAATTAGGGGCAATCAGGAAGGCAGGCAGGCAGGTGAGCAGTTAGGAGCCAGTAGTCCTGGATTGTGAGATGTCCAACTGCCCGTTTAGGCTCGATCCCAGTGGGGTTCCAGGTTGGAGAGGGTGCAGGCTGGGCTGAGGGACACAACCCCCCATGCAGGAATTCCCTGCACTGGGCTTCTAGTATGCATATAAATTCCCCAGTTAAGCTCTATCCCCACCCTCCCACCCCTGCCTTCCTTCTGAGTCTGTTCCATTCGTCTTTGTCTCTGAATCTATTTTGTTCATCAGTTTATTTTGTTCATTAGATTCCACATATGAGTAAGATCATGTGATACTTATCTTTCTCTAAGTGAAATAAACCAGTCAGACAAACTGACTATATTTGATAAAATACTGTAAGAAAGATATGACACCATTGTGTCAGCAGAATATAGAGAGAATATAGAGTTCAAAAATTGCATGGTTGAAAGGAAACTCTTTTTTCACTAAATCAAATGTATGGCCATTACAATGCAGACCTAGGAAAAAGGCCAAATGCGATGTGCTGCAGCAAAGCATGGCCTCAGGGCAGAGACCAGGTACAATTTTAGAAGAATTCTGAGAGGGTAAAATATCATGTTTATTAATTTTTTTTTCAATTGGAAATAAAAGGCTCCTACAAAAGCTTAAGTTCATGATCCCACAAAAGCTGATTCACTAAAAATGCATAGGTATAGAGAAAAAAATCTTGTTTCATAATGAATTGTGGAGAGGACTATTTATACATATAATTCAGCTGCAATCAAATACATAAAATATCCATTATTTGTATAAGACAGTGATATTAGCAAATCACCTCTAGTCTGAAATATAGAAAAACTAGATTATTTGAGATAGTAAGACATATTTCTGGCTCTTCAAATTTCAATGGACAAGAAGTGATCTGAAAAACTTAGTAGGCTGCAAAGAAGTGGGGAAGGGCGCTATTGTCCAATTCCCTGTTTAGAAGTGGGAAAAACATCCCCAAAGAGCAGAGGCAAGAGGTATGGAGGCAATGGATAAAATGGTGATACCTTGGAAGCAAAATTTCACATATGCTGTGGATTACTCTCTACCCTGTGCCTCCTATACTTGATCCTACAAATGGCAATATTTATTGTGGTTATCCTTTTCTTCTTTAGCTATAATATAACTAGAGTACAGGAAAGAGGTACTGTAACATGTTTTTCTAATTAATAGCTGTTCAAAAGATTCTCTAGTTTGAGCCTATTGCTGTGATTGGATAATATATTGGAAGGACATTGAGTAAGTGCAGTTGTCTTGCAGAGAAAATGACATGATAAAGCTGTGAAGAACAAAGATAGTGAAAAATAATGATTTGCCATGGAATTAATTATAGTTTTGCCTAATCAAGGAGGAAAGTGAAGGCATAGCCATGGATGCATCACCTGAGCTGCAGAGTTAGAAGATTCAGATACCTGAAACTAAGATTTTTTTAATAGTGGTATAGTATTAGCAATTGCATGACCATCAAGAATATAACCATGGGAGAAGATGACTATAATGGTTTTAATAAAATACAATTAGAACTAAGCACCTGCAAATCCGTGTGGATGTTAAAGCTACAAAAAGTGTTGGAAACTGTAACAGGGAAAAAATTGGAAAAATTGCTAGAATTTTCTGGAAAGAAGGTGCATATTTAAGAAAGCTACAGATGACTCTTCTTGTTTTATATATCTTTATTCTCTTTATTTTGGAAATCTTTTTGTAAGACTTTCTTGGAAATATGCCCAACTTTTTAAACATTTTATTCTATTGTAATTTTATGCAAAATACACAAACTTGTATATTCACACAGAGAAAGAGAAAGCTCATAACATTTTTTTTCTATAATATGATCAAATGATCAGGAAACAAAGAAAAATGCTATTTACTTGCTGTAATAGATCTGTGATCTCTTCTAGTTTAGTAGCTAAAGTAGAGAATAGCAATAAATATTTTAAGATAATTTTGAAGTGTATTATTCAAGTGAAACACAGGTGAGTTAATAATTTACTTTCTTTTCTAGGAGAGAAAAGTTTCTGTTTGAAGAGAAAGACACAAGACAGCTCCATTTTTCTTAATTATATACATCCTATATAATAAAAAATATTCTAAAGCTCATTTAACATAATCAGTTTAACATACATTTTGATATAGCATTATGACATAGACATGTTACTTAGGAACACATTGAGGATACTTGTGCTGTTTCTGGTTTTGTTTATCATATTTTTATTTATCAGATTAGTTTTTTAATGTAATCTACACTTATATTTCATAATTGTTACTCTACTAAATTTGCTTAGAGTAAAACACAATAATTCATCTACAGAAGAAAGACTGAAGAAAGTGTAGCATATACAAACAGTAAAGCCTTAAGAAAAAGGGAACTCCCGCCCTGGACACAGTGTGGCTCGGTTGGTGGAAGTGTCGTCCTGTACACCAGAGGGTGGCAAGTTCAATTCCTGGTCAGGGAATGTACCTGGGAGATGGGTTTGGTCCCATGTTGGAACACGTGTGGGAGGCAGCCCATTGAAGGTTTTCTCTCTTATTCGGATCTTTCTTTATCTCTCTCTCCCCCTCCCTTCCTCTCTTTAAGATCAATCATAAATAAGTAAAAAATAAATAGATAGATAGATAGATAAATAAATAAATAATAAATAAATGGAAATCCTACCATTTGCAACAACATGGGTGAACCTAGAAAATATTATGCTAAGAAAAAATAAACCAGTCACAACAGAACAAATGATTCCACTTATGTAATACTATAGGCCTGGTGAACGGATTTGTGCACCGGTGGGGTCCCTCAGCCTGGCCTACGGGGATCAGGCCAAACCCGGCTCTCTAACATCTCCCGAGGGATCCCTGATTGAGAAGGGTGTTTCTAGGATGATGCACCCTGGAGTTAGGCTCCCTCCTCCCTGGTTCCGGGTGCATCACCTGAGAACCGTCACTGCCAAGTGACCTCAGCTCAGCAGCTCCTGCATTGAGTGTCTTCCCCATGGTGGTCAGTGCACATCATAGCTATTGACTGCTTGGCCAGTCACTTAGGCTTATATATATATATATACTAGAGGCCCCGTGCACGAATTCATGCATGGGTGGGGTCCCTCTGGGTGGCCTGCAGGGATCAGGCCAAAACCCACAGTCCAATGTTGCCTGAAGCTCCTACCTGCCACTCCCACTCATCCTGGTCCCTCTGTGCCTGCCACAGGCTCATGCCCAAGCAGTTCCAATCAGGAGAGGCTCACACTGCCTCAGAAGTGCTTGCCAGCCATGAGCCCTGCGGCTCTCCAACATCCCCTGAGAAGTCCCGGGTTGTGAGAGGGTGCAGGCCACGCTGAGAGACCCCATCAGTGCATGATCAGGCTGAGAAGGGACCACAGGAGGGCATGTCTAGCCCATCTCACTCAGTCCCAATCAGCCAGACCCCAGCAGCAAGCTAATCTACTGGTTGGAGCATCTGCCTCCTGGTGGTCAGTGCACATCATAGCGAGAAGTTGAGCAGCCTTAGCATATCATTGGAATATTATGCTTTGATTGGTTGTGCAGTTGTTCTTCCGTTCAGTCTATTTGCATATTACCCTTTTATTACATAGGACTAGAGGCCCGGTGCATGAATTTGTGCACCAGTGGGGTCCCTTGGCCTGGCCTGTGGGATCAGACCAAAACTGGCTCTCTGACATCCTCTTAGGGGTCTCGGATTGCGAGAGGAAGCAACAACTCCCAGTTCCCCTCACCCTCCTGAGGCCAGGCCACAGGACCCCACTGGTGCATGTTCAGGGCCAGGGAGGGATGTGGAAGTTTGGCAAGCCAGGGAGGGCTAGAGGGAGGGGTCCAGGGCATGTCCAGCCCATCTCACTCATTCCCAATCGGCTGGACACAGCTGCAAGCTAACCTACCAGTCGGAGCTTCTACAACCTGGTAGTCAGTGCAAGTCAGAGCTACTGGTTAACTGGTGGACTGTCTGCCCCCTGGTGGTCAGTGCATGTCATAGCAAGCAGTTGAGTGGCCTTAGCATATCATTAGCATATTATGCTTTGATTGGTTGAATGGCCGACTGGATGACCAGACACTTAGCATATCAGGCTTTTATTACATGGGACTAGAGGCCCGAAGCACGAAATTCTGCAAGAGTAGGCCTTCCTTCCCCTGACTGCCAACACTGGCTTCCCTTGCATCTCCAGCTTCGTCCCGAAGGTCATCTGGAAGGATGTCCAGTCTAATTAGCATATTATGCATATATATATATCCTATATGATAAAAGCATAATATGCTAAATGTCCTATCATCCGGTCAGCCATTCAACCAATCAAAGCATAATATGCTAAGGCCACTCAACCGCTTGCTATGACGTGCACGGACCACCAGGGGGCAGATGCTCTGACTGACCAGTAGGTTAGCTTGCTGCTGGGATCCAGCGATCGGGACTGAGTGAGATGGCTCCGATTGTGCACCAGTAGGGTTCCTCAGCCTGGCCTGTGCCCTCTCACAATTTCATGCACCAGGCCTCTAAAATAACAAAACTCATAGAGGCAGAGATTACAATGGGGGTGAAGGCTAGTTGCTCAATGGGAAGATTCAGTTCTACGTATCTCTTGTGTGACATAGTACATGTTGTTCACAGTACGGTATTGTGCAGTCTAAAATGTGTAAAAGGAGCAGTTTTCGTGTTAGGTGTACTTATTACAAAAACAAACAAAACACACAAAAGAACACAATAACATTTTGGAGGTAATGAATATGTTTAGCACCTTGATTGTGTACTGATGGTAGGGGTGTATGCATATGTCTAAATTCACTAATGTGTATATATTATATACTTTCAAATTTTGTAAAAAGGTAATAAAAATAAGTGCACTTAATAGTTTATGATTCAGATAAAATACTGAACAAATTCTGAAGGTTAGACTATTAAACACATTGATATTTATTGCACAGAACAAAGATCTGTTGAAACTAAATCCAGTTCTGAAAAATCAGAATAAAAAGGGCCATTAAAAACGTCTCATAATTGAGTAAGAGTCCATGGGGGAAAAGGGAGAGTTATGTAATACTTTAAACAATAAACATTTTAAATTAAAAAAAATCTACACTAATAAAAGAGTAAGATGCTAATTGACCACACCTTTGCGATGCCCACCAGCCCATCAGGAGTGATTATGCAAATTAACCCAACACAGATGATGGGTTAATTTGCATATGCAGGCGCCTAGCGGCCAGGGGTGGGGTGGGACGAAGGCGTTCTGCACCACCCCAGCCGCTCTGGGCCTCTTGGCAGCATGGGAAGGTAGAAAGGCGATTCCAGCCAGAGCAAAGGTGGTGCTGGCAGCCAGGGGAAGGAAGGCCCATTCTTGCACAAATCTTTGTGCATCAGGCCTCTAGTAATAATAATAATTGAGTAGTCTCTAGGTTTGTGTTTCCTGAGGATTGTTTTCCTTTCTAGCAGCTACCAGCTGGTACACAGACCAAACAGCTATGGGAAGAAAAAGGGAAAACTTATATAATGTTTCTATCCAAACAAGGTATTTCATGCAAGGGCATTCCAGAGCAATTATGTTAAGAGAGTGATAAATACTGACTAAAATGAGAAAGGGATCAGAGAAGGCTCCCCTTTTAAGTAATCACGAAGTGTAATTCCTCTATTATGTTAACACTCACTGAAAGCCCACTTCTACCTATGTCATGTGAAATCCAACGATTGTCTCTCACTCCTTGTTTTCCTTTATCTCTCACAAGGCATGGATCTTCCTATAGCTCCCAGTTTTCTTATGAATCTGTCCATTCTGTACTTGATAGGGATTCATTAACATTTCATTCAGTCTAAGAGGACATAGAATAAGAAAATTTATTGTCCCTACAGAATTCCTCACATGAGTAATTTCTCTTTCTTTGGTGTGATGCTAGGGAGGAATATATTTGGCTCAAATTAGATAACGTAAAGTTTAAAAAACTTATTTTTGAAATATTTAAAAGTTTTTAATACTTCTGTGTCAATTTTTTATCCAAAATTTTCCCTTCTTGATGCAGTGTAAGGGAGAAATGTACATAGTGAAAGTGATGATAAATTATGGATTCTTGTAGACTGTATGCATTATTCTTTTTTACCAGCACAGTCTTCTGTGGGTATCATGATCAAAGGACAACCACAGCATTTAAATAATATGAATTTCAAAGACACTTTCAGTGGAAATGACCTCAGCAAGAAAGAGTTCACCCTACTGATTCATATAATGTACTTTGATCCAAATAACTTGGATCTAATAAAAATTATTTATTTTTCAGAATATAGGCTAGTGTTGTTGGCTAAAGTTTAAAAATCTCTTTAAAAATCTCCTTAAGTTATTTTAAATATTAAAATAATTGATATGTGTGGGGTCCCTCCCAGACTTGTTGAATTTAAGCCCCCACATTGAGGATTCCCTGGTGCAAATTCAGATTTGGACACGCATATTCTACAAGAATGTTACCAAAAATGAGGAAAAACCAGGCTCTGAATTACTCTTTCCAGAAGTGGAAAAGATAAAATATTTTTAGAAGACAGATTTTTTAATCATTAGAACTAGAAAATATACTTGATTATTGTATTACTGTATTTTTCTAAGATGTATTATATGGATCTCTTTTGTGAGTATGACATTAAAATTGTGTATATTTTATTTATTTTATCATCTAATATTTTAATCATCAAATAGAAATGAGGCACTTTGTTATACACTGTAGGTACAAAGGTTAAAGAAATTCTTCCTGCCTTCAAGGAATGCATAGTCTGGTAGAAGAATTATTCAATATAATTCATATAACTGTAGATTAGTCTATGGTGTAACATAATACATGCTGATAACTCTTACTCGAATAGTCTAAACTGTAATGGCATACAATTTAGGAATGCTTATTACATGTTTTGTGTGTTTTTTTTATGAGTCACTCTGTCAAGTTCATATAATATTATTTTATTTAACCGCCTATATGTTTTTTTAATATGAAATCTGTGCTTGTACATTTCTTAAAAAATAAAAACATTGATTTATGAAGAATTTTGACTGTCCAAATGTTCTTTCTGATAAAAAGTCATACCATCTTTGATATTTCATTCCTTCTCCTTGAAAAGATGCTCAATCCTTGTTTGTTAGCATTTTGTTTTTGCTTTGTTTTCTTTGTTGTGCTATTTTTGTTTTGTCTTGTTTTTTTTGTTTGTTTGTTTGTTTTTTTGTTTTTGGTCCATATTTCCAATTTTGAAGTGGTAAACTGACATACCCAGAATTTGACCTTCAGCTTAATGGGGAATTATTTGAGACTGAGTCACACAAATGTAAATACAGGCAAGAAGGTAAGGACAGGCTAAATATGCAAAAGTAACACTCATGATCCAAAGAGTGACTTAACCACTGCAAAATATAGAGCATAAAATCATAAAAAAGTATAAAACTCATTTGAGGAAGAAAGCAAGTTTCTAATAAAGGCCTGAAGACCAAACTACTTTGGTATATGGTGTCATTAAAGGTAATGCATGTGGATGGAAAATCATCAAATTATTTTAGCAGCAGGTTGATGTCTATCCTGTTAACCTGTGGTTTCATAATGAGGATCTTTTACCTTTAAAATAATCTTGAACCAATAAGCACATCTGCAGATAATAACATTTGCAAGGTAAGATAAGAACATTCCTGGAATAGTGGAGGTTTAATTGAGGAGTTCTGCCATTAAATACCTATTATTGTGCAACGGGGCTTTACAAACTACCTAGTAGAAAATGAGTCATTTCAGGCTAATGAAATAGTAAATTTGATGGGTCTTATCAATATTAACATAATGAATTTTGAAAATAAACATTTAATCAGGTAGACATCTAGAAAAAAATAGACTTTATTAACAGAATGATACATATAATGTATTTGAAAATTGCCTTGCATGGAAGTTCCTAAATAACTTTACATCTATGTAAGCATATGGCTTAATGACTAATAACTTTAACAGATTAGACAAAAACAACTACAAACTGTTTCAAACATATCTTCAAGTATAAAATTTTTTGATATTACCTTTCTAATTTTTAAAACCTGAGATGGCAGGAAAAAAAGCATCTCTCCCAAGTCAAATTCACATCCTAATTCCTGAATTCTGAAGCTACTTTACATGGGGAAATAGACATTAATTACATTAAGGATGTTGAGATGAGGAGATAATTTTCCGTTATACAGCTGGGCCTAATATATTCACAAATGTCCTTATAAGAAGAAAGCAGGAGGTTCAAAGAAAGAGATGTGACAGAAAAAGTAGAGATCGGAATGACATGGACTACAAGCCAAGGAATGCAGGCAGCCTTGAGAAGATAGAAAAGATAAGTGAACAGTTTCTCCCCAGAAGGGCTAGAAATACTACAGGCCTGCTAACCCTTTTTAGGCCACTGACCTCCACAACTGTAAAATAATAAAGTTGTGTTGTTTCAGGACACCAAGTTTGTTGTAATTCTTTACAACAGCAATAGGAAACTAATATAAAATCAGATAGGTAGAATATATGTGTGTATACAGACTTCTATATATGTGAATATGTATATAGACATTTATATGTGTGTATACATAATAACATATATGTAACAAATATATTACTCATTATATATACACTAGAGACCCAATATATGAAATTTGTGCAGGGGGGGGGTCCCCTCAGCACAGTCTGCACCCTCTCCAATCTGGGACCCCTCAAGGGATGTCCAACTGCCGGTTTAGGCCTGATCCCTGTCGGACATCCCTCTCACAATTCAGGACTGCTGGCCCCTAACTGTTCCCCTGCTAACCTGCCTGATCACCCTTAACTTCCCCCCCTCCGCCCGCCAGCCTGATCACCCCTAACTGCCTCTGCCTGCTGGCTTGATCGCACCCAACTGCCCTAGTCTGGTCACCCCCAACTTCCCCCTCACTGGCCTGGTTGCTCCTTACTGCCCCCCCTTGCTTGCCTGGTTACCCCAACTTCACCCCCCCCAGGCAGCCTGGTTTCCCCCAACTGTCCCCCCTGCCAGCCTGGTCACCCCATGCAGCTTGCTGTTCAGTCATTTGGTCATCCCTCACTAACCCACCTGTTGGCCTGGTTGCCCCACACAGCCTGCTCTTTGGTCATTACTGTTACTGTGACGGCATCCTGGACAATTCGTTTATTCCTCTATTATTAGTATAGATGTAGTTATATGCTGTGTTGATTTTTGTTTGCAAATTTTATTGTATATATTGATACTTTCTCCTATATCAAAGAGCCCTTAGGGAGTCTAATATCCACACCCCAAGGGAACCCCACCCTGATCTGGGACACCCTTCAGGGCAAACCAGCCAGCCCCCAACCATGCACCAGGCCTCTATCCTATCTAATCCTATCTAATAAAATAATAATATGCAAATTGACCATCACTCCAACACACAAGATGGCTGCCCTCATGTGGTCAAAGATGGCTGCCCCCATTGGCTGCCCCCGTGTGGACACAAGATAACTGTGACAGGATGGCCAGCAGGGGATGGCAAATGGGAGGGACCAGGTCTGCAAGGGAGGGCAGTTGTGGGTGATCAGGCCAACAGGGGAGGGCAGTTAGGAGTGACCAGGCCAGCAGAGGATGCAAGTTGGGGAGGACTGGGCCTGCAGGGAAGGGCAGTTGGGGGGGACCAGGCCTGCAGGGGAGGGCAGTTAGGGGTAACCAGGCCTCCAGGGGAGGGCAGTTAGGGACAATCAGGCTGGCAGGGGAGCAGTTAGGCATCAATAAGGCTGTTAGGGGTGTGATTAGGGGGTGATCAGGTTGGCAGGCAGAAGTGGTTAGGGGAAAACAGGAAGACAAGCGGGAAAGCAATTGGGAGCCAACAGTCCTGGATTGTGAGAGGGATGTCCGACTGCCCGTTTAGGCCCGATCCTACTTGGATCGGGCAGTCGGACATCCCTTGAGGGGTCCCAGATTGGAGAGGGTGCAGGCTGGGCTGAGGGACACACACCCCCATGCACGAATTTCATGCATCGGGCCTCTAGTCCTATCTAATAAAAGAGTAATATGCAAATTGACCATACCTCCACTACTATCACAAGACACGCCCACAAGCCAATCAGGAGCCAATATGCAAATAAACCCAACCAAGATAGCTGTAACTACATAGAGCAGGGGGAGGCTTGGGTTTCCCCGGCAATGGAGGAAGCCAAGCTTTCCGCCTGCTCTTGCCAGCCTTGGCCAGGGCCAGAGCCGGGCGATCGGAGTGAGCTGGGGGTCCCTGCCCAGGGCTTGAGCCTTGGCCAGAGGCTTGCAGCCTTGGCTGGGAGTGGAGCACAGCAATTAGAGGGAGCTGGGGCTCCCCTGCTCAGGGCTAGAGGCTTTAGGCCTTGGCAGGGGTGGAGCCGGAGATTGGAGGAGATCGGTATTAACTACAAAGGAAACACCTTTTCTGAGCGCTCATTGGCTAAGCTCCCTGTTTGACACTGGTAATATTCTTAGTAACTTGGGTATAAGAATCCAAAAAGGTGGTCTAGAGTTTTCCACCACACTCCTGGAGAAAAAAAGGAAGGTCTTCTGCTGGAGGGCTAAGATATGTCATATCCTGCCCTAGCCAGTTTGGCTCAGTGGATAATGCCTAGGCTTGCCAACCACAGAATCCGGTTCAATTCTGATCAAGGGCATGTACCTAGGTTGCAGGTTCCTCCCTGGCTGGGGCCCAGGTCAGGGCTCATGCAGGAGGCAACCAATCAAAGTGTTCCTCTCATTTTGATGTTTCTCTGTCTTTCCCCTTCTCTTCCACATTCTCTAAAAATCAATGGAAACATATCCTCAAGTGAGGATTAAAAAGGAAGGAAGGATGGAAGGAAGGAAGGAAGGAAGGAAGGAAGGAAGGAAGGAAGGAAGGAAGGAAGGAAGGAAGGAAGGAAAGAAAGAAAGAAAGAAAGAAAGAAAGAAAGAAAGAAAGAAAGAAAGAAAGAAAGGAAGGAAGGAAGAAAGAAAAAGAGAGAAAAGAAAGAAAGGTCATATCCTATGAAAGACAAATCTTGAAAATGCTTAAAAAAGTTGTCATTTTTTCATGGTGAAGGGACCAGAGTCCGTGTTGATAAAAACACCTTGGTGGCTGTGGTGACTGGCAGTGGCTGCAGCAGCGGGGTGATGGGGCTGGTGCCTTTCCCTGATCAGCCCACGGGGAGTGGGCCTAAGCCATCCGTAGATATATAAAATCCTAAGTGACCAAATGACCAAATGACCCAACAACAGTCAACAGGTCACTATGATGCATACTGACCACCAAGGGGCAGGTGCTCAATGCAAGAGCTGCCCCCTGGTGGTCAGTGCACTCCCACAGCGGGAACACCACTCAACCAGAAGCCAGGCTCACAGCTGGTTAGCAGGGCCAGGATGAGTGGAAGTGGCTTGGGCTCCTCCCTGGCTGCCTGAGTTTTGCGCACTGCTACATCTCTCAGGGGATGTCAGATTGCGAGAGGGCACAGGCCAGGCTGAGGGACCCCATTGCACTGGTGCACAAATCTGTGCACCAGGCCTCTAGTGTTCTATAATGTTACTACTACTATGTAATCTATTTTTTCTTTTAATGAAGACCTTACTTACTCCCTAAGTATATAAATTCAAAGTGCTCTGGGTAAAAAAAAAAAAAAAAAATATTTGTAATATGATCTAGATGGTCCAACAATTCTATGACTCCCTGTTTTCTCTTTCTTTGGTGAGACTTTAGTAGTAATACTATAGTGGTGTTCTAATTAAAGCTTATATTTAATCTCTTAGTTTGTCTATATTATAAAAATAATTTTGCTATTTTCTCTAGCCTTTTTTCACTACTGCAATAATTGTACCCAAAAGAAGCAAACATAACATCTTTATTGATCTATGTAATTAGTACCGAAATCACATTATAGAAAATCTTTGAAAGTTAAGATACATCATGCATAAAGAGCTATTTTTATTTATTGCTATTTTAAGTAAGTTAGTTTTGTGATCACTGTGATATTTCCCAACAGCATATCAAATATAAAAATGACATAAATAATTTACTACTCATTTTGGACAAGACGAAAATAGTTACAGTGACTATAAATTATTTTAAAAAACAATCCACAATAATGGAAGTACTAAATTATATTACAGACTAGAGGGCCAATACACGAAATTCATGCAAGAGTAGGCCTTCCTTCCCCCGGCTGCCAGCACCAGCTTCCCTCCAGCACCTGCGACCCGGGCTTTCCTCACAGAGGAAGGCTCCACACACCCACCACAGCCTGCCAGTTGGTGGCCTGGGCCTCCCTCTGCGGGGTGATCATGGGGAGATGGCCAGGCCCCCGACCAATCGCATCGCACCTGCCTTGGCTGGCCTGGAGCCAGTGGGTGTCATAGCCTGGTCCTGGATGGTCGTCCAGATGGTCTTCCAGAAGGTTGTCCAGTCTAATTAGCATATTATACTTATATTATTATAGATTCTTGTCTACAATGTTTGAGTAATAGTGACAATTGCCATTTTTTGTTTTTCTTTAGTTTTTTAAAAGAACCACAGCATGTTTAACATATATTCCTTAAGTTTTTAAAAAGCAATAATGTACAGAAATAATTAAAACACCATAAGATGCAGCATTCCAAACAAATGCCAGTGGTTTATTAGGGAGGCTTGTAGAGAGTATAAAGGTCTTTGGATCATTATCACAGATGCCAGTCCACGTTGGATCAACATGTAAATGAGATAGTAAATCTCTGTGGGATGTGCAGTGCACTAATGCCCATCACAAGCTAAGACATTAGCGATTTATAAATAGAAACTGATGAGCCTCACATATTACTGGAAGTAATTTCAAGGCCTTTGCAAAATAAGCTAAAATTTCATTCAAAGAAGTTATCAGGCAGCAGAGCGTAGTTAAAACCCATTGGCCTCTCAATCACAGGAATAGTAATAGGCTCTGTAATTTACTATAAGAAGGATTGGTCAGGGTTTAAATGTTTTTAGATAGTTTCAAAGGGTCTAATGAAAATAAAATTTCATCTTGTATAAATTATCCCTCCCATATATTTTCCTAATTCCTCAGTGTAATTTTAGGGGTCAAGTCACCAACTTAGGAGGTTTTCATATAGTAAGAAGTGGCTAAAGAAAGTGGCTTTTTACATAGGGTTATTTCTACATGTAAATGGGAATCCTTGGATATTGTCTAAATTAGTGAAAATATTGGGAAGTGGTAATTAGATTAGGCCAAATCTATCAAGAAAGCTATTTGATTAAGTGGATGTCTTACAAATAATCTTTCATGATAACGTTATAGTAGAAAAATATCTTACAGACACAAACGTTCACTTTATAAGTAGAAGTAGGTCATGATCAGGATTCCTAATGTTGAAAATGACAAAACTCAACTTCAGCTGATGTTAATTGGAAGGAGATTTATATGAAATATAATGGAAATAATTGGTATAATAAATAAAATTAAAATATCCCTAAGTTAAGTTTTCCTCCTTAATTAGCAAATACATTTTTTAGCACTAGTCATAAGCAGTGACATACTTTTTAAGTGTGATTTGTTTACTTATTGTTTTAAGGTGAAACTCCAATGTTTTATGTTATTTTATATTACCAGTTATAAGTTAACTAATTTTGTACTTTTCTATGTGAATATGACAGCGGATTTGTAGCTATCATTAAAATGATGTATTCTCCTCATGCCAGGAACTATGCATTTTAAGACAGCTTAATAAGAGAAACAGAAATCTATACTCATCATTTTTCATAACCTAACAAAAAATAAGAAAAGTTGAATGAAATTTTAGCTAATTGAACCAAACAAGTAAACAACCTCCATAGAGGAAAGAAAGATATATTCTGGCCATTTTGCACTTAGCTTATCATTGACAACCACTCTTTTGTTGTTGTTGCACTCTTTGATAGGGGAAATTATATGGCATTTAATTTTCTCAGGTTTTCTAATAGTAGTAAGAGTTCAAGGCTTACGTTCATTCTTGTTCTAAATCAATAGCCACCATTGACTTGGCTTTGCTTTTCACTCTAAAGTTATTTGACTCAGTGTTGATCTAGAATAACCTGCTTTGGAAAAGCATTTTACATTCTGATTCTATTGTGGGTGGCAATAGGATTCTTCCACGAAGTCATGAGGAAAGCATTTGGGGCCTCATGCATGGTAGGATGTGAGCAATAGTGGCAAGATTTATTGGAGCAAAAACAAAGGCCTGCCCCCAGGTGCCCCATGTCCCATCCACCACCAGGTGGCTCATCTCTGTCTTCCTGCGGAAGAAATCCAGGGCCTGGTGAGCACACCAAGAGGGTCAGGATGCAGAACAGAAATGCCACAACCCTGGGCTCTTGTGGTGCAGCACACTCTCTGCTACTGGCAGCCAGCAGCACTCCATCTGGCCACGCCCCGCCAGCCTGCATGCTGCTTAGGGGAGAGAATACAGAAACAAACAAAGGAAGGCCTCAGGCCTTTGATAAGCTTTGATTATATTACTTTGGGCTTGGAAGAGGGCAGGCTTTCTTTCAAACTAACCAATCTCCTTCCTAAACCTTCCAGGGCTTTGCTAGGCCCACCACCTGTCCAATCCCTTTCCTGGACTCTTTGGGTTTCCATGCCCTTACCATATCCATTCTTTACCAGATTTTTCCCGGCTGGACTCCTCACATTATGTATCTATTTTGATTCCCTACTACTCATGCCTCATAATTCTTCTTCGTGATCCAGTATCTACTGCTCATGCTCTTACTCCCACTGCCCATCTTGGCTTCTACTGAGCATGCCCTCAGCAAAAGAATTCCCCTATTGTTTTGTCCCCACCCCCACTCCCACCCGCTACCTCCCCCCCCCCCCACACACACACACTCCACTACCTTCCCTCTCCCTCTCTAGTCAACTTGGCTAATAGGAGACAGGTTGTCTCCCATGGAGATTGGAAGGCCAGTCTTTGATGGAGAGTGCTATTCCCTGGGGTGTCTGTGAAGCTATTGCTTCCTAGTTCATCTGGCCTAATTATATATTTGGCTACCTTCTCTTTCCTTAATATCTAGCTGCCTAAGCTAACAATTCTATTCCTCTAGATACTCTTCTGAAAAAAAGTCATTGCCTTTATGAAGTAAAATATAGGGTGTCTCAAAAAATCTGTACACACTTTAATAGCTGATAGCTATAGATTCTATTACATTTTGAAGATGAAATATATTTTAATGTATTTTAATAAACACTGCGTTTATAATGCGTGTACATTTTGGGGGGATAACCTATATGTTTTAGAAGTCATTTATTAAATTTTGAAAATTAATGAAAGTTACATGTAAATGCATTTTAAATGTAAGGTGCAAAAAGCAAATAGGTTCTCTGGTAAAGGTTTAAAGGCTTCCTATCCTTTTTGTTATCTCTTCTCCTTTCCACCTTTTTTCCTCTTATTCTTTCTTACTTATTTTTTCTTTCTCTTTTCTCTTCTTGAAAGCCTAGAAAATATCTCCCCATCTTGATTAATAGATGTACTTGATTTAGTATTTTAGTATTTATTAGTTATTTTTCTATTCTAAAGAACACTTTTATTTAGGTTAACCACAAACTAAATTAAATTTATATTCTAAAGACATACACACACCTTTTTTGTATGAATGGAGATCTCTATTAAAAAAGAATTATTTGAGACAAAGATAATATGGCTAAAAACTGATATACAAGGATAATTAATTTTCAATACAGGAAAATAATTTGTGATGTCATATATATATGGCAGGCCAGAGTGAAGACCCAACACATGGAGAGGCTGGGGTTGGGGGTGGGCCAGAGAGGAGACACAACACACATGAGTGCCTGCCTCCACCCCAGCTGACACAATGCAGCGGCCGGCGCTACACGGGTCAGGCATGGGTTCCAACACCCGTGGGGTGCCTCCTCACACAGCAGGATGCAGGACACCTCCTCTCATGATTTCAGTCATGTGCTGGAGCTCTAGTATAATATAATTGCATGTTTTTTATTTATTTAGTGTTCCTTATGCTAAGGAAATATTATTCTCCCTACCTTACCACATTTTCCTTAAATAAAGCATGTTATTCTCTGTGAAACATAACAAGAATGTAGAAGACATGTCCTCCATTCAAATTGAGAATATATTAAATATTATTGGATAATTCAGTAATCTGAAAGTGTAGATGTTATTAATTCAATTCACTTTAAAAAAATACAGTTTTATTTTAGAGAAAAGAACTACTAAATTATTGTTTTTAATAGCTATGCCCCAAAACTTTTCTTAAATTATCTGCAGGTAAAACAAATATTTGATATAACCAGTCCCAGAGAACCATATTCTGTAGAGTACTAAAAATGCTCACAATATCAATAAATAATTTTATATAATCACTAGAGGCCTGGTGCATGAAATTCGTGCTGGGGGGTGTGTGTCCCTCAGCCCAGCCTGTACCCTCTCCAATCTGGGACCCCTCGAGGGATGTCTGACTGCCCATTTAGGCCCGATCCCACCAGGACATCCCTCTCACAATCCAGGACTGCTGGCTCCCAACTGCTCGCCTGCCTGCCTTCCTGATTGCCCCTAAACGCTTCTGCCTGCCAGCCTGATCACCCCCAACCACTCCCCTGCCAGCCTGATTGATGCCTACCTGCTCCCCTGCCAGCCAGTTTGCCCCTAACTACTCTCCCTTGCAGGCCTGGTCACCCCTAACTGCCCTCCCCTGCAGGCCTGGGTCCCCCCAAGTGCCCTTCCCTGCAGGCCTGGTCATCCCCAACTTCCCTCCTCTGCCAGCCCAGTCACCCCTAACTGACCTCCCCTGCAGGCTTGATTACCCCCAACTGCCCTCCCTTGCCGACCTGGTCCCTCCCAACTGCCCTCCCTTGCTGGCCATATTGTGGTGGCCATCTTGTGTCCACATGGGGGCAGTCATCTTTGACCACATGGGGGCAGCCATCTTGTGTGTTGGAGTGATGGTCAATCTGCATATTATTCTTTTATTAGATAGGATTGACCACAATGTCTTCATTGAAGCCTAGTTATTTATAAAGCTGCTAGAAAAAAAAAAAATACAGAGATAATTACAGAAACTTATTTGATTTTCTCTTCTAAGGTTTACTTTTAAAAATTTTGATAAGTCATCTAGAAGTGTTATCTAATATGTATTAATTTAGGCTAATTTATATTTCATATGTATATATACAAATTAATAAAATGTGTAGTTATGAAGTAGCTAAGAGTTATTCCACTTGAAATTCATATTGAAATTATTTAAAGCTCTTTCTAATTAAGCATGACATTTGTTGCAAATGACTATTTAATTACAATCTATATTTATCATCAAAAGAAATGGGCATATCTCTATAATCTGCTTATGCAATTTAGCAAAATCCCTTTAAAAAATCGCAGAAATCCTGAACACTCACAAGAGGGCAGTGGTGTAACATTAATGTTAATAATACTTTCATTCATAAAACAAAACAAAACTCTTGAGTTTCTAAATAGTGAAAATACCTTAAAATGTCAACCATGGAGTTAGACCTAAATATAGAAAATGATCAGAGACATATAAAAATTTGATATGAATATAATATATTAAGCCTCTGAAAGGCAGCCTACATGTCTTATACTGATTTACTTTCTACTGATTTGTGTGTTTTTTCATGAGGAGGTAATACAAAAGAGGACTTGTTATCCTTTCCTCTGTAAAATCAGCTGGTTTAAAGAGAATTAATTTTTGAATCTATTTTTCACAATTTATTTTTTGCAATTCCAACAGCTATAATAAATTCTACATGAAAGAAAAACATAAAAATTATATATACTTTGTTTTCAAATTTTATAGAATGCAGAAATAAGTGAAATCACAGTGCAGTTATTGGGGGCAGACCCATATAAAAAGTGGCTTTTTATACTCCAATATATTTAATTTTTAAAAAATAGTGGCTTCCTCAATTTAGACATGTCACTTAAATTCTCTAGGCCTTTGTCTCCACAGCCATAGTATGAAAGAAATAGGATCTATCCTTCAGGATAACCTGGAGAAACAAATGGCACATAGCAGTTAGAATTTCATTGCTATTAACACTTGATGTGAGTTTGCAGAGTGCACACAAATGGGAAGCAGTTTCCATCAGTCTCAAATCTTTTCGGCAAAGATTATTATATTCCTAGATGGTTTTGTGGCCAAATTCACTGCCTTGTCCTCTGGGACAACCCTGTGTTTGTGTTTGATTAGCCTTTCTCCAACTTATTCCTCCATCTTATCTGAGTCACTGGTCTAGTGATGTAGGTACTTATGTGTTGTTATCACAATTCTCAGACTGGCTTTTGATCAAATTTTTACTGTTGTGTTTGTTTTTTTCACTTATCTTTTCATTTCTGTTGACTCTTGTTATTCTGAGAACATTGCTGACTTCCTTTCTCCTTTTTCATTATGTTCCATCAATCCTACAGGTTTTGGAAAAAAGAAATAGGCCTCTTTTTTGTTTATTAATTGTCCTAACACATATATATATACATATATATATATATATGTATATAGATATATGCAGTGTTGAGAAACATTAAGGAAATAATTTTGTGTACTCTTGACCTATTAAATACACACATGTAAAATATAGAATGTATTATCTAATGCTGAGCTTAGAGGTGTATTTTTCTATCTAGTTGTTGGATAGAATCCCAAATATTGTATAATACCATTTATTGAAATATGACCTACATACAAAAATTACACATATAAAATGATTCAGCTTAAGGAATTACCAGAAAATGAGTACACATGTGTAACCATTGCCAACATCAAGAAATGAGAAATTGCTCCACAATATGCTTTATCTAATTTTTATACCTTTCCTCCTCAAAAAAAAAAAAAATCATTACCTATTTCTAAAGCTATATATTATTTTTGCCTTTTTTTAGAACTTTGTAAAAATGAAATCATACATTTGCTTAAACTTTTATATCTGGTTAGTTTTAGTCAACATTCTGTTCATTTGATTCATCTAGATTTTGTATCTCTATAGTCCATCCTGTTACATTGATGTATGCATGACAGTGAAAGACCAAAAAATATGTATTCTTTCTGTAGAAATTGGGTGTTGTTGTTTTAATTTTACCCTCATCACACTTCTCTTATCCCCTTCCCCTCTGGTAACCATCATATTGTTGTCTATATTTTAAAGTCTGTTTGTTTTATTTGTTTGTTGCTTTTTGTTTTCTATCCCACACATGAGTAAAAGTACTTGTTCTTGTCCTTTTCCCTCTGGCTTATTTCACTTAGCATGATACTCTCAAGATCCATCTGTGTTGTCGCAAAAGGCAATGTTCCATCATTTTATGGCTAAGTAGTATTCCATTGTATATAAGTACCACGTTCTTTTAATCGAATGATCAGACAAGGAAAATTAAGATTGTCTCAAATTCGAGGATGTTATTTGACAATGCTGATTGTATTTTAATTTTAAACATACTGGTGAGTACATAATCTCATTTCAGTATGAGCATTTTAGAATATTTTTATAATTTTTTTCAAACATTCAGAAAAAGTGGAACTATACAGTTAACTCGCATGGTCATCACATAGATTCTACAATTAATATTTTATAGTCATTTTCTTCAAAACATATCTATCACCAATAAATTCCTATAGCCATCCATAAATCAATCTTAAAATTTTAATGTGATTCAAAGTAAGTTATAGACATCATCATGAAATCCCTAAACACTTCAGCAAGCCTATCATAAACTAGAGTTTGCTATTTGTTTATGTTCTTCTTTGGAGAGAAAACTAATTTTTTTTTTAATTTACCTATGAAAACAGCAAAATTCCCTCAAGTCCAAAGCGCATATACATAATGTGCCCTCGCTTTATCATTATAAAGTAACCACTTTACCCCTGGTACCACTTTTTTGCTAAAATCTACTTCATCTGATATTATACCTTAAGTTTATCATTAGATGAGTTTTGACCATTGGAGGTGTAAGTCAAAATTCTATAAAGATATAGAAGAGTACAATTATTCTTTAATAAACAATGACCTATTTATGTTATATATTTTCTTTTGAATGATATTTTGTAGTTCATATATTTAAAATAATTACCATTTCATATACATTTCTGAATTTGTAAAATTGTTCATAATATTTTTCTTTTCCTTTTCATATCTGTAAAATCTATAATATTGTCACCACTCTCATTTCTGACATTGGCAATTTGCATCTTTTTTCCTCTCTTCTCAGTCCTGCTAGAAGTTTATAGATTTTTTTGATCTTTTCAAATTACAGGCTTTATTTTCCAAATTTATATTTTCATTATTTTTGTTCTCTATCTTTATTGATTGTCACTCTTTTAATATTTCCTAATTTTTCAAGTGACTTCAGCTTTGTTTTGCTTTTCCCCTTTTCTTATGGTGGAAATTAAGGTTGTTTGTTCGAGACCTTTCTTCCTTTCTAATATAAGCATTCAGTGCTATAAATCCTTCCTAAACACTGTGTTAATGATTTCCCATGAATTTTGGAATGTTACAATTTCATTTTCATTGAGTTCAGGTACTTTCTAACTTTCTTTTTAAATTTCTTCTTAGATATGTAGTACCCAGAAGCTGACTGTCTCTCGTCCCCCGACTCCCAATTTATATTTTGAAACCCTAACTCCCCAGAACCTCAGAATGTAGTGACTACATTTGGAGATGGAGACTTCGAAGAGATTTACAGTTAAATGAGGTCATATGTGTGGGCATATTACAACCTGTCAGGTGTCCTCATAAGAAAAGAAAATATGTACCCACAAAGCAACACCAGGAATATGTGTGCACAGAACAAAGGCATGCGAGAACACAGTGAACAGAAGGCCATCAGCAAACCATGAAGAAACCAAACCTGCTGACACTTTGATCTTGCATTTCTAGCCTCAAGAACAGAAAACATTTATTTCTGTTCTTTACACTATTCAGTTTCTGGTATTTTGTTATGGGAACTCTTGCCAGCTAATACACATAGGTAACTTGGAAGTGTGTTGTGTAGTTTCCAAATATTTGGGAAGTTTGCAGTGATCTTTCTGTTATTTATTTTTCATTTAAGCCCGTTGTGGTCAGAGAACATATTTTGTATGACTTGAGTCCTTTTAGGATTTAGACAGCAGTCTCATTGTCCAGTGTGGAGTAGAACAGATTATATATTGATGTGTTGTGAAATATTTTATAAATTTCAATTCAGTCAAATGGTTGATACTATTGCTCAGTCTCCTGTATAAATGCTAAATCTCTATATACTTGTTCTTTCTATTGTTGAGATGAAGCATCCATCTTATATAAATACTGCTGTTTGAAATTTTAACCCTGCTAGTTGGCTTCTGTGAATTCTTGCTTGCTAAGACTACTCCCACTTCAGAGAGGCCATTGACCTTCCCCAGACAAGGGGTCTCAAGGCCCCAGCCCATACAGGCTCTTTAAGAACTTGCAAAAGGGCCCAGAAACACCCCATATTTGGGAGACAAAGAAGGTAAAAACATATAAATAGGGAAAATTCCTACATGTTGGGGCCCAGAATTTGAGAGACATTTTCCTCTGGACCCGCGCATAATAAATGTAACTCCATCTCTCTAAGTATTGCTTTGTTCTTCTTCGGTTTTCTGTAACAGAGACAGAAATGTTAAAATCTCTGAATATAACTATGAATTTGTCTTTGTCCTCATACAGCTTTTTCAGTTTATTCTTCATATATTCTAAAACTCTGTTATAGATACACTAATAAAGTCTTTTAGGATTATTATGTTCTCCTGATAAACTGCCTCTGTTCATGGATTTATTATAGGCAATTAACCTTGTATATAAAACAGCTTATTAAATACAGCTATTACTTTGGGATCTGAGGCTGGGTGCAAAGTCAGCAGGGCAAATAACAGAGAGGGGGAAAAGAAAAAAGATGGAAGTAAAGTGAGGGAGAGCCAGACCAAGCTGGAACCTGCATCCAACTCTCACACCTCTAAGCCCCAGCTTTGATATTGCGGGGATCTGCAGGAAAAGCAGGGGCCCACTGTCACACAACTGGCCCAGGAAATGAAGAAGCTGAAGAAGGAGATTTGGCAGCAGCCGGAGAAACATCGGGCTGGCTGCTGCCTCGCACCCACGAGGCGAGGCGAGCCCCAGTTCAGCGGCCCCGTGAGCAGCAGCACTGCCCTGAGTGCCCTGATGGGCCTCCTGAGCATGGGAAGACTACGGCGCTGCTGCATGTTTCCCTTCCGCCTCGTGTGAAATAGCCCTCGTGGACACAAGCTACCCTGCAATTCTGTGGGGAAGAGAATTCTCAGAATTCTGCGGTTTGCTGCACTGCCACAGTACAAATTCACCGTATCTCCTACCCCAGGAAAACAGCAAAATTCCCTCAGGTCCGAAGTGCTGATAATGTGCCGCCATTTTATCATTATAAAGTAACCACTGTACCCACGGTAGCATTATTTTTGCTAAAATCTACCTCATCTGATATTACTGTAGTCTCTAGTTTCCTTTAGTTTGATGTTACCATAGTACACCTCTTTCATTTTTCCCCCTCTTATGACATTGATAGCTTCATTATTTTAAATTTTTTTCCTATAGCTGCATATAGCTGAAGCTTGCTTTTTAAATCTAATCTGAAAATCTCTGCCTCTTCATTATGTTTATATTACATACATTAAATGCGATAGTTGATAATATGTTTAAAATATAAAAGCCATTATTCATTTTCTATTTTTCCAAAAATCGTTTCCTTTTCTCTGACTTATTTTGAAAGGATTTAATTCATTTAGCTCCTGCCTGTTCTTCATTCCCTCTTGTCCAGTGCTGGGGAAATGGTTGTTTCATAAATTTTGTCCATTTTTTTAATTTCAGTTGCGGTACATGTTTAGTTCCCATTATTTTATCTTGTCGAGAAGTGGATGTCTACCTAGACAATGATTTAATATATTCAATAATTCAAACTGATCAATGACTATTATAAAAGAACAGATAGAAATCATAAGCTGAGAAATGAAAAGTCTATAAAATAAACAAATGAAAATGTAAACTTAAAAATTCTATAGCTAAAATTTTAAAAATTAACTGGGCTGGCTTTAAGCAGATTGGAGAAGACTAAAGAAAGAATTAGTTAAGTTGATCATAGATAAATAGACATTATCCAATTTGAAGAAGAGAGGGGAAAACCTGTTTGAAAACAAAATACAAATCCTGAGAGAGGATATCTAATAGGACTAAAATAAATGTAATTGGAGTCTCAGAAGAAACTTAATGTGTGGCCTACCTTTTATTATCATGTTTGTTAGAGTAAGAAGAAAGTGTGCTGCTTTGTCTAGGGTTAGATAATATGCTTTGCTGGCTTGTGATTGGTTCTTTCAAATAATTCTGCTTTAGTAACATTCTTGGGATTGGTTATGCTAGCACACCTCACTGCCTTGTGATTGGTTATCTGCAAGTTGCCTGTATTAGCAATATCCATACATTTTAAAGTTCATGTCTCCCCTGCTCAGCCTTCTTTCCCTGCCCAGCTGGGTCTTAGCAACTCCCATCTAGCTGGGCTCAGTTCTAGGTCCTTTGGTTAGTCTCTGTGGTGCAGTCAGAAAGCTACATCCTGCCTGTGTCTGCAATGCAGCCCCCATCCCCCAACCCCTAGCCCCAGTTTTGTCCCTGACTGCCTAGCTCGCTTCTATTTCCTCAGTGTGTTCTTTTCACATGCACTTATAGTTTTTCATCTCTGAGTTTATTTTTATTTTATCTGATATGTTGTCTTTAAATTAAATACAATACCATAATTGTCACCACAATTGTTCCTGCAATCTTACACTTTATATTTCATTTTGGGGGCAATAATAGTTTTGTGAAATTGTGAGAAAATGGCAAATTCTATTTACATATTTGATATTCAATCCAATTTTCATTTTTATATTTCCATATAGTACTCTCATGGTGCAGAGATATTTCTATCTAAAGTGGTCTCAAAGCATTAAATCTAGATAATATTCTTTGAGACTGAACAAACTGGCTATTACATCTTCTTTAGGTATTTGCTCATGTTAACATACAAATTCAGAGCCTTACTAATTGTTAATGTATGTTTAACAATTGATGAACTAATATGAAAGCCTATGATTCTTATATCTTTCCATTCAGAAATTTTGAACTATTAGTTTGGTAAAGGAAAAGTTGGATTTTTTCTGGAAAATTCCAGAGTGGCTCTGAAGATGGTCTTGTATATATTTTCAATTGCTTACATTAAACCTGCTTACATTAAACCTATCACACTCTCCTTCAACACATTTCCTCTGCACCACTAACAAGATGAAAACTTGGCATTAATATATAATGAAAATTTTAAATTATAATAATAGCTAATATTAAGAAAATGTATGCTATGTGCCTGGTACAGGTCTAAGCACTTAGCATGTATTAATTTACTTAATTTTCTCAGAAATCCCATTTGGATAGCAGTAATATTATCACATTATCAATTTTACTTAAGAGATGAGGAAATGGAGACAGGCAGAGCTAACATAATTTCCCCAAGGTCACACAATTTGAAAATGACAGAGGAATGACTCAAACCCAGATGGTCTGTTTTCTACTAGCGCTTTAAAGTTTTAAAGTATATTAATGGAGAAACAAAATCCTGATATTATATTGAAATTTGATTGATAACATGGCATATTGGAAGTTGGCAGTAACTTTATTGTTACTTTTGTATTCTGCTGAAATATTGAACATGTGTGGATAAGACTTCCGGGGCGGGGGCGGGGGGGTTCTGTTGTATATTTTTACTGTATGCCTACAATTTCTAGAGAGAATATCTTAATTGAGAATTGGTTTTAAAGCCTGACCAGTGTGGCTCAGTGGTTGAGCATCGACCTATGAACCAGGAGATCCCAGTTCAATTCCTGGTCAGGTCACATGCCCAGATTGCAGGCTCAATCTGGGGCATGCAGGAGGCAGCTAAACAATGATTCTCTCTCATCCTTGATGTTTCTATCTCTTCCTCTCTCTCTTCCTCTCTGAAATCAATAGAAATATTTTTAAAAAGAGAATTGACTTTAATAGATGTACATTTATTATTCTGGTAAAAAAGAAAATAGCTATTGGAACCATATTTTTGTTGCTGCATAATGCTATTCAGTTATGCCATATCAATTTTTAAGGAATATGTTTCTATTAAATTAAATACTCTTGTTCATAATTACACTAAAAACGGATAGTTTCAGATTTGTCCTCAAGTTACAAAAATAACTGGTTGAATAGTGAAAACAGGCTATTTGATATAATAATTTATAATGAAAAAACACATATATATCAAATTGTTTTTGTTTTTAAATTATTAAAATAGTTATTATAGCTAGGGCTTCATTTATCCACTAGAGGCCCAATGCATGAAATTTGTGCACTGGGGGTGTGGGTGTCCCTCAGCCCAGCCTGTACCCTCTCCAATCTGGGACCCCTCGGGGGATGTCCACCTGTTTAGGGTTTAGGCCCAATTCCTGTGGCAGGGAAGGGAAGTATTGCTATCTTCTTTACAACATTATCCTGTGGAATCGGGCCTAAACCGGCAGTTGGACATCCCCCTCACAATCTGGGACCACTGGCTCCCAACCACTCACCTGCCTGCCTGATTGCCCGATTGCCCCTAACCGCTTCTGCCTGCCAGCCTGATCAATGCCTAACTGCTCCCTTGCCAGCCCAATCACTCCCAACTGCCTGCCCCTGCCGGCCTGATCTCCCTCAGCTGCTCTCCCCTGCCCTCCCCTGCAGGTCTGGTCACCCCTAAGTGCCCTCCCCTGCTGGCCTGGTCACCCCTAAGTGCCCTCCCCTGCTGGCCTGGTCATCCCTAAATGCCCTCCCCTGCAGGCCCGGTCCCCCCAAACTGCCCTCCCCTGCAGGCCCAGTCCCCCCCAACTGCCCTTCCTGGTGGCCATCTTGTGGTGGCCATTGTGTGACCACATGGGGCAACCATCTGTGAGCACATGGGAGTGGCCATCTTGTGACCACATAGGGGCTGCCATCTTGTGATCACATGGGGGTGGCCATCTTGTGACCACATGTGAGCGGCCATCTTGTGACCATATGGGGCAGCTATCTTGTGACCACATGAGGGTGACCCTCTTGTGCAAGGGTGTGACAGTCAATTTGCATATTACTCTTTGTAATATAGGATTGCCATTAAGCTTGATGACTGAGTTTAATATGTCTGTTTTTCAAGCTATACCAAATGTTCAATTTAGTGTTTTACCATAAATAACAAAACACCTAAAGGTATATAATATTATTCATAAATATTGCTATCTTCTTTACAACATTATCCTATATAATAAAAGCATATTATGCAAATTGTCCCCTCAACTGGGTGTTTATCTGGGAGTTGGACCAGGGGGCAGGGCTGGCTGGAGGAAGGGAGGAATGCCCCGGCCAGCAGCCACAAGGGACCCTACCAGTGCACAAATTTCGTGCACTGGGCCTCCAGTATTTACATAAGACTGAGTCAAATACAAACAGGAACACAATTGACATTGACTGGAATGCAACACGGTAGTGAGGAAACAGCTCTGAACTTACAGTACATGAGATTTTGATTCCAGTCATAGTTTTGTGAGTTCTCTCTGTGGATGGATATGAGAAGCATCACTTAAATTCTGACCTTCCATCTTCCTGTTAAATGAAAGACCTCAGATAAGTACTTTCCACAGTAACCTAAAAACTAAGCAATTATGATTCAATATTCTGCATTTCTACAGGGTTATTTGCCCATATTTGGTTTTTAGAGCTCAAAAATGAATTTTATTATGCCCCATACTAAAACCAGAGCACCATTGTTTATTTCTTCTGCTCATTTAATTGAAATCCCATCATCAATTATTCTATCTATAATTTATGTTGCCATTATCACAGTCTCTATTATATAAAACCTGAGAAGTTATCTCAATTTTTTTTGAGTTACCAACTCCTATCAGTTCTTTATTCCATACCAATTATTACATTTTCCCTGCCATTTCTTTCTGTCAGCTCCCATATCTGCTCATGCTTCAAGATACTGTATTATGTTCCATTGATTCTATCTTTATCTACCCCACTACTTTGTAAAATCTGCCCAGCTAAATACAATATTTGAAATTTTAATTCTTTTTATAAAATCCAAGATCTGACATTTTCATTTTCCCTTCCTCAGATTCCCTTCTTTAGATATCTTACAACATTGGATAAAACACAGAAAATGTTAATTTTTATTTTTAATATATATTAAAGAAATATAGATGTTTAAAATATTCTAAGAGTAAAATATTGCATACACAAATATACAACATTTTACATTAACTTATGATGCTAATTGCATCCTTTTAATTAATGTGTCATCCGTGGAAATTACTACAACCCCTGCTGCATATACATTTAAGGTGATTGCTTCAGATCACTTTCAGAATGAGTGACTCAGCACGTTTATAAAATCCACTTTATACAGAAATTAATGTAAATAATTGTTTTACTCAAAAAAACCCCTTGAGATCTATTTTTTTACTTCAAAACTCGCATTAATGATGTATGCTGAGTGAGAGCTATTTTTTCAACAGATGTAAAATAATTTAACATAAAACTTACGTTAAAAATATTAAAAAAGGGTCATCTGTTTCCTTAATGATGCACTATAGTGTTCCAGGTTCTGATGTTTATAAGTATGAATAATTTAAATGTTGTATTTGCAAGTAGTGGGGATTTTAGAGATAGATGTGACCAAATTGTACACATTATAAGGAGTTCCATGTTTTTCCATGTCAATATTTTTACTTGTAAGAGCAGATCACATTAACTCTCCAATACATTACCCAAAGTAATGATATAGAAAACCTTAGCAATCTATATATTGTTGACAATGTTAAATTAATAGCTTTGAATTTTTAATTAAAAATGCAAAAGGAGTATGAACAAATATTTGTTAAGAACTTACTATGTTCAGAATGATATGCTAGAAAAATTTTGAACTTGATGTGTTATCAAGACCTGACACAGATGTATTGTAACTTCAAAAAAATTACTTAAAATTAGAATCTTTATGCCCATCTCAACATCTCTAAATTGTCCCATAAACATTGAGAACAGAATTTATTATACTTAGTGATTTTTACAGACATGTATTTTCCAATATATTTACTTAAACTATCTACTCTTTCTTAATTTTATACAAGCCTTCTATGCACGTTATGTTTTTATTCTACATAGTTTGGCTATTTTTAATGCAAATGATTAAATGACTATTTAAGATTTAAGTTATGCTATTCAGTCATATTTGAAACCAAAGTGGAATTTTGTTATATACTTATCTTTTAATTATATTAATTTTTCAAAGCTTCTAATACTGTTTGGCTCATAAAAGCCTCCTGAATATTTTACTCAACCATCTAAAAACAAAACATTATGGTAATATCACATTCAGCCCTGTGGTCATAATTGCTGCACAAAGAAATGTTTTCCCCTTGCTTTCTCTCCACATAGAAAGGAGGCAAATTGCAGAGCAGATATAGATTAGTGAATAAATACAATCGCATGGTATGCAGTAGATTTATGTAATAAATCTCCTTGAACTTTTACACAGTGACAAAGGGTAGAAAGTAGAATGGGCCAGAGCCAAACAATGGCTTTTCCTTTAACTATAGAAAAGAGGGATATATTTGAGTTTGTCGGAATATGCCTTCTCCCAGCCTTAGAAAATCAGAAGGATTCTTTCCCTTTCTTTAATTTTCCAGGTGTAAGTTCCAAGGCTTGGCAAGCACAATGAACTGAAATGTACCACAGAGGTCAGAAGTTATGTGCCACAGAATTGTTTTTGGAGGAAAGTAGTAAATGGTGGTCCCATATTCTTTCGGTTTCTGTTGCTTATGAATGTCTCAGCATTTTTTAGGCCCAAAGTGTCTGATTTAATTTTTACTGCTCATTTTGCTATTACATCAATTGTGTGTGTTTTGTATTCAGAGAATACACACACAACAGTTTCAGCGTACAATTAAATTAACAACATCTATTTAGAATAAAACCTTTTTTTCTTCATTTGCGTTAAGTACTTCAGTAGGTAAATACATTTATCTTTTGAGAAAACATTATTGGTGACAGTTTCTGAAAACCATGGCAGTCAAAAAAAATGACGTCTTTTCTCTCATAATTTTTTTTAAATAAATTTTTATTGTTGAAAGTATTACATATGTCCCTTTATTCCCCCCAGTGCCTTCTCCCACCCTCTCCACCCCCATCCCCAAGCCTTCGCCACCCTGTTGTCTGTGTCTGCAGGTTATGCATATACGCATATGAGTTCATTGGTTGATTTCATCCCCCCTCTACCTTCCCTTGCCTTCCCTCTGAGGTTTGACAGTCTGTTCAATGTTTCTATGTCTCTGGCTCTGTTTTTGTTCATCAGTTTATGTTGTTCATTAGATTCCACATATGAGTGAGAATTTTATCCAGCTACAAGAATCTAGGGTCACAGTTTGTTTTCCTCAGACTTTTAGAAATATATGTATATTCTTCCTATCTTTCACTATTGTAGATGAGAAGTCTGGTTACATCTATTATGCAGTTCTTTTAAGTAAAAACAAGTTCTCTTTCTCTGAAAGTTTTGTAACTCACAAAAATTCTTACTAACAGGTATACAATTTTAAATATTATTTTCTATAAAAAAGTAAGGTCTTTAAAATAATCTCAGAAAAGCCATATTTAAATCAGAATTTACTTCAAATTTAAAATTTGGATAAATAATTTGTTTTTTCTGTTAGTAGTCTTTTAGCAAAAAAAAAAGTACAATTACTTATAAAGTTTCTCCTATTAATATATTTCTATTAATATAATAACATAAAAACTATACTAATAAATTCAAGAGAAATAATGAAACTAAAATATAATGAATAAATAAGAATTGATCACTTAATCTCCAATAAATTAGAATGTAATTTTGGATGATAAGGTGAACACTCGTTTTTTAATTGATGTTTATTCAATGGAAGTTATTATATTCTAGGTACTGTTAAAACTCTGAAGCAGTACTGCAGCACATAAAGCAAGGTGTTTTATCTCAATGTTTAACATCCAATTGGGAAGAGATAGACAATAATCACATTAACAGCTGAAGTATGTAGCAATCATCTCAGGTAGAAACTGCTGTTTGGGTTCTGTACTTATTTGTTTGCTAAAACAATAGAAAGTTATTTTGATTTTCTGAACTTATGTGTGCTATCCCAATACTCCATTGATGATGGTTTGAATATCCCATTGATTGTGATCTCACTGGTTACTGAAGCACATTCTTCTGGGAACCGGGACAGCTCAATTATCCCAAATTGTCTCAGTAACTACAGGTAACTGAGTTTCAGTTGACTCAGTGGTCCTGGAATCAGAACAGACCCTAAATTGCCTCAGTAGCTACAGATAATGCATTCCGGTTGACTCAGTGGTCCCGGAATCTGGACAGCACAGTTATTCTAAATTGCCCCGGTGGTCCCAGATAATGTGTTTCTGTTGATTCAGTGATTCGTAGATACTTCAGGTAACTAACTTGCACAATTTCGCTTCTGTAAAAATGCTTTTCGCAAACCAGGTTCCTCATTCCAAGCCCAAAGATGTAATTGATACCTTGGTGATAGTCTGCATATAAGCCAGATGTGGCGAGCTTTTCGGGGCTGCGAGGTCTGGAGTGCTTTAGCCCCTCGTATGCTTCCGGCCTTTAATAAATGACTCCATAATTCAACTTCTTGAGGCATCCTTTGTAAGGTGGGGGTACACTACAACACAGCACCAACAGACAAAAAGAGGTTTTCAGATAAAAATAAATAGTTGGGAGCCGTTAATGTTCTTGAAGATTAATTTTGTCACATATAGGCATAGCTGATATTTAGAGATTATATTATTTCTGACACAAATGAAGTATAATGGAGATTTGCTAGAAGGACAACAAATAAAATCTCCTCAAAAGTAAAAGTGGAAAACATGTGTATTTTGTGGATGAAACAATATGCTGATTTTTTTTATTTTTTATGTTTTGAGCAATGAAAACTATTAGTTACCTTAGTTAAAAAAAGAAGCAGAAATACTATAATTCTTTCAATTATGATCTCATGGCCTTTTGTCCAGATTACTTACAGACAAACATCCTCCTTAAAAATACACTCTGGTTGGAGTGTGTTAGTATGATTGCAATTATCGAGATTTGGAAAAATATCACAAAATTCAGGCGACATTAATTCATCCAAACTTAGTCTTTGTTACATGATTTTACTAACATTTTCTGGGATTGAGTGATGGGATGGCTGAAATACCTCTGCCTATTATGATTATGATTATGATTTTACAGCCTATGTTATGAAAAAGTAGTGGGTAAAAATGTAAGTGAAATTATTCTCAATAAAAAACCATAAGTATAGTAAATCTTTTACAACTTTTATAATGTAGCATCTGCATAAATAGATGTTATTTCCATTATGTGTTTCAGTTAAAAAATAAATTTAAAGGCCAAAATTTAAAGGTAATAATTTTGCAATTGTTAGCCTGAAGTATAATTTAAAAATAGATGTTTATTTTATTAACTCTTAGAATTATAATGGATGGAATTAAGTAGGTATCATATCTATCACTAATTAGGTCTTGACTATTAGTTATTTGGAAATGTTGGGTATTTACTACCTTCAAGAGTTTGAATATGAGACTTGATCAGAAGGACATTGGGACTTCCCTCTGCATAACTGCTGTCATCCAGAAAGCAGGGACATGAGCATGGCTTCGACCACCTGCCTGAAAACAAAACGGGGCCAGTTGGCACGCGTATAATATAGGCATTTTAAAGTTCATTGGGAACGAGCTGGCAAGCAGCAGCAATTTTCCCTGATAAGAATCCCTTGATCTTTTCAGAGGAAATGTCCTTGAACTATATCTAGGAGCTCAAATGGACCACAACCCATTACAGTATATCAAGTCTCTGTATAATCTTACTACTGTTTAAGTGCAGCATTTTCATTACATCTAATTTAGTTAATTACACTTTGCCTACCTAAAGTCTCATGGCAGTTTTCATTGGATGCAACATTTAATTGCCTTGCTCCGAAGAGGCATTATTGTGAGCTATTAAACTACTACTATTCTTAGTTTCCGAATGGTTGTTCTCCTTCTTGCTTGGAATAGATTCCTGGGTCAGTGTCTTTGAATCCATTTAAGAGAATGGAAAATGTATGTATCCAGTTCAATATAATGTGTCAATTATAATGTATACTAAATCTTGAAATGTTTTATCTACTATCACATTTTTATCCATTAGTGTAATGTAAATTCCTTTCAGTATTTTAATCTTAATTTGGAACATAAGTGTATGGTGCATATGTGTGTGGGAAAATAACTGCAATAAGTGAACAAAGAATTATATAAAAATGAGAGTTAATTAATAGATTATAACGTTGAAATTATGCAGAATGTATAATAATGGTAATCTGACACAGATATATTTATTGCTTGGCAATGACAATTAAGAATTAATTGGACACACTTCATGTAAATGATGGTAATTTTACATTGAATTAGAAACAACTTATTTTTAGAGTCAAGTATAGAGGAGAAAAATTGAACTATGCAAACAAAACAAAATAGTCAGTTCTAAGATCACTCATAAAACCCATTAACTTAGGCTGATGTAGACAAATGGTCGTTTCCATCCCTTAGCAGGTAGAGTGTAGGAACATAGAAACAGGGAGTGCCTAAATTTTGGAAGTCTTGATCACAGACTGATACTCTGCCTCCTTCTGCAAAGCTCCCACCATACCAGAGAGTTGAATCAGCCACTGTTCCTCTTACCACCACTGACTAGGCACTGTTTTCTTGCTGCATGGGACGCAGGCTTCCATAAACACAGTGAAAAGAAGATGTCAACCTCAGAAATTAGGGAGTAGGTGGTACTTTGTTTGGGGTTCAAGTAGCTGCCCTATTAGGTATGACAGGATGAGTAGGGCACTTTCTGCTGTTCCAACTCTAAATGCCATATTTGATATGTCAATTAATATAACAAACATAACAACCAATCATCTTTCCTTCCATAGCAGCTTTACCCTCTCTCATATTCTTACTAATTACTGTCAAATTAATGTGAAAACATCTATACCAGCATTCAGACAATTAGCTATTCCTCTTCCTTTAACCTTATCTAGTACCACATTTATGAAACTACAAGACCTCCTCTAATCTTCCAAGCACTAAGAAATCATTGTTTTCTCTGACTCTTATTTATTTGTATGTTTCATAACACTTGGCAATCTCTGTCATGTACTATCTGTGCATAAATCGTATGTCTTTTCTAGGTTATAAAGTTTCACAGGCCAAGTACTTCCTCATTTCTACTAATCATCAGTAAATCGTATTAATTAATAAATGATGTATACCCATGTAAACTCTAGTTGAGATTATTTAACTATCATCCAAACCATGGGCTAAATTCTAAGGCTGATATTTGGCAATAGACTACTGGTTTGTGAAATGTATATGACCACCATTTTTTAGAAACCAAGTTTCTCTTTCCAAATATCATTGGAACCAGAAATTATTGGCATTTTATAAGATAAAGAAGTTCACTCAAAGACTCTTATTTTATTTTTTGTTGGGTAAGTAGGGATAGGATTATAGCCAAAAGCAAATGAATTAGGTCAAATCCCAAACTGAGGAGGCTTTCCAAACCAAACCTTTTCCTTGGGCACTCTGCCACATATTGTTCTCTTTCGTCCTCCTGGGCTAACTTAGGTTTCCTGGGAAACTGACTCTGAGATGGAGACTGTTATGTAGTAATTATGTTGGGGAGTGCTTTCTGAACAGGAAAAACTTGGCAACGAGAGTAATTGAACTGTAAGTCAGTCCAATAAAGGTCTCAGCTTATCCAAAATCCTTCTTGAACTGGGATATCTCTTTAGAGTGGTCCTAAACTAAAGGAAGGGGAAAGAGATTTTGTACTTCCAAATCGGTCATTCCAAGGACAGGTATAGCCTGAAGGAAAGGAGCTCTTTTTCAGCAGGAAGCGGTCAGTAACCTAGGAAGGACTCAGCCACCAAACCTCCCTGCAGGTGAAGAAAAGAGCATCTAGATTCTGAAGCAGTGATCTGGTAGCACATGCACTGCATGGGTATCTCACCACCCACATAAATCCACCCCCTACCTTCACTTTCACCTCTTCCAGATTGTTGAAACCTGGGTTTACCTGCATCTTCAATTCCGCAGGGGAAAAGGAACCCTGTCTTTCACCACAGCAGGTCTCAACATCCCCTTCAATTGATGGTAACAGTTATAAAAAGCCCTTTGTCTAGCAACACCTTTGGTGGGTGGTGGAGATTATAACTAAGAAATTACATTTCCTCTTTTAGATACAGAAGATTCTTCACAAACTAGAATTTTGTTTATTTTAAAACTGTACTAAACATATTTTTTCCTTTGACTATACACATCGAACTAACTTATAAAAATAAGTAATGAGTCTTAAAGCTGTACTGTTTTGCATATCACTGTGGGAAAGAGGTCTGGATATTGCAAGAGGGTGTCTTGGGTAGCAATGAGACTCAGGAAGGTAGGAGTTACTGACTTTTGTGTGAGCAGCTAAGCCCAAATCCTAAACTAACAGAAGCTTATTTCTGTGAAAATTACATTTCTGAAAGCCTAAGTGTTTATTTATATTTATGTAATTAAAAATTCAGAAAGAGAAATTCCAAATCAGTTTTTAGCAAAGTGAAATTGTAGAGGAAAATTACTTATTGAACTAGATAATGAGTCCTACTATTAAGCTAGTTCCAGCAGTATGCACATTAAGCATTTCTACATAAAAGCAGAAAGCTAAAGAATGCCACAGATGATTGCTTTTCATGAAATACCAGATAAAAAATGGGTCCAGAAATACCAAGGCATAAATTTAGGCAATGGCCTCCATACATAGGTGGCCTTGTAACATCATTTCTTGAACTAAACACTGTCTTTCCTGGTGAGTTAGGCAGATTCTAATTTGTCTCTTCAACTGGACAAGCTAAATCACATTTTAGGATAAATTCGCTCTTGGTTACTTGCACAGTTTCTGTCCATTTCTTTTTCCAAATTTGTTGTGTATCTTTTTTTTTTCCTTCAGCTAGTAGGCTAATTTAATCCTGCATATTTTAATGTGGCGGTCAGCACAACTGTGTAATATGAGGTCCCTTAAGTAGACCGAACCTACCCTTTTGTGGATGTACTCAACCTTGCTTTTTCTTTGGGAGACACGGCCTTTGCTTTCCTATTCCCTGATATCACCTTGAACACCCAAGAGTAAACTTTTAGTCCCAACCATCTGGCTCTTACTGCATAACAAACAACAAACCACCATTTTCCTTTGATTCTCTTTTATGTTTAGAATTTTTAAAGTTTGTATATATGGCAATATGTCATGTAGATCTCATCACAATAATATAAATTGCAATACTAAGATATAATCTAAGAACTTAAAATTATTACTTATTTTTATAGTTGGATCTTGTATTTAATAATGTTACAAAATGTATTCAACAACTTCTTTTTTTTAGTAAATCTTTATTGTTCAGATTATTACATATGTTCCTCTTTTTTCCCCCCATAGCTCTCCTCCATTTGATTCCCCACCCCACCCCATGCCCTTACCCCCCTGCCACTGTCTTCAACCATAGGTGTAAGATTTTTGTCCAATCTCTTCCCGGACCCCTCACACCCCCTTTCCCCCGAGAATTGTCAGTCCACTCCCCTTCTATGTCCCTGATTCTATTATATTCATCAGTTTATTCTGTTCAGATTTTTATTCACTTGATTTTTAGATTCACTTGTTGATAGGTATGTATTTGTTGTCATTTTGTTGTTCATAATTTTTATCTTTACCTTTTTCTTCTTCTTCCTCTTCTTAAAGAATACCCTTCAGCATTTCATGTAATCCTGGTTTGGTGGTGATGAACTCCTTTAGCTTTTTCTTGTCTGTGAAGCTCTTTATCTGACCTTCAATTTTAAATGATAGCTTTGCTGAGTAGAGTAATCTTGGTTGTAGGTCCTTGCTGTTCATTACTTTGAATATGTCTTGCCACTCCCTTCTAGCCTGCATAGTTTCTGTTGAGAAATCAGCTGACAATCGTATGGGTGCTCCCTTGCAGGTAACTAACTGCTTTTCTCTTGCTGCTTTCAAGATTCTCTCTTTGTCTTTTTCCCTAGGCATTTTAATTATGATGTGTCTTGGTGTGGTCCTCTTTGGATTCCTCTTGTTTGGGGTTCTCTGTGCTTCCTGGACTTGTAAGTCTATTTCTTTCACCAGGTAAGGAAAGTTTTCTGTCATTATTTCTTCTAATAGGTTTTCAATATTTTGCTCTCTCCCTTCTTCTGGCACCCCTATAATTCGGATGTTGGTATGCTTAAAGTTGTCCCAGAGGCTCCTTACACTATCTTCATATTTTTTTATTCTTTTTTCTTTTTGTTTTTCTGGTTGGGTGTTTTTTTGTTTCCTTGTTTTCAAATCTTTGGTTTGATTCTTGGGGTCCTTCGAGCTACTGTTGAATTTCTGTATATTCTTTATTTCAGACAGTGTATGCTTAATTTCAGATTGATCCTTTTCCATTTTTTTGGCATTCTCATTAAGATCTTTAAAGGTTTCACTAAGTTTCTCAGAGATTTTTAGAAGATTCTTGAGTAACCTTATAAATGTGGTTTTGAACTCTGTGTCCAGTAGTTTGCTTTCCTCCATTTCTTTCATTCGTGACATGTTTCTTTGTCTCTGCGTTCTGGCTGCTTCCCTGTGTTGATGGAGTGGCTTTTTGTGGTAGGTGACCTATAGGGCCCAATGGTTCAGCCTCTCCAATCACCTGAGGTGGATACTCTTGGTGCACCCCTTTGTAGGCTGAGTGCACAGTCTTGTTGTAGATAAGCCTTGATTGCTATTGGTGTACTGGGAGGAATTTACCGCCAGGCCAATTGGCTGTGAGGACTCGCTGTGTCTATAATGGAAGAATTGCTGTGCTAGAGACACCCTTATGGGGCAGGCCTTGTTTCAGTGGGGCTTTGGTGCTCACTGAGTCTGCCTCTTGAATATGTCACTTATGGATGTGAGGAGTTGAAATCTGGTATCGTCTCACACTGACCACTAGGTACACTGGCTTCTGGATCTCCAATGGGGTGCTGGTCAGCTACTGTCTGAGGCCACCCAGCAGGAGCTACAGCGAGATTTGCAGATTTCTCCTGGTCTGACCAGAGCTGCAGTTTGTTAGGTTAAGCTGCGATAGGGCAGGCTATTTATATGCAAAAGCCACTGTGCACAGTTTGGGTGGGTTTGTAAATTGGACGGGGCAGGGTCTCAGGGAGTTCGTAGGGTGTGGCAAACAGCGATGGCTGCCAGTCAGCAATCTCTGCATCTCCGCATTTCCAAGTCCCCACATCCCGCGTCCCAGCGCAGTAAACAAAGATTCCTGTGTGCAGCTCTGCAAGAAAGCCACCCTCACTTTCCGACCCAATGGGAGACAGTCCAGCTTCTCCCCATAGGGGTCTGGGTCCCCAGAGACTCACCGGAAACTGGAGTCAGAGTAATGGGGAGCTGTGTCTCCCCTTGGGTCGAAAGAAACAGGGCACCCAGTTGCCAACTGCCCAATTCGCATGCCTGCATACCTCAGCTTTTCCGAACTTGTGCACGTCTCAATGCTCTTTTCTCTTTCCTTGTAGCAGTAGAACTTCAACTCAGCCAGCTTTCCCATGGTTCTGGGTGATAGACGTTTTGTCTTTTAGTGGTAGTTTTGGTGTGGTTGTGAGAGGCAGCACGTACAGGTGTATACCTTATGCCGCCATCTTGGTTTCTCCCTCATTCTATTCAACAACTACACTAAAGGAAATTATTTTGTCTTATGTGTGTATGTGTGTATAGAGTAGCAATTATCTACATTATTAAATTTAAAATCTAGTATATAGAGATACAATTTCCAGTGTTAAAATTACTGTTACTTAAGAAGCAACTCATTATTAGATTTATGTTATCTTGATTTACTTTTTTAAATAACCTCAATATAACCAATGTATCAGAGAATCTTACCAGCATTTGTGATAAACAAGATTTGTGATAAACAAGATTTCATTAAAATTTATATCCTAATTTTGTTTTCCCATTTTTTCACAGTGGATCAAATATTTTCCTCTAAAAATGTTTGTATTTATCTGTACATATTTCACCATAAATAAGAGTATTTGTTGCAAACTTCAGAGTGGTCTTTACTTGTACCTATAAATCTATCTGCTCTTACATTAATTGTTTCCTTTTCAGCTACTCCACCATTGCTGTATTCTGTGCTTTGGGATGGGACTCTAGTCCACTGAGTTGTCTCATAGCAATACTATTCTTGATGGACACAACAGCTGGTCACTTCTGCATGGCAAGGGTCTATGAATACTTTGAGAGGTACATTCTACTGAATTGCTCTAGTCACAATATTACAACTCATGATGTTTGAGGCTTCCTAAGGATCAGGAAAGAAGAATACCTTTTTCAGGGTTAAGTTCACTGGTGATTATGAGGGTGATTGAGGCATTAATATTTTACCTCAATCAAGTCTGTTTGGGCACTGAAATGTTGGGGTAATTAAACTAGTTATTCAAGTACACACACACACACACACACACACACACACACATTCACACACACACACATTCACACACACACATTCACACACACACATTCACACATACACACACATTCACACACACATTCACACACACACACACACATTCACACACACACACATTCACACACACACACATTCACACACACACACACACACACACACACACCTGTCTTTGTTAGTGTGAACACTCTGGCTTGTGTAGTGGATCAGGTGCTCTGTGGTACACAAAGTTACAGCTCATTTAACTTCCATAATGTATTATGTCTACTTAGCATTCCTTTAACATAAATTGTCTTTCAGGGGCTGTGTCCAGACAGTTAGACTCTTTGCTTCAGATCCATCTCATTCTGCTTTTATTCTGCTCTGTATTGGGACAGAGAGAGTCAGGCAGACACATGAAAAGTTGGGTTTCACAAGTCCCTTTGTGAGCTGGCTTCTGGCTGGATTCATCCAATGAGACACATTGACAAGATAATGTATGACAACTAAATATATTGCTCATTTTTATCTATTACTACTTTTATTACCAAGGTTTTGGGGAGCTACCCTAAATTGTTCAATACTTGGTTCTTGCTTTGTTTTATGTTTCCACATTTCTAACATTTCATTAGAGATCATTATCTCTTATGTACTTCAGACGTCATGGAAAGGAAAATTGTCCTCACTTTCTTGAATCCCTTAAACTTTTGTCAAAGAATCCAGTCACATGTTGCATATACCACGGACAGCCTAACCTTTGAAACAAACCAACAAAGAGTGCAGAGTGAGTTTAAGTACCCATGACACTCATTAAAGAGCATTCTGCTTGCAAAGACTGTAAATCTCTTAACAATTAGAGTCTGATTCTTCCATTTGGAGCTTCTGGCAAAGGTTATCATCAAGGTGTCCTGTGACATACTTGTCTCTTTCTAGTCCACATTGGAATGGGAAAGAGGTACCCTCTCTGTGAACAAATGTACAGTTTTGTTGCATGACTTCCAGATGGAGAGGAGCCAGCAAGTATGTTTAGATGGTATTTTTACTTTCACAGCAGGTACCAGAGCAGTTATTTCAAGGAACAGCTCCAAATGCCATTACACTGATTACGGGCATTTATCCTTACTTAATAACACACAAAGAATCAGTGTTATAATGGTGGTGTACTACGAAACAAGAAAGGTGACTATATCTTATTAACATTATTTTCCTGCAGATCTGTTCTTTTGGGAGATAAATATGTATAGAGAAAATATGATCGTGCTAAAAAGGCAATTTTTAAATCAATTATTAGAAGATAATGGCATGTTCCTTTTTGTTTTTAATACAAATAAAAATTTGTAGGGCAGTGCCTGACTTTTAATTCCACCTCAGTAAAAATCGACTCACGTACAAATCTGGCTTGTTGATTGAGTTGTTTTATTAACAATATGAAATGAGACAAGGGAAACACTTGGGAAAACAGTGAGATTTAGAAGCAAAGAGTAAATTCAAAGAGATGATTTGAAGGTTATATGGTAAAAGTTCAGTTTCTCCCACTAATTAGGGCTGTTGGGACTATTACAATGTTTAGCTTCTAGGTCAAATTACATTTAGTTGCTTATTCTGTAACCAAGTGAAAAACTAAAGTTAATAACTTTGTTACAATACAATTATTTTCCCTTGGAAATCTGTCACTACTTAATATTTTTCCTCCTTTTTAATTTTGTTTTATTTGGGCAAATAGAAAGGCAGATGGTTTAATATTAAAATAACTTAAACTACAATATTTCCATATTTTAAATTTCTAATTTTAAGGTTATTTAGTAAATAACCTTATCACGAAAATGCTAACTGTACATTAATGATCTATATATAAAAGTCTAATATGCAAAGTGTCACCTTGGGAGTTCGACTGGGAGTTCAATCACTCGCTATGATGTGCACTGACCAACGGGGGCAGCGCGGAATGAAGGAAGCCCCTGGTCAGCATCCAGCAACTGGGGAAGGGAGGTCCCAGCCAGCAGCCAGAAGGCCCCTATCGGCCCTGATCACCAGCCAGGCCTAGGGACCCTACCCATGCATGAATTTCGTGCACTGGGCCTCTAGTAATTTATAATTAAACTAGTGGCCCAGTGCACGAAATTCATGCACATTAAAAGGGGATAAATTAGAGGAAATAATTTAATATTGCTATTTGCCCTTTCTCTATAATAGAAGTGTCAGAGATGAAAGAAAATTAGTAAAATGTATATGAAAACCTTCCTCCTGTCAGAGTCTGGGGCTCACCATGGGACCCAGAGTCAAGTCCCCACCCACCCACATGTGCCTCAAAATTGTGTGAGACCCAGACCCGGCCACACCCCCCTCATTGGGCTAGATCCAGACCCGGCCAGTCCCACCCTTGTCAAGCCCTGCCAGGCAGGGGATGTATCTCCAGGTCCCCTGGTCAGGCACCAGGATGGGGGGTGTGGCCTGAAGCCCCCCAGCTCAGACCAGGGTGGGGGGCATGCCTTGAGGTCCTTGATCAAGCCCTGCCAGGTGGGGGACATGGCCTGAAATCCCCTGTCAAGCCCTTCTGGGTGGAGGGCATGGCCTGAGGTCCCCTATCAAGCCCCGCCATGCAGGGGTACACAGCCTCAGGTCCCCTGGCCCGGTGCTAGGGTGGGGGATGCAGCCTGAGGTCCCCCCGCCTGGTGCCAGGGTGGGGGGCGTGGCCTAAAGTCCCCTTTCAAGCCCCACCTGGTGGGGGATGTGGCCTGAGATCCCCTGTCAAGCCCTGTTGGGTGGGGGACATGGCCTGAGGTCCCCTGTCAAGCCCCACAGAGGCAGGAGAGGGCATAGCCTCAGGTCCCTGCTGATTGCTCCTTAAGGCTCCTTTTGGGAACTTGGCCTCAGCTGTGGGTGTAGCCATCTTTGTGATGGAGTGATGGTCAATTAGCATATTACCTCTTTATTAGATAGGATTGCCAGTCATAAATTCTTCTACATTCAAAAGTTCTTTATTAAACAGAAATAGGTTCTAAGAGAACCAAACCCAAAATTGTTTTACCTAACTAATATTTTACATTCCAGAGTAGATACTTAGCAGAATGGCCTCACTGACTATGATTGTTGAAAATTATTTTGATTCCACTACTGTGCCTATATTATTTTGATGGAGATTGTACATTCCTGATTTCCCAGTCATTCTGTTTCTTTTGTTATCTCATGCTTTCATTGTGTCAGTGAACAGACAGACAGAAGAGGACATAAAAATACATAAATGAAGTTTAACAAATTATGTTAAAGCAAACATCCATGTAACAACCTCCTGGGCTAAAATACCATCAGAATTGCAGATTTTACCCACACTTTATAAAATAGAACTGTATGGTATGTAATCTTTGTGTGTCTGTCTTCCTTTCCTTAACACTTATTTATGTGTTTTACACCTTTTTCTGTTGGGTTTATTTTACATATATACTAGAGGCCCGCTGCATGAAATTTGTGTATGGGGGGGCGGGGCGCTCAGTCCAGCCTGCACCCTCTCCAATCCAAGACCCCTCGGGGAATGTCCAACTGCCAGTTTGCGCCCGCACTTTTAACAGATGACAGCTCCACTGTTGTTTCTTTCTTTTCATGCTTAAACTCATTGGAATTAGTAGTTATTCAAAGTGTGTATACATTTTGGGGGGACACCCTGTATATCTCTAGTCAGCGGTGAAAGGAACCAATGGCAGATTTGGAACCCCCAGACAGGGAACCTCGCTCACTCCCCGCATGTCTCCCCACTCCACTTTTCACCTTTGCGGACAGCGGGAGAATCAATGTTTTCTCTCGTTAACTCGGAAAAGCACGTCCCATCACCCACTGCCCGGCAGGAGTGCGCTGGGCCCCAAGCGAGCGAGGCTCAGCCAGGGCAGCCTTCGCTCGTGGGTGCTGGCACCCAAAGTGCATGTTCCTCCCCTGCAGTGGCCCCAACTATCCCACCGCTTCACTGAGAGGACAGAACTCCTCACCTCCTCTGGGTTCCCGAACTTGAACACTGACTGAAGGCACCTCAGCGAGGGCCGCCTGCACCCACCAGGTGTGTCTGTCTGCACCTGCTCCCACCTCATCATCTGCATTAGTCCCATGGAGGTGATCTCATCACTGCACTAGCCTCCACAGGAACAGGGCATCACCACTCCGCACTCTCACTGTCACCTCACAGGCACCCACCCCAGCACCCAGAACACCCAGACACTCTCCAAAGGACGTAAGTGTGCTGGAGGGGACGTGTGAATGTCCTGTGGGGGATGTAGGCATGCTGGGGTTGATGGAAGTGCGGCAAAGGGGTGGGGGAGAGTTTGCATGCGCCATGGTCCAGGACTTTTGCAGGTACACGTGGGTGACAGCGCACAGAGAACATTTGCACACCAAGCGGGGAGGAGAGGATGCGTGCACCGGAGGCCTGCGGCTGCGCAGATCCACAAACCCCCATGGCGCGGCCAGGAGGATGTCAATCTGGACCGCCATGGTGGCTGTCCCTGCAATCGCGCACCTTCTGGGCGAGGAGGCAGGACTTGCACAGCCACTCCTCGGGGCTGATGGCCTGCAGGCACCACTTCAGCTCAGCCCACAGGCTCTGCTTGGCATGCTCACAGCTGCCACTGCCGCCATGAGGAGAGTACAGGCCGTCCTCCACCAGGCCTCCTCCCCTGCCCAGAGGCTCTCCGCATGAGCTGCCCACAGGCCCGGAGTGGCCTGGGCGAGGCGGGACGACTGTGTGTGCTGACTACCAGCCCGGAGCACACTGCCCACCAGCCTGGAGTGGATGGGGTGGGGCAGGGCACCTGCCTTCGTTGCCTTGTCCCGCCCCGCCTGGCCGCTCTGCACCTCTACGCCTCTGTGCCTGGGCACTGGGCGGGGCGGGGTGGAACGCCTGCATCCCAGCCCAGCCACTGCCATCTTTGTTGAGGAGTGACCCTCAATTTGCATATCCCCCTCTTCTTGGCTGTGGGTAGCACCGTCTTTGTTGCAAAGTTATGGTCAATTTGCATATTCCCTCTTTATTAGCTAGGATATAAATAATCTCTGGTTGCTTTACTGATTCTGTACATAGATTCATTGACTAGTATATATATCACAAATATTTTTGCTTGCTCTTTCATTTGTGCTGTTTACTTTATGATATATTTTTAATACACAGTTTTTTATTGTATATCAATGTTTTTATGATACATCAAAAGAAATCCTTGTTAATGTAATAAGGCAATAAAATTAAATAAAATGTATACAGATTGTGAAAGAACCACAATTAAGTACATTGAGTCTCAAATATTTCAAAAATTGCAAAACCTTTCTATGCTAATTGACTTTGTGACCCTAAAAATGTATTGCATAATTAGCATTAAGCAGAAGTGAATTCAAACTAATTGTATTTTACAGGCTGATAGACTGCTTCCATATAGTTCCTAGCACCAGGGGACTTGTTAAAAACTATTTAATAACCAACATGACATGGGATCTTCTATCAATTCAGAAGAAATATAGAGAATACCAATTTGTTAAAGTAAAATTTGTATTTCAACATAGCTTCTTTTTTATTAGTACATCAGAACAATTTAGCTTAGTGAAGCCTGAAAATAAGATTATCTCTGTCAAAATTATGAATTTTATTGTTTGAAGTTTACAAAGAACTTTACATAAATTATTTCATAACTCTGATGATCATAACTCTGTTTTCTCTATTGTAATTGTAACCTAATCTCACCAGATTATTTTATTTAAAAAATTAAAATTTAAACTACTATGAATTTCTCTGCTCATAATTTAAAATTATTTTCAGCTGCTAAAATTAAAATAAACTCATTTCTATAAAATTATTTTGATATGTACATATTCTTTATATATGTAACATATATATAATTTTATCTAATAGGCTTGATCCAATTACCAGCCAAGTCAAATTTAGATAGAAAAAAAAACCAAACACTAAAAATACACTTCCAAAAATAACTGTGTTTTTTTTTTATTGTTTGAAGTATTACAAATAGTAGTACATATGTATCCTTTTTTTTTCCCCCATTGACCTCCCCCCGGCCTCCCCTACCCCCCAGTACATGCCTTCACCTGCCCCCCCAGTGTTTTGTATCCATTGGTTATGCTTATATGCATGCGTACAAGTCCTTCGGTTGATAACTGTGTTTTTACTCAACTAAGAGTACCTGGGTAATAACCTTTGCATAAGTGCCACTTGCAGACACTGTACATACACAAGTCTGAGCAAAGCTTTATATTAGTAAAACTGTTTTGTACTTCTCTAATAAAACGAGAAATCATATTTATTAAGCATTGTTTGTATGTCAAATGTTACCCTAAGCACTTCAGGAGCATTAACTTATTTCTTCCTAATAGCAACAAAATTTACTAATCCATGTTAGTAGTCTGCTGGTATGTAGTTAAATGAAAACACGCATAAAGGATAATTTTACATGGTGTTAACATCATTATACAGTGACTAGAGGCCCGGTGCACAAATTCGTGCACCAGTGGGGTCCCTGGGTCTGGCCTGTGGGATTGGGCCCAAAACAGCTCTCCAACATCCCCTGAGGGGTGCTGGATTGCAAGAGGACACAGGCCAGGCCAAGGGACCCCACTGGTGCACAATCAGGGCCAGGGAGGGTCACAGGAGGCTGGCCAGTGGGGAGGGACCACAGGAAAGCAACAGGGTGTGTCCAGCCCATCTTGCTCAGTCCTGATGGGCCAGACACCAGCAGCAAGCTAACCCACCAGTCGGACTGTCTGCCCCCTGGTGGTCAGTGCACATGATAGCGAGCAGTTGAGCGGCCTTAGCATATCATTAGCATTTTATGCTTGATTGGTTGAACAGATGAGTGGACACAGCATATTAGGCTTTTATTATATAGGGTGTTATGTGTCTTTATCATTAAAATATTAGTATTTTGTTTACTGTTTTTTCCAAAACTGACAGTATACTGAAGGAAGTGTTAATAATTTGAATTTATCCTATACCGAGAAGAACAATGTTTGCAAATATAAAGTACTTCTCATGTAATGCTACTGAGTTTATTTCTAAAGACAATTAGCAAACTAAATCAAGAGTTAAGTTAGATATTAACTATTGATTTTTTTTTTTTTTTATGTTTTGTGATCTACTAATGTTACCCAAAGCCATACTCTTGAGACAGGTGCTGGTATAAAAAAGGAAAGAGGTTTATTCAAATTGCCAGCAATTCAAGAAGATGGGGAGTCATGGTCTCAGAAAAACTGATCTTAAGGTCTCTGTGCAGGCGCAGGCTTTTATAAGGATAGAGAAGTAAAACAACAAAAAATTCAGGGGAGAGGCTATGGACGTACAGGCAGTGTCCTTTCTGCTCCCGATATGGATTCTCATGGTCAGTCTCCTTGAGTTGGCCATCTGGTTGAATTCCCATGTCTGGGTGGTTGGCATTAGCCAAGGCCTTGAAAGTCATGTTGCTCCTTAGGTTCACTCACACAGGAATTGAAATTGCTGACTCTAGCAAGATACACTTAGAAAAGAAACTTTCAAGAAGTAAACTTTACCTTTAAGAAAACAATATTTATGTAAGTACTAGAGGCCTACACCAGTGGGGTCCCTCAGCCTAGCCTGCAGGATTGGGCTGAAACTGGCTCTCCAACATCCACCAACGGGTCCCAGATTGCAAGAGGGTGCAGGCCAGGCCAAGGGACCCCACCCGTGCATGATTGGGGCCTGGGAGGGGTATGGGAGGTTGGCCAGCCAGGGAGGGACTGCAGGAGGGCTCCAGGGCATCTTTGACCCATCTTGCTCAGTTCTGATCAGCCAGACCCCAGCAGCAGCTAACCTACCTGTCGAAGCATCTGCCCCCAGTGGTAAGTATACGTCATAGCGAGTGGTTGAGTGGCCTTAGCATATCATTAGCATATTACGCTTTGATTGATTGACTGGCTGACAGGACACTTAGCATATTAGGCATTTATTACATAGGATAGTGTATTCATTCCCTGTTACACTAATTATGTAAATAGTCTAACAATTAGCAAAGCCGAAGCTTTTTTAAAGATGTAGGTGTGGGAGATTAGAATATGCTATCTTAAAATATGCCATTTTAGCTTAAGGATTATTTTGAACTGAAGACAATTAAGAAACAGCTGACATCAAAGAGAGCTCTCTGCCCTCTCCTCATTTACCCCCCATTTACCTAAAAACAAGACACTTAACATCCCAGAGGTTCCTGAGAGGAATCTACATAACTGTATTAAAACACTTTTATCTACTATTAGTTCTCCCCCCACCCCATATTTATCTTTCCAGTTCTCCACTTCTGAAAACATAAATCCCAAAGCATTCTGTGAACAATAAACATGAAGTCCTTCAACAAATAAAACGTTTAACTGTATTTTTCCAAAATTATTTGGGATGGCAGGTGCCTTTCAAGGAATTTATTTTTCACTGAAATATTTGAGATATGCAGAAATTTTTAAAAATCCTTTTAGTATTAATAGGAATTCTCTGCTTCAGTGTCATATAATTATCAAATAAGCACATGCATGGAACTTTAGAACTAAGCACATATATATTATGAATTTTTAAGTACATAGGACACAGAGGGCATATGCTCAGTTCTTAGCCACAGATTCCAACAGATTACATACTATTAGCCACTATACAAACAATAGTAGGAAAATGATAGTCAAATACTAAAGCTATTTACTTAGTTATTCTATGAAATAAAGTAAAATTTAAAATATAAGCTATGTTGACAAAGAAAATCTAAAACCAGTAACAGTAAAAAAATAAAAGAAAGAAAGAAAGAATGCCAAGACCTTGCTAAATATTTTGAAAATCAACCAGCATTCACCATGAGTTTTACTTCTTTGTCAAAGGGAACAATAACATATTACAGTGATATTTCTGGCTGCTTGGCTTTTGCATAATGTATGGCATAGTGGAATTCATTAGTGTGCATTCTTTGCCGATGAATGGGACAGTTTCCCATTGTGTAGTGGTGTAAAGGAATTCTGAACAACTGGAAATAAAGAATAAAGAAAAAAAATAAATGGATTTGTATAAAACATTTATTAAAACAATACCATGAAAATTATGTTTCAACTTTTAAAATATCTATGAGTGGAGTTTTGTTCTCAGCCAATATAGGACATGTATGCTACAGTAATCCTGATCATCAACTCAAAATTATTTTAATGTATCTTTAATACCAGTGAACAGAGAATTCATTTTTAATGACATAAAAGTAAGAATAATTTATGTCAAAATATTTTTCAAGTATGAACAGTGAGTTAAGACTCTAAAGTTAACTCTACAAATATGAAAACTTGATATTTAAAAAGTCTAATGTTAAGGTGTGATAGTTCCCTAATTTGTACATTTCATTGTGATAGGTCATAAAAGCAGAGAACTGACATTTGGGTCACATAGGTGTTTTAGTCAAGTAAGTTTGAGGATCACCTTAAACAGATTTCCCATTAGGCTTAGAATAGTGCTTAATGTTATACATTGCTAATGTAGCTCTGTTCCTATATTGCCATTTGTACATACAAATTTAAGGTTATGGATTCATATGAAGTCCCAAGAGAAAAATTTATCTACAATATTCCTCCCACAAGGTGTACTTATGTTGCCATTAATATTAACAAGCATTACCATGTAACAAAAACAAGCACTCATTCAATTCTTTTCCTAAAATAAGTATGGTGTAATATAAATGTTGATAATTTTAAATGATATATCTGTTAGTTTTTTTCATTCTACTTTGAATATGAATGGTTTTTACCAAACCACTAGTTGATTCTACATAGCATTGTGAAAAATACAAATCTTAAATTCAGTGATATAAAAATGCTTTTTAAAATATTTTTTACTTAGTTCATACTACATTTTAAAATTTTCCTCCTCAAAGCAAGATCTTTACTCTTCTTTCTTTTTTATTTACTGGCATATGGTAATGTTTGTTTCCTCTTAAGAAAATATATTTTATTACTATAAATTAAATTTATGATATAAAGTTTTCATGACTCATAAATTCAATCATTCCTAAAAGATAGTAAATATTACTCAACTAATTATTAAAATACTTTTTAAATGATTGATTGTATAAATTCTAATTCAATGTGATTCAAATTCAAACTCTATCACTTGTGAAACAATGAAGTTTGTTGCTATAGGCTGAATATTCTAGTAAGTGCATAAAGCTTACAACAAATGAGTCTTAAGGCAGGTCAACTATGGAACAGCAGAAACTTAATTCTTTTCTTATTTTGGAAGATAAAAAGTTACTTTTAAGTATAATTGCAATTACTCATAGTCATAAGTAGGTATGAAATCGTAACAGGGTCTCATTAAATTAAAAATTCATGGCTAAAGAGTCTGAGAAAATGCAGACTTTGAAAAGGAAGTTAATGAAAGACACAAAGTGCTATAAAAATAAAGTAGGACATGACACTAAAGCAATGATATTCAACCATTTTTTTATCTCGTGGAACACATAAACTAAAATTCTGTGGCACACCAAAAGTAGGTTATATATTTTTGCCAATCTGACAAAAATGATAGATATAATTTTTATTGATTTACAAAAAAAAAGAAAGAAAGAAAAATGAGGAAGAGAAATTACCTAACCTTTTTGCTCCAAAGTGAAAGTCAGATGCCTATACTTGTATATAAGATTTCTGGTACCAAAAATTAACCAACCAGACACAACCTCTTTATGTGTTAAGACCAACAATATGCAACCCTATTATATGACCGATATATGTATGGTTTAAGGCAGAGCATTTACACCCAAGGCTATTGTTGGGTTGGCTGATAGCATATTTTTATTTGGCAATCTAAGGGAAAAGAGGTCAGAGCCCCTAACTAAATAGTCAGATATTGCATGTTTTTAAAATTCTTCTGGCACATCAGTGTGCCTGCCTTGACACACCAGCACACCAGTTGAAAATTGCTGTCCTAAGGGCATACACATTTTAGAACTGGAAAGAACAAAGAGATGATTCAATCTTAGGCTACATGACATAAAGAAGTGATGTTCAAATTCAGATCTTAAAATACCAGGTCCTTTCCCATTTTGAGTAATGACTGCCTGCATTCTGCCATAGTAAGATGAGTTTGAAATCAGTATTTTAATTCCATCTACTAGAGTAGAGCATTTGTATTGAAAATATACTTACAACAAAGTATAGCAGAATCAGCCTGCACATCAAATTTTTATGACACTTTCTGCTCATTTCAACTACCTCATTCAACTTTTAAAACATTTTAAACATCCACAATGATAATGTTGTCCAAAATATTTTCAAGTATTTATCTCTCCATTATCAGTTAAATAAATGATTCTTATGTACAAGCCTCCATTTCTCCATGTCACTGTCAGATAAAAGTTCCCTCAATCAATTGAAGTTTGACATCCAGGTCATAGTCTTCCTCTCTACTCTGTATCCTGCATCGTTTTGAACATTTATTCAACGATTGAGCTTTGGTATTCCATCTCCTCCTCAACCCTAGTCATCTTCTAAGTCCCATTTTAGGCACATACTTGCATGCACATATCATAGACATTATTACTTCTTAGAAATTAAAAAAAAATTTTAATAAATGTAGACTAAGAAGAAAATCTTGCATTCCTAGATTACTCACTCAATCAGAAGTGTCAGGAGCAAGATCTGTTAAGTTGTGAGTGCCCTCCAAGGTCTTCCTTTCCCAATCCACATCTCTCTTCTATAAGGTAATTTTAATTTGCCTGCCTGAGATAGATGAAGGTTTGAAGACTTGGTGAGAATGCTGATTAGAACTAACTTTATTTTAAACGTTTGTTCCCTATTGTGGTAGATGATGTGACTTGACTGTTCTCAGTTATTTAGTTCTCATTCCCTGTAAAAATAGTACATACCTCTCCCTATTACCATGTGATTTATAATGTTTTGCTATGAGAGGAGTATTCTTCCCACCCCACTGTCAGATTTAGTTATGTGTCTTGCTCAGGCTAATGCCATGTGAATACAGATTCTGAGCAGAAGGCTTAACTATCTTTACATGTTTCCATCAGTGTTCTTGCCAAAAGAACAATGTGCTCCAGTTTGAGGTTGCTCCTCAGCTTGAGTCCTAGAATGAAAAGATAAATGGAGCAGAGCTATAAAGGTAGCAAGAAATAAATCATTATTGCAGGAAGTGAGGCAGGTAATGCATAGAGGTCACAGAGAAACTGCAGTGCTAATCAGGATGGTCAGAGAGAATTAAGCTATTTTGGCATATGAGATGTCCCAAAGCAAGAGTGAGGGGGACCAAATACTGAGGAGAAAATAAAGCATTAAAAGCATTTTAAAATGTAGTGCTGTGAGTTTTACAGGATGATTTACAAGGCAGGTGAATGAATTGGAATTTTTAAAATTTATTTTGGTTGCTGAATGGTGTTCTTGAAATGTGAGACCATGTACAGTTTAAATAATGTGCCCCAGGCTTCTATCAAGAGTACATAAAAACAGCAAACATTTGCCGAGTGTCCATCACTTTGAAATTAGAAATTAATGTAATGCTTGCAGAATTTACTGTAATGTAGTACCAATAGGAAAATGAGGTTTAGTGAAGACTTGCCCAAGGAAACATTCTAATAAGCAGCACTTTTTCAATTTGAACTCAGGCCTGTTTCCTTAATTCTCTTCCATCTTAAATAGTTCCTCCTATGTAAAGCACCATATCCTCCACCTTTCCTCCCATTATCTGAAGTTGGCTTCCATGACCGAGTAGTTAATTCCCTCATTTTCCTTCAAGCACTGGGGTCCTCATTCTCATTCTCTTTTGAATGTTTCTCTTGCTTTGTATGACCTTTAAGTTTTGTCATATTTAAGAGCTTTAGCTTATGCAAGCTTTCTCATTCTAGACATTCTACTATGTAGTAACACTGTCACTCATGCTGTATCTCTAGCCCAGCCCTAAACCTGTGACTTATCCCTCCAGAATCAGCACATTACATGAAAACAAACATTCAACCTAGCTCCCCAAACAAAGATCTAAAAAAAATACATTATTTTTATGTATTACTAGAGGCCCAGTGCATGAAATTCATTCATGGGGGGGAGGGGTGTCCCGCAGCCCAGCCTGCACCTTCTCCAATCTGGGACTACTGGTTCCCAACTACTCGCCTGCCTGCCTTCCTGATTGCCCCTAACCGCTTCTGCCTGCCAGCCTGATCACCCCCTAACCACTCCCCTGATTGACCCCTAACTGCTTCCCTGCCAACCTGTTTGCCCCTAACTGCCTTCCCCTGCAGGCCTGGGTCCCCCTCAACTGCCCTTCCTGCAGACCCGGTCATCCCCAACTTCCCTCCTCTGCTGGCCGGGTCACCCCTAACTGCCCTCCCCTGCAGGCTTGATCGCCCCCAACTGCCCTCCCCTGCAGGCCTGGTCCCTCCCAACTGCCCTCCCCTGCTGGTCTGATTGCTCACAACTGCCCTCCCCTGCTAGCCATCTTGTGGTGGCCATCTTGTGTCCACATGGGGGCAGCCATCTTGTGTGTTGGAGTGATGGTCAATCTGCATATTACTCTTTTATTAGATAGGATAGAGGACTGGTGCATGGGTGGGGGCCGGCTAGTTTGCCCTGAAGGGTGTCCCAGATCAGGGTGGGGGTTCCCTTGGAGTGTGGGGCGGCCTGGGCGAGGGGCCTGTGGTGGTTTGCAGGCCAGCCATGCCCCCCGGCGACCCAAGCAGAGGCCCTGGGATCTGGGATTTATTTATCTTCTACAATTGAAACTTTGTAGCCTGGAGTGGAGCCAAGCCTTCTGCTCCCTCTGTGGCAGCAGCCATTTCTCTTGGGATTTATGTATCTTCTATAATTGAAAATTTGTAGCCTTGAGTGGAGGCCTGGGCCTGCCAGGGCTGCAAAAGCTTGGTTTCCTCCATCGCTGGGGGCAACCCTAGCCTCCTGCTCTCTCCAGCTCCATGGCTACCACCATTTCTGTTGGACTTTATTTATCTTCTATAATTGAAACTTTGTAGCATTGAGTGGAGGCCTGGGCAGGAGGAAAGCTTGGCTTCCTACATTGCCAGGGAAACCCAAGCCTCCCTCCTACTCTCTGTGGCTGCAGCCATCTTGGTTGGGTTTATTTGCATATTCCCTCCTGACTGGCTGGTGGGAGTAGCAGAGGTAAGGTCAATTTGCATATTACTCTTTTATTAGATAGGATCATTTTAAAACACTTAACCATTTATCAGACTTTACTGGTTCAACCTCTTTAATATCTTTTGCATCCAATTCCATGGCAATCACCATAAACAGTCTGAAACGACTGCTGATTACTGTTCTGCTTCTAGATGTTCTCCTCTATAGTCTATTCTTTACAATAAAGCCAGAGCAATTATTGTTTGATTAATAGATTGTTATGGGTTTTATTTTATTTTATACTTCATTGAGATAAAATTGACAACATGTATAAATTTAAACTGTACGATGTTTTCATTTGGCACACTTATATATTTCCATATGATTTCTACAGCAGCATTAGCTAACACATATAACATGTCATATAATATCATGACATTTTGTACTGAGAAATTTTAAAATCTAGTCTCCCAGAATCTTTGAAATGTGTAATACAGTATTGTTGACTATAATCACTATGTTGTGCATTAGATATCCTAGATTTACTTATCAGTGGCTATAAGTTTGTACCATTGACATATCTCCAATTCCTCTACCTTTCAACCCCTGGTCACACCATTCTACTCTTCGTTTTTGCAAGTTTAGTGTTAAAATGCCACATATAAATGATACACAGTTTTTTTCGTACTCTGTCTGACTTAATGTCTAATGTCTGCCAAACAACCTTCCGGATGTCGCCCAGGTGGCAGGGGCTGAGGCAGAAGTGGTTAGGGGTGATCAGGCAGGCAAGCAGAGTGGTTAGGGGCGATCAGGCAGGCAGGTGAGTGGTTAGGGGCAATCAGGCAGGCAGGCGAGCGGTTAGGAGCCAGCAGTCCTGGATTGTGAGAGGGATCTCGGGCTGCCAGTTAAGGCCCAACTTTGCAGGGATCCATGTGGGATTGGGCCTAAACTGCTGGCAGTCGGACATCCCCCAAGGGATCCTGGATTGCTAGAGAGTGCAGGCCGGCGGAAGACGCCCCTGCCCACAGGCATGAATTTTGTGCACTGGGCTTCTAGTATTAAAATACTATAAGTAATATAATACAAGTAATACACATACAACTCCTACTTATGAGATATCAAAATGTTCTAAAATAAGAACTTGCAGGCCTCCTTCCATTTCCGGCTGCCGCAGCGGGAGGAGCTGCGGCCATGTCTGCCCACCTGCAATGGATGATCGTGCGGAACTGCTCCAGCTTCCTGATCAAGAGGAACAAGCAGACGTACAGCACTGAACCCAATAACCTGAAGGTCCGCAACTCCTTTCACTACAACGGGCAGATTCACCGCAAGACGGTGGGCATGGAGCCGGCGCCCAACGGCAAGGGGGTGGTGGTCATCATGAAGCGGAGATGCGCCAGCGAAAGCCGGCCACCTCCTACGTGCGCATCACCGTCAACAGGAATGCCCGAGCCACCCTGAGCAGCATCCGGCATATGATCCGCAAAAACAAGTACCGCCCGGATCTGCGCATGGCCGCGGTCCGCAGGGCCAGCGCCATCCTGCGCAGCCAGAAGCCAGTGATGGTGAAGAGGAAGCGGGCCCGCCCTACCAAGAGCTCCTGAGCATCCCTCCCCCTAAAGCAATAAAGTATCTGCCAGCTCGCCTCTAAAACAAAAAAAATGAACTTGCAGTATTACTGAGATAACCTGAGTCTATAGAAAATAAGCAAAAAACAAAGAGAAAAAAAGACCACTATACAAGGATAAAAAAAAAGGGAACCAGATTACAGGGAAACAAAAAGAAATGCTAATTTCAAAATAAGTAAATTCATCACAATTTAATTTGAAATATTCTGTTGCAAACACCCCCTCCCAATAGACTCCAGTCTATTCCAGAAGTATCTCTACTGTCTTGATTGTTGAATTCATGAAAAACCGTTGGTTGTAGATGATGAAAATAAAGGTGAGGATGATGATAGTAACAATAAGAAGTTAAAGGAAAAGGGACAGAATGAAGAGAAAATGGGAGCTTTTAGATTTTCCAAAAATTAATGCCTTTGAAGTTTCCAAAAATTAAATCCTTATACTATATGTTATATGCAGACTAGTAAAGCCCATGCTTATAACACAAATGGGAGAAACTACCAACTTTAATTTTATGTAAGTAAAGCCCCTCAGGAGTGGAGTTTCAGGTAGAGATTGTGTGGAAATGAAAATGAAGTAGCAAAGTCCTTGACGAGGTGACAAAATGACCTCACATCAGATGGAGACCCTTCTGTGTGAGAAAATATGGGTGCGGACCTTTTAGGTGAGAGCACTGACTGCGGGGCATCGGAAGGAGGGCTTTGAAAGAGCACAGGAGAAAGGTGGAAGGACTCCTTGCAGACAGTAGGAGTGATTTGAAAACAGACTACATATTAATCAATAGCAGATCAATGTTAAATTCTTTTAGTATGATGATGTTAGTGTTCTTGTGTAAGAAAAGCCATTGTCCTACGGCAGGGGTCTTCAAGCTTTTCTGCAAATGGACAGATGAAAATATTTACAGTAGTGCATGTCCCATGTAAAACGACTCAAGTCTGCTGTTATAGCGTGAAAGAAGACATGGACAATACATTAATGTAGGTAAAGCTTCCTTCCAATAAAATTATATACAAATACAGAGGTGGGCCAGCTTTGGCCTATGGTCATAGCTTGCCAAAGTTGACTTATTTAGGAAGGAAGTATCATGTCTCCAAAATATCTCTCAATGATTTTCCCAACCTTCACAAAACACACACACACACACACACACACACACACACACACACACACACGTGCACACACGCACACACGGACAAGGACACTGAGCAGTTCCTATGTGTTAATTTCTGAGTCAGGCACTTAACATGTATCAGCTCATTTAATCCTCAGCACCAGTGATCACATAGATATATAGGTTAAAAAATAGATACTCTATATTAATTCTCATTTCATTAGTGAGAAAACAAAGGCACACAAACTTAATTAGCATATTGGAAATCACCAGTGTAGTTAGAGGGAGAGCTAGGAGGTGAACCATGACATTCTAATTCCAGAGCCTGTGCCATTAATGCCTAAAAACTTCTTTAATAACACATAGATGTAATTTCAGTTCTATAACCTAAAATGAGATCATAAGCCTACCATTTGTCTTTTCTGAGTTTTGTTTCATTACAACTTAAAAATGAGTGACAAGTTCATAAGTTTATATATAATTTTTTCCATTCAAAAATTCTAAGATTCTTATTACCATATCATGCACCTTTACCTTTTTGTGTTTAAGTCATTTCAACCCAAGTTTCAGTTAAATAAAAGAGGAACACATAATGGCATCTTAGTTCTTTTAGGTCAAAAATTGTATAATTCTGTAGAGTTATTGCATCCTGACCCAGTTACTGAACTGAATGTGAATCAGGGCATCACTGGTTAATGGACTGCATTCTCTGTAGAAGCACTTGCTTGTGTCGAGCTCAAAGGAAAACATCCATTCTTTCTGATGTGCGTGGTGCCTTATGAAGATTATTGCACTGCTTGTTACGTACTCTCTCACAAAACTCATGCCAATAGTTATGCTTAATCACTTTACTTAAGAGCACTAAAACTAATAGCCCTTGCTTTAAGCACATGAAAACCCAGAGTCTATTCAGAAACAGTACATTACCTGGCATTCTATTTCAAAGAGGATATGCAATAATATTAGAAATGTCACTCTCTGGGGCCTAAGGAGTAGAGAAATAGCTTTATCAACATCTAGGCTATACTGGAGCTAAGGTTGCTACCCAAAGAAAAATGTTCAACTGTAGTACCATTTCTCTGAGCTGCTGAGTCAATTCAGTTTCATCTATCAATGGCATGAAGCATTATGGCATCTAACTCTATAAACTGAGAAGGTAAGGTATGATTAGTCAAGTCAGTATCCTGTGATATAAATACTACTCTTAAGTCCAAAACTCCAAGCACATTATAACTCAAACAACTTTGTTAGTTTCTTATTTCCATTTGTCTTCTCTTACTTTGATATTGTTCTTTAGACAAGCTTCATAATATAAGTAAAAACCTCATTGCCTGTCTCTACAAGATGGTAATTGATAACACTTGTATATATAGGTATACATACATGTATATTTATGTCCATAATAGGTGGTTTTTGTTTTAAAAATATATGCTAGCATTTTATAAATCCTATGACTAAACAAAATAAATACTAAGATTTTTGGATTTTGGTGTTCTCATGTCCAGGACTTAAACCCAGCCCCACATTTAATTTGTAATCCATATATTTCTAGCATTTTTAAAAGGTTAATAAATACCAATATCTTACTATATTTTAATATAATTATCATGGGTATAAAACATTACAAATTTTATGAGAATCAACTGTTGATTTAATGGCACAGAACTTCAAAGTCACATAGTGTGACTATTCCCGGCTGAGGAGTTTATCCTCCATGTGTGGGAACTGAAGCTCAAACTATGCAATTGCATTCAAAGAACGTTCCTTAACCCAACAGTGCCAAGGTCTAGCTCAAGGGATCAAATGCTTGTCTGGAACCAAGCCCTCAGCACTAGAGCTGAGAGGGAAGGGATCTTTGTGGAGCAAAAACCCTCAGTAGAAAATGTTTCCAGTTATTACCCTTCGTATCTTATAATGATGACAAGGCCATTTAGCATTTGGAGATGATTAAGTTTTCACACACTTTTCTTCCATGAGACCTTCTGTTTTCCTTCACTTTATACAAAACAGCTGCTCCTCCATTTGCCTCTTAAGGCATTTGGAGCATCAAACAGGCTTTTCCATTTGATCTCACAGGCTGGTACTCAGGGGTTTTGTACTAATTAAAGAGGATAAGGTGATAGTGAGACAGAGAAAGTCCAACCTGTTTGTGTAATGGTAAGAGTGTGTGTTCCTCAAAATAAGCAAATGCTACAGTAACTTTAAAATACCCCCCTGACACTTTGAAGATTGCCTGATGTACTGGCAAGTCTAAAATGGGACTCAGCCAAGACAGGCATTAGCATATCAAAGAATAAGCTTCATTTTCACTGTGAGGGCTGTATTTGAAGTCCTGTGCTCAATGGTGTGGTTCTCTGGGGGCTGCTGAATTGCATGCTGTTATTCCAGATGTGCATTGTCTCTGTAGAAATACAATTTCACAGTCAATAAACATGTTAAGTCCATCAAAAGGTAATTATAGCAGAAAACCAGACAAAAATGCTTCAAAATCTGGATAGGAGATTTGTCTATTGATCAGCTTATTGATTTTTATTACCTTGATATCAGACTGCTGTTTGTATGTATCATTATACTCAAAGTGATTGATTAGCCTTGGCCAAACCTACTATTGAATACTGCACAGAAATATTTTTAGCACCAAATGTCTGTGGCATGATGTCTCAGTATGATAATTGCAAATATTAGCTGAGTTGTTTTATTTCTGGAATATATATTTAGGTAGATTTTAATTAAGACATCTAGTGTGCCCAGAAAAAGCAAACACATGCTGGCATAAATAACTCCGCCTTTGCTGAACATTTTATTTATAATAGCACAGATCTTGTGTCCTTAAACATGATTTCTATCTGAGTTAAGTAAAAACCTTAAGAATTTAGCAAGTGAACTGTTAAAAGACATAGAGAATCATTGGGAAATTATCCTTCCACCAGGAGACCCCATTTTCATAATTTAAAAATAAAAAGATGATGTTAAGAATTAAAGGAATTCTCAATTCTTAAAAAATAAATAAAATAGCCTGGCCGGCATGGCTCAGTAGTTGAGCATTGACCTATGAAGGAGGTCACGGTTCAGTTCCTGGTCAGGGCACATTCCTGGCTTGCAGGCTCAATCCCCAGTGTGGGGCGTGCAGGAGGTAGTGGATCAAAGATTCTCTCTCATCATTGGTGTTTCTATCTCTCTCTCCCTCTCCCTTCCTCTCTCTGAAATCAATAAAAATATAGGTTAAAATAAATAAATAAAATAAATTATTAAAAATAAATATAATATGAAAATTAAATTTATGCAGTGATAGGATTAAAATAAGTTCATTAATAATTTTATGCTATTTAGGCATTTTTTATGGTTTTTTTAGTGAAAAATAAAGGCCTTTCTGTTAAAATTAATTTTACCCATATATAAGATATTTCTATGTAAAGATGAATGAGAAAACTTGGCATAATCAACATTTATTGTACTTTATTTTCTAATTTTATTATGGGAAAAATAGCTGTTTCTTATAGATGCCATTATATGAAATCTGTTTAAACATTGAATATGTTTCTTGTCTGATTATAAAAAAATACCATATTCTACTCTAAAGAATTTGGAAAGTACAACAAAATATAAAACATAAAACAGTATTTAGAGAGCAATGTTACCATGATGTCTCTTTTGTTTAGTATTTTATTTTCATATATGTATACACTCCTTATAAATTTATTGTTATATAATGTCCATATTTAATCTTAATTTTTATCAATTTTGTTTAATGATCAGGACCATTTTCTTATACCTATAAAAATCAGCCTAATATGTGATATATTGACTTCTAATATATCAAATTAATTTACAGATATTATTTACAATTGCTTTAACTTTAAATTTTTTATTGATTCTAAATTTTCAATATAACACGTAAAGTTACATGGACTATACATGTACAGGGATTTTTTTCATATCTCTTTTCATATTCCCAATAAATACTACTAAATAAGAAATTGTGAAAATAGTTTGGATAAAAATAAACATGTTATTTTACCCAATGCCTCACTATCATTTCTCTTCAGTAATCAAGAAATCATTAGTTTATTTATATATATAAAAACCTAAGCAACTGTCCAACCATTCGACCATTCATGTGGTAGCTATGACACACAATGGGCAGACGCTCCAACCAGTAGAGGACGGAGCCTGATTCCTGGCTGAATCTGTCATGGGTTAGGTTGCTGCTGGGGAACTGTTGGCCTCGAATCTGCCTCACCCACACTATGGCCCCAGCAAGGAGGGAGGAGGGAGCCCAATTCCTCGCAGAATCAGCTGTGGGTTAGGTTGCTGCTGGGGGGAGGGCGGGAAGAGATTAACCAAAGATCTTATATGCATACTAGAGGCCCAGTGCATGAATCTATGCACCAGTAGGGTCCCACAGCTTGGCTTGGGGGGATTGGGCTGCAACTGGCTCTTCAACATCCCCCGAGGGGTCCTGGGTTGTGAGAGTTTGCAGGTCAGCCCGAGGGACCCCACCAGTACATGGGCACCGGGCCTCTAGTTTAATATAATTTGAAAACTATTTTCATTATCTTTATGCATCTTTTTCTAGTCTAAAATATTTCCTCAAGTTGTCTTTCATGACAACTCAACATTTAGGTGTCAATTAAATAACCTGGCATATAAGATGAATAACATAAGTATAGTGTCCATGCATCTCTGAGGGTTTTAGACTCAAACCACAGGCATATATGGCACTAAGAATTACACAATGAAGAGTTCAACATGAGGCAGAATAGTAAGAAGCTAGGAAAATTCCTTGGCAAATGGGATGGGGAAACTGAGACAAGGTAATTAGACAAAGCCAAACAATTTGAATAATTTAGTGAATTACAAGACCTTATCTTCCCTAAGCAAGGATACTTAAGAGTAAATGGTTTATACCGGTGGGGGCCCTTCCTAGAGTATGCCCGATGTTCAAGGCCAATCTGAGAGTGGGAGCCCTAATCAGGATGTTCAAGGACGACCTGAGCAAGGACATGATGGTTGTACGGATGCACTGTGCAGGCGTACTTTTCTGGAACCCAAGTATAGATGTCACTATTTTTGGCAAGAAGCCTCTTTTGTCTAAGTTGGTGTAAAGTTTGTTCCTGACCAGCCAGTGCATGGCTGCTGGGTCTGGCTACTATATATATATATATATATTTTTTTTTTTTTTAATATTTATTTATTTATTTATTATTGTTTTAAGTATTACAAATAGTAGTACATATGTCTCCTTTTTTTTTCCCCCACTGACCTCCCGCCGGCCTCCCCTACCCCCCAGTACAGGCCTTCACCTGCCCGCCCTCCCCCCCCCCGCCCCCAGTGTCTTGTATCCATTGGTTGTGCTTATATGCATGCGTACAAGTCCTTCGGTTGGTCTCTTACAGCCCCCCTCGCCCAACCTCCCCTGTCTTTCCGATGCAGTTTGACAGTCTGTTCAATGCTTCTTTGCCTCTGTATGTTTTTCCCACCACTGGCTACTATATTTGTAATAGCTCCTATAGTGGAGGCTACTGAGCAAGGGCTCCTATGTTTGTGGCGGCTGGGTATGGCTCCTGTGTTTGCCACTGTGGTTGCAATGGCTGCTATGTTAGAAGTGACTACTGTGTGAGGCTCCTTTGAAGAACTGCTTTGTCTGATGGCTCCTTGTTACCTATGACTGCTTGGTCTGCAAGAAAGCTTCTCTTATATGTCTACAACCTCTCATGTCTCTATCTAATACCCGGCATTTAGGGAGGTCCAGTCCCTGGCAGAGGGGCTCAGACCCAACTATACCTCTCCTCCCTAACCAGAGAGAAAATAGCTTAAATCACACTAATCAAGGAAATACTAGTAGATATCAGAGACTCAATTAGTGTCATTTGTGCCAGCATAACCCAAAGAGGGAAGAAATCAGGGGAAGAAATAACAAAAACTCGATTAGAGCTAGACAGACCCAAGATAAAACAGTGAAGCTGACCATATAGTTGTCTCAAACTCCCCTATAAGCCCATTTTAATTCACCAGCATATTAACGACCACACCTAGAAAACTGATGAATATTCTGCTGAGACCCTCCCCTAACACCTCCCCTAAGATTCCAGCCCCCAGAAGAGACAGCAAAATCCTCCAAACAGAGGATACCAGTGCCAGCTCACTCTCTGGGGCACGCCCACACGTTCTTTTCTCTTTTCTCCTAAACTCTATGGATCCCCATGAGACTTGCAACCAGTGCAACAGTGGGCAGTGGCAACTCATCTCAGGTTAACACCCTGAACCTGTCTCCAAGACCCTTTTCTCTTCTCAGTGAGCTAGCAGCAGCCCTGCCTTGGCTCCTTTCTTCCCAGTAACTTTTCTGGAGAGCCAAAGCCGAGCGCAGCCTAGGCTCTCTCCTGCTGCCTCTTCTATCCTAAGCCCTTCCTTGGTTTCACTGCTATAATAAATGTGCTCTCAAAATCACCTGGACTCATGTTGTGAAATCTTACCTGCACAAACTCATAAACCCAGCTCTACGCAAACCCACTCCATGCCAGTTCTTTCCAGTGACAAAGGGACTTCCTGCGGCTTATCTTTTCCCTTAAAAGCATGAATCCACAAAGCACAGTGTTAGTGACTGTCAGGGAAAACCAGTTCAAACTTCATGTAGAATTGTATGGTATGCTGTGATCCCTTAGTATTTGCAGGGAATTGGTTTCAGGACAGCTCCCTCCCCATACCCCACACCCAGTATACAAAAATCCTTGGTTACACAAGTTCCTTATATAAAATGGAATGGTATTTGTACATAACCTATATTTGTATGTAGATTACAGCAGGGTATGGCTACACTTCACTTCATTTGTGTGGATTCAGCATAGTGCTTGGCACATGGCAGATTCCAGTTTTACTTTTTGGAACTTAGGGAGATTTTTATATTTCTTGTATGTTTTATATGTGAAACCCACAAATATAGAGGGGGAAGTATACTGTATTGATTGGGATGCAGAGTGTTAAAATATATATTTTCATACATTTATCAAGAAAATGAAATATACTGGAAAACCAGTTTCTCTAATCCTGTGTAATAAAAGCCCAGCAACCAAACAGCGGAAAGACCAGAATGACCAGTCGACCACTTGCTATGATGCACACTGACCGCCAGGGGGAAGATGCTCAATGCAGGAGCTGCCCCCTGGTGGTCAGTACGCTACCACAGTGGGAGTGCCTCTGGGCTGATCAGGATGACTGGCTGCTTCTGCTGCTAACCCTGGGCCGAGGGGCAGGAACCTGGGCTGTGATTGTTGCCTCCTTGCCCCAGGTTCCTCCTCCTCCCTCCCTGCCACCTCCCCCAGATGCCCGCAGGACACACAGTGCCACTGCCGCTGGGCTCGCAGACTTGGGAGGTGGGTTCGGGGCTGCTGCAGGACTGAGGCCTACTCCACTGCCTCTCAGTGCTATTGTCCCTGGGCCCAGCCCCAAATGGAGTGTTCCTGCTCCACGGAAGATGCCAGACCAGGGAGCAGCCCATCAGAGGGCAGGTCCACAGCTGCTCAGCTGACCCAGATGAGCAGTGCTCTCACAGCAGGCCGATCCCCGCAGGCCACACCCCCCACCAGTGCATGAATCCCGTGTGCTGGGCCTCTAGTATTAGAATAAAATACAAGCAAAACTGAATCTAGTAAGAAATTACAATAAATATAGTTTTTATTTTTTACTTCTTAAGAAGTTTTGTTTCGATTTTTTAAATTTAAATTTTATTTTTTTACTTTCTAAATCCTTATTGTTGAAAATATTACATATGCCTCCCTTTTTCCCTCATTGACTTTGTCCAGCCTGCTTCTGCTTCCCACCACAGTCCTTCACCAGCCTATTGTCTGTGTCCATGGGTCATGCATATATTTTCTCTCTGTCTTATTTTTATTTTAACAGTGGAGGATAAATTTAGTTTTTTTTTAAAACCAGTTTATATATTTGACTATAGGTATAAAAACATTTAGAATATAGGAAATGCCTCATGTGACAGGTCAAATGACATGTAAAAGTCTTTTGTTTTTTTCTGTCCACCTGGCAAGTAACACTACCAAACTTTTTATTACAGTGAAAAACTACTAGAGTGACTTGTAAATATTAATCTGCCTCTCAGAATCTGTTGCAAGTAAACTTTAGTTCAAGGCCCACTATGTTTGCTATCAGGATATTAGAATAAGCATTTTAAACTAAAACCTTTAATTTTGAATATATTATTTCAATTGAGCACTATATGGAATTTTTCTTGTATGTTTTTCATACAAGTTTCAAATAGTTTCTTGGTTCAGTCTTAAGTGGACAAATAAGTTCAATACTTAACCTCTATATGAAAAAAATATGTTTTGTATTACAGGAATTTTCCATTCTAACTAATTCCCTTACTTAAGCAAAACATGCACTGATATGTTCTTAGCACTATTTTTCAATTCCTTATCCAGTTGAGACATACTTAACTGTGAAGCTGTAATTGGACTTTATAACCTGGAATGGTTGTTTTTATGGGAACTGCTGCTGGTTTTTCTTCTTAAAGCTACAGAAGACCAGTCTAAATTGAATAGTGAAAAAAAAATTTCTGATCTTCTGTAGTAGCACTCAAGCAGAGAACTGTCTTGCTGCGTTCACCTCTCTGTCTCATTTTAAAAGAAAATTAGTGAACTATATCAACCAGAACCCCATGAAACAAGCAAACATGCTTCCAGCCTATGGAGTTTTAGTGTCTTTTCAGATAATTTTTCCAGGAAAGATTAAAACAGAGGAAGCAGAAATAGACAGTCAGATTGGAAGTTATTTTAAATTATTTAAATATCAAGGACATTGATTAGAAACTGTAAAATTCAAGTGTCCTAGCCAAAATATAATTTTACACATACTACCCCTTGAATAACATAATAGAAATGAACTATATTAATTTATTCCCTAAATTTTTAAAATTTATTGTGATATTCATATGGATAGAATAAAATGAAAACTTAAGTCCTAGATAATAATTCTTCTCTATTAGATGATTAAAAATGATAATGTCTATTGACTAAAAATATAAATTCTATCAAAAACCTGTCTTCAGATACAGTGTTACCAATGAATGGAGAAATGTATTGTTTTTTTTTTCTCCTGATACCCAAGCACAAGTTCTCTTTCTAAAGGAGATTAATTAAAGCTCATTGAATCTGTAGGAAGTTCAAAGAACTTACATGCATAGCCCATGGACACAGACAATAACTGCAATAAAAGCCTGAGGTGGAACTGGGGCTGGGTGGAGTGAAATGGAGGACATCTGTAATAATGTCAACAATAAAAATAAATTTTAAGAAATTGTAGAACGTTCTATAAAAAGTATATTATTTCAGTAGTGTTCCCTAGGCTAGATCAGATAGGTTTCCCTCATCTACAAATTCAGCATTTCACCTTCTTCAATTAGCTAATCATTTTGAAGAAACTATATTTTGAATCTTTTCTCTTGTTCCTGATCTCCTACTCCCCAACGATCCTGCACCTACCCCTGATTACCACCTCAGACAGCACAGACAGTGAAAACCCTGGGCACCTAGCTTTCAAACTCATGGACAGAGGCTTGATCTGGAATTGGTCCTCCCGAAGAAGACATGGTAATAGCATGATTACAGGGATTGGGCACTGCTAATGAGAGTTGACAAGATTACATTCAGATACAGCCCTTCCATCATACCTTGTTTACTAACAGTAGTCTGGAATTTTGCTTACCACTCTGAATCCATGGGCTATCCAGTCTTTGTAAGTCCCCCTCTTAGAATTTCTGATTCTAGTAGCTTGCATATACTTTGTTCAGACAATATCCTGTTGGTATTTTTGAACAGGGAAATCATGTGAGCATTGAAATATTTAATGCAAACTGTCAGCTCTGCTAAAAGCAGAGATATTTTAAGCAGCATATTACAATAACAGAGTAAAGTAATAAACTATTGTAACATGACAGATGAATAAATAGTTATGGCCATTTCCTAAGGTGCCATCTTTGGAAATTGGCCAGAAAATGAACACTTCTAAAATACTAATGATACAGCATAAAACAAAATAACTTTTTAACAATGTGAAATAATACCCAAGTATACTACATTTTTTCAGAAGGGAAAAGATGGGTACAAAAAATAATGTCACTATGTTAAAAATAAAAATCCAAAGACTCTGTTACAGAGAACTGACCTCCACTTATACTATTGCACTTATTCAATTGAATCAGTGATTTAGATTGGGGAGCACAAAAAAAGAAAATTCTAGAATCATAAACACTATCAGACAAGATAGTAATAAATAGTGTGATGTTAAGGCTAAAAACAAAAAGGTTGGTATTGGATTATTAGGTCTCAATGAAAGGAAGTTTAGGGACACAGCTTATTTAAAGAGAATTCATCCTAAATATGATATGATTAGAGGCCCAGTGCACAAAATTTATACATGGTGAGGGGGAAGAGGGGCGGGTCCCTCAGCCTGGTCTGCACCCTCTCACAATCCGGAACCGTTGGATCCTAACCTCTCACCTGCTTGCCTGCCTGATCGCACCTAACCACTCACCTGCCTGCCTGATGGCCCCTAACCCCTCTGCCTGCTTGCCTGATTGCCCCTAACTGCCTCTGCCTTGGCCCCCTCCATGGCAGCTTCGTAGGGAAGGAAGTCTGGAATGACGTCTAGAAAGTCATTCAGCTGTCCAGTCTAATTAGCATATTATGCTTTTATTATTATAGATGGGGTAATGGTGAGGTGTGGATGTCTAGAAGGCCTGAAAATAAAAAGAAAGTAATAATTTTTTATAGCTAAGTATCTGATAGTTGGCTCAGGAGTGTGCTATATCTCAGAGGAAGAACCAAGATCTGAGTTCACTGCAGTTGCTGTCTCACAAATTTTTGTATCCCCACAAAACAATATTACTCAGAAGTGAGTAGACCCACTCAGTTTACAGCAGAATGCAAGCTGTCTCAACAGTGTAAGGAGTGAGGGTTATGTAATTAGAGTGGACTGCACACATCACATACCAGTACCAGATCCTCAGCTCAGCAGAGACAGAGAAAGGTGCATCGATGTGTCTGTGAGCACCTGAGAGAGCAGCAGAGCCTTGTAGACAGGACTATTAAATTACTAGAGGCCCTGTGCACAATTTCACACACAAGCGGGGTCCGGCCAGCCCACCCCGATGGGGGCCCTTCGGGTTGGGCTGGTGGAGGGGCCGCGGGTAGTTGGCCAGCCGGCCCTGACCCCGCTGGGGGGCTGATCTTGGACTGGGCCAGCCATGGGGAGGAGTCATGGGTGGGTGGCAACTGGGGGGAGGGGCCGTGGGTGGTTGGCAGACAGCCCCACCCTGATTGGGGTGTTGGGGCTGATTGGGGGCCAGGCTGGCCAGGGGATGGGGGGTTGATCAGGGCCTGGATCAGGGTGGCTGGCTGCCACAGTGCGTGTCATAGCCACCAGTCATTCTGGGCATTCTGGTTGTTCTAGTCATTCTGCCATTCCAGTTGCTGGACTTTTATATATATAGATCATTTGTTAAGTGGAGCTCAGGGTGCTAGATGATGAACTGCAGTTCAACAACAGACCACAAGAGAATTTGAATTGAAAAGTTTATTATTCCCAGGGCATAGACGGTGCACACATAATACCTCAAGAGGGAAGTCGGGGCAGAGTGAAGCTAGAGAAAAACAACCTGGGCACCTTTATTCGAGAGTCTGTGAGGAAAATACCTTGGAGTTCCCAGGCCAAGGACAGATGGACAATTCCAACCAAAAGAAAGGGGCAATAAAGGAAAAGGCATTGGGAAGCAGAAGAGACTGTTGATCACAAGGGCAACTGGGGAAGTCATACCAGGAATTGACATATACATGTGACTCTGCTGGTCATTATCTAGGACATGTGTTTGAATGAGGGGCTAGTGTCAGCTTAAGGTCCCTGCAGGCCACTTGTCCAAACAAAATGGATACTGAAACAGTAATACCATCAAGTAGCTTAGCTAAACTCTTGACACTTGCCTAGAGAAAGGCCAGCATTAATGCCCACAGTGGTAGAAAGGACCGGTAAGATATTCCTAAGAGGATCCTGAAAGTAAAAGTTTGGGATACACATTCATAATAAAGAACATTCAACAAACTAAGACTGCAGGTGAATATTATCAACCAGGTAAAGAACTCTGTCTACAAACCTACAGATAACATCTTATTCAATGAAGAGAAGTTGGTATTTTCTCATAAGACCAAAATAAGGATGTCTACTCTTACTACTTCTAGAGCAAAATAAGCATGTCTACTCTTACTACTTCTATTCAACACTGTACTAGAGGTTCTAGTGAGGGCTAGAAGGAAGAAAGGAAGGAAAGGGGAAGGGAAGGAAACAGAAGAAAAGAAAGGGAATGAAGGAAAGGAATGAGGGAGAAATGGATAAATGAATGAAAAGTAACCCAAATTAGAAAGAGAAAACTAAAACTACCAATATTAGCAGATAACATGATCTTATGGAAAAAAATAAAAACAACCCTAAAATATAAAGAACTGTGAGAACTAATAACCAAGTCATCAAAATAGCAGCATAAAATATCTCTATATAAAAAAAGCTATCCTATATAATGAAAGCCCAGCGAACGAAATGGCTGAATGACCAGAATGACCGAGACTCCTTGCCCCAGCCAACCCTGCCCCCAGTGGGGACCCCCACTCCAATTGGGGTGTGGCCAGCCTGCAAACTGCCCGTAGCCCCTCACCCTGGCCATCCCCGCACCCCAGAGGGGACCCGTACCCTGATCAGGGACAGCCCCTTGCCCCGGCCTCCCCGCTCCCAAGTGGAAACCCCCACCCCTGATTGGGGGCATGGCCAGCCCGCAAACTGCACGCAGCCCCTTATCTGGGCTGGCCCCGCACCCTAGTGGGGTCCCCCCACCCTGATCCATGACCCCCATCATGGCAGTCCAGCTAGCCCCTACCCATGCACCAGGTCTCTATCCTAAATAATAAAAGGGTAATATGCAAATTGACCCTAACTAAGGAATGACCAGAACAACCGCTCAGCCAGTCATTATGAGGTGCACTGACCACCTCTCAGTCCCTTTCCCCGGCCTGCAGGCTCCAATCCTCTGATGGAAAATGGGGAATCGGGGGTGGTTGGCAGGGGACACGGGTGGTGCCAGGCCAAAGCTCCTGCCCCACCAGTTGCCCCACACACAGAGGGCAACTTGAGGCAGGGGCAGGGCCAGCAAGAGGATGGGAACAGCCATCTTTTTAGTACCTTTCCCCCCACGGTCAGACTCAGATCACCCGATGGTGAAAGGTGAACCTGGGTGGGTGGTGGTGGGGGCGGGGCTGGTGAGAGGGTAGAATGGTTGACCTCTCAGTTTGGTTTCTCCTCCTGGCTGGCAGGCTCCAAATCACCGATGGCAGATGGGGAACCAGGGGTGGGTAGCATCGGGGGTTGGGAATGGCTGCAGGCAGCTGGGGAAGATGACCCTGATTGCAGGCCAGGCCTAGGGGCCATACCCACACATGAATTTTGTGTGCTGGGCCTTTAGTATTTATACTAATAAAATCATAATATGCAAATTAGACTGGATAGCCAAACAACCTTCCGGATGTCCTTCTGGAAGACCTTCTGGATGAAGCCAGGTTTGGAAGGGCCCAGGCAGCTGCCACGGCTGCGAGAGCCGAGCCCCTTGCGCAAATTTAGTGCATCAGGCCTCTAGTGTTTATATAATTGACATAAACAATCAAAAATAAAATTAAAAAAACAATTCTATTTACAATAGAATAAGAAAGAATAAAATGCTTTGGAATAATTTTAATCGAAAAGTGTAAAACTTACAATGTGAAAACTACAACATTTCCAAAAGAAATTAAGATCTAAAGTAATAGGAAAACACTTCATGTTTATGAATAAAAAAAAATATTGTTAAAATGTCAATAATCCCACAACTAAACTATAGTTTAAATACAATGCCTATCAGAATTACAGGAGCATTCTCTGTAGGAGTTGACAAGCTGATTCTAAAATTTAATTTGAATTGCAAGGGACCCTGCAATTCAAAACAATCCTGAAAATGAAGAATAAAGTAGGAAGACAAACACCCAATCTCAAAACTTATTACAAAGCAATCAAGACTTTGTGGCACTGGCATAAGGATATACATATAGATTAATGGAATAAAATTAAGAGTCCAGAAATAAACCATACACCTATTAATTATTTTTAACAAGGTTTCATGAGTATTCAATGAGGCAAGAATAGTCTTTTCAACAAATGGTGTAGAGTAACTAAATAGCCACATGCAAACGAATGAAATTGGACCCTTTCCTCACATCATATGAAAAATTAACTCAAAATGAATCAAAGTCCAAGAACTAAAATTATAAAACTCTTAGAATGAGATAAAAGTGTAAGTCTTTAGAGTCTCATGTTTGGCAAATGATTCTTAGGTCAAGAAAGGAACATACAAAAAAGAAAAAAATGATAACTTCATAAAATTAAAAAATAAAATGCTTCAAAGGACACCATCAAGAAAGTTCAAAGACAATCCCAAGAGAAAATATTTGCAAATATGTGAAAAAGATTTATGTCTACAACATACAATAACTCATATAACACAACATAAAAATAAAGTGTAATTAAAAATGAGAAAGTAATTTGGATACACTTTCTTATCTAAAGAAATGCATAAAGGGCCAGTAAGAACATAAAAAGATGCTCAATATCATTAGCCACCAAGAAAATTCATATCAAACCAAAATGTCATAAAACTTATACTAACTAGAAAGGCTAGAATAAAAAAGTCCGATAATAACTATTGGGAAGGATATGGAGAAATTAGAATTCTCATACAATGCTGTTGCAAATGTAATATGCAGGTGCTTTAAAAAACAGCCTAGCATTTCCAAAAACAAATAGAGAGTTAACATTAGACATAGAAATTCTACTGTTAGATACATGCCCAGGAGAAATATCAATACCCATCTGTCAGACTCTTTTAACCCTTTATCCTACCATCATTTAAAAAAAAATTATCACCATCAGACACAAATAAATATTTTTTCATCTGTCCCACTACACTGGAAATTTAGCACCAGGTGTGTGGAAATACCTGTTTGGGTTCACAAATACTGTATATTTCAATGCGTAAAAGAGTGTTTGGCACTGAGAAGGTTCTCAATAATTTAACTAATGAGGATGTTATCTTTTGTAATCCTTAAAATAAAATTACAAATAACTTCACAGTCTATGTCATAGTCTAGATTATATTTGGGGTATGTAGTTTGCTGTTTTTTCCCCTAAGAAGATGCATTTCTATTTTTGTATATAAAGTATTAAATTTTTATTTTATTTAACATTATATAATGTATAATATAAAACATATTAAATATTAATTTAAATGTTATCCAAATATATAAAATATTAATTTCTAATTTTGTCTCTATGTATAAATTATTAATTTTTTAATCTTAAATATTTAATTCAAGTAAACATTTACTTTTGATTTCTGAGGGAACCTTTTAAGGTAAATGATTTACATTAATTTTGTCAAATTCTAATTAAAAGGGAGAGAACTGACTCAAAGTATTAATTTAGTTACTCAATATTCATTTGATACTTAGTATATGCCAGGGTCTAAATTAAATTCTAAAAGTTAAAAAGGTGTGTGTGTGTGGATAGGGGGGGAATTGGGTTCAATCATATGACTTCTCATTAATCTCCCATGAAGCAAGGTTGTAAATTTGAAAACCCCATTGTAAAGCCCATACTTTTGGTGTTTTAAATAAATTTCTTATTTTTTTATAGTATTTGTTTAATGCTAGAGTTTTGTTTTGTTTTTGTTTTTTATTGTTTGAAGTACTACAAATAGTAGTACATATGTCTCCTTTTTTTCCCCCCATTGACCTCCCCCCGACCTCCCCTACCCCCCAGTACCTGCCTTCATCTGCTCCCGCCCCTCCCCCCCCCCCGCCCCAGTGTCTTGTATCCATTGGTTGTGCTTAAATGCATGCATACAAGTCCTTTGGTTGATCTCTTACAGCGCCCCCCACCCAACCTCCCCTGCCTTCCCAATGTAGTTTGACAGTCTGTTCAATGCTTCTTTGCCTCTGTATCTATTTTTCCCCCATTTCTTTCCTTTAAAAAAATCTTGCCTCTGCACACTAGAAATAAACATATAATAACAAAAAATGTTTGAGTCGCAATTTCAGTGTCCAACAGTTCTGAGTCCCCGTTTCAATGCTAGTGTTTTAATGGGAAACAATGTATTGAGTTTTCACTCACAATTAGTTTAATGGGTACTATATTTTTATTGTATAGAATTGAATTCAAAGTGGTTATTCTGTTAGTCTACCTCAAAATCCTACCATTTCTACCCTTGCTAGGTAGTAAAAATGGCCCTTATAATTTAATAGATTAAAACAAACATCTTCTAATTATTTAATTTGTATTTCTTTGATTGAAATGATGTCTGTTATATTGAGGTTATTAATTATGTCTATTCCTTTTTATGAATATCCTTTTAGCTTCAATGCTCATTTTTATATATTTTTATTTTATTGATAAACTAGAGGCCTGGTGCACAAAAATTGTGCACTGGCGGGGGGGACACTCAGCCCGGCCTGTGCCTTCTCGCAGTACAGGAGCCCTCAGAGGATATCCGACTGACTGCTTAGGCCCTCTCCCCATGGGGAATGGGCCTAAGCCAGCAGTCAGACATCCTTAGTGCTGCCACAGAGGCAGGAGAGGCCCCCGCCACTGCCACTGCGCTCGCCAGTTGTGAGCCCAGCTTCTGGATGAGCAGCACTCCCCCTATGGGAGCACACTGACCACCATGGGGCAGCTCCTGCATTGAGGTTTGCCCCCTGGTGGTCTGTGAGCCTCATAGCAACTGGTTGTTCTGCCATTCAGTTGATTTACATATTAGCCTTATATTATATAGGATGCTTATTATATTTAACAGCTCATTCTACTAAAATCTTTGTAGTAATTGACTTGGGGCTCTGAACAATACAATTGCATAATACAATGAAGATAATATGATACAAAACAATAGACAAGTATATAATCCTATACAATAAAAGGCTAATATGCAAATTGACCAAATGGCAGAATGACCAGTTGTTATGATGCACACTGACCACTAGGAGGCAGATGCTCAATGCAGGAGCTGTCCCCTGGTGGTCAGTGTGCTCCCACAGGGGGAGCACTGCCAGCCAGAAGCTGGGCTCACAGCTGACAAGCTCAATGGTGGTGGTGGGAGCCTCTCCCGCCTCTGTGGCATCGCTAAGGATGCCTGACTGCTGGGTGAGGCCTGCTCGCTGTGGGGAGCTGACCTCAGCCAGCTGGTGGACATCCCCCAAGGGCTCCAGGACTGGGAGAGGACACAGCCTGGGCTGAGAGACCGCCCCACCTGAGTGCACAAATTTTGTGCACCTGTCCTCTAGTAAAATATAATTAGACAATATAAAGTTTAGAAACTATATTAGCAGTTAGTTACATATTGCACCCTCTGAAGCTAGTATTTATGCCTAGCATCTCATTGCTAATTTACCTGGTTGGAACCATTTCTTTGGCAGCCTGAGAAAACAATGTGTTTTCCATTTTTCTTTCAACCAGTCCCATGTAATTTATATGAATCTCTGTATCCAATAGCCCATTTTTGACTTTGTACTTTTGGCTAAATGTGGTTAGTATATACGACTCATATTTCTTTGGATAAGCTTGTTCCCCAAGGAATTTTGGCATATGCAGATTCCCTAAGTCTTCTCAGAACACTCTGGTTACTGTCCATGGGAAACGGGCTCTTCTAGGGGAAGGCGAGAAAAGCATTTGAAGGATTTGCACATGGGAGAGTGTGTTGTAGTGGCATGATTTCTTTGTGATGTGACATCAAAGAGCTCTTCTGGCTTCCCAATGTCCCATCTCCCTCAGTCCTGCCAAGGAAAAAGTACAACAGAGTCTTCAACAAGGCTAAGGCCAGTGCCCAGAGCTTCTGCTTCATAGTCCTTTGGAGCCTGGGCAGTCTGCTGAGGGCCGTAGGTGGTCACTAGACCCACATGGTTGGGTGCTCCTGGGTGGGAGAGAACAGGAACAAATGGGGTGAGTGTGGGTCACCAAATGAGAGAGCAAGAGCAAGAGAGCTTCTTTGTTCACCAGGAGTTATGTATTCTCAGGCTGGGAGGAACCAGAAGCTTTTTCAAAATAACCAATCAGTTCCCAAACTTTCAAAGGCTTCCATTGGTTTCAATGATCCCTTTCCCTGGTTAGACTGACAAGCCTCTAGGATCAAGCACCTCCCCTTGAGCCATTTGACTTTACTGAGCATGTTCCCCTCCCCCCACCTCCCCCACACACAATCCCTCCAGGGGGGTGAAGGGAGGAGTGTTAATCCCCTTGAAGGGACAATACTGCATTTTCTTGGGGTGCAAAGCTGTAGCTTCCTGGTGAAGCAAGGAGGCCTCTGCTTCCCAGCTGAATATGTTGTAGTGTAACCCCCATCTTATAAAGGACGCCTCAAAAAAAGGTCGAATTATGGAGTCATTTATTAAAAGCTGGCGGCATATGAGGGAGCAAAAACGCTCCAGACCTCGCAGCCCCGAACAGCTCACTACATCAGGCTTATATTGGCAGAATATCACAAAAATCACAAAAGTATTGATTACATCTTTGGATCTGGAATGAGGAACCTGTTTCGGGAAAAAGCATTTTTACAGAAGCAAAATCAAGCAACTTAGTTATCTAAAATATCTACGAATCACTGAATCAACAGAAACACATTATCTGGGACCACCTGGGCAATTTTAGAATAATTATGCTGTCTAGATTCTGAGATCACTGAGTCAACCGAAACTCAGTTATCTGTAGCTGCTGAGACAACTTAGGATCACTATCTGTCCTGGGTCCCAGAGGAATGTGCTTCGATGACCAGTGAGATCACAATGGATGGGAATTCAAACCATCATCAATAGAGTATTGAGATAGCATACAAAAGTTCAGAAAATCAAAATAACTTTTAAATGAGTACAGAACCCAAAACAGCAAGGTTGAAATATTAAACAGCAACTTTTACCCAAGTATGGTTGCTACCATACTTCAAATATGCTCAACAATGTCTGACTCTCCCTTTGCTCTCTTCCTTCATTTTAGAGAACTAGCTAATGATAACCTACAAACTGTTACAGAAGACCAAAGAAATACCAAGCATGCTTCCTAGAGAAAGGGAGGGACCCCGTTTATTAACACTAGTGGACTCTGGGAATAATTTCCAAATCAGAGTGAAGAAACAGGCAGAGAGCCTGTCTATATATATCCCGCTGGGGTCTTTGTCTTGCAGATATGCCCGCTACCCCCTTCGTGGCCCTGCAGGAAGGCCCCCAGGTGTCAGGCCACATCAGATGGTCCTTCCTGGCACCAGCATAAGGACCCTCCCCACCTCACCGCCTACCCCCCAGGGCAGTGCATTGTTCACAGTTCCATGGCCTCTGCATTTAGATAACAAGTTCTGCAAGACCAGTTTCCTCCTCAATACCACTATGACTTTTTATCCGATTTCCAAAAATCACTCCTTCTTTGCCATTATTTATCCATGGCAGTGTGTCCCTGCCTGAACCTTCATATATATATTTTATTATCCCAAATAACATTGCAGTGCAGTAGTCAACATTCTAAAAGCTACATAGTTTATTTAACTTGTTGGCCTTTATCAAATAGATAGCCAGATATTTCTCCAGCAAAAATAGGTTTATTCAGTAACTGTTCTGGCGTAAGTGACCCCAAGTCAGGACAGAGACCCCAACTGTATATTAAGGTTTGGCAGGTGACCCACACTCAGAAGCATGTGGTTCGTCATGCTCCAGCCAGGCATGACTCCTGCCCTTTGTTTTAAAGTAAATTCATCCCACATCACAAAGGTAATTTTTCTGTGCCTGTGGACCAGAACTGCAGGAGAGTGATTCCCACTGACTCAGTAGCTCCAGGAGTAGAAAATGTAAATAACTTTTGGAGATTATTAACTTTGCTCAATTCTGCTTCTATACAATCTGCTTTCGCAAGAACTACATTCTCCCATGCTTTGTAACTTTTGTAATTGCTTGTTCAACTGAAAATTTTGAGTAATGTAACTGACTTCTGACCCAAGTTTAACCAATCAGGTTCTGCCAAATCCCCCTGCGTTGGGATAAAATTTGCTTGCTCCGAGTTTTCGGGGCTCGCGCTGCTCCCTGCTGTGTCAGTGGAGATGAGGGCTCGGGCTCGAGTTCGTAATAAAGGCTTCCTAAATTTCAATTTGGCTGCCTGGCGGTCTTCATTCGCGGGTCGCACCACAGCAAAACTACAAAAAGTTCCAATTCAGCACATGCAGTCTAATGGCGAACCATGTATCAGTTCAGAGGAACAAAAAGCAGATATGCTTTTGTTATGGGATTTTTGGACTGGAGCACATGGTGTTCCCCTGGGCAGGATGGTTCCCTGGATTCTTTGTCCTTCAAAGTCGAAGATGGAAGATGGTATAGCAAAGGTGGAAATTTATTGAAGAACAAGCACAGACTCCCACGTGGGGAGGAGGAAAGAGACCAACCCAGTTCCTGTTTCCATAGTTTATAAAGGCTGCAAGACCCTGTGTCCTGATATCCCCTCTGATTGGTCAAAATTCAAGTTACTGTAGTAACTCCTGAGGCTCTCCTTCCTCCTTGTCCTCCTGTTCCCTCTGGGCTTTCTTCCTCCTCTATTTTATAAATATAGACCTTTTGTTATTCCCAGTTCCTTTATCTTATGGAATTGTAACTGTTGTCTCTCCCTTGTCTTATGGAAATGTAACCTCTGCTCTGTAGACGTGTTTTTTCCATGGAACCTTAATTTTTAAAATTTCCTAAACCTGCCTATTTCACCACTAAAATTCCTTTCATTTTCACTCAAATTGAGTTTACATGTTCATCAAAGAGAAAAATGCAATAAAATTAATAAGTAACAGCAAAGCAAAAGAATTAAGTTGCATTTTTAATCAATGAATTGGAAGCAGGTGTTAGAGAAGTTCCTCATTTCATATGTCTTCTCTGAAGAATCATGAGTATAAAAAGAGTAGCAGTAAATACATAAAGATAACTGTAATCTACTTCTATCAACATCTATTTTGATTGGGGGATCCACTATAGAGGGCTGCCTGGGAAGGCACATAGGCATTTCTTTAAATTGTTGTCAGCTGAGCCCGAGGCGATTGGTAGAGCCGCGTCTCGGTTACACCCTCCCCAAGAAGGTGGGGGGTGTTATCAGTACTGACTTTACCTTTGTCCAGGTGTCGGCCTAGCAGGCTTTGATATGTAAATCCAGGCAAGCACCAGGAATGCTAGGGATACTTCCTGGTATTTGGGGGTATAAAATAAACTTGCTGCATGGGCTCGAGGTCGTCGTCCCTGCCTCTCCATCAGAGAGGTGGCGTCCCACCTGGCTCCCAGCTTTGTTTCTATCTTTGTGTCTGGTCTCTTTCTTTCTTTTATTTCTCAATCCCTGGCCGCCTCCACTTAGAACCGGTTCGTTCATCTCTCTTTCCGTGCTGGACGTGGAAAAGGGAGATCCCGCCATATCTGGCCCCCGCTGCAGCTGGCCCCCGCAATCCACATCATCAACGTTAAGATAAAAATTGACTTTGTAATGCCATTTTTTGTTTCCATAAAATAAATTCAAAATTCAAGCCAAGAATAATTTGGACATTTACAGAATACATCATTAATAATCCTTACCCAGATCTTCTTCAATTCAATGATTTTAATTTTCTGTTGAACAAGAAGGGTTTATCAGAGAACTTAGCATCTGATTGTAAAGGGGAAATTGCAAAATGCTTTCTTTAAATTTGCATGTCTTTACCTTCTGAATAGCCATCAAAATAATTGTTTCTTAAGTGCTATTCAAATCTTTTTCTCCTGTGTTGACCCCAATCAAAGCAATTAATTCCATAATGAAGTCTTTCTTCACAAACACTATCTTATTATTATCTTGGTCTAAATTAATAACATCATGATAATAATTAGTAGATTTGAAATCATCTGTTTCTTTCTGACAGCATGTGGATTCCTTATAAAAGAGCAACAGAGATGAAAATTAGAGTAAAACATTGCAGCTGTGTTGATTGGTGTGCCCTCCTAACCTTAGCATCTGGGACATGGGCCTCATTTAAATTTGAATGTGATGTGGTTGTAAAGTTCTTTCCCTCACCAGACACAACCGCTAAGTACAAGCATATATATTATATTATGAATAACTTATATTTACTATATTATGTATAATAGGACATATTGTTGTGATGTAACCCCCATCTTACAAAGGACGCCTCAAAAAAAGGTCGAATTATGGAGTCATTTATTAAAAGCTGGCGGCATACAAGGGAGCAAAAGTGCTCCAGACCTCGCAGCCCCGAACAGCTAGCCACTTCTGGCTTATATGCAGAATATCACAAAAGTATTGATTACATGTTTGGGTCTGGAATGAGGAACCTGTTTTGCGAAAAAGCATTTTTACAGAAGCAGAATTTGAGCAAGTTAGTTATCTAAAGTATTTACGAATCACTGAATCAACAGAAACACATTATCTGGGACCACCTGGGCAATTTTAGAATAATTGTGCTGTCCAGATTCTGAGATCACTGAGTCAACCGAAACTCAGTTATCTGTAGCTGCTGAGACAATTTAGGATCACTATCTGTCCTAGGTCTCAGAGAAATGTGCTTGGATGACCAGTGAGATCACAAACCATCATCAGAGTATTCAATCATACATAAGTTCAGAAATCAAAATAACTTTTAAATGAGTACAGAACCCAAATAGCAGTTTCTACTACCATACTTCAATATAACTGTTGGAACTATTATGTAATATAATATTTATAAGAGTACACATGTAACCATTTATTTGCAACCAGGGTACATACATATGAAACAGGAATTTTGGGATAAAATAAGATAGGCTTAGGGAATATTAGAAATTATGGAAATTAAGGGGACCATGGTGGAAGCACAGGGCTTCAGAGCAACAGAAGGTGTATTTCCATAGAATAAGGAAGCTAAAAAGCTGCAACAGGTACATTTCCATAGAACGAGGGAGCTGGGGACAGCAAAAGGTCTATATTTACAAAATAGAGAGAAGGAAGCCCTTCATTCAGGAGAGGAAGAAAGCCCAAAGGGAATAGGAAAACAATAAGGAGGGGGGAGAACCTCACACGTTCCATGTGAGGTTATACCTTTGAGCCCAGGAGTTACTATAGTAACCAGTCTAAGGGAATAGTGACCAATCAGAGGGGATATCAAGGCACCAGGATCTGCAGCCTTTATAAGCCGTAGGTTAAAAGAACTCACTGGGACTCTTTCACCCTCCCTACTTGGGAGTCCATTCTGTGGGACTCTTCCCGCTCCCCACATGGGAATCTGTACTTGTTCTTCAATAAATCTCCACCTTTGCTATACCACTTTCTGTCCATGGATTCATTCTTCAATTCCGGCGGACAAAGAATCCGGGTTCCAGTCCAAAAATTCGGTATCACATACACACACATATCCCATATATATTTATATGTACCTAACCAGTGATTATTGGAAGTGTTTTTGTTACTAGAGAAATCAGTGGGCCAGATTTCCCAGACATAGTGGGAGTGGGTTTCTTAGGGGTACTGCTGAAATAAGTGATACGGGATTTTTTTGGACTGGAACATGTGGTGTTCTCCTGGGCAGAATGGCTTGTCCAGGGCTCTTTGTCGGAGTCGAAGAATGAAACCACGGACAGAAGATGGTATAGTAAAGGTGGAAATTTATTGAAGAACAAGTACAGACTCCCACATGGGGAGGGGGAAAGAATCTCACAGCACAGACTCCCACCTGGGGAAGGGGAAAGAGCCACACCGAGTTCCTTTATCCCGGTTTATAAAGGCTGAAGTTTTTGTGCCTCGACATCCCCTCTTATTGGCCACTATTCCCCTTCGATTTGGTCACTATAGCAACTCCTGAGCTCAAAGATCAAACCTCACATGGGACAGGTGAGGCTCTCCCTCTTTATTTTGTAAATATGGACTTTTGCTACTCCCAACTTCCCTGTCTTATGGAAATGTAACTCCTGCCTCTTTGCAGCCTGTGCTTTTTCCATGGACCCCCTTAATTTTAAAAAATTCTTTACACCTGCCTATTTTACCCCTAAAAATTCCTTTATCATAAACATTTTCAGAAGCCCACATGGGAGAATGAGACCTGGTCACAGGCTTTATTTGCATGGAGTTACATTCCTAGGGTTGTAAAGTCCCATGCCCCTTAACCCAATCCTGAAATAGGTGCAGCTGGGGTTCCAGTAGAGCCAAAATCAAGGCCAGTGTCAGAGCTTCTGCTTCCTGTTGCAGCCAGGTCCAGTCCAGCGTTAGGCTGGTTAAAGTCCGTCAGTCCATTGTGTGCACCCCACACAGCCATGAGCCGTTTGGGCGAATGCAGGGGTGCATGCCCCCTGCAACAGGAGTCCCAAGAGTTCCAAGGACCAAGAGCCAAGAGGGAGTGCTCCTTTGTTCAGAAGTTTAAGTATTCAGGTTTTGTGCCCTTCTGGTGGCCACTGACTGTCTTCTAGATGTGACTGACAGACAGGAAGGCACCTTCCCACATCACTTAGACTTTACTGGGAATGTATCTAAACTGTCTTTGTCCAGTCCCTTCCCCCACTGATCAGCAAGGAACAGACTTAGAGAGTGTTAAATTAGCAAAACTATAAATGGCATGCTTATATTATCTAGTCTTCATTTTATTCCTCTCCTACTTAATAATACTTAGGTTATTATAACAATATCATTATCATCATGATTAGCTAGTTAATAGGAAGAGAGCAAAAGGGAGAGTCAGACATTGTTGAGCATATTCAACTGGGAAGCATAAGCCTTTTTGTTACACCAGGAAGCTACAGCTTAAAAAGATCGTTCCTCCAAGGGGGTTAACATTCCCCCCTGCCCCCCCCTCGCCCCCCCCCTCCCGCTTACCCCTTCAGGTATGGGCTAATGGAGGGAGAAAAGAGAGACAGGCACCAGCACAATAGACATAGAGGTGGCGCAGGGGAGGTGCTTGCTTGTCAGTCTAGCCTGGGGAACGGATTGGCTATGGGGTGGACCCCATCATAAGAGCACGAGACCTTGGAAAGCTAATTAATAGTTTGAAGAAGCTCCTTGGTAAAATCAAGCTCTCCCTTGTCCTGGGCAAAACCAAGAGCTCCCTCTCACTTGTTCTCTCTTGTTTGCTCTGGCGCTCTCTTGCTCTATGACCCACACTCGTCCATGTGTTTGCCTGTTCTCTCTCCAAAGCCACGTGGCCTTAAGCAGTTGCATGGCCCGTGGCCATGTGGACCCCACACAGAATGGACTGCATCTGGGAACACAAGCTAAGTAACCTAGCCAGATACTGGACTGGTCTTTAATATGGAGCAGAAACTATGGGCAGAGGCCTTTATTCTGGCCTTGACGAAGACACAGTTGGACTTTTTCCATGACAAGATGGACAGAGATGGGACTTTGGAGGAGAACTCCCTTAATTTTACATCATTAAAAAAGCTTTCTATGAAATGCCACCCTCCCAAGAGGGCCTCAGTGTTATAATAATGTAACCCTTCTAATGTATGAAATAATTGTGTGAAATGTTTGCTGTATGGAAACCCCCAATACTCTGTAACTTCCAAAATTAATGAACACTCCACTATCTTGATGTAAAAGCTCTGAGCCCTTAAAGTGTAAACACCCTGCTCCCAGCATAAGGCACACCGTCTCGCCCACACTGATAAGGACACAAGTTGTTTACCACAGTCTATATAACTCTGAGATGGCCTTCAGTTGAGGTCTCCTGCCCGATAAGAGGAGGACTCCACGTCGCCCTGATTGCTCTGCTGTGTGAGCCTGAACCAACTGCGGCCACCTGTCTGTCTCTCTTCCTCGTCTGTCCTTCAGTGTGCATCGCCGGGTGGCCTTTGCTGGAGCCTAGGACCCATTAGGAATAGGAAAATAAACCCTGTGTGATTGCATACTAATTCTGTCGTGTGTGTCATGTGTTCTGGTTCGGCTCAGCTGTCTAGACATTTGAAGTACCAGGGGATAGGCCGTTATTGCTGACTCCTGGTCACCTGCGTTTGTCCCACTAAGTCTAGACAGATAATCAATTAATTGGGGCATAGTTGGGACAATCAGTAAATTCATTTCCTCAAGAAACCCCAAGAACTCCACTTCCACAGATAACAGAGCATCCTTATATATTTTTACCACAGTTTTGTTTATTTAAAAGATTCATACCTAACTGTACTGAAATGCGGAAATTAAACTGAAATGTGTTGTTCTCCTCTGGGCAGGATGCAAAGGTGATTTCCCAGGTTCTTGTCCAGGTGGATTCAAAGACTGAAGCCAAGGACAAAAGGTGCCATCGGAAAAGGTAGACATTTATTGGAAAAACAGGCACAGACTTTCAGGTGGGGAGGGGTAGAGAGACACATTATGTCCCTCTTTCCTAAGGTTTAGAAAGCCTGCAGTTTGTATCCTGACATCCCCTCTGATTGGTTACGATAGCAGCTTCAGAGCTCAAACCCCTCAAACCCCACGTGGGGTCCTCCTCCTGATCTCCATTTGTTTTTCCACTCCCTGTGGCTTTTCCCCTTATTTCCTGTGAATGGGTATGTTCCTCTCCCTTTAGGCTGTGGTGCCTTTAGTTCTTTGCTATTATATGCCTTCTGGCAACTCCCAGCCCCCCAGCTTTGCAGTCCTCCCCCATGAACCCTCTTTATTTCCAAAACTCCCTAAACCTGCCTATTTTACCCCTAAAAACTCCTTTCAATAGCATTTATATAGTCATTACAAAGTTATAATTGGTATGATCCTAACCGGTTACATCCTGTAATGCTATAATATCTTTGCAATTCGTACACTGAGGTCCAGCATTTTTACACAACTTTTCTGCGTAACATTACCTGATGTGGCATCATGGCAGTGCTATGAAGGTATTTTGCTTTATGCGTGTTCCCAATGAAAACCTTTCTGAGAAATAGTTTTCCATTTGTACCACCTACAGTTTAATGTCCATAATTTACCTAGTTATTCCAATATGATTCATATGTATATACACATATATATTCATCTAACTCATTAATACAAATAAAAATTATTATTGCAGTTATTTGTACATGCCCTCAGAATATTCTAATTATGTTTAATATTGTACCTCTGTAAGTAAAATAAAGAAACATTACAGCATTTGGGTCCATTTTCCACTCTTAATGACATAATCACAGTATGTATTACAATCTTTACAAGATATTATTGTGTTTCCTTAGTAAGTAAACCATAATGTACTTTAGAGACAATAGGAAAACATCATCCTTTACATTTCTGGCCCCTTTAATTTCTTTCTGAATATTCTCATTTCATTTCCTTTCAGCCTAAAAAACTTTCTTTTATTATTTCTTTTATTATATTCTGGTGTCAATAAATTTTATCTGAAAACATCTTTATTTCATTTACATTCTTGAAGGATATTTTTGCAGGATATATTTTTAAATTGACAGAATTTTTTTCAGTTAGCACTTTTAAAAGTTATTCTTATTTTTCAATTACAGTTGACATTCAATATTATATTAGTTTCAGAAACTATGAGGCTGCAAATCATCCCAGATCCTGGAATGGAATGAATTCAGTGACTTTAATACAAAGGCTCAAGTGAGGACAATTTTCAACAGAACTAGATTTTAATTTTTGTTTTTGTAAAATATATATAACATAAATTTTGTCATTTTATTCACCTTTAAGTGTACTGTTCAGTGGCATTATGTACATTCACTACAAATTTCACCTGAGATATGATTAAATTATGTTCATCATTCTCTGGTAAAGCACTATTAGAATTAATCTTGGTTTTTGCCTACTTAAAATTATAAATGTGTTTCCTTCATTTTGATTTTGTAATTGGTCTTTAATAAAATCTCTTGGGCTTTTATATGAGATAAAAATGAAAAACAGTCATTAACTAGTTGATTATTTTTCACTGTCAGATGAATCTAATATAATTTATAATAAAATTTCTATATAAAACAACTTGTCACTATTTGTACTAATTTCTCAATTTATTACATTAAATTTTGAAAGCCAATTTTGTAACTTTTAAAGATTGTTAAAAATAAACAAAATTACCTTAAAATACAAATCTCATATATATCTATATGTATCTATACATATATAGACTAATTATTTTAAATTCTTCAAGTATTAAAATACATGCAAAACTGTAATAACAAGTATTACACAACTAGAGGCCTAGGACACAGACCCCCGAAATTCTTGCATGGGGGTGTGTGTCCCTCAGCCCAGCCTGCACCCTCTCCAATCTGGGACCCCTTGAGGGATGTCCGATTGCCCTTTAGGCCTGATTCAGGTAGGTTCAGGCCTAAATGGACAGTTGGACATCCCTCTCACAATCCAGGACTACTGGCTCCCAACTGCTCGCCTGCCTGCCTTCCTAATTGCCCCAACCGCTTCTGCCTGCTAGCCTGATCACACCCTAAACACTCCCCTGCCAGCCTGATTCATACCTAACTGCTCCCCTGCCATCCCAATTGCCCCTAACTGCCTTCCCCTGCAGGTCTGGGTCCCTCCCAACTGCCCTTCCCTGCAGGCTCAGTCACCCCAACTTCCCTCTTCTGCCAGCCTGGTCACCCCTGACTGCCCTCCCCTGCTGGCTTGATCACCCACAACTGCCCTCCCTTGAAGGCCTGGCCCCTTCCCTGCTGACCTCCCCTGCTGGCCATCTTGTGTCCACATGGCGGCAGTCATCTTTGACACATGGGGGCAGCCATCTTGTGTGTTGGAGTGTTGGTCAATTTGCATATTACTCTTTTATTAGATAGGCTAGAAGCCTGGTGCACAGGTGGAGGCTGGCTGGTTTGCCCTGAAGGGTGTCCTGGATCAGGGTGGGGGTTCCCTTGGGGCATGGGGCAGCAGCCTGGGTGAGGGGCCCGTGGTGGTTTGCAAGCTGGCCACGCCCCCTGGTGACCCAATCAGAGGCTCTGGGATCTGGGCTTTATTTATCTTCTATAATTGAAACTTTGTAGCCTTGAGCGGAGCCAAGCTTCCTGCTCACTCTGTGGCCACAGCCATTTTTGTTGGGATTTATTTATCTTCTATAATTGAAATTTTGTAGCCTTGAGTGGAGGCCTGGGCCTGCCAGGGCTGGCGAAAAGCTTGGCTTCCTCCATTGCTGGGGAAACCCAAGTCTCCTGCTTGCTCCAAGGCTGCAATCATCTTGGTTGGGTTAATTTTCATACTCGCTTCTGATTGGCTGGTGGGCTTGGCTTATGGGTGTGGCAGAGGTACAGTCAATTTGCATATTATTCTTTTATTAGGTAGGATATCATGATTCTTTTACTTAAACTTATTCTGACACTCAACACTATCAAATTAATTCATTATACCTATGATATTTAATCCTATTGTTAAAATATTCTTAAACTAATAACCATAATTATTTTCATATCCTCTAAGATGTTCATAATATTATTTCAGTATTTTTGTAGGGTTGCAGGAAAAATAAAATTTAACTCTCAGGCTAAGCTGGGGTTTAGATTTCAACTGTCATCTAACTCATTTTCATTAGGAACAGGGAATCAAAGGAGATGCAAAACAATAGCTACTGTAAAATCCTAGCTCAGCATATCTTTACATTACGATTATAACTATGTATACATTATGACCCTTCCTCCACACACACAAATACACACCCATACAAACACACAATTATAGTCAGAATTTGTGTGTGTGCACTTATATTGGAGAATATATATGAAAAAATACCTTTTATCATTTGTACTGCACTTAAATCCATTAAAAAAAGTAAATTTGTCTCTTTGCATGGTAAATTTTTATTCATCTTGCCCCCTACCAATTTCTTGATGAATTCTTATAGGACAGAGTCTGTATTTTATTTCTCTTTCATTGTTTAAGTGCCAAATACAAAATCTAGCTTTAAATAAGCACTGAATAATATTCAATGGAAAAGACATTCAGTATACTCCATTGGGCTTTCTTTCTTTTTCTTTTTTTCTTTTTTTTCAATCAGCTTGAAAGTCAGATCAGAGCCACAGATACCACACTCCCAGCAGTCACATCCCTTGGAGATTGGCTGTGCGATGCCAACCACGCATCCTCCCTGGGCTCGCCAAGGATTACAGACCTGAGGTGTCACAGCATGTAACAGAGCCCTTTTACCCCTCAGAGCACTAGTAAAACCTGATAGGAAGGAGGCAGCTGGGCCACTGGGCTTTTAAAAGGATGACATATCAGATCCTTAGACCTGTAACATTCTTCCTCTGTATTAGAAAAGGTTTTCTATATTACAACACTAGTATCTCTTCCACAATATATCTTTCTTTTATTTGTCTTGCCAAACATAAAATTATAAACATGAAGACAAAAATAATCATTTAGTACTTGTTTCATAGATAACCTCTTTCTATATTACATTAACTGTAGATTAATCTCTCCTTCCTTATCCACTTGGGTAGAAAAAAATATATAATTGTCTAACAATTTATTCTTTTGCTTATAAAAATTTTGACTCACTGTAACTCACAAAGATTTTAGGTAGAAACTTGCGTGACATGGAGAAAAATTCAAGTTTTTCCATTAACATGACAGGTATCTCACATTTTCAATAAATAAGAACAACAAAAAATCTTCTGAATCATTTTAATAACATCTTGAATTTCACAATGAGTAATATTATTTAAAAATTACTAGTTTAGAAATACTTCTTTAATTATTTTCAGATTTTAAAAACATTTTATGAGAAATGTAGACATATCCCCTTCCTTAGAATCTCTACCTTAAATTATTTGAAGGTTGCTCTCTGGATTTTTTTTTTCTCCAGGATAATATCCACTGCTTTTTTAACCATTCTCAAATGTTGTATCATTTTTGTCCTAAGATTTAAAAGTATACTGCAAATACACTCTTTTTCCTATTTTGTGAAAAAGGAAACTTAAATACACTTTGTAATCAATTTACTCTGAAATCAGCCACAAAGAGTTGAGGCACATACAAGCATTTAAAGTCTGAGTACTATGCAAGATTTGAACTGTTCTACAAGTATTAGCAATTAAGGCTATCAGAATTAATGGAATATCTTTCAGAGAAAGTGTGGAATGAGGAATCAAAGCTGAGAACTGGGCCCTAAAAAATTGTAAAGAACTCTGAAAGACAAGGTGAAGTGGGAGCATATTGTGTAAACAAAGATGGAAGTTACATGTCAAACAGAGGGGTGTGTTCAGGCAAGGTAAATGAAGACCCAAATAGAAATTCTTTATTAAATCAGAACATTTTACAAAAACATAACTATGCATCCTTATATGTACTTGTGAAATTGACATTTGCTGTTAAGTTGCCAATAACTTAAACATAAGGAAGAGGAAGGAAGGAAGAAAGGAAGGAAGGAAGGAAGGAAGGAAGGAAGGAAGGAAGGAAGGAAGGAAGGAAGGAAAGAAAGAAGAAAGGAAAGGAAGAAACTGTATCCATCTCTTTCTAGTCCTGGTATACCTATTCCCCATCCATCCCAGCCCCAGGCAAAATCCATTTACATTTTAATGTCAGGTTTTTGTTCTGCAGCCAAACCTTGTACCCCTAATTTCATTTTTTAACTATTCTTACAGATGGAGAGATTTTTATTTTTATTTTTGTTAATAGAAATATGATGTTCAGATTTCTGTGCTAATGATTCATGTACCATGAACATTTAAATGATTTCTTAGAAAACAAAGAAACAGAAATACAATAAATAGTTCTTGAACCAGGCTGGCATGGCCCAGTGGTTGAGCATTGACCTATGAAACAAGAGGTCACAGTTCGATTCAGGGTCAGGGCATATGCTGGAGTTGCAGCCTCCATCCCCTGTGAGGTGTGCAGGAGGCAGCCAATCAATGATTCTCTTTCATTATTAATGTTTCTATCTCTCTCCCTCTTCCTTTTCCTTCCTTTTTAAATCAATAAAAAATGTAAAAAAACAATTCTTGAGCAAAAAATGTTTTACGACTTAATTGATGAAATATGTATCAAATATATTTAAATGTATATAATTTTAGACCCAAATATACATGTACTTTTGCAACTGCAATTCTAGTAAAGAACTTCACTCAATATTAACAAAGAAAATCAAAATAGGACCCTTGATGATTCTATAGTTAATAACTTCATTACAATTTTGTTTTGGGGTTCTTTCATGATTAATAACATACCATGAATTTGTCTAATGGAACAGGTTTTGTAAATAAGTTACTTACACTGACATGTAGAAACTTAGATTCAACAACAACCACTGAGATCACTAAGGCCAGCCACTTCATTTTCCAGAATTAAAACAACAACAAACTTAGAAAACAGTATTCTGTGCCCCCGGTAACTAAATCCTAAACTTGGCTTGCTCTTTGTTTTACCAGAGAATCAAACTTCCCGTCACTCATGGGAGCTAGGTGGTGGTTCTTGGTGTACCGCTGGAATAAGAATTTCAGAAGCCCCCATAGGAAGATTGGATGTGGGAGAAGGCTTGTTTGTATGAAGTTACATTCCTCGGTTCCGAAGTCCCATTTCCCTCAAGCCAGTCCTGAAGGAGGTGCAGCTGGGAGGTCCTCAGGGCCAGAAGCAGGCCCGTGTCCAGAGCTTCTGTTCTATGCTGCAGCGGGTATCGTTCAGCGTCCAAGCCAATTAAAGTCCATTAGTCCACTGTGGCGTCACACATGGCGGGAGCCACGTGGGCACAGGGGAGCACATCCCCCTGACACAGGAGAGCCAGGGACCCGGTGCACCAGAGAGAGAGTAAAAACCAAAAGTGAGAGCACGTTTGTTTAGAAGTTTAAATATTCATGTTTTGTGGTGGCGGACGTTTGTTTAGAAGTTTAAATATTCATGTTTTGTGGTGGCCACGACTTTTCTGGCCAATTACCTGTTTCCAGGTGTGATTGATGGGCAAGCACCTTGTCATCAGACCTTACTGGGCATGCGTCTATCTGGTCTTCCCTCTCCTCCTCTCCCGTTAAATAATAACCAGATTATTATAACAGCATTATTTATACTCCAAATTTTGTGATTGTTTACTTACAAGAGTGACAATAAATTATAAAGAAATTTGTGATATTTTTGTTACTACAGAAATGTCCATTTGAGGACTCAGCAAAACTCTAAATTCTCCTATTCTATTTTAGAGATGGTTAGATTGAGATTTTACAGAAAAGAAGCTAACAATTCACATAATATAACAATGAAATAAACATACATGAGGATTGACTTTATTTTCTAGAACAGTTTTTTCATGGAAAAAAATGATTTTAATTACAGATGAGCAACTGTAAAAGAATGGAAATACTAATATTTAAATGATGCACTTGTTTTTCTACACCTGCTAACAGGTGCTAAAGTCTGTTTGGATTCTCTGAATGGAGAGTTCTGTAGCCAACGTGTCATTATCATAAAAACCAAGATAAAAAAGTCTATGAAATATTGAGGCTGATTTAGTTTTCAAATGCAAAGCAGCAGCTGTATTAAAGCATAAGGCTACTGAAAAAACCTCGAGAGAAACAACTGCCATCTTTAGTCATGGGATGTGCTCTCAGACAATGAGCAGACTGATTGAACACAAGAAAATGGAAAAATTCATCATGTTCTTAACAACAAGTTTCATCTCAGGAAACCGATGTGTGGCGAGCTGCAGCCGGTCATGCTTTCACTCAACAGAGAAAACAGAGGTGATTGATAATGGGTGGATATAGGTAGAAATAAATTGCTTTTGTTAAAATTATATTCACTTTTTAAATAACACCATTTATAAAAGTTTTCAGTCCAAGAAAAGTTTTTCTACAACACATATGTATATATAAATATATGTTTATATATATGAAGGTATATATATATATATATATACACACACATGTATGTAAATATGAGTGTGTGCATTTATTTATAGGAAAGAAAAAAAGGAAGGAAAGAAGGAGAGAAGAAAGAAAGAAATGAAGGAAGAAAGGGAACTCAGACAAAACCAGTTATTGATAGATCACCCTAATAACCTTACCAATATTATTTTTATTTAATATGTATTTTACTTTATACAAGTGTGTACATTCAAAAGCAGGACTAATTGACACATTCATAGCCATTTGTATGTTTATGGGAGGCAGCAAAGATTATACTGAGTTGATTATGAAAATATGAAACACCAAAGCAATTCCAACAAAGAATGCTTTAAAAAATGAGATTAATATACTTTCAGCTGTGCTAAAAGTTCAATATAAGAAAAAACTATTAAAGGAAGGATGATTTCATTGTGTAGCAAAAGAGTTGTTAAATGCATTTTTTGTTATAAAACTCTACTAGAGTCCCAGTTCACAAATTAGTGCACGGGTGGGTTTCTGGGGGTGGGGTGGGGAGGGCGGGTTGCAATTGGTCCTCCAGGCAGGCAGTCGGATGCCCTTGTTGGCCCAGGATCCAGATCTATCCCACTGATGTTCGCACAGGTTGTCTGGGAGCCAACCTGGTGGCTGCTTTCATATTCTTTCTTCCTTGAGGAGTGTCTAGGGAAGGGAGGTGGATGTGGTGCCTGAGGCCAACTTCCAGGTGGCTGGTGATGCTGTCGGGATCATGCCGGTGGCTCTGGCCTGTCAGTGCCTGGTTGAGCCATGGCCAGCCTGAGAAGGGGCCGTGAAGACAGACAAGAGAATACAGTGGGGGCCAGGTAGGACACTGTTCTCAGATGGAGAGACAGTGCCACAGCCTATAAGTTGAGTCTTTATTTTATAGTCAAATCCCACGAGGCAAAGCAAGGGCATGGGCAAGATGTTTATAATGTTCTCACAAGTTTCAAATCTCCTTAATTACAATCACCTGAGAACTCTATCAAGCTTTGTTTTGGCAGCACTTGCTGTACCTCCCACAGCCTACATCACTCATCCACCTGGAACCACAGGTTTGGACCATAAGGTCAAGCTTACAACCATAGCCTTTGGCTATAATTGTGCTGGGAGGGCTTTGCCCTCAGCGCTGGGACCTGCACGTAGCTTTACCACGAGAGGACTGTGCCCTCTCATTAGTCCGAGGCTTGAACCTGTCCAAATACTAGCCACTCTCCACACCTGGCCCATTCTCTCGAGATTGGACTTGCAGGACTACTGAGGGAGTGACTGGCACTGGGCTGGTGAGCCACTGGGACAGGTCTGTCAGCTGAGTGGGGCACCTGCTGTGGGAGTGCACTGACCACCACTGGGCAGCTCCTGCATTGAGCATCTGCCCCCTGACGATCAGTGCATGTCATAGCGGCCAGTTGTTCCAGTAGTTCCAGTCGCTCAGTCGCTTAGGCTTTTATATATATAGATTAGAGGCACGATGCACTAAATTTATGCAAGGGGCTTGGCCCTTGCAGCCACGGCAACTTGCCTCAGCCCTCACAGCCCAGGCTTTGTCCAGAAGGTCATCGGAAGGACGTCTAGTCTAATTAGCATATTATGCTTTTATTATTATAGACTAGCGGCCTGATGCACAAAATTCTTGCAAGAGCAGGCCTTCCTTCCCCTGGCTGCCGGCAATGGATTCCCTCTGGCACCTGGGACCCAGGCTTCCCTCGCAGCCCAGGCTTCGTCTGGAAGGTCGTCCAGAAGGATGTCCAGTCTAATTACTTTTATTATTATAGACTAGAGGCCTGGTGCACTAAATTCATGGATAGGGGGATTCCCTTAGCCCAGTCTGCACCCTCTCCAATCCAGGACCCCTTGGGGGATGTGCGCTGGCCTGGTTGCCCCGCATTGCCCCCCCTGCTAGACTGGTCACTCCCAATTGCCTCCCCTGCCAGCCTGGTCTTTCCTCATGACTCCCCCTATTGGCTTGAATGCCCCCAAGTGCCCCCCCTACTGGCCTGGTCACCCCTCACTGCCCCCGCTGCCAGCGTGGTTGCCACCAACTGCCCCTCATGCCTGCCTGGTTGCCCCTCACTGCCCCCCTCTGCCAGCCTGGTTGCCCCTCACTGCCCCCCTGCTGGCCTGGTCACCCCATGCAGCCTGCTGTTCGGTCATTTGGTTGCCCTTCACTAATCCCCCTGCCAGCCTGGTCACCCCTCACTGCCCCCCCTGCTGGCCTGGTTGCCCCACGCAGCCTGCTATTTGATTGTTTGGTCACCCCTTACTGTCCCCCTGTCGGCCTTGTTGTCCCATGCAGCCTGCTGTTTGGTTGTTACTGTGAGGGCGTCTTGACCAATTTGCATATTAGCCTTTTATTAGTATAGATGTCCCTTTTTAAATGATCATCACAGAATTTTTTTCTAAGAAGATTCTTTTTCTCTCAAAATGTTATCCATGGAAGTGGGATATCTTTTTCTCCACTGAGTGCTGGTGATGGAGTCCTCTTGAGAAAAATAATTTTCTGAGACTCACATGGGAGGATGAGTGATTTTTATTTTCATGGAATTACACCCCTGGGTTTCCAAAGTCCCATATCCCTTAATCCAGCCCTGTAAGAAGTGTAGCTGGGGAGTCAGTAGAGCTAAAATCAGAGCCAGTGTCCAGGGTGACCAGGGTTTCCATCCCATGTTGTAGCTGGGTCCAGTGTCAGGCTAATTGCAGTCAATTAGTCTATTGTGTGTGGGGTCCCTGTTCACCATGTGGCTCAATGCAGGGGAGCAGGAGCATGAGAGCCCCGCAAGTCAGGAGTAAGCACACCGTGCCAAGAGCCAAGAGGGCTAACTCCTTTGTTTAGGGATTTAAGTATCCAGAATTTCTCACTCTTGCAGTGGCCACACCCATTCTGGCCAATGACCTGTTCCCAGGTGTGACTGTTGGGAAAGTTCCTTTGCGATGTCACCCCAGCTTTACTGGGCATGCATCTATCCTCCACCCGCCTTCCCCCAGTGATCTATGGGTAATGGACCGGTGGCTTCCTGAGGAGCATAAAGTTTTAGCTTCCTGGTGAAGCTTCCCAAATGACATGCCGGTAATAGTTGGCCTTTCCACAACAGTATCAAAAGCCAGAATAGTTCTATTGAGATACACATTTTGCCTTGAGAGAGAGAGGGAGAGGGAGAGGGAGATTGAGAGAGAGAGAGAGATAGATAGAGAGAGAGAGAGAGAGAAAAAAGAGAGCAGAAGAAAGTACAGTGTTCCATGTAATTGCAGACTCTAGTGTTTTTGTTTTAGGTGTGTTTTGGTGTGCTTGTGTGTGTGTGTGTGTGTGTGTGTGTGTGTGTGTGTGTGTGTTTCTGATCCTGGTTCTTTTTCATTTACAATCAGAGAACCAAAGCATGGTAGTAGAAGGAAGTAGTAAAAGTTTAGTATGTGAGGATAATTATAATAGGATTATAGAGCAAGGAGGAAGAAGATTGGTCTTACAGAACAGCATAGCTGAAATTGCTAACACTTTTTATAAAGATTTTTTTATTGATTTCAGGGCGAGGGAGAGAGAGAAAGAAACATTAATGATGAGAACAAACATAGACCAGTTGCCTCCTGCACGCCCCCTACTAGGGATAGAGCCAGTAACCCGGGCATGTGCCTGATTAGAAATCAGTGACCTGGTTCATGGGATGACGCTCAATCACTGATCCACATCGGCCTGGTCAAATTGCTAAAATTTTAATGAGTATATATGACTGTAGGATAAGTATCAATTACTGATATTAGCATTGATTAATAATATGGGAACTAGAATAATGAAGATTAATTTGGAGGCTATTCCTACATTTTATAGGCATTTTTCTGCCTTAGCTATTGTCTCCATGCTTCTAACAATACTTTGTAATTGCTTTCCTTTATTTCTTAAAAAATATATTTTTAAAACATTAAATAACATATAATCTTTGCAAAAGTGGAAAATGCCATAAAGTATAGATTTTTAAATAAAGTTACTAATTACTTTAACCACCTACAAGTATCACTTATAAAAAGTGTTGCATATCTTCCCAGCTATTATTTATTTTCCTCACGTAAGCAATGATTCCAAGTCCATATACTGAATAACATTTTCCTCCGCTTTCTCATCTGTAAAATTAAAAAAATACATTAACCTCATCATAAACTTACAAAGATAAAATGTAAAAACCTTTAGAGCAGTGACTGGCTATAATTAGCATGCTCTGATCAAACAATAAATATGAAAAATAATTATGTCTCAGCTATTTTTCTAGGCCAGAGCTATTCAATAGAAATAAAATGTAAATACAGCTAAATACAGCTACACTGAAAAAGAAGAAATATTTCAAATAATCAAATTAACCTTACATCTCAAGAAACTAGAAAAAGAACAAACTAAGTTTAAGATTATCAGATGGAAGGCAATAATAAATTTATTTATTTTTATTTATTTTTTGATTTTATTGATTTTTTACAGAGAGGAAGGGAGAGAGATAGTTAGAAACATCGATGAGAGAGAAACATCGATCAGCTGCTTCTTGCACACCTCCTACTGGGGATGTGCCCACAACCAAGGTACATGCCCTTGACCGGAATTGAACCTGGGGACCTTTCGGTCCGCAGGCTGACGCTTTATCCACTAAGCCAAACCGGTTTCGGCCAATAATAAATTTAGAGAAGAAATAAATGAAATGGAGAATAAAAAAACAATGAAAAAGCTAATGAAACAAAATTATTTTACAAAAGATAAACATAAATGACAAATCCATAAGTAGACTAATCAAAGAACAAAAAGAGAAGACCAAAAAATCAAAAATGAGTAAAGAAACATTACAAATGACACCACAGAAATTAAAAAGACATTAAGGAACTGTTAAAAGCAATCATATGCCAATAAATTAGATAAGATAGGAGAAATGGATGCATTCCTAGAAACATATAACTTACTAAGACTGAATTATGAACAAATAGAAATTCTGAACAGACCAACAACAATTGAGGCAATTGAATAAGTGATTAAAAGTTTCCCAATAAAGAAAAGTCCAGAAGTAGATAGCTTCACAAGTGAAGTCTATCAAACATTTAAAGAATTAATACTAATACTTCTTAACTCTTCCCAAAATAGGAGAACAGTTCCAAATGCATTTTATGAGTCAACATCACCCTAATACTAAAAGCCTGACCAAGACATTTCTAAAATAGGAAACAATAGAGCAATATTCCTGGTGAATATAAATGTAAAATCCGGGATAAAATATTAGCAATTCACCAGCACATTAAAAGGATCATACACTATCATCAAGTGGCATTTATGTCTGGGGTGCAAGGAGGGTAAACACATGCACATCAATCAATCAATATTATAAAACAAATTAACACAATAAAAAAATAAAAATTACAGGATCATTTAAAAAATGCAGAAAAAATGTTTGACAATATTGAACATTCTTTCATAATACAGGCTGTCGACAAATTAAGTATAGAAGGAAGTTACCTCACAGAGTAAAGACCACACATGGAAAGCCTGCATCTAACGTGATAGTCATGGGAAAAACTGAAAAATGTTTATCTAAGGTCTGGACCAAGTCACAGATACCCACTCTGGCCACATTTATTCAGCATGTACAGGAAGTCATAGCTAGAGCAATTAGGCAAGAAAAAATGATGTCCAAATTAGAAAAGAAGAAGTAAAATTATTACCCCTGTTTTTAGATGACATGATTTTTAAAAATATATCTTTATTATTGAAAGTATTACACATGTCCTCTTTTTTCCCCCACTCACTCCCTCTATCCTCTTACTGTACCCTCCCCAGGCCTTCACCACCTATTGTCCATGTCCATGGGTTATGCATATATGCATACAAGTTCTTTTTAAATATCTTCCTGTCCCTCCCTCCCCCCTTCCCTCTGAATTTTATCAGTCTGCTGTATGCTGCCATGTCTCTGGATCTATTTTGTTCATCAGTTTATTTTGTTCATTAGATAGCACATTTAAGTGAATCACATGATACTTGCCTTTCTCTTACTGGCTTATTAAACTTAGCATAATATTCTCCAGGTTTCTTTCCTATGGTGTCTCAATAGGTAAGAGATCCTTATTTTTTATAGCTGCATAGTATTCCATGGTGTAAATGTAGCACAACTTTTTTATCTACTCATCTGTTGATGGGCACTTGGGCTGTTTCCAGATCTTAGCTATTGTAAATAGTGCTGCTATGAATTTGAGTACACATATATTTTTTTGTGATTGGTGTTCTGGGATTCTTAGGATATATTCCTAGAAGTGGAATCACTGGGTCAAATGGCAGTTCCATTTTTAATTTTTTGAGGAAACAACACATGATTTTATATGTAGAAAAACCTAAAGGTTATACATACACACACACAAAGTGTTAGAACAAAAACCAAATTCAACATACAGATCAACATACTTCAGTAATATATAATGTCTATAGTTTGTATTATATATTATTTATAAATGGCTTTCCCAACAAATTAAAATAATATACATATTTACTATATGCAGCCCAATGTATACGCAGCAAATGTTGAGGGAATAGTTATGAATTTCTCATTTTAAAGATACAGACTTGACATAAATGTTAAGGGGAAATCTCATCTTGTTTGTTTAATATGATGAGAAGGAACAGGAGATCATTCATGTATCTAACTATCTATGTGCCTACCTTATTCAGAGCATGGAATTGCAAGTCAACTGAGAATAATTTGTTATCAACTCAACTACTGGATCCTTGACAGTTTATACATAGGTGAAATAAAAGGGCAGATATTGAGGTTATTAAAACTAATACCAACTTATTTTTAAGTGATTTTTGAAATGGAAGTTAAGCAGACCAGGTAATGGAACTGATCGATGTATGTATGAGCTGAGTGAATCATTCATTTGTTCACTCAGAAATACTTAATGAGAGAATTCTGTAAGCTAGAAACTGGACATAGAGCAGAGAACAAAAAGATAGGACTTTACCTTTGTAGAATTTAAGTCAATTGAGGCTTGAGATAAACTAATGAGTAAGAGCATTGAAATGAAAAACCATAGAAAGGAAATAAGTATGTGGATTATATAGGGAGTTATTTGGTGAGAGACAGAGTATTCAGAAACTGGTCTCTAAGAAGGTGACATTTATGGACACTGCTTCCACATGACCAAATCAATTAGATATTTTCTATGTGGAGAAATAAATTTGTCTCTATATTTAAAAAGCCACAACTCTCAGCAGCGGGTAATAACTAGCTTGTACTTAACTCAGAAATCTGTGATAGTTGGGAGTCAAAAGATCGAGGCTGGGCTTGGCTGGAAGAGGTAGACATTGCTTCACATGTCACTTAACCTCTGGGACCAGCAGGTAAGTTAAGCACCTGCTTATGATGATCACGGCAGAGGAGCCAGTGAGTAAGCACAGGCTCACAAGCACATGTCTAGCTCCTGCCCTGTTATGTGCGATGACATCCAGTTGTCTAAAGTAACATTGTCGAGCGCAATGTCCAGGAATGAGGAAGTACCCTCCTCCCTCCTCCTATAGAGGTGAAGGGAAGGTGTGGCTATTTCTGTACAACAGTCTAATCTACAACATAAGTGAGAAAAAGGATAAACTATCAGGTAATTGTTTAGCACTCAAAGGCAGTCCATATCTACCTGCCATCCTGCCTTTATAATTGTTATTGTTACTTTAGTACACAGAGTAAATGCATGCAGATACTCTCCTCACCAGGAGCAGGGACACCACATGAAGCCATAGGCACCACTGTGGCTGGTGTTGGGGTACATACAACTATTCATGTAAGACTACCCCTTGTTTACATCTCTGAACAGATTGCAAGAGTACAGTGTTTTCCTCCACCAAGGCGAGGACTGACTTTAGCTACCACAAAACTTGAAATTTGTAAGAGGGTTAAGTTGATACTGAGGATTTTCCTAACCACTTATTCTGGCTTATCCATTTAGTGATAAGAATTAACACTTGTTTGACAAATATTCTTAACTATCACTAGATTTGAATGGAGAAATGGCTGCCTTTTTGTTGTATATTCATACCTCAAGAAATCTGTAATTTAATTGGTGACACTGAGAACTAGAATATATTATTTATTGCTAATATTGAGGGGTTTCTTTTAGTTTTAAGACTGTCAATATGAGTCATGAATTGTAAAGTTTCATTGAAAATAATTTAATGGCTATAAAACTAAGTTGATTAGTCATATAATATGTTAGTGTAGATGATATACAACTTTAAATATTGTTAGAGTTTTGTTTTTTAAGGCGACAAATTTCAAAGGAGGTGTTTGTAATCCATTGTTACGCAACATTCAAGACTCAGGTTCAATATATTAAAAATAAAGCTATACTACCATAGTAGCAAAATTTATAAGACTATTATTAAAGTGATTTTACGCTCTCAAGTCTACCTATTCCATGTTCCATTGCAGGGATCCAGACCTGAATAAGACAGATAGCTGTCGTTCCAATTTATGCCACGAGAGGGTAGTCTTCTCACAGAAAACTTTTAATGCTTTTGTTTTCCTTACATTGTGTCACAGCACACACTATTAAAATTCAAATCTTAGTAACTATGTTAATTGAAGTTAGAATTTATAACCTATAGTCTTTTATCACTCCAAGTATTTAAATCTGCTTTCCTATGAGATAATACAGATAAAAGGAAATAAGTGGGGATCAACCAGGATACATTAGTAATTGTAAAATACTATTTTAGTAGTTAGGATCTCTTTCCTAAAGAAGTGATATATTTCCAAGTACAGCCACTTTTTAAATAATAGTGTATTTGTGGAAGCTGTGGGAGAAAGAAAAGCAGAGAATCTGAAATCATACATGGATTCTATTAATTTGGGTAAGTTATATTCTCTCTTTAGACTAAATTGATACAATTTCATTATTTTCCCCCTAACTTAAAGATGTGATTGTTTTGCTTTTTATTCTATTTGAGTGCTTGGTTTAATATGTTTCCCAAGATCTGTACAAAAAAAAATCTGCATTCCTTGGTCTTCTGTAAATTTGGCCAGTTCAGCGTATAAAAGCTCTATTGCTATATAAAATAGAACTAAATATCATCTTAAATTTATTATTAATTAACTAAGGAGTATATTTGTTTGAAAACCAAAGTAGTCTCACTAATTCCCTCAGTTGCTTTGTCTGTAAAATGAAGAGCTTAAATACCCATACTTGGAGATATTTCCTTGACTTTTTTTTTTTTTCATTCTTTCCTCTGCCATTGATATATTTCTTTTACAGTATTGAAATGTGGGGTGTGGGGAGCAGATCTCCCCCTTGCAGGTTCTTGCCTCATGAAGTTTGAAGAATAAAATTCATGGACTGAAAGGACTTACTAGTAAAAGGGTGGAAATTTATTGGAAGCAAATACAGACTTCCAGGTAGGGAGGGTTTCCCAAGGGAGTAACCCACTAAGCTCCTTTCTTCTAGGGGTTATAAAGGCTGAAGTTCTTTGTCTCTTCATGCTCCCTTCTGATTGGACCCCCATTTTATGACCCCGTGCTTTTCTAATTGGTCAGTCTTTTGCAGAATATCAGCTTCAAAGCCCAAATCCTGGAGGTGCCCCCCTCTTCCTCTCTCCCTTATCTTATACCATTTCTCTATCTCCTGTGAACATATGTTTCCCTCCTTCTAGCATCTGTTGACATTTCTCAATCCTCTGTGAAAGTTTGCTTCCTTTTCCCCCATACTCTGTGACTTTTTATCCTCTGTGAATGTGTGTCTTCTTCTCCCCTTATCCTGCAGCACTTTTCCCTTCTCTGTGAATGTGTGCCTTCTGGTGGCTCCAAGCTCTCACCTAGGCCTTCCTTCCCCGTAGACCCTCTTTATCCCTAAGATTCCCTAAACATGACTATTTTATCTGTAAAATTCTTTTCACTGTGAAGAGTTAATTCATGCTGTACCTCTTTCAGCTCTATTCTAGCATTGTTTTGATAAGGATATTGCTTCTCTGTAGAGACTGATTTCAAACAGATAGTGTTTGAAAGTCCCTTGTTTTACTTTATTTTTTTCATTGCTCCTTAAACTTGTCATTCAAATCATGAAAGGACTTAGGAATTAAGACTTTAGATAAAAAGGTAAAAATGAGAGCTTAATAACTGCTTTCTTCTTGGCTCATAATCCAATCCCAGGAATTGTGTGTAGTAAGAACAGCAGAGCAAATCATGGCATAATCTGTAATGCCAGCTCCCAAACTTACTCAAATTCTACATTTAGTGCACGAAGCAATGGATCTCTCTTTATTAAAAAGCTGGGTAGATAATTTCGAAGATGGCGGCGTAGGTAAACACCTAAACTGCTGCCTCGTGCAACAATTTCAAAAATTCAACTAAAAGACAAAACGTCTAACACCCAGAACCATGGGAAAGCTGGCTGAGTGGAAGTTCTACAACTAGAAGGAAAGAGAAAAGAGCATTGAGACGTGCACGAGCGCTGAAAAGCTGAGGTACGGAGGCGCGTGATCCGGGCTGGCTGCGGGCGTTGCTTTTTTCAACCCAAAGGGAGACAAGCCCCCGATTACTCTGAAATCCAGTTTCTGGGGAGACACGGGGGACCCAAACTCCTACGGGGAGAAGCTGGACTGTCTGCCAGTGAGGGGGGCTTACTTGCAGAGCTGCGCGCAGGAATAATTGTTTACAGCACTGGGGCACGGGACTCCGGGACGCCCTTGGGGACACAGAGCCGGCTAACTAGCAGCCATTGCTGTTTGCCACGCCCTAGCCTAGTGACACCCTGAGACCCCGCCCTGAACAACCTACAAACCCACCCAAGCTCCAAGCAGCAGCTTTAGCAGAAGAAAGCCCCGCCCTATTGCAGCTTAACCTAGCAAACTTGCAGCCTGGGTCAGACAGCTCCAAAACCTCCAAACCCCAAGCAAAGAGGAGAAAACTGTAGCTCTCACTGTAGCTCCTGCTGGATGGCCTCAGACAGTAGCTGACCTGCACCCCATTGGAGATCCAGAAGCCAGTATACCTAGTGGTCAGAGTGAGACACCAGATTTCAACTCCTCACATCCATAAGTGACACATTCAAAGGCAGACTCAGTGAGCACCAAAGCCCCACTGAAACAAGTCCTGCCCCTAAGTGTGTCTTCAGCGCAGCAGTTCTTCCATTATAGACACAGTGAGTGCTCACAGCTAATTGGCCTGGAGGTCAATTCCTCCCAGTATACCAATAGCAATTAAGGCTTTAACTGCACCAAGTCTTTGCACTCAGTCCACAAAGGGGTGTACCAAGAGTGTCCACATCAGGTGATTGGGGAGGCTGAGCTACTGCCCCCTATAGGTCACCTACCACACAAAGCCACTCCATCAACACAGGGAAGCAGCCAAAATGAGGAGACAAAGAAACATGTCACCAATGAAAGAAACGGAGGAAAGCAAACTACTGGATGACATAGAGTTCAGAACCACATTTATAAGGTTACTCAAGAATCTTCTTAAAACCGCTGAGAAACTTGATGAGACCTTCAAGGAGCTTAATGAGAATGCCCAAAAAATGGAAAAGGATCAGTCAGAAATGAAGCATACACTGTCTGAAATAAAGAATATACAGAAACTCAACTGTAGATCAAAATACCCCAAGAATCAAACCAAAGATCTGAAATATGTGGAAACAAAAAACATCCAACCAGAAAAACAAAAAGAAAAAAGAATCCAAAAATATGAAGATAGTGTAAGGAGCCTCTGGGACAACTTCAAGCGAACCAACATCCGAATTTTTGGGGTGCCAGAAGAAGGGAGAGAGCAAAATATTGAAAACCTATTAGAAGAAATAATGACAGAAAACTTTCCCTGCCTGGTGAAAGAAATAGATGTACAAGTCCAGGAAGCGCACAGAACCCCATACAAGAGGAATCCAAAGAGGACCACACCAAGACACATCATAATTAAAATGCCAAGGGCAAAAGACAAAGAGAGAATATTAAAAGCAGCAAGAGAAAAACAGTTAATTACCTACAAGGGAGTACCCATACGACTGTCAGCTGATTTCTCAACAGAAACTATGCAGGCCAGAAGGGAGTGGCAAGAAATATTCAAAGTGATGAACAGCAAGAACCTACAACCAAGATTACTCTACCCAGCAAAGCTATCATTCAGAGTTGAAGGTCAGATAAAGAGCTTCACAGACAAGAAAAAGCTAAAGGCGTTCATCACCACCAAACCAGGATTACATGAAATGCTGAAGGGTATTCTTTAAGGAGAGGAAGAAGAAGAAAAAGGTAAAGATAAAAATTATGAACAACAAAATGACATCAAATACATACCTACCAACAAGTGAATCTAAAAATCAAGTGAATAAAAAATCTGAAGAACAGAATGGACTGGTGAATATAATAGAATCAGGGACATAGAAAGGGAGTGAACTGATGATTCTCAGGGGAAGCAGGTGTGAGGGGTGCGGGAAGAGATTGGACAAAAATCTTACTCCTATGGATGAAGACAGTGGCGGGGGTAAGGGCATGGGGTGGGGTGGGGAATCAGGTGGAGGGGAGCTATGGGGGAAAAAATAGAGGAACACCTGTAATAATCTGAACAATAAAGATTTATTTAAAAAAAAAAATAAAAATAAAAAGCTGGGTAAGGGGGCTGCATGTGGGGACGATCTGGGTATGACACCCAACAACCATGTTTACTGAGAATCAGGGCAACAGTTTCCAAGGCTGTTTTCTTCAGCAAGTGTAACAGCAACAACAGATGATTTGAGAATGAGCTTTCCGGCCCCAGGGACGTGATTTTACAGTCGTGAATGAACAGATAGCTGGGCTTCTCAACTGAAGCTTCAAAGCAGTATCTCAAACTCAATTCTAATTGGCAATAAGAGAGCTATTTACCTGGAGATGATGTTGTTGCACAGGTGTGTTGCTGTGGAAAAGCCATTCCACCACTCAGCTCAGCAGTGTGCACATGCTCATCTTGTTTGACTTGGTTTATGACTATGTTCCGTGGGGCTGCCAAATAAATTGTTTTCAAAATGTTAAGCACCTTATGCAGAAGAATGGTTTGCTATCTCTTCAGTATAGGGCTTTGCTACATTCATTAGATAATTTCTGCCCCCCCCCCGAATTTTCCCAGTCACAAACTGAACAGAAGCTCAATCCCTCCTTCCCTGTGAGGAAAGAGAATGGAGAATCTTAGCATAAAAATGGGAGGGATGAACCCATCTGTATGAGCTAGACATGTGGCTTCTCTATGAGAACTATTCCTCTCACTACTTAGGGCTAGAGAGTCAAAGGAAAGAATAACAGAAGGAATATAGGAATGTGATCAGTCAGGCAGGTGGTAAAGCCGTTAAGACACGCCATGGATTCACAGGAGGATGAGATGCTCATGAGAAGAGGTTTACCTAGCTTTCTCTCACTGATTGTAACATGTGGGTAAAGAAACAATTGCAATACTTTTCCTCACCAACAGGCAAAAGATGAAGCACCTGAGGATAGAACTAATATTTACCTCATCCTAACTATGTACCAGGTTCTGTCAGAACCTCAACACAACCCTGAACGGTTGATGCCATAGCTCCATGGTTCAAATGGGAAACACAAACTTAGAGAACTTGGATAATTTGTTTTTATTAGTGCCAGAGCATGAATTTAAATCCAAGTATGTTATTCAAAAACCAAGTATCTGAAATAGTTTTTCAAGAACTTGAAGTTGCTTCTCAAAAATAACCAATCAACCCTCACTGACCTCTTTGCCATTCGTGGCTTCTTTGCGTAGAAGTCGTTAATGGCATTTTCCTTCTGTCACTGAAGAGAATAACAGATTCTTTGTCAGTGGAGACCACTCCTGAATCAGGCCACCTCAGTGTCAATGAGGTCTCTCTCGCAATAATATATTTTCCTATATTTTTCTTGCCAGAGGAAAATGTTTCATGAATATTCAGAAAGAGACATGTTCTGATAGCTATTATCACTCACCTATAAAACAATATTGTATGAAAATAAGGACTTCAGCTTTCTGAAAATAACTGAAACCATGAAAATGCAATTTAAAGGATGCCTAATACATCAAATTGGCATTCAGAATGCCTGTGGCCCTTAGCTCAAATCTTATAAATGTAAAACAGCATATTTCAAACATCACTGATTAAAATTCTCTGATTTTAAAAAAATATACCTTTATCAAAAAAATTAAAAATATTTTAATAAAAAACTAAAGGAAGTTCTGGTAATAATAGCAAAAATCTGACATTTGCAAACCCATTGGATATTGTTCTCTTCCCAAAGCAATAGAGAGTAATTGTAACAGACAAAAAAAATGAAGCCATTCATAAGATATAATGTAAGTGTCAGAGGAAATGCAACAACCAGCCACCGGCCTGACCCTTCTCTCTGCCCTGAGCATCTGAGGGGCAGTCCTCTTCAGTGACAGTTTGCATGTCACTTGGACACTTGCAAAATATGGCATTTGCATTCTAAGGAAGTGGAACAAGTACATTTTCTTATAAATACTGTAGTATTTTTAATGAAAACCACACGTTGTAGGAAGAAGGAACCTAAAAAAGTTTGTATTCAATTTTGAATATATTAAGGAATCTTCAGTGCTTCTCCAAAGGTGATTTTTGCCCCCAAATTTGAAAGAAATGTGGCTCCCTTATATTTACAAGTAAACAACTATTATCCTATTTACAAGTAAACAACTATTATCCTATAACCTCTGCCTCTTGAAAATTTTGGTTAAAAAAAAAGCTTTTCTCTAATCATTCCCAATATAGTCATTAAATTATCAGGTAGCACTAAAGTATTTAGGGATGTACACACACACACACACACACGTAAGTTTGGCATCTATACCAATAAAAGGATAATATGCTAATTAGACTGCATGTCTTCCAGACATCAATCGGACTTCTTTCCGGACAAAGCCATGGTGGCGGGGGCCAAGGCAGAGGCAGTTAGAGGTGACCAAGCCAGCAGGCAGAGAGGTTAGGGGTGATCAGGTAGGCAGGAGAGCAGTTAGGGGCATCAGGCAAGCAGGCAGAGTGGTTAGGCGTGATCAGGCAGGCAGGCAGGTGAGTGGAAAGGAGCCAGTGGTGCTAAATTGTGAGAGGGATGTCCAACTGCCCGTTTAGGGATCGGGCCTAAACCATCAGTTGGACATCCCCTGAGGGTCCCAGATTGGAGAGGGTGTAGGCTGGGCTGAGGGACAACCTCCCCACCCCGTGCATGAATTTCGTGCACCGGGCCTCTAGTAACATTATACAGGCCTGAGATCCAACATACCCTCTAAATGGAGACTTTTTATAATGGAGGGGAGGTGTTAATGGAGGGGAGAGGGCCTCCTCTCCCCTGGTTGCTAGTGGGAGTGGGCTTCTTGCCATATCTTGAGACTGGTGTGGAAGAACAAATGATTTTTATTTGCATGAAATTATAGCCTCTGGGTTTCCAAAGCCTCTTCTCCCTTTGTCCCATCATAAAGGAAGTGTAGCTGGGGCTTCACTGGAGCTAAAATCAGAGCCAGTGCACAGAGTTCCTTTCCATGTCTGCACAGTTCAATGCAGCAGCAGGCTCACTGTGGGCCATCAGTCCACTGTGTGTGGGCATCCACATGGCTGTGGGCCACAGAGGCCAATGCAAGAGAGCCAAGATTCACAAGCTAAGAACATCAAGAGATAGCAAGCTCCTTTGTTTAAGAGATTCCATATCCCCAAATTTTTGTGTACTTGCAGTGGCCACACCCATTCTGGCCAACCATCTCTGTCCTCTGGTTTGACTGACAGGCACCATTCCTAGTCACTGCAACTTAACTGGGCATGCATCTTTCTCCCCTTTGTTGGATCCCCTCTCCAAGTGTTTTGCAGGGAACAGGCCAGTGATTCCCTGGGGAGTGCAAATTTGCAACTTCCTGGTAAAGCTGCCCAAATGATATGCCCATAATGTCTGGCCTTCTCTTTGCTCCTTTTCTATTATTAATAACTGTCTAATCACTATGATATCAGGGGTTCCCACCAACTCTTTGTTAAAAGGAATTACAGGCAGATGCCTTAGCAAAAAAAGAAAAATTTACTTAAGAGTTGTTTCTTTATTCAATGGTTCTAAGCCTTCATTTGACATCTGAGGAGCTATTTTTAAAAATATATTTTTATTGATTTTAGAGAGGAAGGGAAAGGTAGAGAGAGATAGAAACATCAATGATGAGAGAGGATCATTGATTGGCTGCCTCCTGCACACTCCCTACTGGGGATCGAGCCCGCAATCCGGGCTTGTGCCATTTTGACCAGAATCAGACCCTTTAGTCCGTAGGTCGACGCTTTATCCACTGAGCCAAACCAGCAAGGATGTGAGGAGCTTTTTAAAATACTGAGTCCTGGGTTCCACTCCAAGAAATCCTTATATAATTTTCCCATCCTGTGTTCTGGGATTTTAAACCTGTCATTACAATTACAGGTGATTGCAATGTGTAGACACTGAGGACCACTGAGGAAGCCTTGGGTTCCATCACGACTCCCAATTCAAGAGGCCACTGCAGGAGAGCATCTCACTTTCCCTAAAGTGCACTCAACAGCTGGAGAGACATATCCTGCCCCCCTTTTGTCATATGGTCACACAATTCTGACTGGAGAGTTCTCTGGCACTGCGGAAGTGACCAAGCCTTTTTGAGTTGGAGGCTTTCAGTCTTGCAGAAACAATGGAAGATCAAACATCTGATTGACCCTACTCCCATCTGTCTCAGCCTCATTCTTCACTTTCATTTTCTGTCTCACATTTGAATTGGTTTCTGTCAGAGAATTCACCACAAATTCTAGTTATTTTATTCACCTGCCTGCTCATTTGATCGACTATTCTCTTTCATGGCACAATGTATGAGAGCAAGAACTTTTTCAATTCTAGGCATCTTACCACATTGCCCAGCACACTACAGACTTCCAATAAGGATATTTTGTGGAAAAAATGATTACATGAAAGTGAGGTAAACTGAGATAATAAGTAGATAGATGCCCTTGCCAGAAAAAACATGGTCTTCTGAGTTCCTTCCCATCAGTTCACTTTTGAAAAAAGAGTGTGCAACAGTGACCAAGAGGAGGAGTTGTAAGAGTAGGGCCTGAGGAAATCTGGGAGCTTACCCTACCTTATGAAACTGTGAGGATCAAATTTTAGATTTGTACTCTGATTATAGTAGGAGATGGTTGAGGCTATTATTTTTGCTTTAGCAAAATCCATGAGGAAGAAAAGTCAACCCTGCAGATCAAACACTAGGATCAAGATATTATTTGTTAGCATCTCCAAGCAGTAAGTGACCAGGCTCAGGATAGACCCTCCCAATGAGTCAAACTCTGGAACTTATAAAGCTGACTAGAGGCCAGGTGCAAAAGATTCATGCATGGTGGGAGGGGGGGGCATGTCCCTCAGCCCAGCCTGCACCCTCTCCAATCTGAGACCCCTTGAGGGATGTCCAACTGCCCGTTTAGGCCCGATCCTGGTGGGACATCCCTCTCACAATCCAGGACTGCTGACTCCCAACTGCTCTCCTGTCTGCCTTCCTGATTGCCCCTAACCACTTCTGCCTGCCAGCCTGATCACCCCTTAACCACTCCCCTGGCAGCCTGATTGATGCCTAACTGCTCCCCTGCAGGCCTGGTCCCTCCCAACTGCCCTCCCCTGCTGGCCATCTTGTGGTGGCCATCTTGTGTCCACATGGAGGAAGGATCTTTGACCACATGGGGGCAGCCATCTGTGTGTTGTAGTGATGGTCAATCTGCATATTACTCTTTTATTAGATAGGATAGAGGCCTGCTGCATGGGTGGGGACCAGCTGGTTTGCCCTGAAGGGTGTCCCGGATCAGGGTGGGGTTTGCTTGGAGTGTGGGGTGGCCTGGGCGAGGTGCCTGTGGTGGTTTGCAGGCTGGCCATGTCCCCTGGCGACCCCAGTGGAGGCCCTAGTATCTGGGATTTATTTATCTTCTATAATTGAAATTTGTAGCCTTAAGCGGAGGCCAAGGCAGGCCAGGGCTTCAGAAGCTTGGCTTCCTCCATCACTGGGGGCAACCCTAGCCTCCTGCTCTCTCCAGCTTGGTGGCTGCCACCATTTTTGTTGCGATTTATTTATCTTCTATCATTGAAACTTTGTAGCCTGGAGTGCAGGCTTGGGCCAGCCAGGGTGTGCGGAAAGCTTGGTTTCCTCCATCGCCAGGGAAACCCAAGCCTCCCTCCTGCTCTCTCTGTGGCCGCATCCATCTTGGTTGGGTTTATTTGTATATTTGCTCCTGATTGGCTGGTGGGCGTGGCTGGTGTGCATGGCTGGTGGGTGTAGCGGAGTGATGGTTAATTTGCATATTACTCTTTTATTAGATAGGATGCTCTTATAGGTATTTTTCTGGGGATTTTAAATGACAGGAATTTCCATAGTAGAGGTTTTTTTCTTAATGTCCCAAAGCATAATATATGGACAGAATTTTTTAAAATTAACATATTTTATTAAGCAAAAGGTGTTGAATCTGTTGAATAAGTGTGTGTGTGATGTTTATCAGTGTAAACATATATATGTATACATAATTTTATTTTGAATTATCTGTATAATCTATAACAATAAAAGCATAATATGTTAATTAGACTGTATGTTCTTCCGGAAGATCTTCCAGACAACCTTCCAGACGAAGCCAGGGCTGTGAGGGTCAAGGCAGCTGCTGTGGCAGGCAGGGGCCGAGGCAGAGGAGACGGCTGCTGCGGCAGCGGGGGCCGAGCCCCTTGCACGAATTTCGTGCATCGGACCTCTAGTATCGTAATAATAAAGAGCTAATATGCTAATGATCGGGGTGCCATAACGTGTAACGACTGATAGCAGGAGGCTGCCTATGTGTGCATGGCAGAGCATTGCTCTGGAGAGGGGGCAGAAGCAGGGAGGCACCCGGAGGAGGCAGGACCACCCCGTGCCAGGGAGGGCAGGGGTGAGAGCCCATGGCAGCCTCCTCACCAGTCCTTCGCCACCCACCGCTCACACTCAGAGCTCCCCACCGCCCACCTGCCAGGGGAAGGAGCACAGCACAGCAGGCGGGAGGCTTCCATGCTCTTCTCTGGCACCATGACAGGGTAGAGCTGTTTGGTTGCTCCAGAGATGGGGCAAAAGCAGGGAGGCACCCGGAGAAGGTGGGACCAGCCTGAGGAGACTCAAGGGACTGAGGGTGGGGCTTGGAGCAGCCAGAGAAGGCCAGAGGGGTCGGGGGCTGGGCCAGGCGTGCTGGGGCTTTGCGTGGAGAGGTTCGGGTGTCAAGGTAAGGTGGCAGGTGGGTGGGAGGGGCCTCGCAATTTCATGTGCTGGGCTCCTAGTATATATATATGTGTATGTATATAAAATTGCATGTGCATATATTTTTGTGAACACATGTTTGGGAGGTTTTCAGGTAGATATCTAGAAGAGAAATTGCTGGGTCATATGGTAACTCTATTCTTAATTTTTTGAGGAACCTCCAGACTGTTTTCCATGGTGGCTGTACTAGTTTACATTCCCACCAGCGGTGAATGAGGGGACCTTTTTCTCCACAACTTCTTCAACACTTATTATTACTTGTCTTATTGATAATGTCATTCTAACAGGTGTGAGGTGACATTTTATTGTAACTATGCTTTTTTTTTCTTCCTAGTTAATTGTTAGCTTAGGTGTCATGTCCTAACATGAGCACTACAATGCAATCAGTCTAATAAATTCTGATATATAGATTCATATACATATGTGTGATATGCAAAGCTTTATGATTAAATCTCTTCAGTGTTGGAGCATTGGGGGTGGATTCAGAACACTGTATTCCTCCGTCATGATGAATAACTGAGAATATAATTTTGCAATTCTTTCTAACATGCCCTGTTATTTCTCACAGGAGATGAGGCAAATAAAACAAGGAAAATAGGATAAAAATATTTTACATGAAGAACATTAATTAATCAATTATAGGAATAAGTGGTTTCAGAACACCATTATGTCATCCTGTCAATCCCTGAGGGCCACTGTAGAATTGCCATTGAAATCTACTTTCTGATTCTTTATCAAAAATAGCCCTAAAAAGTGTCAAATAGAGGAGTGTTTTTCTGATGAATTCATGCTCAGTGCTGAGAATAAATTCCATTAACATTCAGTGCAGCAGGATGTTCATGGTTATCATGGCCAGAGATCATTTGAAAATGTTTTTGTATGACTGCTAATAAAGAAATCAGTAGTTCTAAAGGCACTTATTAGTTGGATAAAAATTCCCCACTTTGAAATCACTGAGGTTGATAGAATGCATCTTTTGTTTGTGTATTCATTTATTTAAGGATGTATTTCAGACACTGAAGGCTTCCCTTTACCAGAGCATTTAGAAAAAGCATTAACAATATATATCAAATTCAAAAATAAAAACACAAAACATACAAAATTGAAAATCTGTGAGCAAAACAAGAAGACTCTAAAAGCCAAATGAGGTCATAGTAAAAAAAAAAAAAAAAAGGGGGCGGGGGGAGGAAAATGCCTAATGCTCTCAAAAAAAAAAAAAAAAGGATTTCTGAATTAGCCTTCACTGAGAGTGTGAGGGTATACTGACACTGGACAGAAGCCTTTTTTTTTTTGGCTCAGACAGGAAACTGTTACGTTGTATGACTCCATGTTCCCAGGATGTGTGACTATCTCATCTTTCCATTTTCACACCATTAAGTATGATATGGTTCCTGAGTAGTATTATGATTCACTTGTAAACCTCAGGACTTTTCTCCTTTTAAAAATTCCCTTTCTACTATATGTCATATTTTACTTGAAGTTTACGATGTGATAATTTCATGTTAATTTCAAGTATCTGTTTCATCTTAATATAACTACTGTAATTTTGCTGATTTTTAAAAATCACAATTTCCATATTCATCTGAATTTTTAATGGGATGTGTATTTTAATTAGTATAAGTGATCATTCAAAGTAGTATCTGAATAAAATGATTGTCTGTAGTTTATCATATCACAAAGTTATGTAGATGGCCTCAGACTAAAATAGCTATAGATGATATCATTTTATTAGCTATAAATTCATATTGAAATAAAATTTTCAATATTAAATTATACTATTTAATATTCAATATTATTTAATATTGAAAATCAGTTTAAAATAGTCAATATTTCGTTTCAGATTTTTGCAAAACACGGATGATGATGTAGGCACAATGTTGCAGATGAAGCAGGCCAGGGAGCTATGAGACTTTGGTGCAGTTACTCTTTATACCAATGGTAGGTAGGATGTGTGCCTGTGTGGCTTCTGCCCAAACTAATGACATGCCAGGCAGGTTACCTAAGGCCGTGAACCTTTTTGCCATGGAGCATGTCCTTCCATCTGGGACATATCAACAATAACATTGTAGGCTTGCTTGCTAGAGGAGCGAAGGTGATACAGGGAGGGGGAAATTTCCCTCTAGTTCTCTGGCTGATGAAATAATTAAAATGGCATTAGGCAGATTAACAGGAAAAGATAACCAAATTTAAGTATGTATGTACATATGGGGGCTCCAGAATAATGTGGAGCCAGAGGACAGATAGGGCAGTTAAGGTGGACATGACAGATAGGGCAGTTAAGGTGGACATGACACATTGAGCTAAGGAAAAAGGAGGGTCCTGCTTTGGGACTTCAAAGGGCAAGAAGGCAGTTCACATTAAGAGAGAAAGAAAATGTTTGTTCAACAAATAGCCCCTGGGCCATCTTTAACAATGGGACATAGAGAAGACTTGTATCAAAAGGCTTTTGCTAGGTTTCTTCCGTTCTAGTTATATTAAACTAGAGGCCTGGTGCATGAATTCATGCATGGGTGTGGTCCCTCGGCCTGGCAGGTGACTGAGGCCTATTGGAGGCCAGCTGGCCAGGGGTAGGGGATGCGGGAGGTTGGCTGGCCAGCCCCCTGATCAGGACCATCAGGGAGGCCAGTTGGTTGGGGGAAGGGGCCACAGGAGGTTGGTTGTGGGGAGCACACTGATCCCCAGGGGGAAGCTCCTGTGTTGAGCGTCTGTCCCCAGCTCCCTCCCATCGCCCTGATCCACCCCTGCCCGGGCCCCAAGCCTCTGGCCTGGGCTTGGGGCCTGGACCGGGGATCCCCAGCTCCCTCCCATCACCAGCTCCACCCTTGCCAGGACTATAGCCGTGGGGCCTGGGCAGGGGACCCCCAGCTCCCTCAGATCACCAGGCTCCACCCCGAAGATATAGGACTGGCCGGGGTGGAGCTGGCGATCTGAGGGAGCTGGGGGTCCCCTGCCCAGGTCCCAAGCGAGGGGACCCCCTCCAACCACCCAATTGCCTGGCTCCGCCCCTGCCCAGCACCCTCCAACCACCCAATTGCCTGGCTCCGCCCCTGCCCAGGCCCCAAGCCTCAGGCCAGGGCTTGGGGCCTGGGCTGGGGACCCCCAGCTCCCGATGGCCTGGCTCCACCCTTGCCCAGGAGCCCCCTGGCTCAGGCCCTTCCCCACTTGCTCAGGAACCTTGGAAGGCCTACCTCAGAGTGACCTGGGTGCTGAGAAAGTTCCCTTGACCCAAGCTGCTGGGTGTCTATGTTTGCAAATTAACCTCCATCTTTGTTGGGTTAATTTGCATACTCACTCTGATTGGCTGTGGGCATAGGAGGTACAGTCAATTTACATGGTTGTCTATTATTAGGTATAATATAGATAGATAAATTATAGTTATCTGTGAGTATATCTCCCCTCCTGGAGTAAATCTGCTATCTAAATTATTTTAGGAAGTTAGGGGGAAGGTGAAACATTTTTTGCTGAGCCTTTTTTTTTTCATTTTTCTTTTAATCCTCATCAGAGGATATATTTTCTTTTTCTTCTTTTAATATATTTTATTGATTTTTTACAGAGAGGAAGGGAGAGGTATAGAGAGTTAGAAACATCGATTCAGCTGCCTCTTGCACACTCCCTACTGGGGATGTGCCCACAACCAAGGTACATGCCCTTGAACGGAATGGAACCTGGGACCCTTCAGTCCGCAGGCCAACGCTCTATCCACTGAGCCAAACCGGTTAGGGCCGAGGATATTTTTTCATTGATTTTTAGAGACAGTAGAAGAGAGAGGGAAAGACAAAGAGAAATATCCATGTGAGAGAAATACATCACTTGATTGTCTCCTGCATGTGTCTTGACCAGGGCCCAGGCTGGGAAGGAACTTGCAACCGAGGCATGTACCATTGACCCATATTGAACCCAGGATCCTTTGGTCTGCAGGCCAACACTCTAGCCATTGAGCCAAACCAGCTAGGGGTTTGCTGAGTCTTTTGTTTCTTAAAATTAACCATCTTAATTTTTTCTAGCCTAGAATGTGCCCAAAAGGCACATTCTGGGGTAGAAAACTCGGCCTCCCTTCAGCGGTATTGGGAAGCTGCTGCCTGTCACATACATGTATAGCAATGGCCTGAAATAGTTTTACTTTTAAGTGCTCGAAAATATTTCCCAAAACTACTGAGCAAGGAGGTACACAAAAGACATGTATATATGTACACACACACCTATATTTTTTTCTTTAAATTTGAATAGTTGCAAATGTAAGTGGACTTCATTTTGTGGAGCATAAAATTTATACAATGTTTTGAACTCTCAAAGAAAAACAATATAAAAGTATTGTATTTTTTAATTAGATATGAAAGAATATTCATATAGAATATGAGAATTCACAATGACTTACACATTTTCAAAAACTATTAATTCAAATATCAAAATATCCTGAAAAACAACATATTTTTATTAATTCATTGCCTTATACTAATCTATACTTTTTTTGATCCCAATGTTGTTTGGCAGCATGCTTTTTGATCCTGTCATTCTATTTTTTAATACTTCCAAAAGAGAAAACAAAGAGAGTCAATCTCTCTTTCAACATAGTTGGTTGAAAGTTATTTTCTGTTATTTTGGTCGAGATATATAATACATGTGACTTTACAAAGATATATACTATTTATAATACTGCATAGGCTTTATCATACATACCCGAAAATTCTAAAATTTGTATTTTGTGTGATCCCCTTTCCTCTACAATTGAAGATGTTATGGTATATTTCTAGTTGTAAAAACTGCATTGTCAAGCATATTCCTGAGAGGTAGAATAGTGTTTAAATTAGGCATGAATATGAATCCTCTACTAACAATTATATACATCTAATGACTAAGAAGAATTTTCCTCAGACCAGCTTCTGGCTCTCAGTTTCTGAAATCTGTTGCCTATCAATTAACCACATACGTTGAGCGCCACATGTTAGTGGACATGCTCAAATCACAAAATGACTTCTGGCCAATAGTGGTAAGTTGTTACAGTGACTGGGAGGACTACACATGGATGCCATTTTTATACTAGAATAGCTGGCAGGAATAGCTCTACATGAAGTGAGTTTGAATTGTGTATATTTATTAAACTAAACCCAAACTAAATGTATCACCAACTCGGTTTTTCCTTTGAGTCACAAAAGTCCCAAGGCCACTTTAAAATCATATACAGAAGGGATGGGATGGAGGGCGAGTCTAGCTGAACTGTGGCCTTAATGGATTGCAATTAAGGTAACTTGGTTTTGAAAATTTAGTAACTAAATATGGCCTCATACACATGTTGTGAGAGTGTCTTCCAGGCTTGGAAAAAGCCTGTGCAAATAAAGGGCCCTGAACTTAAGCTTCATTATCTCCAAAGTAAATGCTGCCTCTAATTGCAAAGTTATAGTTTTTAGCATATTGCATGTAATGACACTTTTAAATAGAAATTTAACATCTCTTTAAAATGTATCATGATGACTCATTACTACCACCATTTATTTTTATAGTATACTGGAGCCCAGTGCACAAAATTCATGCATGTGTACAGTCCCGAGGCCTGGCCTGTGATCAGGGCCATCTTCCCTAGCTCCCCACAGCCAGCCCTGCCCCCCACAGCCAACCACCCCGGTTCCCTGTTTGCTACCAGGCGATCGGAGACTGCCGACTGGGAAAAGGGACCAAGAGGTGGTTAGTGCACCTCATAGTGACTGGTTGAGCAGTCACTCTGGTTGTTCTGGTTGTTCCACCATTAGGGTCAATTTGCATATTACCCTTTTATTGTATAAGATGAAGAAGCTCTTCTATAAGAAGTCTTACAGCTGTCGATCTGTTCTCTGTATATATGAGTCGTTTCTATTTGTTTATTTTGTTCATTAGATTCCACATATAAATGAAATCATACAGTGCTTGTCTTTCCCCAATTAGGTTATTAGCTTAGTTTATTTCACTTAGAATAATTCCAGGTCCATCTACTAGTATGCTATCACAAAAGATAAGATTTCTTCCTTCCTTCCTTCCTTCCTTCCTTCCTTCCTTCCTTCCTTCCTTCCTTCCTTCCTTCCTTCTTTCTTTTTGGCTAAGTGTAAATGTACCCCAGTTTTTTATCCACTCATCAACTGATGGGCACTTGGGCTGCTTCCAAATCTTGGCCATAAACATAGGGGTGAATATATTTTTTTGAATTAGTGTTTCGAGTTTCTTCAGATATATTATTAGAAGTGGAATCTCAAATGTGAAGTGAAAAGAACAATTACATGATTTTATATCACACTGCTACAACATATGACTTGCAAAGAGAATAAGGAAATATTTTCAAGATTTTAAAATTATTCTCTACATTTTTCTTAGCAATTTTAATTCAAATAAAAGGAAATATCTTACCTCATAACATAAATATATAACTGAAAGGCAGTATTATTCACAAAAATAAATAAAAACACAGTTGAATAGTCAGTAGTTTGTTTCATAATTAAAATGACCTTATTTTAAGGAAAAATAAGATGTATATTATAATACATGTTTATAATTTTCTATCTCGACTGTCCATGATAAATCATGATGCATGATTGCCTTATCTGCTATGTAAATTTTTAGGAGACAGTGTAACAAAGGGGAAACAATTCATGAGACTAAAGAAAATTCTAAATCTATATTCCTATTTTTGCAAGGTGTTTACTTGGATTATGAAAAAAATATATATAGCCCTAGTGGTTGAGTTCAGATTATTTACACCATACTCACTTATACAATTGGTTTAGCAAATGAAAATTCCCTGGTCCTCCCTATTCTCAAGGTTTACCTCAAGGCTCGTTCCCATTTGTTGTCTGCCCTTCAAGTCTGCCTCGCAAGCTGCTTCCTGCCATTGCTACAGGGTGGGCTTTCCAGACAAAACTTACATCAGTCTGCCAGGGCCCAATTCATGAAAGATTACTAACGCCACAGATTTGTTTGAGCCACTTTACAGCTGTGGAAAGTCTATACCATAAAGAATGCTCCCTTTCGTTCCAAAGCCATTTGCATTTTATTTGTGCCTCCAAGGAGGAACAACCCAAACTGATTAGAATCCTCAGACACTGTGCATAATGAAAAAATTAATTGCATCAATCTTTTCACTGTAGTGGTCTTAACAACTCATTTTCAACTGGTCATTTTTTCACCTGCTCACCAGGGCACAGGCAGCTGAGGCAAGCATATCTCTGACATTTATAGAATACCAATGAAGCGGAGGTCACTGGCACATCAGGCAAGTGGGAGCTGAGACTCTGGAAAGAGATGTAAGCTGTTTGGATGAGCTAGAACTATTATGTGACAGTGGAGGGCAAATGCATGCTATGACTACCCATCTAGGTATGGTTTGAATTAGCAAAATAGAAAGGAAAGGAGAAAGTCTAAATCACCCACAGGAAAGGTTAGAGGAGTGCCACCTTGTTGGAGATTGCACGTTATGTTCTGCTGACAGTGGTGATAAATCAACAATTGCATTCTAGCATCAGTGCAGGCGATCTGATAGGGTAGGTGGCAACCGGGTCCAATGCATATACATCAAAGTGGGCTTTCGTGTTTGCAACAGGGCTGTAATTCACTATACTTCGCAAAATGCACATTTCAGTTATTTTTTTTTGACAATACTCTTCATGTCCTTATTGACAAAGTTATACATCAAATCCCTCCTTAATACATAAAGTTTTATTCCTTAAGCAGACTCTTACACCCACAGGCTTTCAATAATTTTCCAACAAGTGTCTTATATTTTTCTAGGTCTTCATACCAAAACAAACACTGTGTTTTCTGGATTTCCTTGGTTTAAACATCCAAATAAACACATAGCAAACAAATTAGCACATCCAACGCAGTGTCAGAATCAGATCAATTTCAGATGTTCACTATGGTTCCATAGGACCTTGCTATTCAAAGTGTGGTCCACAGACCAATCACTCAGTAAATGCAGATGATCCAAGATGTGCTTTGTTTATACAATCATCTTTATTACTTTATTTTTGAAATATAACTGATAGTGATTAGAATGACTCCAGTATTCCTTGCACTTTTTTTACAGTGATGACTAGAACAATAGTCATCATGCTATAGAAATGCACTCCTACTTTCATAGCCAGAAGCCAGGATTTTACTCACATATTATTTATTGATAGTTTTACCAGAAATGTATACCCCTAGTAGAGTCAATAGAGATTTACATTCTTGAACAATTTTATTTGCATGCTAATAATAAAATTTTCAAAAGAGTAAAATATGATGCTCCTAACAATAAGGAACTTATTTAGCTCATAATTAAGAAAGAAAGCAAAAGAATTTAAAACAAGTTCAAAGGATAGTCTGTAGCACAGACATGTGTAGAGGCAATTAATAATACTGATAGAAATTTGCTAATAGATGAAAAATTGACTCATAGCCAGAAGGGCAATATATATAATATTAAAAATAATCCTTTTATAGGGATAAAATAAATTGCACCTCTCCTGGACAAAGTTTATTGATATTTTCATGGAAAAGTACGGTATATTTTGCAATACTATTTGGCAACTTATAGTACAAAATAGCCTGTTAGAAGATAATCAAGCAAGCATATACCTTCAGTATAAGATAATTCTAGAGAGTTTGCTAAACAGTCCCCAGCAATCTCATTTGCCTACTTCAAAGTCTTACACAATGCAAATACTTTGCATTTTTAGGAAATATATAAAAAAGTATTCATTATTTTTTCTTAAGAATTAAATTTCATCACAACTCTGGTTCAAAAATTACATGGAATGTAATTAAAGAGGCAAAATAACCTTTTAAAGAGTACATGCTTTAGATGAAACTCTCTCTGACATGTGTAAATTTTAATATCTAAATGTGCTTCATTCCTTGAGAATTTGCCTATTCAGAGTGAGTGTTCCATTGGAAAGAGTATATTTCTTTTTCTAGCCTGGAATTAAGCTCCACAAGGATGCTAAATGTGTATAAGTACAGGATTTATATAACAACTTAATATGCATTTATCTTGTTGTGATATTCCTGTAGATGTTCAATTTTTTTTTAGAAAAATCTTCCAACTATCCATTTGCAAAAGGTAAATTATGCTAATATTATTTATTTTATGAGGTTGCAAATACAGTTTTTTTTTACTCTGTACTTATAACCCTTTCCTATTCCTTTTAGACACAAAATGAAATAGTAATACATATCACCAAATAGAAAAAAAAACACACACACATATCACTTATATTGATTAACAGCTCAAGTCATTCATTTTTGGATTTTGTTGGGGTTATTTTAGGGCCAACAGGTAGAAACAAGTGATTTCTTCCTTTTCTTTCTCACTGCAGAAGGCTGCTTGAAGACTAGGCATAGGCATGTCTTCAGCCTGCTAACTGACCTCTCTGAGTGAGTGAAGCAAGGTCAGGTAGGAATAAGTAGAGCTTTTTGTCTGTTGTTTCCTGTGCAACAGGTCACATCACACAGGTGAAATCGCACACACTGGCATTGTGATTCCTCCTCCACTACCCTGAAGTCCAAGTCTCTGAGCCAGTGTCTCCTGAGTTTTCACCCTTTCTAATGAGGCAAAACAGAGGGTCTGCTTGGAAAGTTGGAGAGTGAGGGACATTCTCTTCTGTTTCAAAGGAGACAACGGAGACTGAACAGAGAGAAAAAGAGCCTTGTCTCAAAAAATTCAAGATGTGTGACTGTGAAGCACTTTAACCTATCTGCATAAAATGCCAATCTGCATTGGTAGCATAGGTAAATTGGTTTCCCTTTCCAAACCTCAAACACATCATTAGAATAAACAATGAAGACAAGGGCTCTGGGAACTAGACAAAGGCTTTTTAGGTACATGTATTTGAGCATGAGTCTCTTCCACATGTTTATACTATTTCATTCATTCATTCAAATTCTTAGTAGCATAATACATGGGGTAGAACACGGAGATCTGTCTTTAAAAAAACAAACAGAAGGGATGGGATTCAGAGCACAAGTGGAGAAATTAACTTTAGACAGAAAGCAGCACTTTTTTTTTAATAATTGAAAACCAGGTGAGAGTTGATAGTGCATATATATATATATATATATATATATATATATATATGTATGTAAATTTGCTAACAAAAAGCCTAGGGAATTTATTCCCACTTGATAGCTTGTATTTTTTTTTCTGGGTAGTGAGAGACATTGTTCTTGCTTAAACCAAAAGGTAGCCTAGCTAGTGTGGCTCGATGGTTGAGTGTGGACTTATAAACCAGAAGGTCATGGTTTGATTCCAGGTCAGGACACATACCCAAGTTGTGGGCTCAATCCCAAGTGGGGGCCTACAGAAGGCACCCTATCAATGATTCTCTCATTATTGATGTTTTTATCTCTTTCTTCCTCTCCCTTTCTCTCTCTGAAATCAATAAAAACAAACAAACATGTTAAACCAAAATATAAAATAGTGCAGGAGTAAAAGGAGGTAGCTACAGCATCCCTGCCTCCTCCAGCTTTGTTAATAGGCTGTGACTATGCAAGTTCTACTTTACATCAGCACAAGTCTCCCCACACCTTCAAATGTGCATTCTCCAAAGACAGCCCTTTGAGCTGTCAGGAGACAAGAAAGTCTCGGTGTGCATGGAAAACATTTGGACAGCCACTCTTACAGGCATTTGAAAAGAGATCTGATTTTATACCCAACCAGGAACCTTCTACATTTCCTCCTGTATTCCGTGATCACTCCAGCCTCTCCAATGCCTAGTACACATGTACATTAAAACAAAACAATCAAAAGGCAAAAACTTCTTTGCCAGATAATTTGGTGGGAGAGGCACAAAATTTATGTTTAATTTAATTTTCCCCTTTCTCTTTTCATTAATAAATAATCAGTAACTTGACAGAGAAAAAATATTTTCAACTATTTCATATGCTATTCTCCATCAAATGTTGAAATGTCAACCATGGTCCAAATCTCAAGTTTTAGGAAAGTGAGGAGCTGAAACATGTCTCTCTAATGACTCAACTGTATCTTTTTCCTCTGCTCTCTGTTATACCTGTTATTCCCACTCTCTCTTAAGAATCATTGTTCTAAATAAAAAAATATTTGAAGGTTACTTGGGTTAAGACTATGGTCTTATTAAATTATTTAAAGGACACAGGCATGTCCAGATCTTTTGTTGTGTTGGAGTTACTGTTTTTGGAGACATACACTGAGTGGCCAGATTATTATGACCACCCCATCAGTACTTTGGTGGGCCACCTTTTGCCTTCAGTACTGCAGAGATTCTTCTTGGCATTGACTCCATGAGATGTTGAAAGGTGATGCAAGGAATCTGACACCATGCCTGATGGATAGCCCTGTCCAGTTCTGTGAGATTTGATGGTTGTGGAACCAGCTGCCTGGTGGCTCTTTTAACTTTGTCCCACAAATGCTCAGTTGGATTGAGATCTGGCGACTGTGGGGGCCACCTAAGCAAGGTAAAGTCTCCCTCATGTTATTGAAACCACTCCTGCACAATACGAGCACCGTGGCATGGCGCACTGTCTCGTTGGAAGAAGCCATCTCCATTGGGATATGCCATCAACATGATAGGATGAACTTGAACAGCAACCATACTTGGGTATGTTGTGCTATTCAGATGTTGTTCCACATGAATTAAAGGGCCCACATCATGCCAAGAAAACATGCTCCAAACTGTAACACTGCTCCCACCAGCTTGAAGGGTTGTACTCATGCATGTGGGGTGCATGCTTTCATGCTCTTTCTGCCAAATTCTCACTCTGCCATCTGCATGATGCAACTGGAAATGTGATTCATCTGACCACATGACTTTTTTCCAATGCTCGACTGTCCAATCCTTGTGTTCTTGTGCGAATCAGAGATGTTTTATCTTGGTAACTGCAGACAGCAAAGGTGTTGGAACAGGCCTTCGGCTTCCATATACCATACGATGCAGTGTATGGCTAATTTACCTACAAACATCAGGTGGTCATAATAATCTGGTCACTCAGTATATATTAGAAGAAATTTCATGATGATCTTGGTAATATTTATGCCCTATTCACTGTACTTATGCAGTTTGCCAGAACACACATTCACATAATATACACTAATGGTTGCAGATAAACCATAAAGACTATTGAGTAACAAAGCCACCTTTTAAACATGTTTCACACACTGTCTAACCATGGAAACCTTTGATAAAACACAAATGTGTCTGATTGCTCAAATTATGGATTATGTGAAAACTACCACTTTAAAGCTACTAGTGTGGTTGTTTTCAATACTCTAAAAACAAAATAGTTCTGCCTGCCTTCATTCTCCTTGGTGTTTTGAATATGGTTTGAATGGTATGTTTAATTCTACACATCACATTTTAAGAACATTGTAGAAAGTGAGTGCCCAGCTGATGGTGATTAGGATGGTGAATATTCTAAAGCTACATTATTGAAAAATAATTAAAGAAATTGTGGCCCTATGCCTTTGAAGACAAAAGTTGGATTCTGTCATGTGACAGGAAGTGGGCACACTTCACACAGCTGCAGAGGCAGAAATGTAATCAAGGATAAAAATGAAACAGAAACAGATTTTTTTTAAGCCTCAGCCTAATGGAAGCTGTGCCTCAAGTTGAAATATCCAGAGATAAATTGAGTGAGAGTTGCCACTGTCAGTGACCAAGCAGAGGTGATGGTGAATCTTGTTTTGCTTTTGCTTACCTAATTACTAATTGGTCTCTAGACTTACCATAGGCATTCTCTTCACCAAAAAGTATTGCCTGATGTCCCACTCTGGAAGGGTCCTTCTCCTAAGTACTTAATTGTAATGATCTTTATTATACTTACTATATTTCCTGTTTACTTGTACGCTGCTAGCCCACAGTTCTTTAATCCTAGCATCTACCATAGTGGTAAATTTGAAGGAACTGTCACTGAAAGGACTCCTACATGGTGATCTCTAAGAGCGCATCCAATAATTATTGAGGACCAGCAGTGAGCCCCCTGACGTGTCAGCTGGGGACAGATTCTTCTCTTCTCTTTGGGATCTCATAAAGGGCATGATGATTAATGGTAGAATCACATCTGTTGATCTTGCCAGTTGGGTCCACATGGTACCATCTGTCACTAATGACTCTGATGAAGGGATCATCCCATCATCCCGCATAACAAGAGAAAAGAGTTTTAGTCTCCATAAACCAATTTCTATAAACATAGCAAAGTGATTGAATGTTGAAATGCACAGGGTAAATACTGATTGCTTTCAAATGTATGTGCTTATTTTGAACAGCCTTTTGAAGTATGCCTACCTTTCTGGATAACACTAGCCTTGTTTTGTGGATAATGCAAGCCTTTCCTTTCTTAGGAACCACAATCCTGACATTTATTTATTTATTTATTCATTTATTTATATCCTATATAATAAAAGCCTAATATGCTAAGTGTCCTGTTGTCCGGTCATCGGTTCAATTAATCAAAGTGTAATATGCTAATTATATGCTAAGACTGCTCAACCGCTCACTATGACATGCACTGACCACCAGGGGGCAGACAGTCAACTGGTTCACCAGTCACTATTACACACACTACCCACCAGGGGCAGGCGCTCTGACTGGTAGGTTAGCTTGCTGCTGGGGTCCGGCTGATCGGGACTGAGCGAGATGGGCCAGACACATCCTGGAGCCCTCCTGAGGTCCCTCCCTAGCCCCAATCATTCACTGGTGGGATCCCTTGGCCTGGCCTGTGCCATCTTGCAATCTGGGACCCCTCAGGCGATGTTGGAGAGCTGATTTTGGCCCGATTCTGCAGGCCAGGTGGAGGGACCCCACTGGTGCACAAATTTGTGCACCGGTACTCTAGTATGTATATGTTTTAATTTATCATTATTGTTGGAAGTCTTACAGATGTCCCCTTTTCCTCCATTGACTCCCTCCACCTCACTCCCTCCCCCTCCTCAGGCCTCCCCACACTATTGTGTGTCCATAGGCTACGCATATATGCATATAAGTTCTTTGGTTAATTTTTCTGCCAACTCTTCCCTCTGAAATATATCAGTCCATTTCATGCTTCAATGTCTCTGCTTCTATAGGAGCTGCTACCTAGAAGGTTCAGTAGATACCGCAATAAACACTCAAAACTATTCTTCACTTGGTCTTTCCATTTTAGTAAAAGCCACCATTCCTAGAAGTCATTCTTGATTCTTTGCTTGCCTTCTGTATCTTATATTTGATCTTTAGCAGATTCTGTCCCCATCATCTCCACAGGTCATGGACCAATTCTCTTTTGCTCTTTGCATTTGCCATTGCAGACCAAGTCATCATTATCTCTCACTTGTTTTTCCCAAATAGCTTCAGACTGAATGTGAATTCTTACATACTATTTATCCAATTTTCTAGTCAGCTACAAAACTGATGCCCTTGTTTCTAAATTGATTCAGTGGGCATATACCTAGGTTTCCGGTTCAATCCTCATTCGGGCCGGGTACAGGAGGCAACCAATTGATGTTTCTCTCTCAGATCAATGTTTCTCTCTTTCTCCTTTCCTTTCTCTCTAAAATCAATTTTAAAAACCTTAAATAAGCAAGCAAACAAACAAAAAACACACCAGCACATCTGACCATTGAAATGAGGCAAAGGAAAGCTTCTTGGAGTGCTCTCGTGAGGAGCCACCTCTATGGGTCCACTGGCAAGCATTTGGTGGAGGACCCAGGACCAGTGTTGGTCAATAGTTAGACAGAAGAGATGTGAATAAAAACACACATGTATATAAATGTGTGGAAAAGTGAGAAGACGAGTCGGAACTTGCTGGCAACTGTTATATTTATATGTCACCCACACTTAACTAGGCCAACCTTTAGAAAGTAGTACTTTCATATCCACCTTCTAAAACTCACCAAAATTTTCATTTTGGTCAATTATAACATTATTAATTTGACAAAATTCCAAAAAGTATTATCAACTGTAATCATCTTGGCCTTCACAAACACTGCTTTTACCTATGGTTAATGTTCAAACAAAGACAATAGCAAAATTATAATTCCATGTAAGACAAAGTAACCAGCTCTCTTACAACTGAAAGCATACAAACCCTTTCCTCAAAAGATGATTGAACAGTTTCAATATTACATTTTATCCATCTTTGAGTGATGGTTCATTTTTCTTTTAGTTGAGTGGCATTCCATCTATAATTTAAATATTGAGCTATCATATGTTAGACAGTGGAACAAGATATGAAGGGGGAGACAGTAAAGGAAAAAAACACACAATTGGTGAACATTAAAATAAGGAAAAGATCCTGATATGTTCTGAATTTCTCATTCCTCCAGCTGTTCATTTGGTCAGAGGAAAAGTGATATTTATAATTTCTTCCAATATCTCTCCCATATTACCTCATCTCTCAGCAAGTACCTTATTTTATCACAGTAGCTTGCCTGGTATAAGCTACCATTATTCCTGAAGGGTCTGTACCATTTGCAGTCTTAACTGTTTTGAGATTTTTGAGTGATTAATTAACTTTTATAACCTAAGTAGTTGTACTAAGAAGCATTTAGACCAATGTAAGATAAATCTGATTTAAAACTCTAACAATTCTTCTGACCTCCATAAGCATCTATCTAGTTGGTGGACCACAATGGTGTTCTGGGTCATCAAGAATTAAGAGTCACTGATTGGAATCAGTGTCCAGTAACATCTTCAAAGTCTGGTTAGTTTTACTTCTGTAATGCAGAGTTAGTTAATCCTGATAAATGACACAATCATTTTAGGGAAGTCTAAAAGGAAGATTTAAAATGTACTAGTGTATTAATATCTTTCTTCTGAAGGACATATCCTTTCCTAATTTAAGGTGCAATAGGTCTTTGAATGGACTCAATTCCTAAAGGAGAGACTCTATTGAGATTCCTATCTGACTTGTGTTCAACTGCCCTGAGCTTTTCTACTTTGTACAGATCAATGAAACTTAGTAGGTTGCCCACCAATTGCAGTCCAGGGACATCATGATCAATCAGCCAATGCAAATGATCTCTGTGTACTCATTATGGTAATCACATGCACCTTGACTGGAGTGAGTAAATACTACCACTTGGCCCTTTTCCATTTCAATGACAACATTTCTCACTGCTGTTCCTGATCTGCAGGGAATAGCCATTATAGGAAAGCTACAGGATGTCTTTCCATTTTCATTTCTCAAAGCCTTTGTTAAGAGTGTTCTATGCATTTCCTACAGGATATGATTTAAAAATATGCAACTATTACATAATAAATTCACTCTAGCTTTCAATATCTCTTTGCCTCTGTATTTCTTACTTTACAGTACACCAAGAATTTCTGGCACGTCAACAGAATTTAAAAAGGTCACCTTTGTATCTTGGTTTTAGCTAGCAAATAACCAACCTACTGGAGTTCTTTCTAGCCTGTAAAACTAACACACTGAAACCACAACCTCTGCCAAATGTACCTATGTAAGAATGGAAGGTTCATGGCTAGGTCTATGGGGAAGTTGTCAAGTAGATGTGCCACCTAGAATTCAGTGGTAAGTGTGGGACTCCAGTTTGTCTACATGGTCAACAATAGGGAAGTGAGAGTTGGATGTGGAGCAGATGAAGTGAGGACAATCTGGAAACTGCCAATACCTTTGCATTTCTCTATCTCCACACATTATCACACTGAACTTCAGAGAGTAATAGCCACAGCTTCACTTACGAATTCCAACTTCTACCCAAAACCTCCTTCAGCCAATTCTAACTTGAAGCTGTATACAAAAATGTATTCTGGAAAACACAGCTCCACCCTAATCAAGTTGGCATAATACAACCCCCCCACAAAAGGCAACTTCCTTAATCTCAAATAACCCATATAAAATAAATACAGGTGAAATAGCATATTTAAAAGAAATGCATTACAAGTATTTCCTTTGATATTGCAAAGACAAGGAAGATCATGATCACTACTATTATTCAACATAAATTTCTTATCAATGCAAACAAAGAAAAAAGAAAACCTTATAAATCAATCATTTACATAGCAAGCCTTCAAAATCAATGAGATCATTAATACTTTTGATGAATACTAGATCAAGATATACAAATCAAGAAATTTTTTCCTCACTACAGTAGCCAATAAAAATACAATGGAAAACCTGTATTATCTGCAACTATGAAAAAACTATAAAGAATCTAGATATGAACCTAACCTAAATACATGTAACTAGCTACTGTAACAAATTACTATAAACTTGGTGGCTTTAAAGAACACACATTTATTCTCTTATATTTGGGGAGAGCAGAAGTCAAAAATCAGTCTCACGGAGCAGAAGTCAAGATGTTGGCAGGCTTCCTCCCCAGGCTTTAGGGGAGACTAGGTTCCTTGACTCTTCCAGTTCCTGGTGGCTGCTGGCTTTCCCTGACTTATGGCACATTATTCCAGTCTCTGCTTTCACGGTCACATTAATTTCTCTGTCAAATCATTCTCTGCTTTTATCTGCTAAGGGTATTTCTGATTCTGTTTAAGGTCCATCCAGATAATCCAGGATAATCTCCACATTTATATAAGACTAGAGGCCTGGTGCACAAAATTTGTGCACAGGGGGTAGCGGTGGAGTGGTTCCTCAGGATCACTCCTAACCACTCTGCCTGCCTGCCTGATCACCCCTAACCACTCTGCCTGCCTGCCTGATCACCCCTAACCACCCTGCCTGCCTGCCTGATTGCCCGTAACCGCCTCTGCCTGCCTGCTTCATCGCCCCTATCCACCTCTACCTCAGCCCCACTGCTGTAGCTTCATCTGTTAGGACATCCCGCTGTCTGGTCTAATTAACATATTACACTTTTATTATTATAGATAACATTCACAGGTTCCTGGGATTTAATCCTGGACATTTTGTATGTCATTATTCAGACTATTACAGATAGTTTTTTAACAATGTTAATATACATATTAGAACTTCCAAATAAATAGGGGTACCATGTTTGTGGTTGAAATAAATACATATTATAAAGATGTCAATATTCATAAATTAATCTATGTCACTCCTACAACTCAAATCAAAACTCAGGCTACATTTTGTGTTATCAATTGTGAAAATAGATTTAAAAATGTATGTAGAAATATAAAGATTTACAAATATCTAGAAAAACTCATAAAATATTAACAGTTCAGGGAATGCTCTCATACAAATAATAATATAATATTGCAATATTTATAATAATTAAAATGGTGTGCCACTAGTGAAAGTTAAATAAATTAATAGAATAGAATAAGCAAAATGTATTTACATGTCATAATTGTTATTTGATAGAAATGTTAACAAACTAGTTAAACCTTATGGATTTTTAAATAGTCTCATAAAATTTAGATAAAAATAAAATTAAATCCCTAACTTACTTCATAATAAAATGTAAACTGTAGAAGTGATAAAGACCTAATCATGAAAAACTCTAAACTGGAAAAGAAAATGAGGAAGAATCACTTTTGACAGCAAAATAGGAATTTTTTAAAGAAGACACAAAGAACAAAATCACAAAGAAGAAACTTGATTATATCACAATCAAAGATGTCTCTTTAATAAGTCATACATCTATTTATATAGTACATGTATTAATACACAAGAAAATATTTAGGATAAGTAAGCTTTTAACAGATAAAACTGGTTTAGTTTACAGAGTGTGGCTTTAAATGATTTGTGGGGGATTTCAATGAGTTCTGTAATAATATTTTAATTTTTAGTGAAGCATTTATTTATATATTATTGTTTCATTAAAAACACATAAAACTAAAATGATTACCAAAAAAGTCTGAAAGACCCACCCATTATTTGTGGGTTTAAGGATTTTGAACTAATTTTATTTTCTTCTTCATATCTTCCCTTATTTTTCATATTTCTCCGATGAATATGCATTATTTTATAATGAAATATAAAAGCTAATTTTTTTAAATAGAAATAAATGCTTACTTTTTCTTCTTCATTATTTTGCTTATTTATCTTGCCAGAAAATAAATATGGAGGTAGTTTTTCTAGTTCTTGAAATTAACACAATTCTCTGTCAAATCATGCTCACCAGTTTAAAATGATCTCTGAGCCATTATAAAATACCAATCAAACCTTATATATTATTAGAGCAACAAAAATAATATGATTTGTGTATCTTTTACATATTTTAGGGAGCAATGCATGAAGAACATAACAATAATATTCTGCAGAGGAAAAATTCTCAGGGAACCACTGACTCCTGATTTTATATTGTTTTCAGCCAATGGACCACAAACTTTATATAACCACAAATAAGACATTATGAAATATTCAGAATATTGTGCATTACTTTCCATTGCAACAGCAAATCTATAAAGTTGAATAGGAAACTTTAAGTAGAAATATAATATAAAACTCCTTTTACATTAATAATAATAATTACCTGTTATTTTGAATAAAGTCTCTTAGTTGCTCTGCTCCCAGCCAGACCTATATCAAACTGGTGAATGAGATAATTATGTCTTAGGCCTATTCCAGATGACATTTTAAACACTATTTCAAGGTCACAAATAAAAATTTAATTGGCTTCTTAAATGTCTATCAGAAAGAATGAAAAGAAAAAAAGATTGCACCTTTAAGGAGGTTCAGATACAAACACAGGTGTTATTGTTTCTAAACTGATTCAGTGGCAATTGTGTCTTTTTTTTTTAACATCTCACTACATAGTTATCCCTTACTTATAAGTAAAACAGATAGTTTACACAAATGAAATATAAATCTCCATCCAATTTCCTTTTTGCTTCCTGAGTTATTCTTTATTTTCCTCCATACAATTCATTAGTCATCTTTCCAGATTTTAGCTAATTGTTCTTTGTGTTAATATGACCATGCCTATCAAGGAACTACTATAGGAGCTGTGTGTTTGTGTGTGTGTGTGTGTGTATGATTACTACTATAGTGGGAATAAAATGACATAGAAAATTCCACCTGCTCAGATATTTCTATGCCATTAGGGCATATGGTATTTCAAATACCATCACTGGACTCTTTCCTTTAGGGTAAATACAGGAAAAGACGTCCAATACTCGTGTTTAGTTTTAAATGCCTATAAATAATTTATAAAACAGTTTTTACAATGTTTTTGTTCTCCAAGAGATAAAGTGAGTCTTTCACATAGAATTAGGTACTGTTAAAGCTAGAATGTGAGTTAATGCTCATCTGGTACAATCTGTTCTTTTTTATAGATGAGAAACAAGTTCAGAGATAAAGCTTTGCTCAAGGTCATAAAATTACAGAGGAGTCTGACTCTTCTAACTCAGTAAAAAAACATTGTCAGTCTAATGACAGTACTTCTCTTTCCCATATTGATTGCAATTTCCAGAAATGTAGAATCTGAACTTTGGCAACTCTTGTCTCTTCCTCAAGTTATTTGAAACTCTCTAAAAAACAAACAAGGTGACTGTATGACATTTCCACCATTGAAGAAAGTAATGTTTCTCATGACAATATAGATTTGCTTTTTTCAAACCATGGAGACCAAGAGCTATGATTGTGTGAAGCCCAATAAATGAAATAGTGCTGACAAAATGATTTAATACAGACCGTGCAAAGTGTCAATTATTAAATGTTTCATACCCGGTTATAAAAGACAAGAAGAGATAAATTACCACTTCGGTGACATATAGAAAGTATGCTCAGCAGAGATGAAGTACCTGAATTGTCAAGTTAGAAATGACCTTATTAGAAGATAAGAATCACGGGAAAAGAAAGAAACAAAAAGGCACATGCGTTACATTGAATGACACTGAGAGGTTATCCCCAATTTTCCTGATAGATTGAGTAAACACGAGAATAATTTTTTTTCTTCCAGCATAAAGTCCCCTTATAAAGAACCAAGCATGTCAGTTTATTTAAATTCTACCTTACACCAATATTGTATTTACAATTTATTATGTGTTAATTATGGTTTAACAAAATTCCTGATTTCTATAAAATTCTACCAAATTCAGTTATATATTTTTCTTTTAACTTACATTACTTGAAAGTAGGTAATGTTTTTCTATGCAAATATCTCAGAGTTACTTTATTTACAAAGTGATTATTTTTTATTAATTTTTTTTGTTTTTTATTGTTTTAAGTATTACAAATAGTAGTACATATGTCTCCTTTTCATTCCCCCATTGACCTCCCCCCAGCCTCCCCTACCCCCCAGTACATGCCCTCAACTGCCACCCCCCACCCCCCCCCCCCATATCTTGTATCCATTGGTTATGCTTATATGCATGCGTACAAGTCCTTCGGTTGGTCTCTTACAGCCCCCCTCGCCCAACATCCCCTGTCTTCCCAATGTGGTTTGACAGTCTGTTCAATGCTTCTTTGGCTCTGTATCTATTTTTCCCCCATTTCTTTCCTTTAAAAAATCTTGCTTCTGAGACTAGAAATAAACACATAATAACAAAAAATGTTTGAGTCCCAATTTCAATGTCCAACAATTCTGAGTCCCTGTTTCAATGTCAAATAGTTCCTTATGTGTACATGTCAGAAATGATATCTGGATGGTGGGCACATGGTGGCAATGCAGGTCTGACCTGCTCTGGTTTAGTCCTAGGCAACCTGCAGCGATGCACAGCTGCTGACTGCTAGCGTGGCAAGGCGTTGTCAGCGTCTTCCATCTCTGGACTGTTTTTCCTCTTGTCTTTGTGGTTGGAGCAGACCTGTCAATTCCTCTCTGTTGCAGGGATCCACATGGTCTTGGAGTTGTTTTCTGAAAATATACAAACATATTCTCCACCAAAAGTTAATAAAGGAATCTTTTCTATATAATTGATTTGGGATCCGTGATTATTTTTTGAAGTGGCTTAATGAACCTTCATGTACAATGCATGATCAAAACATATTTTACGTATCTATGTATATATTTCTATGTATGTATCTATCTATATTAGATATTAAGCATTGTATAATTAGCCAGGCCCTATTTTTCTGGAATTTGATTATTTTCTTCTAATATCTAGAGAAGGGATCAAATAAAATACATAGTACTTTAAAATTGTCTTCAAACTTTGATTAGCATGAATGTGAACACTGAAAAGCATAATTTTCTCTCCACTCCTCAAAAAGAGTTTTTCTAACAGTTATATGAATGTGTAATACTCCGCTACAGATGTTTTATAAATAATACAAAGGGCAAACTGGTACCATCATTTTGAAGGGCTCAATCTACTTAATGGTAACTATATAAAAATATACCAATACATTAATTTATAAACTTCCTTTATAATACTTTACAATAATTTTTCTCATTTTGCTTTTAAAATTATTTGGCCAAAAGTACCTTAATTAATGTTAATTGCCTTTTTTAAATAAAAATTAACATGCATTATAGGAATTTTTATAAATCAAGAAAACTAATTTTCTATTTAAAGAAAATACATCATCCTTCTTTAAAACAAGACATACTCTTATCATACAATCAACAAATGTACTCCTCGGTATTTACTCAAAGGAGCTGAAAACTTATGTCCCCACAGACAGCTTTATTTATATTGACTAAAACCTGGGAGCAACCAAGATGTCCTTCGGGAAGGGAATGCATAATGAAATGGTGGTGCATCCCATATGATACATATTTTCACATTCTAATTTCAGTGTTGCCATATCATCACTATAAATTAAAACTTTCTTCATGATAAATAGACTTCAGGGTACATTGGGGAAAATTTAAAAAATACAGTTAACATGCAGAAAGATGAGAATAAATAATTAGAGTAGTATTTGTTATTACAGTATTTTGGTCAGCCTTTCAGATAAAGGTAAGCATTTATCTCTTTCTCTCTCTCTCTTTCTCTCTCTCTCTCTCTCTCTCTCTCTCTCTCTCTCTCTCTCTCTCTCTCTCTCTCCTTCTGTAGTTTGCAAATGTTCTTTAATATTAGCCTGGACATGACCAAAACTAGAAAAATATCATTTGCAATACTGAGTACTGAAAGCAATAAAGATCAATGATAACCAATGTCAACCTGTTGTTTGTTTATATATTTAGTAGAGGCCTGGTGCATGAAATTTGTGCAGGGGGGGAGGGGGCAGAGTCTTTCAGCCTGGCCTGGGTCCCTTTGCAATCCAGAACCCCTCAGGGGATGTCGGGCCTAAACAAGCAGTCGGACATCCCTCTCGCAATCAGGGACGCTGCATGCACCAGTGACCATACTTTTCATACAGGTGAAAGGCATCTTGCTGTTGTATTGCCCTGATTATAAAAAGTAGTACATAACATGATCCTTCTGAGGCGGTTGGACCATTTTTCCCATCTTATGGGTGGAAAAAGTGAAGCAGAGAGAACTTAAGCAATTGGCTTTGTCACACAGTTTTAAGTATCAGAATCAGGGCTGACCGCAAAATGTGCAAGTCAGAGTCCATGCCTGTCATCACTGAATCATCCTGTTTTCTCAGTGTTAGAGTAGCCTTGCCAGGTTTTAATTTTTAAATCTAAGGGATTGTTCCCAATATATAGGGTATGGTCCCTAGGCCTGGCAGGCGTGGGGCAACAGATGGGCGGGGTTGTTGGGGGTTCCCTGCTGACACCCACCATGACTGGTGGCCTGGTACCGCCCACCAGCCAGCCCTGCCCTCCCCCCCCCCCCCCCCCGATTGCGCTGCCAGTTGCCTCCCTCTCGGGGGGGGCAACACTCAACAAAGGAGCTGCCCCAGCCAGGGGCTGATCCTGCATTGAGCATCTACCCCCTAGTGGTCAGTGCACATCATAGCAACCTGTTGTTCAGCTGGTCATTGCACTGTTCAGTCCATATGCATATTGGGGTTTTATTATATAAGATTTAGTAATAACATGCAATCTTTACTACATTTTATAGTAGGGTACTTAAGGAATAAAATTTTATGTGTAGATTTGACAGAAACATAGTTGTAGACAATATTATTGAAAATACCTTTCTTATGACATCCCTCTCGCATCCCTGATTGCGAGAGGGATGTCCGACTGCTTGTTTAGGCCCGACATCCCCTTGTTTTTTATTAAGAATGACTTTTCTGCCCTAACTGGTTTGGCTCAATGGATAGAGCATCAGCCTGCAGACTGAAGCGTCCCAGGTTCGATTCCAGTCAAGGACATGTACCTTGGTTGCAGGCACATCCCCAGTAGGGGGTGTGCAGGAAGCAGCTGATCGATGTTTCTCTCGCATAGATATTTCTAACTGTCTATCCCTCTCCCTTCCTCTCTGTAAAAATCAATAAAATATATTTTTTTAGAAAAAGAATGATTTTTCTCTTAAAAGTTTTTAAAGAATAACTTATGGCCATAATGGTTGAAGTATTGTGCATCTGAGAAACTTTCTTAAGTATCATCCCATACCTTTAATAAATCGTTTAATTCTATTATGTGAGTATCTACAAGGCTCACAGACATGGTTCTTGGCTTTTTTTTAACGTGTGAAGAATCTAAAATACTCAAGGTGGTGTCAGTAAAGTATCTTAGAGTAGTGGCTAAGATGTAGCAAAAGTAATCAGGTAAAACTGGGTTTAAATTCTGTTTTTTCCACACATTAATGAGTGTTTTTGCAAAAATTTATCTAATTTCTACGTACCCTAGTTTGTAAAAAAATCTACAAAGTAAGACTCATTTTAATGTCTAGAACATAAAAAAAAAAGTACGCTACCAATCTTTATTATTAGCCATGTACTTTTAAAATGATATGGTTAGTCATTTTGACAGTGTGCAAAGAAGGAAGTTTAACAGCTAATTCAAGGGATTGCAAAAGAAAAATGTCTGGAAATTATGTCTGAATGCCTCTGGATTTTTAACCAGTGCTACATATGCGTCATGGCCAAAGGCTACTATACCCTATCAATGTCAAGTCCATCATCAAACAATTTATTCGGATCAAACAAATGGAGATCAGAGACTCATAAAATACTCTCTACAAATTATAATCAAGGACAAAAAGCCTTTCTTTGCTTGCAAAGTTCTAGCAACCTCACATTAATCTTCACTTCAATTTTAATTTTACCTCTATTAAGGCTTGCAGACAAAAGATTGAAATAGGGTTTTTCCCCCTTTTCTGAGTCTCATAACTCAGCAATAAGTTAAACAAATTAAGTAATAGAAATGAGGATAGTCCTTTCAACTTCCACTTGAAATTTTTTTCTGTGCCCCATATTTGAAGCAATTTTTTTAACAGTGCTTCCAACCTGAGAGCAGAAATGACAACACGGTGTGTTGTCGCGATTAATGCCTGTCTGGAGAGCGAGTGAAACATGAGTACCTTCAGTGTTACCCAGGCGAGCATTAATCAGTACCTCAGCGCAGCCTGAAGTGACTTTTTGTGATAATAAAAAAGAAATTTTTCTCCAAAATGTATGTCAAAAATGTGTTTTACAAGTATTTCTCTGGAAAGAAACAATTTTAGATGAAAGCATTTTCTTTTTATATGAAATGAAACATTTTCTGATTTGACACACAGCATGTCAGTTCTGGGATGGTTAGGAAAGTATACCACTTATAACAAAAAATGAGTGGCAGCTGTAAATTATATCAAAGCCCATTACACAAAGAGAATGTTCTTCGAGCTAGATAATACCACGTATATACATAAGAGTTATCAAAAACCCATTAAATTTGACCCTTTTAGGTTTTCCAGCTGAGATTAATTTCCCAGCATAACATCCCCCTTTTTTCAGGAAACCTTCGTTTCTCAGTTCTTGCTCTCATGGGACCTTCCCACCATTTCCCCGATAGCCAGGGGCTAACCAGCAATCCTTCAAGATCTCATAAGGCATTTCATTTAAATTTATATTGAGAAATTTATAGTCTTATTAAGTTGCCTTCCCCTGAGATTCATTTTGTCGTGTTTCATTGGCATGTCATTTTAAATAGGTGCCATTTAAAAGCTTGCCCCATATTTTTATGTGCTGCACTACAATCAAACGAGGTTAAATCAAAACTTGAATGCCTCCATGTGGATAACCAAAGATGTTTTTCAATACTTTGGTTTTGTATTACTTAACATGCACTGCTTAAAGTTTCAGTGTTCACTTAATATATGTAAGACTAAATGGTATAATACAGGTAATGATTATAAATAATAATTGTGTCCAAATTAAAAAAAAAAAACATACGCAATGACCTAATCATTTAACATTTTAACAAGTGTTTTTTCATTTCAGCATGATCTACTTGATCATTGAAATGGTATTTCCAGGTCATGTTGTTAGTTGAAGTGTTTCTTTGCTCTTTTCCAAAGCCCTAGGTTTAATTGAAAATCTGAAAACCCAGCAAAGATCCATAGCTCAGCTCATCTTATATAATAAAAACATAATATGCAAATTGACCATATGGCGGAATAACCAGTCGCTATGACACACACTGACCACCAAGGGGCAGACACTCAATGCAGAAGCTGCCCCCTGGTGGTCAGTGCACTCCCACAGGGGGAGCGTCGCTCAGCCAGAAGTCAGGCTCACTGCTTGGCAAGTGCAGCGGTGGTGACAGAGCCTCTCCCATCTCCACTGCAGGCGGGCGGTAAGGAGTGAGGTGTTCTGGGCTGCAAGAGCCCCAAACTGTGAGAGGGATGTCTGACTGCTGGCTACATCCCCAGAGGACTGCGAGAGGGCACAGGCCGGGCTGAGGGATCCCCCACCCAGTGCATGAATCTTGTGCACCCGGTCTCTAGCTTATAATACTGAGTATTGAAACCTCCAAATCTATATGCTCCTGAAAAAATGATCTTTTCTTTATAAAAAAAATGAAGATACTTTGGAACAACTGCGGTTTCTCCAATCTGACATACCATAGGAGCTTTTGGAAGCAGTTAAAAAAAAAACACATCAAAGGACAACAGGGACCTTCAGCAAAAAGAAGGTGATAACGATCATGATAGTGACTTTATCAGACTACCAGGCCTTCTGCAGCCAAGTACCCAACCTGAACAACAACAGAGTGGTACTTCGCCACAGTGCTGGGCCACTAGGAAAGAATCCTTCCTAGCCTCAGGGTGGCCAGCAGCCCTGGGCATTACATAGTTTGCAGCAGCCTAACTCTAATCCTCAATTCCTCTTCCCAGTCCTGTTTCTTTACTCATCTCCCTCCTTTTCTTGCTTTCTTTATGCTGAATCTTCCTGGATTATCAGAAGTGCAAATTATTAGAAGTTATGTATGAGAAATGAAAACCACTCATAAGAAATAGTAGTTATAGACAAAAGATGTGCTAACTTAGAAGTAAAAAAAACTAAATAAAATTTGACTATGTAACTATGTATTATTGAGCACACCAATTAATTATCTTGGGACTTGGTTTTCTCATTTATACAATAAAAAAGATTATTCAATTATCAAACATATGCAGCATGCATATTTCTGGAAGATATATGAAGGAGATACCAACAGAAAAATAATGGTTATTATAAAGTTGCTAGCAATGTGATGTCATTAATTCTATTTAATAAATTTTATATTTATGTCCTTAAGCAATTTGTTGTTCTTTTTTTCTCCCAAAAAGATATATTAGAATAAAAATTGGAAGATAAAACTCAGCAAACTAGATAGTTATTTTAGATATCTATTATCCTAGTCAGTGGTTTTGAATGTATCATTTAAAAATGTCCTCGAAGGCTGTTGGAGAGCCGGTTTCAGCCCAATCTCACAGGCCAGGCAGAGGGACCCCCCCTGGTGCATGGATTTGTGCATGGGGTCTCTAGTGCAGCTATAAAAAACAAAAAGTGTGTGTGTGTGGGGGGGATTGCTTACCCTTTGAGACAGCATGAAGGGACCTGGAGTTTGCTAGGTGAAATAAGCCAGTCAGAATAAAACAAATATCACATGACCTCACTCATATGTGAAATCTAATGAACAAAATAAACTGATGAATAAAATAGATTTAGAAACATAGAAGCATGGAACAGACTGATGAATTTCAGAGGGAAGGTGGGAGTGGGTGAGTGGATGGGTGAGGAGAGATTAACTCAAGAACTCATAGGCTCACATGCATAACTCATGGGCACAGACATTAGTGTGTTAAGGCCTGTGGGTGGGGATGCGCAGTAGAGGGGGTCGATGGGGAAAGATAAGGGGTATCTGTGATATTTCAACAATAAAAATAAATAAAAAATAAGCTTGAATTATAAAAAAAAATTAAAAGTTACTATCCTTCACTTTTCTCCATGTTAAATGCTACCATCCCAATTAAAGTCACTATCCCCTCTTCATGAAGTGTTATAATAAACTACTAAGTAGTTTTTTGTGTTTTTTTTTTCTTTTTCTGATTTAAAATCCTGTAATGACTGCTCAATGTGCTTAGACTAAAATTCTACATGATATAACCTGGGTTTTTCCTCTAACTTCTGGGTGTATGTCTTATTCACAAAACTTAAGCTGCTTGAACTTCTTGAGAGTTTAGTGCTTTCCCTCGTGCTGTTTGTTCACTGGACATCTCATTGCAGAATACCAACTACATACCTTACAGAGCCCGGCTTAGCTATTATGTATGTGTCCAGACTAGATTCTTCTTTTCCTTTTCCACACTTCTAATTGTAGGTTAATTTTGTCTTTAATACCTGTTTCCCTACCTGAACAAGTAAAACCATGAGTGGTGTCTGTTTTGTTTACTGTAGAAAACACTTGGAATATTGTCAATGCTCATTAAGTCAATAATTTTTTTGAATGTCTACTAAGAGCCAGGCATGATTTTGGGTACTAAGAATATATTAGTAAACAAAATAGACAGAAATTCCTGTATTCATGAAGTTTCCATTATAGTGTGCAAAAAAAATATTTTAATATATATATTTAAATGTGTGTGTGTTTATATGCATGTGTGTGTGGTATTTTAGAAGTTGATGAATGCTATGAAAACAGAATAATGAGGATCATGGATGTAGAAGGGTTGCAATGTTAAACCGGTAGGTAGGATCAGGTTCATTGAGAAGTAAGTAAAGTGTTCAATAAATACTTTCCAAAGAATGAAAATGAGGGGATAAGGACACATATGTCATACCTTAATCACTAAAGGGAAAAAAAAAGAAAATAAATAAATAAAACACCATCCACTGGTTATAATTAAAGTCCTGTGATTTTTAATGACAAAACCTAGAGACATTTTGATTTTGCAAACCATGTGTTCTCAGTCACTAAAGGATTAATTTGAAAAAAAAAAAAAAAGAATGCATGAACTTCAAGAAAGGACAGCTTAATAAATATTCCAAGAGATACACAATAATGTCATGGAAATTTGTAGAAAAAAATATTAATAATGGAAAAACTAGAAACAGTTTTATATAAATAAGTGACATTAGAGCTAGGTTTTGAAAAGTATAAGTTTGAGAGATTGATATTAAACATAAATTCTTGGAAAAGCTGTTTAGTAAAAACAAATGTGACAAATAAATATAAGAAAGCATGGACTGGTCAGTTTGGCATATGAGTGAGTGCAGGAAAATACTCATAGTACTCATTGAAAAGGCCCATTAATACTTGATTGTTGAGAGCCTAAAGGTTATAAAAAGACAAAGGTTAATACTATAAGCAGTGAGAATAATTAGCAATTACTTGGGAGTTTTTTTCTTTTTACTGGCATGTCAGTAAAGATTGAAGGACCTCATACCATTGAAGAAACTGTAGGGTGTCCCAAAAAATGTACACACACTTTGAATGATGATAAAGTCAGTGTTTATTAACATACAGTTTGTTTTCAAATTTTAAAAAAGTCTACAAAATAAATAATGCTTTTGTTTTCAAACTGATGACCTTTCTGGTCCAAGCACTGCTGATAACTTGAAGCAGTGGAATCACAAACATCAAGAATCATTTTGTTCAGTATTTGTGTGCCCTCAGTTTGTCAGTTGTTACTGGTTTTCTACCATAAGCTTTATCTTTTATGAATCCACATAAAAAGTCCAGTGGATACATTTTCTTTGTTCAAGGATTAGTCTAGCTTCACCTATTATTTCAAATGAGTTAAACTCAAAATGGAGTAAAAATTAAGTGAGTTATCAGCTGTTAAAGTGTGTATACATTTTGGGGGGGCACATGGTGTCCCAAAATGTATACATACCTTGAATAATTATAAAGGCAGTGTTTGTATTTCAAGTGCATTTGCAAACTTCTAGTAGTAGTTTAGGATGAATTCTCTTTGTTCAAGCTTAGTCTGGTGGAAAAGAAACATCAATTGAGCTACCAGTTGTTAAAGTGTGTATACATGTTTCTGGAATACTCTTTATTTAAACAAACCAACAAAAATGTAATAATAGTTTAGATCAGGGTAATGGCAATTTCACAGAAAGCATAATTTTAAAATCTGTACAACTATTAAGATATGTGATGTGACAAACTTACTTCTAAATATTAATTCTGGGAGACTGTATAAGGAAGATTCCAATTATTAAAAGTAGACTCAAGATAAAGAACTTGTTTACAAAGAAACAACAAATTTTGGTATGATGATTCTAAATGCGACATGCCATATTTAATACCTTATGGAATTCACTCATAGAACATGAGAAAATGATTGTGTATATATTTGTTCGTTACCTTCAACTATTATCTCTTTGCAACTAAGGAACTGATGACACATCTCAGAGAGAAAATATAAAGAGAAGAATAAGGACTGAAAACAAAACCCTAAAGAATGCATACTGCATTAGGGAAAGAATGATAAAAGAAGGAGGGGGACATGTCAAAAACATGAACAAGAAGAAGGGATCTAAGGGATAAGAGAATTAGAAGTATATAAATATTAAAGTCAAGGAATGAAATAATGTTAAAAATAAGAGGTAGTTTAAATGCTATAAGAAAGATAAGAATTAAACAATGGTCATTGTTAATCTTGAGACTATAAGGATATTGATTACCTTAAGAAGATTTGAAAGATGGAAGGGGTTTGTGAGAATGAACTGCTGTAATGCATTGTGAACTGGCTGGGTTAATATTTGAGGAGAAAGTAGAAATAAGGACTACAGACTGCCCTTTCAAGAAGTTTATAAATTACATAAACGCAGGAGATAATTAAGTAGTTCATAGTAGGTAATTGAATTCAGATAAATTATTTTCAATTTAGTTGACAAAAGAAGTGGGTATAGTTTTATCTATGGGGAGAAAAAGATAAAGGACAGGGAGAGGGACAAAAGAGAAGAAAATAATTGTCTAGGGAAAAAAAAGAAGAATGGAAACCTGATATTAGTGAAAGGATTATCTTTAAGAGGTGGGAGATCACATCTGAGATAAAAAGACACAAAGAGAAGAATGAAAGCTTAAAGATGAAACAAAGTATTAAATGGGAAGTCAAGAAGACATAGACAGCATTGGTTATAGACTGGTGTGTCCAGGAAGAGAAGGGCCCTGAAGTTCAGACAACACAATGAAGCCAGGGAGACAATCAGGGTCAGAAAGGTATTGAATCAACAATGATATATCAGAGGTCTATGTAGACATGTATTTGGCACTGACTAAGTGTGGCAAGAAATAGCAAAGAACAAATAATAATAAAAGTTCATGGCATTATCTAATGAATGGCATACTGGTAGAATGTAGGTAGAACCTTGGTCCCAGAGAAAATGGTGGTTCTAGACAGACCATTCAAACATTAGTGAATAGGTGGGGTTCATTTTCTAAAACAAATTTTAAAAAATGACAATAACAAAGCTGGCACTCATTAACTAGAAATTGCAAGTTAGAATACAAGAAACATCAATTCTCTTTTGTTTTTAAGCCTCCTCATAATTTGAGATGCTTCTTATTTCTGTAGTTTGATAATAGTATTTTCCATCCTCATTGACAGACTCTATAGGTACAATCTATGATACTAGAGTTCCATATGCAGAAATAGGTGAGACTCAGAAGAGACACAGTGGGTTTATACAACAAGAAACAGTGCCTATTTGATTGATTCCAAATCCAAAGAGTATAGTTTTTTTTTCCGCCCCTCTTAGGTTCTTCAATGAAATGTTTGAAAAACCTGCTGGTTAATTTTCAGTGATATGTATTATTTGTCTTCTTGTTTTATTTTTATTTTAACTTGTCTCAAAATGATAAAACTTAGGCATCATCCGTTACTTAGGTAATACTGAGGTACCAACATTGGGTGGGTTCTTCATAAATGTCTTTGGGGATTAATATATTATTCACAGTACACTATACTATATTCCCATTCCCTTAAAATTTTTTTGATCTATAATTGGGCACTAAGTAGACAATATGATCTGCTAAAAAGAATCTATTTTATTTTAATTTTATTGTTAATCCTCACCTGAGGATATTTTTCCATCAATTTCTAGAGAGTGGAAGGGAGAGGGAGAGACAGAGAGAAACATCAATGTGAGAGAGACATATCGATTGGTTGTCTCATGCACACACCCCAACCAGGGCCCGGGAACCTGCATCTGAGGTACATATCCTTAATCGGAATCGAACCCAGGACCCTTCAGTCTGAGGGCTGATGCTCTATTCACTGAGCTAAACCGGCTAGGGCTAGTCCTATTTTTCTATAAGCAGGTCAAAGAGAAACATACTTTGTTATTATTATAATAAGTTAAGTGACCTTAAAATTAACATAGTCTTTCTTTACCTAGTGGCCTGCTATAGCTAATATAATTTTGAATATGGACATATAGAAAGGAGAATGCATAGCATATCCAAAGAGTATGATTTTGTGAAATTTTGTAGCAATAATCAGCAGCTTAACAGAAGCAGAGGAAGCAGACAGTAGTAATTTCTCATGTCTGATCATTATCAAGAGAGCATGACAGAACTTAACATGGAAATGCAGTACTAATTTATTGATGATAACACCTATGAGAAGCCTAATCATGGGGGTTTTCCTTGGTATCTATATCAAAGAGATGAGACCAAAGGATATAATAGTAGAATTTGTCCATGGATGGAGTAGGAATGTTGAGATTTAAAAGCCTGCAGATTTTTTAAGCCCTAAGGAGTAATTCAGAAAATAGAAAAACAGAAACAGAAAATAGGGCAAAGTGAAGATTTTCAAAATGAAATATCTTAGTGGTAGAGAACCTTTCAGATATGACACATTCCAATGTAATCATTCATTTTTTTTCATTCAACAAACTTATATTTACCCCTACTATTAAATACCAGTATTTTTTTTTTAATTAACTGGGTATAGAGCAGTGTACAAAACAGAAAAGGCCCTATACTCATGGAGATGAGTACAAATGTGAAAAGATATAAAATTTAAAAAAGAAACAGCTAGGCATAGAGATCACATATAAGTCCTATAAAAAAATACTGCAAACTAAGAGCTAAGGAGTCAGGGTGTGGGGTGGGGAATTGCTCTTTCATGTTGGGTGAACAGGGAAGGCTTTGTTGATATGGAGATATTAGGAGAAACCTGAAAACAGGGAAGAGTGAATAGTTTTGAGAGAGGAATATTTCAGAGAGAGAGAGAGAGAAGAGCACATTCAAAGGCTGAAGGCAGCCCCTTACTTTGTATGTTCTAGTAATTAAAGTAGAGTATGTTAGAAGTGGCAGAGAAGTTCAAAGAGCAGAGGGATAGAGCAGAAGAGGCCTTGTCAACCACTTCAGACTAGTTCTTGCCCGGGAGAATTTCTTCACATTGGAGAATTTTGAGAAGGTGGCTGAAATAATTGACTTTCATTTTAGATTCACTGCTGCTTTTTTGGAGAGGAATAGGGTATGAGAAGAGAAAGGAGCAAGAAATCTAGGTGAAAGACAAAAGTGCTTTGGACCACAGGGAGCATGGTGAGAAGTCAAATATAATTTGCAATTTAAACTACAACAATTTGCTGATGCATTTTACTTGGAGTTTGAGCAAAAGTAGTAAAGGACAATGCCAAGGTTTGGGGGTGAACATTCAAAGGAAAGCAATATCCATATACTGAGTCTTTCAAAATTAAAACTCTAATCCCAGGTTTACTTTTGAAGGGTCCTTGTGGATTAGTAACTTTCATATTTAATTATCATTATTATTTTAGTTTGATTTCAGGAGGGAGTAGGAACAAATAAGTGTGTTCAGCACTCCCTGATTAATGAAAGCTCCAATAATTCATGTCTACTTACTATCTACCTGGGAAGTGAGTGGAATTTGTTTGGTTTATTAAACTAATGCAAACAACAAAAATAACATGCAAAATTTTTGCAAGAAATAAATTAATATTGGGTTTACTGCAAGTCATTTTAATTATCCCTATCTAAATATGTAATGATAATGTTTAAACTCATTTATTCAATTCATCTTTGTAAAACTTATTTTCCTTAAATTTTTACCTGTAAAGGTACACTGAAGGGAGAGCAGCAGCAGAAGAACAAGTTAATAAATAAATAAATAAAACATTAAAGATGGATTAAAGACACACCTTTTGCATATACATGTAAGTATATATTTAGTATCTGACCTACTATTGATAGGGCTACTTTTATTTATTTTTCTGTTAATCCTCACCAGAGGATTTTTTTTCATTGATTTTTAGAGAGAGTGGAAGGGAGAGGGAGAGACAGAGAGAAACATTGATGTGAGAAAGACACATCAATTTTTTGCCTCCAATATGAACCCCGACCAGGGCCAGGGAACCTGCAACCAAGGTATATGCCCTTGACCTGAATTGAACCTGAGACCCTTCAATCCACAGACTGACACTCTATCCACTGAGCCAAACTGGCGAGGGTAGGGCTACTTCTATATAAAACAAAAGAATATAAAAAAATCTTCATTTTAAATGGTGTGTCCTACAATGATAGATGGCTATATGTGCTCCAGTACTTCAGAGATGGATTAAGCTATTGAAAAAGCACTCAACATTGGCTAAAGAACACTAATATGTGTGAAATTCTACAGTTAATGCATCATTAAATAATTTGCTGCAACTGATTTATAGGTGCAATATACTACACTGTGTCAAACAGTGCAATATAATAAATGATATAAAAAATACACTCCCCAAACTTTTGTTATAATCAGTCTTTTGAGTTTAGCTTAGCACTTATCTGAATACTGAATGCATTCTATTGTTCCCTTGATATCCACAGTCTAATGGCTTTGACTATTGGCCATCATTTGCTGAGTCATGTCTCAAGAAAATTATCCATATTTACAATAAAATACTAAGAAAAAAGTCCAGTTCCACTGATGGCAATAGCAACTGGTAGACTTTTCCTACTTAGATTACTAATAAAGAGATCTAAATTTCATTGTAGAAAGGAAACCCTGAAATCTTAGGACACTTACCTCTAACTTGTAAAATGTATAAGTTACATAGCAATAAGCCTTTGCTGCCATAATAAACCACTCCAATTATTGTGGCCTATTTAACGCAAGATTCTGTGGTTTGGTAATTTGAGCTTTGCTCAGCTGAGCAATCCTCTGCTCATCAAAGTGCCTCTGTTTCTGGATGTTGGATGATGGTTGGCCAGGAGAAATGGGGCTGGTGGTTGGCGTGGAGTGTCACTGAGCCACACACCTCTCACCATCAGCAAGCTTGCCCAGGGTTGTTCACATGAAGATGACACAGGGTTACCAAGAATAGCAATCAACGGTAAACTGCATGCACCAGAAATTGTCAAGTCTCTGTTTATATCATGCTTTTTAATATCGCTTTAGCCAAAGCAAATCAGGGGAGGGCACTCAAAGTTACATGGCAAAAAGATCTGATTACAGAGAGAGCATAGGAGTCTGCTAGAGCTGTCATAAGGAAGTAACCACAGACTGGGTGGTTGAAACAGCAGACACTTATTTCTTCACAGTTCTGAAGTCTAGAAATCTAAGATCAAAGTTTGTACAGGTTTGGTTTCTTCTGATGCCCTCACCCTTAGCTAATAGATGTTCAGCTCTTCCAATGTCTTCACATGGTATTCTCTCTGTGTTTTTGTATCCTAATCTCTTCTTATACGCCAGTCTTATTAGATCAAAGCCCATCCAGATGACCTCATTTACTTCAAATGACCTATTTAAAGGCTTTTTCTTTTAACACAGTCATTGTCTGAGGTGCTAGGAGTTAGGACTTCAACATGTGGATTTTGGGGGTACATAATGCAGCCCACAAACGAGGGAAAGAATCAATGGCAATTTTTAAGCAATTTAAAAAAAATAATTTACCTTTTATCCCTCACTGATTGATCTCAGACAACATATACATATAGCAGGCAGCTGCTTATGAGGATCTCAAGTTTTAGCCCTGAAATTTTTTTTTAATAACAATATTTTCAATGTTGTAGATGAAACTTTAGGTTAAGGCAAAGATTCTCAATCTCAGCATGATTGGCATTTTGACCACATAATTCTTTGTGGTCCTGTGCAAAGTAGAATGTTTAACAGCATCCTGGCCTCTGCTCACTAGATGCCAGTAGCACACTTTCACCAGTCATGACAAATAAAATGTCTGCAGATATTGACAAATCTTTTCAAGGAAGTAAAAACTTTCCCCGGTTGAGAATTACTGGGTTAAGAGATAAATTCTAAGCGGGAGAAAAGTCATTTCTTAAACTGACATTTAAGTTAGCAGGAAGGAATAAGACATGAACTTTTAGCATCTGCCACTGTATTTTTCTGAAAATAAATTGATTTATTATATTCTCTATTTTCTATTTTTGAGAACAGAATCATATGAGCATGCCACTGAGAACATACCCATTTTTAACTAAACAGAACACACTTGCTAAGATTTATGTTGGAGTGAAAATTCCTGAGAGCACTGACCCCAAACCAAAGATCAGCTTTAATCTTTAGGATTTTATTTTTCCTATTTTGGAAAAGAATAACAAAAATACCAATGAAACATTAAGATATGAAAATATTTTAAAGAAAAACAATAAAAACATTTTTTGCCAGCAAGTATAAATGAGATGACCTTCTCTTATTAGAAAGCAAACACTTTCATTTACTATAAGAAATAAAACTCAATGATATGAAGCTCACAATGACGAATTTATATCTATATTTATAGAGGACTAGAGGGCCAGTGCACAAATTTGTGCCTGAGTGGGGTCCAGCCAGCCCACGCTGATTGGAGTCAATGGGGCAGGGCTGGCCAGGGGGAGGGTCCGAGGATGGTTGGCAGGCCAGCCCCACCCCCGATGGGGGTTGGGAGTGCCAATCAGGGTGGGGCAAACTGGGGGGAGAGTATGTGGGTAGTTGTCCAGACAGCCCCGGCCCCTGGTTGAACTCCAGGTCGAACTCCTGGTCAAGGGGACAATTTGCAAATTAACCTTTTATTATATAGGATGAGCAAAATATATTATGAAAATACAAACAAATATGGAGGAGGCAATTACAATTTCAGGCATAATGAATTCCAAAATAAAAATTAATTGATTTCTATAACAAAGGGATTTAACATAAAAATGTAAAGTAGCACAACACAGATTTATATAAACCCTTATATGTAAAATTTCAGGTCAATATATTCAAGTCAATCAATATAGAGTATTTCAAAACTTAATTTTACTTTTAGCTATTGTCATAGCAGAAATAAATGACAGAAAAATAAATTAAATTTTATCAAGTACAGAATATTTGAATAATGTAAGTAATATGATTGAGTTATGCATATAAATAAAAATTTTGCATCCTAAAATGACTATACCTTTTTAAAATGCCTTTAAGACATTATAAACGTATCCTATAATAGACAAATCTGATACAGGATTTCATCTTTGATCACAGCTTAATACATTTAGAAACTCATTACTAAATAGTTTGTAAAAATTTACAGAACCCTCCCATTTAGTGTAGTATTGGTCTCATGAAAACTAGGTTAAAAAAAAAAAGTAACTTTGCAATATCTCTGAAGACTACAAAAAGCCAAAAAATAAAGATAAACAAATTCTGGGAAGAATCTGAGCTAAATGCAATATAAATAGACTTAGCAAGATCAGAGGTAAAGTATTTTTCATTCTGAGTATCATGCTACAAAAAGTTGTATCAATTTTGAGTTCTATAAATATACAAGAACCTTTTGCCCTGCATGCTTTATGTTCTACTGCCATTATATTTGTGAATCTTTCCTTGACTCCTTACTCCTTCTTATGTATATTTGGCTATAACTTCACTAAAAATTTTTATCTGTTGCATTCTACTGGTGATGGTAAAATATTTCAAAATACTACCCACAATATTATCCTCTGCCCTTCTATTTATCAAATGCCTTCACTTGAATACTAAAGTTCCCACCACTCAATTCCCCAGTCTTACTAGCCAGATATGAATTATTCACTGCTCTGTGGAAAAAGACAATTATGAAGCATAAAAAGGGGAAAGAAGTTTTTTCTTGTTTTTTTAAAGATATTCTTTTTTATTTTTAAATATATTTTTATGGATTTCAGAGAGGAAGGGAGAAGGAGAAACAAAACATAAATGATGAGAGAAAATCACTGATCTGCTGCCTCCTGCATGCCCCCTACTGGGGATTGAGCCTACAACCCCGAGCATGTGCCCTTGACCAGAATTGAACCTGGGACCTTTCAGTTCACAGGCGGATGCTCTATCTGCTGAGCAAAACCGGCTAGGGTGGCAAAGAAGTTTTTGTTAATTAAAATTTTAAAGATGTGCACCTAATTTGTATGCATACTTCATTAGTTCTTTTTCTGTTCATACTCCATTGACTATTGAACGGAAGTAAAGGAGGGGGCCACACAACAGAAGCAGTAGGTTCAGGAGAACACAAGACTCCTCATAAGCAAACACAGTGTTTTATCAGCACCTGAGAATTCCAGAGAGTCCTTGCCCTCTGTCTTTCTCCATTAAGAAGCAACATTCAACAGCAGCAAGCATGTTGCCTGGTCATTTGCTCTTTATGTGCCACACATTGAATAGACAATCCAAGACATTTAAAATCATCTGAGAATTAGAGATTGGGACCTATAAACTTAGATTTTGGTGGCTTAGAAAGCCTCCTGCACCGTAGATTGAGGTGGTGGGATACAGCCAGAATAAACCAGTAGATCACACTTGGTCTATCATGTGTGTTAGTCTCTGTTAAAGTATGGGTTCTCTGTGATTTACCTGGACATACACTACCTTTCTTATCTAAAGATGCTTAAATCAGATCTGGCTAGTTGAACATCACACTGAGTTTATAAACATCAAATATCTCCAGACTCAGTATTCTACGCTGAGATCTATAACATTTTGATCCTAGTTGCAAGTGAATCAAAGCTGGAGTTTAATCGTGGAAGTCTGAGAATAATTCTAAATTTTCGGCCAAGGAATGGATCAGATCACTTCATCTAGTAAGAGGGGATTGTGCATAAACCACTCTGTACCCCCACAGAAATTTATTGTGAAACTGAAAGGAATCAAAATATAGAGGCCTAGAACACTGTCTAACACATACCTGTAAGAGTTACTATCACTAGGATCAATTCAAATTACATTGCAAATGCAATGTTATGAAGTATCAACTAAAGATAAGTCAACTAATAGGGAATAACAAAAGAATAGTAGTAGCAGGCTTATGAAAGTAAAAAAAATCACTAGCAAAACAAAAATGCAGTAGAAATAAAAAGATAGTTTCCCTCCTAGGTAGTAGTCTGAGTTTCTGGAATTAAAATTTCCCGCACAGTTTCAATTGGATATTTAGGGGCACACAGAGCCATGTCTGACTGCCATAGACATTAGCTATGTTCTTCTGTCTGTCATTGGAAACAACATTGAAATCAGAATGCTGATTCTAGTTCTTGTTAAAGGAGAATTTGTGAAAAAGTTATTCTCTAACTTCTCTAAATTCACTAGAAAAAGAATCTCAATATTTTGAAAAGCATATGAACAGATACAACACATTAAAATAACTATAACCATAATCTTATGGTAGATGATTTTTTCCTAATTGGAAAAATTATATATTCATATATATATTCAAAAATATATATATATTTCAGAGAGGAAGTGAGAGAGAAATAGAAACATCAATGATGAGAGAGAATCATTGGTCAGCTGCCTCCTACATGCCTCCTATTGAGGATTGAGCCTGCAACCCAGGCATGTGCCCTGACTCGGAATTGAATCATGACCTCCTGGCCAATGCTCAACCACTAAGCCACACTGGCCGGGGAGAAATACAAATTTAAAAAATAAAAGATGTCACAGTTTTTCACGTATCAAATTGGCAAAAGCAAAGATTAAAAGGACTATAATACTCAGATCAGAATACATAGGGGAAAATGCTTACATATTGAAAATATGATTATTTTTGATAGAACAATTTTGCCATTTCCTTATAAAGAATGTGTTTGATATAATTTTAATTTTTAGAAAATATCCTACAAATATATTTCTGAATAATAAATATATGTAGGTGATACGGTTTGTAACATTATGTAGGAAATAACAAATAATCTCAAAAGGAGGTAGATGAAAGAAGTAATATTACATCCATAAAACTGAGTGATATGACATATTAAAGAGAAAAAAAAATAAAGAGAATGAGGCATAACTATCTTGACACTGAAGCAATATACTTTTAGTGTTAAACAATAGCGTGGAAGAGTAGGCGCTTCATTAAAGGCCTAGATTCCGAGGAAAACTGAGCCTTCAGATAGGGGGAGTGTGGTCTATTGTTTTAATAACAATGAAAGTGTGGAAAACATGCAATTTCCTAGGAGAACTTTAACATTTTATGTTCCTGGGACTTGTTGAATTAATAAGTGGGATTAATAAAATTGTATTTTAATAGCTCTTTAATACAGAATATGTTCTAAACTTTGAACTGTGTAATAATTATGAAGACCTATGTGAGTCTCTTTCATCCCTTCCTTAACTTAGTCCCCAGGTCACAAAGTTTAGGACTAAGTTAAGGAAGGGAATGAAAGAGACTCACACAGATCTTCATAATTATTACACAATTCTAAAAAATAACAATTGGGAAAAATACAAAGTACTATTTCTTTATTGACCCTAAGCATCTGTTAATTAAAATTAAGAAATAAGTATAGTGCCTTTTTCTATTTAAAGCAATGACTTGCCCTAAATAATTTTATCTCAAATGAAACAATTACAATAAAAATAGGGAGTCAGTCTTTGTAAAATACAAACTTTAGTGGGATTTCTTTAACAGTTCACTACTTTTAATTTTCTTGGTTGTGGTATAATTCAGGTTTTAGATTTATTCTTCATAGTTATAGAATTCCTTGATCTTATGATAGAGAGTACTATGTATAAACATATTTAATATGGCTGTCATGATTCCATCATTATTGGTTATCATAATCTATAAGTATGCAATTAAATGTTTCTTTATATTAGACAAAGTAATTTTCATCATTCATTGTTTCTTTTATTTCCCTAGATGATTCTCTGTGATTTTGTTACACACTGATCAGCTTATAAATAAATCATGCCTAAGAATCAACAATAATAGACACAAGTGATGAATTCATTGTTCTTTTTCAGATATCCACATTTTGGAATCATGTTTTCCACATTATTTTTTGTTAGTTCAAATGTATTATCTAACTCTGGGATCTCAAGCATTTTAGGCTTTTAGTCTTAAAAGTAATTGAAGGAATTTATTTTTGCCAACATAAAAGCTCTTTGTCCAACTTACCCATTTTGCATAATTTTATTGAAAAGCTGTTCTCCAATTCTGCCAATCTCAATGACTTTTGTTTAAAGCATCTGGTGTAACAGCTGTCAAAGTCTGTCTTTTAGTTGCCTCCTTCCCTTTCCTCCTTGCCTCCTGTTTTTATCATATCCCTGCTCATCAATATCTTTATCTTTTATCCTAAAATGACTCTTCTAAAACACTCTCATACAGTGATGGTAGAAGATTTAAACTTAGGTGGTGGGCACACAGTGCAATATGCATACTTTGTAACATAAAAACCCACACTGGAAACTTGTATGATCGTATTAACCAATGTCAAACCAATACATTTAATTAAAAAAATAAATAAAAATAAAACACTCTTAAGTACTATTTCTTCTTTAATAAGATTAGTGTTTTTTCTTCAAGAAATTATCATGATTTTTTTACTAGTGTTAAACAGACAGTTATGGTCTACTACTTGAAATAAAAATATATACATATGCATGTAATGATATATATACATATTTCTATAACATATGTGTAATGTACTTTATAATATATCTAATAAAACATAAAGTCAAGGGCATACTAATCACTTCATAGGTCATCTACTATTTTAGAAAACTGTCATGGAATTTTGACTGTCTTCCTAGGAATTTTGAAATATCATATTCTCTATCATCCTCAACTCCTCATTTTTCAATTTATTATTAAAAATATTATGAGGGTTATTTTGAGTTGGATATAATATGTACCTTTATTCTAAGACATTAAGTACTATTTGAGTATGATCAGTTATATATATATATATAATATAAAATTATATAAATATTAAGACTATATATTTAGCTATACATTTAGCTTTAGTGAGATTGTAACTCTCCTCATTTTATAGTTTTCTAGAAATAATATACATTCAATAACAAATATGTTATTTTTATTAAAAAGTGCTTTATTTTTTTGTTAGATTATTCTTACCGGTTTTGCTATCTCTTGCCCACAGCCACCAAATAAACATTAAATAGTTGCTAACAGCAAAAATGTGATGGCTAACATTTGCTTTAAAAATATTTTATTTCTTTGTATTGCTCTTCTTCCTCCAGCTAGGTCAGCAGTTTGTACAAAAACTGGGTCCTGCTGATTTGTCAGTGGTTAAACATTTGTGTTGCAAAGAATTCATCAGCTTTAGGAATAGAATAGAAAGCATACAGCAACCTTGTCACTCACACTGATATCAAATGATGTGTCTGGTGTTGCAGGAAACGTGTGTGTCTGTGTTTATGTTGCCAGAGCACCATTTCCTCCTTACCTGATAGGGCTGATATTTGCTAGTTGCAATTATCTGTAGGAAATGTTACCTACAATATACCAAGGCTAACACTTCTCATGAGCATGTGAAAATACAGGCGTGCAGAGGTTACAACATACAACAGACACAGCTTGACGGAAATGCTGGAATGCTGAAAGTCAGCTGAAAACATGTTAAAGCTTCAACAAATACACCGCCCATAACAACAGCACTGCCTGCAAATGTGGCAAATGATTACAGCTGGCTTTCCGAAAGGCAGGAGCCGGGCGGCAGGGCTCCGGAGCACACAAGCAGACAGCCCATCGGTAGCTCCGTTTTATCAGGTTAATTGACAAAATTGATTCTAATTAAATTAATTAAAGATGGGTTGGATTCCCCCTAAGGTGTGTCTGGGAAAGGATTGAATATTCTGTTGAAGACAGTTACTTGAACTCATGTTCATGCTTAGTGCAGTGAAATTCCTGTTTTCCATAGCTGGGTTTAGAAAGAAAACATTAGTCTGGGAGTGTTTGTTGCCATTTCTTTCTTTCCTTTTTTCTTGACAGCTTATTTCATTCCGTGCTAGGAGTAGCACATGTCTCAGATAAAGCTGAACATTAAAGTTTACATATTAACAGATGAACATGTTATAAACGTCAGTTAAATTAGGTCTATGGCTTCTGCATAGTGGATACCTGTGGGTTGGACTATCCATGAGCAGCCCTGAAGAACCGTGGCATGCTTCTGCCCTTGCAACATTGCAGAGAGGATGCAGTTCATATGAATCAGTCATGTAGTCAACTTACAGAGCCAAAGAACCACTCAGGGTGCATTTACTCTGCACACTGTGTGAAGCAGCATGTGTTACGCAAGAAATAAAATGATGAGCAGAAACTCCTATCTTCTCTGCTTTCAAGACTTCACTGCCTAGAGGAAACGATCCTCATCCTATCTCTGCTGTTATTGTGCATGCATCCCCATTATGTAAAATATGCTTTAAAAAGAAAGCTTCCTGGTAGCAGTAGTGATGGAAATGATTTCCAAGAAAAAGATGTCATATTGGCAGTTCTTGAAATACATTCTTGGAAACTATTAATGTTCTGCTGCATTACCATTGTTCCATTCAACTAACTACCAAAGTATTTGGGGTAGTTTACAAATACCATACAATGAATCCCAGTGGGTGGGGTTGAAGGGAGGAGGTTAGTGGTTGGGAGACAGAGGGAAGGAAAGGCTGAGAATATACTACAAATAATATATGGTCTGGAGGAGTTCCAGAGGGTGTGTGAATTTCTATGGTGGTTTCTCAAGGTATCTCCTGGACTCTGCTAAACGCAGATGGGAAATTATCATCTTAAAACCTTCTGGAATGAGATTGCAGAACCCACTTTTTCAAACTTCTCCAGACCTTGTGTATCAGGATTCTTTATGTTTAATGTGATCTATCATCTTTTATTCTGATACATGGTCCCTATATCTCCTCCACATGTAACCATTGGCAATACTGTCATTAACATATTTGTGTCTTGTATGCTATTTGCTTGCTTCTGCAGTCCTATTCTGAATTACACCATTTTCTGATACCAGGCAAACTCTTTATTCTTCTTTCTCTAATGCATAGATTCTCTTTCTGCATATGCCACACAGAACAACAACTAGAACTAATTAAAAGGTGGAAGATGTTGTATCCTTCCCCCCACCCCCATCAATTAGAGAGAGTTTTAGGGCTTTCCTGAAATCAGGCTATAACTTTATATTTAATTTTTTATTTAGAAATATTTGCCAAGATGATATTAAGAATGGTTACAACTAGACCCGGCTGGTGTTGCTCAGTGGGTTGGAGTGCTGTTTCTGTACACCAAAAGGTGGCAATTCAATTCCAGGTCAGGGCACATTCCCAGGTTGTTGGTTCACTAGTCCGGGTGTAAAGGGAGGCCGCTAACCTGATGTTTATCTCTCCCTCCCTCTCTCTCATTAAGAAAAAAAAAAAAGGCTGATCACAACCATATGTAATCTTAAAGCATATTCTTTCACCATGCCTTTTTCCCTAGGACTCTACAGAAATGGTGTGTGCCAAAGAGGTTAGGAGACTTGAAAAGTATCTAAAATTCTTTTTTTTTTAATATATTTTATTGATTTTTTTACAGAGAGGAAAGGGAAGGGATAGAGAGTTAGAAACATCGATGAGAGAGAAACATCGATCAGCTGCCTTCTGCATATTCCCTACTGGGTATGTGCCTGCAACCAAGGTACGTGCCCTTGACCGGAATCGAACCTGGGACCTTGGTCCGCAGGCTGACGCTCTATCCACTGAGCCAAACCGGTTAGGGCCTAAAATTCTTTTGTATATCTTTTCTATGTATCCTTTTTTTCTGCTGGTCATACCATTGTTTAGAACAAAATAAAATCTTAGAAAACCTTTAAATTAATTCTTTATTTACAAAGGTTTAGTGAGCATTTCTAATGTGCTGTAGAAATATGTCAAAAATAATCCTTTCTTCAGGTCCTTTGAGTTTAGTGGAGGAGATGGCTAATAAACAATAAAACAAAAATGACAAATTATATATCATGTTATATCTCTAACAGTGTTTTGAGGGCTTGTTGTAGTGAGGGCTTGTCAGAGGGAGCTGTTTTTTTTTTTTTTTTCATTTAAGGTGATTATGGTAGGACATATTGAGATTGAAAAGATAAGTTTATAAATTATAATTTTGATACTGCATATTTATAGAAAACAGAAAACCAAGGTAGAATATGTCAAATTGTTCCCTAATCTATCAATAATGGTACTATTATGCATTTCTTTGGGTTTTATTAGACCATGTTTAAGGTTTCACCTGGTTTTGGAGGAGACTGACAAATGATGGTTCTTGTTATCTATCTGTCTATCTATCTATCTATCTATCTATCTATCTATCTATTTATCTATCATCTATTTTAAAGCTCAATAAAGTTCAAACACAGCTTCCCTTTGCAAATGGAATAATTCAGCATTCCACTCAGGATAACGCTTTTTAACTAAAACACAAATGGCCAACCAATGCAACCATCTGTCTGCAGAGGGAAAAAAAAATTTGTGTTGGACAAAGATTTAAAAGCCTAAAATAAAATAAAATACTTCAAATCAAGAAAGAATAACAGCTCAGCTCCTACTTTAAAGTACCCTCCTCTTCTTTTTCTTTACTACTGAAAGGCAGATAACCCAATTTATTGTTTTTCATTGTGGAATCATTTTCTATACATATAGTCAAATTCAGGCACTAGATTACCTTATAAATATTAATTTCTAGTTAATTAGTCTTTTTATTTGAAAGCGTACTGCAAATGTCTGGCCTGTCAAAACATGCATACTAATTAGAAGTAAATGCACCTTCACAATGTTCATAAGGAAATGATAGTTTAATCTTCGGACTGTCACTTCTTATTGGGATATATGATGCCTGGCCGCTCGATGTCAAAACGAGTTGTCAGAAGGGAATACTTCAAAGGCTCGTAGGTTCTTAACTGACAAAACAATACAACCGAGAGACAACCCAAGTTCAACGAATACCCCATTTATGTGGAGTTCCCAAGCACTTCATTCTTTACAGTGAGTAACTTTATACTTGAACCATGGATCTCCTAAATCATAGGCCCGATTTAGGTCAAACTGCAGAAGTTCCCAAGGGCATGTGCTAATGCCAACATGCTTACATTTGAATTGTGTTAATTACTGGGTAGCTTGTATGAAATTGCAGTTTAGACAATGTGTTTTTGTTTTTTTTAAAATCTCATTTCAGTTGTTCTTGTACTTCAGCAGTGTTGTATAATACATAGGGGGAATGGCCAGTAAAAGTGGCTAACTGCCCTACTTGAGTCTTACCAGAGACTACTGGGCACAGCCTGGGTGGAGATCTCCTTTTCTTAAACTATTTAGACGCCTGAAAGTTACAGGGTAGAGCTCTGCAGGAGGATTACAAAAATAGTTTAGCCCACTAACTAATAAGTTGGTTTATGCCAGGGGCTCAGATTCTTAAACACAGTGCACTATTGATATTTAATGTTAGATTATGTACCTTTAAAAAAAAAAGAGTTTCTGGCTTTCTTTCGATTCAAAGAACTGCTAAATTCTGGAAATTCTTCAAATGAGAAGTCAGCTTTTTACAGAAAATATAAAATTAGTAAGGGTATTTGGAAATTTCATTAAACAAATCAATAGCCACAAGCACACATGTAATTTGAAACAAAAATGTCATCTGAAATTCAAATTCACTCTTTCCTAGGTAGATGTTCCTCTTTCCTACGACATTTCTGGCTCTTCCACTGCTCTTCCTGTCACTCAGTTTGCTCCAGTTGCATTGGTCTATTTATCCCTCCTGCAAAAGACCAGGCTTGTTCTTGACCTTCAGAACTCTACTGGAGACAATGGTTTGCTTCTCTAGATCCTCTTTATGTTTCCCCACCTTTCTCTGTGGCCTCTCGGTGGTTCCTGCACCCTTTGGTTCAGCTAATGGGGATCAGAAGGAGAGCAGGGAGTTGTCCACATGTTTTTACCATGGCTCCTTCAATGTGGGATCGCTGCAGGCAGGCTGAATTCCTTAATGAAAGGCTTTGGAGCTCCTGCAAGGTAGTGGTCTTCCTATATTGTTGCATTGTCTAACCTTAACTGTTCTCAGCCTCTCATTCTATTACTAGCCCTGGGATCCCCCATTCTTCTTTATGGCTTCCCTATATCCTATCAACATTAGAAATAGTTCCTTTATTAAACTCTTCTGTTACACATTTTGAGTGAACTATTATTCTTTACTACAATTTTGATACAAGGTGTATGCATGTACTTTTTTTTTTATTTTCCAGGAATACCTTTCTCCCAGATATTCACATGGCTAATTTTTCATTCCTTTAAGTAGTTTCTCAAATGTCATTTTTTTTTTAAGTAAGGCCTGTCCTGATATTTTTATTTAAGATTACAACCTCTACTAGTACATCTATTTTGGCATTCAGATTACCTTTAATTAAATCAGTTGCCTTATAGCAATTATCACCCCATAATAATCTAATTTATATATTATTATTATTGCCTTTGCTCATCCTTAGCATAAAGAACCACAAGAGGAAGAATATTTGTCTATGTAGTTAATTTATGTGTCCCAAGCCCTAGAGGAATGTCTGGTACACAGTAAGCAATCAATAAATATTTGTTAAATGGATTTAAAAAGTTAATGCAGTCGAAGTAAGTTTGACAAATGTGGCAGCATGGTATAGTGCTAAGAACATAGCCTTGAAATCAGATATATCTTCTTTCAAACCACAACTCAGCCATTTGTTAGCTCTGTGAAGTTGATTTAATCCTGCTGAAATTCAATCTCCTTGTCTCTAATATAAGACTAATAATACCTTGAGAGCTGTTGTGAGGTTATAGAATGCCTGGTGTCCTAAATCTATAAATATCACTCTTGTGCTACCATGATATTCTACCCATATTATGTTAAATCTAAAGGGTTGGGGTATAGGATTATAATACAAGTAGGATGATGAAAAATGCTCGTGTCACTCTACTTCTCACCCTGCTAGTCTTCACTCTCTTTTCATGTTGTGGGCCTTCCACACATTAGACAAAAGATTTATCGCCATGCAAGCCTCAGTAGCAAAAGGTAAATATTTCAAGGTACACTTATTAGATTTCCTCTTCAAAAAAATAGAATATCTTCTGCCTCATGTCATACCAGATGTTGGGACTATGGACCTACAAATGCACTAGTTTTCATGACAATGAAAGAAGGAAGGTAAAGGAATTAGAAAATATATTTGAAAATAATGTTCTGATAAAATCAAGCAAAAATTTACTGAAGCTCTTGGTTCACAATTAGTTTCTGGCATGCAAATTCAAATCTTATTCTTGTCAAATAGATAGGATATTTAACTTTACTGATTAATGCAATCAAACTTCAATCATGATTTTTTTCTTATTATTAAAATGTATCCACAGCCTAAATCTTTCTATGCACGAGGCAAATCTACAATGTCAAACGAAGATCTTCACTCTGATGTCCTACATACACCTCATACTGAAAACATCCCAAATTGAATTTATCTTTCTAACCCACAAATACTGTATACTTATCCTCATTTACTATTTAACTGAATGCCTTAATTATTCAAACAGTTGTAAAAGCTGAAAGTCTAAGAATAATTCTTGCCATCTCCTCACTGGCTAAATTTTCTATATTGATTTATATATTCATCAGCAAATATTTGTTGAGCACCTCCTAGACCTTATGATACATAAAAAATTCCTGTCATCATAAAATTTATATTCAAGTGACGTAAAGGCCTCATAAACATGCAAATCGCTTATAGGCAAAACCATTTCAGATGGTAAAATTCCAAAGAAAGAAATAAAAGTGTTGTGATGGAATAAAAATAGAGGGTGGTTGCAGAACCACCAAAGAAAGGTCTCTGGTAAGATGACATCTAAGATGGCATTAGCCATGCAAAGTCAGAAAATGGGGCCTATTCCAGGAAGAGGGAAGAACTAACATAGATACACAGGTCAGAACACACTCACAGAATAGGAAAGTGAGTGCTGATAGGTCACCATGAGTGTTGGAGAATATATTAGATGAAGCTTGATATATTAGCAAGCACGTGGTGAACTAAAGATTTTGTAATTATGTCAAGACTTTTATTATTGGAGTAATGTGTGGGTTATCTCTCTCCATTGCTAGTGTGGGAGTGTGGTTCTTGGGATGTCGCTGGAATAAGCATTTCTGGAGACCTCCATTGGAGGGTAAAATGTAGCAGAAAGCTTTATTTGCATGGAATTACATTCCTGGGATTCCAAAGTCCCATTTCCCTTAAGCCAGTCCTGGAAAATGCAAAGCTGGGGAATCAGTAGAGCTAGAAGCAAAGCCAGTGTCAGAGTGTTTTCTCCATGGTGGAGTTGGATCCAGTACAGCGTTAGACTAGTTGCAGTCCATTAGTCCATTGTGTGTGGGGTTCATGTGGCCATGTGGGCAAATGCAGGAGAGTGAGAATCCCGCAAGCTAGGAGCATGCACTAAGGGAGGGCAAACTCCTTTGTTTAAGAGCTTAAGCATCTCCAATTTTCCCTTGTTAGCAGTGGCCACACTTACTCTGGCCAATGATCTGTTCCCAGGTGTGACTGAGAAGCAAGTACTTTCTCTATATCACCCACACTTTACTGGGCATGAATTTAAATTGCAGCTTCCTGGCAACACTGCACAAATGGCATGCCTATATTTGGCCTTCCCTTTCCTCAGTTCCAGTTAATTAATAACTAGGTTAATTCATAACAGTATCACTTTGACTTATTCCCAGTGTGAAGATAAAACGTTGAAGGAGTCACATTCATTTTCCCTATTAACATCTTACACTAATGTGGTCCACTGTTACAATGAAAAGACCAATGTGAAAACACTATTATTTACTAAAGTCCATGATTTATTCAGATTTCCTTAGTTTTAACTTAATATAATATTTTTGTGCCAAGATCCCACCAGGATACCCAGAGCATTTAGTCAACGTGTCACAAAGTTAACTTTTTGCTGACTGACAGTGTCTCTGGCTTTTCTTGTTTTTGATGACCCTGACAGTTTTGAGGAGTCAAGTATTTTATAGACTACCCCTTTATTGGATCTTGGATGGTTTTCTCATAACTAACCTGGTCTTGGATATTGAGGAACAAACCACGTAGGAAAAGTACCCTTCTCATCACATCATACCAAGGATACGTACTACCCGCTTGACCTGTCACTGTTGAAGCTGACCTTGGTCACCTGGCTGCCGTGGTGTGTGTCTGATTAGTGTTAATTCCCCCTTCCCTTTCCATACTGTAGCCTTTGAAAGGAAGTCACAGTGCACAGTCCCCACTAATGGAGTAGGGAGTCACGTTCCACCTTCTTCATAGTGGAGTAGGTACATATTTGGAATTCTTGTACATCAGAGATTTCTCTATTGAAATTACTTTTTAAATATTGTTTTGTAGATAAAAAAGGGGCCACATACTAAACCTGACAAGCTCAAGGGAGGCCTGCATGGCAGGCCTTACAAAGTCAGATATGATGGTCTGAAATTAAAACTTCCTAAGGAGAAGCTAGTCATGATGGGTATTTATGACGTAGGCCCGTACTATCTTCCTTAACAAAGGTCAGTCTTTACCTTCACTGAGCCTGTCTATTGCATCTGTGATAACATCCCTTTGGAATGTCAGAGTAATTCCCTTTTCCCAGACTCCTCAGGGCACCATCCCCCACCAAGACAGGAGACCACATAACCCTTCATTGTTATCTTGTTCTCCCACATACCAGCTCTGTGTGGTCCATTCGTCCATTGCAGTCCATTAGTCCATTGTGTGTGGGGTTCACATGGCCATGTGGGCAAATGCAGGAGAGTGAGAATCCCTCAAGCTGTAAATGTTTTAACTAATCCTGTACCCCAACCCCAGTGTAAAAGAAGTATGTGTCTGTCCATTTTATTTTTTATCCAATCTCAGAGATTTCTCCACTTTGCCTTTTCCTCCCTTCCTAATTTATTGCTAATAGATTTCATGTAATCTCCTGATATCTCCCCCTTTGATTCTGATGTAGAAAATAAGTGGTAAAACTATCATTTTCCACAGCATTTTCTCAATCCATTGAGAATTTGTTTCCCAGCAACTGTCATCAGTTTGGCTCAAATAAACTTACAAAAATTATCTATAGGTTTAAATGTGTCTTATGTAGACAGTTTACACTTTATTTTCAGATCTGCTTTAAATAAAAAATCTTAAAATGAGAATAGGTGTTTACCTATGCCATTCCTGGCCTCAGAGAATTAAATCTTAATCCATACTTAGCAAAGATATATATTTTTGTTTGTCAATTTTATCAATGAGACACAAGATGAAAATATAATATACCTGCATTTTTTTTTCTGGGGAGTTACGTGTTAATTTTTTTCTGATAGGTGAAAAGATTTATTTATATAATCATTTTTATCACCATTCCCCAAAAACACACATCAAAGTTGTATATCCAGGGCCAGCCACTAGGTTGTGAAGTAACTGAAATTTGTCAGAGTGGTACAGATCTATTCCCTTGTCAATACTTTATGGCAGCAATTCTCCCATCCTTTTGAATGAATCCCCTACATACAAGATTTCCCTAAAAAAACTCCTATAGGATTAAATCTCTGTTTACATTGCTTTTATTAGAAAATCAGTGAATTCAATTCATTAACAATAAATAGTGCTTGACACTTTTAAGAAATAACATGCCATGGAATAAATGGAGGTACAGAGTAAGTTTCAGACGGAAGAAGGAGACATAGAATCAGATGATAGAGTATACAGTATTAATTTTGGTATCTGATATGTGGTTGACTTGAAATCCAAGATGACTTTCAATGGGAAAAGGTAAGTAAGATCTCTGATTGACTGAAGAAAGAGAAGCAGAACTCTAAGTAAGTGGTCAAAAAATCAAAGTGGTGTTTACAAACCAATTAACTCTTAATTTTGTCACAATGTAAAGTAGTTTGGTAAAGTTACGGGTAGTGGCTGTTGTAAAAAACAGCCTTGCTTAGCACTTGGAGAAGACACAAAAGTAAATATGAAGAATATCCAAGCAAATATTAGACAAAAAATTTTGTGAGACAAAAGATAAATGTTCTTGATTTTAGCTCAGAGCTTGTTTCATTGTTTGTAGGTTGGCATTTTGTTTGTTGCCTTTTAGATATATTGATAAACATTTAGATTAATGTGGTTATACAGAGACATTTGAATTTTAGGGTGAATCTTCTGCCAACTCAATGCAGTACACTTAAATATAATTTTATCCCTTAACAGAGGATAAGTAAATAAGATGTTTATTTTTTCACATTTGAATTTGTCTTGGGAGTCTAGAGAATCCATTTGTCTTCATAAAGAGGCCCACGGGTAAATAAATAGAAATGTCTGGGGATTAGGGTGAGGATTGGGGTTGGGGGCGGGGCAGGGACCTGACCTCAGCAAGACTCTAACTTGTTAATATGCATTATGAATTTTTAAGAGAGAGAACTACTATACAGTCCTCCCCATATAGGCATGCTCCCTGCCTACACAGTGCTTACTGTAGTGAAGAACTAGAGGGCTCATTACAGTATCACTTATTGCCTCAAATAAGTGGAAATTTGGAAGCATAACACAAGTTAAACAGTATTGCTTAACTTTTATGTATACCTGACCCTAAAATATCATGTTGCGTTAAAAAGTGTTCATTTGCCCGGCCGGTGTGGCTTAGTGGTTGAGCATTGACCTATAAACCAAAAAGTCAAGGTTTGATTCCTGGTCTGGGCACATGCCTGGGAAGCAGACTCTATCCCCAGCAGGGGATGTGCAGAAGGCAGCCAATCAAAGATTCTCTTTCATTAATGTTTCTGTCTCTCCCTCTCCCTTCCTCTCTCAAATCAATTAGAAAAATATATTTATTTGTCCTCCGGTTGAGAATGGACACACACCTGGGTACACTTTAATAGTTTCTTATGGGAATTAGCTTTATCATAAACACATTTTTAAAGTCCAAAGTATTTTTAAATCATTTTAAAAATAATTTATGTTACTTTTTCATTTTTCTTCCTTTGGACTGTGAACTGTCATCAAAATAAAGCAAAACATATAAAAAATTAAGAGAATTAGGACATTACACAGATGTGACTAAGTGAATGAATCAGCATACCTCTGTTTGTGTGATGTAGCAGCCAATTACATTATTACACTTCATAGGATAAACCTTGTTAACAAATCATGCACCTTGTTCCCTTGTTTCTATTCAGAGGATCACACGTTTAGACTATATTCTTTGATAAGTGTTTCCATTTGCAGTCTCAGAACATAGAATTGTACTTCTTTTCTGTTCACTTCTCTCCCCTCCCTGATGCTATTTCGATTCTCAGTCATTTGTGCTTGGCCAAGATTACGTATGTTGAATGAAATTTTATTCTTTCTATCCAATACAGTTCTTAGTGCAAAGATAAAATAAAGGTAAAATGTGGGAAATAGAAAACAATAGGCATTTTGAGATGCTATTCTGATTCATAGTGTATAAATTCATTTTACTCTAATACACAAAAAACCCCACATTTTTGTAATATTGTCTCAATATCTGAAACCCTATTCTATTTTGCATATGTTCTAAATTCCTTCTTCACTTATGTGAAGATTACTTGCAGACTAATTTAATTTTAAACCTGAAGCCCTACACTTTTTTTTGTCCAAGTAGTCTATATAATATTTTTATTAATTTAGATATTAGTTTAGAAGGCAGACAGTGACTTCAGGCCATCTTTTTTTCTTTAAATAGATTTTTAGAGAGAGAGGGAGGGAGAGGGAGATAGAGAGAAGCATCATGTGAGAGCCATACATGGATCGGCTGCCTCTTGCACGACCCCTACTGGGGACTGATGGGGATTGAGCCCACAACCTGGGCATGTTCCCTGACTGGGAATCAAACCTGAAACACTTCAATAAACTGGACGATGCCCAACCAACTGAGGCACACGCTCAGGACATCATGAGGTGTCTGAGCCACACGCACCAGGGCATCTTTATTAATGTTTGTATTACATTTATTTATGGTGCTTTATCAAGCTTTAGTCTTAGTCTTCTAACTAAAGGAGATTGCTTTCAATGCTCAGAGCACTGATTTTAGCTCAGAGCTTGTTTTATTGTCTGTTTGTTGCCTTTTAGAAGCACTGATTTAACCAACAGATTAATCTGGTTATGCATCAACATTTGAATTTAATAATAAATATTCTGCCAATGCAATGCAGTAAATGTAAATATAATTTTATCTCTCAAAAGATAATAGCTAAAGCCCTGGCCGGATAGCTCAATTAGTTGGGGCATTTGTAAAAGTTCACGAAAGTATAGAATTCATATTTATAACTTTTCTCTATGTAAAATTTCAATCAAATGTTTTGAATTAGACATTTTTATCTCTATAAGCTTGACCTACTTTTTATATGAAATTCTAAAATTCCCTCACCACTTCTTTAAAACACATCTGTTTTTTTATGAAGGCTAAACTCATGCTTCTTCATTCACTTCAATGACCATATTCTTAGAGTTTAAATTTTAAAGTTTCAAAATCATATTGAAATTATAAATGAAGTTATAAAAATGTGCAACTTGTTCAATGTGACTGTATATGAGAAGACTAGAGGCAGGCCCAGTGCACGGAATTGTGCATGGGTGCGGTCCCTAAGGCCTGGTCGACGCTCAAAGCATGAGCATCTAGCATGCAAGGGCAGGTCCCAGCTGACCTCTGGGTCCTGGGCAGCACCTGGGCCCGCAGGCCCTCACGCACCCCCCTTCACCTGAGTCACGGTGAGCACGGCCGGATGCCCTGGCCCAGGGTGCAGCATGGGTCTCTGGGCTGCCCAGCAGCACTGCACGGAAGCCAGGCGGCCTCACAGACTGGCTCCTGCACGAACCCATGGAGAGCCCAACTGGCCCCTGTGGTCCCAGCATCTGCCGCCCAGCTCACCTGGAAGAGGCTATGCAGGTGTGGAGAGGGCTCCTCACAGCTGCCTGGCACCTGAGCGTGAGCCCTGGTGTCCTGGGGGAGGGTAGCAGGTGGAGTGAGAGCAAGCTTGGCGGACCACCATCCCTGTCACCCCCCCCCCCCAGGTACCTGGCTAGAGGTCGAAGCCCCCCACCTGGGTGCCATGGGAGGTTGGTCATTGCTACCCACCCCCAGTTTCTTGTCCCATCCCGGGACCCAGCCCTAATCAGGAGATCCTGGCCTGTCAGCTGCTAGTCACTATCTGCGAGGCAATCTGATGGGGCCAGGACCCCTGCCCAGATCCCTCAACACCTGGGAGCCTAGTGGCAGCCCTGCCCCCCACCGCCACCTCTGGTTGCCATCTGTGGGGCAGTTGGTGGGGCTATCAGGCCCCTGCTCTCACCTGCCTTGGCCTGGCACCACCTGCTCACCTGCTCCACCATCCCGCTGCGGTCCAGGTCTTGTTGGGACCCATCAGGGCCAGCAGCGCCTCCACTGCCGCCTGCTGCCAGTGCTGCATCGCCAGCACCTGCCATGTTCTGCATTGCCCCCTGGTGGTCAGAGCATGTCATAGCGAGTGGTAGAACTCCTGGTCTCCTAGTTGAACTCCTGGTCAAGACCACCCAAGGGAACAATTTGCATATTAGGCTTTTATTATATAGGATGTGGACTTCTTTAAAGGTGTATTAAAATTCAGATTCAGACAATTATTAAAAAGGGACATTATTTTCTAAATACAAACAATAACAAAGGTCCTCCTGCTACACAGATAATGTAGACAGTTCTAGTAATCTAGTGGATGAGTACTTAGCTGATACTTAATTTTTTTCAACTCTATTCTTTTGTTATGTCTCTCTCTCTTTTGTTCTTTATTTCTTTCAAAATATAGGAACTAGAATCAGATTCATGTTAGATATTTTGGCAAGAATTCATCATGGGTGGTTTGTGTATTTCCATCAGAAGATACAGATTAGCTACTTGTTATTTTACTAGTGGCTATTGATTATCATTGCCTAAATTCAGAATTTCATTAGAGATTTGAAAAACATTTTCCATATATATATATATATATATATATATATATATATATATATATAAATAAAATTAGCTGCAGTGTTTCCATAGAGAAAAAATCTCCCTGATAATTATTTGGTTATTTGTGATATAGTTGTCAAGATGTGTCTGACAAGTTTATTTTCTTCTATTTTCCAGTTTTCAAATGGCAAAGTAAATCTAGATATCTCTTAAAAGTGAAGAATGGACATTTTAAAATATTTTTATATCTTGATAAACTAAAGGAATTTGACATCTTATGTTTTAATATATTTCAGTGGTTATTCTTGTTAATGCTCTCATTTTTCACTTTTGCCTTGTGGAAGACTTTTCAAGGAGTTTATGATGTAACTCTAGCAGTCTTTGGAGTCCTTGCTTTTACATGGGGCAACATATTCTGCATCTTTCCTAGATTTACTAATTGTTAACATTTTGTGACTTTTGTTTTATCTAACTATCTATCTATCTATCTATCTATCTATCATCTATGATCGATCTATCTATCTATCCATCCATCTGTATTAATATGTATGGATATATACACTATTAATATTATTTTGCTAAAACATTTGAGAGTAAATTTCAGAAATAATAACCCTTTTAAATCTAAGTACTTCAACATACATCTCCAAACCAATATTTCCAAATCAAATTTAGGGTCTCCGGGTTGTTTTCTTTTGTTTTTCCCTAAAAAAATATCTTAAATCTTACATCTGTAGAGTCTGTCTCCTACATGGAATCTTTGTTCTCAATAACAACAAAAAGATCATTCATTTGCATTTACTTATTTCTTTTGATGGCAAGTGTTTTTAATTTTATTTTTGCCATATTTATTATTCTTATTTTACTTATTAAGGATTGATCAAAGCAATGGAAAATTTTCAAAGGTAGTAACCTTTACAAATGTATACATTTTATCATTTTCTAACATCTTACCTCTTTCTATCGCCTATAGATCAAATCTTATTTCTGTAATTTCATGTCAATTACTTCTAGTGAATAGCAGAACTGGTTGAGATTAACGTTACTAAAGCAGCATTTAATTGGTAATTCCTTGCTCAGCCTTAGAGAAAATGTATTTTTCTCATCTGGTGGATCTGATGCTAACGTCTCTGCCCTTTTGCGAATTAAGGCAGTGCTTGTTAAACTCAGTATATACACATATCATCTTGAAATCTTGTTAAAATGCAGGTTCTCATTTAGTAGGTCTGTGTGGGGCCTGAGTGTTCTGCATCTCTAACAAAGTCCTAGGAGATGCTGATGATGCTGGCCCCTACATCACACTTTTTGAGTAGCAAGATTTAAGGGTTTGCTGGGTTAAGTAATTTTTTTTTTCAGATGATGGATGTGCTACATTTCTTCTCTTTGTCATCTTGTAATTTAGAGTTTTATAGATGTCTAGGTAGGTATCTGAAGATGAAGCAGTATTCACATTGAGGTGGCTATTTTCCCTGGGTTCCATTTTCTCGATTTTCCTCATTTTCTTTATTGATGCTCTCTCTAGGGTGTCATTGGTAAAGAGGACCTCTGTGGAGTGGCTATCTGCCGGCTTAGTGTACGTTCTGTTTTACTGGTCTACTTTCTTTACCTTAACCATGTTCGACGGCACTCATAGTGAGTCCACATCTAGTAAGGTGACAGTCACCAGCATTTTCCGTAATGATGGCGTTATTGGGTTGCTTTCCTGGAGCCATCTTTGAATTTACCTTTCTCATGCTTATTGTGTTACTGGTGCTTTTGGCAGTTTGGGATGGTTAATGCCTGTGATGGTTGTCATCTGCTACATTTTTACTGCCTTGAATTAGCATCATCTGTAACATTAGCTGCTACTGTACCTAACTCCCTTCAACAACATCAAACTCCATAGTCTCTTTGCCTCCTAAGTCACATCCTGATTTACCTACTTTACGGCAGTCTTCTGGACAACAAGAGCTTGCACTGTGTTATTCATTTGATTATACCTTAAATATGTATTACAGAAGATGCTACTTGAAGACGTCATGAGTTTGAGGTCATTGAACTGTAGCTTCCTTTGCAACTCGCTTCTGTCTGTGGTGCGTTTTCTGAAATCGGGGGAGGCCCAGTGGTAAGCGACAAGCAGGTTCCTTGCTCACTGCTCAGCCGCTGCTGCAGTGACCACAGCCTGCTGCCGGGCCTGCCACTCTTTGCTATGGGAACATGGACCCGCCCAGTGATGGTGATCTGCTAAGGGCTTTCTTAAACTCACTCTTTGTTCCCAGGACCTGTCAGACTCACCTTAGTTCTCTTATCCAAAAAAGTAAAGGAAATCTATTTAAAGCACATAATATAAAGCAAATGCACAAAATAGTTGCCAAAACATTTTAAAATGTAAAAATGTTTATGAATTCCGATAGTGTTAACTAGGTAGCAAGATAACTTGCTTGCTACCTAGTTAACACTGTGCTGATCAAAATGGTCAAAAAACGAATCATGCTTTGCAGAGTAAGGCTGGCATTAGCACTGTCCATTACTAATGAGACTCCCTAGACATGCGAAAGTAACTTAATAAAGACAAAGATGATTATGATTTGCATCTCTTGGGAGATTTTATTTTCTGCTAAGAGCCTATAATTCAACAAGTCTATCTCAAATGGCAATAGTATATATATATGGTATATGTATATATTTTTAATATTTATATTGTAATGTAATATATAAATATATGTATGTATTTAAATTATGTGCATGTTGTGTATATACATATATTTTATATGTATTAAAATATAAATATTTAATGCATATTATTATACATATATTATAATAGCAATATATATATTTTAAACATATAAATGTATGGAATATTTTTAAGAAATATCTTTCACCAGTGTCATATTTATTATTTAATAGACATTATTTAATATATACTTATTTAATAAACATAGATTATACATTTGTATATATTGTATTTTTAAATATATAAATATATATTTTTATTAAGAAATACCTTTCTAAAGTGCAATATTTTACAATATTGTCCCAAATGCAGTTGTCTCTCATATCATAAAGTTTCACATGTCTAGGAAGATGGTTGGGGAACATTATTAGGTGAACCACAAAGAGTATGACACTTGTACCCATGATTTGGAAGTGCTTATCCTTGAAGGTGCTCTGCTTTCTTCTCATTTTTAGCTCTGTGTGCTTTGTGATATTTAACATTGTCCACATGCAAATGGAAGTGGAACAAAAGAGAGAAAAATAGATATAAGTGAATGGAAGTTTATATGTGGATATTAAGAAATTTCTAAGAGTTCTTGGATATATTCTTTTCCATGTTCTCTTATGACCTTGGGATATAAGATCATGTCTGGTGAATGGGATGCCAATAGGTTCCAGAGAAACTTTTAAGATAATGCATATTTACTTTTGTCTATACAGAGACAGGCTACATAAACAATTCGGGGCATTAAACATACGGGAGCTTGCTCGATAATAATCGCAGACACAATTGCTATAGAAACATCTGATATGTGAAAATACTTTCAACGATAAGGTCTCAGCTCCCCCTGTAGTAATGTTCATTCTGTAGTAACAGGATTCGGGGAAGCTCCAGTGTTTGTGATAAAGGTATGTTTCAAAGTTGGAAATAAATCATCAATGCAACGGTTTAAAAAGTAGAAGTTCAGACCTAGGTAGTACTCAATGATAGAGGTGGTTTCAAAAATGGTTAAAAGAGTATTCCTTTAAAGGTGCCTATAGCTATAAGGTCTCTATGAGCTGAATGTTCATGTTGCTAAGCTCATGTTACTGCCATCAAAAAATATGATAGAAAAAAGAAATGTCTGAAAGTGATAATAGGAAAATACGTTTTTCTTCTTCAGAAGAATTTTTTTTAGAGATGTTCCTTTCTGATCATGAATGATGCTGCTTTCAATAAAAGCACCCGCTGCGGTCTTCCAAGCTTTTGCCTCTTTAGTATTCTAGGCTAACAGTTGAGGACAGCTCTGGATCCATTCCTTGCCCTGTTAAATTCACAACAGCATCTAAAAGGCCTTAGGCCAATTTTTGTACTTGGTACTTCCTTAGCTTACAGGGTGGTTTCCGCTGCCATCTGATAACTATTCAACTTGCTGCTCTGTTTACTAATTCTTCCAAGGTTATTATGATGCTTATTTTGCCATAAGTGACAGGGATAAACTTTATTTTATCTCTTTCAGCTCCATTACATTTGATCTCCTCTGAATTATAATAGACTCATACTTATCCAAGATCTGGCAATATTTTTCATGTGTTTTTTGTTGTTGTTTGTTTGTTTATTGAGGAAGTTGAGGGGGGACAAGTTCAATTCGAAGGAATTTGGGGAAAGGATAAATGTTCATTGTCTTGTCTCCATTGTTGTGTTAGCCTTTAAGCTAAGCCGCATGGTTTCAGCAATCTCTTTTTTTCCTTTTGTCCATCAGAGTAATCTTTGCAGTATGCACACTTGACCATGGTAGTCCCCAGCTGAACAAATGAACAAACACAGAATGTTTTAATGTATCTCTATTGCCAATGAAAGGAGTCCATAATATTCAGACTCCCTGTTCTATTGTTTCTACCTTTTTTCTTACCACTCCTTCCTAAATTCCTCCCTTTGACAACATACAACTGTTATCTCCGAATACATTTTATATTTCACTTTACTCTGTAATTGTTCATTCTGTCCCAATTTGCACAAATGTCATTTTGTTACCAGAGAAATTGGGATGCCCCTTTCCTCACTGGAGGCTGGGGGTGAAGTCCTTACAATATCTTGAGAAAAATAATTTTCTGAGATTCACACAGGAGGATGAGTGATTTTTATTTGTGTGGAATCTCAAGTCCCATTTCCCTTAATCCAGTCCTGGAGGAAGTGTACCTGGGGTTTCCATAGAACTAAAAGCGAAGCCAGGGTCCAGAGTCTCCATTCCATGTTGCAACTGGGTTCAGTTCAGCATCAGGGTAGTTGCAGCCCATCAGTCCCTTGTGTGTGGGACCCACTTGGCTGTGGACCATGTGGGCAAATGCAGGGGAGCCAAGAGAGCTCCCTCCCCACCACAAGAGTCCCAAGAGAGCCAAGAGTACAAGATGAACCAAGAGTGAACTCCTTTGTTCAGGGAATTAAGTAGCATCTCAAATTTCACGCTCTTGCAGTGGCCACGCCTATTCTGGCCAACAACCTGTTCACAGGTGTGACTGACAGCAAGCACCTTTGCTAGTCCCCCCAGCTTTACTGGGCATGTATTTATCGCTCCTCTGTTGAACCCCCATGGAGTGTGAAGGTGTAGCTTCCTGGCAAAGATGCCCAAATGACATGCCTATCATATTTGGCCTTCCCTTTGTTCTTTTCAATTTATAACTAGATTAATTACAATGGTATCATTTCATATCTTCACAATACACACACACACACTGTCACAGATTAGCAAACTATGGCTTTGTCCTTAAATCAGTCAGGCAAATTAATCTTTCTGTCATATGAAATTATATTTATTAAACTACTTGATTATAATTTAGTGCATGTTTTTACCTTTTCTGATCCAGTAGTTTAGTGATTTCTGAGGATAGAAACCAGCTTAGTAATGAGTGTATTTCAGAAACATAAGAATTATTTTGTTTGAAGAATTAGGGAAATATTGCTAGTATGTTCTTTTTTACTAAAAGTACAATCAGCAAAATTCTTTTTTTGCCTTTTTGCAAATGTCAGATAGACTTCTATGATCATAGTTACTAATAATGAAAATGCTCTTCTCTTTTACCTTGTAACTGTTTTGAAATGCAGTGTTCATTTTACCTTTTTGAAAAATGTACTTCTAGAAAGTGTGATAGTCAACTATTATTCTTATTCTTATTTTGGAAGTTATTTTTCAGAATCAGAGACAATAATATAAAGCTGCTCTTTTTCATTTCTCCCATTTTTGCATGATAAAAAAGAATAAATAACTTACAGATATGTGAAAAAAGTTAAATGCTTTTTAAAAATTATGACATGGATAACTACTAAGGATGTCAGGTGAGTTCGAGATCCAGTATTTCAATGCTCCTGAGCAGTTTAATTTTATAGACATAAATTTGTACATTTTGAAAATTTTAGAAATTGCTTGATAAAATGACATACAAATGGGAGATTGAAGACATGGACACTTTTCAAGTGGCTAACTAGAGAGCCAAGCCTTACATTCTCCAAAACTCATTATTCCCGAACTTGCAAGTAAATTAGTGAATCACAATGATGGATGAGTGGAAAAGAATAATACCGGGACAGCCACCAAAGCTTTCTTTGTAACGGGGGTTGGGGGGGGGGGGGTTGAGACTAAACAGCCTTGTGTAGTAGCACTGACAACATCAGAATCCCCTTTTCTTTGTCACTTCTAAGCATATTTCTTGTAGTTTGGTTTGGCTCCAGTCCTCCTCTAGTTGTTTGTACTTTGAATAAGGTCCAGGCTTTTTAGCTCCAGGGAAGCTGGATGTGGCACTGAAATTGCACATTCATTTAAGCAGTGCTAATTGCAGCTGGTTCATAGACCTTGGAGATTAATGATTGAAAGACCTTTTAGATCATCTCTTCCATCTGATTATGGCAACACAGGTTTATTTTTTATATTATGTCCCAGAGTATTCTCCTGCCTGGTTAATTGTAAGTGACTGAAATAATGGGGCTTTTACCATTCCCCTTGGGAGAGAGTAGTGTAGCCTAATACACTTAGAATACTGGTCTGAAGATCAGCCTAGATTTTTATTTTACTTCATTCCATGCCATTACTCCTAGTTATACACCCTTGGGTCTACCCTAAACAATGTCTTCCCTTCTCTATTCAGTACAACAAACTTCCTGGCTACCATCCTACAAAGAACTCCAAAGTAGTTTTATTTGCATTTATGAAGAAGGATAGGGTCTTGGTTAACAGTAAAGCAATGTAACATTTGTTATTTTTTGAATCATTATTGTTCAAAAGGCAGCAAGTAAAGGATTTAAAACATGCATTTAAAAGCAACCCTGAATAACGTGACTGCTTGCATTATATCTGTATGTTCCATTCATCAGCTTTAAATATAAATTAAAGCTAAAATTTTGTCAAAATATATTCCATAACCTTACAATTTAATACTTCTATTCAGATTATCAACTCCTTGAAATCTTGGCAGTGGAATCTGTTTATGGACTCAATGTTTCTTCTCCACTGTAGTGTTTACTTGTTCTTTTAAGTGTGAACCTGCTATTTTTATTTATTCATTTAAAATATTCTAGACTACCCTGGCCAGTGTGGCTCAAGTGGCTGGACATCAGTTATCCCATAAAGCCTGCTGGTTCAATTGCCACATTCCCAGGGTTCTGACTTGATCCCCTGTGAGGATGTCCAGGAGGCAGCCAATTGATATTTCATTCTTACATTGATGTTTTTCTTTCTCTTTCTCTAAAAATCAATAAAAAAATCTTTAAAGAAAAAATAAAATATGCTAGACCATATTTTTCATAAATATGTTCTTTCTTATTGTGTTATTTAAATGGAGTGCATCTGGATAGAGAAACCAAGATGGCGGCATAGGTAAGCATCTAAACCGCTGCCTCGCACAACAATTTCAAAACTACAACTAAAAGACAGAATGAACACTATCCAGAACCACAGGAAAGCTGGCTGAGTGGAAATTCTACAACTAGAAGAAAAGAGAGAAGCTCACAGAGAATTGGAGGAACGGCAAAGGGTTGAGGTACGGCAAAGGGTCTTTGTGCGCACAGAGAGGAAGGGCAGCTGAGAGCCTGGCTGACTTTCTCTGGTGGGAGGGGGAAGGAAGCCCCCAACTGCACTGAACCCAAGTTCTGACTGCACTGAACCCCAGTTCTCGGCGAAACCCCAGGCTTATACAGGGGGAGTCTGGACTGTCAGGTAGAGAAAAAGGCACTCGGAGACTCAGAGACCTGGGGGAGACCCGGGGGAGCCCCGGTGGGCAGGGGACTGGAGGCGTGCACACACTGCGGAGGTTGCCACAGGCTTTCCCTAAAGGAAGGGAGTCAGAAGCTCCTGACTGCACTGAACCCAGTTCTGACTGCACTGAACCCCAGTTCCAGGTGAGCCCCTGGGGTCCCATGGTCTTGTGGGGAGAATCTGGACTCTCGGGCGGAGGTTCGGGAGGCGGGGAAGGCAGAGGTCTGGAGGCACACGCGTGCAAGGACAGGGCTGACAGGAAGCCAAGAGGGTCTGCTCCGCCCTAAGACTCCACCCCATCCAAGCTGAGCACAGAGGTTTTTGCAATTTGGCAAGTCTAATCCTATAAGGCTGTCTCCAGCAATGAACTTCTCCCAGCGTAGACACAGCTGATCCTCACAGCCAACTGGCCTGGAGGTCAATTCCTCCCAGTGATACCAACAACAATCAAGACTTAACTACAACAAGGCTGTACACACAGTCCACAAAGGGGTGCACCAAGAGTGTCCACCTCAGGTTAACTGGGGAGGCCGACCCACTGGGCCATATAGGAAACCTAGCACACAAAGCTACCCTACCAACTCAGGAAAACAGTGAAAATGCAGCGACAAAGAAACAGATCACAAATGAAAGAAATGGAGGAAAACAAACGACTGGATATAGAATTCAAAACCACGGTTATAAGGCTTTTCAAGAGTATCCTAGAAAAGGTCGACAAATATAATGAGACCCTTGAAAATATGAAAAGGACCAACTAGAAATTAAACATACACTGACTGAAATAAAAAATATTACATAGAGACCCAACAACAGACTAGAGGAATGCAAGAATCAAATCAAAGAATTGAAATACAAAGAAGCAAAAAACAACCAAAAAAGCAAAAAAAAAAAAAAAATCCAAACAGTTGAAGATAATGTAAGAAGCCTCTGGGACAACTTCAAGCATACCAACATCAGAGTTACGGGGGTGCCAGGAGAAGAGAGAGAGCAAGATACTGAAAACCTCTTTGAAGAAATAATGACTGAAAACTTCCCCCACCTGGTGAAAGAAATAGACTTACAAGTCCAGGAAGTGCACAGAACCCCAAACAAAAGGAATCCAAAGAGGACCACACCAAGACACATCATAATTAAAATGCCAAGAGCAAAAGACAAAGAGAGAATATTAAAAGCAGCAAGAGAAAAACAGTTAATTACCTACAAGGGAGCACCCATACGATTATCAGCTGATTGCTCAACAGAAACTATGCAGGCCAGACGGGAGTGGCAAGAAATTTCAAAGTGATGAATAGCAAGCACCTACAACCAAGATTACTCTACCCAGCAAAGCTATCATTCAGAATTGAAGGGCAGATAAAGAGCTTCACAGATAAGAAAAAGCTAAAGTAGTTCATCACCACCAAACCAGTATTATATGAAATGCTGAAAGGTATTCTTTAAGAAGAGGAAGAAGAAAAAATTAAAGATAAAAATTATGAACAACAAATACATATCTATCAACAAGTGAACCTAAAAATCAAGTGAATTAAAAACCTAAGGAACAGAATAAACTGGTGAATATAATAGAATCAGGGGCATAGAAAGGGAGTGGACTGATCATTCTCAGGGGGAAAGGGGTATGGGGGGATGCAAGAAGAGACTGGACAAAAATCGTACACCTATGGATGAGGACGGTCGGGGGGAGGTAAGGGCAGAAGGTGGGGTGGGAACTGCGTGGAGGGGAGCTATGGTGGGAAAAAAAGGAGAAACAATTGTAATAATCTGAATAAAGATTTATTAAAAAATAAATAAATTAAATAAAGTTACATCAAATATGCAGATCCATGGGGCTAAGGAATAATTGTGGATTTTGTTAGGTGTAATAACAGTAATGTGATTGTGTAAGAAAATGTCAACAGTCTTTAGAAATGAGTATTAAAGTATGCATAAGTGATGGTATGTACAAGTTTTGGCAACAGATTTGGAATCTTTATTAAAGTTATTTTTACAAAAATAAATAAATAAATAAATGGAGTGCATCTGATTTTATATTACAAAGTAGTCCATAGTATACCATACCATTTAGATTTATTATTGAGGGGAAAATATTTATCTCTATTTATAAATGACAAATAATGAACAGAAAGCATTATTACTATAAATGATACACAATAAAAGGAAAATATTGTTGCTTTTATTGCAGATTTATTAGCAGAGTTGATAGATTTCTAGGGTTTGGAAAATGGCATATTTTAAAATCTTGCAACAATTTATCTTTATGTGTTTTTTCTAAGGCACTGATTCTAAATGAAAGAGTTATGAACTAGTTACACACTACTCACATTGTAATAGGCAATAAGAATAAGAATCATTATTTTTTGCAACATAAACTTATTTAAAATAATATAGTTCGTAAGAGTAAGTTACTCACCCATGTTAAGTAAAATAAATGGTCCTGTTCACCAAAATGAGGCAATAGAAGCAATTTATTATAATAAGACTTCTCATGGGAATTTAGCTTAGAGAATTTCAATATATTTCAACCATAAACAATTTTCTTAAAATAATTTCAAAGAATCATTTGTAATTCCTATTCCCAAATTATGTAAGCAAGGGAAAAAAATCACGAATAATTAACTTTAAGTAAGTTTCCAAATGTTCTACAGTTGTTTCCGAATTCAATGAGATGTCATTCTGACTCCTTAAGAATAGACCCAGTAATTTAACTCGGAGATGAAACATTATTTTTCATGTTTATCCAGATTGTGTTTTGTTGTTCAGCACAGTCTTCTGTTTCACATTATATTTTCATAATTTTTAGTGACCTTAGGTGAGGATCAAATTAGAACATCTTCACTGGAATGTTAAGACATATTTTAAAATAGGCTACTACATACAGAGTTAAGAATTCCCACATTCTCTCCTAGTTTCCAGTTTGAGTCAGAGAAAATCTGAGTTTTTCATGATTGGTTTCAATAGAATTTTAGTTTGTATTTGTTACTTGGTAAATAAGCCTATTTATCTCACTTGAAATATTATGACAAGACATACACTAAAACCTATAGCTTATGTTTAGAAGATCATAAATTTGTTTCATATAATTAAAATCTACAGCACTCTTGTTGATAAGAAGGAGACATAAAAGCACTCCATCTTGTATGCACTTTTTAAAATATTGTGTATGGACTCCAAGCTTTATTTGATATATTGACGAACTCAGTTGATGTTGAAAAGTTTGTCTTTACAATATCACTGATAGGTTTGGATAGTATTTTCATGATCCCTTTAATAGAAAGTGAGTCATAATAAAGAGTTTTAGTAGAGAAAGACAAGAAAAGAAGGGAAGAGCTTAGCAATCCGATGCAAAAAGAGACACAGGACAGAGGATGTGTGATTAGTGATATGTCCTTTCAGAAGTAAAAAAGGGTATTTATGAAATGCCAAGCGGCTTGACAAAGTCACTGAACCACTAAGGTTTATAGAGATATTAGAGGTCCAGTGCATGAAGTTGTGAACCAGTGGGGTCCCTTGGCCTGGCCTGTGGGATTGGGCTGAAACCAGCTCTCTGACATCCCCCAAGAGGTCCTGGATAGCGAGAGGGCACAGGCCAGGCCAAGGGACCCCACCGGTGCATGATTGGGGCCAGGAAGGAATGCAGGAGGTTGGCCAGCCTCATGGGAGGGTTCCACGGCCAGATCCCAGCAGTAAGCTAACCTACCAGTCTGAGCATCTGGCTCCTGGTGGTCATAGCAAGTGGTTGAGCGGCCTTAGCATATCATTAGCATATTTCACTTTGATTGGTTGCATGGCTGACCAGACGACCAGACACTTAGCATGTTAGGCTTTTATTTTATAAGATATATATATATTTTTTTCTCTACTTTAAAATGTAAATCAGTTATTCAATGTAAATATATAACCATTTTACTTATTCTCTCAAAAATATTTTTTAAGTTGTTCTACTGTTTCAAGTTTTAATATTTGAACAGATATTTCTAAGGGTTTTTACCCTCCTGGAATGGAATGTTCTAGATTCAGACCTATGTTGATAATTGACTGGTCTGGGATTACTGGCCACATCAGGATCCCATGGTGATAGGGCCCAGCTTAAAAAGCTTCCTGGAGTCACTGCCTGCAGATCCCGATCTTATTTAAATCCAAGTCTCTTCTATTCCTAATTTTTTTTTAATGTAAAGAATAATTTCTTGTTAAAGGCAGAAACCTGCAAATAACTGTGTGGCTAAAGTACTTTATATAATTCCAAAATTATAAAATTGCCAAGAGCATTGTGGAGGTAATACTCTTGTAGTAAAAAAAACAAAACTATTTTCCCAATGAACTGTTTCTATATTTGATATTTATAGGTCATAGTAGTGCGTGTCTTAAATAGTCAGAGGATAGGATTAAAATGAATTTGAATGACTCTGGACATGGCTAGAAAGTGCTGTACTTTTAAGACCCAAAGTATATGAATCACTTTTTTAGTGTATGTTACATATTTTTCATATCAATTGTTGGTGTTTCCTGGGGAGATCGTGGATAACCACAGAATATAAGCTTAAACTCTCCTGAAGTCCATTCAGGGGAAAAAAAGCAATATCACAAAATAAAATCGTTGTAGAATGCTCTTGAATCTATTTATTTATCTAGCTCCATGGCTGCACAAATACTGACCTCTATATTTAGGTGCCATAAGAAATAAGACAAGAAGCAAGGTCTTCAGAGACTCATTAGGATCATTAGAAAAATGCTTCTAGCAGCTCCTTTCAAAAGAGCAGAAATAAATAACCTTTGTCCCTGAGATGAGGATTCACCCTGATTCTGCAGCCCCATTTCCAGATGATGTATTACAGTCATTATAGTCACCTCTGTAGGACACTGTGTACACAAAGTATGAGAGCCTCACCTTTCAGTTCAAGGTATCTCCTGATTTATGAATCATTTGTCCTTGTCAGATTCTTCAAGGTGAAAGAATAAACTTTAAATATGAACCACTTCTAGGCATCACAAAATCTAGGGAAAGAAAATATTTTATCTTCCTTTCTCTTGCCACAAGGTAAAAAAATAAATAAATACTACAAGAGAAAATACAGTAAATGATAAAATGCCTTAAAAATAAATAGTACTTGTGTTTTTTTTTTTAGATTACTATTTAATAGAGACATCTCATGAAATCAAAGGGCTCAAAATCTGCTATTTGCAGGAAGTTGCACTTAATAATAAAGAAAAATGTGCTAGAGATTTTTATCAGAAAGGACTGCAACATTCTGTGTCAGTGGTAGTAAAAGCTGAGGAAATGACATATTTATTTCTTTATTGAAGTTAATATTATCTGTGTGACTTAAGTGAGTTTATAAATGTTTGCTAATGGATGGATATTATTGGACATTTTTCTTTGAGGAATTCTGAGAAATTCTAGCAGAACTAAATATGGAATTTTGGATTGCATTTACATATACTTACATGTACAATATAAATATGGTTACATTTTCAGAACTAATTGCTAACTAAATTTTTATTGTAAATATTTTACTCAACCATCTAGTTGTCATTGAGGGAAACTGTGACTAAATTAGCTCAGGTCTTTCTGTCTCAGAACAGTAATTCTAAAGTAACACCTAGAGATATTATTGCCAGCTTTTCATTATTATCATAAATCCCCTTTTCTTTGTTTTGTATAACTTGTCGCAGTAAATGATATTAACATAATGCACTTGTTTCTCCAGATTATCATTTAAATTGTCCATCACAAAGAATGGAAGTGGTTTAAGTCAGTGTCCAGCAAGGAAACCAAAAGAATACTAAGTAATTCAATAAAGGCAATTTAGGAAAGAGTTTTAGCCCTGACCAATGTTCTTCAATGGGTAGAGCATCAGCCTGCACACCGGAGTGATGGATTCCATTCGTGGTCAAGGGCACTTACCTGGGTTGCAGGTTCTATCCAGGCCTGCAGAAGGCAATGGGTTGGTATGTCTCTCTCACATCATTGTTTCTCTTTCTCTCTCTCTCCCCACTTTCTCCCTTCCACTCTCTAAAAGTCAACGTGAAAAAATATCATTGGGTGAGATTTAAAATAGCAGGAATGTAAATACAAATATGCATAAAATGGAGAAGTGCAAATAGTAGACAGTGAGGCAATTAGGGATTAGCAAACACAGAAAGCAGCAATCTTTCTGAGGGATGGAAGGACAAATGAAGGAGATAAGGTGGCGTGAGCTCAGGCTCTCTGGTCAGTCAGCAGAAACACAGGGAAGATCTGGGAGGAGCTGGAACTATGGATAAGAAAAAGTCACCACTCAAGATGCTACAAATGTGGAGAGAAAAAGAGGTAGAACTAATCTGCTTTCTCACCCAGCCCTGCACACTCCAATCTCTCACCAGTGTCTGTCAAAGGTAGAAGCTTGGTCCATTGACAAATAAAATAGGAAAACCTAGATTGTAAGATTCAGCCACTAATGGAGCAGGGAGAAGGAAGAGAAATACTAGTCGGTGTGAGAGCAGTCAGAAAAACACCAGGCACCAGAGTAAATTCTAGGACTATTTACTAACCACATGGCAGATTAATTTAACAGCCAGCAGGAACACTTTATATTTCCAGAAAACTACCTTAACCAAAGCAGGCAATATGTATACCATGTCATTGAATTCTGATTGTGAATCAAAAGTTAATCTCACTACAGTGAAAACTTAGGGATGATTCTATCAAAAGTCATATTTAAAGCAGGCCTTGCCATTAAATTGACCAGTATCAGTAAAATGCACATATGCACACTAACATACACATACACACATACACACAATCACACTTCTTAATTGTGTCCATCCACTGTTGCTTTAGATAGGACTTCTAAGAACAATAATTATGTTTACAAAGTATCATTAGGATTTGTTACATTGAGGAAATTTTGCATTTCCCTGAAAAAGTACAGCTACTCTTTTTTCCGAAGTATTCACCCTGGCAGGGTTGGCAGAGGAGAGTCTACATAGGGGAAATAATTTGGACTAAATAGTTATAAGCTGCCTTATTAATCTAGGATTCTTTAAGTGAGAGGGTGTACAATATTGGTAATAGCTCTGTCACACAACAGTAACCTATTTCGTCAATACTTTTTCAGACTGTCATATAATTTACTTTCAATGTATACTCTATTTTACAGTTCTAAAAGAATAAACTTAAAGTGAGCTACAATATGAAAATCATAATTAGAAATTATAACAAAACTGAATATAGATATAAGTAATATATAGTAAGGCTATATATTGGTCTACATAACATTAGATTCTCATAGATATTTCATTAAATATGGAGCAATGGTTAAATAAAATAATAATTAATTTCCATGCTCTTATTCTTCAAATAAAATTTGGTATGAGGCCAGGTTACTCAAGATTCCCCATAACGATTCCTTCTCAGAATTGTGTATCACACATATTTTGCATCTCATAGCTATTGTTTTTCCAGGCTTCCAGGAGGCTCAGAGCTATATTTGAGATGTTTGTGGTAAATATGTTTGGCTTATTTGTGGATGTAATACCAGAACCTTCTTGACATCGTGTATGATTTAATCCTTGTTTTAATGTGTTTTGCTATATACTTTAAGTATGTAAGTTATTTTAGATGTATACTTATATAAGGCGTAATAATCACATAAGGCCTATCATGACTGCATCTAAGCTTGTCAGTGCCGAGCATTTCACAAGCAGCACTCACACACTATGTTAGTCCGATACCAGCTTTGTCTTCCGTGCCTCTCGCTTTGTACCGTGCGCTTCATCCACTGCTGTGATAGTCTGTGCCCCTCACTACAACACTGGTATGCTATCCCTGTCTTTTTATAAAAGAAGGAAGAAAATTTTTGACTAATTTTTAGAATGATATACATTAAAATTATAAAACCAAAACAAACTGATATTTGGGCTAATACCAATAATAATAGTTGGATTGTTTTTCTTTAAATGGAAATTGCAGTGCTTTTCTTCTCTTCACACTAAAGAGTATAATGGCACAAATCAGATAAAAGGTGCCTTTTAGCCCTAGTTGGTTTGGCTCAGTGGATAGTGTGTTGGCCTACAGACTGAAGGGTCTCGGGTTTGATTCTGATCAGGCAGGCAGGCAGAGTGGTTATGAGGCAGTCAGATAGAGGCAGTTAGGGGTGATGAGGCAGCAGGCAGAGGCGGTTAAGGGTGATCAGTCAGGCAGGTGAGCGGTTAGGAGCCAGCGGTCCCAGATTGTGAGAGGGATGTCCGACTGCCAGTTTAGGGCTTGATCCCTGGGCCTGGCCAGAGTGCATGTGGGGGACAACTAATTGATGTGTCTTTCTCACATTGTTGTTTCTCTCTGTGTGTCTCTTCCACTCCCTTCCACTCTCTAAAAAACAATGGAAAAATATCCTTGGGTAAGGATAAACAACAATAGGTGCTTTTGCATTATCAAACCTGTCAAAAACAGAGATGTATTTTAATTTGCTGCCATTGCTGTCAAATCAGATTTGCATTCTTGTCTAAGAGCATCTATCTTCTGCAAAGTGTTTAACCTCAACCTAATCTATAGCATACACTCCTCTTTCAAATACCCTTACACTAAGTTCTCTGAAATCTATACTAATAAAGGCATAATATGCTAATTAGACCGGACAGCTGAAGGACCTTCCAGATGCCATTCCGGACAAAGCCATGGCAGCAGGGACCAAGCGAGAGGTGGTTAGGAGTGATCGGTTAGAGGCGATCAGGCAGGCAGGCAGAGTGGTTAGGGGCAATGAGGCAGGCAGATAGAGGCAGTTAGGGGTGATGGATGAGGCAGCAGGCAGAGGCGGTTAACGGTGATCAGTCAGGCAGGTGAGCGGTTAGGAGCCAGGGGTCCCGGATTGTGAGAGGGATGTCCGACTGCCAGTTTAGGCCCAGGCCTCTAGTAGTTCTGTAAGTTCACCAATGCAAGTTCACTTGCATTTTACTTTGAGAGTAAAGATACCTGTTTGGATGAGGAAGAAGCTGACACAATCTGTGCTAAACAAGCTTGCTGGGGTTCCAATAGCACAACAGGAGGCTATTGGAAATGCCCCACCCCATTGCTGTGCAGAATAATTAAGCTCAGATTGCTTTGAATTCTTTTATAATTATCCCTCTCCCTATGCAGTTGGGCTTGAGAAGTTAATTACAACCATTTTCATGCCTATAATGCAGAAATGATCTCTGTTATGTACAGATTTGACAAGTCATTAGAAGAATGTTAGATGATGGAGCCTGGCTATATATATCCCCTCCCTTGACAGTTACAGACTGCCTATGAGACATTTGTTAATGTCTTTTTGAAAATATTTCAATAATTTCTGCATGGGAAACACAGGAGAGAAACAGGTGAAACTATTCAAACACTGGAGTTTCACAACAAAGATAATTAACATAAGGCTAGAAGTCTTTCCAGATCGTCATAGGTGTTATTACTGAATGTATAGCAATTTGCTGTTTTGAAACAGCTATATTTGGTCTACTCAAAATGCAAGAAAATGTGTCTTAACAACTTTCTTCTCCCTATAAAGTTGCATTACAATTTACTGTAAGAATATCTACTTTCAGAAATGAGAACATGCAGATAAAGTTTAATAAGTACTTTTAAAATGCAGATGAAGTTCAATAAGTACTTTTAATTATAAAGCTACATTGTTTCAGGATAAAAGAAATTAATAGTTTTAATGTATTTTCCCTTGCTAGTATGACACTATAGTTAAACAATGTTTTTGGATTTTTTTTTTTGGCATACTATATCTCTGTGTACAAATTTATACAGTGTATGTAGATTGAAAATCAAACAGAATGGATTAAACTTAAAATGCAGCTCACCGATTTATATAGTTGTAAATGGCAATATTACTGCAGTAAAATTATCAATTTTTAAAAGCTGTCTTCCTAGACTCTAGAAATTGCATTTCTAGTATTTATATACCCCTTCCCTAAAACCAAGAATTAATACCATACTTTGTGGTTTTTCATGGTTCTTACTTTGTTGACTTTCTTCCATCTGAAAAGTTGACTGAACTTCTAGTCTTATAGATATATCAGAATTCTCCTTAATTATAAATAGTATGTCAACCTGCTGTTTCTTCCTAAGCAAAACCCCAACTATACAGATATGTCTGGGAAAGAAAATTTCAACATTTTAAACTTTTGACCAGAGTTATTAGGGTTACTTTGAAGTGCTCATGGTGTTCATTTAGTTTTGTCATAAATGAATATAGAGAAGTGGGTCATCGCCACTCAAAATACAAAACTCATGCGTTTTGAAGAGTGTATTTAGGCCGCACATGAATGCCTTCTCATCCAACCAGTGTCACTCCGCTTTCAAAATTGACTCCTAAGTCATTAAAAAACAAAAACAAAAACAAAAAAAAAAACCTGGATGATATCTCACATCCACAATGCCCAACATATCTCAGATTCACAAAGACCTGCCAAGTGAACCACATTTCTAACGAAACTGTAATGATCAGCTGTCTAAAATACTTGGGCAATGAACTGCTTTGTATGTGTGCATACTTTAATAAAACTGGGGTGCTGAATCTAAAAGGACCAAGTGGAAGGTAGTTGTTATATAGTACCAGAAACAGGAATCAGGTGATGCTATCGTGGGAAAAGCAGCAGTTCAAAACAGAGAAAATGAAAAACATGGAGCAAGCCTTGCTCCATAGCATTTCAGGCAAGCATCGGTCACCAGGTCTCTCTGATTAGGAGCATGAACTGTGAGGAGCGTAGGATCGGGTCTGCAAGATGGATGCACCTTGGTTCTCTGCTCCACTCTTTGAAATCTTGACCCTCTCCACCACACCCTCCATTAGAGTCATTGTTGCTTATCCTGAAGATGCAGTCTGTCTTTGCCAGTGAGTAGCATTATTTTTAGACTGCTTCCTGCTGCCCAAAGAAGTATAGGGACCCAGAAGTTTCTTTTCATTTTTATATTTCTTTTGTTTTCTCTTCCGAACAAATGGCACTGTTGACAATACAAAACTCTTTTTGTAAAAATGGAAGTTTTTCCATGAATCTTACTCAGTTTGGCATCATTAGACAAAAGCCATACACACAACTGACTCCAAGACTTTCTGCTCTCTACTTGGGGCCCTCAATCAAACAACTGGGGATCGAGGTCCATGTGATTTTTAGAAGCACTTTAATTTGGAACAGAATGTCTAGGAGGCATTGCCTTAAGTCTTTCTGATATATTAAAAGAGTCTTGCAGCTCTCTACCACGGATATAATCCTTATCCTCAATTTCATTGCTGCCCTAAGCAATTTCTTACCTTGAGAACATTTTGCCAGCATAATCTTTACCCTGAAGTTCATTGCTGCCCTGAGGCAGTTTCTTACTTTGAGAACATTTTGCCAACTGGTAAAGTTGAAAAGAGAAATAGGTTTGTTTCCAGCCAAGCAAGTCCTTAGGTAGAAATATTTCTCTAAATTTTCCTTGAAACAGGACGATTCCTTGTTCAGTACATTTCTCTCTTCCCAAATTGTAAAAGAGGCATTTGGCGCTGTCTACATTCTGCCTGGAATTCTCCATAGCCATTTCCACAAGTTCGTTAGGTATATTTTCAAATTGCCCGCATTACCTTAGGCAACAGTGTTACCTGCCACTTTATAACATGTGTCACGGTTTCTGTGTTCAGTACTTTCCTCACTGATTTTTAAGTTTCCAACTAGAGTGCCTTTGATGCTTGCAGGCTTTTTTTATTTTTCCTTCTAGTTGAAACTAGTTCCAAATATTTTAGGTTTGATACAATTTTTTAAGAAAAGGCACAATTTATAACATAGCCATGGAGAACTAAAGCACTTCACCCTGTGGCTTTCATTCACATGGCCTCTAGCAAAAAATACAAATACATTTTTGTTGCTGAAAGAATACCATTTGCCTTAAGTTTTCTAGATAGTAATTTAATTTTTGCCAGCAACTCTCCAGCCTCTGGCTAGTACTGACTTGTGAATGCTTTCAGTTACTTTCAGAAACAATCTTAATTTTTTTTCTTCAAAACCTTTCTCAAAACATAGATTACAGGAGAGGGTAAAAAAGAAAATAACTATAAACACGTTATGTTTAGACTATGCACATGTATAAACAGTATATCTATAAATTTCCATATATACTTTCCCATTCTATTGGACAGGTTATTATTTGGAAATAAAGCATGTTTCATTACTTATTTAAATGAGGATTATTTTATACATTGAGCCTGTTCTATAATAAAGCAGTAGATGAGGCAGAAGATTGGCCTGGCCATTCTTGAGAGTTTCTACTGTTAACACATTAAATTCTAGGAATCCATGTCTAACTACAGATTTCCACCCTTCCTTCAGTTTCTGAAACTGTGTTACCATTATTCCATGAAACATTTTAGCTTAGCCTGGGAAAACCAACATGATATTAATTTCTTCCCTGTCATCATTAGACATCACAACTGATTATTTCAAACTTTATTGCCCCAGTCCTCTGATTGTCCTCTTCTTTTTTTTTTTTTTTTTTGTGATGGAATTTTAAGAAAGCCCAACTTCTAGCATTATAATTTAATTATTTGTGTTTTTAAGACTTTTAAAATATTCAATATATCACAGTAAAATGAGAGCTATTTCTTAATATTATTTCTTCTCTTTTGTTCTTCCATTTATTTATGGCTTAAATTTGAAATTAAGGAGTTTTTAATTCAAACACTCTTTGAGATCCACACCAAAATGTCTAGCCGTTAACTAAAGACCTGTATTTTTAATACTATGTCAAGCCCCACACCAAAAAGAGAGAATGAAAATCTTTTCTCAGTAAATGATGGATAGCCTTCATTTTATAGTCTCTTCCAAGTGGCTCTATTATGGAGTCATCCAAGTTCAAACCCTTGGAATCCTCTTTGAATTTAAAATCAAACTCCTTCTAATATTGATTCCACATCAATTTAAGCCTTGCCAAATCCTTTAAGTAATATTTTAAATTTTTATTCAATAATAAAGATTATAATTACCATTATTATTTTATTAAGTGAATATTGGCTCATAATTAAAAGATACATAGAGAACAGAAACACATAATAATATAAATGTTTCAAGCCAGCTATATGGTAATAAATATTGATGACTCTTGCTGGTATACTTTTTTATAATATTTCTACATACATACTTGCTTATGTATTTATTAGAGGCCTGTTGCACGATATTCATTCAAGAATAGGCCTTCCTTCCCCTGGCTTCACTCCCAGCCACCTGGGAGCTGGAAATTCCTTGCTTCTGACTGGAGCACTGCTCCTGTAACTCCCTCCATGCCCCCCTCCTCCTCATAGCAGACGTCCCACCCCTCCTGGCCGCTCTGTGTCTGCCTATGCAAATTAACCAGCCATCTTTGTTGGGTTAATTTGTATACTCACTCTGATTGGCTGTCAGTGTAGCAGAGGTACGGTCAATTTACATGTTTGTCTATTATTAGGTAAGATATTATACATGCATCTGTACAATCTTATGTATATATGCATCCTATCTAATAAAAGTATAATATGCAAATTGACCATCACCCCACTACAACTACAAGCCATGCCCACCAGCCAATCAGGAGCAAGTATGCAAATTAACACAACCAAAATGGCTGTGGCCACAGAGACAGCAGGAGGCTTGGGTTTCCCAGGCAATGGAGGAAGCCAAGCTTTCTGCACACCCTGGCCTGCATTGGCCTCCACTCAAGGCTACAAAGTTTCAATTATAGAAGGTAAATAAATCCCAACAAAAATGGCTGTGGCCATGGAGCAAGCAGGAGGCTTGGCTCTGCTCAAGGCTACAAAATTTCAATTACAGAAGATAAATTCCAGATACCAGGTCCTCTGCTGGGGTTGCTGGGGCACATGGCTGGCCTGCAAACCACCACAGGCCTCTTACCCAGGCTGCCCCATGCCTCAAGGGTACCCCCACCCTGATCCGGGACACCCTTCAGGGCAAACCAGCTGGCCCCCACCTGTGCACCAGGCCTCTATCCAATCTATTAAAGAGTAATATGCAAATTGACCATCACTCCAACACACAAGATGGCTGCCCCCATGTGGTCAAAGATGGCTGCCCCCATGTGGACACAAGATGGCTGCCACAAGATGGCCAGCAGAGGAGGGCATTTGGGAGGGACCAGGCCTGCAAGGGAGGACAGTAGTGGGCAACCAAGCCTGCAAAGGAGGGCAGTTAGGTGCAAACAGGCTGGCAGGGGAGTGGTTAGGGGATGATCAGGCTGGCAGGCAGAAGAGGTTAGGGGCAATCAGGAAGGTAGGCAGGCAAGCAGTTGGGAGTCAGCAGTCCTGGATTGTGAGAGGGATGTCTGACTGCCCGTTTTGGCCTGATCCTACCAGGATCGGGCCTAAACAGGCAGTCGGATATCCCTTGAGGGGTCCCAGGTTGGAGAGGGTGCAGACTGGACTGGGGGACACACACCCCATGCACGAATTTTGTGCATTGGGCCTTTAGTATATTTATAAAAGTAGAAGTGTACTATGACACCATTCTACAATTTCTTCTTTATAGTTAATATATGGTATTTATAATTTAGTTTTGCTGCATTTCCCAAAGTTGCTATGGCATAATTTAGTCCCTAATTGATTAATATCTCAATAGTTATAGTTTTTCTTATATACAGTGATCAACAAAGACCTTGGTAGAGACATTTTAGAGAACATATGTATTTCTCTATATTAAAATCCTAAACAATACTGCTGATGTGTATATTTAAAAGTGAATGAATAACAACAATACAATCATAGTAGGGAACTTTAACACACCACTGACATCACTGGATAAATCCTCTAGACAATAAATCAGCAAAGAAACAGCAATCCTAAATGGCTCACTAGATCAGATGGACCTAATTGACATCTGCAGAACATTTCACCCAAAAGCCACGCAATACACATTCTTCTCAAGTGCACATGGGGCATTTTCAAAAATAAACCACATAATGGGTCACAAGCAAAGTCTCCCCAAATTCAAGAAGATTGAAATTATATCAAGTATTTTCTCAGACCACATTGGCATAATATTAGAAATAAACTACAATAAAAACAATCCAAAAAATTCAAACACTTGGAAGCTGAATAGCATGCTATTGGGTTACCGAAGAGATCAAAGAAGAAATTAAAAACATCCTGGAAAATAATGACGATAAAAACACACCAATCCAAACTCTATGGGACTCAATGAAAGCAGTCCTGAGAGGGAAGTTTATAGCTCTACAGGCCTACCTCAAAAAACAAGAAAAAATTGTAATAAATCAATCTAACTCTACAACTCAAAGAATTAGAAAGAGAGCAACAAGAAAAGCCCACAGTGAGCAGAAAGAGGGAGATAATAAAGATCAGAGCAGAAATGAATGACATAGAGACCAAAAAGCAATTCAAAAGATCAATGAAACCTAGAGCTGGTTCTTTGAAAGGATAAACAAGACTGGTGAACCTCTAGCCAGGCTCACCAAGAAGCAAAGAGAGAGGACCCAAATAAACAAAATCAGAAATGAGAGAGGTGAAATAATAACAGACCACACAGAAATACAAAGGATTGTTAAAAAATACTATGGAGAACACTATTTTAACAAACTAGACAACCTGGAGGAAATGGACATATTCCTAGAAAAATACAACCTTCCAAAACTCAGTCAGAAAGATTCTAATAATCTCAATAGGCTGATAACTATGGAAGAAATTGAAGCAGTCATCAAAAAGCTTTCAGCAAACAAAAGCCCAGGGACAGATGGGTTCACAGGGGAGTTCTACCAAACATTCAAGGAAGAACTAAAACCTAGCCTCTTCAGACTATTCCAAAAAATTTAAGAGGAAGGAACACTTCCAAGCTCCTTCTATGAAGCCAGCATCACTCTTATACCAAAACCAGATAAAATCAACACAATGAAAGAGAATTACAGGCCAATGTCCCTTATGAACATAGATGGCAAAATCCTCAACAAAATTCTAGCAAATTGGATCCATCAGTACATCAGGAAGATCATACACCATGACCAAGCAGAATTTATCTCAGGGATGCAAGAATGGCATAATATCTGCAAATCAATAAATGTGACACATCACATAAACAAATTGAGAGTAAAAATCACACATATTAATTGATGCAGAAAAGGCATTTGACAAAACCCAACACCTATTCTTGATAAAAACTCTCAGCAAGGTGGGAATAGAGGGATCATACCTCAACATAATAAAAGCTGTATATGATAAAGCCACAGCCAACATAATACTCAATGGGCAAAAATCAAAACCATTTTGCCTAAGAACAGGAACAAGTCAGGGATGCCCACTCTCACCACTCCTGTTCAACATAGTACTGGAAGTACTAGCCATTGTGATTAGACCAGAAGAAGAAATAAAAAGCATCCAAATTGGAAAAGAAGAAGTAAAATTGTCCTTATTTGCAGATGACATGACACTGTACATAGAAAACCCTAAAGACTCCACCAAAAAACTATTAGACTTAACAAATGAATTCAGCAATTAGCAGGATACAAAACTAATGCCAAGAAATCTATGACATTCTTATACACCAATAATTAACTTACTGCAAAAGAGACTAAAAAAGGAATCCCATTTACCATTGCGCCAAAAAAAAAAAAAAAAGATACCTAGGAATAAACTTAACTAAGGAGGTAAAAGACCTATATGCAAAAAAACTACAGGACACTGAAAAAATAGATAGAGGAAGACATAAACAGATGGAAGGACATACCATGTTCATGGATTGGTAAAATCAATATCATCAAAATGTCCATACTACCCAAAGAAATCTATACATTCAATGTACTCCCCATTAAAATACCGACAGCATATTTCACAGACCTAGAACAAACTCTCCAAAAATTCATCTGGAATAAAAAAAGACCCCAAATAGCTGCAGCAATCCTGAGAAAGAAGAACAATGTAGATGGGATCTCAATACCAGATATCAAGCTGTATTACAAAGCCACTGTTCTCAAAACAGCCTGGTACTGGCACAGGAACAGTCATATAGGTCAATGGAATAGAATAGAGAACCCAGAAATTGACACAAACCACTATGCCCAATCAATATCCAACAAAGGAGGCATGAACATACAATGGATTCAAGAGAGTCTCTTCAATAAATGGTGTTGGGAAAATTGGACAGATACATGGGAAAAAAATGAAACTAGACCAACAACTTACACCATACCCAAAAATAAACTCAAAGTGGATAAAAGACTTAAACATAAGATAGGAAGCCATAAAAATACTAGAGGAACCCACAGGCAGCAAAATCTTAGACATATGCCAAAGCAATTTCTTCACTAATACTGCTCCTAGGACAATGGAAACTAAAGAGAAAATTAACAAATGGGACTACATCAAAATAAAAAGCTTGTGCACAGCAAAGGAAACCATAAAAAAAACACAAAAAACAAGAAAGCCCACTGCATGGGAGAACATATTTGCAAATGTTATATATGATAAGGATTTAATCTCCAACATTTACAGGGAACTCATATAACTTAACAAAAGGAAGATAAACAACCCAATCAAAAAATGGGCATCGGACCTAAATAGATACTTTTTGAAAGAAGAGAGAAGGAAAGCCAAGAGACATGAAAACAAGCTCAAAGTCACGAATCATCTGAGAGATGCAAATCAAAACGACAATGTGGTACCATCTCACACCTGTCGGAATGGCTATCATCAACAAATCAACAAAGGACAAATGCTGGCGAGGATGCGGAGAAAAAGGAACCCTTGTGCACTGCTGGTGGGAATGCAGACTGGTGCAGCCACTGTGGAGAACAATATGGAGTTTCCTCAAAAAACTAAAAATGAAATTCCCATTTGACCCAGTGATCCCACATCTAGGAATATATCCCAAGAAACTAGAAACACCAACTGGAAATGATATATGTACCCTTATGTTCGTAGCAGCACAATTCACTAAAGCTAATACTTGGAAACAGTCTAAAGGCCCATCAGCAGATGAGTGGATTAAGAGACTGTGGTACATCTACACAATGGAATACTACGCTGCGGTAAAAAAGAAGTTCTTACCATTTACAACAGCATGGATGGAACTGGAGAGCATTATGGTAAGTGAAATAAGCCAGTCAGAGAAAGATAAGTATCACATGATCTCACTCATTTGTGGAATATAATGAACAACATAAAATGATGAACAAAACCAGATCCAGAGACAGAGAAACATTGATCAGACCTTCAAATCTTAGAGGGAAGGTAGGGGAGGGCGGGGATAAGGGGGAGAGATCAACCAAAGTACTTGTATGCATGCATATAAGCCTAACCAATGGACACAGACAACAGGGGGGTGTGGGCATGAGTGGGCGGGATGAGGGAGCAATGGGGGAATAAGGACACATACGTAATACCTTAATCAATAAAGAAATTTTTAAAAAAGTGAATGGATAGCACCAAATTGCCTTTTGAACAGGTGGAGTCAGTTTACACTATGTAAACAATGCCTAAGTGTACCCCTGTCTGCACAACCTCCCAATACTGGTTATAATTCAGATCTTTAACCTTTGACAATGTAATAGGGTAATAGAAATGGAGTCTTGATTTAATTTTCATTTCTTTATGGAGCAAGTTGAGAATCTTTTCACATGGCTGTTATCCATAAATATTTTTTTTTGCCATGAACCATATGTTCGTGTTCTCAGTTCAGATTCTTCAATTACATTTTAGACTTTTTTTTTTACTGATTTATAAAGTTCATTGTATATTAAGAGAATTAGTTCTTTGTTACAAGTAATGAGAAGCTAGTATAACTTTACTTATGGTATATTATATGTTTCTTCCTCTATAAATTCTTCATTCCATTATAATTATAAAGTATGTCATTATCACTTTATTGGCTTTTGTTCAGAGATTTGGCAAGGCTTAATGACCATTCTTAATATTTAAATCTTGATTAAATCTGAATATATTTCAGTATGAGTGAGGTGAAGAATGTTTTGTTTTTCTGGCAAGACTGATAGATATACCAACACTATTTATCATGTAATCCATCACTCTACTAATTTAAAAGGATTTATATGAACTTTCTCTAGAGATGTATCCTGCCTTTTTTCATCATTCTGTTGATGCCTATTGCATTATGAAATTGTTTTACTATTGCTTAAATACATTTTAACATTTTCTATCATCCTCAGGTGATAGAAAACTTGTTTATATTGTTTAGTTTCCCAGGTGAATATTTGTAACTTTTTCTCTGTGTCCTCCCTTATTGCTTACCCACAGATTTCTGCTGGTATTAAATTCTAGTTGCATTGAACTTATGAATTTAATGGAATTATAGATTAAATAATATATTTAAATAATTATGAGGACTTCCTCTGCAGGACTAAAACATGGCTTTCTATGTATTTGAATCATTCTTTCTTGAGATAGAATATCTCCTCCTATTCTTTAAGAAAACTATTTTTCTAAAATGACTTTCTTTGACTCACTAAGTGAATATATTTATTCTTCCTTTTCTTCCATCAAATCCATACCGATATTTATACATTTTCATATTTTGCTACATCCTTTCTTATTTAAGTTATGTTTATTATTGTTTTATATCAAATCTCATTCGAATATTCCTTAAGTGAACTATTTGCATTAGAGCTATGTTTAGCATACTTTGTAGCGACTATGACATATTATATTTCTATTTCCTTAAGAGGGGCTCTTCAATATTTAACACTGAATAAATTGACATAAGTGTACAGTAAAATCTCAGATAGGATTATAGCAAAATCTAACTTATTACCTCTGTTTGAATTATTTATCTTTCCACCAATGAGCTGCTCATCTTCCCAGGAAAAGGCTACAGCCCCTAACCAATAACAGAACGTTTCAGGTTCCTCACGCATCTTTTCTGGCAGCCGTTTCTTTTCCCTCCCTCCCTTCTCTTCATGTTAGTTTAACCGAACAGACAGTTCCCATGAAGAACCCTATCCCCATCACTAATCTGAACTATGCATTACTTGTTTAGTACATTTACGTTGTAATCCAGAATAATAGTTTTAGTGCCAGTTTCCCCTCTGTGTCACTTTTTTCTGTTGTTAGAACCTACACAAAGTTCCTGAATTTTCTTATTTTTTGAGCTCAATTCTATAATAATCAATACCTATTTTTTCGTATCTGTGAATCTGTTTTTTCATTTGTTCTTTTACTGTTTAGACTTTGTATATATGTGAAATCATATGGTATTTGTCTTTGTTTGTCTGATTTATTTAACTTAGCATAATACCACCCAAGTCCATCCATGCTGTTGCAAATTGTAAGGTTTCATTCTTTTTTATGGCTAAATAATATTCCAATATTCCATTGTATGTTTGTACCACAACATTTTTTATCCAGAGGGGAGGGGATTTGGGGGGATAGGTGAAAAAGGTAAAGGGATTAAGAAGTACAATTTGGTAGTTACAAAATAGTCATATATATATATATATATATATATATATATATGCGCTTGGGTGCAATTTAACATTTTGATTGTTTCATATTGGGTATATTACATATTAGTTTACTTAATTTACTATTTTGGTTTAAAAGTCACTTTTATTAGAAACCTCTTGCTGGCCTCATTGAACCATCTAAATGAAAGTAAATGTAAGGCTGAAATATAGCATAAACACAAATTAAGTATGAAGATAAATGACTGCAATACATTCATTTGCATTTGTCCTTTCTGGAAAAAACAACAACAGTTTTTTTAAACAAATTTATGTAGAAAATAACATAAAAATAAGTAGAAATATATTCTGAGTATCCACTATTTAGGATAGGGTATCAGCAATCCCTTAAAATTGAGAAGGCAATACATGCCAATGAGTTCTCAAAATTGCAGGTTACATAGTAACTAATCTTTGAATTACTTGGTAATGTCGAGTATAATTATCAAGTAATTTGTAGAAACATGTAATTCCCTTATAATTATAGAGCTATTACAGATGCCCTATAAAATAGGATGCTAGTACAGCCTTATCAATTTAGAATCAGTGCCTTCTTTGAACATTCATTGACTGCAGTATTCATGAATGAAACATCTGACTTCTAAATGAAAAGCTCCAGATGCATCATATACAATAGCCATTCTTTCAATCAAAAGTATGGTTTATTCTCATTGTTTGAAAAAAAAAAAGAGATTCCTCCCTCTAGTGACTATAAAAACTTTCTTAATTGCTATTCTGTATAATTTTTGCATGAAAAAAATAGCATAAATATATAAAAATGGCTTACAATCTTATATTTAGTCTTACCTTTCTTAAATAAACCCTGATTTGCATACACTCTTAAAACTCTGTTACATCAAAGAATATTTGAACTAAGTGATCTTGTATATACTAGTATTTGGCAGAAATCTGCAAATAAATTAATATATTTTCAGTAAGTACTTTTAACAGAAGTGACAATAACATAACATAAAATAACATAATATAACAAAATAAAACTAAAAATTATAGCAATTAAACATTTTTTTAAAAAAAGTAGATATAAGGTTTCTGTCTGTAAGATTTATTTTTATGTATGTGCTACTTTTTCACTGAGATCATAGCCTATTGTAGTTATGTGACCCTACATCTCATCCTTCATTTTCATGTCTTGTCATTAAAACTAAGAATCGTGTGTCCTGACACTAGAAGTAACCAGCACTATCCAAAACTATTATAATATCATCTCATGTGCTCATCACTCCAATTGTCAGTTCTTTCTTCATTGGCCAGTGAAAATGTTATTTGTTTTCCTAGCAGCTCAGCTATATTTGTTAAAGGTGATTCATGTCATTGACTCTGCCACATTGTCATAGATAGAAGTCTTCATAGTTGATCCTCTGCATTTAATTTGAATACAAAAACAAGTACATGGATTATGGTTTTTAGAAAAATCCTCAGGCCTAATTGGTTCCATGACCAGATATCATTAATTAGCCAGATTCTTTTTAAACTTTGCCCAGATATTCATTATTTGACCCTCATATAGGACATCTGATAAAAATGTATGTCTTTCCAATAATTAAATTTTATTTTCAAACCTCTGCTAAAGTTTTGAAGAACTAGTTCTAAAAGTAAACATGGAAGAACTATTATTTACCTTGAAGAGTTGAGGAACAAAGATTCAGTGGTGTTTTCAATAGTCTTTAATTAAATTGCAGTGATTTAAGCAGTTGATTGGTAGTCTACATTCATTTAAGTAATAGCATGTTCTTTGAGTTATGTTATAATATGTTTTCAGTGAACACTGTGTCTTCTTTTAATTATTGTCATTATTTTTTCATTTCAGCTTATATAAAGTAAGATCAGTGAAATACACTACAAGACCTGACATTTTTCATAGTAAAAAAATTCATCAGCATGAAATTTATGAAACAGATACAACATTAACAAAGTGAAGTTATTTGTCCTTGTTGTTCCACAAGATTAAGGAAAATAAGGACCGATGAATGTTCGGTGACACATATCAGTTACAATGCTAGATATGGTATATGACCTTCTAACTCCCATTTATTTTTCTTTGTAGCATATTAAGCTCTTTCTAATCATCAGCTTTATTTAAAGTTAGTTTTTATTGCTACATATTTTCAGTTATAAAATAAGTTATTAGGATATAATGCACAGCATGGTAATTGTAGTTAATACTGTATTGAATATTTGAAAGTTGCAGAGTAGATCTTAAGAGTTTTCATCATAAGAAAAATAAAGTTAACCCTATAAATTGATGGATATTAGTTGAGCTAATTGTGGTATCCTTCTACAATGTATACAAATATTTAATCATTATTTTGTACACCTGAAAGTAAAATAATAAATATATATATATATATATATATATATATATATATTAGTTATATATGGAAAAGATATGAAAGAAAAATTTCTAATTCTACAAAATAAGATTAGCTTTTATTTATTTTATTTAATGTTAGCTCTAAGATAATGCCTATTCATAAGAGAAATAGGAGATTTAGAAATGGAGGGATAGAAAGACTGGGATAGCCAACCCCAGATAAAACACTGTCCTGACCATGTTCTATTCTTTTGCATTTTGCTAAATATTTAGAATTCATTAAAATTAATTATAGATAGGAAAGTGTCAGAATTTAATTATTTACCTTCTTACCTGTAGGAGCAGTAAAATTATAGATCTCAAATATATACAATTGAATCAGATATTATGGTTATTCATCTTATCTAATAAAAGGGTAATATGCAAATTAACCATCACTCCATCACAAAGATGGCGATGCCCTTAGCCACAAGATGGTGGTGCCCAGTCCCCTCAGCCTGCTGGAGTCCCCCAGTCCCTGGGGGGGCAGCCGCTGAGAGGAGGCAGCATGAGTGTCCTGGTGGAATGCTTACTTAGTCACCATGGTGACGAGGCAAGTGTTTGCCCCCGCCATGGAGCGGCTGGGGCTGGACACTTACTTCAAGGCAAGCCTCCCACCATGGCCCCAGAAAGCCTCTGGGCAGCACGCACGTTGCCTTCTACATGGAATTTGGCAAGCACGTCACTCCCGGGCATCCTTTAGGCTTGCTGCTTAGGTTGTCTTTCCTCCTGTGTCTGGAGGGAGGCTGAGGACCTGCCATTGCTGGGTGTTGCTGTCCCTGGAACCGCAGCACCACAGGCTGCAGGACGCTGGCACCCTCCGGAGCTGGGCGCTGCTGTAGGGAGCAGTGCCCACTATCTGGGATCCACCTGCACCTGGCATGTTCCAGAGAGGCAGCTGGGAGCAGACAGATCCTGGGTTCGGGGGCTAGGGGGTGGGGTAGGGAGCAAGTGGGAGGAAAGGAGGTCAGGGAGGTTCGTTCCAATGGATCTCACTCCAAGACTTATTAAGGAAAATAAGGACCGATGAATGTAGAAAGCTCTCTTGTGATGTCAGAGCCTCGGACCTCGCCTTTGGCTTCTCTGACTCCCTCACCTTTAGGCTGCAGTTCACCAACTTCAGGGCGGGAGGATGTTTGAGAAACCAGCCTGCCTGGGTGGAAATGAGTACGGGAGCATCCCTCTGTTCGCTCCTGTCTGTTATCTCTTTGTAAATCCCATTTCCGGTTTTCTACACACTTTCTAAGGGTGACCTGGCTCTTGACAGCAAAAACAGACTCCTCTACAGTTTCACAGCAGACCTCATGGACTGATTCTGTTGCCTCGCCCTCAGAAACCAGCAGGTGTATACGTCATGTTCATGTAAAAACATTCAAACCTGTAGAGAACTTTTATGAGTTTACTTGAGCCAAACTGTCCACACTTGCTGGAAAGCAGAATCTCAAGGGGTTGGGACAAGGATCTGAAGAATGGCTGTTTTTCGCTTTGTTTTATTCATTCTTCTTTTTTTTATAATTTAATACATTTTCATTGATTTCTGAGAGGAAGGGAGCAGGAGAGAGAGACAGAAACATCATCATTGGTGAGAGAGAATCACTGGTCTGCTGCCTCCTGCACGTTCCCAACTGGTGATCAAGCCCACAAGGAGGCAAGCATCTTGCCCTGGCTGCAGAGAGCCTCTGGGCCATGGAGAGTCTCTGGGCAGCGGGTGCAGAGTGGCCAGCCCCGCAGAGAGCAGAGAACCACGGGGAGTGGGCCTACACTGTCAGGGCTCCCGGATTGGAGAGGGCTCCCCTGAGGGCTCCCAGATTGCAGAGGGTGTAGGTCAGGCTGAGGGTCTCACCCCCCATGCACAAATTTTGTGCACCAGGCCTCTAGAATAATTTATAATTATATTCAGGAAAAAATACTTGCACTAGGGATATTAGTATGATGGAAAGAAAAAGGACTTCAAAGTTTTGAAATGCAAAATGTTAAGTATTTGACCCCCATTATTTAGTACTTTGGTTTTCTTTCAATTAATAAAAAAGTGGCAAATTATATTTTAAATTATATTTGAAACTAGTAGTTTAAAATATATATGCAGATACTTAATATTTTATTTAATTTTTATCAGAGTTTATACATTTTCACATAAAGTTGATATAACATTGTCACATTTTTCAAATGACCAGCCTAATGAAGTAAAGGATGTGTTTCACTGAAAATAAAGATGCTTAGATTCTAGCTCAACTTAGTTCTGAAACTAAGTATGCTTGGGAAATTTGAGAAGCTATTTAACATAGTGTGTTTTTTCAGTTCTGCAAAACAACTCCCTTGCCCATTCTATACCATTTGAAAAATGATAAAATTGGACTAAATGACCTATAAGGTCCAAGTCTAATGTGTTATGATTTTAATGCATAAGCAAGTAATACATTTCTACACAGCTGAGATACATTTGTATTCATTGTGTTACAAGGTTCCCAATTTTTATTTAATAAACACATGAATGAATAATGCAGAGTCCTTGATCCTTAACCCTTGCCAACATCTCTCATTAATTGAATGCTAATTTTGAAATAAGCAACAAATGCAGTATCTGGTTCTTCCAATTTTACTTTTAAATGAAGAGGTTCCTACTGAGAACTTAAAATATAACAATTTATTACTTGAAACAAAGCATTGTGTCCATAATCTTTGAATATTACCCTCTTATTTTATTCTGATATGTTCATCGAGGGGACATTCCGGACCATATTTGTGCCCCATTTCAATCCAGAGCTTTTCCACCAATTCCCACCTATTACAGAACAAAAGCAAAGGCTTATTAGTAAAACACATAAATGTTTTCCCAAAGTGGAAAAGGAAAGAAAAAAAAATTTGTATATATGATACCATCTCTAAAGTTTAATAGTTAAGAAACAAGCACTTTTTTAAAAAAAATTAAGAACAAAGTTAAATCAGAAAAACAAAAACAAAACACCAAACCCTGACAAATGCTTTCATATTGCCTATTTATAGATTATGAAATTTAGTTTCTCAGTTCAGACAGACTATGAAATTTAAACTCTTATCTGAGCTACATGAGTTGTGGCTTTATCTTTTCTTTCTCCCTCTATGCATCTACTCCAATATAATCAAAGCAAAGCCACATCATGTCACAGAGAAAATTTGCACTTGTACCCCCAAATGATACCACTCTAAGTGTATGGTTACATGTGAGTTTCTGTTCAGATGTTAGCACGTTCATTACAGGACAAAATGACTTTTTACTTTGATCTCCCTTGCAAAATATTCATCCAGGAAAAAAAAATCAATTGAAACAGTTTCCCTGGAAATAAGAAAATAACTTTCCCCCATTTTCAAGTTTTTTTTTCTTTTATTTCTAAATTGTAGGAAATGTTTATATGATACACAAAAGTCCTTTATGAAGGGTTTTATGAATATTTTTTCATAGTCTGTGGTTTATTTATTCATATCCTCACTATTTTCCTTTTTAAAAATAAACTTTCTATGTTATAAGAGTTTTAGATTTTTAGAAAAATTGTAAAGATAGAATACGGAATTTAAATTTATCCCCTACATAATTTCCCCTTTTATTAACATCTTATTATGATACTAGAGGCCCAGTGCACAAAATTTGTGCATGAGCAGGAGGTGTACCTCAGCCTGGCCTGCACCCTCTCGAAATCTGGGATGACTCACGGGGTATCCAACTGCCGGTTTAGGTCCGATCCCAATCTCTGCGGATCAGGTCAAAACCGGCAGTCAGACATCCCTTTCACAATCCTGGATGCTGGCCCCTAACTGCTCGGCTGCCTGCCTGATCGCTCCTAACCAATCTGCCTGCATGCCTGATCACCCCTAACCACTTGCCCGCCTGCCTGATTGCCCCTAACCCCTCTGCCTGCTTGATCACCCCTAACCACTCTGCCTGCCTGACAGATCGCCCCTAACTGCCTCTGCTTGCCTGATTGCCACTTGTGTCCACATGGGGGCAGGATCTTTGACCACATGGGGGCAGACATCTTGAGTGTTGGAGTGATGGTCAATCTGCATATTACTCTTTTATAAGATAGGATAGAGGCCTGGTGCATGGGTAAGGGCCAGCTGGTTTGCCCTGAAGGGTGTCCTGGATCAGGGTGGGGGTTCCCTTGGGGCATGGGGCGACCTGGGAAAGGGGCCTGTGGTGGTTTGCAGGCCAGCCACGCCCCCTGGTGACCCAAGCGGAGGCCCTGGTATCTAGGATTTATTTATCTTCTACAATTGAAACTTTGTAGCCTAGAGTGGAGCCAAGCCTTCTGCTTGCTCCTTGGTGGCAACCATTTCTGTTGGGATTTATGTATCTTTTATAATTGAAACTTTGTAGCCTTGAGTGGAGGCCAAAGCAGGCCAGGGCTGCAGAAGCTTGGCTTCCTCCATCACCTCGGGTTACCCTAGTCTCCTGCTCTCTCCAGTTCCATGGCTGTCGCCATTTTTGTTGGGATTTATTTATCTTCCATAATTGAAACTTTGTAGCCTTAAGCGGAAGCCTGGCTTCCTCCATTGTCGGGGAAACCCAAGCCTCCCTCCTGCCCTCTGTGGCTGCAGCCATCTTGGTTGGGTTTATTTGCATATTCACGCCTGATTGGCTTGTGGGCGTGCCTTCATGGGCGTGGCTTGTGGGTGTAGCGGAGGTATGGTCAATTTGCATTTTACTCTTTTATTAGATAGGATAGATTACCTTCAGCTAGGAACATCCTGCTAAGGATATTTCAGAGTTTAGCTCTCTTAATCCTAGCAAATATCACTAGTATGTTTACTTAGAATTCAGATTGATTAACTTGACCTGGTCACTTGCCTTCATCCTCCCTCTCCCCCAGTGACATCCTTTTAATAAAGGAAGTCAGTAAAGAGATGTGGGCTTGCTGATTGTATAGGGTTTTCTTAATGACTTGGCAAGTCACATCCTCCTAGGGGAGCCACCAGTTCACAAGCTCAACCCATGCTCATGACCTTCTAACCAGTTTCAAAAAGGTTTATCTTACTAGTAAATATGAATGGAGGTTTCTAGATCATCAGACATTTGATAAAAGTCTTTAATACAAGAAACCAAAACCAAAATACTCAAAAAGAAAAACTGAATGAAATGTGAACATAGACAATCAAGGGGCTCAGAGAAAAAGAAAAGGCTTAGAAAACTAATCAGATATAAATGGAGATATTTCAACTGAGAAAAAATACTGGGATGCTATCAAAAGAAAAACTTAGAAAATAAGAAATATCTCCTAAAAATTAAAATATTATTATTGTAATTTTAAAAAAGAATAATTAAGAGAGAAGGTTTAGGAAATTTTTTCAAACAACAAAACAGAAAAGGAAACATTTTAGAAAATATCACATAAAATCTAGTCATCCAATTCAATAATATACCCAGAAATTAAAAAATATAAGAAAAAGAGAAGGAAATCCTACGTAATAAAAGCCTACTATGCTAAGTGTCCAGTCGGTTGGCCGTGCAACCAATCAAAGTGTAATACGCCAATAATATGCTAAGGTCACTCAACCATTCGTTAGCAATTAGGCCTCTAGTAATTAAATACTAGTAAATGCAAAAAGTTTCCCTAAAATAAAAATATAAGTCACCTAGGCAACCAAGAAAATGAATGAAAAAATCTTTAATTGCATTAAACATTTAGAATACTTGGAATAATTAATAGCTCTTAAGAACTCCCCAAAGTATAAAGACATGACAAATATCAAGAATCAGTCAGAAACATTAATAAGTCACTGGGTTGAATAATAGCATTTTCAAATAGTAGAAAATATATAAAATTATTAATAGCTACATAATTTGATGATATCATCTACATAAAGAAAGCATCAACTAAAATAATATGGAATTCAGAATTTTGTATCCAAAATTTTGTATTCCACCAGGATAGAGATGAAGGAATCCCAAGGATGATCATAAGGGATATCTCAGGATGAAAATGAATAGTATACCTAGAAACACTAGTATAGACTAGTTTAGATGATGAGACTCCAAAATGTGTGTGGTATGTTGGTAGGGTGAGGGGTGAGGGCAAGTGATGGTGATGGGGTTTGAGAAGATCTGATGAAATGAAACTGTGAAGAGCACCTGGGTAAGAAACAATGGTAAGCAGGCAGAAAATTAGGAAACCAAAAAGAAATGCATCAAATTAATTCAGAAGAAATAAAATATTAATAAAGGATGACATGAAAGCATAATATACTATGCAGCTATTGTTTGAATTAGTATTTACATAATCATAAATTGTATTAAAATACCCATTTTGCTCACAATGTTGACTAAACCAAAATTGGAATATAATTAGACAATTGTGATATTGGAAGTTGGAAGGAGTGTGTGCGTGTGTGTGTGTGTGTGTGTGTGTGTGTGTGTTTTGTGAGTTCCCTGATCTCTTTTCATCCCCTTCTCAACTAATATACAAGTGTGATTTGTTTCTTCAAGCATTTATTATTTTCTTCACTTCAGTTTTTTTATCAGCAGATATTACACCATTCTGCAGTTAAATCCTTTATACTAATAAAAGGGTAATATGCTAATTAGACTGGATAGACTAGACATCTTCCGGACGTCATTCCAGACGTCCTTGCTGACAAAGCCGGGGACATGGATGGCCTGCAAATCCCTGGCAGCCCTTTTCCCAGGCCGGCCCCACCCCAGAATGGAGACTCCCCACCCCAATTGGGGGCGTGGCCGGCCTGCAAACCCTTTGCAGCCCCAAGCCCTGGCCAGCCCTTCCCCCCAGCAGGGACCGCACCCCAATTGGGGGTGTGGCCAGCCTGCAAACTGCCTGCAGCCCCTTGCCCAGGCCAGACTTTCCCCCAGCAGTGACCCCTCCACTCTGATCTGGGGCCCCCTTCCGGGCAAGCCAGCCATACCCAACCCGTGCATCAGGCCTCTATCCTATATAATAAAAGGGTAATATGCAAATTGACCCTAACAGCAGAATGACCAGTATGACCACTAGACGAGTTACTATGAGGTGCACTGACCACCTCTTGGTCCCTTTCCCCATCCAGCAGGCTCTGATCACCTGATGGCTACCCACAGCGGGGACAGAATTGGTGAGTGGGACAGGAACAGTCAACCTCTCAGTCCCTTCCTTTGGCCTTCAGGCACCAATCCCCTGATGGCAAATGGGGAACCAGGGGTTGGTGGCAGTGGGGGGCTGGGCCAACTGCGGGAAGCTGGGGAAGATGGCCCTGATCACAGGCCAAGCCTAGGGACTGTACCCGCACATGAATTCTGTGCACTAGGTCCTATCTAATAAAGAGGGAATATGTTAATTGACCCTCACGCTGTAGCAAAGATGGCGGCATCCACAGCCAATAAGGAGGGAATATGCTAATTGACCCTCACGCTGTCACAAAGATGGCCGTACCCACAGCTAATAAGGAGGGAATATGCTAATTGACTGCCACACCCTCAAAGATGATGGCACCCAGTCCCCTCAGCCCTTGGGGCAGCAGACATGCAGCAAGGTTCTGTGTGCCTGCCTCCAGAGTACCCCAGTCCCCTTAGCCTTCCAGGGCCGGCCCAAGGTGCAGGCAAGCCTTGGATGGTGGCTTCCCAGCCTCCCAGCACTGGCCTGAGGCACAGGCAAGTGTTGGATGGTGGCTGCCCACCCACCCGGGGCCTCCCGAAGCTCAGGTAATCAGGTCCAGCCGAGATTTGCGCTGCCACCAGTGGCAGCAGCAGAGCTATGATGGGGCATCACCTTCCCCTGATCACAAGGGCGCTTCCCACCCCTGAGGGCTCCCGGGCTGTGAGTGGGGCAGGCCAGGCTGAGGGACCCCCTCTCCAGTGCATGAATTTTCATACAGGCCTTTAGTGTATAATAAAAGGGTAACTTGCAAATTGATAGAATGGCAGAATGGCTGATTGCTATGATGCACACTGACCACCAGGGGGCAGACACTCAATGCAGGAGCTTCCCCCTGGTAGTCAGTGCACTCCCACAGGGGGAGTGCTGCTCAGGCACAAGCTGGGCTGACCGCTGGTGAGTGCAGCAGCCTGCCTCTGTGACAGTGCTAACGATGTCTGACTGCAGCTTAGGCCTGCTCCCTGCAGGGATTGAGCCCAAGCCATCTGTCAGACATCCCCCAAGGGCTCCTGGACTGTGAAAGGGCACAGGCCAGACTGAGGAACCCCTCCCTCCTCAAGTGCATGAATGTTGTGCACCAGGTCTTTAGTATTTATTTATCTAGCCCTCTCAGTAAGCTGTAAGTCCTTTGAACTTGTTAATTATCTTGGCATAACTTGTTAATTATCTTTGCATCTGCCATGTGTATCAGATTATCTTTTATACAACGGACCTTGATAAATACTCCAACAATGTGTAAATCAATGAATATATTCATATTTTCTGACTATGAATACCTCTCACATATTTTTTACATCAAAATGGAATTATATTCTAAAGCTTAAAATATTTACAATGAAATATAGGTAATGAATATTTACTTGTGAATAATGTAGTGAATTTATACGTGCTTAAAAGTAAGGATGACTTGGGCAACTAAAAAATCCTGAATAAAACTGACCTTGAAATTATATTTAAAAAATTAAAATGTTTTTCAAATATTATTTTTTTAAAAAAATTATAATACTATACTACCTCTTTCTTCCCTGACATTAAGATAGATAGATGATAGGTAATAAATAAAACATTGATAGATAATAAATAGAAGAGTGATAGATTATTGGTAGATTGATGCTAGATAAATAGACAAAAGATAGAAAAATAATAAAACAAATAATTTGGGAAAGCTTGAAAAACATTGCTTTTCACTTTTGTTACATAGCTCCACCTATTTCCATATATCCATATTGTAATTTCATTATCTTATTTTTACTGAGAAAATGATTTGATAAAGTAGAGACAGTCAATGAGCTGTACAGGAAGACATTAATTGTCTTGAATGAAGCTGCTAAAGCTAATAAGATCAATCATTTTATATAAAGTAACTTTGTACTTTCTCTAAGTCATTAAAATTATATCAAGGAAGAAAAATGTAGTAGACTAAATTAATAGGACAAATACTAGTTAAAAGAAAATGCTAAAGAATGAATTTTATCTGATTTCAATATCAATATAGGATATTGTCACAAATTAGGTTCTCCAGCAGCAGAAATTAAGGTAGAGCATAATTTGCAAACAATTTTTATAGGACCTAAGTCTGTGAAAAGAGCAGGGCAAAATACTGGAAAAAATAATTAAAAATCACTCAAAAGCAAATGAAGAAAATAATTAAAATGTTTGAATTATGATAAAAAATTGATTAATTTCACTCATTCCATGTTTTCTGTGTTCTTTTTGAAAACATAATTTTGAAATTAAATATAAAATATTTTTGTTCAAACCTAATTTACATTAGTATTAAATGCTAACAAATTAATTAAAAATAAATTTAACAATCAAATAAATATTTATTGCTATAAACTTCACTATTTATAGCTCACACTAATAATTTAGTAATGAATTCATCACTATAATTAATAACACTTAAGTTAGTTGAGATAATTAATAAATTAGAAATTATCTTAAATAGGCATTTCTTAATAGATGTATTAAAAATTAATATATTGAGTTTTGCTTCATATATGAAAAAATAAAGGAACTGGAGTTAAATTGTATACACTGTTAGAACAACAGCAATAAAATGACCCTGAGAAGCACCATTATTTTTTTCTAGTAAATAAACATTTAATGTAAAAAGAGGAGCATAGACTTTTCAGTTATGCTCACAGATAATTTATTCCTACTTTGTGTCAGTATTTTTACTTTAGGGCCTGAGGGTTGTGACTAATTCTTGTTAATACATAAGAAGTAGCACACAAGAGACACCTTTAAACTCATCTTTGCATAAGTTATATTTTAATTGGCTTGATTCCTTACATTTTGTTTTTTCTCTTCCTAAAATCATGACTTGTTTGCTCCTGGGTTACTTCCAATTGTGTTCTACAGCTGTTCAATTTACAATAAACAATTGATTACACAAATCACAGAAGAAGTTAATCAGTCTGGGACTTTAGTAATGAAAAATAAAGCTCCAACCAGTTAATCTATCAGTCTTAAGTAGAGAAGATATCTAGAACTAATTAAACACTGACCCCAGTGACAGTGATGTCAGCTCTACTCTTGAAACCTTTATACTCTCTAGAATAACAGTTATAAAATCTTATAAAACCTACCTTGAAATCAAAGCATATAAGGTATAAGAATATCATATAAGGACATACATTATCTGATCCCATATTTCCCTTTCTCCTGGAGTAGCTAATTACTAATGAGTAGTGTTCCTTGTTAAAATTAGTTATAGGAAATATTCAACCCAGGTTTAGGGAAGGTTTTGTATAAGTTCTCTCAGTCATTATTTTGAAGAATACAAAAATTTCATAGAAGCCCCAAGCAGATTTAGATTTTATAATGCATACTTTGTAGAAAAGCTGGGGAGGTTAATATTTAACCTCACCAGACAAGGAAGAACGAGCTGGGAAATTTGTTTTGAGTTAACTAGATATTAGTCTCCACTATAGGCAGAATTCTTTCTGTAATAAGTTATTTGTTTTAAGACACATAAACCTACTTTAAGTGCCATATAGATGCAAGTAATACAAAGTTATATGTTCAGCTCAAACTAAATCTTGAAACCAAGCTATGGAAACATCAATGTATTATCTCTGGTCTGATCTCATTTATTTTCATTTTTCTTCACACATTTTATATCTTTCTACTCTTCTTTCTGTAGGGCAGAGCAAATGTTGTCCACTTTATAGTTTTCAGATTCATGGAGATGGAGAATATCTCAGTACAAATTTTAAATACTGAAGAAATAGAATTTCTTCTATTTATGAGTAAAAAATGTTTAACTCTGGTCATTTAACTGTGCTAGAGTTAAAAAGATATGCTAACATGGCTGTCAGGGCTACAGATCTATTGGATTGGGGGTTATTTTTGTTTTGGGGTTTACTAATAATGATTTTCCCACACCCCTCTAATGTCTCAGAATCAATTAAGAAATTAAGCAATGGAGTCAAAATGAAGATATCAAATTATTGGTATTGACAATAAATACTGAGTTAGAAATTGTGTATTAAATATAGATCATAAGCATGCATTATTTTAATTTCTGTACACAATCAAATGATTGAATCTTGCGCAATCCAACGAAAGGAGATTTTGCATCTATAGAGAAGATACACTCAATTTAGAATCCTTACCTTCCATCTTTAGAGTCTTATCACTTGGAGAAGAGGGAAAAATGTGCTTATATATTTGCTTTAAAAGAAGCCAGATTTTTTTTTTGGGGGGGGCGGGGGGGGAGTGTGTGTGCAAATCTTTTGAAAGAAGTAACAGAATAGAATGAATACTCTTTCATATGGAACGATACAAAGAGAACAAGACAGAGAAAAAGCAAGATGTATAAGAAAGGAGAGCGGGAGAGATTTTTCTGAATCTTGATCAGACAACTTATTCTTCTTTATTTGGAATTGAGTGTATAAGACTATGTAAAGAATCATGGTACCAAACAAGTGTTGGGCCAGGCAAGACTAACTTTACAAAAAATTCCCCTCTATCATAGAAGATAAAATCATATAAGACCAACTTCAGACCGGCGAAGGCCCATGGGTTTGTGAAGAGTTGTGTGAATTACAGGAGCAGAAAAGAACAGTTCAGCTTTAGCAGCGCTGGTAAAGGACAGACAGCTTTCTCTGTAACCCATCTGATAGCAGTCAAGGCATTCACCACACTCTGTTACTCTGACCGTCAAGGTCAAAGATCAGTGTCCCATTGGAAAAAGTTCCTATAGCACGAGGAGTGATATGTTGAAAACAAGAGCATTTTTGCAAGGTAATTAAAGTAATACATTTCTTAAAGCTACCCTTTTATTTAAGGGTAGCTTTAAGACCCAGAAAGAAGAAACTTTAACACAAACATAAAATATATTACTCTTTCAAATTTGAAATAAAAAATTTTCATGTACATCTACAAAATCTTCCAGAGCATATCTTCAAAATAACATTTCCTAATATTTTAAAAACATTTTATTATGTATTAATAAGTAATAAATTATTAAAAATGGTTGATAATAATAAATTGTATTTATTAATAATAAATGAAAAGTTATTTATTAATGATAAATAATAATTATTATTTATTATTTATTATTTATTATTATTAATCTTTAATTTGCTTATCTCCCAGGGAGTTATTCAGATACTTAAATTAGCAAAATTTTCAGTACTTAGTTTTCTAGGAATTATACTAAATAAATTTAAATTGGAAATTTTTAGAAATTTGAAAGTTAGGAAAGAGGAGATAATTTATAAATAGAGAAAATTAGAAGAGTTTGTTGTTTTTTTCTTGGACACCATTTGGACATGAATGAATAAATACTTATTAGAACAAGAACTAGGATCAATCATGTCACATTCATCTAGTTACTGTCAATCTGCATTAAGAATGTCTCCAATATAATTTGTTATCTTGAATGTTGATTCAGTATTTATATGTAGTCCTGATCCCAAATCAATTCTGTTAAAGCAACATTGATTTTGGATTTGCCTTTATATAAAAGAAACATGAGATTAGTTTCAGTGAATAATCCTGCTTTTGCGCATGTCATCCTGAGTTTAAGGCAGGTACTTATTAAGACCATGCCAAATCTTAGAGCTGTCAATTGTTAATTTTTAAGGTGTTACTTTAGTTAAAGTTTAAAATAAGCTTTTAAAATAGATTTGTTGGTTTGATTCTTTATTACCTAACTTTAACATAGGATTTAGCTATGAAGTTTCTAGGGCAAAGATTGGATTCATATTACTCTTTTCGTATTTTCAATGTCTAATGTTTAAATTCTCCATTCAGGATTATGCCTGAAGAAATGCAAATTTACCTGGGAACTAAATAAAGTACACATTCAGTCATATCGTCCTCTAGATCAGTGGTTCTCAACCTTTCTAATGCCGCAACCCTTTAATACAGTTCTTCATGTTGTGGTGACCCCCAACCATAAAATTATTTTTGTTGCTACTTCATAACTGTAATTTTGCTACTGTTAATGAATTGTAATGTAAATATCTGTGGGTCGCAACCCACAGGTTGAGAACCGCTGCTGTAGAGCCTAAGACCATCGGAAAAAACAGATATTTATATTATGATTCATAACAGTAGCAAAATTACAGTTATGAAGTAGCAATGAAAATAATTTTATGGTTGGGGGTCACCACAACATGAGGAACTGTATTAAAGGGTCACAACATCAGAAAGGTTGAGAACCAACCACTGGTCTATAAAATCAAGTCTCAAAATGTCTAAAGTTAAAAGGAAATGATAAACTGGAAAAAATGCAACATATGTAACAAAGATTAATGACTTTAACATATATATATATTAAAGTAAAAAAGAATAAAATACTGTTTGAGAATTAGAAAAAGGGAATCAATGGAACATTCACTAGAGAAATAACAATTGCAGCTAAAGTATTCACCTCTTACTATGGAACAGGAGGTGTGCTAATCACTTAACATGAGTTGTCTCACGTAATTATCAAATAATCTATTACTACTGCTTGTGATAATATATGATATTCAACTGCCCTCCCCTGCAGGCCTGCTCCCTTCCAACTGCCCTCCCCTGCTGACCTGATTGCCCACAACTGCCCTTCCCTGCTGACCATCTTGTGGTGGCCATCTTGTGTCCACATGGGGGCAGCCATCTTTTGACCACATGGGAGAGGCCATCTTTTGTGTTTGAGTGATGGTCAATTTGCATATTACTCTTTTATTAGATAAGATAAGATTCTATTTGTATCACACATCCAATAGACAATGCACAAAAGCAATCAAAACTCATTTTGAGGTAAATTCTACTCGTGAGGAAAATATTTCTTAAAATTTATTGTTTCTGGAAATATATAAGTTTTCTAGAGTCCAATTTGAGTAAGAAGTAAAACCCATTAGAGTATGCATATAACATTCATAAAATATTTGTCAAAACAAGGGATTATGTTTGAAGGTAAAAATACAGTACCCATGAGCATGCAGGAGGCAGGCTATTGGTAATTCTCTCTCCTCATTGATGTTTCTATCCCTCTCTCCTTCTCCATTCCTCTCTGAAATCAATAAAAATGTATTTAAAAATATGTAGTACCCAAGAACATGTTAAATTTGAGATATGTACATATTTTAACATGGAAACTATGAGACTGGAGATAGCTTCCATTCAGTAGAGTATTTCCTGAGGTTATTAGTATGTCAATATCTATACAAAGAATACCCAAAATCTGTAAACTGGTGATGATGATTAAGATAATTTTATCTAACTTATATTGTTGCTGGTATTAAATAAACTAACTGTGGTAAGGAGTTAGAACAATCATAGCACAGTAAGGGTGGATTATGTAAGCCTTCAGTATTATTTAATGTATAGTTTCATATTCATCTCCTTTGCTGCATATTCTCTATCTACCATCTACATCTACATATTTGTAGTGTATAGAATTATATAGGTAGCTCTTTCACCTTATCTGTACATTATTCCCTGAAGGACTTCATTAAGTCCTATGGTTTAACCAACATCTATGGATTTCTGACTCTCAATATTGTATTTAACCAGAGGCCTGTTGCACGGTGATCAGGGCTGATTTGGGCCTTCTGGCTGTTGGTGGGGCCTTCCTTCCCTGGCTGCCAGCTGCCAGCTGGGGCCTTCCTTCATTCCACGCCACCACCTGGTGGTCAGTGCATGTCATAGTGAGTGATTGAACTCCCAGTCTCCCAGTCAAACTCCCGAGGGAGTTTGCATGTTAGCCTTTTATATATACAGACTAGAGGCCCATTGCATGAAGATTCGTGCAATAGGCCTTCCTTCTCTGGCTGCTAGCACTGGTTTTCCTCTGGCACCTGGGACCCAGGCTGCAGCAGAGCGAAGCCTTCAGCCTCTGCTGCGGCTAGAGCCTTCAGTCTCCAGTCTTCAGTCTTCAGTCTTTGCTCAGGTGGAGGGAGCCTTCAGTCTTCACTCTGTGGCTGCGTATGCAAATTAACCCACCATCTTTGTTGAGTTAAATTGCATACTCACTCCTGATTTGCTAGTGATTTGCTAGTGGATGTTGCGGAGGTACGGTAAATTTGCATCTTTCTCTTTTATTAGTGTAGATACTTTGAACCACTGTTTACATGAGGTTATTATCTTTTCTTTTTTCTGTTCAAGGATCCTCTTCCTTCTACACCCCATTCCCCTCCCCAACAATAAGCAACCATACAATTCTGTTTAATATACATTTTTCATGTTTTATAAAATTCCTATGTCCATGTACTTCTAAGTAGATTCTATTGTGTTAAATATCTCATTGTTTCTTACTTTCCCCCTTTTTTCTACTATATACACTGTTGTAAAAGCTATAATTATTACCATGTATACATCTAGTTTGTTACTTCTGATTGCTCCAGTGTGTGTATCTACCATTTGCAGCTACCACATTTTTTAGATATTTCCTCTCCCATGATGAACACCCACATTACTACTTCCAACTCACTGATCTGAGTAAAGTTGAAATGAACATATATGTATATGTGTCTTTCAGGATTTCTGAAATAGTTTATTTAGTATATTTAGGAAAAGAATTACTGAAACATTGCTCCTCAAATATGACTGTATTATTTGCATTTTCAACATTAACACATGCTGTGGATAACAGCTGGCAATATCCAACCTTTCAACTTTCACCAGTATAATATTTATAAAGTGATTTTTGGTCTTAATTTACTTTTTCTGTTTATTAAAGAGTTTGAGAATCTCTATATATGTGCTTCCATGTCTTCTTTGAAGGTATAATAAAAGTGTTAAAATGTAAAACTATTTGTTAAGAAAAAGCACAATGCTCCAATATAATAGATAACTTGGACTTTTGCATGAATCTTTTAATAATACCTTAGGTATATAAATGTAGTATAAATTGTAAAAAAATCTGCAAGTCTATCATTCTTAAGTACTCACATAAAGTCCCCATAGTCATAGGGGTCAATTACCAGTAGGAAAATGTGGCTGTTTTCAATAAAGATGGATGCATGTCTAAACATTATCTGCAATTTAATTTTTATTCTTCTTCTTACTCCTCTATAGTTCAATAGTGCAGATAAAGACACATATATTCCACCTATGACAACAAGTTAGATAATATTTCTAACTTCTACTATAAAACACAATTTCCCAGTAACTCATTTCATCTCTATCAATTGAAAAATGAGAAGAAAATCTTAAACAACCTTCATTTTCACATAGAAATATTTCATGAGTTATTGGCAAAAAGAAAATAATAAAGAAAACTATGATCTAAAAGAAACTAAGTGCTTTAGATATTAGCTTAAACGAAAATGCGTATATAAATAAAAGATAACACTGAACTTGTAAATTTCTTCTTTCAACATCCCCCATTACCTGTTCTGTGGTAAGTTTCTTTTCTTTTTCCACCCCAATTTTATTTTCCAATTCTTTGAAATAGTTCTCATTCTAAACCGTGAGGCTTAGCAGTAAGAAATATACATCAAATAAAATTAGCTTTCAAGTCAGACTCAAGTGTAAAAACAAATCAATTTTTTTTCTAAAATGTATTATCTTTTTATATTTATAACACATTCAGTGCTGTCTCAACTCCTAAGATAATGAAAAACTCTTTTCTCCGTCAATTTTAACACCTCAAACAATTTTATTAAAGCTTCACAACTTTATATGTAATTTATATGTTGAATAATCCCAAATTTATATCTCCAGTCCTAATGAGTTTCCAGGCATTCAGACTCAGACAAGCCATTGCTAATTTTACATGTTCACTTTTGAACACAACTGGCTTCTCAAACATAAAACATAAAAAGATAAGTTGTGTATTTCTCCCTACATCCTCCAGTCTTCAGCATTGGAGGAGGTGGCATTATTATCACCAATGTGATCAGGCAAAGAAAAAAAAACTCGAGGAATCATCCTTGACGTTTCTCTTTCCCTCACTCTTTGCTCTGTCTTCACAGAGCTTAGCCTCCAGTGATGAATGAAGCGAGGGAGCAAAAGAGCAAGTGCAAAGGCAAGGATTTTTTGTTTTGTTTTGTTTACCAGCATTTAGTCACACAGTATGAAAACAATAAACGATTGTTGAATGAGTGGATTAGGTTATCAAACAAAATGTGAAAATAGTTTTTAGTCCCTTTTAATTAAGCTTTTAAATACAGTTTGCTTTGCTCTTGTTGGCTAAAAACATCTTCACAATTTTTTTCAATTAATTTGGTGATTATTTTAGTTCTGATTTAGTAGCAAATAAGTGCTCTCTATTTGGACTATTGAAATATACTCAGACTTCTTGACAGGAACTGTGTGTCACTCATTCTACTATATTCTCAGGAGGGACTATCTGTCGTTAACATTTACAACTTCAATAGATGTTTATTGAATAAATTAATGAGCCAATTCATTGCAATTAGATTTATTTAAACCTTTTTATTCCAATTACTCTTTTGTTTAAGTTATACTTTTATTTAGATATGTAATTATAATAAACTAGAGGCCCAGTGCATGGATTCGTACACTGGTGGAGGGCGTGGCCTGTGGGGATTGGCCTGTTGTGGGAGCCCCACTCATCCCGGTCAGCCAAGCAGATGTGGACCTGCCCTCTGAGCAGCTGCTGAATGAGGAAATTAGTCTGACCTGATATTTTGGGGTAATGTCTTGGGTAAAAGTGTGTTCTGTGTCCTGGAGGAACTTGGTGGAGAGCTTCGCATCCCAAAGCCACTCAGTGAATGTCCTTGATGTGTGATGCCAGGTCAGTGACACCATCGGGGATGTTCAGGGCAGCTGTGCTCCAGGATCCTCAGCCATTAGGACAGCCTCCCTGGGGGGATCCACAGTCATGCCCCCTCTTGCCATCCACTTATGCCAGCTCGCCATGCTCTTTCTAGAACACACCTTAGAGGGCCTGCATCAGCTGGTGGGTTCAGGCCAGAGTCTGGATTGTCTCAGATATTTGATAGGCGCAGGGACTCGGCCTCACCCTGGGCCTGCTAGCGGCTGCTTCCACTACAAGGAAGCTCCTGCATTGAACGACTACCTCCTGGTGGTCAGTGTGTCTCATAGTGACTGGTTGACTGGTTGTTCTGGTCATTCTGCCATTCGGTCGCTGGGCTTTTATATACATGTATAAAGATTCATGGGATTATAGAATAGAAAAGGACTTTAGGACTATCCAATTCAACCTCCTAACTTTAGGGATGAAAAAACAGTTTCACACAGCTTGTTTCTTTCTCAAGGCTTTATATTTAGTTATTATTAGGCCAAGAGAAAAGTCAGACCTCCTAATTTTCAGAGTGAAAATTTTGCCAATATTTTGTGGTTTTTGCCATGGTTAAAAGCAAAAATGTATGAATATTCAAGAATCTCTTCTGAATATTCTAAAATAAAGAAGAATGGTAACATAAACTATAGGGGGACTGATTTGTCTGAAGCTGCTAAGAGATGCTAATTTTCTGAAATTATTATTGCCTGTATTCATTATATTGAAATGAATGCAGAAGATAAAAATGGATATAAAATTGAGCATCTGGGAGGATAGTAATGAGTGCTCAGCAGCTGAAAATAACTGAGTGCTTCAATGACCAAATTGATTCATTTTCAGTGTACCAAAAAAAATATAATGTTAACAATTAATGAGCATGGTCATAACCAATATATTTAAAAAGTTAAATGGTTAAATATGGATAGCAGTTAGAACATGGGATGCAGCTTTTAGAATTTATTGTTCACGTCCCTAGCTCTAGGAACAGGAATAAGAAGAAGCCATAGGAGGGGATCATAGTATAGTCAAAGGGTAGTCTTCCTGTCAGCATTTTATCGAGAACTGTATCCAATTTTTCCCACTCAAAACAGTGGAGCCAGCACTTATACAGACACTAGTGCTGATGAAAAACAAGATGATTCTCTGGAATGCAATAGTTGAGACAGACAGTGTTAGGTTGGACTATTGGCCAACTATGGTGGTCCTGAATTTTAACCTAGATAACTAAGATGTAATAAATTATTAGTTGTAAATGGGTTAATATTTAGTGACAGAATGACATGATTTCTTATTTGCATTTTTCTGGTGCCAATGCTAAAAATAATAGAAGCAAGGATATTTGAGTGGCAAATGAGCCTATTTGAGAATACCAGAGGAATTTCAATTCAGGACATGAAAACTATGGTAAACCATAGGCAAATCAAAGGAGATAAAAAAGAAGTCAGGCCCTAGCCGGTTTTGCTCAGTGGATAGAGCACCAGCCTACAGACTGAAGGGTTCTGGGTTCAATTCCAGTTAAGGGCATATGGGTTGCGGGCTTGAACCCCAGTAGGGCATGTGCAGGAGGCAGCTGATCAATGCCTCTCTCTCATCATTGATGTTTCTATCTCTCTCTCCCTCTCCCTTCCACTCTGAAATAAGTAAATAAATAATAAAAATAAAAAGAAGAAGTCAGTGATTGCAGGTTTAAGAAAAGATTGTGGCGGTCTTTCATTGGTGGCTGGTGGTAGCTGATTGCTATTGCTGGGGAAAGAAGACGGGCAGTTGGCTGTTACTGAGGCAACAGTAACAAGAGGTTCTTCCTCCTCCATGTTGAGTGGATAGGTGCTGACTATGTAAGTTGCAAAGAGTGGCACAAGCAGTACTTGTGTGAAAACTCTCCCTTCTTGGATTCCCAACTCCATCTCCATTTTGAATGAGATTTCTTTTATTTATTTTAACACCAGAATGTGACATTTTCCCCAGTCAAAGCAAGATTTGAAGCTGGAGTTGAAATAACGGGAGTTTTGTGTCATCATCAACTAAGTATAAAATGAAAGTACTAATAATATTCAGGTTTTGACATTCTGTATAAAGATTTTCCTGTAAGGCAATATGCTTGAAAGATAGGCTTTGTAAAGAACAAGAAAGCAAGGGTTTTCTAAGTTGCTATAAACAAAAAGAATCAAGGGATAACTCAAATAATAACATTTGTTATAGATGATAGGTAGATGATAGATAGATGATAGATAGATAGATAGATTAATGAAGTGATACACTTTTGACATAAAAGGTGATTGAAAGTTGAAACATGAAGTCCAACACCTAGTGCATGGTGGGGAAAGGGTTGGGGACAGAGGCATGGGGTCATTTAGGTTCTGACCTCCCCTTTATGGCCTTCAGCTGTATGAAAGGTAAACGTGTAGGTTAAGGATAACCTGAAAATAAAGGGCCCTTGCTCATATTTGCATGTAGATTATGCAATGAGATTACCTGACAAGTCGCTCCTACTCCACCTTGTTGCCAAAGTGAACAAGAAAAACAGTGTGGTTGAACAGAGATTGAGCTGCAATTTCTTTCTTTTTTTCAAGTCCTGAGGAGAGTTTGGAGGGTATGTGAGTTGAGCTAATGACCATGGGTCCATGTAGCAAGGAATGAAGTAAAGCTGCAGCAGAGGCTTAGAATAACAGCTAGGCCAGGGGTTCAGTGCAGATTATAGCAAATTCTTAAATGACCTAAAGTGCTCTCCAGACCCAAGTTGGAGTAAATTAGACAGCGATACCCACTACACTCAACTATTGTAGCAGGAGGAGGAGGTGAGTGTGTGTGTGTGTGTGTGTGTGTGTGTGTGTGTGTGTGTGAATCTTGCATGATATTTCTACAGGTCTTGTAACAGGTTTTGTCCTGAACTGTTTTTCCAATGATGTCTGCACAGCAGTCTTCGAGGCTACAGATAGTGTCTTTGTGTGCCAACTAACTCCCTTTGTACTAGTATGTGTGTGTCAGGCAGTAAATTTGCTGCAGAACCAGAATAGTAAAGATAGAGAATGTCTTTTTGCTTCCCTTGCTTATATTCCAGGATTTTAAAAATATCTCTTTTTGGAGGGGGAAAGGACAATTTTGCTGGCAATCCTCTTACAAGATAGGAGAGTTTCTAATGTCAGAGATCGTTAGCTATAAAACAGATCCCATGTGCACAGATACAACTGGGACCACCTCTCATCACCCCCCTGAGACTTGGGGAAGGAGGGAAGCAGATGCATACATGCCGTTATTGTGTACTGCATAATTTAGCAAAAGGTTGTTTAAAGAGCATGAATTTTTTTATGTGTGGAAGACTAATTACTACATTACTATAGGCAAGTTGTCTGATCCCTTACAGACCCACTTTTATCATCTGAAAAAAAGTTGTAAAATGCCAGTAATACATAGCTCATACAATTATCATGAAGAGCAAATTTTTTGCATCATCTATGTTGTTTGACTATTAACCTTGGAGATGGTCTCTAAAATAAGTTTGAATTAAAAATGATTAGATTTAAATGACAGGGGATAGGGGAGGCTGGGGGAGGGTCAATGGGGGAAAAAGGAGATATATGTAGTACTATATATAATACTTTAAACAATAAAATAAAATTTTAAAAATAAAAAATAAATTTTATTTATAAATTCTTAATGTATTGTTAACTCTGCTACCATGCAATAGAATGTGCTAAATTAAACAGAGGCAATTTTCAATGTTATATCATTGGTTTTAAGAATCCTATGAGGTAGATGTTCTTAACTCTCATTTTACACATGCGAAATTGAATATCAGAGGTCAAATAACTTCAAATATTATCCAGCTTAATCCTCAGAGTTGATCGTTCTTGTGTTGTAAAATCTCTGTTTTCTCTATTGTAGTTTTACTAAAATACAGTATTATGAAAAATTTGGGAAATAAATGGGCCCAAATTGCCAGCAAAACTGTCCTTCCCCCCTCCAAAAAGAGATATTTTTATAATCCTGGACACCCACAGTCCCACTTAACTATCACAATAATTTTCCTTTTGGTAAATATATATGCCTTTCAATTGTTGCACTTTAAAACTTCCTTCTAGTCATAACAATATCCAGTTAGAAAGGTATTCTTACATAATTTTTATTGACATGGAACTGGAACTTCTAACTTCAAAAACATAATTTTAAATTGTTTTTCACTATGGAAGACATTATTCTTTGGCATTTATTCAGGAAAATTTTAAATTTGATTTAAGAATTAAAATCAATTGGAAAAAAATAAAATCAACTGGACATTTTATCTATGAATATTTAATTTTTTATTTATTTTAAAAAGATTCGGAAGTAAATCATGTGCCATTTTAAACTAGACTAAAATATATAACTGTATAGTACAAATAGCAAAATAGGACAAAAAAGAAGGGAGTTAGTTTATAGCAAATGGTTTTAATTTGTAAAGAGCTCAGTATTTAAAGCTTATCAGCCAGAGTGAATGAACAGAGATATTTTTGTGCTGTTCAGGTGTCAGGCAAAAAAAAAAAAAAAAGTTAGCCTGAGACTGCTTAGATTTATATTTCTACCTCTAGAGCCCTGGTGTTTTGTGTTTCTTTTGAAACAATTACAATTGATTAAGTTTATGCCACCTAAAAGAAAAATGTGGCATCTGTTCAATTTGGGCAACCGGGAACATAAAAGTTGCTGAACTGCATAGAAGTGTGACAAAGTCACTAAGGGCTTTCTCCTGACTTCATATTAAGTTAAGCTGTTTCCTTTCATCTGGCTTATACTATATGCTTAAGTGACCATCTGACCAGTAGCTATGACGAGCGATGACGACCAAGGGGCAGACGCTCCGACTGGTAGTTATGACGAGCACTGACCACCAGGGGGGCAGATACTCAACGCAGGAGTTGCAGAGCTGCAGTGACTTGGCAGCTGCGGTTCTCGGGTGACACACCTGGAACCAGAGAGGAGGGAGCCCGATTTTGGGGTGCGTCACCCGAGAACTGCCTTCTTACAATTCAGTACCCCTCAGGGGATGTCGGAGAGCTAGTTTCTGCCCAATCCCTGCAGGCCAGGCTGAGGGATCCCACTGGTGCACGAATGCATGCACTGGGCATCTAGTTATCACATATGTCACCCTGAACTACACCGATAATGATGTTCCTTCAATAACTAAGTTTGAAAAGATTTCCACTTTAGAAAGTGGAGGGAAGCCTCCCTCTCTGATGAGGGAGAAGTTTAGCCTGTGCTCAGAAACCAGTTCACCATTTGTAGCCCCAGTCATTGGAGCCATTCCTAGCAACATTCCTAGCATTAAATACTGAGCTCTTTACAAATTAAAGCCATTTGTATGGACTAAAGACCTTCTTTTTTTTCCTATTTTGCTATTTGTCCTACACAGTTATATATTTTAATCTAGTTTAAAATGGCACATAACTTATTTCCTAAATCTTTTAAAAATAAATTAAAAAATTAAATACTAATAGATAAAATTTCCAATTGATTTTAATTGGTAAATCAAATTTTCCTGAATAAATGCCAGAGAATAATGTCTTCTGTAGAGAAAAACAATTTCAAATAAGTAATGTTTTTGAAGTTCCTCAAGTATATAAGGGAAATGCTTTGTAAGAAAAAAAATTAGCCGATTAATGTGTAAATGATTGAGTGAGTATCAAGGTTTTAAAGGAATTTTCTCTTCATTTAAAATAGTATACCTGTAATGTAATGTAACTATTTCAAAGCAGAGCGAGTCCAAAAGCTGACTACAAATCATCTTGTTTTCATTAAATTCTTATCTATCACTGTTTGATCTCAGCAGTTTAAGCCAGGTCAATTAAGTCAATTGTTTACTAATTAATAAATAATAATTTCTAGGCAACTGGTGAGTTATTCTTATTAAAATAATTAAAACGAGAATAAAAATAGATCTAGTATACTCTATGCACATAAGACCATATAAGAGGGACTGCTGTATACTCAAGGAAGCTTTAGAATTTTTCTTGGAGTAGATGTTCTCCCACTAAACCGTATTGTCAGTGCCAATGTACTTTGAAGACAATTTTTACCTGATAAAAGATCTAGCCCCAAATTATGTGAAAGCATATGATAGACCTATATGGATTCTTACTACTTACTTCCTTTAAGCTTTGTTTAAATGTCACTTCATCACTCAGTCTTATTCTTACCACACCATTTAAAGCTGTGTTCTATCCTCCCTGAATCTGGGTTCTCATTATTTTGCTTTTCTTTCTACTTTTTTTCCCATGCACCTATAACTTCTATGTACGACATAATTTACTCAGGTATTATGCGTATTGTTTATTGTCTCTCTTCTTCAACAAAATTTAATCTCCATAAGACTAAGAAAGATTTTGTCTCTACTGTCTTCCAGATTCCTAGAAAAATATACAGATTGCTTTGTTGACTAAATAAATGAATTCAGAGCAATTCAAAAATGTTGGGTGAATGAATACATAAATGAAAATTAACAATAGAATAGGAGGTGAAAAAATCTGATACACTTAATATAGCTAAAATTTATAGGTTGCTTACATTGTGAAAATAACTCTACTATGTACTTTACAAATGATATACAATTTAATTTTTACAACTCAGTGAAGTAGATACTATACTCATCTTCATTTTGAAGATAAAAAGAATGGGCTGCAGACATATTTAGTTACTTACACAAGATCACATTACAAACAAGTTATTAGACCTGGGGTTGAATTGGCCTATTGTACTTACGTTAGGAGAGAGAAATAAGATGAGAGGGGAAAAAGCAAGAGAGAGAGAGAAATAGACTATAATTAAATGCATTGGAATGGAGCCCTATATGACTGGGCAACTTTTCAGATATCCTGTACTTTGAGGTAATGAAATTTTAAAATTGGGAAAGAACTTTAAAACAGTCTTTCCCACTTTATTTTTTCAATGACAAAATCAAGGCCAGGTGCAGTGAAGATTTGAAGAAAAAAAAACAACTATATATCTCTCTAACTTATTTAATTATATTACTCAGATTCCCAACTATAAAATAAATTATATTGCAATTAAATTTAATATAATTGTTCCACATGTAATCTATACTAATAATAGAGGAATATGCAAATTGTCTGGGTACACCATGACATAACGACAGTTCGGCAGACTGTGTCCCCACCCCCTGCTCAGGCAGCTGCAAGGCCCAGGGTAGGTAGGATAGGATATGATAGGAGGGGATAAGAAAGGAGAGGAAGAGGAAGACGGGCCTGCATGCAGACAGGCCAAGAGGAGAAACAGAAATACAGAAAGCAAACAAGAAAAAGATGCAAGAATGGAAAAGGTAAGGAAATGTGGGTGTGAGGTGGCAACTGTGGAGGGGTGGAGCAGCTGTGCCAGCGAGGGGCACAGTGCAGACGGTACAGAGTGGGGAGCCCCGCCCAGATGTGGGAGGAGGGCAGTGGCCCCCAGCACAGGCCATTGGGATGGAGGGGTGGATGGTCCGAGGCCTTCCGGGTGGAGGCACTCCTGTTTCGTGGCTGCAGCTCCTGGGCCATGGGGGCCTCAGCCACCCTCGCTGGGCTGGGCATCCTGAGTTGGGAGGGGAGGCACAGGTTATCTGGGGTGAAGTTGGACACTAAGGAGGGTACTGCTTTTGTCCCTAAGAGCTGGACCCCAAAGACCCCTGGCCAGGGTTAGGTTAGTGGCACATTAAGTGTACTTTATTGACTAGAAGTTGGGGCATCTCAGGCAGAGAACGGAGGGAGGACTGCAGTGCACTCAGGTGGGTCTGGAAGCAGGTCCCAGAGAGGAAAGGGGAAGGTTTATAAGATAAACCAGTGAACATGGCAGGGGGCAGGGGAGCAATAATAGGGAAGGAGGGAGGGAGGCAGGGATCAGGCTCACAAGGGAAAGGCGAATGGGGTGGGGAGGATGGAGGAGGAAGAAGGAGACAGACATGGGGAATGAAGGGAGAGAAGAGAGTAGGGAGGGAGGGAAGGAGAGGGGCTGCAGGAGGTTCAAAGGGAGGGAGGGAAAGAAGGCAGGAAAGAGAAGGATGCTAAAATGGGGTGAGGCCAGGAAAATAGTTAAATAAAAAGAAGATACAGAATGTGAGAGTGAGAGGAGTTTAAAAGGAGGAGTTAGTAAGAAAATTAAGTACAGGGTGATTTTTTAAAAATGTAGTCAGACATCCCCTGAGGGCTTCTGGACTGTGAAAGGGCGCAGGCTTGGCTAAGCCCCTCCCACCCCCGTGCACAAATTTCGTGCACCGGGCCTCTAGTCCTATATAATAAAAGGCTAATACGCAAACTGACTGAACGGTGGAATGATCTGTCACTATGACACGCACTGACCACCAGGGGGCAGATGCTCAATGCAGGAGCTGCCCCCGTGGTGGTCAGTGCACTCCAATAGGGGGAGTGCCGCTCAGCCAGAAGCCGGGCTCACAGCTGGTGAGTGCAGCGGCAGTGGCGGGAGCCTCTCTAGCCTCAGCAGCAGCGCTAGGGATGTCGACTGACGGCTTAGGCCCACTCCCTAAACTGTCAGTCAGACATCCCCCAAGGGCTCCTGGACTGCGAGAGGGCACAGGCCGAGCTGAGGGACCCCCCTAAGTGCAAGAATTTCCTGCACCGGACCTCTAGTTATTGTATAATTCCACATATAAACAAGATACTTAGATCTGCCATAGCAAATAAAGCCAATACAAAATTGAATGACATGCAGAAAATCTTTTTCTTTATAAATAGTTCATTTTTATTTATTCAAGTTTTAATTAGCACTTACTTTCTGCAGCACACATATTGCTAGGTAATAAGAATAAAGAAATAATATGTTCTCTGACATAAAACTCTATTCTTAGAAGACAAAGAGTTCATCAATAATAATAATTTAAACAGCAACTCATCCTACAAAGGAAAATGAACAAAGTGTACTTTTCAGGGGAATTTTAAAAATCCATCCCCAAAGATATGAAGTTCTTCTCTCAAAATATAAACCTAGTGAAATGCTCCTAATCCATGTTAAAACCAGAACAAACATTTTGAAAAGAATGATATCATACATTCAATAGAACCCTCAAAGGGCAATGTATATGGCTATAAATTGATTTATTGAACCTCTTGTTGGCAGAAGTTACATAAAATTATTCCCACTCTGTTATCATTTAAAGTAACTAAACTTCACATCCTGAAGATTGGAGGCTAAGGACAGGCCATCCAAGGAGACCAATAAAATCTGAGAGGCTACTTTGGTGAAAGGCACTGGCTTTTACATGCCATTGTAAGATAGACCAGAATAGAAAAATTATTCAACATAACTGTTATATTTTATTTCTCTTTCCAGAGACATAGCAAAACATAAATAAATAGTTTCAAAAAAATTCACATTAAAGATGTTTTCTTTTCTCATAAACTTTTACTTTTTAATACAAATATGTGTTTTTTTATGTTACATTTCATTAAACATTAATGTGTTCCACCAGCTTTAATCACTTATAACTGTCTTGTTAGCGTTATCAATATAGTGTCATTTGCACATTATTGTAGAAAATCAGTCTCAGAAAGTATATTTATATAAACTTTTATTTCAACCAGAAATTAGGGATTAAAAACAATAAGAAACTGAAACCCCCGCTTCAGTACAATTCACCTTGGAGTACAATTTGTTACAAGTTTACAACACCATGTCCATCATATAATAGATGAAATATATAATTCCATATGAAATTTTTACTATGAGGTATTTATCAAAAATAATTTATTTAATAGATATTCAATAAACATATTGTATGTACCAGGCAACTTTATAGGTAGGTATTTGTCAGTCAATGGTAAAATTGTCTCTCAACAATAAGGAAATGAGCAAGTAATTATATAGTACATCAGAGAGTGAGAAGTGCTGCAGAGGAAAATAAGGCCAGGAAGGAATGAAGTGTTGCTATTAGTTTATATAGTATGATTAGCAAGGTCCAGATAATATCATAGCATGTGAGCAGGGATCTGCAATAAGTAGTATGGAAAAAAATCATGTGGAAATATGGAGGAGGGGCATATTTATAATGAAGCCTGAGTTTAGAAGCTTGAGGAGAGAAAATTAGGAAGAAAAAAACACACACACAAAAAAAAACACCCACAAACACCAAACAGGTTAGAAATGAGAAAAGGAAGGAAGTAGAAAACGTTTATGGTGTTTACATCATGTGGGTATTGTAGGCCATACAAGGATTTGGAATTTGCTCTGAACAAAGTGGGATTTTAGCAGAGGAAGGGTATTCCCAGACTTATATTTTAGAAGGATCACTTTCGCTATTTTGTGGAGCAGCCTCTGAAGAGAATGGATAGATTCTTAGAAACCATTCAAGTGGTTGCAGTAATTCTTTTGAGGCCTGGCGATATTGACTTATAACTTAAAGCCAATAAGATTACTAGTTGATTTATTGTGGGTCTTTGTGAGTAGAGACAAGAACATAAAGAATTTGTGATAAACGTGGGGGTAATAAATGGAGCAGTAGTTGTAGTAAAGGAAGTTTCTTTTTTCCTTTCCTTTTTGACACAGGAGCTCTCAGAGACTATCTGTGTGCTCTTGGGGGTGAGCCAGTGGAGAAAGGAAAGAAATGACGATGCAGGGGTAGTGGTGCAGATTCCCATGGCAGGCTGATGGGGTAGAATCCATAGAAGGAGTCAAGGAATCATGTTGCATGGAACTAGGGCAGTCCATCCACTGAAGGGAGAACGAAGCATGTGCATTCAGAGGCATCCAGGTAAGATGCTAGCTTTAGTATGAGTTTATGGTTGATTTTTCTAGTATTTTTTGTTTTCGGGAAGAAGCAAGAAGCAGCATCATTAGCTAAGAATAAACAATAGAAGTTGTATTGTTTATTAAGAATAAACAATAGAAGTTGTAATTTAACAACTACTGAAATGGGATCAAATTGTTGGGCAGCACTAATGATACCGAACACGAGGGTTCTGGGCTGCCTGCTGAGTAGAGAGGAGGTTGAATCTTTATGCTGCGCTTTATTAGTCAGATAGCCGGCAATCCCCGAGAGCGGCAGGTGTAACATCCTGAAAAGACCGCTCTGACATTTCATTTCTAAAAGCTCTTATATAGGGTTAGTGGGTGGGGAAAAATCTAAAGTTAGTGAGTTCCCAGGGCCTGCCTTCTACCCCTGACCTTGCAAAGATTAGCCCAGAACGTGTCTCCTTTCAGATAGGTCCTGTCCTGGATCTCCTTTTACAACCTATTTTCTTTTGAGTGATGGGTTCATCTGGGCTCCCAGGCTGCCTTATCTCCACGGCCTGTTCTTCTTGTAACACATCCTCCAGTTTCCCAGGGTCTGTAAGAAAATCTCTGATCTATATAGAGTAGCTGTTAAACAAGTGTGATTCTATTTCTATTTTGTGCCCTTCCCCTATCACTAATATTCTGCTTATAATACCTGGTTATGATTAAAGTGAAATGAGTTGACATCATAGTGTGTTTTTCTTCAGTCACATTTAGCTTTAGAGTTCAAGAGAAAAGCACACAGAGAGATGGTTTTAGCCAGTCAGATATTTGTCTGGTAAGTATGAGAGAAGTAGAGAAGGAATAAGGGTATAATTATCTGCAAGCAAGTGGCTATGCTGATATGCCATGGCACTTAAACCAAGAAAAAAGAATGTGAATACCAGGGAGTGAGGGACATTAAAATATTGCCAGGTTAATGGATTGAAGGTCTCAGTAGAATCAAACAAAAGTTAGAGTGGAAATCCAAGGAGAATTGTAGAAAAATAGCAAGGATGTTTCAAGAATGAAATGCTTGCAAACAAAATTATAAAGAGGGTGCAGTAATTTTTAATGACAAAGTTATAGTCTACATTGAAGTTCAAATTATTAATAACAACGATGGGAATAACATTAGGGAAAGTGAGTGTAAACTAGGTTTTGAATTAGTCAAAGGCAGAGACCAAGTATTGTTGGGAGCCTGTGGCTGTTCCTCTAAGGAGCAATACTGAAAAATATGATTTCATGGCCTGTGGGTCAAGTCCTGCATTTTTATGAACAAGGGAGGGAATTTTTTTTAGAAGCAACAATAATGAATGTTGGAAACTGTCACATTACCTCCAGGCCAAGTGACATGAAGAATGTGGGTTAGCAGCCATATTTGAAAGGACCAAAGAAAAATTAGTTCTTCAAAACAGAAGCAGGTTTCAGTTAGATCACTCAATGTCACTAATCATCAGAGAGATGCAAATTAAAGTGGCAATGAGGTATCACCTCACACCTGCCAGAATGGCTACCATCAATAAATCAACAATCAGCAAGTGCTGCCTGAGATTGTGGAGAAAAAGGAACCCTAGTAAATAGCTAGTGGGAATGCAGACTGGTGCAGCCACTATGGAAAACTGTGTGGAGTTTCCTCAAATAATTAAAAATGAATATATTCCTAGAAGTGGGATCACTGGGTCAAATGGCAGTTCCATATTTAAAATTTTAAGGAAACTGTATGCTAAGAATCCTGAAACACCAACCAGAAAGAATATATGCACCCTTATGTTCATAACAGCATTATTTACAATAGCTAAGATCTGGAAACAGCCCAAGTGCCCATCAGTATAGGAATAGATAAAAAAGCAGTGGTACATTTACACCATGTAATACTATGCAGCTGTAAAAAAAAGAAGGATCTTTTATCCTTTGAGTGAGTATTATGCTAAGTGAAATAAGCCAGTCAGGGAAAGACAATGATCTCATTTCTATGTAGAATCTAATGAAGAAAATAAACTGATTGACAAAATAGATCCAGAGATATGGAAGCATGGCACAGGCTGACAAATCTCAGAGGAAAGGGCAGGGGGATTAACCGAAGAACTTATATACACATATGCATAACCCATTACAATAGTGCAGTGAATGCCTTTGGTGAGGGGCAGAAGTAAGGTGGAGGTGGTGATTGGGGAAGAAAAGGGGCCATCTCTAATACTTTCAACAATAAAGATGAAAAAAGAAAAAAGAAGAAGGTGACGTGGAAGGGAATATTTCAAAGGCAGTTGGAGATAAAAGAAATAGTATTGAAGTTATACTAGGAGTTCCACAGGACCAAGTAGTTGGTTTCATGCTAGGTATGAGTGGGAGATGGGCTTATAATGGGCATACAGAGTCTGATGGAGATGTGAGCCTAGCTGGTGAGGTTGAGAAGTAGATAGATGGTCCATGACATTTTGTGAGGACTGGTGGATAAAATGTAGGGTATGTGAGATTCATCCCAAGGTTCTCTGAGGAAAATCCTCATGTTGAGGCTGAGAGTAGTGGGGAGAAGGAACCAGTGGACAACTGTCCAGCAGCATGGAGCACTCTGAGGCCGCTTTCTCATCCCTGCCCAGTAGCAGCATCTCTATTTCTTGTTGAATTCACTGTTGTTTTGCATGCATTGACCTATTCTGTCAAGCTAGACAACTCCTTGAAGATAGAATCTAATCTTAAATTTCTTAAATATGTCTACTGCATTCATTCCAACATACATACTAACTTGATAGATACAGGTATATGACATAATAGATTCTTTCAGTGACAATATGTTGTTGTTGTTTTTTAATATATATTCTTATTGATTTCAGAGAGAAAGGTAGAGGGAGAGAGAGAAAGAAACATCAATAATGAGAGAGAATCATTGATCAGCTACCTTCTGCACACCCCTCACTGGGGATTGAGCCTGCAATCCGGGCATGTACACCAACCAGGAATGGAACTGTGACCTCCTGGTTCACAGGTTGACGCTCATGCCATTTGGGCACAATATGTTTTATTTTTAACCACAAAGTGAGCATGTTTTGGGGCTCATAGGTACATTCTACTAGGCAGAAAATTGATGACCTACATAAACCAGAAACCATATAATCATTATCAGAGAAGCAACATCATTTGGAAACACTCTATCGGTATAAGAACATAATTTCCCCAAAGTGAAAAAAAAATTGTAACTAAACAAAATACTGTCAATCTCTTTCAGGAATGATGGAGAAAATAAGGGAAGAAAACTTATTTTTCACGCATTGTAGGGACAATCTTTCCATTCCAAAACAAAAAAACTTTCAGTCCCTCCATGCATGCCTTATAGCACCACACATCTACAGCCATTGCCTGAACAGAAATGAGAAACATATGAAAGAACTGCTGTGTGATTCTTTGGAAGAGGAAGAGGAAGGACTTGAGTGTTGTCATTAAAGGGGCTGAGAAAAGGAGTAAATAAATGAGAAGTTTACCTCTTATATCATTAAAGCAAGAGTGACAGTAGCCAGTTGATTTTCAAGTCCATTAGCACACGTGCCTATAAAGACTGGAGCAAATGTCTGCTAATTCAGCATTATCCCTGATCCATCTGGTCAAGAAACTTCTTTTTTACTTAATACAGTTTGAAGGACAATGTCCACAAAATAATGAAGGAGAGTACCCTTACATAAAAATCAAATATTGATCATTTCATTATATTTATTAATATATGTATGGTTATATATAAATACTTCTTTCATTTGAAACATAAACACATGGCAGGAAAACCCAAAGACAAATAAAAGGAAGACCATTGTCTACATGAACATGTTTAAATTATTGCTCATTTAACTATGTCTTTTTTAAACAATGTCCCCAACTGTGGCACCAGCTATAATTGCTAACTGTCTCTAATTACCCTCTGTCTATAGGACCTAACTGATAATGAAGTTAGAGATTTGTAGAATGTATAAATGTTTGTGTTTCTTGTTTTTTCCCCAGAGTAAACCAACACAACTCTGTGAATTATTCTAAATCAATTAAACTTTCCCTTTCCAGCAAAGGTAGAAAAGGTCAAACTCTTTTAAATAAGGCCAAATTGACATTTTCTTGCTGGATAAAGGGGTTATCAAAGGTTAAAATGAATTTCCCTAAACAGTGGGGTGAGCAGCTGTAAGCAATATCAATTGTTTTACTTGAGAAATTAAAACGACATTTCAGTAAACACACTTCTCTCCTATCAGTGAAGTTTGTAGAGGGAGGAGTAATCAGTAAAGGCATTTTTTTGGAGAGCTAAAACAAAGACATTTTAAAACCACATGAAACTAAACAATCAAAAATGGTTAAAACCCTTTGTAATATTTATTTCAAATATAGGACAACCATAGCTATATCAGGTGTTAATGGTGTGAAGATAAATGTCAGGTAGCAAAATTTATATAAATATATATATGTATATATGTGTGTATATACACACACACACACACACACACACACACATATATGGTTATGTAAAATTGTCTTGTTAAAATTAGGTTCTCTGAGTAAAAAAAGACATTGATGAAATTAATACTTTGAACTGGTTTTGAATCTTAATAAATGAAGTTACAAATGTATCTTTCAAGTAATTATTAATCTAACCTTCTAATTAATTATGATCTAATGAAAATTTTGATCAGTAGATAGGTAAATTTCTGATGATTGAAACAATTGCCTTTGTAAATAGGTGACTCTAAAATGTGGGGAGCTTCCCAACTTCTTTTATTGCCAGTCCTACTCTTATAAAGTTTAAACTATACTTTTTTTTTAGCCAACTTTATTTCTGAAGATTTTCTTTTAAAACATATTCTCAAGCGATGCCAGTAAGCTAAGCCAGCTGTCCTCGTTTCATGACTCTCTGACTCCCATTGCTGCTGTTACTGTAAAGTGTCTAAAAATATGCCCTTTCCCATCCCAGGCTCTCTTTTTCTGCTCCCCTCCTACACTTTTTCCTGGACATCCTTGTCCTTTGTGTCTTGTGTTTCTGTGCAGTTAAATATAGGTTCTATTCAGAAGATTTTCCTCAGAGCAGGACTTTGTCTTTAGAAGAAAGATGTAGTCATTTAATTTTGAATGTGCTGAGGCTCATTTTGGAAGTTTTCTTGCACGCATGCAATTGTGATCTGAGAAACTCTGCCTCCCATTGTCAGCTTTTCCTGACATTTCTTGGCCAATTGGAAAATGCTTCAGTTTGTGACTTTAGTACCATTGAAAACTTGATTTATTGGTTCTCCAGCTCTCAGGCTCATCATAGAAACTTTAACCACCTCCACTTCCTCTCACACAGTTGGCAGTGCCACAGGGATTACTTTTCACTGGTAGTAAGCATGCCTGCTCGTCGTTCGCGTCTCCTGGAGACAGATTATCATTGAGTTTTTCTGTAGAGATTATTTTAATTTTTGTCCTGCGTGTTATGGGTGGCAGATATGTTTTAAATGGTCACAACAATATTTACCACCCCACATGTACTTGCAGATCCTTGTCATTTTTACCATCAAAAGTGGAGTCTATTACATTCCCTCCCCTTCCATCAAATAATTGCCTTAATTAATACCATGTGACCTAAGTGATGCGCTGTGACTACCAAATCAATAGTCAAGATTATCAAAGGCAATCATGAATTCTTCCATGCTCACATTTCTCTGTCTCTCCTCTCTCTTTCTCCCCCCACCTCTCTCTCTCTCTCAATATTTTCTCTCTCTATCTCAGCTCTTGACAAAGCTAATTTAATATCATTTTAAAAATTAAATACAATTAAAATATATGTGCAGATACATAAATATTAGAGATGGATAAACTGAAAGGTTGAAGTTGGGAACAACGCTTTAACCATTTTTTCCCTCTGAAAAATATCCCCACTGTACTTCTGGTGGCATCATGGTAATAGAATGGGAGTAATCGTCATTCAAACACTTCCTGTGAGTGTATTTTAAAACATTTGGAAATCTAAAGGAATTGTAGAACAGGAAAATGAAGGTCATTTGTTAATAAACAGAAAAATGTGAATGTGCATTCACAGTTTAGACTACCCCTACCCCAAATAATGTTTATCAGAAACTGCAAATGTATTTTTGTTAGTACTTTTTATTAATACTACTCTAGAGCTTTCTAAACAGTTGTCCCAAATTAGTTCAAAGTTTCTTATAGTCCTTATTTAAATGCTTTCCAGTAATATCGAAGAAAAGGCAGTTAGCAGATATTTAATTTATTTTTTAAATTATTTTTTGTTAGCAGATATTTCAAACACCCCCTTTTTACAGATAATTTAGAAATTTTAAAGGAAACCATTACCATAAATTGTAAAAGCATTCTATCACCACTTAGAAACATGTGAATAAGAAAAGTATCAAAATACAACTATTAGAATGATTCCTTTTAATTGAAAGGCCACAAAAATTCCTGCTGATATGGAACAGCTACTGAATGGTCAGCAATTTTCTCAAATTGCTAAAAATCATTAGCAGTGATTCGTGCTGTGACAACTACTTTGCATTAAGAAGATCTTTAGAGAAAACAAGAAAATAGAGTACCAATTCACATAGATTTCAAGTGCAATTGCTTTAAAAAAACTATAATAACAGATTAAGTAGTTAAATATACAATAAATTGGAACTGAGGCACTATCTTGGAAGTTATGGTTACTATATATTTTCACATAGGACACCTCTGAAGGATTCAGCACAATTTTAATTTCCCTCAGAACTGTTATGAAAACAGTTTCTAATGCTTGAAAATGTGAGATGAAAACTGTCTTATCAATATTATAGTCCCATATATTTAATGGATTTTGTTGATCCCTAGCTATTTTACTTTCTACACTTCCTAGCAGCATTCTAATATTTATTTTCTAATTAAAGTCTGACTTTAAAATGATTTAAACCGATTTACTGTAATAATAAAGCACTTTAAAGTTTTGCAAATGTTGAACATATTTCTGTTCATTGGAAGACTTGTCAGTTAACACCCAGAGCAAAGTTTTACGAATTGTATGATTGGAAAAATTCCGATTACTCCATGAAATAATGATGTCAAGTTGTCAAAGTTGTTGAAAGCTGTATTTATTAAGACAACACAGAAAAATACATTGGTCTGCACTGAGAGTGTTTAAAATGTTCTTTAACTTTAGGTATATGAGCATATTTCATAGCCACATTCTTGAAACAATTTTAAAAGTATCAGTCTTGCCTGACAACTCTGAGGAAGCTGAAGAAATATAAAAGCAAGCTGTTAAAATCTAATGATTAAAAGCAGAACACAACACCAAGCCACCAGAATGAGAAGGGAACTAGACAGCAACAGACTCTGAGGGTCTTGTGTGGATGGTGGCTGCAAATATTGACATGACCTTGTCTTCCATTTTGGTTAGAGGAGAGCATTTAGACAGACGTTTAGAGGAGGCTCAGTTTTCTACTGCTTGAGTATAAATGGGCATGCTTATGTTACAGAGGTTCAGTTGTGATTCACCATGAGATTTAAGGTTGAAAATCTAGTGGTGAATTGAAATACACTCCTCTTTCACAGTTTGCATGATATTTTAAAATTATGTATATGGTTTGGTAGCATCTGTTTATGTCAGAGTGTTAAAGACAACTTTTATTATGGACTTTACATCAACAAATATCTAAAAGAGAAAACTTTGAATCAATAGAAGTAGCAAAATGTCAGAAAATCTGAAGGCTTGTGTCCAGTGACTTATTTTATGTACTAGTAGCACGGTGCAAGAAATTCGTGGCGGGGCGGGGGGGGGGAAGTGTCCCTCAGCCCGGCCTGCACCTTCTCCAATCTGGGATCCCTTTTGCAATCTGGGACTGCTGGCTCCTAACCACTCACCTGCCTGCCTGCCTGCTCACCCCTATCTGCCCCCCTTGCTGGCCTGCTTGCCCCCAACTGACCCCCCGCTGGCCTGATCACCCCCAACTGCCCTCCCCTCCTGGTCTGATTGCCCCTAACCACCTCTGCCTCAGCCCTGCTACCATGGCTTTGTCCAGAAGGACGTCCGGAAGGTCTCCCAGTCTAATTAGCATATTATCCTTTTATTAGTATAGATATGACTCAATGGAAAAAGACCTAGAGCTTTAATGCTTCTTTGTTTATATTATTCCTTTTACTTTCGACTAACTGACTTCCTTCTTCACCTAACTCTTCCCCAGGTGTATTTTATACTTTTTTATTTATTTCACATGTAGCTAGTCAAGGGAATACAATTATCTTCTCAGGGTGATAAGGATTGGAGGGGTGGATTATAATTAGATGACACTGGATTACATAAACTACAAATGAAAAAGAATATCATAAATGGAACACACACTTAAACATATATAAGCTTATATCTTTACATACACACACAATGATGTATGCTTTTCTATATCAAAAGGGATACAAACTCATCGTACCATTAGTGTACTAGATCTGACTCATATTAGCTTGTGAGAGCCAATTAAAAATTTTCAGGAATTATACCATTCGGTTGTTAAATTTAGACATTTAAAAAAGTTAAATTATGTAATCTACCAACAAAATAACTTGTAGTGAAAAAAGGTAATAAAATAAAAAGTCATAAATTCTTATTTATATTACTCCATTTTACTATTATATAGGTTCTTTAAGTTAATTACATCTATTATATTTGTATGATTGGGACACTGTAAAATGGATGCTATTGTGCATTTCTTCTAAAATCTGTATAAAACAGTCTCATATTTTCACCTTGAAGTTAGCCATAGGATTATTTACACAATATATAAATAAGCAAGCACTAAAAAGTAGGGTTTCTTTTAGGAGAGCCAATCCTATATAATAAAAGCATAGTATGCAAATTGTCCCCTCGACTGGAGTTCTTCCAGGAGTTTGACCAGGGGGCTCGGGGGAGGGAGGGAGGCTCCGGCCAGTGGTCAGCAGCCACTAGGGACCCTACCAGTGCATGAATTTTGTGCACTGGGCCTCTAGTTGTTAAATGTTTCTAGCACATTGTGTGATGTCCTGAAACTAAATTTTAGAAGAGGTAATTTTTAACACAAGAACACAATAATTTTTTAGTTCAATTACCCTTTTAATTTTATAATGAAAACTGAGTTGAATTTTAATGTTTACTTTCTTTACCTTTTATGTACATCCCTGATAATATTAGAAGTAATTTCTAAATCAATATAATTCTCAAATCTTTGCTTTATGTCTAATGACAACCCCAGCTAATGGAATTGTATCCATCCAGCATTTTTTGTATATGAATGTAAATGCTCAATTTCTTTCCTATAGTAGAAAAGTCACAATTTTATTACATATGAAGGTAAAAAAAATCTATAATATAGTTATATATAAAAGAAACTGATTCCATATGCCATTTATATGAATCATATTCACAACTGTCTGAGAGAGTATAGATGTAATGTTGAATTGTGAAAAAAGATAAATTTCTTAAATTTTCTACCAGTTAAATCTAAACTGTGGTATGAAAGACCACCTATTAATTGTATTAAAATATTGGTGGATAGAATTGCCCCTAAGATTCTACTTCAATAGGTATGTGTTAAACCAGGACCCTCAGTACCATAAGTGGTCCTTGGACAACACATTTGGAAACATCTTTCTAAGATGTAGTAGAATTTAATTTCTATTAAAAATAAATGTGGTGGGAATTACATTTTCTGTATACTAGTTAAGAATTGCTTCTGGTATACATTTCCAAATTGCTTGATAGAATCAAGAATTCAAATAAAACTTTATTTAAATAAGTATTAAGCAATGTTTAGGTTTTCATTCTGATATGATTTGCACATCACTTTTCTAAAGTTCTCTTTCTAAATTTTACTGACATAAGAGGATGGTCCTGTAAGTGATGGAGATAAAAATTCCCAGTAAAGATTGTTCCAATATTAAAGCTGTCAGGGAAACACAGGGAAGTCAGAGAGCTTCACTAATTAATACTTGCAACTGGGAACAAATAATATAGGTCAGCTTTTCCAAATAATTCAAAGTTGATGAGAAATTAGGATTACTAATAAATGAAGAGTGAGTGGTATTAAATTAATGATGACTTTAAAGCTGCTGGGGTATTGAACTCATCAATTAAGTTTATCCTTAATAAGAAAAACAACAAAGAGGATCTATGCAGTTAAAAATGGCATGTTTGTAATAAAACTAGTGACTAAAATGGGCATAAGATATTTTACTTGATCTTAGGCACTTTGCTTGGTAAAAGTACTATTTTAAAAATAGTAATAATTAGTATAAAAATTACCAAAAAAAACACACACCATATGTTAACTATTTTAGTAATCCTTATAATAGTTCCTAAGTATTAGAAAACCACCAGAAATCATTTGGCAAGAAAGTACCCAGGAAACAACAGAAGGTATTTAATATTAATTTGATCAAAGAGAACATTAGACTAAATAAAAGCTAACAATAAAAGTTGTTATAGAATTAGAATTGAATCTAAACTCTGTCACATTGCTTAGCAGCCATTTCATATCTCATGAAATCTTCCAAAAAGAGATACATCTTTCACCATAATCTCTTCTTGTCTCCTGCTGCCATCTCAATACACTTCATATGATGTCTAATTATTCAGTTCTTCAAACCGACTTTCTTTATGTGTGACCATCTGCCCACTCTCTTTTCTTTTCACCTAACTAAATCATACTAATCTTGGGTCTTTGTATAGATGACATTTTCTCTGAAAAGACTTTTCTGAAGTGTTTTTTTTTTTCTGGGTTAAGAATGTGTTTATGTGCTTCCCAAGCACTCTCCATGTCCTACTGTAGTGTTATCATTTGGCCTGAGCTGTTATCCTTCTGGATTCCAGGAGGAAAGGAACCACACCCTTTTGTGTACTGTCCCGTCACCAGCATCCATCAGAGTTCTCACTCAGTAGGAACTGAGTGCATGAATGGACTCAATAAAACATTAAGCTTCCTCAATTGGAATATTAAGACATTTTATTTAGGAACTGACACGAACAACTTATAAGAGACCTACCTGTATGCACTCTTATTTCTTGTATTTGTTGCAAAGCAGTTTTACCAAAAAAAAGCGCCCATGGATGACTGACAGCAAAATCATCTGAGACATTGTTAAAACATCTAAGTCCTTGAATATCACCCAATGAATTCTGAAAGAGAATTTTTGGAAATAGAATTATAAGACTCCTAAACACACAAAAATGAAGGAACCCTGTGAGAAGAAAAGATGGCAAGGATGGGTTATTACTGATTATTTGATACAGGCTTTTATCTATATGATTAACTTACAAAAGTATGGGAAATAAAATTCTTAACTCATAGATCCATAGTAGAGTTTTCTATAGAAAACAATGCAAATATAAATAGTTTACATATAATATAAATATATTTGGTAAATTGACCAGCAAATTCTGTGAAGTTGGTAAAGTAATATTTCAGAGGGCAACAGAAACATCAGCAGATGAACAAATACACTAATCCATATAGATCCTGACTGAATTGCCGGACAAGATATACATATTTTTATACCAATCTCAAAGTTAGTGGAATGATATAATCTACTAGTGAGTGAGTTAGGAAGAATAAACTTATATTAGCTTCAGATCCAATTGTTGTAGGAAACCATGATGAGAGGTTGCCATGTTTGAAATGTGATCAAGGTCAATTCTAAAGTCTAGGTTGACACATGTAACTGTACCATTGTTATTAATAAGAAAGGAAAACTACCTTTACCATCATCCTACTTTATTTATTTTTAAATTTATCTTTATTGTTGAAAGTATTACAGATGTCCCCTTTTATTTTTTTTTCCTATTGACCTTCTCTATCCCACACCTGCCCCTCCCAGGCCTTCACCATATGACTATAGGTTATGTGTCTATAGGTTATGCATATATGCATATAAGTTCCCAGGTTAATCTCTCCCCACCTATCCCATTTACCCCCACCTTCCCTCTGAGATTCCACAGTCTGTTCCATGCTACTATGTCTATAGATCTATATTGTTCATCAGTTTATTTTGTTCATTAGATTCACCACATGAGTGAAATCACATGATACTTATCTTTCTCTCACTAGCTTATTTTGCTAGCATAATGCTCTTCAGGTCCCTCCATGCTGTCTCAAAGGGTAAGAGATCTTTCTTTTTTATAGCCGCATAATTTTCCATGGTGTCAATGTGCCACAGCTTTTTTATCCACTCATCTACTGATGGGCAGGTGAGCTGTTACCTGATCTTAGCTATTGTAAATAGTGCTGCTATGAACATGGGGGTGCATACATTCTTACTGATTGGTGTTTTTGGTTTCTTAAATTATATTCTTACAAGTGGGATCACTGGTCAAATGGCAGTTCCACTTCAGATTTTTTGAAGAAACTCCATATTGTTCCACAGTGGCTGCACCAGTCTGCATTCCCACCAGCAGTGCACGAGAGTTCCTTTTTCTCCACATCTTCGCCAGCACTTGTCGTTTGTTGAATTATTACGGTAGCCATTCTGACAGGTGTGAGGTGATACCACATGGTGATTTTAATTTGCATCTTCTAATGATTAGTGTCTTTGGGCTCACTTTAAAATACTACAACTACTACAACCATTTCTATGTTTCTTTTCTGTTTTTCTTTAAAGAATACTTCTTTTAAACTGTGTCAGAGAAAAGCAGTTCTTTCATAAGTCTTCATTGCTAACCCAAGCAAGTTATTTGAGAATGAAAATACCCAGTAAACATCCTTATAATCAGGTTACCTATACATCCTAGTTTGCCTGTCACTGTCTGATTTATTCCTATATTGCTAATAGTTATTAATAGTGCCTCTTTTCATTTGAAAAAAGTGTCCCAGTTTGAAAAATATGACACCCACAATTTAAACAACATTGGGAAGTGACATGAATCCTGTAAAAATATTTCATTGATATAGTTCTTGGTTTGTTTAAACTTTTATAAAAAAAAATCATTGTATTACTAAATTACCAACAAAAATTACTCTTGAACAACCATAATCTCTAAGGACATCTAGAAACAATCACAAAAGCAAATGACAGAAATGTCTGATATCCTATCACAGGCTGGCCGTCAACCCCACTCAAAATCATCGGACATGCCCTTTGCCACCTCCCTTCCTGACTCCTTTCAGTCTTGCCGATTGTATCTGCAGCAGTATATAGACGATTAAATTAAGTAGCAAATTTCTAACTTGTGCCCATGTTGAAATGAGATTACTTTTCACCTCAGGTTTTAATACCAAGGAAAATTTAATAGTGGGAAACAGAAAACAAAATAAAGAAAAAGTAATTCCAAGCAATGGAAGAAATGTCCAGGTAACAGTCCGGTTGCTTTTTCCCAGCTAAAGTTAGGGAGAAACAGCAAGTCCCTCTCACGTAACTTAAGGAGATAGCTTTTAGAAGTAATTTGTTGGGAGGATCTCACTTGCAGTTTCTGTTAGCATTTAAGGAGGGCTGTTCCTTAAGAATTTATACCAATACATGGATTCGGAGATAATTTCAATAATGCCTTCTCAAAGTTAAATACTACTTCTACCAGATGAGGTTTTGGGAAGTAAGAGCTTCATTTAAATACATTTCTTTTGGTTAAATAACAAGATTAATGTAAAGTTGTCTTAAATGCAGCACTGTATAAATAGTGGAAATTGATCATCCTTCAATTCTGCAGCTTGGCATATGCCAAATAATCCAATACTTGACTTCTGGTTTATTTATTATGAAAATGTACTACTCAAAATTTTATTTTATTTTTTACTTATGCTAAGAATGATTGATACTAAACAATCACAGGAAGTATTGCTAATCAATTTCCAAAGCTCACATATCTGTATATGCACAAAACTAATATTTATTGAGTCCTTTTACTATGCCTGTCATTTTTAAAGTACTCTACCAGTAATATTTAACTTAAACCTCAAAAAAAGCTAAGAATTAGGCATTTTTATATTTCTCACTTTATTTAGAGACATGTAAACTGATTTACAAAGAGATTAATTAATAGTCCCAGATCAGTCTAGTTACATTAGAGCTAGAATTTTGACTCTAGAGCCTATATAGTTAACCATTATTTTATATTGCTTTCTATTGAAATAGTCAGTTTGTACTCTTCATTGATTTTACCACTGTTTGAATGAATACATTTTGGCATCTTGCTGTCCAAGAATTATATAGCAGCTAATGGTGTTTGGGTTATAACATGTATTATATTTTATTAGAATCTGTGTGAAATAAAAGAGACTTTCATATCCCATATAATAAAAGCCTAATATGCAAATTGTCCCTGAAGCTGGGAGTTCGACCAGGAGTTCAACCACTCACTATAACATGCACTGACCACCATGGCGCAGAACATGGCGAGCATTGATGACACGGCACTGGCAGCCGGCGGCAGTGGAGGTGCTGAGGGCCTGATGGGCCCCAACTAGAGCAGGACCACGATGGGATGGTAGAGCAGGTGAACGGGTGGTGCCAGACCAAGGCTGGTGCAAGCAGGGGCCCAATCGCCCCAAAGATGGCGACCAGCAGCCAGCAGGCTCTGATGACCCAATCAGGGCTGGGCCTTGGGCTGGGATGGGGAACTGGGGGTGGGTAGTGGTGAACAATCTCCCATAGTGCCCAGGCAGGGGGCTGTGACCTCTCGCTGGCTACCTGGGGGTGGGGGTGACAGGGATGGAGGTGCGGTGAGAATGCGGGGTGTCCGCCAAGCTCACTCTCACTTCCCCTGCTACCCTCCCCCAGGACACCAGGGCTCATGCACCGGGGTAGCCCCTCCCCCACCACTCAGGTGCCAGGCGCCCACAAGGAGCCCACCACACACCTGTGTGGCATCTTCCAGGTGACAAGTGAGCAGGGCCACAGCTGCCAGGAATGCCGGGCTCCCTTTGTGTTCACACAGGAGCTGGTCTGCAAGGCCAGCCAGGAGAGAACGCACCGCCCACTCAGCATCCGTGCGGTGCCACTGGGCGGCCCAGAGGCCCATGCTGTGCCCTGACCCACAGCATCTATCTATGCTCACTGCATCTCTGCATGGGGACTCAGACACCGTGACTCAGGTGGAAGGGAGTGTGTGGGCACCTGGGGGCCTAAGTGCTGCCCAGGGCCCAGAGGTCAGCTGGGCTCTGCCCTTCCATGCCAGATGTTCATGCTTCGATCACCAGCCAAGCCTAGGGACTGCACCCATGCACAAATTTCATGCATGGATTTCGTGTATCAGGCCTCTAGTATGTAAATAAAAGGCATTGCTATAAACCTTTATCTATTGTACCCTATTCCCAATTCATCACTATAAATTTTGATATTTTTCCTTTAAAGGATATAAATCCTGACCAGAAAAAAGACATATGGGATATATCTGCTTATTTATATACTAGAGGCCTGATGCACAAAAATTCATGCACTTGGGGGGGGTTACCTCAGCCTGGCCTGCCCCCTCTCACAGTCCAGGAGCCCTTGGGGGATGTCTGACTGCCGGCTTAGGCCTGATACCCTGGGGAGCAGGCCTAAGCCATCAGTCAGACATCCTTAGTGCTGCTGAGGAGGTGGGAGAGGTTCCTGCCACTGCCGCTGTGCTCTCAGCTGTCAGCCTGGCTTGTGGCTGAGCAGAGCTCTCCCTGTGGGAGTGCACTGACCACCAGGGGGCAGCTCCTGCAGTAAGCGTCTGCCCCCTGGTGGTCAGTGTATGTCAGAGCAACCGGTCATTCCACTGTTAGGGTCAATTTGCATATTACTCTTTTATTACATAGGATATAAAAGTCTAATATGCTAAGTCTCCAACCACTATAGTCTGAAATGTAATTATTTGTTTATTTGTTAAAATTTCTACTTATTTTTTGGGTATCATATGCTAAAAGTATAACTATAAATTTTGAATTCTTCAGTGCCTTGCCTAATCACAGAAACATTCATATGAGTAGGTATTTATTATATACTAGAGGCCCAGTGCATGGATGTGGTCCCCCTGGGTGGCCTGCAGTGATCAGGCCGAAACCCGCAGCTCCTACCTGCCACTCCTGCTCATCCTGGCCCCACAGTGACTGCCATGGGCTTGTGCCCAGTCCCAATCAAGAGAGGCTCACATTGCTGCAGGAGGGCCCATGGCTGATGAGCTGCATCTGGTGCCCTCCCAAGGGACCTGATGGATCAGGCCGGGGAGGGACCATAGGAGGGCTCCAGGGCATGTCCGGCCCATCTTGCTCAGTCTTGATCAGACGGACCCCAGCAGCAAGCTAACCTACCAGTTGGAACATCTGCCCCCTGGTGGTCAGTGCACGTTATAGCGAGCTGTTGAACAGCCTTAGCATATCATTAGCTGTAGGTAATTCTCTTTTTCCATGTCCAGCATGGCTAGAGAGCGGTCCAATTCCTGAGTAGGGGCGGCTGGGGATTGAGAAATAAAAGAAAGAGACAAGACACAGAGATAGAAGGAAAAAGCTGGGACGGGTGGGACCACCGTCCTCTTCTGATGGAGAGACAGGGACAGTGACCCAGAGCCAATCCAGTGAGTTTATTTTATATCCCAAATATCAGGAAGTTTCACCAAAAGGTCAAGACAAAAGGAGATTATTTGCATTCTTGAGTAGGCCTTGATCATTCCTGGTGCTAGGCTGGATTTAGATATCAAAAGCACTTCCCCACACCACAGGCAGAAATGAAGGTCAAGCTGACAACACCCTTACCCTTTTGGCAAGGCGTGTTCCCAGGGTGTGGCTTTGCCAATGCCACTGGGTTCAGCTGACAATAATGAAGGAATGTCCATGTGCCTACCCAGGCACTGTCTACAATTAGCATATTATACTTTAATTGGTTGTTCGGTTGTTTTGGCATTCCATCTATTTGCATATTACCCTTTTGTTATATAGGATCGTTTCAGTGAACATTAGTATTTTTCTTTGTACACTTGTTGAAAGGTATATGACCAATGGCAGAAAAGAAGCATGTACCATGGCAGCTGCCATAATTCTCCCCAAGTATGTGTAATATATGCTATAGATCAGAGGCTAAACTGGCAGAATATACAGACTCTTTTCTTTGTTCATTTGGCTTACAAATGTCTTTAAACTACATCTATCACTTAATTTTAAAAATCATACATTACATAATAGTCTGAATATCTCATTTCCATATACGGTCAACTATTGTCCAAATGTTTTATGTCTGAACCTATAGACAAGACATTTATTTTCTTATTTCCCACACTTTCCACAATTCCTTATTGTCCCTTGTCACCAAAGGTGAAATTCTGGTTGATATTTATCAGCCTAAGATAAGGAAAGTTATGCCAATTATGTTCTTAATCCTGTTTATCACTTGGATTTGGATTCTTGCTATTGATATTTTTTCTTAAGATGAAATACTAGTATGTTCCTTAAGGTTCTCTTGGCCTGGTCTGCGGGGATCTGGCTGAAACTGGCTCTCCAACATCCCCTCGAGGGGTCTTGGATTGTGAGAGGGCACAAGCCAGGCCAAGGGACCCCACTGGTGCACGATTGGGGCTGGGGCGGGACCTAGGAGGGCTTCAGGGCATGTCTGGCCTGTCTTGCCCAGTCCTGATTGGAACTGGCTGGCCGGGGAGGGACCTCAGGAGGTTGACTGGCTGGGGAGGGACTGCAGGAGGGCTCCAGAGCATGTCCAGCCCATCTCGCCCAGTCCCAATCGAGGCCATTGGAGCCCATCGGGCCATTTCGTCCTGTCCCGATTGACCAGACCCAAGTAGCAAGCTAACCTACCGGTTGGAGTGTTTGCCCCCTGATGGTCAGTGCACGTCATAGCGACTGGTTGACCTTCGAACAATCAGACACTTAGCATATTAGACATTTATTATATAGGTTGTGTCATCATGAATGGAAAAGGCTAAAAGAATGCAAATGTATCAGTGCATAATTGTTCCAATACTGGAAAAAGTAATCCAAACTATGTGCCTTCCATATTACAGGTCTGGAGTGCCTGTCATCTACTTATATACTTCTACATATTTGTTTTAAATTTGGACATATGGAAAAAATTTAGTTATTTCCCTTCCTCTTGTGTTCTATATATTTTCCACAGTGCTAGCTTCATGAAAATTTATATGAAAATTAAATATTTAAATATATATATATATATATATATATATATATATATATTTCTTGAATTTTTAGCTATTTGGAGTAGTTCATGGCTAAGTGAGCCACTCTGTTTTTGAGATCCAATAGTGTTACACTGTTTGCTATAATATGTACTTTATTAAGGCTACTTTCCTGTCTTTTTGTGAAAGTCTTAATTTAATTTTTGCATTTCAAGCTATTCTTCTTAATCCAAACAAAATGTTACCTCTTAGTATTATACTACTTATAATCTTATAAGTGACTCTTAGGAAAATCAGTGTGCCAGATTGATTACATTAAAGTGGAACATGATAAATTGCACCTGAATAAAATTATAAAATTTTTCATTAAATATTTCACATATAATTAGCTGTTTTAAAACATAAAAAATATGGAAATAATAAAGACGAAAACATCTGGTGAAAACAATAACTCTTTAATGAAAAAGAACTCTTGCTTATTGTGGAAAAGGTAGCCACTATGAAAGTAAAAATAAACTATTATCCAGGATTTGGATATAATTTGCTAATGTCAGAGAACCTGTTTAAATGCTGAAATGTATGAGATGTATTAAAATTAAGAGCAAATATACTAGGGAAATGGTAGATAAAGTTTAAATAATCAATAGAATTACAACAAAATATTGCTAAAATATACAGAGAACATTTAAGGGGAAAATTGAACCAATGAGAGAAAAAAATGGGAAGAATAAGAATAAGTTTCAAGACTCTAATAAATGGTAACCTTTTTCCCAAGTTCAGAATCAACAGAGAGGTTGGTAAACGGGGTCAAGGAGATTGTGGTAGAGCATTACATTTTAGTTCCCAGTGATAAACACATCTTAGTATTCAGACGCATGTAAGATCACCTCCCACTTTGACTTCGAGTTTGGTAATGTGACCTGCTCTGAACTTACTTTGAATGCAGTTTACATGAATAACCTCAGCTAAATCATGTACAGCAGAAGTGTCAAACTAAGCCCAATCCACAGTGTTATGAGAAAAGAAAATAATTTTATAAGACACTGAATTTTGAGGCTGGTTTGTTATACAGCAATAAATCATTGAAACAGTAATGTAGATCAAACAACAGAGAAGTTGGAGAAAATGGCTTAGGTTTATAGGTATACAGCCTAATGGGCTTTCTAAAATTGGACCCCAGAATGTACAGTCTTATACCCCCTATTTATGGAAAATGCCTGGTAACTATAAGTCCCTCCCCACAGGTATTGAATCTGTCCCAGATAAAATTTGTGTCTTATTTAGCAGGACTGAATATGCCCTTGCAGACAGGCACATTCCAGAAAAGAAAAGGAGGATGTGTCCATGCACATTCAACTTATCTCTAACTTAATCAGACAACTCACTCCTTTTTCCCAGAGGATTAAGGGAATGCAGAGTAATGGAGGAAATAGAAACAAGAATGCTATCGTTATATGTTGTTCCTCCACTAAGAAACCACAGTAGTGGGAAAGGGTATTCCCCATCTCCGTCTCCACCATTACCACCAACAGGGGCTACATCTTCTCCTGCATATAGAACCCTATCAAGAGACCTCCTCTTAAAACATGAATTTCTGATGAAGTTTTAACATCCCTAAGGCTCAATGTGTGTCTTATATACGTTTTTACTTCCTCAGAGTTCAACTCAATGATAACAGGATAAACATGTTGGATTGAATGAATGAATGAAATTGCACAACCTGCCCTAACCGGTTTGGCTAAGTGGATAGAGCGTTGGCCTGCAGACGAAAAGGTCCCAGGTTTGATTCCGTTGAAGGGCATGTACCTTGGTTGCGAGCATATCCCCATTGGGGGAGGGGGGCTGTGCAGGAGGCAGCTGATCTATGTTTCTCTCTCATCGATGTTTCTAACTCTCTACCCTCTCTCTTCCTCTCTGTAAAAAATCAATAAAATATATTTTAAAAATGCACAACCTTTCTAGTATAAGTATACTTACTGAATTCACTCAGAATTGTTTTAAGTATGGACAAAATTATTGATTGTGAGTTTTAATATATTTTTACCTCATATAGATAAATTAAAAACCAAAGAATGCATACTAAGTGTTCATTGTTCTGCTTAAGTCCTAGATAAATTTATTATTATTATTACTATTATTACTATGATTTAATCCTCACCAAGGATATGTTTCCATTGCTTTTCAGAGAGAGAGGAAGGGAAAGAGAAAGAGGAAAAAAAAAACATTGATGTGAGAGAGAAATATTGAACAGTTCCCTCCCTTTTGCACCCCAATCAGGGATCAAACTTGTAACCTAGGTATGTACCCCAGCTAGGAATCAAACCAACAACCTTTTGATGCATGGGATGATTTTCTAACCAACTGAGCCATCCAGCCAGGGCCAGATAAATTTATGTTTAAATTCACCTCAAACCTCTGTACTCTATAATGGGCTATGTGGAATTTAATTACTATTAATTACTGTTATTATTTCCTGATGTTCCTTATCAGAATATTTCATTTTTACACCAATTAGAATATAATTATTAGGATAATGGACTCTACAAAAACCAATTATGCAATGAGACTAGATGGAATTTATCTCTAGTAATTGAGTCTCACAATTTAAGATCAAAATAAGTGAATCAGAATGAAAATGTAGAATCATAATCCCCCAGGCATCAACAATAAGGTTGAATTTGCTCTTCTTCAAATTAAGCTGATATTTTCCAATGTCACATCAGTTGGTAGCAGGCCCAGTTCAACATCAGTAAAACTTTGTTCATCCACTTATAATTCAGCCCCAGGCCACACATTTCCACAAAATGTCTTTTATTAGAACTATATATGTGACCCAGAATAACAATGTACATGTGTGATAAATTCTTAGTTACAAAGTTTGCTTGGAATTTATTTAGTACCGCTGAAAGAACTGTAATGCATACTATATATTTCCCTTTCAAGGTAGGCAGAGTGATGTCTCTCATTTGGTATTAGTGTACTCTGGGAAATGTCCCATTGTCTACTCCTCAGGAACAATGATGAAAATCTGAATTGTAGAGATGCATTAGCTAAATTCACTCTAAATAGCTGATATACTAGTAGCAGCCCTTCAAACTGTGTATGTTTGAAAAGGACCAAATGTTAAGGTTTATAACAGGGAAAGGAAGAGAACATGAGGGTGAAGCATGTCTGGGGACAATATAGAAATGGGCAGTACTGAAAAGGAACATTACTTTTATACATATAAAGGCACACACATCGGTTTCTTTGGAGAAGAGATTTTGGTAATGAGGGTGGTTCCAGGGGAACAGAATCTTGAGAATTTGTTGTCTACATTAGTTTGGGGTCTTTTGGAATTGGTTCTCTAATTAGTTTTAAAGGCACTGGTGATTATTTCTAGTAGTAAAGAGAGCTGTGATAGTTCATGGTGTGATGTAGAATAGCGATAGGCAAAATATTACCTTTTGATACTCCTAATCACATACTTATAGGAAACAATGCTCTCGATCACCATGCATTTGTTACTTTAGAACATTTTTGTCAAACTACAAAGTAATGAAATTGACTTCTTGCTACTAATTGTACTTGAAACAGTGTGGTAAGAAAAAGGTGAGCTGATAGCTTCCAATTTTCTACTCATGTCACATAAATGACCTAAAAACTCCTATGTCTAGTTGAAAAGCACACACAAAACCCTTATCTACTATAGTTGCAGAGTTGAGGTCGATAAAGTGGCTAAAATGCAGTGCGAATTAAATTACCAACCTTGCAGGGTGTCTACTGTTAAAGTGAGGGACTTGATGGGGAGGAATGGGATTCTGTGAATTGCAATGGGATTCTGTGGGATGATTCAGATCAAGCTCTGGATATTGAATCCCTAAATTATCCTTCGTCTGTTTTAACAGTAGAAGCAGTCCTCAATCCAATCCTCATTGGAGAAGGTTAATTAACCCTGCTTTGCCTCAGGAGCCTGTGCTGGTCTTTCCTGAGAGACCCTGCTGACTTACTTCAGAATCCACCCCCCTCTTTGCTTCTAGACCTATAACTAGAGTTCAGTCCCAGCAGGCCCTGAAAAGTAAGGTAAATGTGCAAAACCTAAAGAAGTGCTCTACACTGCAAAATAACTGCGTGGTTTTTCTGATTAACGTAGACATAAGTCTGAGGTATTTGTACGTGAATGGATAGTCAGGCTATGGAATAATGATGGAAGGAACATAAAAGTTGGATCAGATTAAGTGTCACCATCAAGGACTTGAAGGATACAGAGTGGTAATTTCCACCACATCCTCATTCAACTTGCCTATTTCACCTGTGCAGCAAACAGCTAAATCTTGGAAAATGGCAGTGGGTTATTGTAAACATAACCATGTGGTGATTCTAATTGCAGATTTTGTACCAGATGCATTTTCATCGCTTGAAAACAATGACACATAGCCTAGATCCTTGAAAGCAGCAACTGATCTAACAAAAGCTTTTATCCTGAGATCTGTCATCCAAAACACCAGAAGTACATTGCTTTCAGCTGGCAAGACTAGCAATACACCTTTGCTCTCCTAGCTCAGGTATAGATCAACTCTCCAGCCATATATCATAATTATATCTGTAGGAATCTTAATTACCTTTCTCTTCCACAAAACATCCCACTGATATTACATTGCATTGATGACATTATGGTGATTGGACCTAGTGAGCAAGAAGTACCAACTGCTCTAGACTTATTGGTAAAACATTTGCATGTCAGAGGATGAGACACATCTAACAAAAATTCTACCTTAGTGAACTATCTAGGGATCCAGTGGTGTGGAACATGTTGAGATATCCCTTCCAAGGTGAAGTATCAGCTATTGCATCTGGTCTCTCCTACAAACAAAAGGGAGACACAGTGCCTAGGAAGTCTCTTTGGGAGTTGAAGGCCATACATTTCCCATTGGGTTATGCTAATCTAGGTACCAAGTGGTTCAAAAGGCTGTTAGTGTTCAGTGGAGCATAGAACAAGAGAAGGCTCAGCAGCAGGTCCAGTCTGCTGTGCAACCTGCTCTATCACTGTGGCCATATTTTACAGCAGGTCCAATGGTGCTCAAGGTGTCAGTGGCAGAGAGAAATGCTGTATTTATGCTTTGGCAAGCTCTTACATGTTAAGGATCACAGTAAAGACCCTTAGGATTTTTAAGCAAAACCTTGACATCTTCTGAAGATAACTACTCTCTTTTCAAAACAGATTTTTCTTGCTAGTGGGCCTTAGAAGCAACTGAATGTTGAATTGTGGGCCATCAAGTTACTGAGTTGTCCACTGTGAACTGGGAATTGTCTGACCACTGAGCCATAAAATTGGATGTGCACAGCAGCAGTGTGTCATCAAAAGGAAGAAGGGTATACATGATTGACTCAAGCAGGACCTGAAGAAACAAATTAGTTTACTGGGAGGGTGTCCTTCATGGATACCTCAGGAAGGGCCTGAGGTGCTGCAGTAGTCCACTTTTGGGTGGTGTCTGTATACTGTGAACTGGGGTCCATTTTCTCTTTCTTAATCAACTTATTGTAGAAACCTCCCTAATAAAGCCTTAGATATAGGCTGAAAGAGAGAAGGGACTACAACAAGAATGAAACATGGAGAAATAGCGCAAATGCCCATGGGCCTCACTCCTTCTGTGAATGACAGTGGTGAATCCTCCCAGAACATTGAGCAGTGCAAAGTTTGGAATAGGAAATAACCAGAGGCTTGACTGTAAACCAAAACCATGGCATGTGGTCAGTGGTTTGGTTGGATCCTTACGTCCCCAGCCTAAAGACTAGGCTAGTTCAAGTTTTCTAGTTGTAACCAAGAAGTAGTGGTGGGCTGGAGCAAAACTCCAAAAAGAAACCATTAAAACAGAAAAAAACAAACAAAACAACAACAAGACATCTATAATTGTTATTATAAGCATGTTATGTAATATGTTAATTTCTTGCTAATTTCTTTACTAGCCTTAACTCAATACATTCTCACAATTCTATGAGTTAGCTCAACATTGTGTCTTCTGAAACCACAGAATGTCTGTCAGTGGTTTTTAATTATTGAAAGATTGGCCTCATAAATCATCTGTTTTCCTGACAGCTGGGTGAAACTTTCTTACCTATCAAAATGTTTTAGGCTTTCTTCCCACCAGTATGCCTCCAAATCACATATTACAAATGTTTACATCATAGAAAAGCCAAGTAATTATGTTGTAGCACCATATTCCATCAAAGATCACTCATAAGCAGAGGGAAAGAACACTGTCATGACATCTACAGAGATTCTTTTTACTTTTATCTCTTCTCTAAATAAAGTACCATATTTGTAGCTTAGCTTTGATTACTGGTGATTACTGATTACCATTCACTTTCATGTTAAGTACAGTTAGTTACTGGCGGGGAATTTATGACTTTACTGTAAAGAGAGATTAGAGATAGAGATAGAGATAGAGATAGAGATAGAGATAGAGATAGAGAGATAGAGAGATAGATAGATAGATAGATAGATGATAAAGATAGACTGATTTAGGAAAACATAGTCAAATTTAGAGAATGGATTTCCTTGTCTTTTTGGCAGAAATTGAAACCAATCCAATAATAATAGATAATGTATTTATTCTCTGCAGAATAAATATATAATCTAGATATACTTAGAAATAAATTTATGGTCATCTTTGGTAGGCACAATTATATAAATTTAAAATTTAGAAACAGAGAAAAATATTCCTATAACTAATATAATCTTTATGACGTTCTGTCATGAAGAAATACTTAAATAAATACACATATAGCTCTCCCATCAATAGTGCTTCTTTCTCCTAAGAGAATACAAATTTAATTCCATAATGCTCATCTATATTTGTTAGAAAGTGAGTTTTTGCCTTCCCCACAAGAAGTAATGCTGCACTTTATAATAGTCACATTTTTTATAATTGTATCTGAGAATTTCATTTGAAGTGATAAGAATTTATTATATTTCATTATCTATATTGCCCATTACATTTTTTAAAAAGTATACTTTTTAATTTTTTAACAACCCATTCACCAATTTTTATTTGCTATGTGCCAGAATTGAAAAGAATAGAAAAATTTACCAAAATTACACGTGCAGAACACAAAGTCAACTAGATTTCTGCAACTCTACATAAGAGAGTCAATGAGTTCTCTCAGATGACTTGCATTATGCATTATTATCCACTGTAAGACCAGAAAGGAAAAAACATAGCCTTAATTCCATCATATGATGTCGGATTTACTAATGCAGCTTCTTCAGCACATACATGAGATTGAAATGACCCAGGTGAGTGACAATTAGAAGTGAACAGATAATATGACATTTTGCTCAATTAAGATGATATACCTATGTATATGTACATCATCCACTTCAGTGACCTAAAAACAGTAATGTAGTTTGATTTATCAGAAATAATAAGTCCTTATTTTCTGAAGAATATGCAATTATTGATAATACAAATAAGAATTTTAGTGACCATTTATTGAGCACCTACAATACGACAGGCCCTGGACAAAATACTAAATATGGATGATATCCTTTAAACCTGTAACAACACAACAAAGTGGGCATGTGTTATGATTACTCCTTTTGTTGAGGTCTAAAGAAATCTAAGTTTGGCAAAATTAAGTAACTTGGTCAAGGTCATAAAGTGGGCAAGGGAGGTGGGGTGACCATAAAGTAGTCCTTGGCTTCTGACACCTGTGGGGTGTCTGCCCACACAGCTCCTCTTCGTGGCTCCTCTGCAGATAGCAATTAATTTTTTGGTCCTCCTGGAATTTTCATAGTAAATGTGGGGAAGGGGCATAGTGGTTCCAAAACCACAATACAAATTTATTATACTGATATTTATAATAGCCCCTTTGGTCACTTTCATGTCAATATGGATGCCAAATCTGGTTCAGACTGGTTCTTGTTTGTCTCAGTTACAGAAAATTGAGGAGGGGGAAGCAGGTAGCAGGTGGTCAGTAGAAGTCACATCAGTAGTGTTCCAGAGAGGACAGAGATGGGGAAGGATGGAACTTGAGGCCTTTGTTCCCTATTCTAACTTTCCTGCCTTGACATTGAGAAATGTCAAACTTACTTAAGGGACAGATAAGTTCACCTGTGAAGTAAGATCTTGACTTTTGTGAGAAGGAACCTGAAGTAGGTGGCTAAATAAACAAGAAAGGACAACAAGGTAAATGCTGTTGAAATATAAATAGCTGGAAAGCAAAGACCTTGCTAAAACCAAGCTCAATTGCCTTGCCGTGTGTTTGTGCAATTGAAGGGGGAAAATGCTTATAAGATCTCCTTATCCACATAGGCTTGTATAAGCCAAAATAAGTAAACTTAAAGAAAGAGGTTTTAACTAGATATAGAAGTAAGAAAATAAAACATCTTGTTGAGTTTCATGATAATAAGACATTGTCCCTGCAAATCTTGAGATGGCAGCATGCAATTACATATATATTCAAGATAGCTGAGTAACCAACAAACGTCGAGCTACAAATTAGGTCATATAATCTCCAAGGTTTCTACTGACTCCGTTATTCTATGATCCTGAAAATCAATAGCAAATAGCAAATCACTCCAGTATTCCAGTAGTTTATACACACACACACACACACACACACACACATCTTCTATATAAGACTTTAAGGCTATGTTTTGCTTAGACTTGTATACATTTTTCCTACTCTCACCATCTATCCAACTATTTGGATATCCAATTATCCACTATATCCCTCATTATGCATATATCCACATATATCCTACATAATAAAGAGGTAATATGCAAATTGACCATCACTCCAACACACAAGATGGCCACCCCCACATGGTCAAAGATGGCTGCCCCCATGTGGACACAAGATGGCCACCACAAGATGACCGGCAGGGGAGGGCAGTTGGGGATGACCAGGCCTGCAGGGGAGGACAGTGAGGGGCAACCAGGCACGCAGGAAAGGGCAGTTAAGGGTGACCAGGCCAGCAGGAGAGGGCAGTTAGGGGCAATCAGGCAGGCAGGCAGGCGAGTCCTGGATTGTGAGAGGGATCCCAGATTGGAGAGGGTGCAGCTGGGCTGAGAGACACGTCCCCCCCCCGCCCCCATGCACAAATTTCATGCACCGGGCCTCTAGTTATTTTATAATATCATTATAGATATCAACTTTGAGAATGAATTCAAACATTTTCCTCTTTATAGGTACCTGAAAATTTTTATCCATAATGGGCTAGTTTTTAATAAACAAAATGACTCATTTGATTTTAAAGTTTGTTTTAATTTCTCCACCAAAAATAAAATTCTAACATTCAACTTCATGAAGTTCCAACATGATATACCAAGAATGCTCTCTAATATTTGTTTTTCAGGATGTGTAGCACAGTAAAGCTAAACTCTTCTATTTTGAAAAAAAATCTTCTAGACCTAACCTAACTTTATTTTGAATGAATGACATCCTAAAATGTCTAAATTCCAAATGCCACCTTGTTTATCTGGAATTTCTGAAGCCTCAGATCATCTTAAATGAATTTAATGTTGACATTTTTAATTTAGCTAAAAAATTATGCTAATTCAAATAAACACTTATGAGTTTTATTCTCCAATCAAAGTAAATTATTATAATAATTAACCCCTAAACACTCTCATAGACAAGAGTCATCCATAAATTTATTTCCTTGCTATCAACAAATCCAGAGTTCCGAAAGTCAAATGTTCATGTTACACCTATATTTTGTTTTCCTCTATTTCTGCCATACCTCTGCTTGCTAGTAGCAATTATTGTCAAAAATAAAATTATTAAAATGATACTCCTGTCAAAACATTTCAGAAAATTGCTACTAAACAAGGTGCCAATCTTTCAAATTTACCCACTTCTTCTGCCCTCACATTCTCCAGATGGTTTGCCAACAATTGGGCTTTAATAAATACATCATAATACCAACAATGAACCTAACATGTGTCTAACTTCCTAATTTTGCTTTGGAGAGAAGAACATAGGAAACAGTAACCAAGAATAAAGGCAATGCTGATTTAAAAGTCTCATACTTTTTCTTCAAAGTTTCAAAACCGTATTTGCTCTGACTTACTCTTACCTACTGGATCACAGAATAACTGACTTTATGAAATCCTTACTTCTTATGAGTATTTCTTCTCTGCTAGTAGTTGTTCTAATAATCTAAAATACTGCCACATTTTGTAACTCCAGGAGGCACTTTTTGTATTGTGCTCTATACCCTGCAGTGTATATTCTATTTAAAAGGATAGATAATTAATTTTGATAGAAAATTGATTTTATTCTAAGTAGCATGCTATTGTACTGACAGTACCATATGTTCTCATTAGCCAAAAATCTCAGCTGACAGCCATGTAACTACATTAAATTTTGGAAAGCAGTCCTTGAGGAGGTTTTAGCAACATAACAAATTCAGGTAGTATACATATCCTATTATGTCAAATAGAAATTCTAGATAAATTATAATAATTAAAGAAAAGGCCTAATTTAAAAGAAATAGCCTAAAGAACCAAATTAGGAGATCAAATGAATCAAGATCTTTAAGACAATGGTGATCTGTGGTCCCCCATGAAGGACTGAGGTCAAGGCAAGATATCAGAGTAGAGATCTGGATTCCCAATGTTCACTCTAAGAGATGAAATCTGTCATTCAGCCCACATCAGAGCACAGTCAAAAATCAACTAAGGTAGTGTTCCTCTAGCTCAGGATCCAGAACAAGCAAACATCTTCCCATTAGTATGGACCAAGTTTAAGGAAGCTTACAGTGTTACTGGAATTTTTGGATAAAAGGTGATTTTTAAGAAATCAAGGCCCTCGTTATGCCTTATACATGGACTGGGGTTTGGTTTTGCATAGTGTGCATTTGGCAATATTTCTAGTAAAGAAGAATTAGAGGGAAATTGAAAGTTCATCTCTAGGAGAATGGTTAAGTATATTTGTTACTTGTGTACTTCAGAATACTAGATTAGCAAGTACAACTAGTTTATATAGAGCAAATATTAAAATATATTTTAAAAATAAAATATACTTTAACTTAAAAGTTCAAAAAACAAAGTGAGATTTATAGAATGATACAATTTATAAAAAATAGAAATTTATACATTCAAATGTCACTTGCAGATTTTATAAGAGTTATTTCATAGTAAAGGACATGTATCAGATTGATTAGCATGGGTGTTTATGGTGGGAAAGAAATGTGAGTTTGTATCCGAAATGTAAGGGGGAAAAATAATATAAGTTGTTCCAAAATAAGTGAGGGGCCAATTATGAGGCTATGCTGTGATAAATGGCATCAAATATTTCTAAAAACTAGTGCCCATTCAATAATACAATAAAACAGAGCATAGACTTCTAAATAGTTGGAGAGGCAAAAGTGTTATCTGTGGGGAGTTCTCCTTGTCCCCGCCGGTTGCTGGAGAATGTGTGTTTTTTGTGATGCCATAAGAAAAGGAATTTTCTGAGACTTGCACTGGAGAATGAGTTCATTTATTTGCGTGAAGTTACCTCCCTGAGCTTCCAAGGCTCCATATCCTTCCATCCCACCACAGAAGAGTCCCATTTTGCCCTCAGCAGAGCAAGGATTAGAGCCATTGCCCAGAGTTTTTGTTTCATGTCTGCACACTCCAGTTCAGCATCAGGCAGACCAGCCTAGTTTGTATTTCCAGCTGCAGTCCATCAGTCCATTGCTTGTGAGGTCCTCAGGGCCTTGTACTATGTGGCCTCTAGGGACACAGCGGGCGAATGCAAGGGAGCCACAAGAGATCCAAGAGTGCCAAGAAAGGAAACTCCTTTGCCAGAGGGATTATGTATCCTCAAATTTTCATGGGTTTGCATTGGCTCCACATCCTCTAGCTCAGTGGTTGGCAAACTCGTTAGTCAACAGAGCCAAATATCAACCGTACAATTGAAATTTCTTTTGAGAGCCAAATTTTTTAAACTTAAACTTCTTCTAATGCCACTTCTTCAAAATAGACTCGCCCAGACTGTGGTATTTTGTGGAAGAGCCACACTCAAGGGGCCAAAGAGCCGCGTGTGGCTCGCAAGCCGCAGTTTGCTGACCACTGCTCTAGCCAATCCATGGTTCTCTAGGCCTGACTGACAGTCACCTTCCCTACATCCCCAGACTCACTGGCATGCACCCATTTCCTCTTTGTCCAGTGCCTTTCCCCAGTCACTTGCAGGGAATGGACATGTGGCTCCCTGAGGAGTCTAAAACTGCAGCTTCCTAGGGATGTAATTCAGTAAACATTGCTTTTCTTTCTTTCTGTTACGTTTAACTTTCACAGTGAGCTACAAATCAAATGTTGAGGCAAAATCTAGCAAGAGAAAATAGTATGGCTTCTCCTTATCCATTGCTTAGCATTATACATTTATTGAACGGATGCTTAAATTAACATTTATAACAGTCACTAATTAAAATGAATGGATGCAAATCATGAAATGATGACACTGTTCATTTTGAAAAATTTACTTCTGGGAAAAATTTGTTACTCTAAGGAATAATTCAGCTTCTACATGAAAAAATGAAACCTTTGGCTTGCAGGATAAATCAATATAAAATGTGAGATTTCATATTTACCTGCTTCCAGCTAATTATATTGTTATTGGACATGGTTGGATGTATATGCTGACTTTGACACTGTAGGTCAGTGTTGTAAATAGTGACAGTAACAAAGTTTCTGTGGGTCAATCAATCTCTACAGTGATTTTAAAAATGCCGATTTGCTTTGAAGATTAAAACTCTTCTATATCAGTGATCATGTTCTCTTCTCAGCCTTCTCCCATTGGCATAGTTTCTTGGCATCAGGCCAAGAAAATCTAAAGTTCAAAAACTACAAGAATAAAGAATCCGTAGAATTCTCAGCACTAATGGGCTTGGAAGGCAGAGAGGAAGTGATAATGACTATAGATATCAGTGGGGTGACAAGACAGGAATGGAGGGTTTTTCTTATGATATTAAAGCTCTCAGGTCGAGTCTGGAATCTGCTTTGTGAATAAGGCCATTGGAGTACATGAATCAAATTTTGATTGACAAAATATATAAGGGAAGCAACTATTAAATGCTCTGAGAACACTTTTCTTAGATGGTATAATATTGTTCCTAATAGGGTTAAAGCATATCTATAGTCTCAAATCAAGATGTGGGTCATAAAGAAAAAAAAGTTTGGGTGCCTTTACTATATCTTCTTCTATTTTTGTTCCATTGCATTTGCTTGTTAGACTGAAGCAAAAATAATCAGTCAGACATGCTATTGTTGTATAGAAACGTTCTAGCTCGTTTGCCTATGTTTTTAAGTCAGCTTATTTTTTAACCTAACATTATATATTTATTTTAGGCCAATGATTGATGGAATAAATTCTGAAATGTAATATACTTTCATTCTAATCAGATGAGATTCGGTGATATCATTAAGAGAGAAAAACGATAGCATCCCAGATTTTGTTCCATTATATAGCAAATCATTGCTCAATTTGGCAAGGACAGAATTTGAATGAACTAGTGTTAACCACGAGTATTAAATATATGTATATATTAATTAAATTCACCATATACTCTATTAGCTGGACACATGTTATATTTGTCAGTTTAAAAAATAATAATGTTGAATAATTTCAAGTCTTGTTTATAGGCTAATAAGTATGGCTATGCACATATATTTCTTTTCTGCAGTTTATCTTAGCTTCCTACTATCTCCATTTAACATGTATTTAAATCTCTCTATCTCTCTATTTTATTTCCTTTTCTTAATCTTTTAGGGGTAGGGTCTTTATATTTTTGCATTTTCTGTCTCTTTGGCACTATATTTTAACACTCTTCATTAGGTCTTCTTTTTACCCATACTTTGGCAACTGTAGCCATTCTTATAATGTAATTTATTTTCTGTATGATGCTCCTTAAGCACATACATATATTTCAAAAATAACACACTTGCAAACACATTTTCATTATTTTAAAATATTTTTTATTGATTTCAGAGAAGAAGGCAGAGGGAAAGAGAGATAGAAACATCATTGATGAGAGAGAATCATTGATTGAGAATCATTGATGAGAGAGAATCATTGATTGGCTGCCTCCGGCACACCCCTCACCCGGGATCGAGCCCACAACCCAACCAGGAATCTGAAAATGTGACCTTCTGGTTCATAGATTGACTCTCAACCACTGAGCCACATAGGTTGGGCCTCACAAACATATGTTTAAACTGCCCATTTGTTAAATTTACTGGATAAATTCCATGCTCAGCATGTCCCATCGTGAACTAATTTATGCTCTTCTCCTGTGGGCATCTAACTCCACACACTGGCTCCTCTCCCAGTGTCTAACTCTGCTAAGTGCACACTGCCTGTTCAAACAAGGAATCAGCTGTTTCTCTGCCCCCACAGTGATCATATGACTTCAAGTCACCATAACCTCTTGCCTGGACTTGTGTCATTTCTCTACTTGTTTTAACTCCTTCCAGTTTCCACCCATTCATTGTAATCGCCATCAATTAGAGTGAGTGACACCTCCAAAATAAAGTGAATCATGTCCCTCCCTGTTTACATTTCAATACTCTCAAGTTTCCTTGGTATTGATGTTCAAACTCTTTACTATAACTTGCAGGATTATTTTTGATTGTCTCTTTCCAATGTCTCTAGACTCACCTCTTGTTACTTTACCTCTTCACTTTAATCACCAGCAGTAAGCCCCTTTTAATTTTTTGATCTGATTTTTGGCCTCTAGGACTTAGTATATTCTGATAGATTTACTTGGGATATTTTCCCATTTATCTGCTTAGCCTTGACAGCTCTTGGGCATCCTTCAGGCACAATTTAATGACCATTTCTTCTAGGGTTATTCCTGTTCTTTCAGGCTAAGGTAAGTCCTATTGTGTTTACCCATGCTATTTACCCCATGTTTCCCCTACCACAGCTTATTATACATCTAGTACCTCAAACCTTGTGATCCATAGTTGATATTTAGTAACTATTTGTTTGAATGAACAAATGAATGATTAATGAAAGGAATATGCTCTGGATAGTTAGACAACAGTAAAACATTTTTCTATTAAAAATCATGAGAGATCAAAACAATTGTGTGTATATATATATATATATATATATATATATTTACTTTTTACTTTTTAAAAGTGTTTTTCATACATATATTGACAAATAAACAAGATATGTTTTCCCCAAGGAATTCCATAAATCTAGACTTTGGAATCATGTCTCTGTGCTATTTTGGTTTAATATTTCCCCTCTTTGTATTTTTTAGCAGTTTCTTTTGCTCAACTAGGTTTCAGTTTGTAAAGCCATGGTATTCTGAAGTATGAAAATACATTTAGGTAAATAATACAGAGTGAAAAGAATAATTCTTTAATACATAGAATCAATGCAATAAATACAAGTTGGGTGGATTAATGAAATTGACTTCTATATTAAATATAATTATTGGAAATAGACAATTGGTTTTAACTTGTGTGCCATCTCTAATCAATTGTTAGAGTTTGTCTTATACTCAGTTGGGAAGAGGACAAGTAAAATGACACATGACAATTAGCAAGGAATAATATCATGATTAATTATTGATGTCAACCAGGAGGGTGAGAAGGAGGAGAGATGGCAGGTCCGCCACATATGTGCCATTATGATATTGTGCAGTTATTCAGTAGAGAAACCAAAGTGAAAGCCAAAGAATCTACATAGCTAGCATAGAAGGGGTAGAAATTTGGGCTAATGGTATTTTAAAATACCGATATATACACTCATATACACTCATACATAAACACATATAAAAGGCAATCATTAGTTTATTTATATATACACTGAGTGGCCAGATTATTATGATCTCTGAATGCATAATAATCTGGCCACTCAGTGTGTGTGTGTGTGTGTGTGTGTGTGTGTGTGTGTGTGTATTAGAGGCCTGGTGCATGAATCTGTGCATGGGTGGGGTCCGGCGAGCCTGGCCAGGGGGAGGGGACATGGGCAATTGGCCGGCCTGCCTGCTGGTCTAACTCCTGGTCAAGGGGACAATTTGCATATTAGCCTTTTATTATATAGGATATACACTGAGTGGCCAGATTATTATGCATTCAGAGATCATGATAATCTGGCCACTCAGTGTATAAAAGCCAAGCATTCAGAACGCTGGAATGACTGGAATGACCATTCACTATGATGCACACTGTGGCAGCCAACCAGCCTGATCAGGGCCCCATCAGCCCCCAGCCTTCCACAGACCCCTCACCCCAGGGCCAGCCCCACCCTCAATCGCCCCCCACCCTGATCGGGGGTGGGGCTGGCCAATTGCCCACATCCCCTCCCCCCCGCTGACCCAGCCCAATTGGCCCCCATTGGGGCAGGCCGGCTGGACCCCACCCATGCATGAATTTGTGCACCAGGCCTCTAGTGATATTATAACTGAGGTAATTCTATTGATTGCAAAAATTTACTGATTTTTCCAAGTTTGATATTTATAATGGCCTAAAAACATATCATTATATATTTTAGAATACTTTTCACTTTTCAAAGCATAAAAAATATTTTATCAATTTCTATATAAATATATTAAGTATGAATATTAATTATATTCATTTAAATAATTTAGAATTTAGAAAGTCTAAATTTAATATAGTGTTTGCCTTTCTTAAGCAAATCCAGAGATTTATTTAAAATTTATGTAAAAATTTAATTGTGGAAATCTGAATTTTATAAAACCCATTTATTTCCTTTTATTTACATACTCCAAATGTTGTAGATATTTGTCCTTTTATTAAAACAAACAAAAATACTTATAAAATTTATTAAAATAAATCCTCTACTAATACTTTACATAATTATCTTTCATGATTTATAATTCAAAGTAATATAATTGGGTTTTGAAATATATATAATTCATACTTTTAACTGAGAGGATTAAGTTTTCTCATATAGCAATCTTTTACTGTAATTAAATATGTCTTTTTACTAGACAGTAGGGGTCATAAACAGAGATAACATTATGCTGGATTTTCTTTTTTCCTCATCAGTAATTTCTAAGCATAAAGTATATTGCCTGGCAAATAATTTGTGTGTAAAAAAGAAAATTCAAGGGTAAATCACAGAATGCATATATGACAAAACTAGTAAAAGTGGAATTATATACACAATGAATGATAGTGTTGATGTTTTTAAATATATTTTTATTAATGTCAGAGAGGAAGGGAGAGGGAGAGGGAAATAAAAACATCTATGATGAGAGAGAATAATTGATCGGCTGCCTCCTGCCCACCCTCTACAGGGGACGGAGCCTGCAACCTGGGTATGTGCCCTTGACTAGAATCAAACCCATGACCCTTCAGTCCACTGAGCCAAACCAGCTAGGGCAGTGTTGATGTTTTTAGAGAACAAAAGGATACCTTTTTATTTTAGCGATTGGAAAATTGAGGTCAAAGGAAATCACTATAAACACCTAGTAATGGTAGATACTAGTACTTGAATTCCAATATTTTCTGTTCTCCAAGTAAAATCCACTTCAAATCATATAACTTAAAAACTAAATTTCTTTTTAAGTAATTGGTTGTATTTGACTAATTCTTTGTAGAGAATTCACTCCTAAGTAATATAATCTGTTACCATAATGTAACCATTCATGTAGTTGTAAATTACCTAAATAACAGCTGTCAGTCCTCAAAAGACTTGCCTGAGCTCTAGGGGAGGCAACTGGTAAGTGATGTTTATTTAACTGTTTTTCACCCAGTCACTCCACAAGGTGGCAGTGTAGCATTATTACCAGTCACTCCAGGAGGTGGCAGTGTAGCATTGTTACAAAAAATACCCCCTATACATATTTGTAAAAAATAAATGAGAAAAATTTTCACACATATTGATGAATTATTTTGATTTTTCCATATGAGATATTTTGAATAAATATTAGACTTCATAAATAGTACAAACAAGGTAAAATGAGCTGATTTTAGATGCTTTGAATGATGCAACTATCCAAGATTTATTAAGTATTACATCAATATCTTGAAGAAAACTCTAACTGTACAGAAATACAAAAGAAATTATGTAAATATAATCAGAGACCTTACTAGATTTATTTCTCATTGTATTATAAAAGCATACTATGTTCAAAGTGATGATTTATAAAATTCTATCCTGGGCCAAACCAGGCTAATGATTTAATTTTAAAATTTAACTTCAGGTTTATTCATATACTTTTGCTTATTATAAATAGAAAAGTGTAAATTATTTTTATTGCAAATATAAATTGATATTTCCAATAGACAATTTCTAAAACTTTTAAATAAATTAATAATCTTTTAAATAAAGATCACTAGAGTCATATAAAACCAGTAAATGGAAGGATTTTTTGCTTACTTTGTATGTTTTATTTTCCAAGCAAAATTTTGAGTTATAAGATTCAAGTAATCTAAGTCTCAAATAGATTCAATATGGGAAGCCAATGTACACATGTGTCGAAAATGTGTCTCATCAACACTTGTAATCTGCAGTAGTTTTCATAGAGTGACTGCAGTCATGCTCCACCACCCTTGATATTCTAAAGGTCCACCATTAAGTAGAACTGTAGTTAGAGAAAGGTAAGCTATGAAGCTTTTCATACAGAGAGGTCGGGATTTTGGCAGGAAATTTATGATAATTTATTTTAACATTCTTTTTGTTTTTGATATGTTTGAAGCCTTATGTGTTATAGACAAAGAAATGTATGTAGAGAAGCAATTTTATTTTATGTCTTCACAGAGTAATCTCCAACCAATGAATACATAAGATAATAAGAACAATTCTGTTAGATATCTTTCTTTTTGCTTCCTTCTTTTTCTAAATCTTATTATCTACCTTAATCAAGTATTGCATACTAACAAAAAAAAGTTGATAAAATGTGAAATATTAAGGTTCTTAAATATTAAAGTTCTATCTTTCCATGATTATCTTCACCTTTTAAAAAAATTATGTTTTCTTAACTCAGAGTGAGGAAGGGAGAGGGAGAGAGAGAGAAACAATTAGATAATATCAATTGGCTGCCTCCTACATGCCCACTACTGGGGTTTGAGTCTATAACTCAGGCACTTGCCCTTACCAGGAATCAAACAGGTGACCTCCTGGAGCATGAGACTATGTGCAACCAACTGAAACACACCAACCAGGCTATTTTCACTTTCTTTTTATGGTAATGGGTACCTGTTATTTCTTTGAAAAAAACTGTTACTCCCCAACTCAAATGACTTTTTTTCTGAAGGACTTCAGTCACCATGTAGCTATAAAGTTGGACCAGTAGCCCAGGTCAACCAAATAACTTGTGCCTATGGTCAAAAAAATTAATTTACAGGTAGACTGATGACAAAATCCAGGCAATCATAGTCCTTCCCTGGAATATATTGTGTTAGAACTTGGAGAGAGAGAGAAATGGATAAAATTTGACTGCAGTACAAATTTAGGCAAGTACAGAATAGAAAGAAAGATTGGGGCAGGGTGGAGAATCTCGACAGTACTTTATGGTTACTACTTACCTTCTGGTAATTCTGTGAGTCTCCACAGGAGTAATGCTATTTTTCTGCTTCAGTCAGTTTATTTGGATTTCTGTCACTGGCATCACCCCCCCCCCCAAAAAAAAGAAAGAAAGAAAGAAAGAAAGAAAGAAAGAAAGAAAGAAAGAAAGAGACTGAAACAGTTATTTTTCAAAATACTTCTTTTAAAAATATATTTTTATTGATTTCAGAGAGGAGGGGAGAGGGAGAGAGAGAGATAGAAACATCGATGATGAGAGAGTATTATTGATCTGCTGCTTCCTGCATACCCCACACCAGAGATTGAGCTCACAACCCGGGCATGTGCCCTGATTGGGAATTGAACTGTGACCTCCTGGTTCATAGGTAGAAGCTCAACCACTGAGCAACACCACCTGGGCTCAAACTACTTCTTTATTAACATACTGGAGGCCTGGTGCACAAAATTTGTGCGCTGGGGGGGGGGTGTCACTCAGCCCAGCCTGCACCCTCTCCAATCTGGGACCCCTCAGGGGATGTCTGACTGCCGGTTTAGGCCCGATCCCACAGGAATCAGGCCTAAACTGGCAGTCGGACATCCCTCGCACAATCTAGGACTGCTGGCTCCCAACCTCTCACCTGCCTGTCAGACTTATCACCCCCTTAACCACTCCCCTGCCAGCCTGATCAATGCCTAACTGCTCCTCTGCTGGCCTGATTACTGCCAACTGCCCTCCCTGCCTGCCTGGTTGCCCCCAACTGCCCTCCCCTGTAGACCTGGTCCCCCCCAACTGCCCTCCCTCCCCTGCAGGCCCAATAACCAGCCTGGTCACCCCCAATTGCCCTTTACTGCCAGCCTGGTTGCCCCTAACTGCCCTCCCCTGTTGGCCTGGTACCCCCCCCCCAACTGCCCTTCCCTGCTGGACTGGTCCCCCACAACTGCCATCCCTCCCCTACAGGCCTGACTGCCCACAACTACCATCCCCTGCTAGCCATCTTGTGTTGGCCATCTTTGGCCACACAGGGGCAGTCATCTTTGACGACATGGGGATGGCCATTTTGTGTGAGGGTGTGAGGGTCAATTTGCAAATCACCTCTTTATTATATAGGATGTTATATTTCAAATATTTGCAAATTATATTAAAAAACACTTCCTTGATTATCTAGAGAAACTCAGATAAATTAGAAGTAGAACATAGTCTAAAATATTTTAATGATAATATTTTAAGCCCTTTATAAGTATCAGATTTGGAAGGAGAATCACAATAAAAAAACAAGGATATTACAAAATACATAAATACATTGAGTAGTAATTTAGATAGAATTCTAACTTAAATAAGGGGTGTTTTCTTAATTCAACTTTCAACACCACATCTACTTCTTACGCTCACAATACTTTCCCCTTCCACCCCAACACCACTACAATCACAAGCATGCACAGGGCAATCAGTGAATTGGCTAAGGAAATGGATCAAAAGGAAGAAAGGCATTCAATGCTGGGGACTTGTAAAATATAATTCAGAAGCCTGGTGGGAATGATCATCAAGAAAACATCAAGGACTTGGGGTTGTTTTCTGAAAATATACAAATATATTCTCGACCACAAGTTAATAAAGGAATCTTTTCTATATAATTGATTTGGGATCCTTTTTATTTTTGTTCAAACGATTTTCCTTTGTCTTATTTAGACACCATGTGTGTTTTTAATGGCCGTCTTGCTGTTAGCATTGCAAATGAACCTTAATTTGGTAAAGTAAAAATTTTCTAGATGTAATTTACTTATAGGATATTTTTCCTTACATGATATTGCCCTACTATCCCCCCCCCTTTTTTTTAATGGAGGTTTTTGTAAATTTTATAATGCAGTCTTGATAAGTTTAAATTAAAAAAAAATTTTTTTTTCCCCCACACGTATGACTGCTTTAGGTTCATTGCATATTCAGGAATTTTACCATGAGATGAACTACCAATAGAAATTTTAGTTATTACTTTAAGAATAGCTTTTTGTCCAGTACTTGAATATTCACTTATTTCAATTAGCCTATTTAAATTAACTTGTGGTCGAGAATATATTTGTATATTTTCAGAAAACAACCCCAAGACCAGATGGATTCCTGCAACAGAGAGGAATTGACAGGAGTGCTCCAACCACGAAGACAAGAGGAAAAAACAGTCCAGAGATGGAAGACGCTGACAACGCCTTGCCATGGGAGCAGTCAGCAGCTGTGCACCGCTGCAGGTTACCTAGGACCAAACCAGAGAGGGTCGGACCTGCATTGCCACCATGTGCCCACCATCCAGATATCACTGCTGACATGTACACATAAGGAACTGTTGGACATTGAAACTGGGACTCAAACATTTTTTTGTTTTGTCTTGTTTTGTTATTATATGTTTATTTCCAGTCTGCAAAGGCAAAGCTTTTTAAAGGAAAGAAATGGTGGGAAAAAGATACAGAGGCAAAGAAGCATTGAACAGACTGTCAAACTACATTGGGAAGACAGGGGTGGTTGGGCAAGGAGGGCTGTAAGAGACCAACCGAAGGACTTGTACGCATGCATATAAGCACAACCAATGGATATAAGACACTGGGGGGGGGGGGAGGGTGGGCAGGTGAAGGCATGTCCTGGGGGGTAGGGGAGGTCGGGGGGAGATCAAAGGGGGAAAAAAAAAGGAGACATATATACTACTATTTGTAATACTTAAAACAATAAAAATAAAATAAAATAAAAATAAAATAAATAAATAAAAAATAAAAAAATAAAAATAAATAAAATTCAGAGTAAAAAAAAAAAAGAAAACATCAAGGAAATGTCAGACTCTGTTTAAATGTGGAGTCGAGAAGAATAATCAAGTCAGTGACCATGGATCAGAATAAAATGCATGAAAATCCCACCGTGGAGCATAAGAAATAGCATTGTGGAAATGACTGAGTTAGGAACCAGTAGAGAAAAATAAATAATGAAACTGGGAGCTTACTAAAGGAATTTGGTATTGTAACTTAATTATTATAGGTGACATCTTCTTTGGCTAAGTCACATTTATGTTTATCGTTCTTTAGTTTTGCTTTCACTTTGTTGCATTCTTTGTTTTGTTTGTTGTCACAATGTTAAGGGTCAAAATGCATCTACTAGATTACATTGAGGATTACCTTAGTGTCTCCAATTAAATGAACAAAAAATGGTTAAAAAAAGATTCAGCTCTTGATAATTTTGTGGAACAAGAAAATTTAGATCCTTTAGTTCTAAAATTCTGATAGTAATATGTAAAGTTAGTTTAAAGCAATCTCTTTACTTGTATAAAAAAGATGGCAAAAGTAATTAAGTGACCATTTTGAAAAATATAAAGCAATGAAAGGCACTTATACTTTAAAGTAGAGAGTTGGTGCTATTAATAAGAAACAAACAGAATCAATGACAGTGCTATTGTTATTAATTTTCCAAGAGAAACTTGGTTCAGAAAAATTGTGTCAGGAAAAAAGAACAAAAACGTTATCAAAGGACAGCATTGTACTAGTGCTCAATTCTACATTTTCAGAGCTTCACTGCCAATTAAGAAAAAGCAAGGAGATAAAAAATTCCATCAAACTAAGGGGATTAATTTTGCAACCTTTGTGGAAGATAAATTTTTAGGCCATATTGATGGGCCTTTGTAATGAGGGTAAAACAATTCTTGAACTTTTTCCCCCAATTTATTCTCCCTATTTTCATTAAACAAACTTATTGAGTTGGAAAACCTAATTGATTTCTACCTGATATATGTCCAACATAATGAATTTCAATTGTAATTATTCAGAAAACCCCAATTCTGTAGTAGTGTTTCTTTTTTTTCTTTCAATTCAAGCCATTATCTGCTTTACATCCTTTATATTCTCTTTAGTGAATATGAATGATGATATTTCCTCATTTGATAGCATGCACTTTGAAAAGATTTAACCTGAAAAAGTGAAAAATCAAATAAATGCAAGTTTTTGTTGTGTTTGTTTTGGCAATGTGATAATTTGCCTAAAATAATATAGCCTAACTTTTCTGGAATTATAATATAGTACCATTTTTATTCAGAAAAAAATAGAAAAGAGTAAAATACTTGTTTTCAGCCTGTAATACACTCAGAGAGCCTCCATTATTATCCACGTAATCCTTTGTTTTTTCATATAAATTCTCGAGGATATAGAGAAGGAATTAAGCTTTAAAAATCCATATCCATTGATTATTATGTGTATATGATTCCAAAGTCTTGGATTATTGACACATACATGTAATAATTATTAATATATATAATTTTAAATCTATTTCTTTTTAAAAAATATTTTTTATTGATTTCAGAGAGGCAGGGAGAGGGAGAGAGAGATAGAAACATCAATGATGAGAAAGAATCATTGATGGCTGCCTCCTGCATGTCCCACACAGGGAATCAAGCCTACAACCAGGGCATGTGCTCTGACCGGGAATCGAACCATGACCTCCTGGCTCATAAGTTGATGCTCAACCACTGAGACTCAGCAGCTGAGCTTAAGTCTATTTCTTTCCCTACATCTTCTAGATGAGAAAACAAAATATTCTGTATGGAGGACCAGAGAAAGAAAGATTTACTGAAATTAAATGTTGGAACACAGGGGACTGGTGAAATCATATGGGTTATACTAAGAAAGAAAAAAGAAAGGATTTGAAAACAAGCTGGTTTGCATTAAAAATGTTCATAGAAGACAGTGTAAGGTATCTTGATAGCTCATTCTACTTCTGACCACCACCTGAGAAACATGTAAGTTTTTTAGCACTGTTTGGAAGGGAGACAATGTACACTTTCACACCTTATTTCTCTGTACATCCCCACCAAATGACTGTAATCAGATAACATTCTTATTGTAACCAAACATACATTGGACACTCATATTCCTTTACTGTGTGCTTATTCTAGGACCCTGTATTAGTTTCTTATTGCTGCTGTAAAAAGTCACCATAACTTAGTGGTTTCAACAACACAAATTTAATATTGTTCTGAAGATAAGACCTTTGAAATGGATCTCAATGAACCAAAAAAAATAAATAAGTAGAAGAAGACGTGTCCACAGGGCTGTGTGCCTTCTGCAAGGTCTCGGAGAGAACTGGTTTTCTTGCCCTTTTCAGCTCCTTGAGATGCCGGATTCTTGTCTTGTGGTCCTCTCTTCAAAGCCAGCAGTGTAGTGTTTTCAAATCTCCTTCTGATTCTTCAATTCTACTTTAAATGAACCTTATGATTAAGTTGCATCCACTTGGATAATTCAGGATAATCTCAGGGATTGAACCCGCAAGCCAGGTATGTGCCCTGACCTGACCGGATATCAAACTGTCAGCCTTTCTGTACACAGGACAATGCTCAATCAATTGAACCATTCTTAAACTCAGAGACATTTTTATCATGGTTACATGATAAGAATTTCTATAGCAATTCTTATCATGTAACCATGAATAGTTTTATAGTATTATTTTCATTGTTTTGTATTTATCTCACCCTTGTAGACAGCAATTATGTTAAATTTCTTCATCTACTTCTTAAGGCTTGACACACTGAGGATCAGTCTAACTCCCCAAATCCAAGGATACTTTCATTTTCTCCTTAAGGATTTCTTTGAAAAGTCTAAAATAAAGACATTTGCTTAAGTCAATTGAAGTATTATACCACGGGAAACAGTTATGTGATGCTTCTTAACAATCTGAGCATATTATTTGAGAGCTCACTAGGGATTCTTAACAAACCACAGGACTAGTGCTGATACAATGGCCATGAACAGAAATAATTTATTCTGAAGCTGCATTTGTCAGACTTGGTTACGAGGTAAGGCAGATTCTTTGCAAAGTATCCAGGCACTAGACAGTCAGCGGCAGGAAAAAGGGCTGGATGATGCACACTTCTGCTCTTGCTGCCTCTCATATTGCCCAAGTGCTCTCGCAGAGAATGTCCCCAGTCTCAGCAGTTGAATTAAGAGGAAAACCTATGTGCACATGGAGACAGCCCATCTGGAGGAAAACCTGAATGTGGAACCGAACTTGTGCCAAAAATAAATGTTGCATCTAAATGGTCCTCCTCACATGACTGCCACTGCTGAGACAGGGCCAGCCACAGACGGAGTTAGATTGACAGAGAATACAAATTATCATGGTTTATTTGCTAAGTAGAAACATACTGTTCAAACGTAGCCTACTCCCGACAACATTTCCTAATTCACTTTCCCTGGAGAGGCTACAAGTTCAGGTTATTAAAAATGGAAAGCAGTAATATGTCTCTGTTTTAAAATGTGATTTCTCATATTTCAAGGGACTTAAAAGCTAACAAATATTATAGAATAAATATTAGCTTTACTTTACTAGTAAGTAGGAAATGTTGATTTCTGCTTCTTCCCTTTGTCCCTCACATTCGTAGTCTCTCTCTAGATACTTAGGATATTTTGCAATTTCTGAACGTAAACTTCCATTGTGAAAGTATAGCTTATTAGCCATCTTGTTAATACAAATTATAAGATTCTAAACTCTTATTTATATCACCATATTTAGGTACTTGCTGAGACTATAGGTGTGATATTGCTAACTAGATTAATAACTATAAAAGCTCATTTAGTTTGATTCATTCTTCAGAAAATTGATATAAGTGTATTGTAGACAAAAAAAAAGGGGGGGTAGATTTGACACTTTGTTTACCCATATTCAGAAACACTATCTTCATATATAACTGTTTTTTGGTTAATATTTTTTTTTTGTTCAAAGAGGGAGGGGGTACAAAGTAAAGATAAAAATAGTTTGGCAGTCAACATCAATAGAATTCAGTTCTTTGAAAGTTTATATATGTTTTACTTATTTATTTATCTTTATTTATTTGATAAACACAACCCTTTTTAACCTGGCTGAGTGAAAGCATGCTTTAACTAAGAGGTGATTGATGGGCATAAAGAGTTTATATGAGGTTTAGAATAATGGCACTAGACCTCTGTGTACTTTTTAATGTAATCTTTATTGCACTTTTCTTTATTGTGTCATGCATATGTTTATACTAGAGGCTCAGTGCCAGAAATTCGTGCACGAATAGGGTCCCTAAGTCTGGCTGGCAATCAGGGCCAATCTATGGGGTGGATGGTGGGGCAATTGGGGCCCCCTGCTTGCACCTGCCTTGGCTGGTCTGGTGCCACCAGCTCACTGGTCCTGCCCCCTACTGCTGCCAGTTGGGACCTGTGGGCTGGGGGCAGCTCCTGAATTGAGCGTCTGCCCCCTGGTGGTTAGTGTGTGTCATAGTGACTGATGGTTCCACCAGTTGTCTGGCTGTTTGGTCGATTTGCATATTAGGGTTTTATATAGACTAGAGGCCCAATGCATGAGTTGTGCACCAGTGGGGTCCTTCAGCCTGGCCTGCAAGATTGGACCAAAACTGGCTGTTTGACATTCCCTGAGGGGTCCCGGATTGCAAGAGGGCGTGGGCTAGGCCAAGGGACCCCACCAGTGCACGACTGGGGCTGGGGAGAGATAGCAGGAGGGCTCCAGAGAAGGTCCAGCCCATCTCACTCCGTCCCAGTTGGCCGGACCGTAGAAGCAAGCTAACCTACCAGTCGGAGCATCTGCCCCCTGCTTGTCAGTGCACATCATAGTGAGCGGGTGAGTACCCTTAGCATATAATTAGCATATTACACTTTGATTGGTTGAACGGCTGACCAGCCAACCAGACACTTAGCATATTAGGCTTTTATTATATGGGATATAAACAAATAATGAATGCATCTCTATGATTTTTTTTGAAACACTGGTAGTTCAGCATTTGGTTTCATCTTTGAGTTATTATTCTGCAGATACTCTCCTGCAGCCATGGTGGCAGGGGTCCTGTCTGATAGGCTAGGTGTTGAGAGGCAGCACACAGGCATGAAATACCCAAATTTCTGCCATGCAGAATGGAGTGTAGACTCTTCACTCCAATACTTAAGGAGTGCTCACGAGCATCAGCATAGTTCTTGGGTTATACATTCATTATATTATTTAAGTCTAGCTTAAAATTAGGTGGGTACTGTGTTAGTTTCCTGTGGCCATTGTAACAGATTGCCAGAGCTTTAGTGAGGTAAAATAGCACAACTTTATTTTTATAGTTATGAAGCTCAGAAGTCCAGAATCAGTGTCACTGGTCTAAATCCATTGTGGGCAGGGCTGTTTGTTAGGGGAGGCTACAGCTGCCTTTATTTCTTGTGGTACGGTCCCTTCGTCATTCCTCCTCCACGTTTATCCCTCTCATCTTTGCTTCTGCCATCACATGACCTTCTCATCTTCTGCAGTCAAAGCTCCTTCTGTCTCCCTTTTACAAGAACACTTTTGATTATATTTAGGGCCAAAAGGAGTAATACAGGATAATTTCCCCATCCCAAGACCTTCATTTTATCTTATTTACTAACTTAATCATATCTGTAAAGTCCCATTTACCATATAAGGTAATGTTTATAGCTGCTGAGGATTAATACACAGATATTTTGGAGGCACATTTTCAGCCTAACACAGATACTATTTTCCACCTTATGAAGATTTTTTTAAAAAGGGCACATATAGTTAACTTGGTAAAGGTCTCAAAAGTTAAAAAATCAAGATTTGATTCCAAACATATTTTAAGCATAAAATTCTTAATAGAGTAGTAGGGAGATCCCTTCCATACAACTGGAAATTTCAAACAGAAAGTGCATGAAGAACTGTCAAGAATGCTGTAGGTGTAATTCCTTTACATTTATAAGACTTTGTATATTATGGTTTATAGACTTCTGGCTTTCATGATAAAAATATGTGACTAATAAGAGGTAAGGATTCCTAATAGAGGAAAACCTATTTTTGATACTGTTATAATAAGTTTAGAAATGATGTTGTTTCAACAGTGATTAGGAATAAAGAATGTGTGCCTGACAGCCTCTAAGCATGTTTCACCTCTCAGTTTTTGGCTTCCGTAATTATGTCATTAGAAACAAACATTAAGTAAACCCACGTGCTCAGTATTCTTTACTCAATGAAAAATGAAAATAATGTCAAAACACAAAATGAGTATATTATACTGCTGAGCTAGTAAGAACCAATCTAGGGAAAACAGGCAAACCAGTTTTGTATGCAGACTCAAATGCACTATTTTAAGATTCAATATTCTTCTTAATTAAAAAAAAAAGTTTGCATTCAGAATCAGACCCTTTGAACAAATTATATTTTTATTCACAGCAATAATTGATTAAACCCATTGTTTCAAATTGGGTTCTCTAGAGGCAAAACCTAAAACATAAATTTGTTGCACATGGTTTATTGAGGGAATACTCTCAAGGAATAAAATAGAGGTGTGTCTCAGAGACCATAGCTGTGGCTGATCCCACAGAGAGCTCTGGAGCATGAACTGCACCACTGAGTTGGTTGTTAGAGACAACAGGGTCTGGCTTGCTGTAAGTCCGTCCTTGGTGGCAAGCTGTATCTGAAACTGTGGAGACAGGTATGCAATTTACCTGCCAAGCTGACTGCTGTACAGCATTTGGCCAAGAGCTGGTCTCCAGAAAAGGAATCAGCTGTAAGCTGTTAGGTTCTGATGCTCACAGTAACTCGGCTGGGCACCAAAAATATCTCCTACATCTCTAGTGCCACAATCCTGAAACATCTTTTTTAGTACAAAATTTATATCTTCGGGAAACCATTTCATTATTGTTTATCCTATCTTTCCCCTCACCTCAAAGACTGTAAATAGCTCTGGTTTCCATAACGATTTATGACTATATTTACATAATTAAGTCACCATGGTTGGGGAAAAAAATAAAGTTAATTAATTGTTGATTAATTAAAACAATTCAGCCTACCAAATTCTTTGGCTTCATATTATTGACAAACACTCTCTAATAAATCCTTTCCATATAAATAGTGGGTAACTGAAATACTAAAATTGTGTATTCAAATATCATCCTACTTGGCTTTATAAGATAAGGAAGGAACAACCTAAGACAGGCACAGTTGCAGAGGGGCCATCAGGAGAGAACTTGGGGGGGGGGGCAACAGAAGTGGGGCACAGACCCTCATCCCCCAACATTGCAGGGGCTTGAGCTCTCGCCCCTTCTAAGAGAGGTCTCCTGCTCCCATGGCTGCTTCGCGCTTCCCACACCCAGCTCAGATCGGGACCCAGGCAACAGACAGAGACTTGGCCCAGCTCAGATCGGGACCCAGGTAACAGACAGAGACTTGGCTGACAGCAGCTGCCCTATATCTAAATTCAGCCTAGCATCAGGAATGCTCAGGGCCCACTCAAGAATGCAAATAATCCTTCCCACTAATATTTACAGGGTAAACTAAGATTGTTGGTAGAGTATTAAATTTGACAGTAAAATAGTAATTAAGTTTTCAGATTAATTTAAACAGGCTAATTGAAATAAGTGAATATTCAAGTAAATTTAATTGTACTGGACAAAAAGCTGTTCTTAAAGTAATAACTAAAATTTCTATTGGTATTTCATCTCATGGTAAAATTCCTGAACATGCAATGAACATAAAGCAGTCATATTTTTGGACAAAAAAAAATTAAAATTTAAAGTTATCACGACAGCATTATAAAATTTACAAAAACCTCCATTAATCAAAAAAAAAAAATGGGTGGGGGGGAATAGTAGGGTAATATCATGTAAGGAAAAATATCTTATAAGTAAATTACATCTAGAAAATTTTTACTTTACAAAATTAATTTTCATTTGTAATGCTAACAGCAAGACACCCATGAAAAACACACATGGTATCTAAATAAGACAAAGGAAAATCATTTGGGCAAAAATAAAAAGGATCCCAAATCGATTATATAGAAAAGATTCCTTTATTAACTTGTGATCGAGAATATGTTTGTATATTTTCAGAAAACAACTCCAAGACCATGTGGATACCTGCAACAGAGAGGAATTGACAGGTCTGCTCCAACCACGAAGACAAGAGGAAAAACAGTCCAGAGATGGAAGACGCTGACAATGCCTTGCCACGCGAGCAGTCAGCAGCTGTGCACCGCTGCAGGTTGCCTAGGACCAAACCAGAGAGGGTCGGACCTGCATTGCCACCATGTGCCCACCATCCAGATATCATTGCTGACATGTACGCATAAGGAACTGTTAGACATTGAAATTGGGACTCAAACATTTTTTTTATTATTATTTTTATTTCTAGTCTGCAGAGGCAAAATTTTTTAAAGGAAAGAAATGGGGGGAAAATAGATGCAGAGGCAAAGAAGCATTGAACAGATTGTCAAACTACATCGGGAAGGCAGGGGAGGTTGGGCGAGGCGGGCTGTAAGAGACCAACCAAAGAACTTGTACGCATGCATATAAGCACAACCATTGGATACAAGACACTGTGCGGGGGGAGGGCGGGCAGGTGAAGGCATGTACTGCAGCATAGGGGAGGCCAGGGAGAGGTCAATGGGATAAAAAAAAGAGACATATGTACTAATATTTGTAATACATCAAACAATAAAATAAATAAATTTTAAAAATAAATAAATTAATTATTTTAAGAAAAAATATTGGTTATGGAAAAAGTTAAGCACTTTGTGGTTTCAAAATACCAATTATTATATATTGAATATATGTAGCAGTTTTTATTTCCAATATTAATCATGTAAAATTATGACTTGTCAAAAAGCTGGTGACTAACTGACCCACCTTATAAAATATAGTTCCTTATGTTTACTCCAAAGAGAAACAATGTCTTGAACAGCTGTTACATCAAACCATGAAACTTAAAATAACTTTTACCAAGTAAGTTTGTTTAATAAATGCCGATGTTCCAGCTAAGTTAATTGCTCAGTGATCCATGACCTCAAAGAAAACAGTGTTGGCGCGTCAAGTGCTTGCTATGCATCTGAAGAAATAACTATGGCAACAAGTTCACTCTATTTATAATTAGCAGTCTGACAAAAGTTTCAAACACTCTCTTATAAACAGAAAGCTGTGACATTGTCAGACTTGAGGCCACCAAGGGCACACGCATTATTTGATATATTGTTAAGAAAGAGGCCCTGCACTTAAGTGTGCAGTATATTTGGCTGATAAGCTGCCATAAGCCTATCAAGTGTAGGAAATGAATAAATGAAAGGAGAAAGGTTGCTTCTGAGGTCACAAAAATACTGCATTACCAACTTCCTTAGCTTCATCAGTGAAGTAGACACAACCAATTAGAGCTCCCAGAGAAATCTTATGAAGTTTGCTATCTGAGTTTATGTTTAATATTTTGCAAATAATGACAAAGCCAGACATGCATTCTTGTCCTAATATAAATTCCATTTTCACTTTAAATGTTTCCATCTTCTCTGTAAACACATAGGTACATTGCCAAGCTAACACTTTCAGTTCTCAAAAAAATCTATTACTTTTTCTACTTTTTTCATTCAGAGACCAGATTTGGTAACAAAGATAAGTAGGAGAAAGAAGCAGAAAGTCCAAACACCACCCTTCTCATAGTTGCCACTGGAACAAAAAGGCACCAAGTGCTTCAAATTTAATTCCACCCTCACAGGTCAATTCCTTCCCAACCTTGTGCAAAGAAAGTGTGAGTTTTTTCTTCCTGGTTTTTCAAGACTTTGGATGTTTGTGTGAATGAAGCAACTATAAATGCACACAAATTACATAAAGAAGCTACATATAGAAGTTGACATAAATCAATTAAGAAAATTAATGTTGCAATGATTTCTATGACCTTAATATAATTAATTAGAGCCTTAGATTTTTATCCACATAACTATATCCATTAATAGTCTCCTGTATTAATTTAATCCTTCTGACATTCTACAACTTTCAGCAGTCCAAGGCCATAATTTGTGGAAGTACATATTTTACACATCAAATTTTCCATACTATGGAGCCAATATGTATATTAAGTACTGGTTACATTTACCCACCGTCTTTTTTCTAAGTCTAAGGACAACTCTGGTCTCTAGATAACTTACCTAATCTTACCCTATCTCAATATCTTTATCTATAAAGGAGAGAAGAGAAAAATCTAAATCTAAACAAGAGAGTCAGACACAATATGTAGAAACAGAGAAATACTGAATAAAATATTTTCCTAGTTAAAACTTATTCTGGGTATTGAACAATAATAAATCAAAACAAAATTTAAAAGCTATCAAGATTACATTATAAAATTTCCAAAACTCTCCTAATACTCAAATCAAAAAAGGGTGGATAGTAGAAGAATATCATGTAAGGAAAAATATCCTGTAAGTAAATTACATCTAGAAAATTTTTACTTTAGAAAATTAACTTTCATTTGTAATGCTAACACGAAGTCACCCATGAAAAACACACATGGTGTCAAAACAAGTCAAAGGAAAATCATTTGGGCAAAAAATGAAAAAAGGATCCCAAGTCAAATTTATAGAAAATATTCCTTTATTAACTTGTGGTCGAGAATATGTTTGTATATTTTCAGAAAACACCTCTAAGACCATGTGGATTCCTGCAACAGAGAGGAATTGACAGGACTGCTCCAGCCATGAAGACAGAAGAGAAACAGTCCAGAGATGGAAGATGCTGATGACGCCTTGCCACACTAGCAGTCAGCAGCTATGCATCACTGCAAGTTGCACAGGACCAAACCAGAGAGGGTTGGACCTGCATTACCACCATTTGTCCACCATCCAGAACTGAAATATCATTGCTGACATGTACACATAAGGAACTGTTTGACATTAAAATTGGGACTCAAAAGAACTGTTGGCCCAGAAAGAAACTCACTACAGACTGATTTATTTGCCTCTCAGCATAACCATTATTGCTTGTCTCATTTTCTGTTCTTATAAGGATATTTCTAGTATCACATGATCTCACTCATCTAGGGGAAATAATGAACAATATAATCTGATGAACAAAAACAGACCTGGAGACAGGGAAGCATGGATCAGACTGTCAAACCTCAGAGTGAAGGTAGAGGAGGGTGTGGGTAAGGGGGAGAGATCAACCAAATGACTTGTATGCATGCATATAACCCTAACCAGTGGTCATGGACAACAGGGGGGTGGGGCATGCATGGAGAGGGGTTTGGGATGGGAAAGGGGGAATGAGGACAAATATGTGATACCTTCATCAATAAAAAAATTAAAAAATAAATAAATAAAGTAACTTCATGTTCACTTATAAATTTCTGCCCCTGATATTACCATCCCCAATTTGCTGCAGTTTTTAAAAATGTATTTGTGTACTTTATTAAAGATATTATATTGTATATATAACTATTTCATATTATATTGAAAGAAAGTTTTAAATACCTTCTCTTTCTCTTTCTATAGCATTCTCCAGCAAATGGGAATGACTAATAGGATTGTTTATATTCAGAGTACATTGGTTAGATTATGATTACTAATGGATAGGGTCACCATTCTCTACAAGAGTCATTTACCTATAGGTGTTCAAACATTTGACTATGATCATATGTCCATTTCTTTATATTTATGTGTACATGTGGTGGCCATTGATAGATTTTTTTTTATATTATGGAGCCATATACAGCATATTTGGAGATAAGTCTCACCTAAATCATGTTTCCATGAATCTTTACCCATGTTCTGGGTGATGAGTCAATTGCCTCGTGTTAATCACTATAGTGCCTTTGGAATCTAACTTAGGAAGGCTGGAACTGGAGAGGGAATGCCACGTAGTGCTAAAGGAGGTTTAAAAAGAAATTTTAAATACAACTGAAATGCAATTCCAGACTGAATCTTAATCCCAATATAGGTAAATGGCTTAAATGCCCATATCTTACATGGGTTAAGCTTTAATGGCAGCTGACAAGGGACAGGTTTGTTCGTTAAGGTGAAAGAAATTTATCACTGAAAACTGGATTTTTGCTAAGCAATTCTAAGGTACAAAAAAAGTAGGATCCAAACTAACCTTCTGGAAATGATTCCTAGAACAATCCAAAGAACTGATTCACAAGCAGCAATTTCTCCATGATCAGGAAGTTCAGGACACAGGAAATCTCTGCTTGAACTTCTAGTATAAACCAGGCCACCATACCCTCCATAATGAAGGAAATCAGGAAGCCAACTCTTAAAATATTGGCCCCAAGTACATACTGTTTCAGCCATAGTCAAAGCAAAAGGGATGCCTTTGCTATGCCTACCACCATTCACATAATCCATCAAGATCTTTCTGACACCATGGATAGGAAAACAAACACATCACAACAAAGCACACTATGCCCTCCATGATTCTTGCTAGCAAAAGCATTGCCTGTCTTCCCCATCCAGTGGCATGCACAAGACATAAATGAGCATGCTCTGTCCTGCTCACCACGTCCAAACTTTATGATGTCATCAATTTATTGAACAAGCATAAAGTGTCCTGAGATGGCAAGAGATCATTTGAGTTTCTCCACACTAAATTATGACACCAGTCAGCTGGATGCTGTTATTTCTGAGAAAAAAGAAGGTGAAACTATACTGCTTCCCTGTCAGTTGCAAACAAGCAGATTCTATTATGCACAGAGTAGCATCACACAGGAAAGATACATTCATCATATCTATAGCCATATACATATTAGATATGACTACCAGTGTAAAAACCACGTCTGTGAAAAAACAGCTACCATTGGTGTTGCCACCTGGTCACATTTACTATAACCCATGTTTCATTCTCTAGGTTCCACTTGTCCTATGTATGTAAGCAGGTAATTTACATGAGGATGTGCTAGAGGTCAGCACCCCTGCAGCTTTCAGTCTCTGATAGTAACAATCTCTCTAATGGCCCTGGAGACTGTGCTTTCTGTTACTTTATCTACAGGGAGAAAAAGCTTCAAGGGCTCCTTCTTGGCTCAAACCATAATACTCGGCCTCAGTCAATGAACAAGAAAAACAGAGTTAGGCCCTGAATATCTGTCTCGGTTGGTTGGAGTGTCGTCCAATACACCAAAAGATTGTGGGTCTCTCTCTCTCTCTACCTTCCTTTCTCTCTCTCAAAATCAATAAAAAAAACATATCCTAGGGTGAGGATTAGGAAAGAAAATCAATGTTAGGATTCTGCCTTTGCTAAAAATATATGTATGCCAACTATACACTCAGGAATATAGGTTCTGTCCATAGAAACATTATCCTTACTAGAATTTGAGACAGACATGGACCCAAATTTATTTTATCCCCTGATCTCCATAAGTCCCCCTTTAAATTGGTGGGCCACATTGGCATTACGGATGCTTAGAGATTAGTGTCAACCTAATGCCAGTATCTGTGGATATCTAAAAGGTTTAGTATAATATTTTTCTTTCCCCATTGCAAATATTTCTTGTAATTGGCAGCAGAATTTTTGGGGGGGAGGCTAGGAGGAAGATGTATGCTTGTGAACTGACAGTTCTTTCTCATGATACCTGAACTCTCCTTCATTCAAGGCCTCAGATCTGTGAACTGACTAATGTCCTGAAGAATGAAAGGAAGTATGAATCTATAATGGAGATTTCCATCACGACTGTGCTTTAGACCTAGTGTTGTTTTTTGTTTTTCTTGTGGAACTAAAGTTTGATATTAAGAGCTACTAATCAATTTTACTGGCAAAGAGTCTGATCAATTTCCACTAACAAAGATCCATAGGAATCAAACTAGTATGATACCTACTCTGGCCTGATGTCTATTACATGAGCATTTTTACCTTGCCATGTAGTTTAAGTGCTACCATTGTCTACTTAAGCACTTTGTATATTCAATCATTCACCTAGAAAATGAAAAGTATTATTATCCTTATTTCTAAGTTAAAGATATAAGTACATATACATGAGTGAATAAGATAATGAGCTTATATAAACAGAGAGCAATGAGTGTATTTCATACCATGGAAGAGATACACAAGGGACTGTGAGAGGTACATGCTTCAAAAAGAAAGAGAATACAAGCGGATCCTGGAAAAAATCATTTACATAAAAGGTGTACAAGTGGATGTCAAGAATACTCCAATTATAGAGTCAAATGCGATAAAACTTTAGTAACTAGCAAAGCAAACCAGCACCACAGTAAGGAGAAACATCTTTCAAACTAATGCTGATGCTGCAGGAAAGATGCAGAGGTCTGTAGCTTAGCTTCTGTTGTAAGTAGCTTTCTACAGTGGTAAAACAGGATGTTGATGTTTATAAGCTGTACTTCTGGCAATGACTGTAGAAATCATACACATCTTGCAAGTCACAAACTTCTAGAAATAAACCAAGTGACCTGTAGTGACTAGGATAGTATGCGGTCTACACCAAGAAAACCTGTGACCTTCCCATAATGTACTATATTTTCAAAGACCATCTCTAGAAACTTCAAGGCATGCTGTGCAGTGTTCACTGGAGCTTGTAATTATGCCACCTGTACTTTCCCAGATCCTGACTTACATAACTGTTAAACAATATCATATTAAAATAGGAGGGTTTAATATTTGAAGACAATAGGAAACAGTTGAGGGGAATCTGGTAAATGGCAAAAACATGATCTAAGATGTTTATTAATAAAGACCATTTTGGCAGATTGTGGTAGGATGGATTCCAGGTGGACACAAAAGGAGTGAACATATGGAATCACTTAGATGCTAAGGAGAGTAACCTAAGTAAGAAATTAAGTCCTGAGAAAGAAGGGGTAGACTTTAAAAATATTTAATAGGTTGATTTAATAGATTCAATGAGTAATCAGAATGTTGGAATTTTGAAGCGAGGAATCTAGAACGATTACCAGCTTATCCTTCTATGTAACTGAAATGATGGTGTCGACATTTATAAAGGTTGATAATGTGATAAGCATAAAGAGAAATGCCTCCCAGTAATTTGTTCTTTTTCCCCTCTACAACCTCCATTGGGTGTTTGCTTTCTTTCATATACACAGAAATTAACTTAGTGGGTGGGAAAACTAGAGGTAGCTGTACTGAGGAGCTAAGAGATAAGGAATAATAGTATAGAGGAGAATAAATGACCTTTGCCAGAAAATTGTCACTTGGAATTGTTTTGCGTGTCTTAGAGAAAAGCATGGGCAAAGGACCCAAAGGCAAATTAGCCATACACCGCATCGTATGGGATATGGAAGCCGAAGGCCTGTTCAAACACCTTTGCTGTCTGCAGTTACCAAGATAAAACGTCTCCAGTTCACACAGGAACACAAAATTGGACAGTCGAGCACTGGAAAAAAGTCATGTGGTCCGATGAATCACGTTTCCAGTTGCATCATGCAGATGGCAGAGTGAGAATTTGGCGGAAACAGCATGAAAGCATGCACCCCCACATGCATGAGTACAACCCTTCAAGCTGGTGCGGGCAGTGTTATGGTTCGGGGGCATGTTTTCCTGGCATGATTTGGGTCCTTTAATTCATGTGGAACAACGTCTGAATAGCACAACATACCTAAGTATCGTTGTTGATCAAGTTCATCCTATCACGTTGATGGCATATCCCAATGGAGATGGCTTCTTCCAACGAGATAAAGCGCCATGCCACGATGCTCGTCTTGGGCAGTAGTGGTTTCAAGAACATGAGGGAGACTTTACCTTGCTTAGGTGGCCCCCACAATCACCAGATCTCAATCCAATTGAGCATTTGTGGGACGAAGTTAAAAGAGTCATCAGGCAGCTGATTCCACAACCATCAAATCTCACAGAACTGGACAGGGCTATTCATCAGGCATGGTGTCAGATTCCTCGCATCACTTTTCAGCATCTTGTAGAGTTAATGCCAAGAAGAATCACCACAGTTTTGAAGTCAAAAGGTGGCCCAACAAAGTACTGATGGGGTGGTCATAATAATCTGGCCAATCAGTGTATATGACAAATAGAAATGGTATATATTTCAGGTATATATTCAACATATCTTAGTGGGTATTTCTGGGACCCAGGAAATCAGAAATTTAAGTGCCTCCTGGATGGTCTAGATCTGGGAAAGTTCCCATTTAAAATAGAAATGGGGGTGGAAATCATATATTGTGATCTATCTCTCTCTCACTGTCTTCTCATTTATTGCTCCTCCCCTAGTCCCTCTACTCCTCCTCTTCACAGACTTGCAAGAATGTTCAACTCACTTAGCCCCTCTCTTGGGGAATTTAGAAAATTCCAGGTGGCTAGACTAGCTTTATATACATGAGTCCCAAATAGAAGAAAGGTCTTACCATACCAGCTGATAGATCCCTAAAATTAATGTAGCATAAGACAAAATTATTTAATTTTTTAAGTAGAAATAGGCTCAATACAAATATCTCTGGAGATATTTGAGGGTGTTTTTTTGTTTGTTTGTTTCTTTTTTTTTTTTTTTCCTGTGGGTGGCCAAATGCACCTCCAATATTTGGGAAAGTCTTTATCCAGTTTTAAATTGCAAAATATTAGCCTGAAAATGGCCAAAGGCTCCCTCCTCAGATCTGTTTCCTCCCTATTCTGCTGTGATTAAGAACTCAGTCCCCAGCTTCAGATGGAACTGGGTTGAATCCTGGCTTCATCAATTATTAATGGAGTTTATTTGGAAAAACTGTTTAACCTTTTAAAACCTGTTTCCTAACCTGTAAATGAAAAGAATACTTGTATCTCAAATGGCTATAGTAAAATTTGAAACAAAATCATCAAGTTCTCGGCATATATGAAGCATTCAAGATATATTAACTTTCATTGTTAATAATACTTTTTACTTTGCCTTTATGTTATGATTTTGCAATTTGCTACAAGGACAATTTCACAGGAGGCACGACTGTGGATCTGAGTATAGGGAACAAAGAAATATCTATTAACGAAGGGTAGAGGCCAACTGAGTAAAGTACTAACAGGAAAAAAGTGGCCATAGATAAAAATATGTAACTTGCAAAAAAAAAACAGGTCACTTTTTTATTGAAAATTAGACACATTTGGAATTATCCACATTATAATGTTTCAACCAAAGGATGGAAATAGTCAAAGATGTCAGGGAACTAGCTCTTGGAAACCTGTGATATCAAACTGATGTAATTATACTTTTAAATGCCTCATTATTCATATGAATTAACATAAAAACCTTATATTAATGTACTTCCCTTTTCATATACATAGCTTACTTATACTATTTGAAAAAATAATGTCGATTTGGTGTTTATATTTTAATACCTTTGATCTGATTTCAATCCTTGCAGTGGAGAGATTTAAAATTAGAACAGAAAAGGACTCCTTTCTTCTTTCTATTTTTGGGCGAACAAAAAGGGTGTATTTTTAGTACATCTTATTGAGCACATTCCTCTGCAGGACATTGATAATGCTAGCATACTGTCAGAAGCACAAAAATAGTTTGAAAAATTGTATTTGTTAATGTTCTATAGTTTTTTGACACACTTCGGCATAATCCATCTAAGGAATAGTCACCACGTGTCCTTTTTTATCAAAGTTGCATGCTGTACGCAAATGGTTTATAAATTTAGGCTGAAATAAATCCTTTGACAGAAATTTTCATATCCTAGAAGGAACCTAGCAAAGGGGAAACATTAGCCGCTCCTTTACTTGCAACTTAGTACCTAGAAGCTTCTATATCTATCACCATCATTGTGTTTTCCCCTTCTGGCAGCTTGCCATTCAAGTATACCTCACAGAAAATTCTCATGCAGTTTTATTATCTGTGAGAAGGCACTATAAAACCTTTACCTTCTGCAACTGATTTCTCTTTTCAAAAGCTTGAATTATATCCTCTTTCCTTTCTTTAGTTGTGCTTCTTGAACACTGTCTCCATAGGAGCAGTTAAACCTGCCATAAAGCACTTTGTTTATGACCATCCAAATACACAATCTAAAAGAAGTCTAACCTTGGCAAGTCTGCTTTATAATATGTATATTAATTGATTTCAGAGAGAGGAAGGAAGAGGAAGAGGTTGATAGGAACATCAATGATGAGATAGGATCATGGATAGATTGCTTCCTACGCGACCCCCACTGGGATCAAGCCCACAACACTGGCATGTGCCCTGGCCGGGAATCAAACCCTGACCTCCTGGTTCATGGGTGGATGATCAACCACTGAGCGACACTGGCTGGGCAAGTCTGCTCCTTTTTTGTTCAGAATTGTGCCTTCAACTCAGATTTTGTTTTTCCTCAAAGGATCCATCGTAACTTATTTTTTCACTTTGTTTTCTTTTTTATCATTTAGAACTCAGTTATCCTGGCTTTCCTTTTGGGCCAGCAGCATGCAAATGAAATTTTGCTTATTCTAGAGAGTAAGCACAGACGGCATTCATCCTCTGTTTAAGAACGCCAAGATTATAGAAACACAGAACTTCTGCTGTCTTTTACATCATTGCTGTCCAGGAATTTCACGGTCTACTGGACATTGTTTTACTTTCACTTTTCAGTATCTTTGCTCTGTGTAATTACTATCTTATTCCATTAACTTCACTCTGATTCTGCAAAGCTGAGAATGTTTTGTTTGTACCACTGGAAATGATGACTCATTATTATCTGATTGTGTGATAATTCTAGGTTTATCTTGTCTGTCACACTCTCCCTCCACCCCCTTGCTCACAGGTTTTCCTAGTATAAGCAATTATTCCACTACAACTATTTCTTTCTTGGCCCTCTTTCAGTATCATTGTTACTGCTCTAACTTTCCCTATAAGAATAAAGGAAGCATAATTTTCAAGACATGCTATTAAAATTACTTTAGTAATAGCAAGATTATGGCTCTAATAATGTTCTCAATATCTTGCTAATTTCTCAGCTCCCCGCATCTATGTAAATAGGAATCCGTGTTTTGTGAGAGAAGCAACATTGACTTTGTAGTAACTTTGAACAATGGACTCAATTTCTCTGCCTCTGAGTTCATGTTTCCCACATGGGATAACATAAGACTGCTTAAGAAGTCTTTGGCATTAATTCAAATTCAATTTTGTGAAAATGGTGGGAAAGTTCAGAGATGAATTGAACTAACCTGTTTCTTTGATTTGAAGGGAAATTTTCAGAAACTAGTCAAAGAAAACACTTCACTGAAACGTTTACTTTGATCAATAGTATTTTTATCATTAATGAACTACTGCTTAACTGTACAGATTTATGTTATATCATCCAAGTAACATTTGTTCTTTCTGGGGTTTGATGTGAGAAAAATTACCTCATTCATCAACTGAAAAGAGTTTAGATACTTAATTTTAATTATGATTATTACATTGAAGTACTGAAAAAATTAGGAAAATCTATAAAATATTTTTTATTTCCTTGCCTTTTACTGTATAATAATCCCTGTAATGACTTACTGCATATTTATTTTATTATAATTATAAAGTTTGATTTTAATATATAAACTCTTAAGGAAACTAAAAATCACTTGCAATCTTACCAAATGTCACTGAATATTTATGACAAGAAATTAGAAGTCACAATTAATTTCTCTCTATGCTGATTCTATTTGCAGTAATTACATGAATAATGCTCTTGAACTGAGTACTTTTATTAACTCTTATAATAATGACTAAAAATAATGGCTCAAATGGAGCTTTTCATTAAACTGAGTACTTGTTTATTTGTGTTTCTTTATTCATTATTCACCAGTTACTTATTGGACTCTGTAAGCAAAATATTGAGATAGAAAATGAGAAGAGAAAAAACATGGGGATGTTATTTCAACCCTCAAATCACTCATATTCTGTTGGGTTGGCATAAAAATATGTAAAAATCATACTGTGATGAATGTTATAATGCCAGTATGATAGAAACATCATAATGCATAAAAAAGGAGTTATCATTAGAGAAGTTGATATTTGTCCTGGACTTAATTAAATAGAATTCTGCCAGACAGAAAAGAGTAATATCACAGGTCAATGTAATAGCGCAGAGGATAAAAGCATATGGTAGATTTGAGAGCCATTGAGTACTGGCACCACAATATGCATGGTGGGCTCTAGTAGAGGATGAAGCTGGGAAAGAAGTGTGAGATAATGTTGTTCAAGGGATTGACTGGCCTGCTTAAAAAGTTTAGATTGCTTTTTTCTTCTGAAATGGGAAATCCAAAGGATATTGTCCAAAATCTCAGAAAAGCATACAGAGCATTTAAAATTTGACTTCTGACAACCTGTTCAGCCTAACTGCCCAGATTCACCAATAAGTAATATATAGGGTGCCTCCAAAATGTATACACACACTTTGAATACTTATAAAGGTGGTGTTTATTAAAATACACTTCATTTTCAAAATAGAGCTATCAACTGGTAAAGTGCATATACATTTTTGGGGCGCCCTGCATTTTCACCAACTGCAGTTCTCTGACACGTCTGTGGCTTTACATATCCTGATGACTACAGTTGGAACATGTTTTCCTTTCTCTCTCTGGCACTTCTTCACTTGGCTTATTCCTACCCTGTCTTCACACCTCAGTTTACAATCACCTTCCAGGAGAAGTTGACTAATTCTAGTAGGTTGTTAGTTTTTCCCATTAGGTTTGTTAACTAGTTAGGTAGTTGAGGACAAAGAAGTGTCTGATATCAAAAACTCCTCATACCATTGAAAAGCCTGAGATATAACCTTATTCAAGTGATTAAGGTTAACATGATCAGCGATATGGTATATGGACGTCATGCACCCCGTGAGAGGATGAACTGAGAGGGGCACATCACTTCTTTAGGACATTTGCAAAAATGCACACCTGATCTAATCATGAAAACCTACTAGAATGTGCAAACCAATATTGATATGCATTCTGAAAAATATCCTATCTTCAAAATGTCAAGGTCATATAAAACAGAAAAGTTTTAGGAGTTTTCACAGATTGGAGAAGACTAAGGAGATATAACAATATAACAACTACACTGAGTGGCCAGATTATTATGATCTCTGAACGCATGATAATCAGGCCACTCAGTGTGTGTGTGTGTGTGTGTGTGTGTGTGTGTGTGTGTGTGTGTGTGTTAGAGGCCTGGTGCATGAATTTGTGCATGGGTGGAGTCCGGCCAGCCTGGCCAGGAGGAGGGGACATGGGTGGTTGGACAGCCTGCCTGCTGGTTGAACTCCTGGTTGAGGGGACCATTTGCATATTAGCCTTTTATTATATAGGATATACACTGAGTGGCCAGATTATTATGCGTTCAGAGATCATAATAATCTGGCCACTCAGTGTATATGCAATGTGGATCCTGGATTGGGTCTTGGAACAGAAACTATGTATGCTAGCAGGAAAACTAGTGAAAGCTGAATGGAATCTGCAGTTCAGATGATATTATTGTGCCAATATCAATTTCTTAGTTATTATAATTGCACTATGAATATGTAAAACTAGAGGCCCGGTGCACAAAATTTGTGCCCTTGGAGGTGGGTGTCCCTCAGCTTGGCCTGCACCCTCTTGCAGTCTGGGAGCCCCCAGGGGATGTTCAACTGACTGCTTAGGCCTGCTCCCCACTTAAGCCAGCAGTCAGATATCCTTAGCACTATCGCTGAGGCAGGAGAGGCTCCCACCACCACCGCTGCACTTGCCAGCTATGAGTCAGCCTCTGGCTGAGCTGTGCTCCCCCTAGGGGAGCACGCTGACCACCAGTGGCAGCTCCTGCATTGAGCGTCTGTCCCCTGGTTGTCAATGTGCATCATAGTGACCAGTCGTTCCATCATTCCGTCAATTTGCATATTAACCTTTTATTATATATGGTGATAATGGAGGAAAACTGGTTGAAGGTTATATGGGAACTCTCTGTATTATTTTTGTAACTTTGTAGCAATTCTAAAATTATATCAAATTATAAAGTGAAAAGAGGTTCTGAAATTAATTCGTTACAGAGTCATGGTTTTGTGGCCTGGAAATCACTATTTCCTGTTCTATACTTCTAAATAGCATTTATTGAATACCTAGTCTATAACTTGTACAAGTGTACTCAGAAATCCCTGAATAACAGATGAATAGCAACCACTACACCTGCATATTGGTGTGCTATTATAAGAAAAGATATTTTTTATGAAATGTAGTTTAATATTGTGCTATAAATATATATAATTCATTTGCTCATAATTTAATTTCCCAATGAGGGTTTTGTGTGTGTGTGTGGGTGTCCAGGTGCTACAGTAGTATTACTTTCCTAGTTTTTATTAAGGTCAAATTAATAAGTGTTGCATAATGGTAAGTAGCAACAAAAGCTATACCGCCATGAAAGATTCCATTTTTCACAGAAGGAGTTAACGTTGTGTAACTGTGGGAGATCAAAGGATGAATTTTCTCATGAATGTCACTCATGAAGGTTCTCAATAAACACTTTCAATATAATTAAACCATTGTTTGGGCAACAAACTAAAGATGTAATTTCTGACTTCAAAACATTTTTAAAGCAATAATCCAAATATGCTACAAGGGCACAGGATTTTTGAAATTATACTCAAGGGAGAGCAAAAACAATATCTTGTGATATGTAGTAAATCAAACCTTCACATTAAAAACACACTTGTAAAATGTCCATAAACATTGTAAAGTTCAGATTTATTACTGATATCCTCTTATTCTAGACTACTTGAATATTTGAGTGTTTTGTGACTATAACATTGTAACCCAGCTTGCGAAAGCTAAAGTCATTCTCTGTGTTGTTTCATTTTCACAGACTTGCTGACAAACAAAATACTGATTTAAATATTCCATTTGATGTAATTAAAAAGTTTAAAATAAACATTTTAGAAGTAAAGAAAAAAATTTTGCATTTGCTCTTTTTATATGCCATAAATTGTGAAGGCCAATGTATATTTTAGCTCATTTTCAACTTCTGCTTTTCTTAAGGTTTTTCATTTCTCTTATTTATTTTTTAAACTATACCAGTCAATAAATATCTGGTACTTGTCAACAATCTAAGATTTACTCAAACTAAGGTCCATTCTACTTGTGGGGAACAGAGATTGGGAGGCAGAGTTTCCCATGTGTACTCTGTGACACAGTGCACAATTCCCTGTGAAAAGAGAGGGGCTTGATGTCTCTAGAAGATTGACACTTCCAGGAAGATCAATCTTTTTTCTCACATAACTATTTGTTTGAATGCCACAATGTTTATCTCTCTTCAAGTATCCTTTTAAAAAAGATTTTATTGTGATAAGAACACTTAATATGAGATTGACCCTCTTACGTTTTTTAATGTACAATACACTGTTGTTGACTCTAGGTATGATGTTGTATAGTAGATATCTAGAAACTATTCATCTTGTTTAATGGAAACTTTAAACCTGTTGATTTCTATCTACCCCAAACCCTTGGGAACCGACATTCCATACTTTTGATTCTATGATTCTGACTATGTAGATACTTCATATGAGTGAAATCAGGTAGTATTTGTCTTTCTGTGACTAGCTTATTTCTCTTAGCATAAATGTTCCCAACGTTTGTCCATATTGTCACATTTTGCCTAATTTTCTTCTTTTTTTTTTCAGTTTGCCTATTCCATTGTATGTATATGACATTATCATTATTCATTCAGCTGTTGATGGACATTTATCCAAGTCCAGTTTCCACATCTTGACTATTGTGAATAGTGCTGCAATGAATGTGAGAATTATAATATCTCTTCAAGATTCTGATTTCAGTTCTTTTGGATAAATACACAGAAGTAAGATTCCTGGAGCATATAGATGATAGTTCTATTTTTAATTTTTTGAGGAACCTCCATACTGTTTTCCATAGAAGTGGCACACATTTGCATTTCCGCCAACAATTTGCAATGGTTCTAATTTCTCCACAACTTCACCAACACTGTTGTCCTTTTTTATTTTTTTGTAATATCCATCCTGACAGGTACGCAGCACTATCTCACATGGTTTCCTTTCCCATTTACCTGATGATTAGTGACAGTAAATGATTTTATCCTATGTACCCCTATTTCTTATCAGTCCATTGGTTCAACTTATTTAAATTTATGTTGATACTTCTTTTTTTAAATATATTTTATTGATTTTTTTACAGAGAGGAAGGGAGAGGGAGAGGGAGTTAGAAACATCGATGAGAGAGAAACATCAATCAGCTGCCTCCTGCACACCCCCGACTGCGGATGTGCCCACAACCAAGGTACATGCCCTTGACCAGAATTGAACCTGGGACCCTTGAGTCTGCAGGCTGACGCTCTATCCACTGAGCCAAACCAGTTAGGGCTTATGTTGATATTTCATCTGCTTCCCATATTTTTTAAATACTTTGGTATATTTTGTAAGCCAAATTTTTGAAATACACCTAAAGTCTCAGTACTATTTCTGGCTCTGCAACTGCTATTATTAGGCTTTGCAGATTTGTATTTATACCTTATATGTATATGCTAAAATATTATCTCTTAAATAAAAAATGTTGGACAAATAACATTTATGAATGCAAAGAATGGAGTATGTATGATGTGTGTCATTAACTTGGGTGAGCTCTGGTTTTCAGTAGTAAGTGACTAGGATAAACATGAGATGTTTGAAGGAACAGAACTTGCTGATTTGCAATGATCAGAAGAAAATGGGGCTGATTATACAACATTCCAGAGGGAAAAGGTTATCCTCATTTACCATTTTATTTTCCTTTCTCATCAGTGTACATTTATGAAAATAAGTGCTTTCGGTATCTACTTGATGTTGTAAAGGACACTAAAAGTTGATAGCACTGTAACTCTATTTTACTAATATGCTGAACTTTAATGACACACATCATATTTTCGTATCTGTTTTTTTTAATCTTCTAATAAGCTGATTAATACTTGAAGTACTTTCTGAGCTACAAATGCAAAAGAGACAAGAAAATTTAAAACTAACTTACAAATAGCCATTTTTAAATAAAGCTATTTTTATTTAAGGCAAACATCTTGGCAAATAGCAAAACACATTTATACAATATATTATGCTTCTGTGAACTAAATGACAGTATTGTTAGAGTGCTAAATATCATGTATATTTTCATTAGCACAAAAAGATATTTTTGATATAAAAGCTAACACACATGCACATGTGCACATACTGACAAGCACACTCTGACCATGACTTCAAAGTTTGGAAATGTTTGCCTCTCTAGTTCTCCCAATGATTTGTTCTATTTTCCTAGCTGCTACACGTGACAGAAATTTATGCAGAACACTCCATGAAAATCCCTCTCCCTCTTTTTCCCCTCTCTCTGTTTTTCCTGTGGTGCTGTATGCCATGGAGGTTAACCTTCCTTATATGACATCTTACATATAAAAAGCATACTAACTTTCACAAAGTGTAAGAAGAAAATATTGTCCTAAGTCCTTAACTAGGTCATGGAACCAGGTCAGCAAGCGGCTGCAGGTTTTGACAGCTGTTTCTGGCTGTAGCTCTGCTGAGTGTATAGGGGCTGCCCCTCTCTCCGGATGCCAAGGCGCGGAGCAGCAGGGTGCCGATGGCAGTTAGCGCTGTGACAGTCAGCCAGCTCGGTACATTTCCCCAGTTGGAAGGCTTTCAAAAGTTAGCTTTGGATACTCCTTTCTCTTATGTTTACAATAAAAACACAGCCCAATGCCTGGCCTGCCCATCTGTGCTACATTAGGCATCTGGGCAAACTTGGCCCTTGTACGCACATCAGTGTGACAGCTTGCCGATTTGTTTCGTCACCTTTCACAGACCACTTGTCAATGTACGGTTCCCAAAGAAAAGCCTCCTTACCTGTATTTCTAAGAAGCTCTTTGTCTTTGGATGTCTGACTCATAAACTGGATACTTTTCAAGAGCTTAAGGAGCAGCTTTATAGCATGTAGCTTTTGGAAAGTCTATTCATCATGAACATTTTCTTGGTTATTTAATTTACCAATATTTAAGTAGCTTGCCCTCCGCATTACAACAATTGTTATAAACAGTACCTAAGTGCACTAATAGCTGTTTACAAATTACACAACATGAGCTTAGTTGGAAATTCTTGAGGATGAGACTTCTGGCCCTAAGCCATTTTATGAAATCTTGCTAAGAAGCATTTACAAAGGAAAACATATAGGAATATTTACATAAATATTTTCACTTTGATGCTGTCTTCTTGCTTATCTTTTCTATCCACAACCCCTCTCCACACGCATCCTCCTGCACCTGCTATTATCATGCGTTCACTACGACTTCTCCACTACAGGGCCACATTGACCTCCCACCTGCCAGTGCTCATCTGATTCAGAAGCACTTGACATGGTTGACCACACCCTCTTTTTCAGTTTTTCCCTGTTAGCTTTATGATACATGAAATAGCTGATTCTTAGATTAGCTTTCCGGATCCTTCCTAGTCCATTTTCCTAGCTCCTTTCTCTCCTCACACTTAGAGGGTAGCATTTTCAATGTTCTGTCTCCATCTTCTTTGCTATCTTATTCTCTTCTTGGATTTATCTTGCCCTCGTCATAAGATTACACACAGTATATAATGTGTCTCCATTCCAGATCCTAAGCTCAGGTAATGATGAACTACCCACTAAACATGCTACGTAGTAGATGCACCATGCCTTTGTCAGTGTTTAAGATATTTTATATAATACTTCAGTATATAATGGGTATCCAGTTAGTTTTTACTTCTCTTATTCTCTTCTTTGTTGGTTTACTATTGCTGCTGAAACAAATTACTGCAAATTTAATCATTCAAAATGAAATAAACACTATTAGTTGGAAATGAAATGGTTCTCACTAGACTAAAATCAAAATTTCATCAGGGCTATGTCTCTTTCTAGAAATTCCACTTTTAAGAAACCTGTGATATTATCAAACTCACCCAGATAATTCAGAACATTTTTTCCACTTAAAATCAGCTGATTAGCAACCGTAATTTTCTCTATAACCTTATTTTCCTTTGAAAGTAACCTAACATATTCACAGATTCTTCTGATTAGGACAGACATCTTTACTCTCCCAACCCCCTCTTTATCATCTTTTTAGATTAAATCATTACTTCAGCATAAAGTCTTCTTTAATCTAATCATTCAAAATGTAGTGTAAGAATATTTGGAACTTCATCTCTGAATCTTAGGATTTGGGAGATTTAGAGGGAGAAAATGTTTTAAATTTTGAGGAATTTCTGAATCTTTGTGTTAGGCTGGGTATGTGGCATTGCTGCTGGTAATGAATATAAAATAAATAAGGTGCTGAATCAAGGGTATACGGGCATTGCTGGTAATGAGTATAAAATGAACTCGATAATGTATCAAGAGAACAAGAGAAAGAATTTAAAGTTCCAGAGTTGAATGAGAACTTCCATACTTCCATAATATAGTTCTTTCTTCATAATGTTGATGCTCAACATAATCATCATCTCACAGCTTCATGAAATTAGATATTATAGTGATACTGTGTCATATATATATATATATATATATATATATACATATATATATATATATGGTTTGTGTGTGAGGAAGGATTGTGTTCAATGCAAAAAATATTCATTTAAAACTGACTCTATTTAAAGTTTGCTAGCAATTTCAAAGGCCAGGATAACAAATGACCACTGCTCTACCCTCCAGGGGGAAGAGAGAGAGAGAGAGAGAGAGAGAGAGAGAGAGAGAGAGAGAGAGAGAGAGAGAGAGAGAGAGAAAAAGAGAATCCCAACTGAGTAAATGAGAAGAGCGGTTGTTCTACAAAGGCAACACTCTTCTGAGAACAGTATAGTACATGAAAGTGTTTTCTGCCTTTAATCTTCCCAAGTCTCCCAGAGGAAGAGAAACAGAACTCCTGGAAAATAGTTTAGACCAGCGATTTTCAACCTGTGTGCCATGGCAGACACATTGGTGTGCCACAAGAAATTTTAATAGGGACACTGGCCTCTTTTCTCTTAGATTGTCATATAATAAAATGACAACGGCTAACACAGCAATAGCTATCAGATGTGAATGAGTTAAAATATGCTTATATTTTTGTCAGAACAGCAAAAAAACATATATTTTGGTGCACCGCAGAATTTTAGTAATTAGTTTATGTGTGCTGTGAATTGAAAAAGGTTGAAAATCACTGATTTAGAGTCTTGCAATCTGGGTTATTTTGCTTTTGTTTTGTTTCTTATCTAGTTCTCTGGTTCTATTAGCCAAGATCTTCATTGGTTTGAGATTAAGGTTTCACTTTTTTTGGTTTGTTTTCAGATGAGGTTTAATTCTAATTATTTCCTGTGCTATTCATAGCTTATCTGTGGACAACACTCCCTAGAGTGTGTTTAGTTTATGTCCTCACAGCTCAGACATTTGACCACTGTGATTTCTGTGTATTTTTTGTGACTGACTTGTCCTGATTGTCTACTTTAGCCCGATGGGATCGTTTTTATTCTGAATATCTGTCATCTCTGCTGTCAGAGCCCTGGTTCTGAGGGAATAGTCCTAGTTCATTATGTTTGTTTATTTTCTCTACAGAATGTACTTTTTCCTATTAATAAGACTCCTTTGTATTGGGCATTCACATAGCACATTGAACATTATTGCAGGAGACAGAAAATATGTTAGTAGAAACAAGGGATTCTAGCTCAACACTACCTGCCTTTTCTCCCTCTAGCATCTTTTTCTAAGTTTAGCTATTGTGCTGGGTCAGGGTTCTCCAGAAGAAGAGAACCAACAGGAGATATCTCCAAATCTATATATCTATGTATTTACCTATATATTTGTTATAGGAATTGGCTCAATAGATTTTGGAGGTGGAAAAGTCCCAGGGTCTGCCATCTGCAATTGGAGAACCAAACAGGCAGGTATGGTGGTAATTCAGTCCAAGTCCAAAGATGTGAGCACCAAGGGAGCCAGTGGTGCAAGCCTGAGTCCAAAGGCCCAAGAATTGTGGGGCATGTGACATTAGTCCTAGTCTGAATTCAATGACTTAAGAACCAGAAATGAACATGCCCAAAGCCAGGTGAAGGTAGCTATCTCAGTTCAAGTTGAAAGGGAATTCATCCTTCCTCTGCCTTTTTGTTCTATGCAGACCTTCAGTGGATTTGATGCTGACCACCTATATTGGTGAGGGCCGATCTTCTTTACTCAGTCTACTGATTCAAATGCTAATCTCTTCTAGAGAAACCCTCATAGACACACCCAGAAATAATGTTTTACAGCTATTCGGCATTTCTTTGTCTAATTAAATTGGCACATACAATTATCCAGCACAGTTATGCCTGTTAGATTTATTCTTAACTTTTTAATATCATAGTTAGTAAAGTCTGTGTGATAAGCAATGTGGTAATTAGATTGAAGTTCATTGAGAGATACAGACCCCATTTCTTCTTTAGCTAGGTTATATTTCTTTTCTTCCATTTTTATTAAAACTTTAAAAATTAATTGTCAATATTTACTGTATCCAATGTTTTTCTCCTCATTCTGTCTTGCATCCATTTTCATTGGAGCTGGAAACCCATCACTCCTCTGAAACTTTTTCTAGATCTCATCACTGTCACCAATGGTGGCCACCGCCCTAGATCTACTGGCCAGCATTCAAACTTACTTTATTTCACTTATCAGCAACATTTGATATAGTCAATCACTACGTCCTTGCCACAGTTTTCTCCATTTCACTTTTAGGATACAGTGCAATCTTGCTTATTAAAAGAATATATGTTTTATTTTTATTGTTGACATTGCTACAGATGTCCCTGATCCCCCCATTTAGCCTTTTCCAACCAGACCCACACTCTTCTCCCTCTGTCCCTCACCACATTGTGGTCTGTGTCCATGGGCTACGTATACATGTTATTTGGCTGTTCTCTTCACTTGCTTTCCTAATGCCTTGATGGCTGTACCTTCTCTTTTGTTTCCTGATGATTCTTCCTCTTCTCTCCAACCTCAAAGCATTGAGATTTTTTGTTCTCATTTGCTCTATTATAAACAAACAATAGGCCAACAACTCCAACATGGACATCTATATGGTAGACCTTTTTTCCCTGAATTCAGAGTCCCACATAAATGTGTAATATATATTTCAAACTGAACATATAAAAACAAGATTGAGTTCTTGAACTCTGCCTTATAATCCTCCTTCTTCAGTATTTTCTATTTCAGTTAATGGCAAATTTTTCTTTAAAATTACCCCCAACAAATGAACTTGGAGACATTCTGGATTCTTTTTTTCTCTCACACTTCACTAAATTTTGTTAGGTATATCTTATAATCTGTATTGCTATTATTCCAATCTAGGTTACAATCTTCTCTTGTCTGAATTATTGAATATCCTCTTAACTGACCTTACCACTTCTGCTCTTGTCTTACTTTTAATGCAGCATCTAAAAGTGAAATCATATTTTTCCTGATAAAAAAAAGTAAGTCACACTTCTGTCATTCCTGTCTTCAAAATCCTTCAATGGCTTATTACTTTAAGAGTAAAATCCAGAATTCTAATAATGGTTTACAAGGCCTTACAGATCTGGGTCCCATTCACTGACTTATCTCATACCCCATACTTTCCTCTGACTCTGTTCCAGCTACACTGACTTCCTGCTGTTCCTTCAAACCACTGAGCTTCTCCCTCCACAGGACCTTCACATTTTCTCTTTCTTTTTTTCTGAAACTTCCCAGTGTCTTCCATGAATAGAATAAATAAATCCTCACGTACTGTCATGGATAGATTCTTGAAACTTTAAGTGAAATAGCATATAATTAAACAGTTTGCCAAAGACTAATGGATAAAAACTGAATTAAGTTTCTATGGCATATTTCTGGTCACAAAGAAGTCGTCAAACTTTTAAATAAAGACAACATCCCTCACCACCAATAAAAAACAAAAACACCACCCTTCTAATATTAAACACTGAAATAAATGTGAGCTATATACACATTTAAGAAAGATTAATAAACACAAGAATGATCATTGCTTTCCAACCTGCCAATTTAGTCCAGGGTGATGTTGGCTGCAGCCTTTCCAGGAGCTCAGAGCCCAAGATGGCACCTAACCCTGGGCTGGATGCCTTTCCAAAGCAAGGCACATTCACACTCACACCCACATTCACTAAGACTGCGACAATTTAGACACACAATTCACCTGACATTCTTATCTTTGAAATGTGGGAGGAAACCAGAGTAACTAAAGAAAACCCACTTAATCATGGGGAGAACATGCAAACGCCATACAGACAGTAGCCCTGGTTAGGAATTGATTTCTTTTTTCTCATCTCGGTTATAAAAAAAAAAACGTTAAACAAAACGATGTTAGTCAAGGATATGCTGTATCAACAGGCTCTTGGTTCTGTAAAATATAATATAAACGGAACCACTTTAAAATAGATCCAGGGATGCCATACCAGAGGAGCTGCCTTGCACATCTTTGGACTGGGCTTAAAGCAACACTTTGTCACAAAGAACTGATGGCAAGAATAACAAGAAAGCAGATATTATGACAACCAAACTAATGATTACCAGACTAAAAATTATAAACATTGTTTAAGTTAGCATTTAAGTTAGCATTACATTAGTTTATTTGTACCAATATAAATTTCTTTCTGCAGGGTGGGTGTGCTCCATGGTTGAGCTTTGACCTATGAACCAGGAGGTCATTGTTCAATTCCCAGTCAGGGCACATGCCCAGGTTCCTGGCTTAATCCCAGTGGGGGGCGTGCATGAGGCAGCCAATCAGTGATTCTCTCCCATCATTGATGTTTCTATCTCTCCTTTACTCCCTGAAATCAATAAAAATATATTTTAAAAAATAAATGAATAGATTATATTTTTAAGAAAGAAATTCCTCCCTTCTATTGATGTAATCATTCCCTTTCCCTTTTTCATAAATACTCCTTGCCTTTATCTCTTAATCCAAACACTATTTGGGCTTCTGCCTAAATAAATGCTTCCTGAATAGCTATTTTTAAATCTCAAATAAATGCGTATTGCTTCTCATTTTGGCCTTTCATTTCTGGATTAACAGTTCACAAACAGGCCCCAGTACCCATAGGGTAAGGAGGGACTGAAGAAAGAGGCAGACTCTCCAGATTGGCAGGTGTCAGTTTTAATATGCAGGGGAATTTAGGAGGCTTGACCGTGGTGGCGGCAAGACTAGTAGTTTTCTGCTCCTTCCCACCAATATCTTAAAAGCTTATAGAGAGGCCTTCACTGGGTTAAGACACATATTCAGTCCAAATGGTCTCAACAACACCTTTCTCAGGAATGCATCCTTGAAAACGGCCCCCACTGTGGGAACCATGGGTAACATGCATTCCAAGCACAGGGGTGGGGTTGAGGTGCAAACAATTGCCCAGGTCCGGGTCACCCAGTGGTCTGTGTTTTCTGTGTCTTCCTTCCTCACAGGTTCTTTCCATCACGTTTGTTCTTCCTGAGCTTTTCTATCCAAGAAAAGGTGAATAAAGTTTAGTCCTCACTTACTTGAATTTTTAAAAATCTCTCATTATCTGATGATGTATTTTGTTTCTATTACACTATATATCTGTGGCTTTAGTAAGCTGCACTATTTATCATCTCTAATTTCTTACTTTTTCTGCTTAATGTAATATATTGAAAAGTGGACTTTCATCATGGTGGAGATAACAGCTGCTGAGGTCAGAATCCCTGAGTCCTACTCCTTGATCTCTACTACTTAATAGTTGTGATGCATTGGGCAGGATATTTTTACTCTGCATATTTGTATGATCATCTGAAAATAAGAAGAAAATAAAATACCTATCTCCTAAGATTATTGAAAGAAGTGAATGAGTTAAAACATAAATAACATATAAATGTCTGGCAGCTAGATAGGCATTAAGTGTGGGTCTGTATCCACCTAGTGTTTTGATGGAAGGAATCACATTCATGTATCTCATTTGGAATGTAAGTAACATTGAGTTGATTTATATCTAAATGACTCCAGGATGATTTCTTAAATTCTGTGAGCCTGATTACCCACATTCAAAAATTGAGGTAGAGTTGCCTCTCCGCTTACCTACCAAAGTGGTTATGAGCAACAACTTTCAGAACTGTAAGTGTCTATCATTAATTTTACCTTCATAGATATAAATATATATATTTTATAAGAATAAAAATAACTCCTGTGAAGTCCAGATATACTATTTTCTGTAACATGAGTCACTTTATTAAATGCAATATTGAGTGTGCAAAGCTTTATCGAGTACCACACAGAAGTAAAGACCTCAAGGAATATACAATCTAACTGGGTTGGTGAGACATACATACAGTGAAGGAAGAAAAATGCAGGGTGCAGATGATAAGTACCAATTGAGATGTAGCTTTAAGCATTTCCAGGAAAGAAACATAGTTTACTCACTGGATACTAAGCACAATGACTGGTACAGTTTATCCCTTAATGTTTAAAATAATGAATAATAACAAAATGAATAAATGTAATAATAACTAATAAGTTTTTAAAGCATAAATATTCAAGGCAATCTGAGGAGGGAGATTATTTCTCCTTTGACTTTCAGGAAAGCTTTATGTTAGATCTTCAATTTGATCTATATTATAAAAGGTAGGATTAAATTAGTTGAAAATTATCAGCAGAGGGAGAAGTGTGAAGCAAAGAAAGGGTGTAGGAAAAAATAAAGTTTATGAAGAAGTTAAATAGATGGAATGGAGAGGTTGTGATTTAAAGAGAAAAAAAAGCAATGGTGTCAGAAAACTGTGCTTTTATCCTTGTTCTGCACATTGGGTCAACCTGAGCAAGTGGTTTGACCTCTGAGTTCAAGCTATGAAATTGGCGAGTAGTAAATGACAATTCCTGTTTCATACAGCGAAAGCAGAGAGTTAGTAAAATATTATGTAAAAAGAGATTGTGAATTGTGATGCTCAAAACAATTTTAATATTCACAAAAAGTATAGTTCCCATAAAAGGAAATATATAGAATTATGACACAAAAATGAAAAGATTGATTTGGACCAGATTTAATCAAATTAGATTATGAATGTTTCAGGAAGTTATTTTTTTAAATGAAAATATGACTGAACTACTTTTGTTGTTGTTTAAGAATAATTAATCTAACTGAAAATTCTGGAAGAATTGACTTGGTAAAATATTTGAATAAAAAGATCTATTCAACAGTCCTTGCAATAATCCTGGTGTTAGATGATAAATAGCTGTGGTGGTATTAAGCATGATAAACTTGTGAAATATGTAAAGAATAAAGGTATATGGCACTTCAATACTGCTTTGTATTTAATGGTTGAGGAAGCTGAATATTATTAGACAATAATAATTTGGTACATGAGTGAGAAAGTAAACAAAACTATGCTAAATACATTGGAGATCTGGGGGAAAAGTCAAGTAAGATGTTTTAGAAAATTTAAGTTAGACAACAGAAACGTCAAAGGGAATAATAAGCAGTTCCTAAAGCAAGGGAAACTTGGGCTTCAGATACAACCCTCCCAATAAAATAATGACAAATAGTCAAAACATAATTTTAGACTGAAGTTCGTCTAGGGGCTCTTCTCACTTACCTGTTTTCCTCTCATGACCCTTGTTGCATTTCTCCTTAGGAAATTTCTCTTTTTTCTCTGATCATGGCATTGTCAGATCTGTTTTCTGTATTTCCCAAGATGCTGTATACATTTTGTCTCAATCCTTTGAATAAAAGCGTTAAGTGTTAGTTACTGGAACTCAGAGATTTTAGGGTAGTTCTGTTTTATTACTACAAAGAGAAATAGCAACAGAAGATCAAAGACATCCAGGGTGCAACTAAATTAATCAAATCAATTCAGTATATCACAGAGTAAAATCAACAGCCCAAGAGTCTTGGACAATTAACATTGAGAGCTATAACATTACAACTCACACCATGCTCAAGTAAACCATATTGTATGATCATTCAAATATTCCGATAAGATTATCAAAGTACACATCACATCCTAAGCAAGTACATAGTTTATCCAAATGAATTTTGGCAATCTCAGAGAATGTGTTGCCTTTTACTTTTCTTTTTTTAAAAATTTACCCCCATATTTGTTTTTCAGATTGACAATACAGATTATGAATATGGAAAAACCTTTTGTGGTTTGAAAAAAAATAAACAATGATGACAATAACAAAAATATCAACCTCCTTAAATTTCAAGTGCTTATAAAATGGAAAACCCCAAGTGTTTCTGGATTTGTGTTTATTGCTGCTGTTTCCTTCACAGAGTCACCTGAAAAGTCAGCTTTCAAAATGTTCCCGATTGAAATCTTGACATCATTGTGGGGGCTTACACTGCAGTTTTCACAGAGAATCACTTTCTAAATCCTTAGAGTGCATTAATAGAGCAGACAAGAAATTGCATCTTCAGGCAAAAGAGAAAAAAAATCAGGTGCTTTTTTTTTCTTGTAATTGACACCTTAATGATGATGATAATTACAAAATGATAATGATATAAACACTCATTTGAACTAGAACTTACAAGAATAATACCTAGCAAAAATACATTTATAATGGTACTTTAAAATTATGCAAATCATGGGTGATAACACTTCTTAAAGCTATTTGATTTAGGTTAATAATCTATTTCATTCATTCAATAAAAATAATATAGTTCACACACACCACAGAAGATTTTGAAAAGAAGTTGATCATTTTACTATTTGTTATAGTTTGTTTACCCAGAAAGCAAGTCAGACAAAGATTAGTGTGCAAGCAGCTTACTGGGGAGCACTCTTGGGATCAATAGTTTAGGAATAAGAAAAGAGAAGGAAGTAGGACTGTGAGGCTTCTGGTGATTCAGAGGGTCTGAAGCCGGGATGGCCCTCTAGAGTTTTTCTGATTTTAGCTAAGTGGTGGGACCATTTTATCCTGATTCAAACAGTCATGGAATGTGGGCTTTTCTGAAAAGGGGAATGGCTCTTAGCAATGTGGCTGCCTTCTGCCCAGGCCACATGCAGGGGAACTGACTGCTGAGTGCTAAGCAATGGCAAACAACTGAATTCCAATATCCTTATACTTACAATTTCCCTGATATTTCCAAACTCCTAATGCATCATGCCAGGTAGTACATGCCTTTTTGCAGGTAGCCTATCCCTGTTGCCGCCAATAAAATATTTAAGAATTGAACTGAGACTTGTGCTACAGGTCATTTGTATTCTACCTGCAATCGGTAATGGAGTTCTTATTGCAATCCGAGTGGCAGACAATAAGCTTCAAACTAAGTATGGACTTATTTTGTCACTTGCAGAAGCACCTGTCATAGATTGGATTCCACTCTGAACAAACTCTATACAGATATTATTTGCAAGGAGGAATCACAACCTATGCAAAGAAAAGTAAGGAAATATAACCAAAAAAAAAAGGAAGAAGCTGGGCTGTAATGTAGTCTTAATGAAAATCTCAGCTTCACTTATAGAGAACTCTGACACTAGGACAGTCCTTCAGATTTCTTCTGGGTTTCAATGAGGTCTTTATACCCTGTTTGACCATTCATTGGATCAAGCCTCCTTGGAAAGGAGATGGCTTCAGGTGATGTGGCTCTTGGAAGCCAAAATTGAAGAGGGTTAACAGCGGACATTGTCTGGCCTGCAGCACTCCCAGCAGTTTTAACTGCATCAAAATCTTTACTTCTCTACCTTCTAAATATGGTTTCTGCCCCAAATATTTGCCCTGGCCTATTTCTGCATAGGATGGTTGAAATAATTAAATTAAGTTGTGCATTGAAATCTGTAAAAATACTTATATTTTGCTGCTTACATCTAACAATATCTGTTCCTATTCATTGTTCTGCTTGATTTTCTTCTTATAAAATAATTCGGTCTAATCTAATAAAAAGTATGTCCTTATCTTTACAATTTTAGTTTGAAAAAACCTTTGATGACTTAGAAAAAAATTAATTCTCTTTTCTTCTAAGTGGACTTTAAGAAATATAAACAAATCAACATCATTTTTTTTCATCTTGATAATTCCTGACAATGAAATGAGGGCACTGATTTTACTTTCATGTGCATGAACTACTTTTATCTTTGATTAGAAACCCGAATCTCTTCTTGGACCCCACAGGAATTAGGAAAAGTGGCATACTTAGCACACTTAACACCTGGAGCAGATACTTTTTTAACACTATACTTGTCTGTATCAAAATTATTTTTAGTAATAACCATGACAGAAAATGAATAATAACAATGGGCAGAAAAGAAATGCTGACAGGGAACACATTGTTATTTATATTTATATGTATAATTATTGCAGTAAAAATTAAAGTAACCTATAAATTATGAACTTTAAAAATTATATTAGTGTACTTTTTGAAATGGAAAGATAAATATATATATTGATTGGTCAAAGTAATGAATAATGATCACATTTTCGATTTCTAAGCTGTAATTCTAGAAAGTTGTCAATGATTTTATCAAAATTGATATTCTTCACTTAATAATATTTGATAGACACTGTGAAACTAGCTTTGCTTATTGAGTTATTGAACAATGATTTGCATTAATTTTCATTTCAAAATGTTTTACTCACATGAACAGATATACAAATAACTTGAAAAAAAGACTTAGACATACATAAAGATAATTTTAGTAGAAATGCATAAAAATCCCATTTAACAGTGAATTTTAGAAATGGAAATTCTATCTTTGTTTCTTTGGGATTAATTATAGCAGCTTCCAAATGTCTCTGCAGGATATATATATATATATATATATATATATATATATACACACATATATATTCACACACACACACACAAACACACACACACACACACACACACACACACACACACACACACACATATATATGAATATATACATACTAGAGACCTGATGCACGAAATTCATGCAAGAGTAGGCCTTCCTTCCCCAGGCTGCTGGCACTGGCTTCCCTCTAGCACCCAGGACCTGGGCTTCCCTCACAGCCTCGGCTTCCATAAAAAGGTTGTCCGGAAGGATGTCCAGTCTAATTAGCATATTACACTTTTATTATTATAGATGGAATATAAATATATTAATATATTCATATGGAATATATATGAAATATATCCTATATAATAGAGAGGTGATATGCAAATTAACCCTCACGCCCTCACAAGATGGCTGCCTACAACCAGGCCGGCAGGGGGCTTAGTGAAGGATGACCAAATGACTGAACAAACAGGCTCTGTGGGGTGACCAGGCTGGCAGGGGAGGCAGCTAGATTTGACCAGGCTGGTGGGGGATGCAGTTGGGAGAAATTGGGCTGGCGGGGGGGGGGAGGCTGGCATCAGGGGGCAGTTATGGGCAGTCAAGCTGGCACGCAGAGGCAGTGAAGGTGATCAGGCTGGCAGGGGAGGGCAGTTAGGGGTGACCAGGCAGGCAGGCAGGCAGGTGAGTGATTAGGAGCCAGTGGTCTAGGATTGTGAGAGGGATGTCCAACCACTGGTTTAGGCCCGATCACCGAATCAGGCCTAAACCGGCAGGCAGACATCCCCTGAGGGGTCCCAGATTGGAGAGGGTGCAGGCTGGGCTGAGGGATGGACCCCCCCCCCCATGCACGAATTTTGTGCAGTCGAACATCCCTCTCACAATCCAAGACTGCTGGCTCCCAACTACTCGCCTGCCTGCCTTCCTGATTGCCCCTAACTGCTTCTGCCTGCCAACCTGATCACCCCCTAACCACTCCCCTGCCAGCCTGATTAATGCCTAACTGCTTCCCTGCCAGCCTGTTGCCCCTAACTGCTCTCCCCTGCAGACCTGGTCCCCCAACTGCCCTTCCCTGCAGGCCCAGTCACCCCCAACTTCCCTCTTCTGTCTTCCTGGTCATCCCTAACTGCCCTCCCCTGCAGGCTTGATGGCCCCCAACTGCCCTCCCTTGCAGGCCTGTCCCTCCCAACTGCCCTCCACTGCTGGCCATCTTGTGGTGCCCATCTGTGTCTACATGGGGGCAGGATCTTCAGCCATCTTGTGTGTTGGAGTGATGGTCAATTTGCATATCACTCTTTTATTAGATAGTAGATATATATATATATATATATATATATATATATATATATATGTATACACACACACACATATTGAGAGAGAGAGAGAGAAAGAGAGAAAGAGACTAAAAGAAAAAGAGAAAAAATTTAAAACTCGAAGTGGTCACAGTGAATGACATAATAGAATTATGTTCTTTTCCTTTGCCTGTAAAATCACTGATATCAGTGTTTATTTTTAATTACATGTTTAATACCTGAAATTTACAGGGCCAGAGGAGTTGGAAATATGTTTTATTTTCAAAGTGAGCTCAAATAATCACAATTCTTAACAAATTTAGCTTCAAAACAAATGCATACAGGGTGTCCCAAATAAATGTATACACATTTTAACAGCTGATAGGTCAATTTTGAAAATAAAGTGTATTTTAATAAATACTGCTTTTATAATTATTTAAAGTGTGTGTATATTTTTTGGGAGCCACCCTATCTTTGAGACCATGTTTTCTGGGGACAAACTTCAAAACACAATTTAATTTCCACATAAAATATGTTAATAAAGGGTAAATATTAAAATTTGCTCAGTTAAAAACTGCATATATTCATAAACTTGTAAACATAAATATATATTTAGAATTCAACAGTGATTGCAGCTGTTGCTTAGAGGAACATTTTGTCACTGACATAGTTTAGAATTGCCAGCACATCTATACTAATAAAAGCCTAGGTGGCCCTGTTTCCTCGAGTGATGCCCTCATGTCATCACAAGATGGCTTCCCCCACATCGTCACAAGATGGCCACCACAAGAAAGCTGGCAGGGGAGTGATGTCTGACTGCTGGTTGGGATTGGGCCTAAACTGGCAATCAGACATCCCCTTAGGGGTCCCAGATTGGAGAGGGTGCAGGCTGGGATGAGACACCCCCCCCCACCATGCATGAATTTCATCCAGCGGGCCTCTAGTGTTGATAATAAAACACCAGCCAGTTTTAACTGTTTTTTATTGTTGTTTCTTAATTTCCTACCATTTATTGCTAGCACTAAAGCAGACCACTCCTGTCAGCCACCCTTATAATCTTATCCATTACATTATTCTTGCCAAATTTTACAGCTTTGCTGCTGCTAATTTCAGGAATGAGGACACAGGCAGAATTTTAAAAATGCAATAATTTTAAAAATAATTTTAAAAATACACAACAACAAAATTCTAGCTACAAATGGAGCAATTTACTCCCTAAATATTCTATGCCAGTGTGTTTTGTTGTTGTTTTGTTTTTAAGGCATTCAAATCATGTGAACAAGGATTTTCTGAGGTCTAGGGGTGCTATGTAGATATTTTGAATTCAAATTTCTGAGGTAGGTTCTGAAATCCCAATTTAAAGAGATAGGAGCAAGAGAAGAAAGAGAAAACACCATGGCTATAAATGTACTATCATCTTTCCTCACTTCTTGAAGCCTTCTGCATCTGTAAGTTAGCTCTTTCTTCCATCTTGAAACAATTTCTTTTCTTGATTTATGTTATCATCTCTCCTTCTTATTCTGTCCCTTTTCCATGACCTCTTCTAGACTCCTCTGCTGGCTCCTCCTCTTCTCCTATTCTATTTAGTGGAAACCATGCTTGCTGTCTCAGTTTTGGGATCTCTTCCCTCCCTAGGCTATTGCATAAAAACCTTGTATATTTATCTCCATGAATAACTCTACACTGATTCACGTGCTCATTTAAACAAGCCTATTCTTGCCTGTTTTTTAAGCATCTCAAACTTCACATACCCAAAACAAAATCATGTAATTTTTCCCACTCAAGCATGCTTTTATCCTCATTCTTCCCACTTTCATAAATGACTCCCACTAATGTTGTTTATTGCCCAGAAAGTTGGCTTTATCCTTTATGTCTTCCTTTTCTTTATTTCTAACATTCATTCCATAATCAAATTCTGTTTTCAACACCTTAATGTACATTAAACCAATAATCTTTCACTCTGTCTTCACTGTCATCCCAGTTTAAGCCATCTCTTTTTTGGACTTTGGCAATAGCTTCTACTTTTCTCCATCAATCCATTTTACATACTGCATGCTCTTTGAGATATAAACCTGCTATATAACACCTGTGCCTAAAATCTTCCATTTCCTCATATTGCCATAAAAGCAACCTCCTTAGTATGGGCTATGGGAACCCTCCTGATGTAGTCCTGTTGATCTCTCACCCTCATTTTATTTAACACTAGTGGCCCAGTGCACAGAATTCGTGCATGGGGGTGGGGGGTGTGTGTCCCTCAGCCTGGCCTGTACCCTCTCCAATCTGGAACCCCTCTGGGGATGTCCAACTGCCAGTAGTCGGACCATCCTGGACCATTGGCTCCTAACCACTCACCTGCCTGCCTGCCTGCCTGATCGCCCCTAACCACTCTGTCTGCCGGCCTGCTTGCCCCCAACTGCTCCTCCTTGCCCCCCTGCTAGCCTGATCTGCCCTCAAATGCTCCCCCCTGCCAGCCTGCTCACCCCCAACTGCCCCCCACCTGCCTGATTGCCCAAACTGTCCCCCACTGACAGCCTGCTCACTTCCAACTGCCCCCCACCTGTCTGATTACCCAAACTGTCCCCCACTGCCAGCCTGCTCACCCCCAACTGGCCCTCCTGCCAGCCTTATTGCCCCCAACTGGCCCCCCTGCTAATCTGATCATCCCCAACTGCCCCCTCTTGCCAACATGATCTGCCCCAAACTGCCCCCCCACCAGCCTGCTCACTTCCAACTGCCCCCCTGCCATCCTGATCACCCCAACTGTCCCCCAATGCCAGCCTGCTCACCTCCAACTGGCCCCTCCTGCTGGCCTTATTGCCCCCAACTGCCCCCCTGCTGGCCTGCTTACCTCCAACTTCCCTCCCCTCTTGGCCTGATCACTCCTAACAGCCTCTGCCTCAGCCCCAATACCATGGCATTGTCCGGGAGGTCTCCTGGTCTAATTAGCATATTACCATTTTATTAGTATAGAGGATTCTCCCTCTCTCACTATGCTCAAACTGCATGGGTCTTTCTGTGCTCCCAACCTGTTAAGCTCAGTCCATTCTTCGATATTTTCACTTGTTCTTTCCTTTGTCTAAAATGTTTTTCTCCTATGTCTTTGCAAGGATGGATCTTACCATCATTTAGAACTCAGATCAGTTGTCACCTCTTTCAAGAGATCTTCACTAGCCACCCTATGTGAAGTAATCCTGCCCTGAATGCAGGCATTCTCTATCACAGTGCTCTGTATTGCTATCTAACCACCCTGTAAAATGTTCTCTTTTTTTTTTCTGCTTGTTTACATACTGTCAGTGCCTTCTCATACATTCTTTCAGCTTCATGAAAGGAGTTATTTTTTGCTTCACTATACCTTGGAATAATTCTAAAGTCCTTTTCTGACCCTCTCTCCTCCTACAGGGAAACAAGAATGACTTAACTCATAGGTGAGTTTGAAAGAGGATCAGGTATTGTCCGGTTCATTCCTTCTGTTTGCTGTGAGATCTGGCTGCGTGAATAGAGAACATGCTCTGGTCTGTGTTTAGTAATTTGTAAGCATACTAACTCTCTGATGATGTTTTTCAGTACAGCTTGTGACTACACAGCAAGTTTGCCAAAATTCTGAAAAGTAACATTAGCAATTGGTTATTTAAGCTCTGTTGTAGTGCACTGTGCTTGAGAAATATATGAGTTTAATCAGAAATAATATGACTATTATGTCCAAGGTGTTTTTTGAGGGGGGGGGGTAGACTTTAAAAAATAAGTCTCTTTTTCATAGAAGTTCGTAGCTGGATAATTGAACTATGTGAAGTTTTTCTGTTTGTTTTGGTTGAGGAATGGGGAAGGGAAGGTTGATTTTAAGTGGGGAAGCCCAGGTGAACAACTTTAGGACTTAGGTTTTTAGCAAGTAGGGATTTATGATCTTGGTGTATGAGGAAATCTAATTGCAACTTTGCCACACAGGTGACAGACATTTTATACAGCAAAGCTTTTTAAAATGTCAGGCTCAAAGGCACTCACAAAATAGCTTTGGCCCTCATTGGCCTTAGTAGATGAATGGCCATGTGTGGGTTGAAACCTTGACCTTGAAACCTCAAAGCATAGGGCAGACTGAAGTGAGAATCAGACCTTAGTAGCCTATGGTATGCAGAACAATTTTCTACCTTTTGTGTATTTTTAGGCAGGTCCACACGCCAGGACTTTAGTTTCACAATTGCTGCAGATTATTAGCCATGTTCAGTGTTTACATTCTCAAGGCATACTTAAGTATAAGATGCTAGCTAAGCTTTCCAAACCCCAATATTTGTATATTTCAAACTACTTTTCAGGAAGAGAGGAATTCTTGAATTTATGTTGCTTGCCAATGGGACTTTAATAATTTATCCCTACTATGTGGCCTTGGGCTGTCAGCCCTCTTAAAGCTGGGGTTCAAACATCCTAAAACATCACTGCCACAGGTTTCTAGTAGTCAAAACCATTTATAGATTAGCTTATGGAGAACTGACTCTACCTCTACATGTGCAGAGTGGCATGTGCCAGGGGTTTTAATCCAGCATCTTGAAGGGTTCAGGAATCTGGAGAAGGGCTGCTGTAAATTATTAAAGAGTCTAGAGATGAAATATATATTTGGAAGGCATTTTGGGGAGCCAGAGAAGACTCAGCTAAAGAAATCAAGTCCTCTTGTCTCTCTGGACCCCTTGCTTTTTATTAACACAAATTGTCCTAAAGCAAGGTAGATATACATATCAAAGGCAAGGTTTAGTATACAGAATCCATTGTCAGATTGAAGGAACTGCCTACAGTTGTTCATGTGTTTGGCCAGCAGGAGGCAATAACATGCAGATTGAAATGCCCTCAACTGTCTGGCAGCAAGCAATCATTTATGCATCTTTTCAGGTTTGGGGAAATGCCCTTAGCCATTTCCAACAGGCAATAATATGTATCGTTTAGCCCTTGCTGAAGGCTCAAGGTCCACCAACCTTTTGATGAACTTTGTGCATTTATGACCTGCTGGAATTAGCTTCTGGCAGCATGTACATACTAAAATGGTAGAAATTATTGTTAATCATATTTTAAGATTCTCCAATAAAGTCCATTCTGTGCCCATCATTTACACTTTCCCCACCTATAAATACATCTATCACACCTTCAAAAGTCTCATCCCATTATATCACCAACTTGAAATCCAAGATTTAATTATCTGTACTTGGAAAATTATAAGACACTGAAGAAAGAAATGGAAGCAGATACAAATAAGTGGAAGCATATATTGTGTTCATGGATAGCAAGAATTAGCATCATTAAAATGTCCATAGTGCCCTAAGCAATCAATAGATTCAACATAAGTCCTATCAAGATTCCAATGGTGTATTTCACAGAACTAGAACAAATATTCCAAGCATTTATATGGAACCACAAAAGACCTTGAATAGCCATAGCAATCTTGAGAAAGAAGAACATGTGGTGTTCTGATATCAAACTACTCTAGAAGGCCATAGTAAACAAAACAGCATGGGACTGACATAAAGGCAGACATATAGATCAATGGAACAGAATGGAGAGCCTAGAAATAAGCCCACACCTTTATAGTCAATTAATAGTTGACAGAGGAGGTGAAAACATACAGTGGGGTAAAGATAGTCTATTCAATAAAGGGTGTTGGGAAAATTGGACAGATAGATGCAAAAATAAAATAAAATTAGAATATATTCTTACACTATACAGAAGAATAAGCTCAAAATGGATTAAAGACTTTCATGATAGCCTGGCCAGTGACTGAGGGGTTGAACGTTGACCTATGAACCAAGAGGTCATGATTCAATTCCTGGTCAGGGAAGGTTGCAGGCTCCATTCCATCCCTGGTGTCGGGTGTGCAGGAGGCCTCGGATCAATGATTCTCTCTCATCATTGATGTTTCCATCTCTCTCTTCCTCTCCCTTCCTCTCTGAAACCAATAAAAATATATTTTAAACAAAGACTTACATGATACTAGTAGACAAAACCATAACAAATCTAGAAGGAAACACAGGCAGTAAAATCTCAGACATTTCTCCTAGCAATATTTTTTCTGACCTATCACCTCGGGCAAAGGAAACAAAAGAAAAAAATAAACATATGGGATTTTATCAAGTCAAAAAGTTTTTGTGCAGCAAAGTACACTAGCAACAAAATGAAAAGACAACCCACTGAATGGGAGAACATATTCTCCAATGATAAATCTGACAAGGGTTTAATATCCAAAATTTATAAATAACTTATACAACTCAACACCATTCATACTAAAACAGGAATGATTGATATAGATTCAGATGTGAAGACTTACACTATAAAACTGTAAGTCCTAGGAACACATCTGGGGCACACCACCTGGCTGTGTTAGCATCTGGGTGGGCACAGTGACCTGAAACTAATGCAGGTCCCAGCGTAATCTTTTTTCACTGTTTGGACAGCACAGCCTGATTTTATACCAGACATGGGTGTGGTAAAAGGTGGAAGCTTCCCAGGATCCTAGTGTTTAAGTCCTTTCCCCCCAGTTATATTTGAGGCTTTATTTCATTTTTTTCACCCACCCACCATCTATACACCCATTGGGGTTGTCCTTTTTAAAATTAATTAAGAAAATAAGTACATTATTTGTTAGTTCTCTCAAACCCCAACTTGAACCTCATTTACACATAACAATGCCTAGACTATAGTAGACTCTAAATAAACATTTGTGAATATGAAAGAATTCTGAATGCACAGTAAAATATGAAGACATATTTATCATTAGAGACATCAACCAGAAAGAATATCTGTGACCTAGAGGAGACATTCCTTCCAACATATGTCAAACCTTGTCCTTTGATTTTTCTCTAACATGAAAGTGTCATCTAAAACCTAATAACTCACTATACAAAACAAATTATATTATCAATGATAGACAAACCATGGTATATTTATATGAATCTATACTTACTTTTCAACACATATTCAGTAAAACCAAACCATATAATTAAGGATTATAACTGTATCTCAATATCAGGGCAAGATATTAAATTTAGCAAAGACTCCATTGCTTTTCTTTTGGCAACATTAACTGCTAATTATCACTTCAATACCTAACAATTGGAAGTCAGAGCAGCTTGAAAGTGAAAAATTGTGTTTCTGTCATAACAACAATAGAATGTTACCCTTGATTCAGCCTTCTATATCCTAAAAAAATGCACTAGTCTTTTTTTTCCCCTCTTTTAGGATAATCTCCAATAACAAAAACAGATATATATATAAAAATAACATTCAAACTAATCGATCAAAAATCAGTGGAAAAAATATCCTCAGGTGAGGCTTACCAACAACAACAGCAAAAGGGAGGAATACAGTGAAGGAAAGTGATGCTACCAGAAAATCCAGACAGAGTAAAGCTACTGCAATTGAATGTAAATCTTAATTCTAACTTTCTAACTAATCAAACAATATTTTCATTAAAAGAGAAAAATATTTGTCTGGCTCTGAGATTTTAATCTCTATGTTTCATAGAACTAATTTTCTTCTATGATATAAAGTAGAGTTCTGATTATTTTCATTGATTAAGTTAATCACCAGATCCCATAGGTCTAATTAAGATTAGGCAATCTCTGAAGTATATATTCATATACATCATAGGAGTTCTAACATTCTGTACCTCAGTATTTTCCAGTTCAGCAAAGCTACATAGAGTAGTCTCTACATGTGAAGAATGAGAAGGCAGGTTACCAAACCAAGCTGGACACGGTCAAGGAGTAAGTAACCTTTGCCCAGCCACACATATCCAGTCTAGTGCATTTCAGAAAATTCCTGCCAAGATAGGAGAAATAGCTGTGTGTTTTTTTCAAGATTGATTCTTCCACCTGTGTTCATAAACTCATTCCCCTCCCCCTTATTTCCACTAGTACCTTATTGCATCAGTAATTTCAACTCTTGTTTACATGTTGAGCCCCACCTTTTTAAAAAGCAAACACTTATTTGTTTCCCAATATGTATGAGCAGGCTCTCACGATACAAAAAAAAAAATTCTTTTTTTCATTTTCTCTTTCATCTCCTCTCCAGTTTTTACCACAACTTTCCCATTCGCTTCACTGCCAGTCCCTTGGGGTGAAGATAGAGATAAAAGAGCACACATTCTGTTACCACTTTCTTATTTTGCTAACACTTACTTATTTTTCCCATCAAGTAAGAGTTTATATTTCCTCTTCTGATCCTCTATCAATCCAAATGTACCTACCTACTGTGGCCCCCATAGATTTCTGACTCAGCATTTTCTTATTTTCATAATCATCTCTACCATCAGGTTTTAAAATTCTTAAGAGTAAAAATAATTACTCATTAAATATTACCACCACCCAACATGTAGTTCAGTGTTTCCTACAAGGTCAACACATCAAATACTTTGGGGGAAAAAGATTTTTATAAAAATATTTGTTCTGTATATATATTATATATGTTTACAACTGCTGAAATTCATACATAGGACACATTTTTGTAATTAGCACCAGATTGAGAGACAAAATATTGCCAACATACCAGAAGCTCCCTAATTCTATTTCCTTGCCATAAATTCACCTCTTCATGTGTAATAACTATTCAGACATTAACAACATAGGTTGTTTTCAACATATTTTATACCTTATAAAAATGGCAATATATTGTTTGTGCTCTTGTATCTGAATTTTTTTATTCAACATTTGTTTGTGAAATTCATTCACATTCATTTTATCATTTTCCCAAGACCATTAGAACTTTAATCTTTAAACATCATTTGCTCATTTCTCATCTTTCATGTAATTGTTATCATGCACAGTAGTTCTACATATATTTCAAGCTGCATGTGTTAGCTTTCTATACTGTGTATCAAACTGTCATGCACTTAATGGCTTCAAACAAAATATATGTATTATTTCACAATAACCAAGGGTCTGGTATTCAGGCATGCTTAACAGAGTCATCTGCTCAGTTTTGTAAGGCTGCAATCAAGGTCTCACATATATGGAGGCTCAAATGAGGAAGAACTCCACTTCCAAGCTCACTTAGGTTGAAGACAACATTTATTCCTTGTGCCAGAAGGACTGAAGGCCCCAGCTTCTTGCTGACTGGGGACTGGAGATCACTGTTAGCTCCTAGAGGACTCTCTAAGCCCCCAGAGCCTGACCACAGTTCTAGAGATTGGCTGCTGTTCTTTGTCACCTCATGGCTGCTTACTTCAGTAAGCCAATAAGGAGAGTCCCTAGAGCAAGTGTGCCAGGAAGGCAGAGTCTGACGTAACACAGCATGATCTTGAGAGTGACATCCCATATCTTTGCCATATTCTGTTGTTTACAAGTGAGTCAAAGATCCTGCTCCATAGCGGAGGGCATTTCCTAGTATATAGAAACATGGATACTAGAATATGAGGATTTTTAAGGGTCTCCTTAGGGTTTGACACATTCCAGAAGACAACAAATATTGTTTTACATACTCCATAGTCAATTTTATGTCCCCACAAAGTTATCCTTTCTGGTAATCTTCATTCCTTTCTGCATTTCCATATTTTTTGGTTTTGTTATTTTCCTTTAGGAGAATTACATTTTATTATTAATTTTAATAGTTTTATTTTGTTTCCAGTGCAGGTGTTTTTAGCTTATCAAAAAACTCTCTCTGTATTTGTCCAAAACTATTTATATTTATTCTCTATTTTAAGGTTTTATGTGGGTTTTTGTTTGGTTGTTTATTTGCTGTAACATTAAAAAGGGCAGCTATTTTCTTTCAGCTATTTAAAAATGTCATTTCACTACCTTCAGGCTTCCATTGTTTTGCCCAAAAAATCACCTTTAATTATGATCATTATTCCTTGGAATGTAATGTTTCTTTTTCATTGACTGCTTTTTAACTTTTACTGAATATATTTGTGTTCTGTTCTGTGTCCTCGTTACATTTACTCTTTTTGCTTCAGTTTGGGCATTTTAAATTCTACATTTATGTATCTGAGTGAAGGGAATGGAGTAATTTGTTTCTTAAAAGTTTTCTGGTTTTGTCTACATTTGCAGCTATTTTAAAATAGGAAAGTTATTTCCAAAAGTAAATTCCCTCAGAAAAGTTTTTTTTCATAAACCTCTAAAAATTAAATACTTTTAAAAGAAAAGTATTGATACAGACCTAGAATTTCTAAAGCAAAATATATTAAACGGCCAATATAAACTTTAAAAAATAATCATAATCAACAAGCAATCTCTGAATCTCCAATTTAAGTCAATTCTGAGATTGACTTAGAAAAAGTTTTTGTTTGGGGGCAGTAAAAAAATATCACAGTTTTCTAACAAAGTTTTTAAATGCCACTTAAAATATTTTCAATATTTGTAAACAAAACTGTTTGATTCCTAAAGAGCTTCTTCCTTCTTATGTTGAGTCTTAGGGTTGAATTGGAATATCCTGAAGCTATCTTCAAAAATCTTGAGGTGAGGACACATAATTCTATAGCACTACAAGGTATGCTATTAAAAGTCATTTTTAAGACTTTCATAACTTGCCATTTATAATTTTCTATTACACTGCCTTTCCCAAAAGAAAATAACTTGAGGAAAAAAATAACTTATCCTAAAAACTACATGCATAGTATAGAAGCAAGAAGTATTTTTGATTAATTGGTTAGGTAAACTCATTTAGTGAACTTGTCCCTTTAAAATATAGGCAATTTTCTGAAATTAACCAAATTTAGAAATAATAAAACATCCATTCATGAAATCATCAATCAGTCCTCTAAGGTTATTCTTTTTTTTAAAATATATTTTATTGATTTTTTTATAGAGAGGAAGGGAGAGGGGTAGAGAGTTAGAAACATTGATGAGAGGTAAACATCAACCAGCTGCCTCCTGCACACCCCTACTGGGGATGTGCCTGAAACCAAGGTACATGCCTTTGACTGGAATCGAAGCTGGGACCCTTGAGTTCACAGGCTGACACGCTATCCACTGAGCCAAACCAGTTAGGGCTCTAAGGTTATTCTTGTATAGTATTGTGAGATTAAACAAAAGTAGAATATTGGTGTATTGTTTTATAATAATAATAACAATAATAGAGATTGTCATTAATTAAAGGTCTGACATTTGTAGCAGAAGCATTATTTATATTATTCAATAAAATATTCATAATAAGCTTGGAGAATGAAGAGGAAAGTAAATTAATATTTTGTAACCATTGTGTCAGGCAGTATTCCAAGCACTTTAAAAATGTTACTTCTACTAATGTGCATACTAATGTGAATATGTTTAAAAGATAAGAAAATTAAATCTGAAAGTTATAGTACTAGTAAATATCAGTACATGGAAGTGCAATGACACATGATTTTAAATTCAAGCTCATTAACTCATATATTAAATATAACAATATAATATGTATTTTATTAGTTAAATGAAACAGATCAATCTTGTCAATCAAAAAACATATTTCTATTTAATCCAAAATGTGTATTAAGTACTTTCTGATAGTAAAATAATATTTAAGTTTTTGTGGGAAGTTTTAAAGATATATAATTTATAATTTCTGTTTTGTTTGGTTTTTTTACTTACAGTATTATTAAGGAGATAAGACAGAAATGTATGTATCTTTAATATTAGATATTTTAAATGCTTAAGAGTGAAGATAGTAAATTCTTTAGCATTGAAATGCAAGGCATATTTTTCTCATTGTTATAGAGAAAAGGAAGTTTTAGTTAATATGGGCTCAAAGTGAATCCATTTTTTTCTCTCAATATCACTTAATTTAGAACAAATTTCAAAATTCTAGAAACACTGGGAAAGTTTCTCAAAGTTTAATGATCCAAAAACCAGTACCAGACCTCTAGTAAGAATTCTTTGTTTTAAAAAACAATTATCTATACTAATAAAAGCCTAAGTGTTCCTCGCACGATGCCCTCATGTCATCACAAGATGGCAACCACAAGATGGCTGGCAGGGGAGGGCAGTTGGGGGCAAACAAGCCAGCAGGGGAGGGCAGTTGGGGGTGACCAGGCTTGCAGGGGAGAGCAGTTGGGGAGACCAGGCCTGCAGGGGAGGGCAGCTGGGGGCAACTAGGTCAGCAGGAGAGGGCAATTGGGGGCGATCAGGCCAGCAGGGGAGCGATTAGGTGTCGATCAGGCCATCAGGGGAGTGGTTAGGGGGTGATCAGGCTGGCAGGCAGAAGCTGTTAGAGGCAATCAGGCAGGCAAGCAGATGAGCAGTTAGGAGCCAGCAGTCCTGGATTGAGGGGGATGTCTGACTGCTGGTTTAGGCTTGGGCCCAAGCCTAAACCAGCAGTCAGACATCCCCAGAGGGGTCCCAGATTGGAGAAGGTGCAGGCCAGGCTGAGGGTCACCCCCTCCCCCATGAATGAATTTTGTGCACTGGGCCTCTAGTCCTATATAATAAAAGCCTAATATGCTAAGTGTCCAGTTGTCAGGTAAGCCTTTCAATCAGTCAAAGTGTAATATACTAATGATTTGCTAAGGCCACTCAACTGCTCGCTATGATGTGCACTGACCACCAGGAAGCAGATGCTCCAACTAGTAGGTTAACTTGCTGCTGGGGTCTGGCCAATCAGGACTGAGTGAGATGGGCCAAACAGGCCCTGGAGCCCTCCCACAGTCTCTCCCTGGCTGGCCAACCTCCCATGTCTCTCCCCAGCCTTAATCGTGCACCAGTGGGATCCCTCGACCTGGCCTGCACCCTCTCGCAATCTGGGACCCCGCAGGGGATTTTGGAGAGTCAGTTTTGGCCTGTTCCTGCAGGCCGAGGGACTCCACTGGTGCATGAATTCGTGCACCAGGCTTCTAGTAGTTACATAATAAGACACCATTTTCCCATTGATTGACAAACTCAGTAGTTCAAAGTCCATAGCATCATGTACTTGACTCTAACTTTCAGTCATCCAACAAATTTGAGCTTTTTAGTACCTATTTTTCAGGTGTTCAGCTCTTTCATTAATGTGAGACATTTAAACCTAAGTTATAGAAATTATTACTAATTATAGAATGGGCTGTTGACATTGATTAACAGATTCTGAAACTTGGATTTGCATACAGAATCGTTTTGGAGGAGTGTCTCAAGAACACCCTTGGGTAAAAGGAGAAGATAAACTGTAATACAGTCTCAAAAAGACCTCAGCCAATCCCAAAGAGATCTCTGAAGCTAGGATGGCCTTCAGGGACTAGCCTGAGAGTTGCTGTTCTCTTAATGGCAAGAATATGAGCATCTTAATCCTAAAGAGGAGATCAGAGTATCTCACCATAGCATCTACTACAGTTGTGAACATCTTTAACTAAATGTGAATTTCTGAAGAACTTGTGAAATTTAATAAATGCTATATTCCCTGAACTGTGATTTTCTGATATTGTAATGTTTCTGAAATTAGGATGCATTTTATAATCAACTAGAGACCTGGTGCATGAAAATGTGTGCACTCGGTGGCGGGGGGAGGTCCTCAGTATGGCCTGCACCCTCTCATGGTCTTGGAGCCCTCAGGGGATGTCCAACTGATGGCTTAGGCCTGCTCCCCAAAGAGCGGGCCTAAGCCACAATCTGGCCTCCCTCTGCGGGAATTGACCAGCAGGCCAATCAGGGGACAGCACCAGCCAATGAGTGGCTGGCCGCACCCCCCACCACCGCCCTGCCTCCGCTGGTGGCCTCCCTCTGCAGGAGGAGACAGCCAGTGCCATGCCGTTGCTGGTTGCCACCGCCCCCCCCCCATTGCCATCCACTCCCTCTGCTGGCTGGCACCCGCCTTGGCTGGCCTGGAGCTGCCCACTTGCCGGCCCCACCCACCACTGACTGGTAGTTCTGCCATTCAGTCAATTTGCATATTAAGCTTTTATTATATAGGATGAGTACCTTTAGGTTCTTTTTCTGAAAAGTTTTGAAACCAGTATTACACTTTATAAGAAATCCAACTATAAAATGGAGAAAATAAGAGTATGTATCAAATGGTGAAATTTAAGGTAATGTATCATACCTTCATAAGGATATACCTGGTTTTAAGAGTCCTCTTCTAATGTCTTCTAAGCAAGTAAGTATGTGACTAACATTCTACTGACAAATCCATGTAGAGATCTTTGACTAGGGTTTTGCTCTGTGGTTTTACTGAAAATCCTAAGGATTTGAATCCTATCTGAGTGACCTGGGATAACTATTTATTTTTATGTTAGAATATATATTTTATAAATTATTATCATCCACAAGTCTTTCTGTAACCTCCTATATCTCCATTTTATCTTCTCTTGCAAAATTTGAAAATCATTTTGTTTCTCCCCAATTACCAAACATAATTAGGTACCTATGGAATTTCCCTGGCTAGTAAATCACTGGGTTGTGTGGTCATTTCTTTTATTGAAAGAAATGTCTTAAAATAGAGGTAGTAGGGTTGATCATTTTCAACATCTTTCATGAAAGAACCTCTGTCAAAGCATGTTGGCTGACCAGTGAAGACTCCTTAAAGCCATAGATTTAGAAAGTGCACTTACAAATATTTGTATAAGAGAATTCTTTAGTGAAAGGTGCTACATATTTTTTCACATGGAATCAGATTAAAATATGATTAAAATTAGATTAAAATCTGATTTTTACACCTGAAATCAGAATATTTCCTTAAATTTAATTTTCTAACCTTTCATACAAGGTATTTCTAGGACCATACTTTTTTTATTTTAATAAACCCACCTCTAGAGAGCAAGTACTCTATGATCTCTACACACACATCCCTTGAACTTAATGGTATTAAATACTGACATGAGACATGGCTTTAGTAAGAAGATGCCAGTGAAGGATTGACTCCATTTCTATAATTTATAAATGGACAATCTTTACTTCTCTTCACAGAAAGCAAAGACTACATTCATTACCAAAAATACTAATAGCATAATATGTCACACTCACAAGTTCTAGTTTTAAATAATCATACATTTTCAATATTGGTAAATAAACAAAATCACTTGAATACATGAATATATCTTAAAGTGTATTTTTAAGTATTGATGTATCACTCACTATAAATTAAAAGGTTTTAAGGGTTTTGCCTCTTAAAAAAAAACACATGTGATCATATATGGTTGGTCTAATTCATCTCACTATGCTGAATTCTCTGCAGAATAAATGAGACAGTGCAAGACAAAAATGGTTGATTTAAGGTTACTGAGTAAAGATCTGTGTATGCCTTTGAGTGGATTCGCAGAAGAAACATTCATTTCTAGGGTTCATATCTGAATGTAAGCTTCTGGTTGACCTAAACATTGTACTAGACCAGTGGCTCACCATATAACCCCAAACGCTGAAAGCACATAAGCAACAGAGTGAACTTTGAGACTTAGAAAAATTGCAAGAAAAAATAATTTCTGATGAGGGAGGAAAAATAGGAGTCAAAAAATCTATGAAATATTTATGGGTTTTTGTTATGTATCATTTTAATAAGAATGCAAATATTGTGAATGCTTTCTACTCATACAGTACTGACATTTACCAAATAGAATTCTGTTATTTGACCTTCTTCTGTAAACATTGACATTGCACTCACATTTATAATAGATTTCTGTCTGTTTTACCACAGTTGAATGTTTCCACCGGGGATGTTATTAGTTATTATGGCTGAAAATGCACCTGCACCAGCTGTGCAAGTAAGTATAAAGAAGGCAGTAGCCCAAATCCCGGAGTCTCTTAACAGACCTTTGCTGCATTACTGCCATGGATCCAACATCTATCCTGAAATAGCAGGAAGAACACTTCTTCCATCACTTCATTTCCATAGAAATAAGGATCTGACTTCTACTCCTGCTTTCCCTATTAAGCAGTATCTACTGCCCCCTTCCTTGCTTTTACCCATTAGCTGTAGACAGCCTCATTTTGCATTGTAAAACTATTGAAAAAAGAGGATGAAGTCAATCGAGTCATAGAAATGTAGAAATGTTAAGAAAAAGATCAATACAAGCAAGTTTATTTGAAAGCACAAAGAGAATGGGGAAAAGCAAGTGCTTAATCTGTGGGGTTTTTTTAAAAGAACTATTGAATTGTTAACACAAATTGCATTACTGAGATGCATTCTGAGATGAGAAATTACTTTCCAAGTAAATTTTCTATTTAGAGTAAACTCTTTTAGTCATTATATTTTTAAAATAATTTGTTGGATGTTGCAGTTGGGGACAGACATCAGGTCAATTTCCAGTAAAAATAATAAGAACAGTGTATGCAGTAGCTAAAGCTGGAGAAAGAAAACACTAGCCCAAAATCTGAATTAAAATACATCTTTCATAACTTTGTCTCTAAATTGATAAAGATATTTAAAGACAATATGAGGTTTTTGTTATATTCAACTGGCATGACTTTTTAAATAAAATAATTGGCAGGAAGTTATTTTTAGTGTTATACATATAGTAGGTTTTATTGTATTTATATACTTTTGAATTTCAAACATAGAAATATCTGAACACTTATTATCCTGAGGCTTAGTTGCCTTGATTTTACCTCAATGACTATATTGACAACCTAATATAATTGTGTAGGGATGTAGACCCTACTTGAATTGGACTTATGCATCAGTACCATGTTTGTTATAGAGTAATTGAATGAGGAACCTGCCATATTACTACATAATAATTGGATATTTAATTATTGGAGGTAAAACAAAAATAGTAAAAACAAAAGATAAAAACTACATATAGTATTCCTGTGAATCAACAAGTGCAAAACCTAAGTAAATTTTGATCAAATATAGAAAAAAATAGAATGAAAGAAAAATAGTTTAACTCTCTTCACCAATTAATTTATCAAATATTAAGCCAAATTCAAAGCAGTTCTCTAGATTAAATTTGTGTAAGGGAAAATGTAAAGAATGAGAAAGAAATTATGATTGCTACAGCTTTGACAGAAATGGAGCTTCATATATTCTGTATATATAACAATAATTAAGTATATGAATATAATTCAACATAATATAGTTGCAATTAAAATTCTGCCACTATTTATGGTCTTGGGTAAAGCAAGCAATCATTGAGTAAGAACTAAATTAATCTTAGATCACTTTATATGTGCCACAGTAGTTGCCTCATTCACTTTGTTAATCAATGTATTCGCAAGTCAAAGTATCATTCTTTTTTTTCTTTATTGATTAAGATATTACATATGTGTTCCAAACGCTGCTCTCAACCCCCTTAGTGTCTGTGTCCATTGGTTATGGTTATATGCATTCTTATTATCTGAAAACTACTATGGATAATAAGTAGTTCCATGCTGCTTATAGCAGCAGAGGGGAAAAAAGTAGAAAACAAGGATATCAAGCCTAGATGACCAAGGTTGATAAGTATCCTGCATGCTATGTTTACTTATCTTCAAAACATTTACTAAAAATGTGACAAAGGAGTCAAGAGCATATGGTGGAGTTAAAACAGTCTCTTCAATAACTGTTGTTGGGAAAATTGGACAGATACATGCAAAAAAAATGAAACTAGACCACCAACTTACACCGTACACAAAAATAAACTCAAAATAGATAAAGGAGTTAAATGTAGTCAAGAAACCATAAAAATCTTAGAAGACTCCATAGGCAGCAAAATATCAGACATATGTTATAGCAATATCTTTATTAATACAGCTCATTGGATAATGGAAACTAAGGAGAAAATAAAAAATTGGACTACATTGAAATAAAAAGCTCCTGCACAGCAAAAGAAACCATCAACAAAACAACAAGAGAGCCCACTGCATGGGAGAACATATTTGCCAATGTTATCTCCAATAAAGGTTTAATCCCCAAAACTTATAGGGAACTCATACATCTTAACAAAAGGAAGATAAAAAATCCAATAAAAAAATGGGCAAAGGACCTAAGACACTTTCAAAAGATGACATACAGAAGGCCAAGAGACATATGAAAACATGCTCAAAGTCACTAATCATCTGAGAGATGCAAATCGAAACAACAATGGGGTACCATCTCACACCTGTCAGAATGGCTATCATCAACAAATCAACAAAGGACAAGTGTTGGTGAGGATGCAGAGAAAAAGGAACTCTCATGCACTGCTGGTGGGAATGCAGACTGGTCAGCCACTGTGGAGAACAGTATGGAGTTTCTTCAAAAAACTAATAATGGAACTCGCATTTGACCCAGTGATCCCACTTCTAGGAATATATCCCAAGAAATCAGAAACCCCAATCAGAAAGGATATATGAACCCCTATGTTCATAGCAGCACAATTTACAATAGCTAAGATTTGGAAACAGCCTAAGTGCCCATCAGCAGATGAGTGGATTACGAAACTATGGTACATCTACACAATGGAATACTATGCTGCTATAAAAAAGAAGGAACTCTTATTATTTGCAACAGCATGGATGGACCTGGAGAGCATTGTGCTAAGTGAAATAAGCCAGGTGGATAAAGATAAATATCATGTGATCTCACTCATTTGTGGAATATAATGAACAACATAAACTGATGAATAAAAATAGATCCAGAAATAGAAGCATCAAAAAGACTGTCCAACATCAAAGGAAAGGCAGGGGAAGGGGATTCAGAGATCAGCTAAAGGACTTGAATGCATGCATATAAGCATAACCTATGGACACAGACAGTAGGGGTGTGAGGACATGTGCTGGGGGTTAGGAAGGGCTAGGGAGAGATCAATGGGGGGAAAAGGAGACATATGTAATACTTTAAACAATAAAAAATTTTTTAAAAATTACTAAATAATTAGTGCAACCCAAAGCAGAACTGGATGCCTGAACCAGAAAGAAAAATGTCAAACAGCCCCAAATTTTAATCCAATTAAATTAAAGCCTTGTACCAATGTTCATTTAAAAAAATAATGGTTTAGTATTTTCAAAGAAGCTATACCAGACATTATAAGGTAGTCTTTCTTAAGAACAGGACAAATCATATTCCCACAAATTAGTGGCAATTCCTATTTTATAAAGTCAAGAATATTGTGGCTCCAACTATTGCTTAAGTATTTAGTTATATTACTGGATATTCTTTCAGAAGAATTTTCATTACAGTTACAATGAAATTATAAATAGATCTATTTTGTGTAGAAAACTAAAAGTCCACCAAATAGAATTAAACTACAGTTTTGTTTAGCATTAATATTACAATTAGCTTTTCATTAAAAATGTAATTTGCCATTACAGAAACAGCAATAAGAACAACAACATGATAGCTGCTTTGTTTGGAACATCTATTCTGTGACAAATTGAACAAACCATTAGAAAATGTCAAGTGTTACTTAATATTCACAACAGCCTTGAAGCAGATGTTAATTATTACACTGTATAGAAAACAAGAAAAGCGAATGGTGGGGAAATAATCTACTCTAGCTCAGTTACTCTGTGATGGAGTCCAAATTCAAAATCACATGTTGAATAAAGTGCATGGGATTTAGTTCAGGAGAAAAAAACAATATAGAATTTCCAGAGTTCTATACCTTGATTTTTCCATTCATTAAAATGATATGATCTTATCTAATAAAAGAGTAATATGCAAATTAACCATCATTCCGCTACACCCACAAGGCATGCCCACAAAGCCAATCAGGAGCAAATATGCAAATAAACCCAACCAAGATGGCTACAGCCACAGAGAGCAGGAGAGAGGCTTGGGTTTCCCTGGCAATGGAAGAAACCAAGCTTTCTGCCTGCCCTTGCTGGCCCAGGCCTCCACTCAAGGCTACAAAGTTTTAATGATTGAAGATACATAAATCCAAACAGAAATGGCTGCAGCCATGGAACTGGAGAGAGCAAGAGGCTAGGGTTGCTCCCGGCAATGGAGGAAGCCAAGCTTTCCACACACCCTGGCCTGCCCAGGCCTCTGCTTAAGGCTACAAAGTTTCAATTGTAGAAGATAAATAAACCCCAGATACCAGGGCCTCTGCTTGGGTCGCCAGGGGGCGTGGCCAGCCTGCAAATACCACAGGCCCCTTGCCCAGGCCATCCCATGCCCCAAGGGAACCCCCACCCTGATCCGGGACACCCTTCAGGGCAAACCAGCTGGTCCCCACCCGTGCACCAGGCCTCTATCCTATCTAATAAAAGAGTAATATGCAGATTGACCATCACTCCAACACACAAGATGGCTGCCCCCATGTGGTCAAAGATCCTGCCCCCACATGGACACAAAATGGCCACCACAAGATGGCCAGCAGGGGAGGGCAGTTGGGAAGGACCAGGCCTGCAAGGGAGGGCAGTTGGTGATCAAGCCTGCAGGGGAGGGCAGTTAGGGGTGACCAAGCCAGCAGAGGAAGGAAGTTGGGGGTGACCAGACCTGCAGGGAAAGGCATTTGGGAGGGACCCAGGCCTGCAGGAGAGAGCAGTTGGGGGAACCACGCCTGCAGAGGAGGGCAGTTAGGGGTGACCAGGCCTGCAGGGGATGGCAGTTAGGGGCAATCAGGCTGGCAGGGGAATGGTTAGGGAGTGATCAGGCTGGCAGGCAGAAGCAGTTAGGGGCAATCAGGAAGGCAGGCAGGTGAGCATTTGGGAGCCAGCAGTCCTGGATTGTGAGAGGATGTTCGACTACCCGTTTAGGCCCTATCCAACTGGGATCAGGCTTAAACGGGCAGTCGGACATCCCTCGAGGGGTCCCAGATTGGAGAGGGTGCAGGCTGGGCTGAGGGACACGCCCCCCATGCACGAATTTCATGCACCAGGCCTCTAGTTTATGATAAAACTGAAACTATACAATACATCAAAATCAATTTACCTAGTTTAAGGCAGAAGATAAAATGAACTAGAATCTTAACAATGCCCAAAATATCAATAAACCTATCCTTAGCAATATATAACTTAAGAATGCATTATTTTTAAATATTCAAGACTCTAATTTCATTAATGACATAAGACTTTTTGACTAGTTGATATCAAATGTCTTTTTAGATTTAACATTCTAAGTCTTATTATTTACTCTGAATTATCAAAGAAAAAGCCACTGATATAACCATGAAAAAGAGACTAAGGTCACCCTTCAGAGACTAGGGTCACCCTTTAAAGTCACCCAAAAGAGACTAGGTTACCCTCCTTGTAACCTATGTAATGAGACATAATTGAAGAATTTTCTCTTAATAATAACCTAGTTATTAATATGTAGCAATAACAATGTAATTAAGATATTGCTCTATATAGAGAGCAGAAATGGCAGATATAAGTTGTGAACATTTGAATAATACAGAGAATGAGAGAAGGGAATTTCTCTGGCTGGAACAAGTAGGTGAATTGAAGTAACATTTAGTGAAATGGTGAACTTTGGCGGGGAGTTTGGGGTGGTAAGTTTGAGAGGGACAAATGTTAGTTTTGTTTTGGACATGTACAACTTGATGAGATGTTAGGTACTAGATTTGGCACTTGGGTTGAATTATTCAATAAATGAAAGTAATGAATAAGAATATTTTTAAGGTTTTAAAATAAATAGAACGAGAGTCATAGAGGAATCAAATAGACTGTCCAACCTATGAAGGAAGGTGGGGATGAAGGGGTAAGAGATCAACCAAAGGGCTTGTATGCATGCATATGAGCATAACCAATGGACACAGATGGGGGGCGGTGAGGGCATATGCTGGGAATTGGGGGCAGCCAGGGAGAGGTCAATGGGAGAAAAAGGAGACTTATGTAACACATTAAACAATAAAGAATTTAAATAAAAAATATAAGTATCTATATCTAGATATATATACATATATCTATACATATACATATATATACATATCTAGATATAGATAGATATAGATGATACAGATATAGATATAGATATAGATATAGATATAGATATAGATATAGATATAGATATAGATATAGATGTATTGCCAAATTACCCTTTAAAGAGTTTGTCAATTTATCATGCCCACTGGCAATGTATGAGAGTGCCTATTTTTTCACACTGTTGCCAGGTGTTAATATTTAATATCTACAAACACCTTTGTCATTTTTACAAACTAAAACAAGAGGAGACCCTTCAAGGAAGAAGCATAATAGAAAGTCACTTTATAATGCTTAATCTGTGATGTAAATTTTATCCAAAGATGTCATTGATGGCTATAAAAGGGTGAAATAATTAATAAAATTTACAAATCATTAGAAAAGAAATAACGGTAGGCCAGTTCCAACATTGATGTTGCAAGTTTATGAAGTCGTTAATGATGGGGTGGTGATCATTCCCACCTTGCCATCCAACAGCTTGTGTGCTGTCTCTCTCCTCATGGTCACAAATTGGGCTCAATAAGTCCTAGGCTTCATGTACACACACCAAGTAAGGAAGAGACAGAATACCTTTCATTAAAAGTGAATGGAAGGTATTCTGTCTCTTTCTTACTTGATGTGTCTGGGAAAGCATGTATCTTGTTCAGATTCTAGAGTTTTGGAAAGAAGTCTTTTATCAAAGATGGAGCATGAGAGCATGGCTGTTGGGAGTAGCAACAGAAATATATTTTGTATTATTAAAAATGTTTTTTAATGAGAACACACACACATTTTTTACCAAAGCCTGCATATATATATAGTTAGTATATCCAAAACGTGTAGAACATACTACACTCCTCCTAAGAGACTCAAATTTTCATCTTATCAATAAGAAGCATCTGTTGTATTTCAGTTTCAACTTTGACTCTTGCAGAGAAATATGTTTCTAATATTTTACATAATGGCTCCTCTGAAAAAAAGGGTATACCAGTGAGAAATTTCCCACCCTTCTCATCCCCAAACTCGCTGGAAACAAACTGCTGTCCTCAAGACTTCCAAGAGTCTCACAATTAGGGATCCTGATAAACAGCTGTGTTTTAGATCTCCTTTCAGTATATCCCATACAATGTGTCCAGTTCCGTTTCTCATCTGAAGAAGGTTTTGCATGCAAGATGACACAGCATGTGCTTATTTTAAATGATGCCTTGGCTCAAGTCAAACGGAACTCCCTTCTATTATGCCTACTTAAAAGAAAAATGTCATTTGAAATCCCAAGATAAGGCAACAAATTGGCCATAATTCAACAATGTCTATGGTTTTATATGACATTTGGCACATTTTAAATCCTCAAGCAAAATTGGAGTTTCAAATTACTTGACTATCTTCCTGCATCATGAAAATTGCTTCAAAAGTCTTTCAGGCACTAATATATTTAGGATCCAATTACAGGCTTTCTGTAAACAAGTAATTTCCCTAAGTAGCTAATAAAGTTTTGTGCCTCCATTCATCTAACTGTTTTTGATAGATGGAAAAGAAAATACAAGTATTTCTAAGATTTTTTGTCCTGGCAATTGAGAGTTTTAGAAATTCTGTTTATTCTTTTGTAATATAAATTACAAACTGCTCTTGTTTGTTTTCATTGACAAAAAATTGTTTTCCAGATGTGACAACAAAACCAAAAAAAATTTAGATAACATGATTTAGATAATTAAGTAATTGAAATAAAACATCATTTAAAATAATAGATGTTGGTAAGTTGGATAAATACTACTCAAAGCTAACACATGTTTTATATTAGATGCCAAGTGGAGGAAGTACAATTTTATTCATAAAAAACTACATTTATATCACTTACTATTTATTTCAGCCTTCTCACAAAGTGATGCACTTGTGGGGTTTTTTGTAGTTATTGTTATATTAATATAAAATGAGTTTTGATGTTTCCCTAAAATAAGAGAGAATAAGGATAGAACTTTTTTAGGATTGTATAAGGGCTAAATAGGTAATGACCTATCTCTTTCAAGTTCTGAACCAGACACTGAAATAGTCTAATAAAAATGTCAGCTATACTATTATAAATAGCTGAGTGGCGGTCATGGTCATGACTTTTGATCTGTTAACAAAGTGCTTGGTAATACTTGGTAATACTGAAATAAAGTGCCTTTCTGCATCCTCTTCCCTGACTCTCTTTACTCAGAGTGGCCGTGCCTTTGCAAGACCTGAGACCCCAAGGCTCTTGACTAGCACAGGAAAAAAATTCAAAAAATGAGTCTGAGTGAGAGCAAAGAGAGTTTTATTCTAGTAAAGGGGGAGAAAAAAAAGAGAGAGGCCCGGACAGGGGTTCCTGGAGACAGGATCAGGGGTTGATGCCCCCTGCCCCTGCTGCCTGCATCTCTCTTTGCAAGTCTTACAGGGCACTGCTATGAAAGAAGCAAAAGCAGATGTCGGAGTGGATACAAGCTAACTCCTGAGTTGAGCATGTGGTCAGCCAGTTCTTGGGATTTTATATTTCCAAGGGTGGGTTGTTTCTGAACTTTGTGGAGCCAAATTCTGACTCCACTTTCTGGTTGGGAAGGGGTCTTGTCCCTAATATCGTCTATTCTGGAAGTCTTCTAGTGTCATTCCTCTCCACCTCTCTTCTACTTGTGATGTCAGTTGTCATTATAATCCTACTAGAGGCCCAGTGCGTGAAATTCGTGCAATCCAGGACCCCTCGAGGGATGTCCAACTGCTGGTTTAGGCCTGATCCCTGGCAGCTGGACATCCCTCTCACAGTCCTAGACCACTGGCTCCTAACCATTCACCTGCCTGCCAGCCTGGTCACCCCTCAACACCTCTGCCTGTGGCCTTATTGCCCTTAACTGTCCCCCCTGCTGGCCTGTTTGCCCCTAACTGCCCCCTCTGCCAGCCTAGTCACCCCTAACCACCTCTGCCTGCTGGCCTGGTCACCCCAAACTACCCCCGCACTGGCCTGGTCACCCCCAACTGCCCCCCCCTGCCAGCCTGGTCATCGCTCACTGCACCTCTGCTGGCCTGGTCACCCCATGCAGTCTGCTGTTCGGTCATTTGGTTGCCCCTCACTGCCCGCTCCCCCCCTCCCCCACTGACCTGGTCACCCACACAGCCTGCTGTTCATTCCACTAGTTGTTTCAGTTGTCATGGTCACTGCCTTTTTATATATAGAGATATAATAAAAGGTAATATGCAAATTGACTGGACAGCACTATGATGCCCACTGACCACCAGAGGACAGACGCTCAATGCAGGAGCTGCTCCCTGGTGGTCAGTGTGCTTCCACAGAGGTAGCCCCGCTCAGCCAGAAGCCGGGCTCACAGCTGGCAAGCCAAGTGCAGCAGCAGTGGCAGGAGCAGGTCGGGCTGAGGGATGCCCCCCCACCCCCCGCCCCTTGCATGAATTTCATGTACCCAGACTCTCATAATGGTATAATGAGCTTTGTGGTTGTTATCTAGTCAATTTTTCCTCTATGTTAGTCCTTTTTGTTGTTGACTTCTGCAACCATGGAAGGCGTTTAAGGAGTTTCCTGCCATAAACTATTTCTCTTTGATAATGCATGGAGGTGGGGGCTCTGTTGAGAGGATCTGTTGGCTTATTGGCCTGTGATGTCGTGTCCTACTTTCGTATTCCACTTGTCAGGAGTTTTTCCTAACTTCTTCCTATCCTGCCTTACTTCACTGGCTCAGTAGGACACCACTGGTCCCACATTGAAGGTCTCAGCCAATCACTTTAGCTTATTTCAGAGAGAAAAAATCAAACCAAACTGCACCGTCCCTGAAGGCAAGAAGATTAAAAAACAGAGGCATAGACAGAACTGTGTCATCTGCTCAAGTGCTCCCTAACTCACCCAGCAAAGAAGTCATTCACCCTCGAGGAGGAGTAACAGAGAAAAGGTGGGGTTGTTTGGGGTGAGTTCCTCAGTATGGTAACATGAAGTCAAGGAAATAGAGGGTTCCCCTCAAAGGATTAAGCCTCTGGAAATTGATCTGTCTGGGAATTGGGGGGGAGAGGGTAACCATATAGACTAGTATAACAGGAATCTGGATAACAATCCCAGTTATTAAAAACAATCAAAATAGAAGCAGATGGAATCAGAAGGCTATTCATAATAGCTACATTAGAAATAGGATGAGTTAGACTTGTATACAAAAGCAACTCTAAGGGAACGACTTTCAAGAAGATGAAACACTATAAAAAATAATATTTTATAAAATTATAAATAATTCCAATAAAAAATAGAGAAAATTCTGTATAGATTTTCCTTGCCTTGCCTAGCACATTTAATAATTTAAGCTTTGTCATCCAGTAGGTCTCATTCTGATATGAAGAGATTACACAGGATACTTCATCGTGAGATGAGTTTTATTTTTAATTACAAAAGTGATTGATAATCATTATAAAAATAATTAGAATGAAAAAAGGAAAAAAGTTAACTTTTTAAGTGCTTATTCTATACAAAGTTCTGATTTGCATATAACTAAACTAATCATCAGAATAGCTCAAGAAATACTATTAATATTACCATTTTTAATGAAGAGAATGAGGCACTAAAATTCACATATTGTGTAACTTGAGAAGCCTAGATTTTGAAGTCATGGACTCCAACTCTTAATATCTAAGAAAACCTGTCAAAAGCTAATAGCATCATAACTTCCACCACCTACATATAACAATCTTTAAGAGTTTGCTTTGGATTTTTGGAGAATTTTTTCCATATAAACATATACATAAATTTATGCATTTTATATAAAAAATTCCATTGTAATATAATGTTTTATAATCTTTTTCAGATTTAAACTTTGTCATCAATATTCTTTCATGTCATTATACTAGTAGATTGAATACTTTTAAGGACAAATTTTGAATTTATCTTAATTGTTTAACCAAATTTTATTATTGAACATTTAGTTTGTGTTCAAACTTTTACTCTCATACAAAATACAAAAATTAAAACTATGTACATGCATTGTTTTAGAGATATGCATCATTTATTTAAGACAAAAATTTAGTTTCTATTTTATGAATTTTGATATCCTTAATGACAGTTTACCAAAGAAACAATTTTTAGAATTTATAAGAAGTAGACAATAAGATTGCCTGCTTCACCACACTTATTTGATATGTTGGAATTTTTAAACAACAAACATCTCATTTTAGTTGGAACTTTTATTTATAAGACAATTTTAATACTATAACTTGATTGGTTCTGTTTTTTTCTAGTGAAATGTTTAATAAAGTATTTGACCTTTTTATAATGTGTTATATATATATACATATAAACATGTTTTATTAATATTTAAGAGAAATTTATATACTATGAATATTTTAAAGGTATAATATAAAAATCAAATACTATTCCAAATTCATTAATAGCATTTAAAAACTATTTACTTAAAGTTTTGCAATTTCTATGATTAAAAATTATTATAGGAAAAGATAGTCATGATTTGATTCTGGTTCCTATGGCACTTTAGGATAAAGACTGAAGGGCTGCTTTCCAGAAAATGGCATTCATATAGTCATCACATAGGAAAGGGACACCAATCACTCAATGCTCTAGGTAAGAATTTTCCTAAAGTTGAACAATATTATGACCTTTCTTAAACAGGGCTTTGTTATCCCCCAAATTATTTAATTATCTAGAAACATTTCTTCTATTATTTTATGGTTTAATTTTTCACAATTGAATTTTTAACTCACCTGGAATATTTGTTATTTGGAATATGGGATTTATTTTTATACTGTAAGTAGACATTTAAGAGATTTTCTCAAAAAGTGAGTGAGTTGTTCCAGCATTGTTTTCAAATAATACATTTTTTAATCTTTGATGTCAAATATTAACAATTCTCAAAATTAAAATTTGACATATATTAAATAGTACTAAGTTTAGGTCCATTCATCTCATTCATGGATTATTTATCTTTATGGAAGTATCACTTGTTCTGATTATAATGACTTTCTAATGTGAATTTTATCTAGTAAGATGATATAGCTCCCTTCTCCTATCCATTACGCAGCCAGATGTTATTATAAATATGAAAAAAAATGAATAAAACCTTCTTTCAATTTCTGCAATGTTATTCTGCAGAATTAAGATGGAATCATTTGGTTAAAGTGCAAAGTATATGGCTTCATGTTTAATTTGTACTTGATCAATCAATCATTTAGTAAATAGCTATCGATTACTTTCTCTTTTCCAGGAACCATTCAGTGGTTTCAGGATATATAACTAGACAATTGGTAATGGGCTGTGCCTTTATGGAGTTTTCAGGCTATTAGGGATAGCATACCTGAAACAAATCATGACAAATATGATGTGTTAAAAATGAAATGTGAGGGATGTTTTACCCACAGAAGGTGGGAGTAGCAATCTTCAGAGTCAGGGCGAGCCTCCATGAGGAGGGGATGTTCACATAGAATGTCAGTACACTTTAGTTAATAAACGTAGTAGAAGAAAGAAGCAAATTTGGTAAAAACAAACAAACAAACATATATTTATTTGTATATTTGCTTATTTTCTACCTTCTCAAGTTAGAGTGTAAACTCCACACAGGCATTGCCTTGTTTGATTCATCAGTGTATGTCTGGCATAGAAGGAAGAAGAGGAAAAGGGGGAGAAAAAGGGAGGACAAGAAAGGAAATGTCATGTTTCAAATGAGGACATTTGTTGTAGAATTTAAATGTCTATTGTGTCTGGCACACAAAAAGCAATAAGAGAAGCAGATTAAAAATTAAAGGCCATCCTCAAGAATGAATTTAAAGCTATTAGCACTGGGAAAAGACAGAAATATTAGAAAGGGAAGTGATAATTAGGGAATTTTCTCTTTAAAAGATGATTCTGGCCCTAGCTGGTTTGGCTCAGTGAATAAAGTGTTGGCCCATGGACTGAAGGGTCCCATGTTCAATTCTAGTCAAAGGCACATACCTTTGTTGCAGGCTCAATCCCAGGTCCTGATCAGGGCATGTGAGGGAGGCAACCATTCTCTTTGTCTCTCACATCCATGTTTCTCTCTGTGTGTCTCTCCTCTTCATTTCCACTCTCACTAAAAATCAATGAAAAATATCCTCAGGTGAGGATTAACCAAAAGTAAGTAAATAAATAAAAGATCATTCTGGCTGCAGTCATGAGTATGGTTTTGACTGACTTGTCATAAGAGACAATACAGGAACTGTTTACTGGGATTAGAATAGTAGCAGTGGTCATCAAAGAAATGGACAGAATAAGAATTCATGCAGGCTGTAGAAAAGCAGGATTTCATTCCAAGTTTCATAGCTTGAGAACTGGGATAAATTGAGAAGTGAAGAAGTTGACAATTAAATTGCTGGACCTATAAGTGTGGAGTATCCATGGCATATCTAGGTAGACATACCAAACCTGAATCTACTTGCATTTAAATTAAGAACATCTTTGATAATGTGTTGATCTTCACTTTTTAAATTTTCTTTGTTAGTGGCATAAAAGATGAGTTAAGATAGACTTATCAAATTTTCAGATGATAAGCATTTAAGACCAGTTAATTAGATAGAAAATGAAAATATTATATTTTGTACATGATTGATGTAAATGTTATATCAGATAACTCCTTAGCACTTGCTGTGAATTACCAAGTGCTCAGTAAATGTCAAATTTTAATAGCATGATAATATTTTCAGGTGAAAAAAAATTGTGACAGCACTGAGTACTGTATGTCAGGTAATAGAAATATCTATACACATGAAGTTGTTTCAAAAAGCAAATTCAACTACAGAATGGAGAAGTCGTGGAATCAGACATAGCAGTTTGTGAGAAAAAGTTCCAGAAATTTCAGTTGACTAATAATAATTCAATCTGAGTCCACAATGCATAGTATTGAAGATAAGTGACAGATTGTCTTCAAAATTTAGTATTCTACACAGGATTGCATTCAGACTACAGTCAATACTCAGAAAATTTTTATATGAGTAAGGCTTGAAAGAATTATTATTTTGCTTGGGAAAAAAATGAAGGAAATTAAAAAAAACACATGAGAAATAGTTACTAACTTAATCAGCTTTTCTAGAAAACAAGATAATACTAATTGTGTAAAATTTTAACAAAATCTTTTTTAAGAGAATCACTTATTCACTATAAAAATTAAACCCATGAAACCTCTCCAAGAAGTAAGCTTTCTGTTATTACCATATGTGAATGAGGGTTAACTTCCCTTTGCTGGAATGTGGCCAGAAACTGAAGACTATTATCAAAAAAATTATAAAATGACATCAATGATGCACTAAAATAATGCATATCAAACTATAATTCTAGAGTTGTACATTAGCACATGATTAACTGTACATAGATTTTTACAGGCTAATTGTAACATTGGATATTTGACTCAAGATGAATTTTGGAAGTTACATTTAGTTTAGTGTACAGGGACACAGACAATAGTGCTGCCAAGGCCTGGGGTGGGGCAGAAGCCAGGTGGAGGGGGCAAGAAAAGGGGGGGGGCAATTTGGGATATCTGTAATACTATCAACAATAAAAATAAATTTAAAAGAAATCACATTTAGTTTCTCACAATTTGCTTAAAGCATATTTGTGATATTAGAGTGATTGTATATCTAAGAACTAGAGATCAAAATAGCATATATTGATTCAGATTATTGAAGTTCTGGGATCAGAAGGTGTTGAATTCTGTCTTATTACTTAGATTCTGCATTTTATGATTTAAGGGCCTGTGATTATGAGCCCTCCAAATAAATAATCAAGAAGAAAGATTTAAAAGTATCATTACAGCCCTGGGATAGAATGAAGAAACTGAAGCACAGAATCATATAGATTTTAAAATACAAAAAATTCTAGCCTTTATCTGGTCTATTTTCATTGGAGGGAAGAATTAAATCTCTAGAAAATAAACAACAAAAATGTTTACCCAACAAATTAGTAATGTGAAATTATCTTAATAATAATGTAAAAAGTAGCTGATTGTAACATTGGGTATTTTATTCAAGGTGAAATTTGAACATTTGGAAGACTTTTAACTTTCAAGTATAATATAGTTACCAAGGCTAAGTTCCATGTATGAACTAATTTATGTCTCATCACAGCCATTCTTTGGGGTAAAATTAAGAAACTGAAGAACAGAAATACTGTCACTAGTCCCATGTCACACAGTAAGTAAATGCCTCAACCGGGATTTGATTTCAGTCAATGTGGTTTTAGAATTTTTATTTTTAACATATTATTTAATTATTTTAAAGGAATTGTTTTAAAACTGTGCATGTCAAATTTTAAAGGATAAAACAGGTTAAATACATTTAAAGGACAATGCTATTGATTATTACCACAAATAATGAAGAAAAAAATTGAGACAAAATATATGGCCCTCTATAATATAACAAGAAATATCTCACTTGTTTTTTTAAAGGTGTTAGTGACAAAGAGAGTCTTGCCCTACACACTCCTTAGAATTTCCTTGAAAATAGTTTAAAGGGAGGTTTGAGATAATTTCAAAATGCAGGCCTTTCTCCACCTTTTATAGCCAGATATTTAAATAACCTTTATCTCATCTAAAGCTGGATGCATGTCACAAAACTTAGCTATTTGGTAAAATTATATCCTTGCCATTTTCCTTGACCTTCCACCAGATGGAAAGCATCAACTCTAGTAATTTTGCCTTGGAAATCCTAATGTTTGTTGTCTTATTAGAGAGGAAATAGCATATTGTTACATCTTTTCCAACAGTGTCCTTATTATTAAATCAATGATGCCATTTTCCATAAAACCGGTTCCATGAGAACATAACAATCTCATCAATTAAACAGGCCCAACTCATCTGGTAAACTTTCTTACACATCAAATGGGGCCAGATGCTTTAATACTGGTACTGGGCCACAATGTTATTTTGACCATATTATTTATATTGCATTCATTCATCCAGTTCTTTTCCTAAATAAATATCCTTATTTTATTAGCCTTAGCACAATTAAAAAGGCTCCTGGTAATTTAATAATGATTTTTCCAAAAGGAAGTTAAATATTCAAATCAGATCCGAATCACGGAAACAGACAGGGGCCACCTAGGAGTAACAAGATGCCTGTCATCTTGGCAGACTCGACAGTATGATTTCTTACAGACCAAAAATCGCTATCGGTGGCTTGAGAAAAGCAAGGCACTTTACCTTTATGGAAGCATAACATGTTTTTCTTGATGAAACTCATAAGTTTTTAACTCTTACCCAGATACTGTGTCCCATAAATTAGAGGTTTAACTAGTAACAAACCAACCTGGGAATATACCCATGAATTTGAGGTTGTCTGCTTTTATATGAATAAAATTTGGGACATCTATAGATGACAAAGGAGAGAGAGTTTCATTGTATACAACACATAAAACATACACATATCACCACCACACCCATCACCACCATCATAACCATGGCTTTAAAGCAGGGGTGGGGAACATTTTATCTGCCAAGGGCTATTTGAATATTTATATCATTTGAGGACCTTACAAAATTATCAACTTAAAAATTAGCCTGCTATATTTGGTCAAACTTTCATTAACTCATCCCTAATGCCTTGGACGAGACAGACTAAATGATTATGTAGGTCTCATATGGCCCCCGGGTGGGACATTCCCCACCCCTGCTTTGACTCTTCCGAGTTAAAAACAGAATAATCATATAATCATAAGGGTGACCATTTGGTTAGCATTTTTAAGGACCATGTTTAGGACTTATACACTTTTCTGTATTTGATCTTAAAATAGAATATATATATATATATATATATATATATATTCACATATTCCCAGCTAAGATGATGTAAGTACTGTAAGAATGTGTGACCCAAGCACTGTTATAAATAAATGTACAGTTGTTAAAGAAGTTTTCTTTTACCCTTTGCATTGTGTAACCTTAACACAGTCCAAATGACAAAATCACATTTTTCTACATACTAGTAGTAGGACTATATTACTAATATATTCATCCTTGTAAAAACCCAGTCCTGATTAGTTATATATATGAAATTAAAACTTTCAAAGTGATCAAATGAGCCACTTTCTGAGGAGTTTCAGCACTAGCAAACCAAGGCATGAATTGATTTACTATTATTAGCTAAAATTTAGTGAGCGCTTATGTTTAGGAATTTTGCTCAATATTTTATGTTACTATATCATGTAGTTTTACCTTAGGGATATTATTGTGCCCATTTTAGTGAGTTAGCACAGTACCTGAATACTGCGTAACAAAAAGAAGCATGTTATCTTTCTAGAATCTGGAAAATCTTTATTTTTATTAAGCGATATAAAATTAATGATGCCAAAATGGTAGAAAATAATTGAATTTTTAGTAGTGTAGCAATAATTATAGCTCAAAATATTTTGAAGATTATTATGGAATGAAGCAACACATTCTGAATATGTAAGCAATGTAAAAGCTGAGCTGTATTAAGCATAATGGGTAGAATTTGTATAATTAAAAGAATAAAAGGAATTCATTCCAAAGTAGGGGTCATGTGTAACAAAGCACAGAGGCTATCATCCATGTTGAATGTATGAAAATAAAGTCCAAAAAGGGGCAAGTGGATTACATTGGCTAATATCAATAAATAGGATTAAATAGATAAAAGAGAAAACTAATACCATCCTCTAGATCACTGAATGTTTGGAATTTAGATTTTATAAAAAATACCATCCTATCTAATAAAAGAGAAACATGCAAATTGACCGTACCTCAGCTATGCCCACAAGCCAATCAGGAGCAAGTATGCAAATCAACCCAACCAAGATGGCAGTTAATTTGCATATCCAGGTGCAGAGTGAAGACTGAAGATAGCGTAGAAGGAAGCCAAGTGCTGCAGAAGGGAGCAAAGCTGCGGAGAAGCAAGCAAGTGAGGCAGGGGAGAAGGGAGGGAAGCAGGCGGGGCAGGGGAGAAGGGAGGGAAGCAGACCACTGCAGGAAGCCCTATTGCAGGAATCTTCCTGCAACTGGCCTCTAGTTGATAATAAAGGTACATAACAGGTAAAACTATCTTGATCTATTCAAATAAAAACTGAATAATAATCAACTATTTAAAGTCCCCTTTATGTTAAAAAATAAATATTTCACTCTACTTGATTCCAATATCTGACTACATGTAGGTTACCTGTTAGAGGATATTTTTGCTAGAAGTGAAGAGGGAATAGGGGGGAATCCAAGATGGCGGCATAGGTAAACACCTAAACTGCTGCCTCCGACAACAATTTAAACTGCAACTAAAAGATAAAACGTCTATCACCCAGAACCACGGGAAAGCTGGCTGAGTGGAAGTTCTACAACTAGAAGGAAAGAGAAAAGAGCATTGAGACGTGCACGAGCGTTGAAAAGCTGAGGTACGGAGGCGCGGGATCCGGGCTGGCGGCGGGCAACTGGGTGCGTTGCTTTTTTCAACCCGAAGGGAGACAAGCCCCCGACTACTCTGAAATCCAGTCTCTGGGGAGACGCGGGGGACCCAAACTCCTACGGGGAGAAGCTGGACTGTCTGCCAGTGAGAGTGGCTTGCTAGCAGAGCTGCGCGCAGGAATAATTGTTTACGGCACTGGGGCACAGGATTCCAGGACACGGTCGGGACACAGAGCGGGCTTACTAGCAGCCATTGCTGTTTGCCACGCCCTAACCTAGTGACGCCCTGAGACCCCGCCCCACACAACCTACAAACCCACCCAAGCTCCAAGCAGCTCAATTAGCATAAGAAAGCCTGCCCTATTGCAGCTTAACCTAGAAAACTTGCAGCCCGGGTCAGACAGCTCCAAAACCTCCAAACCCCAAGCAAAGAGGAGAAAACTGCAGCTCTCACTGTAGCTCCTGCTGAGTGGCCTCAGACAGTAGCTGACCTGCACCCCATTGGAGATCCAGAAGCCAGTGTACCTAGTGGTCAGTGTGAGACAACAGATTTCAACTCCTCACATCCATAAGTGACACATTCAAGAGGCAGACTCAGTGAGCACCAAAGCCCCACTGAAACAAGTCCTGCCCCATAAGCGCAGCACTTCTTCCATTATAGACACAGGGAGTGCTCACAGCTAATTGGCCTGGAGGTCAATTCCTCCCAGCGTACCAACTGCAATTCAGGCTTAACTACACCAAGACTTTGCACTCAGCCCACAAAGGGGTGTACCAAGAGCATCCACATCAGGTGATTGGGGAGGCTGAGCTACTGCCCCCTATAGGTCACCTACCACACAAAGCCACTCCATCAACACAGGGAAGAAGCCAAAATGCAGAAACAAAGAAACATGTCACGAATGAAAGAAACGGAGGAAAGCAAACTACTGGATGACATAGAGTTCAGAATCACATTTATAAGGTTACTCAAGAATCTTCTAAAAACTGCCGAGAAACTTGATGACACTTCTGAGGAGCTTAGTGAGACCTTCAAGGACCTTAATGAGAATGCCAAAAAAATGGAAAAGGACCAGTCAGAAATGAAGCATACACTGTCTGAAATAAAGAATATACAGAAACTCAACTGTAGATCAACATACCCCAAGAATCAAACCAAAGATCTGAAATATGTGGAAACAAAAAACATCCAACCAGAAAAACAAAAAGAAAAAAGAATCCAAAAATATGAAGATAATGTAAGGAGCCTCTGGGACAACTTTAAGTGAAACAACATCCGAATTTTTGGGGTGCCAGAAGAAGGGAGAGAGCAAAATATTGAAAACCTATTAGAAGAAATAATGACAGAAAACTTTCCATACCTGGTGAAAGAAATAGACTTACAAGTTCAGGAAGCGCACAGAACCCCATACAAGAGGAACCCAAAGAGGACCACACCAAGACACATCATAATTAAAATGCCAAGGGCAAAAGACAAAGAGAGAATATTAAAAGCAGCAAGAGAAAAACAGTTAATTACCTACAAGGGAGTACCCATACGACTGTCAGCTGATTTCTCAGCAGAAACTATGCAGGCCAGAAGGGAGTGGCAAGAAATATTCAAAGTGATGAACAGCAAGAACCTACAACCAAGATTACTCTACCCAGCAAAGCTATCATTCAGAGTTGAAGGTCAGATAAAGAGCTTCACAGACAAGAAAAAGCTAAAGGAGTTCATCGCCACCAAACCAGGATTACATGAAATGCTGAAGGGTATTCTTTAAGAAGAAGAAGAAGAAGAAAAAGGTAAAGATAAAAATTATGAACAACAAAATGACATCAAATACATACCTACCAACAAGTGAATCTAAAAATCAAGTGAATAAAAAATCTGAAGAACAGAATGGACTGGTGAATATAATAGAATCAGGGACATAGAAAGGGAGTGGACTGACGATTCTCAGGGGAAGCAAGTGTGAGGGTTGCGGGAAGAAATTGGACAAAAATCTTACTCCTATGGATGAAGACAGTGGCGGGGGTAAGGGCATGGGGTGGGGTGGGGAATCAGGTGGAGGGGAGCTATGGGGGGAAAAAAAGTGGAACACCTGTAATAATCTGAACAATAAAGATTTAATTAAGAAAAAAAAAAAGGGAATAGGAGTAAGGTGGAATTGGGAGTAGGCTACAGATACAGAGTTTCAGTGTATGTAAAAATATATCAATGCCCTGGCTTGTGTGCTCAATGGTTAGAGTGTTGGACTAAAGGATCTTGGGTTCAATTCTTGGTCAAGGGCATGTACCTGGGTTGCAGGTTCAGTCCCTGGCCCCAGTCAGGGAGCATGCGAGAGGCAACCAGTACATGTGTCTCTCTTACATGGATGATTCTCTCTCTCTGAGTCTCTCTCTCTCTCTCTGAGTCTCTCTCTCTATGAGTCTCTCTTTCTCTGAGTCCCCCCCCCTCTCTTTCTCTCCCCACCCTCCAACACACACACCTCCCACTCTCTCAAAAAACAAATGGGAAAAAATCCTCTGATGAGGATTAGCAAACAAACAAACTTAAAACATATCAGTGATAGAAGAAGGGATTGAGGATATAGCCAGAGCCCAGATGGGAAAGTATTGAAAGGGAAACAGGACTAAAGAAAATATTTCAGAAGTTTCTGGATGATGCATAATGTTAATGCTCTAGGTTGTGCTCAGAGAGAAACTAAGGTGATATGATCTACATTATGCTTCAAGACCTCAGGAGGTGAAATACTGTGCAGACTGGAACGCGAAGTTGGTAGCGGCCGTGAGGGACAGGAGAAGAACATCTGTATTCAGATTGCAGGTGTTCTGTGCTGAATACCTACGTATCTTTAATAAGCAAAGAAAAACACAGGCTTCTCATCTGAAGAATAGTTAAATAGACAAATGATCAAGTCAAGATTAGTAAATAAATTTTCAACCTTTGATTGTTGATTTGATTTCAAAGGTATCAGTCTTTAACATGAATGGTGAAGTAAGCTAAAATCAATGTTGGAATAAAGCCCAAAATAGAGAGAAACGTCTTTAGAAGTACTTATAAAACTCAAAATATCTTCCTCAGTGTTTTGTTTTTTAATTGAGTTTAATGAAAATTTTCAGGGAACAACAAATAGTATTCAATTGGTCCATTCTTTGAACATCATCCAACTTTCCTATAGACACGGCTTATGAAAACTAAAACAACCTTCGAAATATGTTTGTCTTTTTATCTATTTTTTAAAATATCTGTTTGATCCAGATATTCTTGCTAAAAGCAAAGTGAATGTTTCAAATTATAACTGTCAACCTCATGGGATTTTTCAAAGGCTTTTGTATTTGGAGAACATCTTATTCTCATTTGTCTGGCCTGGAAGAATAATCGGGCTTACTTTGATCCACAATATGTGTGACCAAATTTAAATGTATTGACTACCATTAGCCTTGAGAATATAATGTGATTTTTTTCATGTAATTCTCTCAAGGTATTCTCAACCCATAGAATTTTTCATATATAATTATAAGAGATTTTATAACTTGACATAATTTGGAGGGAAAGCTCTTTTAACACATTTAGTTTTTATTATTTTTAGGAAACCATTTCAAATTTTTATTTTCTCATTCTTTTTTTTAATCCTCACCTGAGGATTTTTTCCCATTGATTTTTAGAGAGAGTGGAAGGGAGAGGGAGAGACAGAGAGAAACATCGATGTGAGAGAGACACATCAGTTGGTTGCCTCCTACATGCCTCTGACCAAAGCCAGGAGTCTGCAACGGAGGTAATTGCCCTTGACCGGAATCGAACCTGGGATCCTTCAGTCTGTAAGCCGACATTCTATCCACTGAGCCAAACTGGCTAGGGCTGATTTTATCATTTAATTATTTTCAATGAGCAAGATATATCTATAATAAATTGTTTTTAAAATGGTTTATTTTCTTAGTTTTGCATGTGGTGTGAGTGCATATTTAACTCATTAAGTTGAAAAATATATACAAATGATTTTCTTTTGCACTTATTTTGTTTCAATGAAATAAATATAGTTTAATGAAGCAATTATCACTTGTCAATAAATGACATTGCATTTGATCACATATGGGTATACATGCTCAATATTTTTACAGAACACTACTTTTATAAAGATAATAAATGTCAGCTGGCCAGTGTGGCTCAGTGTTGAGTGTCAACCCATGAACCAGGAGGTCATGGTTCAGTCCAGGTCAGGGCACATGCCCAGGTTGTGGACTGGATCCCCAGTAGAGGCTGTACAGGAAGCAGCCAATCAATGATTCTCTCTCATCATTGATGTTTCTATCCTTCTCTCCATTTCCCTTCCTCTCTCTGAAATCAATAAAAACATATTTTTAAAAAGATAATAAATGTTTTTGCTAATAAGCCATTAGCTTTTATAAAATAAATAATACATAACAACATTATTGATTAAAGTGATTGTATTAGTTATTGTTTATTGATATTTACTGAACTTTAGTCTTTAGCTTGGTAAACTATTTTTTCAGAATCGTACTTTCACAAGTTTCCAAGAATTTATATCATAAGAATAACTGCAAAGGTGATGAAATACAGATTCTGTATATATCAATAATATGAATGGATTGACTCACTAGTTTTTAGAAGAGATGGAAAAACAGCAGGTAGATAAGATGAAATTGTCCTCTTTCACTCTTGTACATTTCTGTATCCTAAGGGTACTACACATTATTGGACTTTAATCCAGATTTTTCTATTTTCAGCATGAAAAAGAAAATGTTTTTTCTTCCTTCCTAATGCCTTCAAATAACAAATTTAAATGATCAAGAATTATTAAAACAACTGTTGTATAATAGAAAAGCTACAACATAACAAATAATTTCAGCTCCCCCATACTAGACCTGGCATCTTTATGAACCAGTTTCTTTGTTTGAAAAGTGGAAATATTACCTAAATTATAGAGTTATTTGTCATTTATTCTATGTTGTATGATAAATAATGAGTTTAACTTCAAAAACAATACATTTATTATCTCACCATTTTAATGGTCTAAGGGTCTGGGAATGACTCATCTGGCTGGGTCCATTGCTCAGAGTCTCACAGGATTGCAATCACGATGTTGGCTGGTAATGGGTTCTCACCTAAAGCTTGAGATTCTCTTCCAAGGTTGTGTGATTTGGGACAGAATTCATGTCTTTGAGGCTACAGGACATATAGAAGCTTAGTTCTTCAAAGCCAACAGGAAACTGTTTCTCTTCAGGAAGAACCTAGTATCTCTTTCATTAATTGTCAGGCCCAACCAGGTAAATCTCCCTTTTGATTACCTCAAACTCAAGTGATTTGGCATCTTAATTACCTCTGCAAAACACCACTACCTCATAACATAATTTAATCACAGGTGTGAGTCTTATCTCACATTCAAAGCAAGGAGACTCTATTTGGTGTATACACCAGGGGATGGGAATCAGAGCTTTGTTAGAGTTCTGCCTAACACAGTTATCTGCCTACAACCAGATATTTTGGTTCTTTCATTTCTGTATATCTCATAAGATTTCATTGGCCTGCCTCTTTGGAGTTAGCTCATAACTATTTTATTTTCTTTGACCAATGCAATGGGGAGAAGTGATATGCATTACATGCATGGAGAAGCTTTAGCAGTAATGGAAACATGGCTGTGATGAAACACCTGCAGCCTATATCACCAAGTGACTATGTTATGCAGATTCCCTGCTCACCCCAGAGGGACAGGTATGTAACTAAGAAACAGTTATTGCTTTAAAACACTGACATTTGTGGGATTCTTTGTTACTGCAACATAAGCAATACAGAGTAAATAATTAGCTATACTAATAAAAGAGAAACATGCAAATTGACCATCACTCCAGTCAATCAGGAGTGAGTATGCAAATTAACCCAACAAAGATGGTGGCGGCCACGGAGCTGGAGCGAGCAGGAGGCTTGCATTGCCCCTGGCGACAGAGGAAGCCAAGCTTCCAGCCCACATTGGCAGCGGCTGAAGGAGGGGCTGGAAGCCTGGGTCACCAGGATTGACCCAGGTTTCCAGCCTGCCCTGGCCATGGCTGAAGGAGAGGCTGGGTGCCTGGGTCACCGGGAAGCATGGCCAGCCTGAAAACGGCCCTCAGCCCCTTACCCAGACTGGCCACACCCCCATGGGTTGAGAGTTTCCATGGGGGTGTGAATCCCCACTGAGGGACTTGGACAGCCTGAAAATGGCCCTCAGCCCCTCACCCAGGCTGACCACGCACCCCCAGCAAGGACCCTCACCCGATGGGGGCGTGCCTGGCCTGCAAACCACCATAGGCCCCTCACCCAGGCTTCCCCACACCCTAAGAGAACCCCCACCGTGATCCGGGACACCCTTCAGGGCAAACCAGCCAGCCCCCACCTGTGCACCAGGCCTCTATCTATACTAATAAAAGGGTAATATGCTAATTAGACTGGAAGACCTTCCAGGAGACCTTCTGGATGTTCTTCTGAACAAAGCCATGGTGGTGGGGCTGAGGTAGAGGCAGTTAGAGGCCAAGAGGGGAGGGTGGTTGTGGGTGATCAGGCCAGGATGGGACGGCAGTTGTGAGTGATCAGGCCATCAGTGGGGGTCAGTTGGGGGTGATCAGGAGAGCAGGGGGGCAGTTGGGGGCGAGCAGGCCAGTGGGGAGGGCAGGTGAGGGTGTGCAGGCCAGTGGGGAGGGGTTAGTTGGGGGCAAGCAGGCAGGCAGGGGGGGGCATTTGGGGACGAGAAGGCCAGTGAGGGGGGGACAGTTGGGGGCGAGCATGCTGGCAGTCCGAGTGGTTAGGGCAATTAGGCAGGCAGGCAGGTGAGCAGTTAGGAGCCAGCAGTCCCAAATTGTGAAAGGGATGTCCAACTGTTGGTTTAGGCCTGATCCCTGTAAACTAGCAGTAGGACATCCTTCAAGGGGTCCCAGATTGAAGAGGGTGCAGACCAGGCCAAGGGACACTCCTCCACCCCCCTGTGTGCATGAATTTCATGCAACAGGCCACTAGTAGCAAAGATAAAAGAACTAACGTTAACCAATATTGGAGGTAAAATAATTATTTCAACATCATTTTACCCCCCAAAAAAACCTGATCTATATCTATATCTACATCTATCCATATCTACATATTCTGAGTAGCAGCTCTTTGAATTGCTTCCTTAGTTCACTATGTATTTTCTCAACTCAGAAGGCCAAGACTGTTAGAACTGTAGGTAAGTCTCAGTCCTCAGCCAACATGCTGGGGTGGAGAGGTCTAAGTAGTTCTATATGAACCAAATAGAGAACTCATAACAGATGTGATCAGTGGCTGTGCTGTATGGCACAGGTGCTATGGGAGTTCAGAGATGGCAGTATGATCTGGTTCCGTAAAGGGAGGCTTCATGGAGAAACTGGGAATTGTGAAGGAAGTAGAAATTTAGATTAGTAGGAAGGAGAAGGGCTTTTTCTAGTGGTGCAATAGTCATACAGGCTTAATCCAGGAACCATCTTAATTAGAATAAAAATTCTTGTCCTATTTCACCACATCTCTTCTCTCTCAGCTATACATGCATATGTTCAATTGTTAATCATCTGGTGTCTCTATTTATTTCCAAAATTACAAACTTGCAATGGTTGGAAAAGATGCAGCATGTGTAACTACTTTTTGAAGGATCATACAGTGTTTGCTTAAATAATCTATACTAATAAAAGGGTAATATGCTAATTAGACCAGGAGACCTTCCGGATGTTCTTCTAGACAAAGCCATGGTGGCAGGGCTAAGGCAGAGACGGTTAGGGGCGATTAGGCCAAGAAGGGAGGACAGTTGGGGGCAAGCAGGCTGGCGAGTGGGCAGTTGGGGGCAAGCAAGCCGGGGCGGGGGGGCAGGTGGGGGTGAGCAGGCTGACAGGCAGAGTGGTTAAGGGTGATCAACCAGGCAGGAAGGTGAGCGGTTAGGAGCCAGCGGTCCTAGATTGCGAGAGGGATGTCCAACTGCCAGTACCTATGGGATCGGGCCTAAACCAGCAGTCAGAAATCCCCCAAGGGGTCCCAGATTGGAGAGGGTGCAGGCTGGGCTGAGGGACACCCCCCGCCCAGTGCACGAATTTTGTGCACCAGGCCACTAATCGTTTATAAAATTGTAACCTAAACACAGAAAAGTATGTGCATCACAGGTGTGTAGGTCTAGCAATTTTCACTGAATGAGCACACATCATGTCCGTTGTGCAGATAAAGAAATTAGCCTCACGTATGCTCCCTACTTTTCGTTACTTCCTTTACCAGTAACAATGATCCTCACTTCCAAAATAATGATTAATTTTACTTAATTATAAACTCTATATAAGCTGAATCAGTATTTATTCTTCAGTGTCTCTTTTCTTTGGCTCAAAGTTTAGTTTGTAAAATGCAGGCATATTGTTGCATGAGGCAGTAGTCAGTCTTTTTATTGACATAGAGTATTCATTGTATAAATATATCAAATTTGATTACCAGACACTATTGATGGGTTTTGAGCTTCTTTCCTGTCTTTGGCCATTGAGAATATGAATATTCTTTTAAATTCTTTTGATGTATATTTGTACTCATATCTGTTGGAAGTATGATTAGCAGCAAAATTGCTAGAATAGGGTCTACATATGGTCAGATTTAGTCTATAGTGTTACTTTTCCTAAGTGTTTGTGCCCTTTTTAATTGCCACCTGCTGTAGTTCAGAATTCTATTCATTTCATTCAATTCTATGTCATTCAATATATTGGTCAATAGGTGTGCTCTTGAGCACATCAGCTTCCCCTCCTCCCTCAGCTATAACATCGAAGAAGCTATTAAGTTTCTGACACACTGTAGCAAGAACAGCTCGGGATTTTGTGATATTGACAGCCAATAGCATTGATCTGAACTTTATTATCTGATCAATTTACCTCCTGGGCTCCAATATTTTATTCTAAAGAACTCACTATCTTCTCATATTTCTTCGTTCTTTGTCCAGACAGCATCGTGTAAATTCTATATATCTTCCAGGATCAACTTTACAAATAAAAGTTTCTTTCTTTTGCCTGATCAATCTTTTTAATTTTCTTAGCCTTTAAGAAACACTCACAGGTTTTCAAAAGGACTTACTTTTTAATGATAATCTTTTGACTAGATTTTGTCAAAGAGCTCAATTCCAAAGTCCCACCCATCCATTGCACTAGGAAACACCACATTTCTTTGCTCTGGAGAGAAGTAAAACTGATAATCATCCATATCCTCCTAGCCAGTGCTCCACTCAGATGGTCACCCTCCTTGTTCAGAATTTGGATTCACTTACAATTTAGTCCCTTTCTCTACTCTTTCTCCTCAGACTATGGAAGTAAAAGTGTTCCTGTGAGTGCTTTAATCTGATGAAACATGCTTGAGGTGAGAACAGGCCTTTTGTGAAGTGAACTTCACTTCCACTCTCAAGTGATCTTTCTTCCTAATTACAAAAACTATACAGATATTTTTCATCCAGAATTGTCACAGAACTGCCTGGATCTGCAGATAGACTCCTTCCATCACATCTACCACAGTGATGTGCCCATGACAGATGTATCCAGCAGTTTATACTTCAAGAGGTGACATCTACATATCCTGAATAGGCTCTGAGATTAATCAGCTATTCCTCTTTGCCTGGGTAGATGAGGACAGGTGTGGACTTGGCAGTCCTGAGGCCAGTTAAAGATCTCTCTGTACATCTAATCCAAGAAAACTTGAACTCTTTTGCATAATGTAGTGAAATGACAGTGGATTTCATAGTTATCCCTTACATCTGCTCATTCTCTCTACAGTCCATGCACCTTAACTGACTCTTCTTCAAATATGTCTTGGCTTTTATTGGCCCTTTGTTCTTCTGTATGAATTGTAGAGTCAGCATATCAAGTTCTTGCCTGCCAGGCAATTGCCATTGCTAGATATGAGACAGTCAGCCAGACATACGGGAGCCAAAACAGATTTTCCTGATGGCAGGGTTTCTCTGGAGTTGAAACATTTTATCTAAACTATTGAACTTGATGGTCACTTTATTTCTTGTGACAGCTTTGGCCGCCAGTTCAGCTATAGCCCTTGGCACCCAACACACTGCGTTTAAATGAGGAACAGGGGCCTCCAAGAATATTTTTTCCAACAAATCAACCTCTCTTTGAAATAAACTTCTTTTTGGAGAACTTTGTGGCTGGGAAACCCTTCTGCTGCCAACCTGCTCCTTTAAAGGCCTCGGGAAACAAATGAAATATCTCTGAAGCTTTGCTGGGTATTTTGGGGGAGAGGGGGACACGGCACTTTTCTTGCCAAAATACCTCCTTTTGCACTTGGAACAGACATCTCAGCAGTCTCTTTGGAGGAGAGAAGCTAGCTAACTCCAGAGCCAACCCACTCACTCAAGTCTAGCAGAGAGTGACCTGTTAAAAAATTCCGAAGAAATAGTACACACCCATGAACAGAACAGTTAAACTATCTTTCAGAAGCCCATAGCCCTGCAAAAGTGGAGTATGTCCCTTCATGGCCAACAACCATCTTAATAAAGCAGTTGTGGAAACAAAACCATTCTGTATAATAAAAGGCTAATATGCAAATTGACCAAACGGTGGAGCGACCAGTTGCTATGATGCACACTGACCACCAGAGGGCAGACACTCAATGCAGGAGCAGCCCCCTGGTGGTCAGGGCACCAGGCTCACTGCTGACAAGCTGAGCACAGCAGCAGTGGCGGGAGTCGGTGGTGGAAGTCTTTCCCCGCCTCCATGGCAACGCTAAGGATACCTTCAGTTGGACATCCTCTGAGGGGTCCTGGACTGCAAGAGAGTGCAGGCCAGGCTGAAGGACCCCCCACCCCCAAACCCTCACCAGTGCATGAATTTCGTGCACTGGGCCTCTAGTAGTACCATAAAATTGCAGATATAAAAAGGGTGTGCTGGGAAAATCTTAGACAAAAAGGTGTTCTCTTTTATCCTACCCCATAGCCTCCACTATTTACACATGGATGGCATGCATAGTGGCCAATATTTGAGGAGAGAAAAAGACTGCCTTAGTAATTCCCTATTAGTTATAGGAGCAGGGAAAACATAGGGGCCTCTGTAAAAGTTGAACTCTGTTAGAAAAAGTGATATTCTGAAACTCATGTAAATCAAACTCTTCTGCAACTGAGCTAACACAGAGGTTGTGATCCAGGTATCTGGCAAGCTACCCAAGGGGAAAAGAAGCGAGCTACCATTACCTTCCAATCCTGTCATTCCTCAGTGCTGTTTAAAACTCTAGCCATGAAGTAAACAAAAAAACGAAAAAGAAAGAAGAAAAAAAAATCTAGTCGTAAATGAATTCTTCTCTGTTTCCGCCTAGAAGTATGTAGTTTTATTACAACTCTTATATTTAAATCTACTATCCATCTTGTATTATTTTTGTGTGTACATTGTAAAACAGCAATCAATGTGTATGTGTATGTGTATGTATACATATATATGTGTATATGTATATAGCATAAAGCAACAGTAAATAGAATATTAGCAAAACAAATTTAAAAATTATATTTAATATAATATATATTTCCATACACACACATACATATTTTCCCATATGCATAGCTACTTAACACAGAACAGTTTATTGAAAAGGCCATCTGTCCTTTGAAATGTACCATTGCAGTGGTACATTTGTAAAATAACTATATATGTAGATTTTTTGCTTGAATCTCTCTTCTTTGGTTTATTTGGCTATTCTTTTGTGAATATCTTATTCACTGTTGTTTTATAATAATTCTTGATATTTCTGGAAGAACTTCTTCAGGTGTCTCTCAGATTTCTGTATGTTTTGCAAGCAGAGAAACTGATTTCCTTTATTCTGGCTTAACTTTTCAAGGCTGTTTGTAAAGTAAACAGTCTTAGAAGATAAGAGACACTGTCATTTTCCAGAGCAAAGGGAAACTTGGCTTAGAGCCTCAGCAGGTTGTATGTATCTCTGGAGCAAAAAGCAAGAATGATGACCGTCTGCTATAAAAGAGTCAGGTTCTGTAAGCTCCCGATTCACCTCCCAGATTGCAACCTGAATGTGATGGTGTCATCCTGATCTTTTTGTATCTCCCTGTGGGAAGTGAGGTTTAGGGAATTGCTCTGAATCTTCTGTTGTTGTGAATAACAATGTCTTGACCCAAGGCTAGATGCTTGTGTGATTTTCTTATGAATGATGCTGGTCTAATGTGTTAGTTTTTATTCTTTCATTAGACTTTATCATAACTCCTGGCCAAAGGTGAAGTTTAAATCCTCTAAGTCATACTGCTTTCCAGTGAAGTGCATAGAAGCAAACCATAAAGCGTCACCCAAATGAGTAAAAAAGGGAGATATCACTAAGTCTACAAACAGAGTCTAACCTCATATTTTGAGCTATGTCCTAGAAATATAAATTTTATAGTGCAATTTTAAGCAAATTGAAGCCAGTCTAACATCGCAGATCTCATATGTCCTATACATTGATTTTTTTTCTTTTAAATTAGCACAAAGTTTAGCACAATACTCTGAAAGAATAATATCTAAGCAATTCATTTTCAGAAATCAAGAAGTAATTGGTATAATTTACATGAAATTATAAGAAATTACCCTGGCCAGGTGGGTCAGTTGGTTGGAGCATCATCCCATACATCTGGTCAGGGCACATACCTAGATTGTCGATTGGATCCAGGATCAGGGTTCCTATGAGAGGCAACTGGTTGCTGTCTCTCTCTGTCCTCTCTCCTCCTCCTACCACTGCCCTGTTCCTATCTCTAAATTCAATAAAAACATGTCCTCTGGTGAGGATTAAGAAAGAAGAGATTAAATGGAAAAGATTCATACTTGTTAAATTCACCCAATGGAAACACTATATGGTCCTTTTTTATTAATATCACTAGAGGCCCAGTGCATGAAGATTCACACTACGGATGGGGGGTCCCTCAGCCTGGCCTGCCCCGTCTCACAGTCTGGGAGCACTCAGGTGCAGGAGGTGACCTGGCAATCAGGGGAAAGTGGTGCCCCATCACACCTCTGCTGCTGCCACTGCCGGCAGTGCAAGCCTCATCCGGCCCTGGTTACCTGAGCCTTGGGTGGCCCTGGGCGGCTGGGCAGCCCCCATCGGCAGCTTGCTGCGTCTTGGGCGTCAGCTGGGCAGCCACCATCAAGCCTTGCCTAGACCTCGGGCTGGCCCTGGGTGGCTGGGCAACCGCCATCAAGGCTTGCCTATACCTCAGGCTGGCTCTGGGTGACTGGGGGGCTGAGGGGACTGGGGAACTCTGGAGGCAGGCGTGCAGAGCAGCTGATCCACCTGGGGGCGGGCCCAGCGGTGCTGCGCACCTGCTGCCCTGGCAGGGCTGAGGGGATCTTGTGACTATGGGCACTGCCATCTTTGAGGGTGTGGCAATCAATTAGCATATTCCCTCCTTATTGTCTGTGGGCGCCACCATCTTTGTGAGAGCATGAGGTCAACTAGCATATTCCCTCTTTATTAGATCGGATTTTATCTTCTTTTTCTGTAGTTGGAGACTGCCCTATCCATCTTATCTAGATAAAAAATGCCAACAGATTCAAAAAGCTAAAAAATCTCAGGACTTAATATTACATTTAAAAGACAAAATGTTTCAAAGTAATTAATTAATTGTGGCCTCATGTCAGAGAAAAATTCCATATGATAAAGTCCAGAGAACTGATACAAAAAAATCTAATAATTAAAGCAATTAGTGGTGTGCCTACTTCCTATTGATTTAACTTATTAGGAAACAGCGATTAGTATTCACCACTTCATAGACCCTGCCCCCACACACCACTAAACCAAAATGTTCTCGCATTTTTTGTTTCATGCTAGATCTTGACATCCTTTTGAATTTATTTTACATACTTGGGGAACATGAATGCAACTTCATGCTTTTATCCTTTTATAAGACATTCATTATGTGCATTAACTGACAGCTGTGAAATTATCTGCCACTTGTCTTAAATAAAAGCAAGAAAATTCAAAATAGATGTGCATTCTGTACTTAAGCAAATTTCACAGAATCCCCTTTAATTCAAATTTCTCTAGACACTTCTTTTAAAATATGCTTTAAATACAGTGAATATGTTCAGTCATTACTATGTATTGAGTGTCTGATGGTTTTGAAAGCTCAAAAGGCATTCTACATTTTCCTCACTTGTTTTTAGTGTAACAGGGTTTGGCAGCTCTATATGAGTTTTTGCTTCTTTAAAAAAAATCTTCATCTGTATTGCATTTCATTGAATAGTAATGTTCTTTAAAATTCTTTAGTATTCATTTTGCCATTTATGTGAAAATTGTCCAAAAAGAAATCACTAGTGAGCACAACATTTGCAGCCATTGAAGCTGGCACCATTTCCTAAAGACCTTTTTTAGGGGACAAATGTGAAAAAAATAGCTAGTGGGACAATTAGGTTTCCCTTGGGGAAAACAATCTGGAAAAAATAGAGATGTTCATTTCTAGACACAGGCCTTTGTTCTGCTTTTCAGAAAGATGGAGATATGATTAGGTCAAAATTTTTAAAAAGCAAAGTGTTCAAATGAGAAAAAGTGAAAAGCCATGTATCCTGGAAATTCAACTGTGGAGCTCCCATCCTCTTTTCACTATTATTACGTTTTTATAGCAGTTAATTGCAGTGAACAAAGTAACAGCTGCTGTATAGAATAAGAGAATATTCAACCCTTAGTTTCAATTGCTTGGACAAAAACATCATTTGGATCATGCTCACATGCTTTACCAAAGTAATACTCACTTTCATATTTAAAATATAGATATCAGATATAAATGGATAAATAGATAAACAATAGGTTGATCACTCAGTAATTAAATCAGCATACAGCTTTATTTGACATTCATGCTTTTTAATTTGACTTCACTTATTTTAATTTCTAGGTTTATATTTATCTACATAAAAATGTAGGTGATGACCAAATCATACTATCTACACTAATAAAAGAGAAACATGCATATTAACCATCACTCAGCTACACCCCAAGCCATGCCCACCAGCCAATCAGGAGCAAGTATGCAAATTAACCCAACCAAGATGGCAGCTGGCCATGGAGCTCGAGCAAGCAGGAGGCTTGGGTTGCCCTGGCAATGGAGAAAGCCAAGCTTCCCGCCTACCCTGGTTGGGCCCTGGCCTCCACTCAAGGCTAAAAAGTTTCAATTATAGGAGATAAATAAATCCTTGATACTTGATTCCAGTGGGCCCTGGCCTCCGCTCAAGGAGGTGCTGAAAAAAAAAAAAAAGGCAAAAGAAAAAAAGGAGGGGCTGGGACCTTGGGTCGCCAGGGGGTGATCAGGCCAGGATGAGATGGCAGGGGCCTTTGGGTGTAAGTATACCAGCAGGGGGGCCAGTTGGGGGTGAGCAGGTTAGTGGGGAGGGAAGGTGGAGGCAAGCAGGCCAGCAGGGGAGACAGTTGGGGGTGAGCAGGCTGGTGAGGGGGCAGTGGGGGCGAGCAGGCCAGCAGGCAGAGTGGTTAGGGGCAATAAGGCAGGCTGGCAGTCAGGTGAGCGGCTGGAGACAGCAGTCCTGGATTATGAGAGGGATGTCCGACTGCTGGTTTAGGCCCGATCCCTGTAAATTGGCAATAGGACATCCTTCAAGGAGTCCCAGATTGGAGAGGGTGCAGACCGGGCTGAGGAACACGCCCCCCCCCACCCCCACCCCCCTGTGCACGAATTTTGTGCACCAGGCCGCTAGTTTAATATATTGTGCTTCTAAGATTTTCTTGGAAAGTGTAGGTCTGCCCTGGATAATCTGTCTGCTGGAACAGTAACTTAAGTCACTACAGTATACTGAATCTCTTCAGCATTTGTGTGTTTGTGTGTGTTGACTAAGTGTTAGTGGATATGTTCTATACTTATTATTATCACCATCATTAATGTGGGGAAAACATGGACAAAATCCCAGAGACAAATATAAAAATATAACTACAGTAGTGCAACAAAACAGGTGTATATTTCAGTGAGATCATATGGTAATGGGATATAAAATTCTTGGAGAAATCATGGATTGTTTTTAAATGAAAGGATCAATTTAAGTGACATTTGAAAAATGATTAACTGTTAATTAAGTTAGGTATTTGCAATTCCAGTAAAAACTCTATCAGTATTATTCATGAGGTTTGACAAGCTGCTTCCATATTTTATTTGGAAAAACAAAGTACAGAAAGAGTCATGTTAATTTTGGGGGAGAGGAGGAGTAAGGTGGAGAAATTTTCCTATATTATTTTAAGATAAATAATGAAAAATAAGATATTAGCTAATGAAGAGATAATTAGATCAATGGAACTAACTAGAGAATGCAGAAGGGAACTTATGTTTATAAAGTGATGAAATCTGATACAGAGGCATTACAGATCAGTGTGAAGAGATGGGCTATATAGCAAATGCTTCAAGTACAATTGATAATGATGATGGAACAAGGATCCATAACAGATGTCATATATATTAAAACTTTAATTTTAACAATTTATCCAGCTGAGTGTGGTTCAGTGATTGAGTGTCCACCCAGGAACCCAGAGGTCACAGGTTCGATTCCTGGTCAGGGCACATGCCAGGGTTACTGGCTTCATTCCCAGTAGGGGGTATGCAGGAGGCAGCAGATCCATGATTATCTATCACCATTGATGTGTCTATCTCTATCTCTTTCTCCTTTCCTCTCTCTGAAATAAATAAAAATATATTTTTAAAAGATTTTAACTAATTTTAAATTTAGGAAGAAAATATAATAAACTGTCTTTACAAAATTGGAGAAATCTTAAATGAGCCATAAAAAAACACAAACTTTAAAGAAAAATATTGATAAATTTGATTACATTTTAGTTTCCAACCATTTATATTCATAGAAATACATCAGAAAGTTAAAATGTAATTTCAGATTCAGAAATATTTACAGGAGTTTTTATCCATAATATATTTTAAAAATTTTAAACTTAATGCAAAGAAAGTCAGTCCAATATTCTAGTAAGCAAATATTTGATTAGACATTTTATAGAAGAGAATAATAAACATATAAAAATGAGGTCAAAATTTCTACTATCAAGAGAATCTAACTAAAATCTAGCAAAAAGATGCAGAAAAATGGCATCTCTTTTATTCTGCTAAGGAAATGTAAATTGGTATAAGTACTTTAGACAGCACTATGATGATTCCTAGAAAAACTGAAGATGCACATACAATGCATGCTATGCAACTATACATATATACATGAGAGGATTAAAAGTAAAAAGATAGAAAAATATTTCATGAAAATTGGAGGGTTGGGGAAGGGGGTTGGAAGGTGGAGAAGCAATACTTATACCAAACAAAATAGACTTTAAAACAAAAGCTACAAAGAGATAATAATGGACCCAGAAAGTCCATCTCTGAGTAGTAATCCAAAGAAACCCAGACAGTAATTCAAAAAGACATATGCATGTATATGTTCATTGAAACTTAGTTACTATAGCCAAACTATGGGAGCAACCTAAATGTTCATCAGTAGACAAATGGTTAAAGAGGTGGTACAGGTAATATGACTCAGCCATAAAAAAAATGAAATCTTGCCATCTGAATTAAGTCAGAAAAGGAAAGATACATGCCCGATGATTTCACTTATATGTGGAATCTAAACAACAAACTAAACAAACAAAATAGAAAGAAACTCATAAATACAGCTGATAGGTATGTTGGGGGATGGGAGAAAAGAGGGAAGAGTAATTGAGAAGTACATATCAGTAGTTACAAATTAATCATGGGGACATAGAGTATAGCATAGGGAATATAGTCAATAATCCTATATAATAAAGGGATAATATGCAAATTAGTGGTCACACCCTCACACACAAGATGGCCTTCCCTATGTTGTCACAAGTTGGCCACCCTCATGACATTATAAGATGGCCACCACAAGATGGCCAGCAGGGGAAGGCAGTTAGGGGCGACTGGGCCAGCGGAGGGGCTGGTGGTGGGCAGTTAGGGGCAACTAGGTCGGTAGTGGAGGGCAGTTGGGGGTGATCAGGCCTGCAGGGGAGGGTAGCTGGGGGTGAACAGGCCAGCAGGGGAGCAGTTAGGTATCGATCAGGCTGGCAGGCAGAAGTGGTTAGGGGTGATCAGGCAGGCAGGCAGGAGAACGGTTAGGAGGCAGCAGTCCTGGATTGTGAGAGAGATGTCCGACTGCCGATTTAGGCCCGATCCCACAGAGAATGGGCCTAAACAGGCAGTTGGACATCCCCCAAGGGGTCCCAGATTGGAGAGGGTGCAGGCTGGGCTTAGAGACAACCCCCCCCTCAGTGCATGAATTTCGTGCACTGGGCCTCTAGTATTGTTATAACTATGTATGGTGTCAGATGGGTACTAGATTTATCAAGGTATTCCCTTCATAAGTTATATAATGTCTAATCATTATGTTATACTCCTGAAACTAATATCGTATTAAATGTTAACTGTAATTGAAAAGTAAAATAAATTATTTTTTACAAAAATAAAAATGTTAGTGTGCTAAGCGTTTTTTTATAAAGCAACACAGTGAACAAAATAATTGTCTTCCTCATCTTATTTAAGTATTAATATTGATTTTTATTTAAAAACTAGGGGCCCAGTGCAGGAATTTGTGCACCTTAAAAGGAACCGTGGGCCGTGAGGCTGTGGTGGGCAGAAGGGCGGGTCTCAGCCTATCCTCCAAGCCCCAACCTGGCCCCTCCAGACATGGCCCCCAGTCCCCTGTCTGCTGGCAGCCTCACTCCCACTGCTGCCGCTCCTATGTGCTGATGGTGCTGGCCCTGCTCACACACTCTGACGATGTGGAGCAATTGGAGCTGGTGCCAACAGTGGGTGTGAGCAGGGCCAGCGCTGTCAGCAGGAGCAAGCAGGCAGGTCCCGGCAGCAGGTGGGAACTATGGCACGCAGAAGCAAAGAATTTCCAGTAACCACCAGAGGCTCGCCCCAATGACAGCGACCAGCGCCCCACCGTGGCCTGGTGCCCAGCTCACCTGCTCCACCATCCCTGCACAGCCGATGCCCACCATGTTTCATATGCATTCTCTGGTGGTCAGGGCATGCCATAGCAACCAGTTGTTCGGTTGTTTGGTTGTTCAGTTGTTCCACAGTTCAGTCTATTTGTATATTAGCCTTTTATTATATAGGATATGAGAAAGGGTAGTTTATAGATCAACTGTAAAAACCAGATTTTTCATTCCACATTGTTTATTTCTACAATTTAATAAAGGTAACTTCCTTAATTGGACTAAATGTTCTTCATAGACAGGAACTAGGTTTTTTATATTTTTTCTTCCAATATTACTATTTAGGATATTCTGCATAAATTATTAGGTGCTAAAGATGTTGTATGTTGACAAAATTTCTTTTTTTGTTTTTAATATATTTTATTGATTTTTTACAGAGAGGAAGGGAGAGGGATAGAGAGCTAGAAACATCGATGGGAGAGAAACATTGATCAGCTGCCTCCTGCACACCTCTTAGTGGGGATGTGCCCGCAACCCAGATACATGCGCTTGATTGGAATCGAACCTAGGACCTTTCAGTCCACAGGCCGATGCTCTGTCCACTGAGCCAAATCGGTTAGGGCTTGACCAAAATTTCTTATACTTACTTGAAATACTTCAATCCTTCAGTCATTTGTACAGTATGTTTAGGAAATGATACTGCCTCATTTGCTTCCTGTAAGAGAGTTTTTATAACTCCTGCTTTAGCTTCCTCATCATAGAAATACTCTACAGACTCCTTAATGGCTGACAAACTCTTCCAATGAATCTTAACCCACTTTGTTTTCTAAGTTTCATTCTTCTTCAGCAAGTGAATAACTCAGAAATGCAACAAAACAATGTTCATGATGAATTACCCCATACATTATTAGAGCTGTCACACTTCTGTACTGTTTATGTAATAGATCTTTGGTGCAAAGGCACCATCCTAATATATTATTCAAAAGGTAAATTCTATTGAACAGTGGACTCAGCTTAATAAGAATTTTGTCAATTGTTTGGAAACATCAATTTTCAAAATGACAACGTATGCCAGACCCAATGCCACCTTCTAGATAATAAACAAACAAATTTACTATTATACAAAAAGTATGGAAACATGTTTTGGATTGCTACATACAAATATATGAAAACTGTACAATATTAGACCTTAAATTTAATAAATCTGCATGCCCAATGAAATAAAAACTAGTAAGAAAATGAGTATTTTTGTTTATTCTTCATTTTATTTTTCAATTATAGTTTGCATCCAATATTATTTTGTGTTAGTTTCAGGTGTACAGTATACTTCACAAAGTGGTCCCCCCTACATAGTTATTAAAATATTATTAACTATGTTCCTTATGCTGTACTTTACATCCCCAGGACTATTTTATGCCAATTTATATTTCTTAATCTCTTAATTCTTCCCCTCAGTCTCCAAACCTCCCTTGCCTCTGAAAACCATCACCCTGTTCTCTGTATCTATTAATGTTTCTATTTTGTTTGTTCATTTATTTTGTTCTTTAGATTCCTCATATAAGTGAAATCATATGATATTTATCTTTCTCTGACTAAATTATTTTACTTAGTGTAATACTCTAGGTCCATCCATGCTGTCCAAATGGTAAATTTTCATCTTTTTTATGGATGAATAGTATTCCATTGTACATTTGTATCACAGCTTTTTTTTGTCCACTTTTCACAGATGGGCACTTGGGTTACTCCCATGTATTGGCTATTGTAAATAAATGCTGCAATGAACATAAGGGTGCATATATTCTTTTGAATCCATGCTTCGGGTTTTTTCAGTTATATATCCAGAAGTGGAAATGTTGGGTCTTAAGGCAGTGCCATTTTTAATTTTTTTGAGAAACCTCCATACCATTTACCATAATGACTGGTCCAATCTACATTCCCACCAACAGTGCTCATGAGGGTTCCCCTCCTCCACACCCTTGCGAACACTTGTTATTTGTTGATTTTATTGTTATAACTATTCTGATAGGTATGAGGTGATATTTCAATGTAATTTTAATTTGCAATTCTCTAATGATTAGTGACTTTGAGCATCTTTTTTTGCTGTTGTTGTTAATTCTTACCTGTGGATATTTTTCCATTGATTTTTAGAGAGAGTGAAAGGGAGAGGGAGAGACACAGAAAGAGAAACATAGATATGAGAGGAACACATTGATTGGTTGCCTCCTGTATATGCCCCAACCAGGACTGGGATTGAGCATGCAACTGAGCTACATGCCCTTGACCAGATTGAACCTGGGACACTTCAGTCTGCAGACCTACACTCTATCTGCTGAGCCAAACCGGCTACAGTTTGTTTTTTGTTTTCTTAGTGTTGTATACCTTATTTAATATTACAGTGTCGACATAAGAATGTCCAAACCTGTAGAAACACTATGAGTTTATCTGAGTCAAACAGAGAACACTCCTGGAAGCAAGATCTCAACAGGCTGAGAAAAATGCTTCCACACTGAGCACCATTTCATATATATATTGGCCATTTGTATATTCTCTTTAGAGATGTGTCTGTTCAGGTCCTCTGCCATTTCTTAACTGGATTATTTATTTTGGTGTTGAATTTTTAAATAAATTTTAGATGTTAACCCCTTTTCAGGTGTAACATTGGCAAATATCTTCCATTCAGTAGGTTGCCTTGAAAATGATTCATTTTAGAGTTTATAAACTAATTTAATTAAAATGATTTTATTTTTTAATCCTACAATCAATTACTTAAATATGTACACATATTTCAGTGTAACTAACAAATATAGCAAATACACTTTTAAAATATAATGTTGCAAAGATCATACTACAATTCTTTCAATATATACTACTTATTTTTTTGTCCTTTATCAGATCCATTGTATATAATTAGTTCATTACTTGATCTTACTAGAAAATAAATATTGGTCCTACAAGGTTTATATGGAATTATGAACTATTACAAAATGTTTAATTTATAAGATGGTCTACACTAAGCAAACTTAAATCATCCACAGTATATGATGGATTATTATTTCTACCCATTTAAATACATTATTAAGAGAAACACATAGTCTTCTCTCTGATAAGATGATTTTATTTTGAAATGAATGCTATTGAAAATAAATTATCATTCTCCCCTGTAAACGCTTTTTTAAAAATACACATGTAGCTTTAATTATGTCCAAACTACTTCCTTCGTCTTTATTTAATTACTAATTACTGATTAAGGACTTTCTGACACCAAGAGTATTGGTTTTGTGCAGTCTTCACTTTGATTGTGTGCTATCTCCTTTAACATGTCTGATTTATTTTTAATCCTTTTACTTATAAAAGACTTCAATGTCAAATACCAATAAAGAAATATCCCATCCTTTCATAAAGGATCAGACACCCAGCATTGGGAAAATAATTATCACTCCAGATTCCCTATGGCCCCCCTCACTGTCCAATGGCAAAATCTTGTTCTCCTAACCATGTTTCTACTTTTCACTGATCCTCTTTAAGTCTGGGCCAAAAGCTAAGCATGTGCCTCAATAAAGGAAATGGCAACTATTCAACAAATAGCATTTCCAAAGATATATTAATGAAGAGGAAAGAGAGAAAGGGCCCCAAATGTTTTTTATATATCACCTAGTAGCCCTGCGCACAAATCCATGTGCCAGTAGCATACCAGTAGCTCGCTGCCACCCTCCAGTAGCTCTCCGCCCACTGTCCCACCCTCCTGTAGCTCCCCCCACCCTTCTTCCTCTTACCCCCCCCCCCTCATAGCTTGCTGCCCTGCCCCCTCCTGTAGCTCTCTGCTGCCCACTTGTAACTTGTTGCCCCACCCTCCTGCTGACCCGTGATCCAGTCATTACATGGTTGTTTCTTAGGCTTCACAGTGTGATGACCACTTGCATATTACATCCTTATTATAGAGGATATATACCTATCTAATCTATCATCTTATCTATCATTGCTCTGAAGTCATATAAGAATCTTTAAGGACCACCTAATTCTAATTTATTTTATACTTTGACCTTTGATATATATTAAGCTACTTGAATGAATTATTACTTTCAACAAGGCAGTGATTTAATATAACTATTCAAAGGGTGATAGCAATACTAAATAATCATTTTAAATGCCCATTCTCCTTTAAAAAATAGTAAATGATTATAAAATTAAACAGAATTTTACTCTTCAGTTTTAATAAGTTCTTACAGAGAAAATATCTTTTTCTCAAACCAATGTTTTCCTTGTACTTATTTTAATAAATGTCATTGTATCCTTTAGACAACATCCCAATATTTTATGCCTTTATGTAATCACAGACCACAGAAGTACTGGTTTTTATTTATATCTATTCATACTTTTAATCATTATATAAACAACTTGGGTCAACTTGTTCAAATCATATAATACCATTGAATAACATATGAGTTTCAAAAAGCAGTGTTACCTAAAAATAAAGATTAAATATAAAACAAACCATTTTAAATCCTGAAAGTGAGAAAATATTATACAAATATAAATTTGATTCAAAATTTTACTACAAACTTTTTATCAAGTTAATGTAATTTACAAATTATATAAATTACAAGATTCATATATTGGCTAACAATAAAAATGTGTTAGTTTATCTTCAGAAATAGATATTTTGGTAGCACAAGGAAAGTCTTTTGTGGGTCATTATGAAAAGATCAGAAATTCACTAATAAATTTCTTGCCAACATCTCTATAAAAAATATATTTTTCTTAATAGAATTCCTCAATGAAAACCTAATTAAGAAGAGTTTGAAAAGGGATATTTGTTAAAATTTTTTGCTACCCTCCACATTATCAAGCACCACATATCTTTTCTTCCTTCTACACATAGAAAATACTCCGAAGTTTCTTAAGAGAAACAACCTTTCTTCCTGTCAAGTCCCTCTTGCTCAGGTCCAAGCTTTTTGGGTAACCAACTTCATGCTAAGTCTGGATGTGGCTCCTCTGGATCCACTGACCTATAAACATGAAAGATTATTTATCTGTACACATACTTTACACACACACACACACACACACACACACACACACACACCATATAAAATGGTGGGCGTAAAAATGAATGTTACTTATTCAAAACAAGAAGGAGAAAAAAGATGAAAACCCTAGAATTTTTTTATTGAAGTCAAAACCACAAAGATATATCAGTATATCTAGAGATAGATCTTGTTTTCAAAATATTTCCTTTCTCTTTAGTCTCTTCCCCAAAACAATTATTTGTGAAAAAATTTACACGCTTTAATTAATGCAATTAGAGATTTTTTGTTTGTTTTGCTTTTTATCTTTATTTTTGAGAGTATTACAGATGTTTCCCCTCTTTTTTGTCCCCATTAACCCCCTCCACTCAGTTTCTGCCCCTTTCCAGGCTTTCCTCAGACTATTGTCTGCCCAAGGGCTATGTATATATGCATATAAGTTCTTTGGTAAAACTCTTCCTGTCCCCTTCCTCCCTTCCCTCTAAGATAAAGATGTTTTAAAACAATAAAGCAACAAACTTTTTCTGTATTTTGAAGAAAATTAAATCATGTTTATCAGTCTATTGATTTATTTTTCTACCTATTTACCTTTTTATCATTATGTGGCAATGTATGTATTTTTTTTCTTCACATGATCATGAACTTTCTCCCACATCAATGCAAATAGATCTAATTCACTTTTTACATGGCTACAGAGTACTTCATACTATGTATGTGCTCTATGTATTTATTGGAGGCACTCAATCATTTTCTTATTTATAGGTTTTCAGGAATTTTCCCCCCAATTATCCTCAATTATGCTTTGTGCGCACGCGTGCATACACACACACACACACACACACACACACACACACACACACTTTTTTTTCCATTGCTTTGGAATATTATCTGAAAAGTGGCTTGTTGAATCAAATATTTATTATTTTATTTTACAAATTATAAAAATTCCCAATTGCACTAGCATACCACATCATCAATAGCAATCAATATGATCCATCTTTATGATTTTTCCCAATCTAAGTGAAAAATTGCAGACGTTTTTATATATTTAATTAAATTTTATTTTTTTCCATCACCATCTATCAACTCTATGCCCTCTTAGACCTCCATTCACGCCTATCCCCCCTGAATTGACTCACTTGAATTGAATTTCCTTAACTCCTAGAGAGGTGGTTCATATGTCTGAAAACTTTTATATTTATAATTTGTATTTCCCTCTTTGTACATTTTTTCAGTTTATACTTTTTGCCCTTTTATTCTTTAAAAAATTTATCAATTTTTGGGTGCTGTCATGGGCTGCAAATATTGTTTTGAGACCGTTGCTTTCCAGTGTTTATTTTAGAAATAGAACTTTTATCTTATCCAAATTTTTTATGTAATTAAATATGTTTCCTTTTTAACTCTGGATTCTGAGTTTTCTTTCTAACCTTAAAATTCTTGCTTACCCCAAGGTTTACACACTATCCTCCTGCTATTTCTAATATTTTATCATCTTACTTTTATACTTATTTTTTAAAACCAGGTTTATAATCTACCTAGTGCTCATTTTGAGACACATTATCTAACTGATTTCTTTAAAATTTAAACAGCATCCACACAATGAAGCATTATTTTTTCAGTAAAATGAAATTTATTGTAATCATATTTTAATACTCATACATATTCTACTTATATATTATACTCTTTTGCATTGATTTATTTTTAAGTGCTAATGTTTTACAATATTGTGAGCATTATCATCTGTAATTCAAGTCTTTTTTCCTCTCCTCAATTATTTTAAAATATATTAGATATCTTGTCATGATTATTCTTCCTAGAATATTAAAATTATTTTCAGTTCCAAAAGAAAAAGTCCAATTGAAATTCTTATCAGAATTTCATTACTTACTAAATACACATGTATGTGTCTCTATTAGACAATGTACAAATATTTTACTGCAGAATATAATTATTAAGATTACTATTTTTATATTTTATATTAAATTTCAATTTAATTTTAGTATCTCATCCTATATAAAAATGTGGCTTTACATTTTTCCTTTAGGTAGAGAGTTACTCATTCAATAATTTTATTATGAAATTTCATAATCTCCATTTAATTTTTATTTCTTTTTTAAACCCTTTACTTAAAATGTATAAATATTATATTATTTTTTAAAAGGCTATGTAAAGTTGAATTAAGTTTGAGATTATTTTTTGTGCAAAAAACAAAGTAATAAAATAATACTATTTTTTATGTGTAAAGTAAAATGAAAGAATGATAGCACATTTTCATATGGGATATTAATAAAGACTCTAGCCTAAATTGATCTCTATTCTTTTTCTTCCCTGTGGTAAGCTAAGAAAGTACTAATGAAGTCCTACACTGTCCTCAGATAATCCATGGGGCTTTGCTGTTCCCTTCTCTGAAATAAAGTAGAGTAATAGCAGGAGAACAAAAAGAAAAAGAGGAGTATTCTTAAGACAAATATTCAGCTTACATGTGGTAGAATATAAATGACCAAAATATTTTAACTCGGAGTCATAACCAACCACTTCAACCATAAAAAAAAGGGAGATATAGAAATAGAATCAATCAGAGAAATCTATATATATAAAAGCCTAAGCAACCATTTGACCGTTCGACCATTTGACTGTTTGACTAGTAGCTATGACATGCACTGACAACCAGGGGGCAGACACTCTGACCAGTAGGTTACCTTGCTGCTGGGGTCCAGCCAATCGGGACTGGGTGAGACGGGTCAGACACGCCCTGGAGCCCTCCCGTGGTCCCTTCCAGGCTCCAATCATGCACCAGTGGGGTCCCTTGGCCTGGTCTGTGCCCTCTCACAATCCAGGACCCCTCTGCGGATGTTGGAGAACCACAGGCCAGGCCGAATGACCCCACCAATGCACGAATCTGTGCACTGGGTCTCTAGTATACCTATAACATCACTTGCATTGATAAGTAGTACTTCCAAGAGAACCAATTAGAATAAATCAGCTCTAAAATAAAACTGTAACTAACTATATGCTTTGAATCACTATGTAGTATTGTTACAATAAGTCCACATAATATGAGAGTACTTGTGTTAAAAAATAAATAAATTTAGTCCTAGAAAAATTAATTTAATTAATTATTAATTATTAGATATCATAACAGTTTCTACTATACTAGCTTCCATCTATAAAATCATTATAGAGGGAATGGATAATATTTTGTTATATCCATGGAGATAATGGATGACAGATGATTATTATTAGGAGTTTTAAATATTTTTATGGGTTTTAACTTTCAATTTAATATCATTGGAAAAATGTTTCTGTATCTCAACAATAGAGAAGTAAACTTTCTTATTGTCATATCTGGGACACCAATACCCTATCCCCCATTATACTGGCAAATTATAGAGCAATACATTGAAGCAACTGAAAAATTGTAGCCAAGTTTACAAAATATGATCTTTAAATTATACAACATGACACACAGTAAAAGTTGTGTGGAATTTTAAGAATACACAGAATTTATTTAGTGGGTGAACCTGTTAGCTTGAAAAATATAAAGAAATTATGTTTTAGTATAATTAATTAAGATTTACAGTTTTAAGGAGAACAACTTTGTACTGAAATGTCAAATACTTAAATGATGTGTGCAATTGAGTCAAGATTACTTGTGTTGTGATTTCATGATATGTATATATTTACTTAATGCATTCTGTGTCTCTAAGTTCTTTCCATATATTGACTCAATTCATCCCTCAAAGCTACAAAGTAGCTACTAATATTATTAAGCATATTTGTAAATAAAGAAACTGAGTCATAAAAGTTAAATGACCTGTCTATGGCCAAACAACTAATAATTAACTTAAAGAGAAATAAATTCAGGCATGTGATCATGTTACCAGAGTTAGCTAAATATTAATAAGAAGGAAGAGAACAAGGTAAGTCAGATATTGTTAACCATGATCTGCTTGGGACCTTGAGCCTGTTTGCTTCACCCGAAAGCTACCACTTCACACTCCTCCCACCAGGAACCACTGATCCATTCCCCACAGATTACTAGGGGAAGGGATAGAACAATGAAGGGGGCCGTGGTAAACACTTGAGCAATAGAAATCAAATGGCACAGGGCAAAATATATAACCATAGCAGCTTGTCAGTCTAACCTGGGGAAAAGGTCATTGGCTAGGTGGTGGTCCCAATGCAAGCCCATGAAAGCTTGGGAAGATAATTGGTTATTTTGAAAAAGCTCCTGGTTCCTCTCAAGCCCAAGAATACATAATCTGAGGTGAACACAGAAAAGAGCGCTCTCTCTCCCCCCTCTCTCTCTCTCTTGATTTGTACTTGCCACGTGCTCCTTTCATGCCCAATCTCTCTCTCACCTGGGAACACGGAACAATGTGGGTCTAGCAGCAACTAGGCCCACACACCAAGTGGGCTCCAAAGGACTAAGCTTTAATATGCAATAGAAACTCTGGAGACTGGCCTTTGTTTTGGCCCTGCTGAAGACACAGTTGGACTTTTTCCATGGTGAGACAGAGGGAGATGGAACACTGGGAAACCAGGAGGGAACCTCCTTTGATTTTTGCATCACAAATAAACCTAGCCACACCACAATCACCCATGTGTGGATCCTTGAAATGTCTTTGTCACAATCCCAGGGAAGAGCCTAATTTCCACCTGTAAATATTTCTCTCTTTTCTGCATCCAGCATGGCTAGAGAGTGGTCCAGTTCCTGAGTAGGGGTTGCTGGGGATTGAGAAAATGAAAGAAAGAGACAGACACAGAGATAGAAGGAAAAAGCTGGGGCAGAGTGGGACAGCTGTCCTCTGATGGAGAGACAGTGACCCAGAGCCAATACAGCGATATTTATTTTATACAGCAAAACACAGGAAGTTTTACTAAAGCCCAAGACAAAGGAGATTATGTGCATTCTTGTGGCTTCTTTGTAATGGTCACTTCTGGGTGGGCCCAGATAATATTGTTTGTTCCTGATGCTTGGCTGGATTTAGATAATGAAACCCACCCGCTGGCACCTGAGCTGAAGGTCAAGCTGACAACACACCTGCCTCTGGCAAGGTGTGTTTCCAGGACGTGGCTCTGCCAACACCACTGGATTCAGCTGACAGTAATTAAAGAAATGCTCATGTACCTTTATAGGTGCTCTCTATATCCACCAACAACAGTTATGGAGACCATACATGGAAATCTATACTAGAATTATTCTCATCATTATTGCTTTACAGTGTAAATTTTAGACTCTGAAGGCATATAACCTAGAAATACCTTTCATCACAGAAAGAAATTAATTATACACATAATTAATAAATAAATAACTCAAAGTCATTACCCCAAAATTGAATTAGTTCTTTCTTGGACTCTCTATGATGAGAGAAACTTAAATATTATTGTGAACAGAAAAATCTACTATGTAAATTATGATCACATTATAAGACACACACTTTCTATCCTGATGCGCAAAGTGACAATATGCATCTTTGAAGTAGGAAAATTCATGAACTTAATCAACTGAAAAGAAATACATATTAGTGTTTAATAGTGTATGACCTTAATATTTATAAATTTTAATTTAATTTAGTAAATATTTTCATTCATTCATTAAAAAGTATATATGCAACATTTATAATGTGCCATATGCTATTGTAAGTATTATCATCACAATGATGAAGTACACTGTTTTTCTTTTCATAGTGATACCAAATTTTTGGACTGGACCCAGATACTTTGTCCACTGGAATCGAAGAATAAATCCACGGACAGAAAAGTAGTATAGCAAAGGTGGAGATTTATTGAAGAACAAGTACAGACTCCCACGTGAGGAGGGTGAAAAGTCCCACTGAATTCTTCTTCCCTACAGCTTATAAAGGCTGCAAATCCTGGTGTCTTGATATCCCCTCTGATTGGTTAATATTCCCTTTGGGCTTTCTTCTCCTCCTTCTGAATGAAGAGCTTCCTTCTCTTTATTTTGTAAATATGACCTTTCTTGGCTACTTCCAGTTCCCTTATCTTATGGAAATATACCTGTTGCTGCCTCCTTGTCTTATGGAGATGTCACTGCACCTGGCTTCCTTGTGTTATGGAAATGTACCTTCTCCCAGTCTTCAGGCCCATGCTTCTCCATGGACCCCAATTCTAAAAAGAAATTCCTCTGCTTGCCTATGTCCCCCTAAAATTCCTGCTTCAATAGTGTTTACATTTTTTTTGGAGGGGGGGGTAATGGGAATAAACAAGTTAACATAAATCACAAAATGAGCTAGGTGATTGTCAGTATCATTGAGGGAAATGAAATGTGATGGCTAGAAATAGGAATGTGAAAAAGGATCCAGTTATATAGAGCTTTGGGACTGGAGTGTTCCAGGAAGAGGAATATAAAAAGTAAAGATTTTGAATCAGAAATGAGTTTGGAATGCTTTAAATTCTGAAAGAAGATCAGATAGATGGAATAAAAAGAGAAAGGCAGAGAGAGAGGAAATGAGAACAGAGAAGTTCACTAGGACAGGAAGGCCTTGTGGTCAGGATGAGAATTCCAGGTTTATTTATTTTCTGATTATGTTATAAAGTCATTGTTTGGTTGGAGTGTTAGGCAAAATGGTTTCTGGTTCTTGACTTGACCTATATGCTATGTTAAGCAAGTTGCTCTCAGTGATTGGCTTCCTGGAGGGATGGGCTTATATCACCTGAAAGGAATGTTTTTGGCATTGATAAGTAGGCACATTAGGTTGCCTACTGCTTTGGAATATTCAGCTCTTACCAAGTGCATCACATGGCTACAAGCCCCCCTAGAGGTTATATATATCAAGCCCTGCACCCTGTTTGGGTGTGGAAATCCACATTCTTAATGCTGCTCAAGATTCTGCTTCTGTCTATAAATTCCCTTAATGAACTGTTTAATTCTGGAGTTGTCAACCTCTTTTTTGGTCTCTCCACCTAGTCTTCCTTTGGAGGTTTCGTTATATCTCAGAACATTTCCCCAACATGGAGTAAGTAAAAGTATAGGATTTACATTTTTAATCAATCATCTAATTTTGTTAGCAGATTACACTCTTAGTGTTAACGAATCCAGGTTCAGTTGCCTACAGCAAGTAAAGCCAAACACATGACAAGAGTGCTGATGAAAAAGGAAAGAGGTTTATTTGAGTGCCTGCATTTTAAGACGAGGGGAGAGGGGTACTTTACCCAGTCCTCAAAAACATATCTTACCTCTCTCTGTGCAGGCCAAAGTTTTCATAAGGATGGAGAGGGGGGCAGGACAAAGAGACCAGGGGGAACAAGCCATCTCTCCCAATAAAGAAAGAGGGAGCAGAAAGGAAGTGCAAAGTGATGCTTCTCCTGAGAAAGGAGAGTACAGGAAGGGGTGAGGGCTGATGAAATGTTGCTTCCCAAGGTTTTTTCCCCTTTTTACATTTATCTCTCTTTCTTCAATCAGGAATTTAAGGTTATTATGGACCCCTGTGGGCTTGCAGCTGACCAGCATAGTTTCCTCCCCCAGAACAGCTTTCTTTTAAAATGGAAGACAGAGACTAGATAAAAGACAATGACATGGAGGCTTTATTTACACACCCTTTAAGAAACCAGAAGGTCAGCAGCAGCCTTAAAACAAAGGGAATGCATAGCCTTTTATCATTTAACTAGAGGCCCAGTGCATGAAATTTGTGCATGGGGTGGGAACTATTTCCCTCAGCTCATCCTGCACCCTCTCAAATCTGGGACCCCTTGACGGATGTCCGACTGCCCATTTAGGCCCGATCCCAGAACGAACAGGCCTAAACGACTGCTCACCCGCCTGCCTTCCTGATTGCCCCTAACTGCTTCTGCCTGCCAGCCTGATCACCCCCTAACCACTCCCCTGCCAGCCTTATTAATGCCTAACTGCTCTCCCCTGCCAGCCAGATTGCCCCTGGCTGCCTTCCCCTACAGGCCTGGTCACCCCTAACTGCCCTCCCCTCCAGGCTTGGCTCCCTGCAACTGCTCTCCCCTGCAGGCCTGGGTCCCCCCCAACTTCCCTCCTCTGTCATCCTGGTCATCTCTAATTGCCCTCCCCTGCAGGCTTGATTTCCTCCAACTGCCCACCCTTGCAGGCCTGGTTCCTCCCAACTGCCCTCCCTTGCAGGCCTGATCCCTCTCAACTGCCCCCCCTTGCAGACCTGGTCCCTCCCCACTTCCCTCCCCTGCTGGCCATCTTGTGGTGGCCATCTTGTGTCCACATGGGGGCATCCATCTTTGACCACATGGGGGCAGCCATCTTGTGTGTTGGGTGATGGTCAATTTGCATATTACTTTTATTAGATAGGATAGAGGCCTGGTACATGGGTGGGGATGGGGGCAAGCTGTTTTGCCTTGAAGGGTGAAGTCACAGATCAGGGTGGGGGTTTCCTTGGGGCATGGGGCGGCTTGAACAAGGGGCCTGTGGTGGTTTGCAGGCTGGCCATGCCCCTCAGCGACCCAAGTGGAGGCCCTGGTATCTGGGATTTATTTATCTTCTATAATTGAAACTTTGTAGCCTTGAGTGAAGCCAAGCCTCCTGTTTGATTGGTGGCTGCAGCCATTTTTGTTGGGATTTATTTATCTTCTATAATTGTAACTTTGTAGCCTTGAGTGGAGGCCTGGGCTTGCCAGGGTGTGTGCAAAGCTTGGCTTCCTCCATTGCCGGGGAAACCCAAGCCTTCTGTTCGCTCCATGGCTGCAGCCATCTTGGTTGGATTAATTTGCATACTTGCTTCTGATTGGTGGGCGTGGCTTGTGGGTGTTGCAGAGTAATGGTTAATTTGCATAATACTCTTTTATTAGATAGGATTGTAATGATAATTTTTGGTTACATTAGGGAGAGAAGAATAGAATTAATGAGACTAGTTAGTAGGCTATTAAAGTAGAGAAGATAATAGTTCAAGTAGGGTGATATATTAGTGTCTGATTGCTGATGTTAGGAATTACCACAAATTTAGCAGCTTAAAATGGTTGACATTTATTATCAATTAGTTCTTCAGGTTGAAAATCCAGAAAAGGCATTGAAACAGGAATTTTGGGGGGTGAAAAAGACAGGTTTTAGGAAATTTTTGGAAATTAAGGGGACCATAGAGGAAGCACAGGGCTGCAGAGCAGCAGAAGGTATATTTCCATAGAATAGGGAAGCTGAAAAGCTGCAACAGGTACATTTCCACAGAATGAGTGAGCTGGGAACAGCAAAAAGTTTATATTTACAAAATAAAGAGGAGGAAGCTGTCCCAATTATGCCCCAATTAATTGATTATCTGTCTAGACTTAGTGGGACAAACGCAGGTGACCAGGAGTCAGCAATAATGGCCTATCCCCTGCTACTTTAATGTGTAGACAGCTGAGCTGAACCAGAACACATGACACACAAGAGAGAATTAGTATGCAATCACACAGGGTTTATTTTCCTATTCCTAGTGAGTCCTAGGCACCAGCAAAGGCCACCCGGCGATGCACACTGAAGGACAGATGATGAAAACAGAGACAGGCAGGCGGCCGCAGTTGGTTCAGGCTCACACAGCAGAGCAATCAGGGGCTTGTCTCTCAGAGCGACGTGGAGTCCTCTTCTTATCGGGCAGGAGACCTCAACTGAAGGCCCTCTCAGAGTTATATAGACCCGTGGTAAGCAACTTGAGTCGTTATCAGTATGGGCCAGACAGTGTGCCTTATGCTGGGAGCAGGGTGTTTACACTTTAAGGGCTCAGACCTTTACATCAAGATAGTGGGGTGTTCATTAATTTTGGAAGTTACAGAGTATTGGGGGTTTCCATACAGCAAACATTTCACACAATAATTATTTCATACATTAGAGGGGTTACATTATTATAACAGAAGCCCTTCATCAAGAAGGAGAAGAAGAAAGCCCAAAAGGAAAAGGAAAACAATAAGGAAGGAGGGTAGGAGAACCTCACATTTCCCATGTGAGGTTCAACCTTTGAGTCTAGGAGTTACTACAGTAAGCATTCTAAGGGAATAGTGACCAATCAGAGGGGATATCAAGGCACCAGGATCTCCACCCTTTATAAGACATAGGAAAAGGAACTCACTGGGACCCTTTCCCTCTCCCAATGTGGGAGTCCATTCTGTGGGACTCTTTCTCTCTCCCCAGGTGGGCGTCTGTACTTGTTCTTCAATAAAGCTCCACCTATGCTATAATATCCCTTGTCCTGGGATTCATTCTTCTACTCTGGCTGACAAAGAACCCAGGTTCTGGTCCAAAAATTCCGTTTCAGCATCAATGAGCTAAAATCAAGGTAGCACCAGGGTTGCATTCCTCCTGGAGGCTCTAGGGAAGGATTTATTCCATGCCTTTTCCAGTTTGTAGCAGCTACTCACATTTTTTCATTCCTGGACTTTTCCTCCATCTTTAAAATCAGCAATGTCCAGTCAAGTATTTCTCATTCTTATTTTTCTCTTTGTTCTCCCTCTTCTGCCTTCCTCTTTCATGTATAAGGACCCTTGTAATTACACTGGGCCCACCCAAATAATCCTAGATAGTCTTCACCTTTTAAGGCCTACTGATTAGCAACCTTAATTCTATCCACAATCTTATTTCCTCTTTGCCATATAACCAAACATATCTACAAAATCCAGGGATTAAGACATGAACATCTTTGGCTGTCCATTGTTCTGCCTAGAGCTGATGGTGAAAAGGAAAATGGAGGTGGGGCGGGGGGGGGGGGTGCAATCTAGTTCAATATCTGGTTAAAACTGTAGTCTTACTTCCCTACTCAGACTTACTTGGGCAGAGCTGCAGAGCTTAACCCCAGGGCCCTGCCACAGCTGACTTGGGCAGAGCTACAGGGACCCTCAAGGGTCTGCTACAGAAAGAGATATATAGGTCAGAGCCTCCCCAGGAGTTTAGTTCAGGCTTTGGATCCAGAATTCCCCTGGACTAGCAGATCTGCGAAATAAAGGTTAAACTTTTCTCCCTCAGAGTGCTGGCTGATTGTTCTCCCATATTCTGCCACAACATTATGAAACAGGAATTTTAGGGGTAAAAATAGGACAGGTTTAGGAAATTTTAGAATTTTTGGAAATTAAGGAGACCATGGAGGAAGCACATGGCTACAGAGCAGCAGAAGATAGATTTCCAGAGATTAGGGAAGCTGAAAAGCTGCATCAGGTACATTTCCATAGAATGAGGGAGCTGGGAACAGCAAAGGATCTATATTTACAAAATAAAGAGAAGGAAGCCCTTCATCCAGAAGGAGAGGAAGAAAGCCCAAAGGGAATAGAAAAACAATAAGGAAGGAGAGAGGGAGAACTTCACATGTTCCTTTGAGCCCAGGAGTTACTATAGTAACCAGTCTAAGGGAATAGTGACCAATCAGAGGGGATATCAAGGCACCAGGATCTGCAGCCTTTATAAGACATAGGAAAAATAACTCAGTAGGACCCTTTTCCCCCTCCCCACGGTGGAGTCCATTCTGTGGGACTCTTTCTCTCTCCCCACATCGGAGTCTGTACTTGTTCTTCAATAAATCTCCACCTTTGCTATACTATCATCTGTCTTTGGATTCATTCTTTGACTCTGGCAGACAAAGGATCCAGGTTCCAGTCCAAAAATTCTGTTTCAATTGGTAATAGTAAAAAGACGTGGTTGGACTCAGAATAAAATTTGACAGAACTGTTATGCCCAGATTTCGGGGTCCCCAAATTCAACCACCAGGGAGCCACTTCCGATGTAAAGAAACAAAAGAGTCTTTATTCAAGCCCGGGCTTGGCTCCCAGCCTCTTTACCGACGCAGCGGCGAGACGAGAGAGCGAGCCCCAGGGGAACAAAGGTTATATAGGGCTAGTCATTTGGGTGGGCTTAGGTGGGTGACGTGGGTTACAGAGAGTGGTCACTTTGGTCAGGGTTTTTCTGCAGGGTTTTACAGCACAAAGGTCAGGAGGTGGCCAATACATTCCAAGGTCTGAGCCATCCCCCTACCTTTGCTTCTTGATAGCCTTATTAGGACCTTAGCTACATTCCTGGAGCTTCACTGGTCTACTCAGGCAGTGGTTGGGGGAGTTAGGACAATTCTGACATTCCTGTGGTGACCCCCAGTGAGGAGGGTCAGCTGAGGATCTAGCTCTGCAAGATGGGAGATAGTCAGTTCTGCTTTCTTCTTTCATTCCCCCCTTGTCTTGGAACTTACGGCTCAATCATGAGACGGACTGCATCTTCACCTCGTCCTCTACTGCCACAGGCTGGTATTGGGCTTGTAAGACCATTAACTGAACTACCCCTATGCGTTCTTTGATAAATTGGACTAGTCTGTTAATAATACAAGGGCCAAAAGTCAACAACAGTAGGAGGATTACAAGGGGTCCGACGAGGGCAGAAACAAGAGTGGTTAGCCATGGGGACCAGTTAAACAAGGACTCATACCAAGACTGAGATTGCTCTCTCTCTAGCTTTCGCTTCTGCAGTCCTTCCCTTATGAGGGCCATGGATTCTTTGACAACTCCTGAATGGTCAACGTAAAAACAACATTCCTCCCCTAAGGCTACGCATAAACCCCCTTGCTGCATGAATAGTAAGTCCAATCCTCTTCTGTTCTGGAGTACTACTTCAGACAAGGAGGTGAGGGATTCTTGTAAATGGGTGATGGATTTTTCAATTCTCTCTATGTCTAAGTCAATGGCTACTCTTAGGGCTCCATAGTTCTTGTCTTGTATGACAAGCGAGGATATTCCAGTTCCCGCTCCTGCTAGTCCTAGTCCCAAGATGGCTGCCATAGTCAGGGCAGTAATAGGCTCCCTTTTACTTCGGGGGTTAATGGCGCCTATTTTGTTAAGTACTTCTTCTCCTGAGTGGTATATTAACTTGGGGATTAACTGCACAAGTACACAGAAGCCCTCCTTTTGGGAATTAAGGACTAAGGAGTGAACACAAGGAGTGAGGCCACTGGAACAGGCCCACCATGCATTCTCAGGGGGAAGTAGATATACTGTCTTTTTGGGAATAGTTAGGGCCTTATTGCAGAGATGCGACTGTTCGGGGGGCACGTGGCCTATGCAAGTGCCCTGCCCTGTCACTGTCTGGAGGGTTAGTCTTGCAGCAGACTGCTGCCATCTGCAGGAGCTGGAATTAATGGCTGTGGTGTACTTGCCGCTAAGAGCAATACCTTCATAGTATGGTAGCTGGATATCTAGACAGAGCCAACAGGACTCAGTCAGGTCAGGCCTTTAAGCATTTAGAACATGGTATGCCCCGACAACCATGCTCCACAAGGGGTCCGCATCAGGCAGAAGGCCACGAGTCGGGGTAGGAGATGCAGGCGATGTACTCCCGGCGGTGGGAGTGGCCGCAAGCAGGGTTACCAGAATTAGGCAGGTTGAGAACGTCGCAGCTTGAGCTTGAGCGGGTTGCGTTGGTCTTGGTTGATGTTCCATTTCGCGATGAAGTCCTTCTGGATTGCTGAGGGGCTGGCTGGGCGAACGTGGGTGTGGTGGATCCAGGTCGTGACGCCGTCTACCTTGAGAGCGGTGGGTGTAGTCAGCACGACGACGTAGGGGCCCTTCCAACGTGGTTCGAGGGTCTCCCGGCGGTGCCTCTTGACGAACACCCACTCTCCTGGCTTGTACCGATGAGGCGTTGGGGTGGGGCTGGCCTCGTAAATGGCGCGGAGGCGCGGCCAAATGTCCTCGTGTGCTCTCTGCAGTCCTCTTAAGAGAGAAGATATTTCTTGATTTTCAAACTCAGCAAGGAGTTCAGCTTTGAGGTTAGGAATGATAGGAGGGGGTCTGCCAAACATGATCTCGTAGGGGGTAAGACCCAGGGTGTAAGGGGAGTTCCTCCCCCAGTAAAGGGCATACGGAAGGAGAGCCACCCAGTCCCCGCCAGTCTCCATGGTTAATTTGGTAAGGGTCTCTTTTAGAGTTCTATTCATTCTTTCTACTTGCCCTGAACTCTGGGGCCTATAGGCACAATGTAATTTCCAATCTGCCCCTATAACCTTGGCTATTGCCTGCGTTACCTGTGAAATGAAGGCTGGTCCGTTGTCTGACCCTATCATAGCAGGAAAACCATACCTGGGTAAGATGTCTTCCAGTAGTTTCTTGGCCACCGTCTGAGCTGTTTCATGCTTGGTTGGGTATGCCTCTACCCAGCCGGAGAAGGTGTCTATGAACACTAAAAGATATTTATAACCATACTTCCCTGGTTTAATTTCGGTGAAGTCGACCTCCCATTGTGCTCCTGGTTTGGTGCCCCTGAGCCTGGTTCCTTCTCCACCTGACCCGGCTCTTGCATTTGTAAGCTGGCAGGTCTTACAGGAGGTTACAATTTGGTTTATTTTGGGGTCTTGTTGGTGAATCTTGATCCTGACATGCTGGAGTAAGTCCTTTAATTTCCGGGCCCCCAGGTGGGTGGACCGGTGCATGCATTCTAACACTGTGACCCCAAGCCAGTCTGGTAGTATGAGTTCCTTATCTAGTGTGTACCACCATCCTTTCACCTCCTGGGTGAGGGGAAGCTTCCTGATCCGCTGCAGCTCTTCCTGGGAGTACCCGGGCTGGTCTGGTAAAACTGGGTCCCCGGGGTCTGGTAGTTGTAGGGCCATGGTGGGGACCGAAGTGAAGGCCGCTGCTTTGGCTGCCTGATCAGCCTTTTGGTTACCTCTTGCCACTGGGCCATCTGCCTTTTGGTGCCCTTGGCAATGGATAATGGCTAGCTTAGCAGGGAGCCACAAGGCTGCAAGCAGGTCGAGAATTTCCTGCTTATTCTTTATCGTCCGTCCCTCTGCTGTCAATAGCCCCCTCTCCTGATAGATTGCCCCATGTACATGAGCCGTAGCAAATGCATAATGGCTGTCTGTGTAAATGTTAAGCCGTTTCGCAGCCCCCAGTGTTAGTGCCCTAGTGAGTGCAACGAGTTCAGCTCGCTGAGCTGACGTCTCAGGGGGCAGGGCCTCTGCCCACACGGTGTCCGTTTCGGTGACCACTGCTGCTCCCGCGTACCTGCACCCGTCCCGCACGAAGCTGCTTCCGTCCGTGAACCAGGTGGCCTCTGCATCAGGAAGGGGCCGATCGGTCAAGTCCTTCCGAAGTCCATGTACCTGCTCTAGGATTCCTGCACAGTCATGTAGTGGGGCATCTAAGTCAGGGTCAGGCAGCAGGGTAGCGGGGTTGAGGGCCGCACTGGGATGGAACCGTACTCTAGGAGGGTTGAGCAGCAAGCTCTGATAGTGGGTCATACGTGCATTGCTCATCCATCTATCAGGAGGCTGTTTTAGGACCCCCTCAATGGCATGCGGGGTTGTGATCCAGATTTCCTGTCCCAGAGTCAATTTGTCGGCGTCCTTGACTAAGAGCGCGGTTGCCGCAATGATTCTCAGGCACGGTGGCCAGCCGGCGGCTACTGGATCCAGCTTCTTAGACAAGTACGCTACCGGGCGGCTCCAGGGGCCTAAAGCCTGAGTCAAAACCCCTTTCGCTATTCCCTTGCGCTCATCTACAAAGAGGCGAAAGGGCTTTGTAATGTCCGGCAGGCCCAAGGCTGGAGCAGCTAAAAGGGCTTTCTTTATCTGATTAAAGGCAGTCTCTTCTTTCTCAGTCCATTCAAACGCCTTCCCCTCCTTGGTCGCTTCATATAGGGGTTTGGCAATCTCAGCAAAACTCGGTATCCAGAGGCGGCAATAGCCAGCTGATCCTAGGAATTCCCTTACTTCCCTCCGGGAGGTGGGAGTAGGGATTTTCAGGACTATCTCTTTTCTGGCATCAGACAACCACCGCTGTCCACCCTCTAAGATGTATCCCAGATAACTCACCCTCTCTCTGCATATCTGAGCTTTCTTTGCAGATGCCTGGTACCCTAAGGTCCCCAGGGTGGCCAACAGATCTCTGGTCCCCTGCTCACAGTCCTTGGCATTGTCGGCAGCAATCAGGATGTCATCTACATACTGGAGGGGGGTAAGACCGGGGTGCTCTCTCCTGTACTCACCCAGATCCTCATGCAGTGCCTCATTGAAGATGGTGGGCGAATTCTTGAACCCTTGGGGCAATCGCGTCCAGGTTAATTGTCCACTGTAGCCCTCCTCCGGGTCGTGCCATTCGAAAGCAAACAAGGGTTGGCTTTGAGGCGCCAATGGCAGGCTGAAAAAGGCATCCTTCAAGTCCAACACGGTATACCAGACTCTAGAGGGCGCCAAAGAGCTTTTTCCTGGTCGCCTGCCAGCTGCCGGAGAAGCTGGTTCCGTTCCCCAGGAGAGTCCGCAGTGGTGGCCAGCAGAATCCTGGCCAGGTCTCGGGTTTGCTTACTGCTGGCAGCCACCATGGCGCGGGCCTGCCTATCTTCAGGAGGCTCTCGGTTGTTGTACACCTTTTCAGCTACTTCCAGCAAGTCCTGCGGACTTTTCTTTCCTAATCTATCTACCCTCTGCAGCTTCGTTCTAATGTCCGCAGCCGATTGGTTTACAAAACTCATGATCACAGCTGCTTTACTCCCAGGAGTTTCGGGATCCATGGGGGTGTAGGTGCGGTATGCCTCCATGATCTGTTCTAAAAAGGCAGCTGGGGACTCATCCCTTTCCTGCTGCACATTCCCTACCTTGGCCAAATTGGTAGGCTTCCTAGCAGCCATTCGGAGACCCCCCATTAGAGTCTGGCGGTAGACCCGGAGCCTCTCCTTACCTTCTGCCGTGTTGAAATCCCATTCAGGCCTGGTTAAGGGAAAAGAAACATCTATCTGGGCCTGGTTGGTGGTTGGGTTCCCGTCCACGCCTGGAACTAGCTTCCGGGCCTCACTAAGGATCCTCTCCCTCTCCTCGGTGGTGAAGAGGACTTGTAGTAGTTGCTGACAGTCATCCCATGTAGGCTGATGAGTGAAAAGAACAGAATCTAACAAATCAATGAGTCCTGCTGGCTTCTCAGAGAATTTAGGATTCTGAGCCTTCCAGTTGTAGAGGTCACTAGTGGCGAAAGGCCAATAGTGATGGGGCTGATTGCCATCCGCATCTGGGGGGCCCGCGGCTCTCAAAGGCAGAGTCTTAATAGTGGAGTCGGGGGCTGTGACAGACAGCTCCCTCTGGGCCCTTTGTCTAGTAAGAGGCGGGCTTCCCACTGGAACCGGAACCGCGGCTGCTCCCGGAACTCCGCCCCCGGCCGCTCCCGGAACTCCGCCCCCAGCCGCTCCAGGAACTCGGCCAGCTTCTCGCAGCGGGGAAGGATCCAATCTCTCAGGTGTCCTAGGGAGCTGATATGGGGGAGGAAAAATTAATTCTTCTCCGGTTCCCCCCTGCAAAACCGGGTAGAGGGGAACCGGAGCTGACGGCATGGTGGCTTTCTTCTCCTCCTTCTTCTTCTCCACTTTCTGCAAGGCAAGAATGGGTTCCCGCTCCTGGGGGCGCGGGACTAGAAAGGGCTTAAGCCAGTAGGGCGGGTCCTCCACGAGGTCCTGCCAAGTAATAATGTAAGGGAGTTGATCGGGGTGGCCCCCCTTCGGCCGGGAAACAACTTCCCTGACCCGGCGAATGGTGGGGAGATCGAGAGTCCTCTCTGGCGGCCATCCGACATTAAGAGCCGGCCACTCGCTGGAATAGAAAGTTTGCCAACGGCCCTTTTGCACCTCTGCACTAAGGTTGTTAGCCCTTCCCTTAACCTCCTTAAAATGATCAATCATAATAGTTAAGGGAGTGGTCTGAGTCTGTCCCATGACGTCCGTCCAGTGAGTCCACAAAAATAGACAGAACAACACAGATAACAGGAAAACAAAGACACCCAAGAACAGCCTTCCGACCCCGCGGAAGCAAAACCGAAAGCTGGACGATGGCCGTGCGCCAACCGGCGGGAGCGACCCGCCTCGTCCCAGAGTTTCCAGGGGAATACAATCTCCCTGTGAGGGGTTTCCGCGTCCCTCCTGAATGAGAATTGGAGCGTCCTCCAAATTCCCCTGCCTGTGGTCCTCCAGTGCGTCCACCTAGACCGTTTCAGGCACTACAGATTTCAGAGATGTGCTCGCACAGAACAGAACACACAACACAGACACTTACCGCGGTTAGTCAGACTCTACGGATCAGGGTCCCTCGTGGGCTTTGGGGATCCCGGGCGAGCCCCCAAATGTTATGCCCAGATTTCGGGGTCCCCAAATTCAACCACCAGGGAGCCACTTCCGATGTAAAGAAACAAAAGAGTCTTTATTCAAGCCCGGGCTTGGCTCCCAGCCTCTTTACCGACGCAGCGGCGAGACGAGAGAGCGAGCCCCAGGGGAACAAAGGTTATATAGGGCTAGTCATTTGGGTGGGCTTAGGTGGGTGACGTGGGTTACAGAGAGTGGTCACTTTGGTCAGGGTTTTTCTGCAGGGTTTTACAGCACAAAGGTCAGGAGGTGGCCAATACATTCCAAGGTCTGAGCCATCCCCCTACCTTTGCTTCTTGATAGCCTTATTAGGACCTTAGCTACATTCCTGGAGCTTCACTGGTCTACTCAGGCAGTGGTTGGGGGAGTTAGGACAATTCTGACATTCCTGTGGTGACCCCCAGTGAGGAGGGTCAGCTGAGGATCTAGCTCTGCAAGATGGGAGATAGTCAGTTCTGCTTTCTTCTTTCAAGAACCATCAGGATTTATGGATGCAGTGGAGCAGGAAGAAAAAAAACAGTAAGGGAAGATTGTTAAATTTGTATTCTGAGTAAATGGTGGCATCATTTGCTGAGAGTGGGCAGTTCATTATAAGAGGCTTGATTTCAGGGGAGGGAATAAACCTGGAGATACACATTTTGGACAATTCTGGCTTCATTTTTTATATGTATTTTTAATTGTGTTCTATTTAGCCCTCTACTTTACATGCCACACTAGTAAATGAATTATTCTTCACTCTTTCTCATTTACTTGATTTTCTAATAGTTATTTGGTGTGTGTCTTCTTATGTAAACTAATTATTTGGTGCTAAACAAAAGGGTAAGTTAATTTGGAAAAGAGACATTGCCATCCATCACTCATGTGTTTTGACAACCAAAATGAGAAATCTCTTACTTGATTTGCTATCTTTAATAATAATTCAGCACATTCCTGCTAGAAGTGTTGCATTAAACCAATGAATAATTACTCCTCTTACTTTTAAAGAAAATCTTAATTCATTCCATGAAAAAATGACTATAATTAAAGTAAAGAAACCTGTAGATCTCCTGAAACTGAAATTACCTGTAGAAAGAGATCACTTCTCTAAGATTTTTCAGATTATGCATTCAATATGTGAAAACTAATATTATGATCATTAATAGTGATACCGAATTTTTGGACTGGATTCTTTGTCTGCCAGAATCAAAGAATGAATCTACGGACATAAAGTGGTATAGCAAAGGTGGAAATTTATTGAAGAACAAGTACAGACTCCCACATGGGGAGGGGGAAAAAGTCCCACAGAACTGACTCCCATGTAGGGAGGGGGAAGAGTCCCACAGGGTTCCTTTTCCCCATGGCTTATAAAGGCTGCATATCCTGGTGCCTTGATACCCTCTCTGATTGGTCACTATTCCCTTAGACTGGTTACTATAGTAACTCCTGGGCTCATTGCTTTAAGTAACTACACGTCCCATGTGAGGGTCTCCCCCCTCCTTACTTATTGTTTTCCTATTCCCTTTGGGCTTTCTTCTTCTCCTTCTGAATGAAGGGTTTCCTTCTCTTTATTTTGTAAATATGACCATTCTTGGCTACTTCCAGTTCCCTTGTCTTATGGAAATATACCTATTGCTGCCTCCTTGTCTTATGGAAATGTACCTTCTCCCAGTCCGCAGCCCCATGTTTTCCCTGGACCCCAATTCTAAAAAACCCTAAGCCTGCCTATATCCCCCTAAAATTCCTGCTTCAGTAGCAGGTAAGCAATTTACATGAATGCAAATTTTATTCTTAACTTCATTGAAGGAGCACAAGGAATCAAGTGGAAGGACGTTTTGTCACAACAGTGTATCTGTCTCACACCTTGTGCTGGTCTGGTGCCTCTTCAAGGGAAGCTCTTTTAGAGCAGTGACTTGGGGATCCTGGCTGCTTCTTGTTGTCTCTGCTGTCTCTGCTAATGCTGTCTCACCAAAAAACCTTTATGGTCGCCACATCAGAGGAAGAGAGGCTGAGAATGAAACAAGACCATTTAGTTCCTCAGCTGGTGTTGTAGTGTACCCCTATCTTACAAAGGACGCCTCAAGAAGTCAAATTATGGAGTCATTTATTAAAAGCAGGCAGCATCTGAGGGAGCCATTCAGCACTCCAAATCTCGCAGAACCAAACAGCTTGCCACATCTGGCTTATATTGGCAGAATATCACAAAAGTATCGATTACATCTTTGGGTCTGGAATGAGGAACCTGTTTCGCGAAAAGCATTTTACAGAAGCGAAATTGAGCAAGTTAGTTATCTAAAGTATCTACGAATCACTGAATCAACAGAAACACATTATTGGGACCACCAGGGCAATTTAGAATAATTATGCTGTCCAGATTCCGGGACCACTGACTCAACCGGAATGCATTATCTGTAGATACTGAGGCAATTTAAGGTCTGTTCTGATTCTGGGACCAGTGAGTCAACTGAAACTCGTTATCTGTAGCTACTGAGACAATTTAGGATAATTGAGCTGTCCTGGTTCCCAGAAGAATTTGTTTTAGTAACCAGTGAGATCACAATCAACGGGATATTCAAACCATCATCAATGGAGTATTGGGATAGCATATATAAGTTCAGAAAATCAAAATAACTTCCTATTGTTTTAGCAAATAAATAAGTACAGAACCCAAACAGCAGTTTCTACCTGAGATGATTGCTACCATACTTCACTGGGAAGTAACTTCCTTTCCCTGTATGGATCTAATTCCTCTCAACTAAGTACAAAGAGGCTTAGGAAATATACTTCTCAAGAGAAAAACTAAAAGGGATTTGGTGATCACATAATTTATTCCCTGCCATAATGATTGCTAGGTGAGGTAGGCATATTTTTATTTGCACTTTTCAGGTAAGGTAGTGTAACAATGTCAAAAATACTCATAAATTAATAGTTCCTCAATTAAATAGGGAAACTTTTTATTTAAATTTAAAGATATCAAAATTTTAATACTAACTTTTATTGTAAGATTTAGTGTTTCAAAATAAAATCTCATTTTTCAGAATATAAACTTGAGCAACATTTTTGTAACTGTATGGGTATTTAGTTTGCATAGATGAGAAATTGGTCAGTTACCAAAAATATCTCAATTTTAATTAAACTTTGTGTAATAGAAATATCCCATTGGAATCTAATTTTTATTTTTAAACTTGATTTTAAAAATCTCAAAAAATGTGGCAGGTTTCTGAATATTTTTAAATGGATCCGAATGAAAAATCAAAATAATCTTTGAAATAGGAATTTGGGGGGTAAAATAGGACAGGTTTAGGAAATATTAGAAATTTTGGAAATTAAGGGGACCATGGAGGAAGCCCATGGCTGCAGAGCAGCAGAAGGTATCTTTCCATATAATAGGGAAGTTGAAAAGCTGCAACACATATATTTCCATAGAATGAGGGAGCTGGAACAGCAAAAGGTCTATATTTACAAAATAAAGAGAAGGAAGCCCTTCATTCAGAAGGAGAGGAAGAAAGCCCAAAGGAAGTAGGAAAACAATAAGGAAGGAGGGGGATTGCAACCTGTGAGATACTATAGTAACCAGTCTAAGGGAATAGTGACCAATCAGAGGAGATATCAAGGTACCAGGATCTGCAGCCTTTATAAGCCATAGAGAAAGGGAACCCAGTGGGATTTTTCCCCCTCCCAAAGTGGGAGTCAGTTCTATGGGATCCTTTTCCCCCCTCCATCCATGGGAGTCCATTCTGTGGGACTCTTCCTCCTCCCTACGTGGGAATCTGTACTTGTTCTTCAATAAATCTCCATCTTTGCTATACCACTTTCTGTTTGTGGATTCATTCTTTGATTCCGGTGGACAAAGAATCAGGGTTCCAGTCCATAAATTCAGTATCATCTTGAAAGCTGTCTACAGAAATATCAAATTTTCATTCTGTACCAGGTAAAAAAACAAAACAAAACTGTAAATTGGTCCCAAAGAATATAAGTGTTTTAGTTGCTAGAGTCTCTATAGACATCTGTAGTTCCTAAACATTAGATGTGATAGATTGAAGATCATATTAATGATATATGGAATGACTCAGACTTGCCTCATTGTGGGTTCTTGTCATACAAACTTTGAAGAACAAAATTTGCAAACTATCTTCCTTTTCTTAAGTTGCATTAGTACCCTGTAAATGTTGGAGATTAAACCCTTATTGGTGATAACATTGGCAAATATGTTCTCCCATGCTTTCTTGTTATTTTGTTGAAAGTTTCCTTTACTGTACAGAAGCTTTTTATTCTGATGTAGTCTCATTTGTTTATTTTCTCTTTAGTTTCCATTGCCCTAGGAGCTGTATCAGTGAAGATATTGCTTCAGCATATGTCTGAGATTTTGCTGCCTGTGGATTCCTCTAATATTTTTATGGTTTCTCATCTTATGTTTAAGTCCTTTAACCATTTTGAGTTTATTTTTGTGTATGGTGTAAGTTGGTGGTCTAGTATCATTTTTTTGCATGTATCTGTCCAAATTTCCCAATACCATTTATTGAAGAGACTGTCTTGACTCCATTGTATGTTCTTGCCTCCTTTGTCAAGTATTAGTTGAGCATAGTGATTTGGGTTGATTTCTGGGTTCTCTATTCTATTCCATTGATCTACATGTCTGTTCTTGTGCCAGGCACTTTTGAGAACAGTGGATTTGTAATACACCTTGATATCTGGTATTGAGATCCCACCCACTTTGTTCTTCCTCAGGATTGCTGCAGCTATTTGGGGTCTTTTTTTATTCCAGATGAATTTTTGGAGAGTTCATTCTAGGTATGTGAAATATGCTGTTGGTATTTTAATGGGGAGTGCATTGAATCTATAGATTGCTTTGGTTAGTAAGGACATTTTAGTGATGTTGATTCTACCAATCTTGAACATCTGTTCTTCCATCTGTTTGTGTTCCTCTATCTCTTTCTTCAGTGTCCTGTAGTTTTCTGAGTACAGGTCTTTTTATCTCCTTAGTTAAATGTATTCCTAGATATCTTAATTTTTTGGTGCAATGGTAAATGAGATGTTATTTTTTAAATCTCTCTTTCTCTAAGTTCACTATTGGTGTATAAAAATGCCATAGATTTCTTGGTGTTAATTTTTTATCTTGCTACATTGTGAAATTCATTTATTAAGTCTAATAATTTTATGATGGAGTCTTTAGAGTTTTCTAAGTACAGTATCATATCATCTGTGAATAATGACAGTTTTACATCTTATTTTCCAATTTGGATACCTTTTATTTCTTCTTCTTGTCTAATTGCTATGGCTAGCATTTCCAGTACTATGTTGAACAGGAGTGGAGAAAGTGGGCTTCCCTGTCTCTTTCCTGTTCTAAGGTGATATGGTTTTAGTTTATGCCCATTGAGTATGATATTGGCTATAGGTTTGTCATATAAGGCTTTTATTATGTTCAGGTATGATCCTTCTATTCCCACTTTGCTGAGAGTTTTTATCAAGAAAGGGTGTTGGATTTTGTCAAATGCTTTTTCTGCATCAATTTATATAACTGTGATTTTCATCTCTCAATTTGTTTATGTGATATATCACGTTTATTGATTTGCAGATATTGTACTATCCTTACATCCCCAGAATAAATCCTACTTGGTCATGGTGTATAATCTTTCTGATGTAGTGCTGGATCCGATTTGCTAGAATTTTGTTGAGGATTTTGGCATCTATGTTCATGAGGAATATTGGCCTGTAATTCTCATTCATTGTGTTGTCTTTATCTGGTTTTGGTATTAGGGTAATGCTGGCTTCATAGAATGAACTCAGAAGTGTTCCTTCTTTTTTGAATTTTTTTTAATAGTCTGAGGAGGATAGGTTTTAGTTCTTCCTTGAATATTTGGTAGAACTCCCCTGTGAAGCCACCCGGGCTTTTGTTTGCTAGAAGCTTTTTGATGACTGCTTCAATTTCCTCCATAGTTATCAGTGTATTGAGATTTTTAGATTCTTCCTGATTGAGTTTTGAAAGATTGTATTTTTCTAGGAATATGTCCATTTCCTCTAGGTTGTCTAGTTTGTTGGGATAGAGTTGTTCATAGTATTTTTTAATAATCCTTTTTATTTCTGTAGGGTATGTTGTAATTTCTCCCCTTTCATTTCTGATTTTGTTTATTTGGGTCCTCTCTCTTTGCTTCTTGGTGAGCCTGAGTAGAGGTTAATCAATCTTGTTTATCCTTTCAAGGAACCAGCTCTTGGTTTCATTGATCTTTTGGTTTTCTATGTCATTTATTTCTGCTCTGATCTTTATTATCTCCTTTCTTTTGCTCACTATAGGCTTTTCTTTTTGCTCTCTAATTATTTAAGTTGTAGAGTTAGATGATTTATTATGATTTTTTTCTTGTTTTTTGAGGTAGGCCTGTAGGGCTATAAACTTCCCTCTTAGGACTGCTTTCACTGTGTCCTATAGATTTTGGATTGTTGCGTTTTCATTGTCATTCATTTCCAGGATGTTTTTATTTTCTTCTTTGATCTCTTTGGTAACCCAATCATTATTTAATAGCATGCTATTCAGCTTCCAAGTGTTTGAATTTTTTGGAATGTTTTTATTGTAGTTTATTTCTAATATTATGCCATTGTGATCTGAGAAGATGCTTGATATGATTTCTATCTTCTTGAATTTGGAGAGATTTTTGCCTGTGACCCAATATGTGGTCTATCTTTGAAAATGTCCCATGTGCACTTGAGAAGAACATATATTCCGTGGCTTTGGGGGGAAATGTTCTGAAGATGTCAATTAAGTTCATTTGACATAATCAGTCATTTTGGATTGCTATTTATTTCTTGATTTTTTTGTCTAGAGGATTTTTCCAATGATGTCAGTGGGGTATTAATGTCTACTATGATTGTATTGTTGATCTCTCCCTTAATATATTTCAAGATTTTTTGTATACTTGAGTCTTCCTGCTTTTGGGTGCATATATGTTTATCAGGGTTTTATCCTCTTGTTGTATCGATCCCTTTAGTATTTTGAAGTGGCCTTCCTTATCTCTTGCTATGGCCTTCACTTTGAGATAAACAATTGAATCAAAAAATGGGCAACGGACCTAAATAGATACTTTTCAAAAGAGGACATAAGGAAGGCCAAGAGACATATGAAAACATGCTCAAGGTCACTAATCATCTGAGAGATGCAAATCAAAACGACAATGTGGTACCATCTCACACCTGTCAGAATGGCTATCAACAAATCAACAAAGGACAAGTGCTGGTGGGGATGCGGAGAAAAAGGAACCCTCGTGCACTGCTGGTGGGAATGCAGACTGGTGCAGCCACTGTGGAGAAGAGTATGGAGTTTCCTCAAAAAACTAAAAATGGAACTCCCATTTGATCCAGTGATCCCACTTGTAGGAATATATCCCAAGAAACTGGAAACACCAATCAGAAAGGATATATGCACTGTATGTTCATAGCAGCACATTTACCATAACTAAAATTTGGAAACAGCCTAAGTGCCCATCAGCAAATGAGTGGATTAAAAAACAGTGGTATATCTACACAATGGAATACTAGGCTGCTGTAAAAAGGAAGGAACTCCCCCCATTTGCAGCGGCATGGATGGAGCTGGAGAACATTATGCTAAGTGAAATAAGCCAGTCAGAGAAAGATAAATATCACTTGATCTCACTCAGTTTTGGAATATAATGAACACTATAAACTGATGAACAAAAACAGATCCAGAGGCAGAGAAGCATTGATCAGATCGTCAAAGCTCAGAGGGATGGTAGGGGAGTGTGTGAGTAAGGGGGAGAGATCAACCAAAGGACTTGTATACATGCATATAAGTCTAACCAATGGATATAGACACCAGGGGAGTGAGGGCATGAGTAGGGGGTTGGGGGTGCAATTGGGGAATAAGGACACATATCTAATACCTTAATCAATAAAAAAAAAGAATATAAAAAAAATTCACAGACTAAAGGACTTTTAGCAAAAATGTGGAAGTTTATTGTAAGTGTATATAAACTCCCATGTATTGAAGGGTCCTCAAAGGGGAACCCCCTGGGCAGGGGCCCCCAAATGGAGAAAACGTCTCTCTCTCTCTCTCTAAAATGGAAAAAACCTAGTCCTTTGAGTCTCTTTGTTTACTGGTTTATATATGCTGGTAGCTTTTTTGTCTGAACATGATACTTTCTAATTGGACTCTTTCTTAATTTATGTCCCTGTGCTTTCCTAATTGGTCACTTTCCCTGCATGGTATCACTCTCAAAGTTTTAAAGCCCACTCAGTGCTCCCCCCTCCGTTTGTAAGATAAACATTCCAGTGGCTTGGAGCTGTCTCTTCTCATCACGTATGCATTCCTCTTCCATGGACCCCCTTCCCTAAAACTGCCTTTCCTGTCTCTAAACTCTTTTCATTAAGAAGAGATGAACTCTATAAAATGTTCATCAAAAGTACATAATAGAGTCAATTATTTTCAAAATAATTAAAAATAGCAACTTACATGGCATTTACTAAAAACTATATTATTTTCAATGCCTAACATATTAAGCACATATCCAAAATTTAATTTTAATTATATCATTCAAAAATGCCAAAATAAGTTAGAAAAAATTTTTTAAAAAATCAATCATTCTGCTGTTGCTTAATCAAGTTGGTTGATTAATGAAGAATAATACACTGTCTTATAAAAATTTTTTGATTTTAGCTAAATTCAATTACTTGTATACTACATTTAATCACAGTTGTTTGTATATAAATACTTTTAAATTTCTTAAATGATGTGGTATGCAAAATAGTAAATGACTAAAATTAATATTTTATTTATATAACACCAGTGAAACACAATGAAAGAAAATTAATTAGAAGGTGGCCAGTGGGGCGGCACTGGGCAAGACAGGCTGGACATGCCCTTGAGCCAACCTCACGCAATCTCTCCCCAGCATCCGCAGAGCGAGCAGGGTCCCTCTGGCAGGTGGGGTCCCTCGGCCTGGCCTGCAGGAATCCGGCCAAAATTGGTTCTCCAACATCCCCCGAGGGGTCCCAGAGTGTGAGAGTGCACTCTGCAAAGTTGCTGTTGTACAGGGTGTGGAATGCAAATGCAAGTGTGCAGTAAACCAGATTCAGGGCCAACAGTGCCCCAGCAACAACATAACCCATGGCCGAAGGTGGCATTGCATGGCCCGAGAGGAATCAGGCTCCCTCCTCTCCGGTTTCAGGGTGGGTCACCCGAGAATTGCCGCTGCCAAGTCACTGCAGCTCGGCAGCTCCTGCGTTGAGCGTCTGCACCATGGTGGTCAGTGGGCATCATAGAGACCAGTTGGATAAGCTGAGGGACACTTAGCATATTAGCCTTTTATATATATAGACTTATTCATTTAATTTTCAGTGTAATTATAATAAAATGCTGACTTCTTGATGATAATGGGATGGGGCAATACATTTTACAGTATGAACTTAATAAATGTAGTTCTTATTGATTAAATTAACAGAGCAGACAATAGTGATGTTTCAAGTGAATTAAGAATTTAATCATGTAGTTCATGGGTTAGGAATGAAAGGAGGGAAGAACCAGGAACTGTTAGATTATATGGAAAAGTTGTTAGTGAAAAATAAGTTCTTAGTGGTTATGTGACTTATGGGCCTGATTTCATGTTATTATGATAGCCAAGTTGCTGTGTGTAAATTATGCTTTGTGGCCTCAAAAGACTTTTCAAAGAATTTTTTAGTAACTCCAGCCCTCATTTTATATAAAGTTGGCTTTTTTACTAGTAGGAACTAAGAAGATATCAAGCAAACTTCAAAAGGATCTGTAAATACACTTTGCCTCAAGGCAGCATCCTCCCTCTGTAATGCCAAGACACTTGAATGGCACATTGCTAACCTATGTTAATAGGGTACAAATTTCCATCTCTCCCAGGCACAGCGCCTCTTAGAGCTCTCTCGATTATAAAAATATATTTTGTGTGAATGAAAGACATAGGGCCAGATTCTCATCCTTCGCATCATAATTCTAGCAGAATGCCCACTCATCAGCCCTCCTTACACACTGTATTTCCTTAGCGACAGGAGAATGAGAGTCTGGCCTGCAGTAATTTATTCTCTTGCCGCAGAATGCTCTAACTTTTTCTGAGACTCTGTAATTTGAAAATGGTGTTGTCCTTGTTTTCTCTGCTTCTAACATATTTTGGCTGAAGTCTAAGTCTTAGCACTTGGCTTTAACTTTCATCTTTGACTTCTTTAGCACTTAATCTCCTCTGCAGTCTGATACTCAGATGCAGAGTGTGTGTGTGTGTGTGCATTTCTATTTTGTTCAGATGAATAGAAGTAACAAATAAAAGGAAATGCTTGATTTTTTTCTTTCAGTAAACATAGATTGTGGATAGAATTTGTTTTGAAATTTTAAAAAAAGCAGTACCAGAAATCTTCCTTTTTTGCCTGCTATATACATTTAGACTTCAAACAAAAAAAATATAGTATTTTATTTATTTACTTAAATCCATAGGTACATATAAAGCACATAGTAGGAAATCAATTGTTTTTAAATGAATAATTGAATGAAAAGAAAAAAAATACAGCAACTCATTGAAAATTACTAATCTCTTCAATATTTTAACTATTGTGGCATATTCTTTATAGCATTCAGAGAATGATCATTCTCTAACTGATCTATCTAATTGATATGAGTGTTAAAAATGCTATTATAACATACAGACATATTCTTAATTTTTTTTTAATTTTGATCTTCTTGGCCTCAGAATGTGTAGTCACCTCTATATATAGATCAATTAATATGTTATTAATTCAATCTATTAAGTCATTTTTTTTGTGCCCAGTGCTGGCACTTTTCTAAGCAGTTGGGATTTTCAGTAGAACAGAAAATACGTTCTTCTTCATGGAACTCAACTGAGAGGGGAGATGTGATTTTTTATAAACAAACCCACATAGAAATGAGAAAATGAGATGATATGGCATCAGTTACAAAGTACAATGAACCAACAAAGAAAACAATAAAGCAAAGAGAAGCAAGAGTGCATTTTCATTGGGAAGATCACTTACTCCGTTTCATATCCCTAAATCATCTTCAGGTTCTACCCTTGATGCTTTCTCTGCTGGGATTTGGTACCCTAGGTTCCAGTCGCTTCTCCCTTCCTCCAGGCCTTTACTCAAAGGGTACCTTCTCAGTGAGGCCTTTCCTGGCCAGAACCTACTTAAAATTATGACGACCCTTCTCTTTCCCACCATCCTATATAATAAAAGCGTAATATGCAAATCAACTGAACGGCAGAATGACCAATTGGCGGGAGGCAGGGCCAGTGAGCAGGCTGTGCCAGGCCAGCCAAGGTGCTTGCCAGCAGGCAGAGGGAGGGAATGGGGGGGGGGGGACGGCGATCAGCCATGGCAGAGGGGTGACTGGGGGGCCCGTTGGTCACCTCCTGCAGATGGAGGCCACCAGCGCAGCCGTGGTGGGGTGATGGGGTGGCACTGGGCCAGTCCCACAGAGAAAGGGCTGGCATTGTCCACAGCGGGGTGATGGGGATGGTGCCTGGCTGATCTGCAGAGACAGGCTGGGTGGCAGCTGCAGCAGGGTGATGGTGGCAGTGCCGTTCCCTGATCCTGTTCAGCCCACCAGGTCACCTCCCACAGAGGACATCCCCTTAGGACTCCTGCACTGTGAGAGGGTGCAGGCCAGGCTGAGGGAACCACCCCCTCCCCAGTGCATGAATTTTGTTCACCGGGCCTCTATTGGAAATATAAGAAGTTAGCAAAAGAAACAGATCTGTAGTAAAAGACCGGGCAGGCAGCACCTGAGGACCATACCTGCCATGGCTGCTCCCTTGTCACTGAAACTGACAGGCTGCTGTGTGTCTTGCTTCAGCTCCGTAGTCCTCAGCTGCCCAGCGCAGTGGAGCAAGGGCCTCAACATTGAAAAAAATGGCTTTGATAAAATGTTGAAAATCCTTTAAAAAATAATGAACTGTATTAATTAGGTCCAGATCCTAGAAAGTAATTGCTTTATATCTTTTGTTTTTACCTTCTCCAAATTGTGCCTCTACACTTGATATTCTGAATTTGAAATGCTATCAAAACAGAAATTCTCAGAAACTGAGTCAACAATCTCTGGCTGGCAATTTTAGGTGATTTCCCTTTTCATACTTCAAGTCAAATTTGACTGAACAAAATTATTGGCAGAGTTCTGATCTTCTCTTCCTGCTTTCAGAGTGCTCTTACAAAGCCTAATCTATTGCCTCAAGAATTTTCAAAAGGATAATAAGTAGATTAGTAAAAAAAAAAAAAAATTGGGGTAAGCCTCAACATTTACAAATTTGCACCCATACACCAGCAAAGGGAGAAATGTGTCATAGTCAGCATTGCCACCCATCAAACACAGAGCACTTTGTGGGAAAATAATATCTGAAGGGAAAAAAAGTCCCACACTTCATTACCACATGTAACTTTTGCTGGAAACAAAAAGTTTCCCTTAAAACTTCTATTTACAGGAATATTAGTAGCTCAGGAAATGGTCAAGTTGCTTTATTCCTACAATAATATATAAATAAAATAATATATCATTTGCATGTAAAGATAAGAATGATTTTTAACACCCCTGTGTGTTTTTTGAACTGAAGATGTGAATCTTTCCATCACTGAAGTGACCATGTGATAAGCAGACTGTACACATTTCAGGCCGTATTACTGGATGGTGGCCAGGTTTTTCCTCTTTTGAGCCAGCCTGTGTTATTTTGTTCCTCTTTCCCTATCATCAGTGCTAGCCAGTATACTGTTTCCCCCTTTCTAAGCATTAAGATGACCACAGAGTAGGCATTTTAACCAAGGATTCAATTTAGATGGAAATAAAATCTCATCTGCCACTATTGTCTAATCCATAGTGGTTTGGGTTAACCACAAAGAGAGTTGTAATTCAGCTTTTGGAATCTGTCAATTTTATTTTATTAAAAACAATCTAGAACATTAAATGGTACCACATATATGGGCACAATAAAATACTTTTACATGTCCCTTAATGATTCTAAGTATATTTTGGTGATGAAAGAACACTAATTTTTTTCTTTCCTGAGAATATGTACTGGTCATCTAATTTTGTATAGAAAAATATGGATGGGACGAAGGAAACTGGATAATGATCTTCCATTGAGTGACAGTTCCCAGAAGAAATGGAGCTTATGTCTATAAGTTTTTAAATCAGTGAAACAAACCAATGGGCTCTTCTTATTTAAGGAAACATAACTGTTGCACTGAATTTATACGTTGTAAAAAATTCAAATTCTCATGATACTGAAAAGATGAGATGAGTTAGTTCTTTAAACTCTGATTGTGCACCAGGCATTATTCAAAGTGTTAGATTCCAGAACAATGGAATCCCTACCCTTATGGGACTTATAATCAAGTGTAAGAAACAAAAAGTAAATATGCAAGCAAAATGTATTAAAATTTGCTATGAACAAGAGTAAATAGGTTACATAGTAGCAGTTCCTGGGAGTTGCTCTTTCAGAGAAGGGATTTAAGTTAGGGTGAAAGGAGAGGAATTATACAGTTTTCTCCGCCTTTCCAAAGTTTGCTTTACCTCATTTGGCTTTACCTTTTTTGGCTTAAAGTAGCCAATATTAGTGGCTCCTTTCACTAACAAAAAGGAATTTGAAGAGGACTTTTGCTTAAACAAAAACAAAAAGGGCATAAAGCCAAAATAGCATTCTGCCTTTGTTTTAGAGGCAGCATGTACCCAGAGCAGGGAGTGGTCCCACCAGCTCCTTCCCTGGGGACTACCATCAGCACCACTGCCACAGCTTTGAACTGTCTTTGAGCATCTGTGCTCTGTCCTGATTTATTTTGTGCATCATTAGCAAGATGTGTCTTAAGGTGATAGCTTCTTCACATTTCGCCATTTCAGTTTAGGAAAGGTTTCATAGAAATGCTCTCCTTTCAGATAGCGGGGAAACCTGTATTTGAATTCATACCTCAGTGGTGGGACGGATACCCTCAGGAGTCATAGAAGGAACAGAACCAACAGGCCCAAAAGCAGCCTAAATATATAACTGAGTTTAACGAAATGCACAATATCAAGGAAAGTTAGAAAAAAGAAAGAAAATAGGAGCTGGGGATTAGAGCCAGGAAAAGAATTGATGTGAACTATACGTTTTTAAGAATCAAGCAATTATAACAACATTTGAGAGATTCCTGGGGGATAAAAAAAAAGAGGGAAGGAATATTAACCTTTATCTTTGCACATCTGATTCAGTTTAGAGGTTATTTTTTTTCCATTGAAAAGTAAATAAAATATTATCCTTTGGGATTTTGAAACTCTTCATTTTATGAGAAATCTGTAACACTAGTCTGTTTTTTGTTTTGTTTTATTTTGAAAGAGATCAGGATAATTGCTGCACAGGAAATAAATAAAAATGATCAGGACACAAGTATGTGTGTGTGTGTGTGTGTGTGTGTATATATTAAAATTGGAGAGGAGAACTCAACTAACTAGACAAGTAGACTAAAAATCTTAGTAGTTATAATGTTGCTTCTAATTTTGAAGCAAAAAAAATAAGGTTAAATTACAGTCAATTCCATAGTGACATTTTCAGAAAGGAAGAAGAACCATAGTTGTTTGGGAAAAACAAAACTTTTCCAAACACCCAAGTCTAAAATTAATTCTTTAATTTCTTGAACAATACCACAATGCACAATGCAATCAACAACATTTTAACAATAAGGGTGAAGTAACTCATATGATTATTCTTACATTAGTCTATGTTGTATGGTTCTCTTTATAATACTTTAATGAAAGTTAAGGACATTATGTAAAAATACAATATAATGAAAATATTTTTGTGAAGCTGAAATATTATACCTGAACATATTTGGTTTTCTAATTATCAAACTTTATTCAAGAATAGTGTGGAAAGTTCAAGGACTGTACATCTTTTAAAAATTTCCCCTAGGTTTCTTTTCAAGCTGGACTTTTGACAAGAATTTGAGAAAAAATACTTTATTCTATTTAAAAGAAACCTCAATAGTATTTTAAGGTGCAAGTTGAAGTTGCAAATATACACTATATAAAGATTATATAAACATACTATAAAATAAATATTCTTTGTGAAAAGTTAGGAGTCTAAGCAAAATTTCCAGTTATTGATTTAGTTTAATTGGATTTTTAATATTTATTTTTAACTAGAGACCCAGTGCATGAATTTCATGCACTGGGGGTTGTCCCTCAACCCAGCCTGCACCCTCTCCAATCTGGGACCCTTTGGGGGATGTCCGACTACAGTCGGACATTCCTCTCACAATCCAGGACTGCTGGCTCCTAACCACTCTCCTGCCTGCCTGCCTGATTGCCCCTAACAGCTTTCCTGCTGGCCTGATTGCCCCCAACTGCCCTCCACTGCAGGCCTTGTCTCCCCCAACTGCCCTTCCCTGCTGGCCATCTTGTGACAAAGTGTGGGCAGCCATCTTGTGATGTGAGGGCATGGGGGTCAATTTGCATATTATCTCTTTATTATGTAGGATGGCTTTCTTTTCTATATTTAAGTCAGTAAACATCAGAATTTCAGTTAGGTGAATGATATAAGGTAGGCTCTTAATGTGAAGCATTTTATAGTTCTTTATATCTTTATGACTAACATGATGGCTTAGGTGTTTCTACTCCTAATCTATGTGACATTCATAGATGGTACCAATTTCTGAGGCATCATCACTTTGAACTATTCTTTCTTGTTGTTGTTTTTCTGTTTTATATAGTATATCAGTATGAATTTAGCCACATTTTTGTATTTCTGTCTTATTAGGAAACAACTAATGGTGTTAGTCTGATGTAAGTGATTTTTTTTCCTTTCTGCATCTTTGTTTTAATATATTTTTATTGATTTCAGAGAGAAGAGAGAGATAGAAACATCAATGATGAGAGAATCATTGATCGGCCGCCCCTGCACAACCCCTACTAAAGATGGAGCCTGAAACCTGGGCATGTGCCCTGATTGGGACTCTAACCCTGAACTCCTGGTCCATAGATCCATGCTTAGCCACTGAGCCATGCTGGTTGGGCTCCCTTCTGCATCTTGACATCTTTTAGTACCTGTTCTCTGAAGAGGGGTAGCAAAAGCTGAGAGAAGGGTCCAAGGATGATGCAGAATACAAGGAAATACATCACATGTCAAATGTGACACCCTTCAAAGGGTGACAAAAATAATAGAAGCCAAAAAATAATTAAAATGTGTCTACAGTGAGGACAGCTAACATTCTATGTAGACAAATGTAGCAGTTTTCTATGGATCTTTTTGGGAAGCCATAACATGGAGCAAATTCTCCTTCAAGTCTTAAAAGCAGTCTTTTAAAAGGGCTTTTCATGGGCATTTAAAAAAAATGTGGAAAATAAATTTAGGATATGCTAAGTTAAATAAAACTAAATAGATTATGGCAAGGTAGTTCAGTCTTTCAAATGTGAATGCACTGTTGAAATCTCCAACAGGAGAAATATAAAATGTAGTTTTTCCCACATAGAATAATTCTTTCTCATGTGACATCTATTAATCTCAGAGAACTTTTATTGTTTCATAGAATACATTTGGGGAACTTTGCTTTAAAATATCAATTATCTTTCTACTGGCTTTCTCTCTTATGTCACCAAGTTGTTATTAGTAATTCCCAGAGTCCAGAGAGGGTTTCCATTTGGCTGTTTGTCATTCAGTTGACTGTATAAAGAAAATGAGTTGTTTTCCACGTACATAAAGGCTTGCATAAATATAAGGGAGCAGTCTGAAATGTATCAAGAGACTTAATAAAATGTTCTCTTTCCTGATTTCTGATTCACCATCCACTATTCACAGACTATTGCTTTCTTGTCTTTGAATAACGAAAGAGTGATCTCTTTCCCCTATGGGCTTTCTAGTTTTCTGTAGCTTATACCATGAAACATACTTGTTTCATGCATTAAAAACATATCTAATTTTTGTCTTCTGTTTACCTACTATGAAACTATTTTGGTGAGAGATATACTGGTGATTTAAAGAGCTTCCGTTTTATCTTCTTACTACAAAACTTGATTTTAACTGTATATCCCATCGCTCATCTTTCTAATCCAAAATAATGTTTGAGGCCAAATTCATAGCAATGGCTGCACATTGCTCTATGTATTTGTTTACTTTTAGATTACCATATTTCCTTTATTAATAGTGTATGCAGGAATATGATTAATTTGTTTCACCATATTTATTGTTAGTAAAGCTATTTAAAACCCATAATTTAATTTAACTTCTTATTTAAGTCATTCTATAGTACCTGTCTTCCCCCATAATGGAATATTTTACCATATCTGTGAATATTAATATCCTCCCTCTTTAAACTGATAAAGGCCTTTTGATAACATAAGTCTTTCTGAAACTGAGCATATGTTCCATTTTACAGCCTATCCCACTCTCATGGTCATTATATTACTTACTAGTGGCCCAGTGCACAAAATTCGTGCACGGGGGGAGGACTGTCCCTCAGCCCAGCCTGCACCCTCTCCAATCAGGGACTCTTTGGGGGATGTCCCATAAGGATAGGGCCTAAACCGACAGTTCGGACATCCCTCTCGCAATCTGGGACTGCTGGCTCTTAACTGCTTGCCTGCGTGCCTGCCTGATTGCCCCTAACCACTCTGCCTGCCAGCTTGTTCGCCCCCAACTGCACCACTCTGCTGGCCTGATTACCCTCAAGCCATGGTCGGCAAACCATGGCTTGTGAGCCACATGCGGCTCTTTGGCCCCTTGAGTGTGGCTCTTCCACAAAATACCACATGCGGGCATGCACATACAGTGTGATTGAAACTTTGTGGCCTATGTGCAGAAGTCACTTTTTGGCCTGGGAGAGTCTATTTTGAAGAAGTGGTTCTAATGCCGAGCCACACTCAAGGGGCCAAAGAGCTGCATGTGGCTCGCGAGTCGTGGTTTGCCAACCACTGCCCCTAACTGCCGTCCATTCCCAGCTTGCTTGCCCCCAACTGCCCCCTGCCAGCCTGATCACCCCCAACTGCCCTCCCCTCCTGGCCTGATCACCCCTAACTGCCTCTGCCTTGGCCCCGCCACCATGGCTTTACCTGTAAGGACATCCAGGAAGGTCTCCCAGTCTAATTAGTGTATTACCCTTTTATTAGTATAGATAGAGGCCTGGTGCATGGGTGGAGGCCGGTTGGTCTGCCCTAAAGGGGGTCCTGGATCAGGGTGGGAGTCCCCTTGGGGGGTGGGACCAGCCTGGGTGAGGGGCCTGGGATGGTTTGCAGGCTGGCCATGGCCCCATCGGGGTGGGGGTTCCCACTGGGGGCGGTGCTGGCCTGCGCGAGGTGCTGATGGCTGTTGCAGGCTGGCCACACCCCCAGAGGTGAAGGTTTGCAGGCCAGCCAAGCCCCCAGTTTTGTCCAGAAGGATGTTTGGAAGGTCTAACTGTCTAATTAGCATATTACTCTTTTTTTTAGTATAGATTGTAGATTTATTTCCTTCTAACCTGTCTAACATGTTTTCCAAATAATTTCACATAAAGAGAGAGGGTTTAAATAATTATGTAACAAAAAGCATTACAAATATAAGTATGTGTATTTGTGTGTATCTCTCTCTCATCTTTTTAAAAATGTGATGTTTTCTGGAAACAGGGCAGAATGTCATTTTTAGAAATTAGTTGGTATCCAAACACATTTGAAACAAGTATTGTTCCCACTTTAAGCCATAGCTTAAAGGGATAAAACACTGGAACTAAAAAGAACTGCTTTTCAGGGGTAGTAAATGATAATAAATATCCCATGAAGAGTTCAAATGAATCAGCTTATGAATTACAAGTATCTTAAGTCAGGTATCAAATTTATTTTTGTATTACCCTCATAATCTAATTTGATGTAAATGCTTATTGAGTAAATAATTAAATAAATGAATAGATGAATACATCAAAATAAATGACTTTCTCTCTCTCTCTCTCTCTCTCTATATATATATATATATATGGCTATTACTATTATTATATACTTATTACTATGTGGTTATTCCTATATGGAAAGAGACATACACACATATGTACCCATGTGTTAATTATGCATATGTAAATCTAACATATTTACATATATGTGCATAGGTTGTGAAAGAGAGAATCTCATATCATTGAAGATGAGATCAACATGGAAACTCAACATGAAAAACAATTCAGATTTATTCATGCATTTCTTAAAATATTGAAAAAATGATAAAAATCTATCACAAGCCTGGCATGTATATAATAGAACATATCAAGTTGTATAAGATGAATATCTTGCCCTCATTTTATTCCCAGTCTATTTTAATAGACCCCAAAGAATATCTTTCTCTCTCTCTCCTACTTTCTTGGGTAAAAATATCTGTTAAAGAAGAATATATAAATAGGAAGCTTAAGAATCAATTTTGTCCTAAGGCTATGACAATATGCCAACAATTTCAAAACTTAAAAAAGCGCAAAGTACATGAAAGATTTCCATCTTTGAACCAATGTTGAAATGAAAGCTATCAGGGTTCTTGTGATGCTTGAAAGTATATGTGAAGCCAAGCACTGTTCTGCTTCTGAGGACGTGAGCAAAATCTGTGACTACTGCTGCTCTCTGCAGAATATCAATCTAGACCAGACTCCTATTGGTCAGGGCAGATTTACCATGAAGCAATGCAAGTTTGTCTTCCTGCCTCCTGATAGCCTCAAAAATCCTATTGGGAACATCTAAGGTTGTTTCTATTCAAATTAATCTTAGTGATTTTGAAACTTTTATCAGCATTACTGCTCGAAGCTACATTGAAATAACATGGTTAATAAATTTCCAGATAATAATGCTATTTTTATGAATTTTATAGAATCTAGATATGTATTACTTCCCAACACAAGTAACTGTCTGCTAGCAAGGCTGATATCTGATAGCTGCTATGATGAGGAAGGCCAGACTCTGAAAAAGGATGTGTAGCTTTTCTCCATTGGCCTTTAGGCATAATAGTTTTACACAGTCCTATAGAATTTTAAATGTTAGATTTTAATGTTGATGGTTTTTATAAAACAATAATTGCTGTTTACTAAATACAGCTTCCAAAATATGATTATTTCATCTCTTAATAACAAAAGATATTGTGGAATCATCGTGTACATGTATGTTTGCACATTTGGGTTAGTACACCTTACGTATAAATAATAGACTTACTCTATAGAGAGACAAAATGGCGGCGTAATAGACGGACGTGTCCTGAACCTTGTCCTGGAGCGAATAGAGTGAGGAGCTGAAACGAGTGGAATTCAGCCTGAATTGGCGAAGGAGACTCAGCTGGTGAGACAGTTTGCAGCCGGGAAGGGCAGAGGTCCTCTGGAAAAAGGTGAAATCCAGGATCTAGGCAAGAGAGTCTGCCGGACCTCTGTGCAGAGGGTCAGGGAGAAACTACAGGGTGCCAAGCCTCATCCCTGAGGACAGCCAAAGGGTCTGACTGTGAAAAAAAAGGGACCACGGGACTGCAGGAGGTAGGGGATTTTGGACCTTGGAGTCTGGATTTTGGATCTGAGCTCAGAGGCAGCCCTGAAGGGCTGGCCAGGCCGCACAGTGCCAGTCCAGGAGAGGTGGTAGGAGTCTGGTGTTGAGTCATATCTAAGCCCCAGTCAACATTTTCTCCTGAGAGGTAGCTCCTCCCTCCAGTCTCCAGGCAACCAATATAGCCACACCCAGATCCCACCCTGAATAATACAAAAGAATCTGAATACTCCCTGAGGTCATAGGAACTGGCCTAAAGAGAAATCTTTAGCCCCAGCAACCGGAAACTGAGAAACAGTACAGTACAGATGACTGGAATCATAAACCAGCCAAAGGAACGACACTCCACTTTTTTCACTTTTATTTTTATTTTTTTATTATCCCTTTTTTTTCTTCTTCTTCTTCTTTTTCTTCTTTGTTTTCCTGCTTTTGTTTGTTGCTTTTTTTTCTAATTCTTTTTGCATTATTTTTCCATCAATTTTTATTTGTTATTTTTAAATTTTTATACCATTTCTGAAATCAATTTTTTTGTAAATTTATCATTTTTTCTTCTCATTCTCTTTCTTCTCATCCACTTATTCCCTTTCTACTTCCTCAATACTAAATTGAGGTCCTCCCTATATTCATTCAATTCTTAATCTTACTTACACTATATAAGCTCAGCCTCTACAGATATTGCCCCAATCCTCTTTGCTGGGTGTGTAGTGTTTGTAGTTTTTTTGGTTTATCTATTGGTTCTGTGGTGCCTTACCCCCACATACATATATATATATATATATATATATATATATATATATATATATATTCTCCTTTTTATTCCTATGTCTTTTATCCCTTATCTTTTTCTCTCTCTTTGATAGCATTTGTGCTCTCTTTTCTCTGCCCTAACCCTCTTTGCTCAGGTGTTCACTTATATTGGGGTTATTGGTGTCGTGTGTACATTTGTGCTTAGTTCCCTCTATTGTGTCTTGTTGAGGTGAATTTTATCCTGTCTGGTCAAGGGGCTTGAGAGCAAGCCACATAACCAGACACCTGGAGAGGAAACTCCATCCACTAACGGGTCAAAAACACCCAGACCCAACTATAGAGGCAGGAAGAATGTGGCAGTGAGGGAAAGAGCATGAGTGAGTGAGGGAGTAAAAGAAGAGCAGGTGGTCAGGTGGGGTGTGTGTGTGTGAAAGAAAGAGAGAGAGAGAGAGAGACACACACAGTTAGATCCCACAGGACCTTCAGGGGCAGGCTAATCAGGCTCGCCTAACTAGGCAATTTCTGCTACCATTACAAACAGTACCAGGAGGCCAGCTTGTCCTTAGAGGCCTAGCCTTTTTGAAGAGGAGAGCTGCTGTAACTGGATTCCCAGCCTCAACTCCACCCAGAGTGCCTTCAGATAACACCTGGGACTCTAGAGCCACCCCTGCAAGGGACATGCTACCTAGGCTGTGATCCCACGGTCAATGAGGCTCCAGCCACCCTGGGCACAGGCTCCTATGACTTCAGAAGCAGGCTCCCCTCTGACCGGCCCAACGCTTTAGCCCAGGGCACTGCAACCACGTGAACAGCAGACACGTGAGCAGCCCGCTCCTGTCCAAGGAGCAGCAGCCCCGCGAGGAACCTGCCACAGGCCTAAGAGAAGCAGCTTCACGTGGCCTGCCCCTGTCCAAGGAGCAGCAGCTGTGTGAGCAGCCAGTTCCCCTGTCTGAGGAGCAGCAACCATGTGAGCACCTCACCCCATCCAAGGAGCAGCAGCCACTTGAGCAGCCCACCCCCTCTGAGGAGCAGCAGCTGCACACAGCCCACACCCTGCACTTGTCTGAAGAGCAACAGCTGTGCTGCACGAGCAGCCAGCTGCCTTCCAAGGAGCAGCAACTGTGTGAGCAGCCTACCCCCTTCTGAGGAGCAGCAGCCACATAAGCAGATCGCACATGTCCAAGCAGCAGTAGCCCTGTGCAGTCCACACTGGTCTGAGGAGCAGCACCTACAGGCAGCCTGCACCTGTCTGATGAGAAGGAGCTGGGTGAGTGAGGGGCATCACCAGCATGAGTAGCTTACCACCACATGAGGAGCAGCAGCCCCATGAGCAGACCACCGCCTGTCCGAGGAGAAGCAGCTGCACGAGCAACCTGTACATGTACAAGGAGCAGCAGCCCTGCAAGCAACCTGACCCTGTCAAAGAAGTGGTGGCATCACGAGTAGCCCGTCCCATCTGAGGAACAGCATCAGCACGCATCCAGCCCCCATCTAAAGAACAGCAGCCACACGAGCAGTCCACCCCTGTCCAAGGAGCAGCAGCCACGTGAGCAGCTGGACCCGTCCAAGGAGCAGTGGACACAAGCAACCTGTCCCCATCCAAGGAGCAGCAACCTCATAATCAGCCCAGCCCCGTCCAAGGAACAGCAGCTATACAAGCAGCTCCCCCATCAGTGAGAGGAGGCACCACTGCTGCAAACAGCACCCACCAGAGGAGCTGCTGCCAACTGAGAAGCAGCCGCTACCATAATCTCCCGAGGAGCAACTGCAGCCAGAGAAGCCACTGCCACCCAAGGAGCAGCCCCTGCAGAGCTCGACATCTAGATCAGTTGGTGAGACCAAAAAGTATGTAAACAAAGATATCCCCAAAGGAAAGAAAAGGAGGAATCGCTGGAAAAGCAGCTAAGTGAAACAGAGGCATGCAATATGTCAGAAAAATAATTCAGCATAAGGGTCATAGAGTTCATAAACCAGATGGAAAGAAAAAAATCAACATCTTATGTAAGAATCAAGAAGAAATGGATGAAAAAATCGACAACTTATGTAAAAATCAAGAGGAAATGAAGAGTGATATAGCTGCAATAAAAGCACCATGGAAAGTTTCAAGAGTAGACTAGGAGAAGCAGAGGACCGAATTAGTGAACTAGAAGACAGGGAAGCAAAACTCAGCCAAACTGATTTGCAACTGGAGAAAACAAAAGACAGGAGGAGAGCCTAATGGAGCTATGGGACAACATGAAACAAAGCAACATACGAATAATAGGGGTGCTAGAACAACAGGAAGAGGAACAAGGGTTAGAAGAGCTATTTGAAGAAATAATGTCAGAAAACTTCCCTGATGTGGCAAAGATAAAACTCACACAAGCACAGAGAGTCCCAAACAGAATGAACCCAAAAAGAACCACACCAAGACACATCATAATTATGATGGCAAATATTCAGGACAAAGAGAAAATCTTAAAGGCTGCAAGAGAAAGACAGAAAGTTATATACAATGGAGCTCCCATTAGATTATCAAATGATTTCTCAACAGAAACACATCAGGCCAGAAAAGAATGGAAGGAAATTTACAAAGTGATGCAAAGCAAGGGACTCAATCCAAGAATACTCTATCCAGCAAGGTTATCATTCAAAATTGAAGGGGAAATAAGGAGCTTCACAGGCAAAACAATGCTAAGGGACTTTATCACTACTAAGCCAGCAATGCAAGCAATGTCAAAGGGACTGGTGTAAAAAGAAGAAATAAAAAGGTAAGAAGGAACACAGACACAAAAAATAAAAATGGCTACAAATAAGTTCCTTTCCATATTAACTTTAAACGTACACGGACTAAATGCTCCAATCAAAAGACATCAAGTGGCTGAATGAATAAAAACACATGACCCATATATATGCTGTCTACAAGAGACCCACCTCAGAAAAAGGGATTCATACAGACTGAAAGTTAAGGGACCAAAAAACATCTTTCATTCAAATGGAAATGAAAAAAAAAAAAAATCTGGGGTAGCAGATTTCTAACAAAATAGACCTCAATGTAAAGGCCATAACAAGAGATAAGGAAGGCCACTCATAATAATAAAGGGATCGATACAACAAGAGGATATAAACCTGATAAACACATATGCACCCAATGCGGGACCACCCAAATACATAAAAAAACAAAAAACAAAAAAGCAACCTCCTGGAAAATATCAAGGGAGAGATGGACAAAAATGCAATCATATTAGGGGACTTTAATACACCACTGATATCACTGGATAAATCTTCTAGAAAAAAATCAGCAAAGATACAGCAATTCTAAATGACTCACTAATTGACATCTTCAGAGCATTTCACCCCAAAGCCAAGGAATATACGTTCTTCTCAATTGCACATGAGACATTTTCAAAAATAGACCACGTATTAGGTCACAAACAAAGTCTCCCCAAATTCAAAAAGATTGAAGTCATATTAAGCATTTTCTCAGACTACAAGGGCTTAATATTAGAAATAAAGTACAATAAAAACAATCCAAAAAATTCAAACACTTGGAAGTTGAATAGCATGCTATTCAACAATGATTGGGTTATCAATGAGATCAAAAAAGAAATTAAAAGCATCCTGGAGACTAATGACAATAAAAATACACAACAATGCAAATACTATGGGACACAATGAAAGCAGTCCTGAGAGGGAGGTTTATACCTCTACAGGCCTACTTCAAAAAACAAGAAAAAATGGTAATAAATCATCTAGTTCAACAACTAAAATAATTAGAAAGAGAGCAACAAGAAAAGCCCACAGTGAGCAGAAGGAAGGGAATAATAAATATCAGAGCAGAAATGAATGACATAGAGACCAACAATAAAAAAAAAATACAAAAGATCAATGAAACCAAGAGCTGGTTCTTTGAAAAGATAAACAAGATTGATGAGCCTCTAGCCAGGCTCACCAAGAAGCAAAGAGAGAGGACCCAAGTAAACAAAATCAGAAATGAAAGAGGAGAAATAATAACAGACCCCACAGAAATACAAAGGATTATTAAAAAATACTATGAACAATTCTATTCTAACAAACTAGACAACCTGGAGGAAATAGACACTAAAAATCTCAATAGGCTGATAACTTTGGAAGAAATTGAAGCAGTCATCAAAAAGCTTCCAGCAAACAAAAGCCTTGTGTCAGATGGCTTCACAGGGGGAGTTTTACCAAACATTCAAGAAAGATATAAAACCTATCCTCCTCAGACTATTCCAGAAAATTCAAGAGGAAGAAATACTTCCAAGCTCCTTCTATGAAGCCAGTACCACCCTAATACCAAAACCAGATAAAGACAACACACAAAAAAAGAGAATTATAGACCATTATCCCTCATGAACATAGATGCCAAAATCCTCAACAAACTTCTAGCAAATTGAATACAGCAGTACATCGGAAAGATCATACACCATGACCATGTAGGATTTATCCCAGGGATGCAAGGATGGTACAATATCTGCAAATCAATAAAAATGATACATCACATAAACAAATTGAGAGATAAAAACCACATAGTCATATCAATTGATGCAAAAAAAAGCATTGACAAAATCCAACACCCATTTTTGATAAAAACTCTCAGTAAAGTGGGAATAGAAGGATCATACCTTAACATAAGAAAAGCAATATATGACAAAACCACAGCCAACATCATACTCAATGGGCAAAAAGTAAAACCATTTCCCCTAAGAACAGGAACAAGACAGGGATGCCCACTCTCACCACTCCTGTTCGACATAGTACTGGAAATATTAGCCATTGCAATTGGACAAGAAGAAATAAAAGGCATCCAAATTGGAAAGAAGAAGTAAAACTGTCCTTATTTGCAGATGACATGATATTGTACATAAAAAACCCGAAAGACTCCATCAAAAAACTATTAGACTTAATAAATGAATTCGGCAATGTAGCAGGATACCAGATTAACGCCAAGAAGTCTATGGCATTTCAATACATCAATAGTGAACTTACAGAAAAACAGAGTAAAAAAGCCATCCCATTTACCATCGCCCCCAAAAAATTAAAATACCTAGGAGTAAACATAACTAAGGAGGTATAAGACATATACATGGAATACTACAGGACACTGAAAAAAGAGATAGAGGAAGATGTAAACAGATAGAATAACATACTATGTTCATGGATTGGTAGAATCAACATCATTAAAATGTCCATACTACCCAAAGCAATCTAAAGATTCAATGTACTCCCCATTAAAATAACAACCGCATATTTCACAGACCTAGAAAGAACTCTCCAAAAATTCATTTTATTCATCTGGAATAAAAAAGACCCCGAATAGCCACAGCAATCCTGATAAAGAACAAATCCATGACCAAGTTGGATTTATCCCGGGGATGCAAGGATGGTACAATATGCATAAATCAATAAAAGTGATACATCACATAAACAAATTGAGAGATAAAAATCACATCGTCATATCAATTGATACAGAAAAAGCATTTGACAAAATCCAACACTTTTCTTGATAAAAACCCTCAACAAGGTGGGAATAGAAGATCATACCTCAACTTAATAAAAGCCATATATGACAAACCCATGTCAACATCATACGCAATGGGCAAAAACTAAAACCATTTCCCCTAAGAACAGGAACAAGACAGGGACGCCAACTCTCACCTCTCCTGTTCAACATAGTGCTGGAAGTACTAGCCATTGCAATCAGACAAGAAGAAGAAATAAAAGGCATCCAAATTGGAAAAGAAGTAAAACTGTCCTTATTTGCAGATGGTATGATACTGTACATAGAAAACCCTAAAGACTCCATCAAAAAATTAGTAGACTTAATAAATGAATTCAGCAATATAGCAGGATACAACATTAATGCCAAGAAATCTATGGCATTTCTATACACCAATAATGAACTTACAGAAAGAGAGACTAAAACAGCAATCCCATTTACCATCACACCAAAAAAATTAAGATACCTAGGAATAAACTTAACTAAGGAGGTAAAAGACCTATACTTGGAAAACTACAGGACACTGAAAAAACAGATAGAGGAAGACATAAACATATGGAAGAACATACCATGTTCATGGATTGGTAGAATCAACATCATCAAAATGTCCATACTAAACAAAGCAATCTATAAATTCAATGCACTTCCCGTTAAAATAGCAATAGCGTATTTCACAAACCTAGAAAGAACTTTCCAAAAATTAATCTGGAATAAAAAAAGACCCCGAATAGCTACAGCAATCCTGAGAAAGAAGAACAAAGTAGGTGGGATCTCAATACCAGATATCAAGCTGTATTACAAAGCCACTCTTCTCACAACTGCCTGGTATTGGCACAAAGACAGACATATAGATCAATGGAATAGAACAGAGAACCCAGAAATCAACCCAAATCACTATGCTCAATTAATGTTCAACAAAGGAGGCATGAATATACAATGGAGTCAAGACAGTCTCTTCAATAAATGGTATTAGGAAAATTGGACAGATACATGCAAAAAGATGAAACTAGACCACCAACTTACATCATACACAAAAATAAACTCAAAATGGATCAAGGACTTAAACATATGACAGGAAACCATAAAAATACTAGAGGAATCCATAGGCCGAAAAATCTCTGACATATGCTGAAGGAACTTTTTCACTGATACTGCTCCTAGGGCAATGGAATATAAAGAGAAAATAAAGAGATGGGACTACATCAAAATAAAAAGCTTTTACATAGCAAAGGAGACCATCAATAAAACAAGAAAGCCCACTGCATGGGAGAACATATTTGCCAATGATATCAATGATAAGGGTTTAATCTCCAATATTTACAGGGAACTCATGCAGCTTAACAAAAAGAAGATAAACAACCCAATTAAAAAATGGACAAGGGATCTAAATAGACACTTTTCAAAAGAAGACAGAAGGAAGACCAAGAGACATATGAAAACTTGCTCAAAGTCACTAATCATCAGAGAGATGAAAATCAAAACAACAATGTGGTATCATGTCAGACCTGTCAGAATGGCTATTATCAACAAGTCAACAAATAACAAGTGCTGGTGAGGATGTGGAGAAAAAGGAACCCTCGTGCACTGCTGGTGGGAATGCAGATTGGTGCAGCCACTGTGGAGAACAGTATGGCATTTCCTCAAAAAAAAAAAAAAAAAATGGAACTCCCATTTGACCCAGTGATTCCACTTCTAGGAATATATCCCAAAGAGCTAGAAACACCAATCAGAAAGGTATATGCACCCCTATGTTCATAGCAGCACAATTCACCATAGCTAAGATTCGAAACAGCCTAAGTGCCCATCAGCAAATGAGTGGATTAAAAAACTGTGGTACATCTACACAATGGAATACTACGCTGCAGTAAAAAAAAAAAGGAGTTCTTACCATTTGCAACAACATGGATGGAGATGGAGAGCATTATGCTAAGAGAAATAAGCCAGGCAGAGAAAGATAAATATCACATGATCTCACTCATTTGTGGAATATAATGAACAACATAAGCTGATGAACATAAATAGATCCAGAGACAGAGAAACATCTATCAGAACGTCAAACATCAGGAAAGACAGAGGACAGTGGGGGTAAGTGGGGGGGAGATCAACCAAAGGATTTATATGCATGCATATAAGCCTAATTAATGGACACAGACAACAGGGGGGTGGGGGCATGAATGGGAGGTGGGGGGAAATGGGGGAATAAGGACACATATGTAATACCTTAATCAATGAAGAAATTTTTCAAAAAGTATTAATAATAGAAGTAAAATTCCTGGGTTTAAGTAAAAATACATTTAACATTATGATAAATAGTAACATCTCCCTCCTAGATAGTTGACAAGGATGGCCTTGGGAATCAAGGGCAATGTTTATGTTCACAAACCATCTGAGAACTAATACCATTTTAAATAAACAACTTGAAAAAAATTTTTTTACAAAAAATTGTCAATATATTTTATTTACTATGTGGTTTTAAAATGTTTTAAAGAGAACTATAATGTCTTGGCACATTAAAAGTAAGAAGAATCACAGTTTGCTAATAGGGCAGGAGAGTAGTGAGTGACAGGCAATTTCAAACCAAATGATTGCATCTTTTCACAGAGCTGTCATAGCTTCACCACCAAGGAAATTGTCACATCTTCAGAGAAGCCCTAATTTTAAAATAGTTCCTGTCAACTTCCTTCATTTTGTTTTATTTCATCTGACAAAAGTATTTACCTCATGTGCTAGGACCAGTTTCATAGTAGTAATTAAGAAAATATCATGAGCAGAGGTTGGTGGCAAAATAATTTTTTGTCATGTCTTTTCATTGTAAATACAACTTATAAACGAAGAATATCATTGTGAATATTGAATAGGATCTCTAACAAAAATCATACTACTTAGTAAGTAAAATCTCAGGAACAAATTCTATTTTTCAATGAAATATATTCCTTAATTGTGAAAATCCCAGAAGTGAATTCAGTACACTAGTATCCCCAACTTATATTTTCATTTGAGTCATTGCCCTGTTTTCATCAAGTTAACTACATGTTTTTGTTACATTATATTTTACTTTCCTTCCTCTAAATACATATATCACAATCTATATTTCCATGACAACATTGCCAGTAATCAGAATGAAAAAAAATGGGACCATATTATTTATGGTTAGCTAAAATGAAACCGTCAGCCATGGATGAGACACATACTGGGAGGTATCTTAAACCAGATGCTAATGGAAAGCCTGAATTAGTGAAAACAACATAAATTTTAATACAATCATCTAAGTACTTTATCAAACCAAATTGAATTTTGGAAGATCACTCATTCGAACTTACTACGTAACTGTTAGATCAGGATATCTCAGTGTTTGTTGTACATTGAATTTGCGGAATATTAATAATCATCGCAGGTTAAAAAGGTTTCATGCATGAAGATATTTGGAAATGTTTATTGAAGTAATGAAAATCACTTTTAACTGAAGAGCATTTTCAAAATCGGTGAAGGTCGAGGCCTTTACCTTACTTGAAAGGTAACAAGGCAGCGTGCCACAGTCTCATGGATGCTACAGAAGGCACGAGACTCCTGGGTCAGAGACAAACGGCTCTGTTACTCGTGGCACAGCAGGCAGCAAGAACATCAGCATATTGCTTCAGTTCCCCTTGTCCTTATGTCCGTAGAGGGAATGTGAATGGGCCCCGAGGAAATCAGCATGTGCAGTGGGTTGCAATACAACAGAGGAACCCTGAGTTTAGGAAAATCAATTTTTTTGTAATGGAGAGTAAACATGCTTCTCGTTTGCTCCCATATTTCAAGGCTGTTCACTGTGCAAATATACTTGAAAACAGTCCAGATTAAAGACATCCTGCGCCATCTCCCACAAAATATTCAGAAATGCAACACCCCATGGAGAATTGTGTCCTAAGAATCTGTTAAAATGCATATTTTCATTGTGAATCTGAAGGATTTATTAGTAAGAAGGTTAAAGGGCTAATTCCAATGTAACCCTGATGTTGGGGGGGGGGGGGGGCGGGGGCGGGGCTAGCAATCTGAATCTGTGCCAATAACCTAACATACATTCTGATAACCTCTAATTAAGTGACTGTGCCTTTCTCCAAAATTTGGTCTTGCAAGACCTGTTTACCTAAAGTACTACTCCCATTTTAGAGGCCATAAACTGTGAACAATACACAACCCCCAGAGGGGTTTATCAGCCCTGGCACCAGGCCAGGCCCTTAGATATGGTCTCAAAGCCCCCATCCCAACACACGGGGCTTTTTGCAATGCCCACAAAAGGTCCAGAAATCCCATCCATATATGGGGGACAAAGAACTAAAGGGAATAAAAGAAGGGCTTCCACCATATTGGTTTGCTCAGACTTTGGAGGCAACTCATCTGAGACTGTCGGCGTAATAAAACTGTGCAACTCCATTTCTCTAAGCTTCACTTAGGTTTCTTTGGTCTTCTACAACACTAGGATTTCCCAAATCTAATTTGAAATGAAAATCATGTATTTGTGTGTGTTTAAAATTGCTAGAGGATGTAGAAATCATAAAATAATTGAAATTTTCCATTTCATATTGAAACGGAATTTTTGGACTGGCATATAGGCAGGCTTAGGGAACTTTTAGAATTGGGGTCCATGGAAAAAAACAGGGTTACAGGTTGGGAGAAGGTACATCTCCATAATACAAGGAAGCCAGGTGCAGGGAGCAGCAGCAGTTGCATTTACATAAGACAAGGGAGCTGGAAGCAGCCAAAAAGGTCTATATTTACAAAATAAAGAAGAAGGAAGGAAGCCAGAAAGGAAAAGAACAATGAGGGAGGAGGGCATCACGTGTCCCATATGGTGTTTGACCTTTGAGTTCAGGAGTTGCTATAAGTGGCCAATCAGAGGGGATATCCAGACACAGGGACTTGCAGCCTTAATAAACTGTGGAAGAAGGGACAGGGTGGGACCCTTTCCCCCTCCCCACATGGGAGTCCATTCTGTGGGACTCTTTCCCTCTTCCTATGTGGGAGTCTGTACTTGTTCTTCAATAAATCTCCACCTTTGCTATACTACTCTGTCTGTGGATTCATTCTTCAATTCTGGTGGACAAAGAATCCGGGTTCCAGTGCAAAAAATCCATTTCAATATGCTGGCTTAGATTGCCAATCAACTTGACATTCTCTTACCATTGAATCCTTAACTATGTTAAGGTATAATAGGAAATAGAACTCTTTCCTGACGTTTAATTAAAATATTTACTTTGATATAATGGTCTTTACTTGAATCCCAGCTCCAAGACTTACTGTTTAGATACAGGAAAAAGAGAGGGGGGAAAACTCTCAGAACTTCAGGGTATTATATGTAACATTTTACCTTGTGAATTAATTTTTTAGTTAAAATAATATATGTAAACATTAATATTTATGTTCATAAACTATGATCCTATTGTCTAATAAATATGCATTCTATAGTATTATATTAAAATATCTATTATATATTTTTATTTTATAAAATATTAAATTATAAATAACTGTAACATGGATCTAAAATTATATTAATATAAATGTGCTAACAAAAGACTGAAGGGAAACTGAAATAAGCAGTGTATACATGCACATGCACAGACACAGATAAAACATTTACTAAAAGTGACAAATGCTAAAAACTAAGGAATTTTAAATTTCAAATAAAGATCAAATTTATGATAGAAATGGTAAAAATAAGGACCAAAAAACATTTAATTTTAAATATTTCACATTTGCTTTTAAATTACATGTTTTAGTGTGATCAGAGAGCAAAGTTTTTAACTGTTCCATCATACTTAGAGTCTGGAAGCAAAAATAGAGCTATTAATATTCCACTTAAAAGATGTAAGCACAGGCCTCACCAGTTTGGATAGAGTACCAGCCTGAGGACTGATGGGTTCTGGGTTCGATTCAGGTCAAGGGCATGTACCTCCCTTGAAGGTGCAATCCCTGGCCCTGGCACATGGATTGGGAGGCAACCGATCAATGTGTGTCTCTCACATAAATGGATCTTTATATTTGTCTCTCCCCATCCCTTCCACTCCATAAAAAAAAAAAAACAATGGAAAAATATCCTCAGGTGAGGATTAACAACAACAAAAAAGAAAGATGTAAGGACAACCTCTTGGGAATGAGATTGATGACATTTGTTTCCTTCCTGGTCTAAATAGTTGCATCATATGCCCAGAGCATTGGTCTTTCTCCCTATTAGCCCATATGCTCAAGATTATATGAAAATAATGCCAACAGTCAAGTTTATATTCATTTTATTTAGTAAGAATTAATATTGTAATTCATAGGAGCCACAATCATGTTAACATTAACAATTCAGAAATAATTTAGTTTTATTACTTACTAGAGGCCCAGTGCATGAAATTTGTGCACAGGAGGGGGGGTCCCTCAGCCCGGCATGCACCCTCTTACAATCCAGGACCCCTTGGAGGATGTCCGACTGCTGGTTTAGGCCCGATCCCCTGGGATCGGGCCTAAACCGCCAGACAGACATCCCTCTCGCAATCTGAGACCACTAGCTCCTAAATGCTTGCCTGCCTGCCTGCCTGCCTTCCTGATTGCCCCTAACCACTTTGCCTGCCTGCCTCATTGCCCCTAACCACTCACCTGTCTGCTTGATCACCCCTAATTGCTCACCTGTCTGCCTGATTGCCTTGCCCCTAACCACTTTGCCTGCCAGCCTGATCACCCTTAACTGCCCTCCCCTGCAGGCCTGGTTCCCCCCAACTGCTCTCCCCTGCAGGCCTGAGTCTCCCCTAACTGCCCTTCCCTGCAGGCTTGATTGCCCCCAACTGCCCTCCCTTGCAGGCCTGGTCCCTCCCAATTGCCCTCCCCTGCTGGCCATCTTGTGGTGGCCATCTTGTGTCCACATGGGGGCAGGATCTGTGACCACATGGGGGCAGCCATCTTGTGTGTTGGAGTGATGATCAATCTGCATATTACTCTTTTATTAGATAGGATAGAATCCTGGTGCATGGGTGGGGGCCAGCTGGTTTGCCCTGAAGGGTACCCCAGATCAGGGTGGGGGTTCCCTTGGGGCCTGGGGCGGACTGGGCAAGGGGCCTGTGGTGATGTGCAGGCTGGCCACAGCCCTCGGCAACCCAAGCGGAGGCTCTGTTATCTGGGATTTATTTACCTTCTACAATTGAAACTTTGTAGCCTAGAGTGGAGCCAAGCCTTCTGTTTGCTCCATGGCGGCAGCCATTTTTGTTGCAATTTATTTATCTTCTATAATTGAAACTTTGTAGCTTGGAGTGGAGACCTGGGCTGGCCAGGGTGTGTGGAAAGCTTGGCTTCCTCCATTGCTGGGGAAACCCAAGTCTCCCTCCTGCTCTCTCCGTGGCCACAGCCATCTTGGTTGGGTTAATTTGCATACTCTCTCCTGATTGGCTGGTGGGTGTGTCTTTGTGGGTGTAATGGAGTGATGGTTTATTTGCATATTACTCTTCTATTAGATAGGATAATGTATTGTAAAATGTGTTGAAATATTTTATAATTAGAAAAATAATTTTCCTTTATTAAAACCTAAAACAAAAGGATATACTGTTTTAACCAAATTCATTTTAAGATGCATGGGCTTACATTAAAAATAACTTTAGTAGGATCAAAATAATAGCATCCAAGTATAATATTTGAACTTAATGTGCTCACTACTTGTGTAGTACTCAATTGTTTTATTGTGTGTCTATATGTGGATAGTAGGTAATTAAAAAGAGAAGAAGAGCATTTTTTTTCTATTTTACTATTGATTGCCTCTGTCTACTTATGTTACCAAATCAGCTAAAGTAAAATATATTTTTAAGTATGCAATTTAAAAAATTATTTAAAGATATTGGTCTTGCCCATGTGAAATGTATAAACTACCAAAGTTTCAAAAATACCTTGGCAGCATTACCTTAGTTAATGAACTTGGCATAAAGGTTCTTCAGATGAGATATTAAACTAAAATGTTTTCTGTAAAGTCAAATATTCTTACATGAATCTTTCCAGATGGCCTTATCCAGGCCATCATTTTTCAGCTGTCCATGAACAAATGCTAGGCCATCCATTTGTATGGGAATTACTTTGCCAGAATCATTAAATCCATTTTGATGTTAGTGATGTGGGAATTACATGAAAAATTTGAGACATGTTTGGAGATATTAATGAAATATTTGAACAGGTAAAGTGCTTAAAATAGAGACTATCTGTGCATGCAAGAATACTAATTTCTCAAACAAGTCTAATTTATTTGGCTACATGGCCTTAGTTTAGTTAGATGTAATTTTGTTCAACCCTCTATAGGTTTTTTAATATTTTCTTGATAAAAGAAAATTAAGCATATTATTTTTAGTCAAAATTATCATATGTGGAGCAATTTTAGGAGACTTTAAAGCAGTATTACAAGTAAAACGTGAATAAAGTATTTTCAAACAAAAAAATGAGAAACATATCTGACAATGATTGTTCTAGAGATGTGTCTATTTGGCTACTTAAAAAATGTTTCTGCTAAGGAGAGGTAATAGATCTATTACTCTTGAAAGCAAATAATCTTTACAAACATGTGGCTTTAAGCTCTAGAGATAAGGTAATCAGGGAGTTAGATATAGGGAGAATAAGAATTTTTGAAATGTAATATAGTTTCTTATCCTTTAATATATTTTAGACCAGTGTTCGGCAAACTGTGGCTCTTTGGCCCCTTGAGTGTGGCTCTTCCACAAAATACCACGTGCAGACACGCATGCACAGTGCAATTGAAACTTCATGGCCCATGCGCAGAAGTTGGTTTTCGGCTCTCAAAAGCAATTTCAATCATACTTTTGATATTTGGCTCTGTTGACTAATGAGTTTGCGGACCACTGTTTTAGACTGTATCTGTCTCTATCTCTGTCTATCTATCTATGTGTTTATTTGTATATTATGTGTCCAACTTCTATCATTCACCCTTTTTTCCAATTTCTTTTTCTTAGAACTTGAGTTAGTCAAAGGCTCTGAAATAATTACTTATTTATTAAATGCTAGTGGCCCAATGCATGGATTCATGCAGATTGAAAGGAAATTAGGAGAAATATTTTAATATCACTATTTCCCCTTTCTCTATAATAGAAGTGTCAGAGATGAAAGAAAATTAGTAAAATGTATGTGAAAATAATATATAAATTGATTAATAAATAAACAATAACATGATATAACAACAACAAAGACATGACATAAAAACAAAAACATGATATAAAAACAACATTGATAAAAACAATGACTATAAATTGATTAAACTTATTCTAATATCTCCTTGTATACCACATTAAGAGTAAAAACACGTTCACAGTGCTTGAGTAATTTCCCTTGTGATGAAGTATTTACAACTTTAACTTTAATGTCACATACTCTTTGAACTCGAGAGAAAGCAATATGTAACTGACCATGTCCTAAAAATGGGTTCAGGTGAGAATATTCCTACTCTGTGTAGAGTTTGTCTTGTGATTTATTAATAGTCTTTGCAAATGCTGGCATCACAGGAAACTGTCTTCGAATTAATTTAAATGGGAGGCCAGTGTCAGCTGGGGACAAATATTGCACATGCATGGGTCAACGTTTATTTGTAAATTGCCAGTGTGCATCATATGTACCTATCAGTTGGTCAGACAGTCAGATGGATGGATGGTCGATCACTTAACCTTTTATATATATAGGTAATTAGGGTTTTAATTATATCCTTGGAAGTTATAAAAAAATCATTCTGGCAATATTAATATATACTATATCAAAATTAATGAACCAAGTCAGGTTCTTTTTTATGAAGCTATTTTATTAATCAATTTTGTTATCCAAATAAACTAATTTAAGTAAAAAACCAAATACAGTTGAATTTCAGTGAAACTGCTCTATAGAAACAAACTAAAATGCAGTCACTTATTTCAAAGACAAAATGGAACTGGTTAAATTATGCACATAATAGAAACTTAAACTTACAGGAATATACAGCTGTTCCTATGAATTAGCAGAACACCAGCCAATCCCCCATGCTTGAAATAAATTCATCCTTCTGTTTTTTTTCATTCAGTATGCAGAGTTTGGCATTTGACAGTTCTCACACAACAAAAATATCCATTTTTTTCACCACCAGTTGATATTAACTATTCCCAGTAAAAGTTAAAAATATAAGAATATAGAAAAGAGACATACCTGATGATTATTAGAGAGCAAAAACAAACAAAAACTCTAGCGATAAACTTTACCAAATCAGAACTTTAGTCAAATTGATACAAAGATATAAATTAATTTGTGTAGAATGGAGACTCTAGGGAAATTGATTAGGACACTAAAGCTGAGTATAAGTGAATGTGTATGTTTTCCATATATTCATTCATTCAAAAAATTTTGGAGCCATAGCCAGTGTGGCTCAGTTATTTGGAGCATCATCTAGTACACCAAAAGGTCATGGGTTTGACATCTGCTCAGGGCACACACCCAGATTGCTGGTTCCATCCCTAGTCAGGGCGCATACAAGAGGCAACCAATCAGTTTTTCTCTCTCACATCAATGTATCTCTCTCTCTCTTCCTCTCTCTCTAAAAATACAAACTAACAAAAAAACATATCCTCAGGTAAGAATTGAAAAATAAATCTATTGGCTACCTGTAATGGGCTAGGAACTATGCTAGGCATTGGTGGCACAATAGTGAGCAAACATTAGATAAATAGGGCCCCTATTTTTATGGATAGACTAGTGGGAAAAACAGATATTAATATTGAAAAAACATAAAAGTTTAACCATGAAATATGCTACAATAGAAAGGTAGATGGTTTCATAAAACCATTAAGGCTAAAGAACTTGGAGATACCTTCCTTGAAGAACTATTAAATGAGTGGAAATATTAAGGATCACTAGGAGGAATCAGACAAAGAAAATAAAGAGTAATCATGCAGGAAAAAAAAAAAGTCAATGTTCTCAGGTAGGAAGCATCATGGTGCATCTGAGAAAGTGAAAGGAGTCCATTGTTCCTGAAAGGGAAGTTGGAGACTAAGAGAGAAAGATAGGAGAGGGGCCCTGCATGTCACGTTAACAACTTTTGTTTTCTATCCCACAAACGAATATACAGATGATGTATTATAGAATTGTACACCTGAAACCTATATAATTTTATTAGCCAATGTCACGCCAATAAATTCAATAAAATAAATTTTAAAAAACAAATTTTGTTTTCTAATGTAAGAGAAGTAGAAAGCCACTTAATGCTTTAATTGAGGCAAGTTGTGCCATAATCATATTAATCACACTTTCATTTTGAAAAGATAACTCTAATTACATTCTGGATGACATAGTTGCAGGGAAGTTCTTGCAGCAAGCCAAATATGGACTATTTTAGAAAGTTCTTGCAGCAAGCCAAATATGGATTATGTAGTTGTGATGGATGGGGAGATTGAAAATTATTTAAAACATATTTCATTGATAAAAAGAGAAAATTTGGTGAGGGATCAGATAAGAGGTGTAGAGATGAGATGAGGTTTCTAGTTTTTATAATTAGCTAGATGGTGGTACTCTGAGATAGAGAAGTCTGGGCTAGAACAACTTGGATAATGGGGAGAGATGGTGAGTTTAACCCTGAAAATATTGAGTTAACCTTGGTGTCGTTCAAACATCCAAGAGGAACTATCAGGGTATCTGACAAAAGCATAGATATGTTGCCCAGAGGTGAGGCCTTGATGGAGATTTACATTTAGAAATCATTTGTATATAGTTGACAATTAAAGCTGTGATTAACAATGAAATTGCCAGGTGAAGAAATATAGGGGAAAATAGTGTAGAAGCCTCTGGAGGAACTCAGAGATTTGAGAGAATAGACAAACTGGCAAAAGAAATTTACAGACGTTATCTATGTGGTCGGCAAACTGCGGCTCGCTAACCACATGTGGCTCTTTGGCCTTTTGAGTGTGGCTCTTCCACAAAATACCACGGCCTGGGTGAGTCTTTTTTGAAGAAGTGGCATGAGAAGAAGTTTAAGTTTAAAAAATTTGGCTCTCAAAAGAAATTTCAATCGTTGTCCTGTTGATATTTGGCTCTGTTGACTAATGAGTTTGCCGACCACTGTGAGAAAGCCAGGGTTGGTGACACAGTGACCATAGTTAACTACTGATTCTGAAATGGTAGCGAAATGAGGATGAAAACTAAATACACCAAAAGTGTTTGGGTATATTAATATTAAATTAGGCTCAGAGAATTAATGTATTTACTATATAATTTTAAGTGGTAAAATTTTTCATCTCATCAGACAGAAGAGGATCCTTCTAATATGTTTACTCCTTAAAATTGAAAATTCTCAAGTATTCCAGGCACATAATTTTATACAGCACAGGAAGGGGATAAAAATATTAATCCCACAGTGGGTCTTCTTAGAGTACACAAGACTATTTTTCACAAAGTGTGGCCTCAAAAATGTATTATTTCAATCTCAAAAAAGTATGTGGTAGATTAATTTATTGTTTATTACATGTTTAGACATATCTAAAAAGCTTCTACTTCAGTACTGCCATGTGTCATTGTGTTCACACAAAAATTACTTCTTCCAATGGCTTTTAAAAATTATAATTAGCCTGGCCGGCATGGCTTAGTGGTTGATTGTTGACCTATGAACCAGGAGGTCACAGTTGGATTCCCAGTCAGGAGAAATGCCTGGGTTTCAGGCTAAATCCCCAGTGTGGGGCATGCAGGAGGCAGCAGATCAATGATTCTCCTTCATCATTGATGTTTCTATCGTTATCTCCTTCTCCCTTATTCTCTGAAATCAATAAAATAGAATATATTTTTAAAAATTATAATTAATTGAAATAATTACTAGTACAAAGCAAACCAGTTAGTATTGATAGTTGTGTCCTATAAACCATGTTCAATCACTCTCATCTACACATTTACCTGAAGTCACCATGTTGACAAACTATTATTAAATGTTTATTTGTTCTAACTCTTTTTAAAACCCAATTGTATTTCCCTTCTTTCCTAGCTGCTTTGTTTTCTCCTACTGCTTCTACTTTGAGTCAGTTAAGGATGGTTATGTTTCAGTCAGTGCTAAAGGATACACACAGACTTCTCTTCATAAATACCAAGTTGAAACCTGATAAGAATCACTGTGCCCCTCTCCAGATTGATGGGCCCTTTCTAGGAAGCTTTAATGTGCACATAAAATGTCAACTCTAAAATAATTTGCAGAAGATTAGTTCCATGGTGATTCAATTCGATAAGAATGGGTATTAAGAACTACCTCGGTGGACTTATTTGTACTGACTTATTGGTCATTTTCATAAAAATCACTGAAGTGTAGATGATAAACTAGCAGGAGGAATAGCTCTTAAATGCCCAGCCCCTAATGATTCCAATTTGCCTTTGGTTGCTGAATGCTTTTAGTTTGCTTAAAGTATTTCTCTGTTACATTTATGACCCAGGATTCAAATATGCAGCTATCATTGCTGGCCTTTGGCCTTGAATTCTTGCACCTGAATTCCAATTGTCTTCATTATATTTTGTTTCTAAGTGAGAGACCTTACTATTATTTGTCATCTTAAAAGTAATAAACTGGAGGCAAATATGTCAAAATAGAAGACATTTTTTTGCCTGTGACTGGTGGTAACATTTCAGTTTCATTTCACTTTTTTATTAAATTTTCTTTACTTTTCAAATTCTTTGGTCAACAGAAAAAATAAAGTGAAATAGATTTAAAATGATGAATGTATACTAATATATCAGCCAGAGAAATAATTTAAAATACCCAGAAATAGTAAAACAAGAATTTCCCTCAAACCCAGAAAAGATCCACTGCTATTTTAGTTGAGACCATGAGTATCAAACTATCCACTATTATTTTAGTTGAGACTATGAGTATCATCAAACTATCCACCTTAATATATGAGAAAAAGTGTTAGATAGACACAAAGAACATTTACACATAAGTAAAAGAATATAAAGAATATTTATTAGTATTTCAGTGTAGTAGATTTTAATCAGAGAATCCAAGGATATGCTTTTCAATTAATACTTATGATTTTTCGGGAGTGGAATTTTGTGAAACATTCTTTTTTTCTACTTCCTAAAGTCTTTGGAACAAAGCTCACATTCTTACCTTTACTACTGCTTTTTTACTTCCTGATTTCTTCTCTTTGAGCTTAAATAAAGATTATCTTTTTAAAAGAAATTTTATTTTTTCACACAACTCTCTTCCAACATTATTCTACTTAAATGTTAGGAAATGCATTGAAATAGATTCTACGAAATCAGATAAACTGAACGAAAAAATTAAGCCTTTAATATATTAGTATTCAGTACTTCGGTGACAACACTGGAGTCACTTAGAAATGGGTTTTTAATATTAAATTTAACCTGATGGGAATGAGTGTGGTGACCAAGATCCTAGATGAAAATACTACATGGTGGTTATGCATACGTATGGGTACAGATGGAAGCTAAATTAAGGGAGAACCTTGTTTGTAATGTATGTTTGTTTGTTATCTTCTTAAGTAAAAACAGCAGAGTTAGTGCCCAAGTGTTTTAGTGTTTCTCTGCTAGATTTTTTTTTTAAAAGCACATGAAGTCCAACCTCTTCCAAGTGGTACTTACACTGCAGAATTACTCCTTCCCTTGACCCATGACCACTCCCACTGTTTCAGGGAAGAGCCATTGTTATCTCATAAATGTACTACTGGCCCCAGGGTACTGCTGCAGCAGCTGCTACTATTCAGACAACGCCATCTCTGTCATGTCCCAACACTTAAGCTAGCTCCCCTTGTGACCTTGCACCCTGCTCCATTCCTCAATGTGCTAGAGACATATTTGGTACATTGAAGACAGAAGCTAATGATTAGTTATCTTTTCTTCTATACTTTGATAATGTTACTTTTACTTTTAATCTCATCTCTACCAAGACTTTAGTGAAACCATTGTTGCAGAGTTATAATGACAACAATATAACTATCCATGAGTTCATGAGGTGGGCTAGAGAAGGATTTGAGTGACAAACCACAGGATACTAAAATCATGTCTTCTCTCTAAACTTGATACTTTCTTATAAAGTCATACTTGATCCCACTGAATCCATCTTTATTTAAAAGCATTTATAAAGCACTTAATTTGTGCAAAGCATGTTCCAAATACTTCACTAACATTAACCAACTTAATTCTCACTGCAATTATAAGAATCAAGTACTGTTATTAGACTCATTGCACAGGTAGGAAAAGCACAGCAGCAAAAGGTTATTTGCTCGAGGTCATACAACTAATAACAGGAAGGCTCAGGCTTCAAACCCAGGAATGCTGGCTCCAACCCTGTGCTCTTACTGCTCCACTGAGGCAGGCTGCCTCTTTCCTCATGGAAAGTAATTAAGTATCTCATGTAAATAAATACCTGGCAATCCTGACCTACCAGTTCACCATACACTCCAGGTTAGTCTGAAACCACATCCCACTACATGGACATCATGTTCTTGAAAGGTTTCAGTCATAAGAAATTTACTGTGTTTCTCAGTGCTTATCCTTTTGTCTCAAAGCTAAGGAAGTTGATCTATTGTATATGTATCATCATTCCTTGTAATTCTAAACATTCCTTTTATAATCACACTGTAGGCCTGGTGCACAAATTCGTGCACCAATGGGGTCCCTAGGCCTGGCCTGTGGGATCAGGCTGAAACCGGCTCTCAGACATCCCCCCAAGGATCCCGGATTGCGAGAGGGTGCAGGCCAGGCCGAGGAATCCCACAGGTGCATGATCGGGGCTGGGGAGGGACGCAGGAGGTTGACCAGCTGGGGAAGGACCTTGGGAGGGTTCCAGGGCATGCCTGGCCTGTCTCACTCAGTGCCAATCAGCCAGATCCCAGCAGCAAGCTAATCTACCAGTTGGAACATATGCCCCTGGTGGTCAGTGCACATCATAGCATGCGTACCATTAGCATTTGCTTTGATTGGTTGAATGGACAACTGGACGACCAGACACTTAGCATATTAGGTTTTTATTATATAGAATTCTCTTGTTTTTGTGAAATGCTAGGCAGGAAGCATAGAATTTTGCAGAAAGATTGCCTGGGTATGAATTCAGACCTTTACTTTTCATGTAACCTTAGGCAAGTTACCTTCTTTGTAGCTCAGTTTAGTTATGTACAAAATAAGGATAAAAATAGAACTTATTTTTAGGGTTGATATGAGAGTTAAATTAATTAAAGTGTGTAAAGCACCTCAACAATGCTTAGCATGTGCTAAACATATGCTAGTGTATAGGTTATATAAAATGTGTATAGTGTGTTAGTGTTGTTTATACTATTTGGCTTTTGCCAATTATTGGACAATTGTTATTCATATTTTTTGTAATTCTATGGGGGGCACTGAGAGTTTGTTCCCTAAGTATCATATAGTAAAAACAAAAACAAAAACAAAAACAACAACAACAAAACAGCTACTTATTAAATCTATTTACCCATACATTGTTAAGATGCCACTTAAAACTTGAGGACAGCCCAGCCAGTGTAGCTCAGTGGTTAAGTATTGATCTATGAAGCAGGAGGTCACATCTCCATTCCTGGTCAGGGCACATGCCCAGGTTGCAGGCTCTACCTCCAGTGTGAGGTGTGCATGAGGCAGCCGATCAATGTTTATCTCTCATTATTGATGTTTCTATCTCTCTCCCTCTCTTTTCTCTGAAATCAATTAAATATATATTTAAAAAAAACAAATTTAAGGACTTAAGAAAAAAAAACAGGAATATAGCACAAATTATTGTGGGTTGCTTGTAGCCCTGGCTTTGTGTAATACCTCCTAGATTTTAGATTGTCTTCTAATTATGTAGGAATTACACATCCTAATTTATATATATTTCCACGGGTAAACTATCAATGAGATATGGAAATTTTAATCATTTATGTTAACTATTTGGTTAATTCACAAATAGAATGAGATCGAACATATTTAAATATTCAAAACAAAACATATCATGGCCCATATTTCCTACATTTTAACCACTTCATGTATAATGGGTCTACACTGGAAACGATAGGCCAAATTATATATATAATTTTACATAGCATATATAATCATGAGACTAGAATAGCTACTTTGTCATGGTGATGTTTTATCAAGTGGCATTTTAAAACTGATAAAGTAGTAGGATTTAATCATATGTGATTACAAATACACTCATGAATTAAGGTCAAATGTAAGATGATTAATTGAGCTATCCTATATAATAAAGAGGTAACATGCAAATTGACCATCACGCCCTCACAAGATGGCTGCCTACTACCAGGCCAGCAGGGGGGTTAGTGAGGGGCAACCAAATGACTGAACAGCAGGCTGTGTGGGGTAACCAGGTCGGCGGGGGCGGGGGGGCATAAAGGGTGACCTGGCCAACAGTGGGAGCAGTTTGGGGTGACCAAGCCAGCAGGGGGGTAGTTAGGGGTAACCTGGATGGTAGGGGGATGCAGTTGTGGGTGACCAGATCAGTGGGGGGGGCAGTTGGGGGTGATTAGGCTGGCAGGAGGGGCAGTGATGGGCGACTAGACCAGTGGCAAGAGGCAGTTAGGGGCAGCCAGGCCAGCGGGGGGGGGGTGGGCATTTAGGGGAGACCAAGTTGGCAGAGGGGGGCAGTTGGGGTTGACAAGGCCAGCAGGGGGGCAGTAAGGAGTGACCAGGCCGGCAGGGATGGGGCAGTTGGGGGTGACCTGGACAGCAGTGTGGGCAGTTAGGGGTGACTAGCCCAGCTGGGGAGGCAGTTAGGGGCGATCAGGCAGGCAGCAGGTGAGAGACTAGGAGTCAGCGGTTCAGGATTGTGAGAGGGATCGGGCCTAAACTGGCAGTCGGACATCCCCCAAGGGGTTCCGGATTAGAGAGGGTGCAGGCTGGGCTGAGGGGACCCTGCCCTCATGCATGAATTTCATGCACCAGGCCTCTAGTATCTAATATTATTATAGTCCTGTGCTATTTAAAGAAATGCCAACTGAGCTGTAATAAAAAATCAACTCCCCATTTTCTTATCTTTTTAAAAAATATCATACCAAACAGCAATATAGATGTGGTCCAGAAGGTGTTTTGAGTTGTTTTCAGACTAAGGTTTCATAAATTGAAGTAAATATGTATTTTGGTCTCTTTTTTGTGATAACATGTTGTCTTATTTCAGTTACACATAGAGCAAATAACTTGAACTAGAGCATGAGTGAGAAAGATCTAAAGAGGCAGCAGTGAAAGAGAAGAGAGAGCTTCCTGCCTCCAGTTCTGATGCCCCGGCCATTCAAGCTCCAATGTCAATTCTCCATGTACATTCAAAAGGGATAACCCGGTGGAAGGATTGTCTGTTCATATGTTCTTTATTTCCTTCATGTTATTGACACTCCCAGACTTAGAATGCAGATGCAATTCAGATTCTGGCTCTGGGAGCTCCTGACATACATTTACCGGATTTCCCCTGGTTATATAACTCCCTTTATTCATGCAATATAGATTTACTGAAATTTTTATATGTGACATTCTCTGTGCTGGATTTTGAAAGAGTCTCCACTATAGAAACGTTTACAGTTCACTGAGGAAAATATGCAAGTTATCAAACTCAGTCGTGATAACATTATGTTGGAAATATTTGTAAGATGCAATGGAGGCTCATGGGAGAGGCACCCACTTCAGAGTGAGGCACATAGAGAAGGGATCTGGGAAAAGGAGAGACAACACATCTGAGCTTGAAGTATTGACAAGAGCTACTTGCAAGTCGCAAGAGTGTGGTAGTGACAAACACAGACTTTGGAGTAATTGCATCTCATTTCCACCAATAAAAGGGTACATGACCTTGCAAGTATACCATGCCGAGTCTGCAGAGTGTTTACTGTACCACAATCTCTTGTGAAAGGAACAAGTTACTGTGAACACCAGCCAGAGGTCTACTTACTAACGCATGGAAAGGACTGTGGCTGTTTAGAGGAGGCGCATTTTTTTCTAATTCAGGGGGGTTAAAGACAGATTTGATTTGATTAATTACTTAACTTCATTAGTCCTCAGATATCTAAAATGGTTATAATGGCAGTTATTTCACGTGTTATAAGGATTACACGAATTAAGTTTTATCATTTTCTTTGCATGTACCTAGTAAAAGCACAATGAACATTATTGTAAATAGAATATATTTAATTCCTGAGAACTAAGGGTTGCAGGACTCTATTCTACATCTACTGAATGCAAACCAATCACTAGCAAAGATGAAAGGGGGAAGATAAACGTGGGTAAGAGTGGTTACCAACACCACTACCTTCCAGGTTGAAGTCTCACAATATGAAAAAGAAAGGTAAAATATTTTTAGATACAGGATAATCCCAAACATGAACTACATGTGACATGCTGAATTTAGAATAAGTTACTTTTCTCTAAATGAAAGCTTTTCTTTACTTCTATTTTTCCTTCTATCCACATTTCATTTCTTCTTTTCACTTTCTGTTTCTTCACATCCAGTATGTAACAGCAACTTGCCAGTTTTGCTCATGAATATTGCTAGTAGCAACTAAAAAGCTTCAAAGTCCCCAAATATCCATATGGTTAGCCACAAACTTATTTTTATATGCAAATGGCTTTGAACCTGCTAATAGATAAATTAACTTTCATTTTAAAATTTCAACAAAATATCGAGGGAATGGTATTTCAAATGCCATACACTTTGCCCCTGCTGATTCTATTTCTTCCTCCTCAACCACTCAGACCAGTCAGTGCCAGTGCCAAGGAAATAACTTCTTTGATTAGAAAATAAATGGAAATTGAAGATCTGTCACAATGTATCCAGTAGAATTGCACAAAGCAAAATAATTCTTCAACTCTGTGATGAAAGGATGAGCTCCCTCTGTGATCATCACTTCCTGGGATAGAAGAGTTCATGGTTGTGTGGTTTGAAATTAAACTGTGAAAAGTGTGAAAAAATTTTCTTTACCGTTAATCTCCTGGCTGAAAATCTGAAAGGACCATACCAATGGGATATTTGGCTTACTATGCAGTGTAATTCATTATTAATAGGTAAATAAATGGCAGTGGTTATTAATAATGCCTTATATTGTTATACTACTCAGGAGTACATAAAATTAATACAGAAATTATTATGATGTTAACCTATAAAGTTTGATCTTTAGTTTTCTGTTACATCATATATTTATGCTGCCAAAGATATATGAAAACTTCCTGAACATATTATAGACTATGACAAGTAGCAATTATGGTTAATTTATATAGAATAAGGAATAAAAATAACAGGGAACATGGAAACATCTTTATTGAGAAAGCTAACCCCTATTTTGTAAAACTACTCTTTGGAATTCTCTACTGTTTTTCTTTTTTAGATGACTTCTTATTCTAAAAAAATAACTTTGCTTTCTGGCCTGCTTTAGCCTGCTTGAATAATGAGGAAGATAAACTTAGCTGTCTGACCTTGTAGGCCAGAGACTAGATATGCCCATAATTTCAACACCATGCCAGGTGCATTTTTTAATTGGATAGAACTGTGTTGTTTTCAAGGCCAGCAGCAAGATAACCATTAAGTGCACATAAGGCTGGCTCTTTAATAAAAAGGGAAGTTCTGCTTGTAGCCTTGCTTAGAATTTGAATTCATTTTCTCTAAGCCCACAAGTGAATAAAGTGTGACTCCAAACTCTCCAAGCATTGCTTGATTTATTCCAGTTTTCTGTAACATTATTATAAATTAAATGATGAGCAAAAAAAGAACATTTTTAGGGAACTTCCAAGAATTTAATTATAAGATAGAAAAACAAGGTACTAGTCATAAAAAGCATATCATGTCCTGGGTGGGAGATTACATGTATTCCCCCAGATTTCTGCAAAGGAAAATACATATTAGTAGGAAACATATAAAATAATAACAGCAAGTGAATTCTGATAGTAAATTATGTATTTATTTTACAAAAGTGAGAACTTATTTTCAAATTCAAAAATAAATTAGAATTTATTATAAAAAATAGAACACAATGCTAAATTTCAGTGTATCACTTTCTTACCTTCAGGCATCCATTATCTCAGTCATGATCTCTTATGGCTCTATTTCAAATCATCATTTGTTAGAAAATAGTTAGGCTAATTATTGATCTTTTGTTTCTTGATTCTACTACATTTTCTTTTTTTCCTCCATTTCCTTTGAAGTTTATATAAGGCGTATTGGTTAATTTTATAATGCTGCCATTAGTTGCATAATATTCAGGTGGGATTCCAACTAAACAAGTGAAGGAAGAACATGAGCACTATGACAGAGACCAAGAGATAAAGACCATGACCATTGGGAATTTATATTCTTTGCAAAGAGGGTGCCAGAAACATAATCTGTACCAAGGAGAGTTACATTTTGTTAGGCAGAAGTATATTGTTTTGTGACAGGAGAAGATTTGACTTTGGGTGGTGGGCACATAGTGCAATATACAGATCTTGTAACATAGAAACTCATACATGAAACCTATATGTTCATGTTGACCAATGTCACCCCAATAAATTTAGTAAGTAAAAAAGAAGTATATTGTTTGTATTTGTCATATCAACTGAACATAGTTGTAGAATGATGCATTCCAATATGAAGTAGCTGAAGAATGTATTGGTTATTTACTAATTTTCTCTCAGTGCCAAATAGAAGATGATAGAATAAAATTGGAATGCAGGAAAAGAGGACATTCTTCTAACTCTTTGTTTGCTGTCCCTAATAGTATTGTCCAGTGGTAGCTATTTCTCCCAGTGGCTGTAGGCAGCTTTCCTCATTTCTCTTTTATTTTTTAATTTAAAATTTTTTTATTGTTTAAAGTATTACATAGGTCTCCTTTTTCTCCCATTGACCTCTCCCCGGCCACCCCCACACCCCAGTACATGCCCTCACACCTCCCCACCCCTGTCTGTGTCCATTGATTATGCTCATTAGCAGGCATACTAGTCCTTTGGTTGATCTCTTACCCCCTTGCCATCATAGGTTGGACAGTATGCTCGATGCTTCTATGACTCTGGTTCTATTTTTGTTCATCAGTTTATGTTGTTCATTATATTCCACAAATGAGTGAGATCATGTGATATTTATCTTTCTCTGACTGGCTTATTTCACTTAGCATAATGCTCTCCAGTTCCATGCATGCTGTTGCAAATGGTAAGAATTCCTTTTTGTATAGCAGCATAGTATTCCATTGTGTATGCACCATAGTTTTCTAATCTACTCATTTGCTGATGGGCACTTAGGCTGTTTCAAATCCTAGCTATAATAAATTGTGCTGCTACTAACATGGGGGTGCATATATCCTTTCTGATTGGTGTTTCTGATTTCTTGGGATATAGTTCTAGAAATAGGATTACTGGATCAAATGGAAGCTCTATTTTTTTTAATTTTTTGAGGAAATGCCATACTGTTTAGAGATAAAGACAGTACAAAGAAAGAGAATTACAGGCCAATATCCTCAAACTTCTTTTGATGATCTTAGAACTTGTTTCATCATTCTTCAGTGGGACCAGACAGACACATTTCATTTCTTTCTCCATGATTTACATTTTAGATCAGTGGTATCATGTTTTGTTTTGTTTTTAATTTTGCAGTTATTATCTCTGGATTATTTCTGTGTTCGCTCTTTGCTCATAGAGCTTTCCATCAACATCAAACCAAATTCTCTATACTGAATATGTTCTGTTGAAATACCTGGTAGAGTTTCTGTTTTCATGTTCAATGTGAATCAATAGAAATACTGAAATAAAGTATCTTCTTATTTTTTTTAAAAAGAGTTGAATTTTTATTATAATCTTTTACTATGCCATAAATCTAGCATGTACTTTGAAAAAATCACAAAAGGAAAGTGCTACATGATACCAACCATAAATTTACTTTGAAAATTAAAGTTCAATTTACCTCATAATTTCATATGAAATTTTAATATTTGGATGCATGATGAATTTAACTTATTGTTACTCATGAAGACTTTTGTAATCCCCAAAACAAATTCTTGGTAGAGAAGAACTAATACAGAAATTCTATTTATAATAAGTAAAAAATAAACAGAAAATGTCAAATAAAGACATTTGTTTTCAAACATTGTAATCTGGAAGTGAATATTAATTTATTATGAAATTCTCTAAAACATATTCCCTCTTTACTTGAAATAGTTTAAAGTGATGAGGGAGTCACTTGTTAAGAAATTTCATTTCTTAAAAATGTTATTTGCAACAAAAAATGCAACTAAATTCTATGAATAAAGAAAATTGCAGAGCTGTTAGAAAATAGGACAAAGTAAAAGAGAAAATATTTTAAGTTATATGTTCATTAACTAATTCTTAAAAAAATGGACAAATCCAAATAGCAGTGGAAAAATGAAGACTGGGTTGTTGGAGTTGTCATGAAACAATGTTTTCTGAAGTATTTCACTAATATATGATTAGAAAACTAATGGGTGGTAAAATAACACTGTAAGTTAGAAATAATAAAAATGCATGAAGTGCTATTATAATTAAAGAAAGATTCTTGGATCTCATTAATGTCAAAAAGACTATTGGTACCAACTTACACATAGTTGTAAAAAATAAATTCCCCCAAACCAAAAGCAACAAACAAGCAAACTGTGATTGATTTAGTAAAATGCACAGGTCTGCTTGTGAAAATGACAATGGAAAAATTAACATTGAAGGACCCACTTCTATCCAAGGCCTAGGGGTGGCATGGTCATGTTAAACTGCTTTCAGATAATAATTACAAACATTGGATTAAACTTTAAAGTACTTTTTAAAGTGTACAAACACAGACCAAAGCTGTAGAAAGAGTGAATCTCAAAAACTGCAACTGAAGGAAATACAAGAATTATGAGATTATTTCTTTCTTTTGGGAATTTGCTAGAAAGTATAGAGTCAAATGGGTCCATCAGCAGCAAGTGATTGGGAAACAATGGTATGTAAAAATTTATAAATACCCAATGTTATTTGATTGACTACCCTTTATTTTTCTATATGTATCTACTTTGATTTGTACATTTGTACAATTGATGAGGCAATCCACATTAAATCTTTCTTGGGAATAATTTAATTAATAAATAAATACATTAAAAGCATCCTGAGCCCTAGGTGATTTGGTTCAGTAGATAGAGTGTTGGCTTGCAGACTAAAGGGCCCCAGGTTCGATTCAGGCCAAAAGACACATGCTCAGGTTGCAGGCTCAATCCCCAGTGGGGGGCGTGCAGGATGCAGCTGATCAATGATTCTTTCTCATCATTGATGTTTCTATCTCTCTCTCTCTCCCTTCCTCTCTGAAATCAATAAAAATATATTAAAAATGAATAAATAAATAAATAAGCATCCTGAGTATTTCAAAAGAACTAATAAAATGAGTCTATTGACATTAAAAGAAGGTAGAGGTTATGCCCTGGGACTCATACTTATTACTAGTAAGAATACTCATTACATCTCATTAAAATGACAGCTTTTCTGGCCTTTCAGTGGTCAGGTAAATGAACCCTCATCAGTACCTCACACTGAAATAGCTCTCTAACTTAACTCGCCACCCTCTTCTTACTTGAATCACCCCTATCTTACACCATCCATAATGGGTTTTCTCTACTAAATAACATAGCTATGTTATTTTCAAACTATTCTTTTAATCAATCAACTTGATCATCTGCTACCTAGACTTTTTTTCCAAATACTGTATCCAATACATCACCCTTGGGCATTTCTATTTTTACCTCTATTTGTTCTTATTTATTTTAATTTAACAATGAACTATTCATATACTCAGCACCTTAACCTTGAGTATTTATTTCTAAAATATCAGGTTTCAGGCCAAATATATGGTGACAGAATATGATCTGACTTTGAGCGGCACACAACACAATATGCAGATTATGTATCATAGAAATGTACACTTGAAACCTATATAATATTATTAAGCAAAGTGACCCCAATAAATTTAATAAAATGTAAGGTAAAATACCAGGTTTCTTGTTTTAAAATGTTTTAATGCCTTAGATTAAACTCTTCCTATGGTTGCCCAATGCCTATATACATGGCAAGAAGATTAATTCTTCCACTACTGTCTATATTAAAAAGTTAATATTCTCAAAGGCAAACTCAATTCCCACTTGCTCTGTCATCCTTTACCAAAATTCATTTGTCACAATAATAACACTATTAAATGTATTTTCTTTATTTTATAGTTGATTAGTTAATTACATGTGGATTTATAGTCTTTTTACTTAATTTAATCATCACTCTCTCAACTCTCTAGCTTGATGGAAGCTGCTAAACAAAATCCTTTGAAATAACCTTTTCTTACATTTACATATCCTCTCAGTGACTAGTAAAATGCTCTATGTATAGAGGGTGCCTAGCAAATATTATCTGCATAGACACAGTTCTTACAGATTCAACTAACAACATTTGACAACAACTTAATTCATTTTATTCAAGCATTCTTTAATTGTACTGATTTGGATGGACAGTCAAATGAGTATTTTGAAATAAATTTCTTTTAAAAATTGAAATTATCAAATGAAAAGCTATAGCAAGTCTTCCAAATGTGCTTTAGGAGAAAAAATTTCATATGATTCTAACAGCAACAAATCCAATTCCAATTGGATTTTGTGGGCCTAACAGATTGGAGTTTTATCACAAATATGTTGGTTAGCTAACGAATTCATTTCAGTGTAATTAACTTCTGGATCGCAGCAAACCTGTTTATGAAATTATGGTTTAGAATGACTACTTAGCTTGTAAATCAATTAATTTGGTTTGCTCTATAGAAAGTCCATTGTGTAAAAGATATGAAAGCCACTTGTAAAACTATATATAATTCATAGGAAATGGATATGTGAATTTGTGTTGACTTTGTAAATTGGCTGACAACTCATTTTGTGACATATGTCAGAAAAAATGTTTTATGTAACACATAAAAGAGGATTTAAAATCCTAAATCTCATTTTCTCCAAAGGTTATAATCAAAGGTATATTACATTATCTCCCTTGAATTCTTTTTTCAATCCTTTATTTTAAAGATTTTAAAAAAATTGTGAAAGAGCCATTTGAAATATTTTTTTAACAAACCTATGTTCTTAATATGTAGAATATTTGTGCTATCTGCATCGCATAACTTTTAGGAAGTGGCAGTAACATTCAGACATCTTCAGACCAGTGAAATCTGTGCAGCACTGGGTGAGACAAGAAAGACTTTGAACTGAACGTTTACAAGGTTTTTTTTATAGCAACCATTTCCTTTAGTTTTACCTATAGAATTCCATTTAGTTAGTTTGACTATTTGTAAAGATCTCAATTTCTGAGATTATAGAAGAAAAGCAATCCTAAAAAATTCTCCTGACAAGAAAGCAACTCAAAATGTTTGACTTCATGTGTAGCTTTTAAACTAATTACAAATCAATAATAAATATAGAATGTGAATTACTGATTTTCTAACATAGCCCTCTATTTCACTGTAAAAATACATGTCTTTTCCACCAACTATTATATGCCTTGAATGTAAATCTTCCCCCCATTACTGTTATTTTTTTTTCTTTTCCATTAGTGTAAATGTTTTCCATTACAACTTGGGTACTATGAAGGGATTCTCTCATAGTGCTACAGAAGACCAAAGAAAACCAAGGATGCTTCTGAGAAAAAAAGGAGGGACACTGTTTAATACTGCCAGCGGACTCATGGAACAGCCTTCCAAATCTGAGTCACGCATGGGACCCTCCTTATATCTCCCTCCCTGTGATCTTTGTCCCACAAACATGGATTATGCTTCTGGTCCTTTTCGCGGGCCTTGCAAGAAGGGCCCCCAGGTGTTGGGGGTCTCCAGGCCATATCTGATGACCATATCTGGCCTGGCGCTAGCATTAACCCTCCCTCGGGGCAGTGCACTGTTCACAGCCCAATGGCCTGTTGATGAACCTACATTGAAACATCATAATCCTTCAAAGTCTTTAGTTTACATTAGGGTTCACTCTTGGCATACATTCTATGGGTCTTGACAAGTATATGACGTGTTTCCATCATTATAGTATCACAGAGTATTGTCACTGCCCTAAAAATCCTCTTTGCTTTGCCTAGTCATCCTTCTCGATCCCCCTGCCCCAACCCCAGTAAACTACTGACCTTTTTACTGTCTCCATAGTTTTCCTTTTCCAGAAGGACATATAGTTGGAATCATCCAGTAGGTAGCCTTTTCAGATTGGCTTCTTTCACTTAGTAATATGCGTTTAACTTTCTTTCATGCTTTAGTGTTTGTTTTTATATGCAATCTTCAAGGGAGGTAAACATTATCATTAAAAATTTTAAAAGAATAAAATAGAACAATACACATATGCATTCATAAATTCTGATGATGTGGACAATAGTGATGTAGATAATAGTGATGGAAAAATTATGCTAAACTTAACTTTGCTCCTTAAGTCATAGGCTCTCCTTTGCTCAGGGCAAAAGACAGGTTCCCTGAGCAAGAGGGAATTCTATAGCAGATGGCTTTTGGACTTCATCTGCATGGTCACCTCTCCAGGGCCTCCAGCCTGCTGGCCTTTGGCCTGGAACTGGAAGTCAATTCTCCTGGATCTGCAACCTGTCAACCCACACTGCAGGTTTTGTACTAGTCAGTTTCCTAGTCAGATGAGTCAATTCTTTATGATAAGTGTGTTTCTCTATATGGTCATATCCTATTAGTTCTTTTCACTGAAGAATACTAATGCACCTGTTCGCTCATTAATATATACTAAAAACCTGGGACCTGTATATATATTTATGTGTATATATGAATGTGCACACATGTTTATGTGTGTGTATATAATGGAAGAGCTAGCAATAAAGATGGAGATAGACAGATGTAGCCAATGATCTTTGAACAATTCATCCTCTAGTGGTCTAGGGAGTTTCAGGCTTTTTCCATGTGATAATGCTTTGTCATTTATAAACACTAGGAATTGGTAAATTGTCACAAAGAATCTTGATAGTACCAGGCATAAACCATTCCATTCCCATGAGGCAATTTAAGTAAGCTATCGTAAGGAAATGGAATGAAAGCACAGTGTTCCTTTGTTTTGGTTTTCCACATTATGTCATGAGAAATTCTTTCGGGCATACCACGTTTTGATACCTCTGATGGTGCATAGAGAGGCCAGTCCCTTAGTGATGCAAATGAGAGTGAAAAGTTGTAATTAGATGTCCGGACAGTCAGTCATTTTAGGCATAAATGAGGGAGGGTTATCTCATGGAGGAGAAGTAGTGTGTCCATGGAAACACAACTCTTTGTCCACCCTTCCTCAAATACAGGGTTTGGAATCTAAGGTTAGCAACCTTGGAACTGTATGGCAAAAGACTTCATTGGAAGACAATGAAACAAGGGCCAGTGGTTGTATTTATCACCCCATGTTAGCTTTGGTAGGGGAAGAAAACACCCACCTTGTGATACCGAATTTTTGGACTGGACCCGGATTCTTTGTCCGCTGGAATCGAAGAATGAATCCACGAACAGAGAGTGGTATAGCAAAGGTGGATATTTATTGAAGAACAAGTAGGGAGGGGGGAAAAGAGTCCCTGAACTGACTCCCACGTGGGGAGGGGGAAGAGTCCCACTGTTTTTTTCCCCCCACAGCTTATATAGGCTGCAGAACTTGGTGCTTTGATATCCTCTCTGATTGGTCACTATTCCTAGACTGGTTACTATAGTAACTCCTGGGCTCAAAGGTCAAACCTCACAGGGCACATGTGAGGTTCTCCCCCACTCCTTCCTCAGTGTTTTCCTATTCTCTTTGGGCTTTCTTCCTCTCCTTCTGAATGAAGGGATTCCTTCTCTTTATTTTGTAAATATGACCTTTCTTGGCTACTTCCAGTTCCCTTGTCTTACGGAAATATACCTGTTGCTGCCTCCTTGTCTTATGGAGATGTAACTGCACCTGGCTTCCTTGTCTTATGGAAATGTACCTTCTCCCAGTCTGCAGCCCTGCGCTTTCTAGGGACCCCAATTCTAAAAAATCCCTAAGCCTGCCTATGTTCCTCTAGAATTCCTGCTTCACTTCGTTTAAAAAAAGTTGCTTCTGACCTGCATCTCAGCTTTTCTGATATCTCAAGAGTTCCAATCGGCAAAATAAACCAATATTAATAGAAACTTTGGAAAAAATTTTTTTCATAATATTGGCCCAAATCCCCTTAAAACAATATTTTTGTCCTTACCTATAAAAACAAAACTTGTGTTTTTAAGAGATTAAATAACTTGTCCAAAGTAACCCAGCTTCTCAGTGTTCACACTTTAGGTTCTAAAGAAGATGGATTCCCAATTCCAGGCCTTATTTATGGATGACTAGAGTACACTTACCACAAAGCCACCTCCTCTCTCTTCCCCTCCCTGTTGGAATATAGGTGCCACAGGGCAGTGTTATGTATGTGTGTGTATAAATATATATATAAACACATGTACATATATATGTACATATCTGAGAAATATTATTCAAGTTAATAAATAATTATCTGTATCTTTCTGTTATCTAATCTGTCTCACTCATTTTCCATGGATAAATCAAGGAAACAAACATAATTACTATTTTAAACAAAATAATGTACTGTGTAAAGTCTATGGTTGATTCAGGCCTTTAATCTTTTCCCTGATGTCAGTCTTGGGCACAAGCCATTGAGCAGGCCAACCCTGAAAGGAATGTCATTTACTTTTGTCAACATTTACTACTTAAGCATGTAAATATTTCATGCAAGATTTAATTGATATTAGAATACTTGAGATCACTTCTTGGTGTTCCAAATGCAGTCAATGACCTGTGACATTTGCTGCTAGAAAGATAAAAATAAAATTAATTAATTAAAGTAATGATAGCTTGAATCCCTACAGTATTTTTCCTTTTAATCCACTCACTATTAGAAACTTTTTTTTTCTGTAAGTTCATTCACTCACATGAGGCATCTTTTTTTCCAATACCACAGCAATTTAGTCTATGTACAAGAACTATGTTTTGGTTTAAGAACATTATTAAACCTCGGTTCTATGTTTAAATGTCAACCTTGCAATGTATTGCACTTCAAAGAATCAATAGTGTTTCAATTTCCTTTTGGTAAATATATCTTTTATTACAAGAAAAATAAGAAACTGTCAGAGGACCTATTCTCATGTGGTCACTAATATAATATTTCTTCTAATTTATGTAGAGCCTTATTGAAGCATCCATCTTATATAAAAACTGCTGTTTGAAATTTTAACCCTGCTATTTGGCTTCTGTAAATGCTTGCTTGCTTAAATAGTAAGGAAAATAAGACTACTCCCACTTCAGAGAGGCCATTAAACCTTCCCTGGACAAAATGATCAGTGCTGGCACCAGGCCAAGCCTTTGGTTGAGGTCTCAAGGCCCCAGCACATAGGGGCTCTTTAAGAACTTGCAAAGGGGGTCAGAAACACCCCATATTTGGGAGACAAAGAAGGTAAAAACATATAAATAGAGAAAATTCCTCCATGTTGGGGTCCAGAATTTGAGAGACATTTTCCTCTGGACCCACGCATAATAAATGTAACTCCATCTCTCTAAGTATTGCTTAGTTCTTCTCTGGTTTTCTGTAACATTATAATACATACTCTCTGTTGGTCAGTGTCATTATTTTGGATTTGTGTATGTATATTTCCAAGTTCTTGAAAATCAAGCAATTCAAAGGTGTCTTCTTAATTATTAGGTTGTTGGTCCGGTGTCTATTTGTCTGCTTATTTGTTTATTATTTATATATTTAAGTTAGGCCATACAAGTCTTATATTCTGAACCAAAGTGATGTGTTAGATACATTTGTAATAGTTTATTTTCTAATTATTTTATCACTTGGAAACACATGAATTATTGTTTTCCTTTGTTGTTGTACAGCATGTGTGTGTTTATGTTGTGGGGAGGTCAGGAGTAACCTCTTAGGCATCCAGCGAGATGTGTTTTTTTGTTTGTTTTTTTTCTTTTCAGTTAAATAATACTGTTGTCTGACTTCAATCTTCTCCAACAACAAAGAAATGTCAGTCCATGGCTCAAGAGGGAAACAATTTGGGAAATTGTTTCTTTTGATAAACCTGCAGTTGACTCTCATGGTCCATTTTGAAGAAATAGGTCAGATTGGTGAAATGTTATTTTTGTTGTTTGTCTTTTGCAGTTTGTAAACTTGGAATGCTGCAGAAGTGTAAGAGATAAGAGCAAAGCTGGGAACAACTTAAGGTTACCAGTATCTTAACACAAGCCCAAATCAGGATGGTAGAGCTCAAAACACCTTAAATTCAGAGACAAAGACATTGAGAAATTTGTATGCCAAGTTTTCAGCTGCAATATTTATGTGAAATTATTCCACTAACTTAAACCATTTTCATTTGATGCTGTACTTCTGTAGCTCCTGAAGTCATCTCAAAATCTGGAGCACCTGTCTAAGCAACAGATGTATGCTATGTATTAACTATATTTTATGGATGTCAACACTTGGTTTCCACAAGAGAACCTCAGGTGTCTCTGAGGATTTGCAGATGAAGCCGACTCTGCCAGTAACCCTGCCCAAATACAAACACATGCTGTTGTAACTATGTTATATCCTGAGGAACTTTTTATGAGGAACACAATTAACTGCTCAAAATTAATTTTTAGAGTGTTTTTCATTCTCTAGCAAGTCTGTAAAACTACCATCAGTACCATCTTCATCATGACTATTTATTTTATTTCTTGGGGCTGTTCTAAGGTCTTTAGCTATAACATGTTATCTAATCTTCAGCAAAATGCTATGCTATATGAATTATAATTATTCTCATTGTACAGATGAGGAAATAAAGATGAAAATGCCAACTCACTTGCTCAAGTTCCAATAGCTAACCAGTATGAAAGCAAGACTTGAGCTCAGGAATTCTGGCTCCAGTGACAAACCTGCTTCTAAATATGAACATAACTATACATTATTTGAAAAGTAGATTAGTCTTCTCGAGCTGCTATAACAAAACACCACAAACTGGGAGGCTTAAACAACAGAAGTGTGTTGGAGGCTGGAAGTCTGAGACAGGGTGCCAGCATGGTCAGTTCCGGGGAGGTCTCTCCCCTCCGCTTGCAGGTAGCACCTTCTCCCTGATTCCTCACAGGGCTTTTCCTCTCTGTGCACCTATGGAGAGAAAGTCTCTCATGTCTTTTCTTCTTTTTGTAAGAACACCAGTTCTGTTGAATTCAGGTTTCAGCCTCCTAACTTTTTTTTTAACTTCAATCACCCCTTTCAAGACCCTACCTACAAATGCAGTTACACTAGATGTTAGGGATTCAACATGAGAGTTTTAGGGAACACAGTTTAGTCTATGACAAAATAAATAAATAAATAAATAAATAAATAAAATTTCAATACCATCTAAAAAAGGTTGCTCTAGAAATCTAAATATCAAATTACACTGATTGGTTCAAATGTTTTTATTTTCAACCAGATTAAAAATATCTTATGCTCCAGTAATGCAAAAATCTAAAAAAATCCTTATTGTAGTGACCTTATTTTATAGGCATATAGACCAATGGAACAGAACAGAGAACCCAGAAATTGACCCAAACCATTAGGCTTAAATAATGTTTCACATTGGACCTAAGAACATGCAATGGAGTGAAGACAGTCTCTTCAATAAATGGTGTTGGGAAAATTGGACATATACATGCAAAAAGAAAAAAGAAATAATGAAACTAGACCACCAATTTTACATAATATACAAGAATAAACTCAAAATTGATAAAATACTTGTATGTATGTCATGAAACGATAAACATCCTAGAAGAATACATAGACATTGCATGTAGCAGAATTTTCACAGATACATTTCCTATGACCAGAGAAACAAAGGAGAGAATAAACAAATGGTACTACAGCAAACAAAAGGCTTCTGCACAGCAAAGGAGATTAGCATCAAAATGAAAAGGGAACCCACTGTACGGAAGAACATATTTGCCAATGATATATCTAATAATAGGTTAATCTCCAAAACATATAAAGTACTCATACAACTCAACAAAAGGAAGACAAACAATCCAATTTAAAAATGAAGTATGGCCCTAACCTGTTTTGCTCAGTGGAGAGAACATCAGCCTGTGGACTGAAGAGTCCCAGGTTCAGTTCCAGTCAAAGGCACATGCCCAGGTTGTGAGCTGGATCCCAGTAGGGGGAATGCAGGAGGCAGCTGATCAATGATTCTCTCTCATCATTGATGTTTCTACTCTCTCTCCTTCTCCTTTCTTCTTTGAAATCAATAAAAATAATTTAAAACAGTTTTTAAAATAAATAAATCAATAATGTACTCTGATTTATTTATGCTAGATTAGCAAAAGATATTATAAGGAAAATGGCTTAGAAAAGTTGAAATCATTTGTTCATATAAAACATATATTTGTGGTATTTAGAATTTATTGCTTTCATTTAAACTTGGACTTTTGCTTTGACTAATTCAAAATAGTATATTTGATTCAGAGACAACTTAATTAACAATGTGAAGCAAATACTGAGAAATACTTCAGAAATTAATCATCCCATTAATCAAAAATTCTAAAACTGATATACAGATAAAAGTGGACTAGTGGAAAAATAAAAAAGAGCAAATTAATATAGAAATGGAGTATGTTACTTAAATTGATATAAAAAAAATGAACTATAGTCAGTTCTAAATTCCTTCAGGGCAGGGATTCTCCAGAATTTTTTCTTTAATATGCCCATTGCTTACCACAGTTCCTGGCTCATATGGTGAAAAGTACTATTTGGCAGAATAATTAGTAAAATTTTGATAGGAAGTTTCCTAAAATAAAGAGACAGGTTCAAACTTTTATAGATTTTCACATAGAGACCTCCAAGTCGCCATGCTATCCAGTCTGTGGTTGGGACTCAAGGATGTTCTCATAGCATTAGCTGATACTCTAAATTATTGACTTTGTTATATATTTTTTTTACTGACATCAAGCTGTTTCTTTTTTTTTTAATTTAATAAATTTTATTTCTCAGATTATTACAATTGTTCCTCTTATTTTCCCCCTTAGCTCCTCTCCACCTGGTTCCCACCCACCCTCTGCCCTTACTGCCCCCCACTGTCCTCATTCATAGGTGTACGATTTTTGTCCAGTCTCTTCCTGCACCTCCCACCTCCCTTTCCCCCCAAAAATTGTCAGTCCACTCCCTTTCTATGCCCCTGAGTCTATTATATTCACCAGTTTATTCTGTTCATCAGATTTTTTATTCACTTGATTTTTAGATTCACTTGTTGATAGATATGTATTTGTTGTTCATAATTTTTATCTTTCCCTTTTTCTTCTTCTTCCTCTTCTTAAAGAATACCTTTCAGCATTTCATATAATACTGGTTTGGTGGTGACGAACTCCTTTAGCTTTTTCTTATCTGTGAAGCTCTTTATCTGCCCTTTAATTCTGAATGATAGCTTTGCTGGGTAGAGTAATCTTGGTTGTAGGTTCTTGCTATTCATCACTTTGAATATTTCTTACCACTCCTGTCGGTTTCTGTTGAGAAATCAACTGACAATCATATGGGTGATCCCTTGTAGGTAACTAACTGTTTTTCTCTTGCTGCTTTTAATATTCTCTCTTTGTCTTTTGCTCTTGGCATTTTAATTATGATGTGTCTTGGTGTGGTCCTCTTTGGATTCCTTTTGTTTGGGGTTCTCTGCACTTCCTGGACTTGTAAGTCTATTTCTTTCACCAGGTGGGGGAAGTTTTTGGTCATTATTTCTTCAAATATGTTTTCAGTATCTTGCACTCTCTCTACTTCTGGTACCCCCATAATTCTGATGTTGATACGCTTGAAGTTGTCCCAGAGGCTCGTTACACTATCTTCATATTTTTGGATACTTCTTTTTTTCTTTTCCTTTCCAGTTGAGTGTTTTTTGCTTCTTTGTATTTCAAATCTTTGACTTGATTCTTGTGATCCTCTACTCTGCTGTTAGATCTCTGTATATTATTTTTTATTTCAGTAGTGTATGCTTAATTTCTAGTTGGTCCTTTTTCATATCCTTGAGGGTCTTGTTAAATTTTCTAGAAAATGCTTGAGAAACCTTGTAACTGTGGTTTTGAACTCTATATCCAGTCATTTGCTTTCCTCCATTTATTTCATTTGTGACCTGTTACTTTGTCTCTGCATTTTGGCTGCTTCCCTGAGTTGACAGAGTGGCTTTGTGTGGTAGGTGTCCTATAGGGCCCAGTGGCTCAGCCTCCCTAGTTACCTGAGGTGGACACTCTTGGTGCACCCCTTTGTGGGCTGTGTGCACAGTCTTGTTGTAGTTAAGCCTTGATTGCTGTTGATATTACTGGGAGGAATTGACCTCCAGGCCAATTGGCTATGAGGATCAGCTGTGTCTATGCTGGGAGAACTTCTGTGCTGGAGACACTCTTATGAGACAAGACTTGCAAAAACCTCTGTGCTCAGCTTGGATGGGGCGGAATCTCAGGGTGGAGCAGACAGCATTGGTTTCCCATCAGCCCTGCCCTAATAGGCCTCTGTGTCTCAGTGTCCCGTGGTAATCGCTGCAAGTACCTCTGAGAGAAAGCCGCCCTCAAGTTCCGCCTGTTGCCAGAAAGTCCAGTTTCTCCCTGAATGAGTCTGGGTCTCCAGAGTCTTGCTCAGAATTGGAGTTCAGTGCAGTGGGGAGCTTTTGTCTCCCTCCTGCTTGAGAAAGCCAACCATTTATTCAGTTGCCTGCCCTCTCCGCGCTCACGCCTTGGTACCTCTGCCTTTGGCAGTTTCTGAGTCTCAGTGTGCTTTTCTCTTTCCTGATAGTCCAGTTTCACCCCATATGAGTCTAGGTCCCCAGAGTCTCACCCGGAACTGGAGTTCAGCACAGTCAGGGGTTTTTGTTTCCCTCCCGATGGAGAAAGCCAGCCACACACTCAGTTGCCAGTCCTCTCTGCGCACACGTCTCAGTACTTCTGACTCCTACAGCTCCTCTGAGTCTCAGTTAGCTTTTCTCTTTCCTTCTAGTTGTAGAATTTCTACTCAGCCAGCCTTCCTGTGGTTCTGGATGATGTCTGTTTTGTCTTTTAGTTGAGGTTTTGAAATTGTTGTGCAAGGCACCAGTTTAGTTGTTTACTTATGCCGCCATCTTGGCTTCTCCAGGCTGTTTCCAATGATGTATCTGTTTTATCAGCAACTGATGACTACAGACTGACAGATTAAAAATATCCTTAAGTCTGTGAATTATGGAAACAAACTATAGTTGCCAGTTGAACTGTACAGTTGACTCATGTAGATGCCATGGATAGGCCAATTATCTGACAGAGCTGACTGAAATCAAAGCTTTAAGTCTTCACTCCCCAGATTACTATCTTTGCTTCCTGGAATCATTATCATTCTAAAGAAGGCAACACATTTACCATCACAAACTAGGCAGAAAGAAATCTGTTTATGATGCACACATCACTGTATGCTAGTCATATGACTCCTGTCAGAAGTTGACTCTTTAGTATCTTCATAAGAAAAGGAGACATTTCAATGTGGCTTCTAATTTCCCCTGGCAGATTTATCATATTGGACCCTTCATTACCACCACCACCTCTCTGGGCTATTAGTGGAATTTCTCTCCTGCTGCCATATTTTCAGATGAAGCTGTCATTATTCCAAACGTATAAACTCACTCTAGCCCTCTGAAGCAATATCTTATTGCTGCTATAACAAATTACCAACAACTTAATAGCCTAAAACCACATTAATTAATTAATTAACTAATTAATTAATTCTCTTTTGAGTTCTGGAGGTAAAAAATTCTGGGAAAAAAAAGGCTTAATAGGTAAAATCAAGGTGTTAACATGGCTAGTTTCTTGTGGTGCTTCAGGAAGAATTTGTCCTTGTCTCTTCCATTATCTAGAAGATGCTAGCACTCCTTGGCCTATTGGCTTATGGTTGGATCACTATAATCTCTGCTTCCATAGACACATTGTCTTCTCTTAATCTGCTATAGTAGCTCCCTCAGCCTCACTCTAATAAGGATGCTGTGATCATATCAGTGGGCCCACTTGGATAATTCAGGGTAGTCTCCTCATCTCAAAATTATTTACCCAATAGTATCTGTGTTGTCCCTTTTGCCATATAAGATAACATATTCATATGTTCTTGGGGCATAACATAGTCTTAGGGTCTGGGCATTTTAAGAGAAACATTACTCTGTGTACTACACCCACTGTTTTGACTCTTAAAACTAACCTGTGTTATGTTTTTGGCTTTTCTGGACAATTTTCAGTCTGGTAATGGTATTGCTATTATCACAAAAGCCACTCAACAATTTGCTGAAAATTGATCATTTAATGCTACCAACGCTTTCTACCAACCACAGTAATCTGGTATTGCTGAGTGTTGGAACAGCCTCTTCAAACATTGACTCAAAATATTTCTGACCTTTCTTCCCTTACTTGTTCCTGAACCATACACCTCAGTAAAGCTTTTGGTCATTAAATATGGCTATCTTTAGAAAAGGATCTTCTCTTTTCTATTTTTGAGCAATGATCATTACGAAAGGGGTGGAAAATTACATTAACCTATTTGAAAATTCAGGACTCTCCCCTGACCATTCCTGGCCATGTTTCCTCACTCCCTACCTTCCAGTGGCAAACCAGGCTGACCTGATTCATACATGCAGTCTAAGGGATATAAACTTAATTCCGATTCAGCCACTTGTACTCTCTTGTTGGACTGACATAATTCTGAATCATAAAGATAATGGATCTTTGGCTGAGTACACTGCTCACCGAATGTGGGCCAAAGAATGTAAGTAACCAGTTTCTGGGCATTTTATAAAAATGCCCTTGTCCCTCTTGCCCCTAATCTTTCTGGATGGAAGGTATGAGTGTGAGTAGGAGATGGTTAAAAAAAAGGTGAAGTTATGGCTGGAGTAACACATCAATTTTGTGGAGAGCAAAAATCATGCCACGTGGAGAAAAAAGAACCTTCAAAGCAGAGAGGGATAATTATGAGGAAAAACATTAATTATTATTTCCTTTCAGAAACACCCCTGGAGGCTTCCTCAAGAAACAGCAAGGTATGGTCCAATTTCCTGTTTCTCCCATGCAAATGCCAGAATCCTCCAGTGTCTACCCCACCCCATTCCCATATCTATCACACAGCTATTCCATGTATGGAAATTTATCATCCAGTTAATGAACAGACAAACAAGACAGATTTTATTGACCGCCTTTAGGCAGTTTCCCACCTCCCGCCCAAAAAAAAAAAAAGTATAAACTGAATGTGATTATTCTAACTGAATTGGAAACTCGCAGACTTTCTAGCCAGCTAGAGGCCATGTTGAAGGTAGCACCTATTTGCACTCCCTGAGTGATGTAGTTCAGATCTGCAGATCAACAATTACCAATACTTTCAGTTCAGGGGCATCACATATAACCCCAGAACTGTATTTCTTGTGGGAAGCTAGGAATTAACTTGTCTCCATCCTGGAAACATGGTGAATGCTCCTTAATGGTGGTTCTGACAGATCTTCAATTGTTTAAGGAAACACCATTAATAGATTATGTAGCCCTCAACTCTCTGTAGAGATAATCTAAAATATGGAGCTATACATGGTTATTTGTTATACTTAGCTGAATAGTGACCTCCAAAAGAGATATCCACATCCTAATCCTCAGAATCTGAAATTTTCCTTATTGAGGAAAAGGGTCTTTACAGATGTAATTCGGTTAAGAATATTGTGATGAGGAGATTATCCTGGATTGTCCAGGTGGCCTTAGCTCTAATGGCAAGTGTGTCTATAAGAGAAAGGCAGAAGGAGATTTGGCAGACAGGGGTGGATAAAGCAATGTGACCCCAGAGGCAGAGATGAGAGTGATTCAGCCACAAGATAAGGAAAGTCTGGAGCCAACAAAACCGGAAGAAGCAAGAAACAGATTCTTCCTTGGAGGCTGTAGAGAAAACACTACCCTGCCAAAACCTTGCTTTTTTTTAGATTTATGGCCTCCAAGATTGTAAAAGGATATATGTCTGTCATTTTAGGTGACCAAATTTGTGGTAATTTGTTATTGTGAGCATAGGAAACCAATACATTTGAGAAAGTTTTCTAGAAGGATGACATTAATTTTGTGGTTCTTATAGAGAGTCATCTCAAAGAAGGAATTAATTTAATTCCAAAAATATATAAAATCAGTACCTAATTAAGTCAACATAATCCATTACACAGCTCGGGCCCTTGGAGATAGGTCATCCTCAATTCACTGGTGAAGGTTGTTATGAATGACAGACTGGCTCTAATTTCCTCTCTGTGAACCAAGGTAGTGGCTGTACAATCTTCTTTTTTTGGAATAATATCTTCTGCCAAGAGGAAAGTCAATGCATAAACCTAAGAAGAAAGCCACTTGGCATTCTAAGGACATAATGTTTTGGTTTATGCATTTGTTTCCCAGATTTTATTTATGACTCTAGAGTACCTTGTTAAGGTCTATATGGCAAGCTAACCCCATCATTCTGCTTGGAATCTGTATATATAAAAGGCTAATATGCAAAGTGTCCCCTTGGGAGTTCGACTGGGAGACTGGGAGTTTGATTGCTCGCTATGTTGTATGCTGATACCAGGGAACAGCGCTGAACAAAGGCTAGCCCCAACCAGCAGCCAGTAGCCTGGGAAGGAAGACTCCAGCTGGCAGCTGGCAGCTAGCAGCCAGGGAAGGGAGGCCCCAGCTGCTGGCAGTCAGCAGTTAGGGAAGGAAGGCCCCAGCCAGCAGCCGGAAGGCCCCTATTGGCCCTGATCACCAGCCAGGCCTAGGGACCATACCTGTGCTTGAATTTTATGCACCAGGCCTCTAGTTTTGTTTATAATAGTCTTAATTAAATACTGACTAGATATATTGAGCATATTTGATTCCAGTTTCTGTTGTTCAGATTCATCAGAGTGGCCTACCAAATGGTCTATCCATGTGAAAGACATGGAAGGTAAGATGATGTAGCAACACAGAGTGTATATTGGCGAGAGACATTTCTCCGAGGATCTCTCCTGTCTCTAAACCTTTACAAGCAGAGGCATTGAATGTCTTTATTCTAAGAAATTTTTCAAGAGCATTTATAAGAAAATAATCTTAAGAGTTAGTGATGGCATCTCCCTCCAGAATAGAGGGCATATATATATATATATATATATTTTTTTTTTTTTTTAAACTATCTAGTATAATAAAGATAAAGTCTCCCTATGGGAAAGGGTTGACAACCATCATAAAATATTCAGGTTTCTTTAGCTGGGAGTCCTTTCTTGTAATGTGTTTCCCTGCATGTGCAAGTATCATCTGGCTCTCTTTTCATTGTGCTGTGGGGGTTGTGGCTCAGAAAACTGGAGCAAATATTACTATTGTGAGTAATAAAGTCCATTGTTTCTGATTTAAGAGTCTCTTCTGTCAGACTAACTTTTTAGCTTGAAATAAGGGTAAAACTTCAGATTTCAGACTATTCCTTGTTCTTGCTACTGTAAGACAACAAAAATTTTATTGTACACATATATACCTCACTTAAAAATAATAGGACAAATTGATTGAAGATAAGGGAGTAATCTTTTTGTTTTGTTTTGCTGTGTTGTTTCTTTTTTTAAAATAAACATGGTTCTTTTTAAAATAAATACAAATCACATTTGTTAGTTCATTTTGATTAATATTAATCTTATTAAATTTAGTCCTAGATTATATATATATATATATAATCATTTATTCAATAAGTTTATTATAGTGTACAGGGCACAGGTAAATTTTGCTAAATTGCATACAGATTGATCAGGGTTACAGCAGAAGTATAAAACATAGTGTTTGCTCTAGAATTAAATATAAGGAGTAGTAGCACTGATGTGTACTTGGTGGGTGGAAGAGGGGAGGTGTCAATCACAAAGGGCTTCCTGACTGTTATTACAATGATTTTAGAAATTGTGACCCAAGAATTTCCAAAGATATATTGAATCAAATAAGCTGTCATTTAAATGTATACAAAATTATAAAAAGGATATTAAAGTAATGCATCATAAACTAGAATAATAAATATATTAGTTGAATCCAGTTAAGTAGTATAGCTACAGGAAGTTTTAGTCTTGGGTAGTGAAACTTGAATTATGATGGTATTGACTATTAAAGTACCCTTTTGGACTCTAAATGTTCTGTTTTTGTAGACATAGTAGATGAAGGCTCAACCTAGCAGTTTGAGCTTGGGAAAACTGGCTTAGATTTCTGGCAATGATGCAAATATTCTGAGATGCTATCATCAGAATTTGCTTGGGGCTTGCATTAGTTTCATATTACTTCTGTAACATCACAAAGTTAACCACTTAAAGAGCACACATTTATTGTCATAATTTTGCAGGTTATAACTCCTACACAAGTTTAACAAAGCTCAAATAAAAGTACTAACTAACAATACATTTCTTTCTGGAGATTTTAAAGAAGACTCAACTTTTTAATGCATTCAGATTTTTGGTAGAAGTCTGATTTTAGTGATTTTCAGACTGGTTATCAGCTGAGGTACATTCCCAGCTTCTAGAAGCCACCCACATTTTCCTTCTTCTAGCTTCAAAGTCTGCATTAGTGCTGTGAGTCCTCAGGTCACATCTCTCTTCCTTTCTCCCATTGTCATATTTCTCAAGGCCAGGCCAGGAAAAAGTCTCCCTTTTAAAAATTTATGTGATTATATTGAACTAAAGTAGAAAATCCAGAACTATCTCTCCACTCCAGGTCCATATCCTTAATTTCTCTGCAAAATCACTTTTGCTACCTCCAGTTTCCAGAGATTAAGGTGTGGCCATCTGGAAGGAGGGGGTTTTATTTTGCCCAACAAAGGTGGGTTAGGGTATGTTACCCATAGGAATATTTAGAATTTGGTGTAGAAATAATTTAATAAACACATAAAAACTGCTTTGATGTTAGGGAATATCTCCTGTGCATATTTGGTATTATAAGCATTGTATAATGCTTAAGAGAATTTGGCTTGAGTAACAGTTCTTCCCCAAATGTTTTATGATAATATAATATATGTAATTATTATTATCAGTTGAAATTTTACTCAGTTTATAAACTTCACTGGAACACTTGAACTTAAGAGTAAAGACATTTATAAGTTTAATTGATCAGATTTGTAACTATTATTTAAGTACTTGAGAAGATTTATTGGAGTACTTAATAAGTAAACCAAATGTGTTAAATATGTAAATGCAGTTTAAGATTTTACTGAATTATTCTAATTTTGTAGATTAGAATGGATATTAATCAAAGACCATTTAAAGTAATTGCTATATTTTGCTAGTTTTATAAATAGAGGAGTAATATTTATAAGGTGTAAATAAACATTTAAGAAAAATATAGAACCCTGGCTGGTGTTGCTCAGTTGGTTGGAGTAACGTCCCAAATACCTAAAGGTCATGGGTTGGATTCCTGGTCAGGGCACATACCTAGGTTGTGGGTTTGATCCCTGATCAGGGCACATGCCAGAGGCAGCAGATCAATGTTTCACTCTCGCATGGATCTTTCTCTTTCTCTCTGTCTCTCTCCCTTCTCATGGCTCTCTAAAAATTAAGAAAAAACACATGTCCTCAGGTGAGGTTTAAAAAGACAAATAGAGTTTTGAGTTTAATTACTGCAATTAATAAAATGAAATTCATTTTTCTATAAAAAGAAATATCTGAGTAACATTTTCTGTATATAGGATATATAAACACATACATGCATTCTTAACAGGTTATCACATACTATATTATATGTCTTAGGTACCCCAAAATGTATGAATTAACTGTGCTTAGAACAGAAAAGGATAAGAAGGAGAATGGGCTCATAGTAAATTAAGTGGAGAAAAAGAGAAAGGTTGATTGTTTTAAGCTAACAGAACAGCTTGCATAAAGACATCAAATAAGAAAGCAAGGAGCATTCTTTACCCCAAGCTATTGGATCTCTTCTTGGTTAGTTAATTCTAACAATCCATTATAGAAAGAGATGATACACATACATATATTAAACATTTTATTTTAATTGCAAATATATGCAAACATTTATTAAGGATATTTTTTTAGAATATAGATGCCACAAATTATAATTCCATGTAAATGTTTTCATAAGTCATACTCATAATTCATGATCTATACTTTCTAATTGTGCTTTTGTTTAGAATGGACCTACAATGTAAAGACATTTGTTAAGAAATATAAATTAAGATTTCTCCCTGTTATAGTTATCCATTTCACTTACTTTATTAACATAGCTTCATTCTTTATAAAATATTTAATTTTCATAGTCTTTTTCTCATGCCAGTTTTATTAGTTTTCTCAAAGGTTAATTAAATTGTAATAACAACAACATCATTACTACATAAAAAAAATTGGAAGCTAATATAACATACTTTTGGCAAGGATCAAACTCACTAGATAGGGGCAGAAGTCACGGAGATCTGTCTGTGTGATTTGCAGAGGGAGTAAATAACCTTAGTAAATCAGTGAAGAGGTAAAGTGGAGATTGTTTATTTAAAATATTAACTCCATTCTGTTATCAAAACAGTATGGAATTTGGGAGGGGAAAAATTGAAATTAATAAAACATCAGATAAAGGTCTTGTGTACCATAATAAGTAAGTTAGCCTAATGGAACTGACAGGGAAAATGAGACATTTTTAGGGGGCTAGCAATCTGAATCTTTGCCAGTAACCTAATGTACATGCTTGTTACCCTATAGTCTAGTCACTGCTCCTTCTCTAATTATCTGGTCTGCAAGACCTGTTCAGCTAAGTACTACTCCCATTTTAGAGAGGCCATAAACCATGAATAATACACAACCTCCAGACAGGGTTATCAGTGCTGGCACCAGGCCAGGCCTTTATGTGTGGTCTCACAGCCCCCATCCCAACACATGGGCTTTTTGCAAAGCCCACAAAAGGTCCAGAAGTATGATCCATATTTGGAGAACAAAGAAACCAAAGGGTATAAAGAGAGAGCTTCCTCCATACTGGCTTGCTCAGGATTTGGAGAAAAACAGTCTCCCCTGAGTCACTGTACTGGTACATGTGAAACATCTGAAAATAAATGGGTTTTTCCTGGGTCTCCAAGTACTCCTGTGTGTTCTTCAGTTGCCTGGTAAAATCTGTAGCATAAAAATGGTTCCCTGACTGAGAACTTGCCCTCTTGAGGCACCACTGCATGAGAGCAGGCATGTGGATTCACTCAACCGAGCCCATGATGACAGAAAGGCTAGCCTCCAGTGATTTACTGGGTCCCAGTACTCATTGGGCCCTGGCAACTGGGGACCCTGTTAGTGATCCAGTGGACTCCAAGGAGGACAGGAAAGCCCTTTTCTGGAACCAGACATCTGACCGGTGAGTTTTCCTCCCAGGGTACCAGTCCGAGTTCAGGCTTGCCTTTAGGGGCAGAAGAAGTAGCTGATCACTATTTAGGCAAATTATTTGCCTCAGTTTAGGACTTCCCGTGCATGGAAGTCAAAATTCGGACTGACTGGTGTGTGAATGTGAGTGTGGGAGCCTGAGTGAAGCAAAAGCTACCTTGTGTTATCCTGTGTCTCTGTTAACTGGGAGGGGATTGTGCAGTCTGGCTGCAAACATGGGAAGTAGTTCCTCTAAACCTGCTGTGTTAGAATGTATGCTAAAGAAAACTAAGAAGGGCCCAGACCGCTGCCTGCAATGCAGATGTCTCTCTGCGAAATCAAGGGCCTCCAGCTGTGGCCGAGGATGGAAAACAGGAGAGTGTTTCTTGATGTGTTATGTCTCTTTGTTGTTTAATTTGTTTAACGATGGGACCAGTCCCACTTTGGGGGAAGCCTACCTGTGTGTGCGGTGAGGCTGACCACGTGACAGAGTGCAGGATGTCCCAGCAACTGCCAAGAATCTTTCTTCTTGGGGATCATCTTTCTTTCTGTCAGGGTATTAGCCCACCAGAAACTCTTAGCTAGTGATATTTGTCTTTATAACTGTAAAGTAGGGACTTTAATTTGCCTTCCCTGATTTATGATTTTCTGTGCTGAGTTAAAATTTTAAGATTTAAGTTTAAATTAAAAGTGTAAAATTTGTAAAAGTTGCAACCCAGAGAAGTTTAAAACAAAGGCTGGCTAGTTCCAAGACTGCTTGTGATTAACAAGTCACTATCTTTCCCACCTGAGGCAAAGTGAGAGAAAAAAAAGAAAAGAAAAGTCAGAGGTTTCCACACAGCAGAATGGGTGGGCAGTAGGCATGTCTTCCCAGTGTTTTCTCTACAATTCAAAGTATATTGTGGAATCATTAAAATATAACAATTTATTAGCCATATTAAAAAGGAATTAATTCTGTGGTCAAGACCAAATCTTTAATGTTACAACTGGTTTGTTTTAACAATATTTAAATTGGGTATACTTGACAGCTTTTCTGAATATAATATTTCAAGAATTTAACTGAGAGATAGCTTTGTGACATATCAAGGGCCCTGAGGTGATGCAAAATTTATTCTCTCTCCCTAAAAAGAAATATTTTTGAACTAAATTAGACAATACAATATACTTGAAATTACATGAGGAAGTACTAGTAAGCTATGAAGCTATAAAGGCTGGGTTGGGTAACAATATTTATGCTTCCATGATACTGGGTGGTTCTTGCTCATGGGTATACAACTTACAGCTAGATTAGTGTGTCCTATCCTTGAACAGAAAGGGCAATCATAGTTATTGGTCAAGAAAATGCTTTAGGTAATAATTGGCTTTAAAAATCTCAAAGTTTTTAAGGTATAATAAATAGATGTAACTAAAATGAAGAATTCTAATAGGTTTTTAAGAAGAAGGAAAAAAAAGATCTGTACAAATTGCTGAAGGTATGGCAGAAAGAAAGAATATTAGAGTGGAAATACTTAATGGAAGATCTAAGGCATGGTTATGCATTTTTGAAGGACATCAAAAGAAGGTTTGAAGGCTAATTTGAAAGTGTGAAACTTGTGAAGGTTGTGTATGTGATGTTGAAAGAGAAATGAGTTCTAAAGTTAACTATTTGCAAAAGTTGCAAAAGGGTCATAAAATCTCAGGAAAATTTAAACAAAGGCTAGCCCACTAACCTTATCTGCTCTGTCAGGGACAGAGTAAATGGTTAATACAGAAAGGAAGGGCAGGACTTGAATATTTCTTAAGTATAGGTCAAATGTATAAGTTTGCTTATTTTACTTTTTCAATAAAGATAACTACTTTAATTACTTAATAAGTTAGCTTTTTAGAATATAATCAAGGTCTCATATAAACTCATTTATATGAGATCACTCTTAGCTAGTGATATTTGTCTTTATAACTGTAAAGTAGGGACTCATTTATATGAGAAGCCAATATTTTATGAACAAATTGATTCTAGTAAAGTCCAAAGTAAAATTTGCATACATATGCAAATAAGCACTAGCCAAAAGGAATGCTGTTTGAAAGTAAATTTAAGCTTAATAAAATGGAGAAATTTAAAAATCTCTCTACGAATATTTATAAAGTAAACTAAAAATCATTATGCAAGCATTAGATCTCACCATTAAGTAAAAAGAAAGTTACTTTTATTTGAAATGTATGCATTGCAGTATAGGCCAGCATGACTCTCTCCTACCTGTTTTTCTGAAAGGCAACCAAGTTGATTATTCTGTTTAAAAGAAAGCAAAAGTCTTTAATATAGTGATTTATGGCAAGCCCATCAGAAAAGCAGACTTTAGCAATGCTTACCCATTTAGAAAAGAAAATCCCTGATTTAGAAAAGAAAATCATGATTGCTCTGGAAAAAATACAAAGGGTAAATAGCTTATGCCAAAGTACTCAGATAGACTGATGGAAGAAATCCAATTGGTGTCATTTGTTGTCCACACCCAAGGACAAATGAAGTTAGAAAATAAGACTCATTTTGCTCAGTTCTTTTCTAGTAAAATAATTATATTATACTAGCTGTACCCGGCCACAAGTTGCTGTGGCTCAGTCTGGTTAAATGGAAAAGAAAGAAAAGAGAAAGCGCATGTTTCTAATATGTTTAATTTCACAATTCTTGTGGGTATACAATATTTTTTGTTGTTCCATTGTCTGCAGATATAGAGATTGTCTGGTTTGCCAACTCTAGAACACGCAACATATAATTGTCCCTGTGAGAAGCAATCTGTGTCTAGATCTAAACCGCACAATTCTAAAGATTGGCCCTGAGCTTTGTTGATGGTGATTGCAAACACCAATGGAATTGGGAATTGCAATCTCTTAAATTGAAATGGCATATCTGTTGGAATCATAGGAATGCGAGGAATGAGGACATCTTCACCTTTAAAAGGTCCTGTCAAGATTGTTGCTTCTACGAAGTTGCTCATTACTTTTTTTACTTCAAGCCGTGTGCCCTTGCAAAGATTTGGCTGGTTGATACTTCGCAACATGATAATTGGCACGCCGATTTTCAATTGCAGTATGTGCGGTGGCATCCCTGGCAGATCGAGTGAATTCAAAAATTCTGTTGGATAATTAACTGCTTCATCTGCTTCCACAACAGTGTCGATGGATTTGTATGTGACGGCCTCGCTTTGAATGTTAGACTGAATAATATTGTTAAGTTCGTAGATGTCTTTGTTCTTGGCCGCAAGAATAGCTCGTTCACTCAGCCAATCATGATTCTTATAATTGGTTTGAATATTGGGAAATGCTTTTTCAACCAGTTCTTCTTTTGACGTCACTAAACTGCAGAAGTTATGAGGCAATGAAATTCATCCTGAGGTCAGATCAACCCGCACATTTCCATTCCCAATTTCCAGCAATTGATGTGAGAATATCTCAGCTGATCGATCATTTTGCAGCTGGACATGCATATTTGTAGTTAATTTTAATGTCTTTATGTGTTGCCACAAAGTAGAGTATTTCAGGCAAGCATTTATTTTGTCTGCTGGTGTCGATAGAGGAATTACAGGTAATGTTTGCCTGAAATCTCCTGCAAGCAATATTAATGCATTCCCAAATGGTCTGATGTTTCCACACAAATCTTGCAATGATTGATCAAGAGCCTCGAGCGATTTTTTGTGCGCCATTGTGCATTCATCCCAAACAATAAATTTGCATTTCTGCAATATATTTGCTATGCCGGATGCTTAGGAAATGTTGCACGTGGGAGTTTCAATGAAATGCATGTTCAATGGCAATTTCAAAGCAGAATGAGCAGTTCTTCCACCTGGTAGCAATGTCGCAGCTATTCCGGACGATGCAAGAGCTAAGGCTATGTCATTTTGGGATTGAATTGCTGCCAGAATCAATCTAATCAGGAACGTTTTACCAGTTCCTCCTGGCGCATCTAAGAAGATTTATCCAACCCCGTTATTGACAGTTTGCATTATTTGATCATAAATGCTTTTTTGCTCAAGCATTAGTTTAGGAATATTTGATTGCACATACGACAAAAGATCACCCGTGTTGTAATTTCTTTCATGACGCAATTCTACATCGAATGAAGCTCAATAGATCGATGTGGTGATGACATTCCCAATTGATTAAGAACTTTGCTCATGATTTCTAAGCACAAATCTTCAATCAATATCAACGCTTTGTTGTACATTTCTGCTGTGAAATCCATGTTCATATTTGAATTTTCCTTGCATATTCGATGGAAAATATCTTCAGCCATGTGCAATTTATATTTCTCCCATAACTCTGCTGGAGATGAAGGAGAGCAGGTGGTCAATATGATTGCAAACAATGCACGAGTTTAATTTGGATGTGACATGTTGCACGTTAATGCATACATCCCAGTGTCAGTCGTTCTCCAATAAATTCAGAGCTTGACATGCACTGCAGAAAGTGGCATGTGTAACACCATTGACAATTCCCAATTGCTGGAAAGACATTGAACTGGGCACATTTACCAGCAGATGGTTCTGTTTTTAAGAAAAAGCAGGTGTGACATCTATATAATAGTAGGTATAAGGAATATAAAAACATGTGCGTATTTGAATGCAATGTTGTGTCAAAATTTCAAAGCAATCGGTGAAGAACTTTCAGAGATTTAAGATTTTGAACAAACGAACATTTACATTTTTATTTATATAGATTAATCAGGTATTTAATAAAAAAAGAACCATCTTTTAATCATAGGAACTGAAGTTTATTAGCCTATGTTCCTGTCTAATACACTTCAATATTTAATCTTTTGGTAAAAATCAAGTTTGACAATCCTTCAAGGGTTTGAATTTAAAATAAAATAAAAACACACACACAAAACTTTCTTTTGATCTACAATTGGCTTTAGATCATCCCAATAGGCTCTGAAATACCTCAAATTTTTGTTTTCTCTCTCATGAAGGAACATTTTATATTGAAGGTACATAGGAACCTTTGCCAAATACAGTTTTAACTAATGGTTATTAGTTATAATATTATAAAATGTTAGGTTTTACAGAAAGGACAACATTCCATGTCATCTGCATTATAATGAAATCCATAACCATATCATTTTAAATTTCTTCTTGTCATTTGGAGACAGTTACTGTTTTGTTATAATGCATTTGGAAAAATATTACTATGAAGAGTCCATGGAAAGGACTGGTAAGGAAAATCAGAAGATCTTAAAGCAGGTCAGTGTATTTTTCTCCCTATATGATCCCTCCAAAATTTAGCAATTCTTAATGAATGAATCATGGCAATGTATTCCTTTCCATAAATTCAATAATACTGGTTTTCAATAGTGGTTTTATTACTGAAAACTTTGACTGGAGTGTCATGTTTTTAAAGAACCCTGTCTGGACTCTGAAGACCTGAAGCCAAAAAAAGTGCCACGGGGAAAGCCTGGTATCCTGAGTGGAAGCCCTGAAAATGGATGGCGCTGGAGTGTCAGGCCCATACCTTGTCATCTCTGGCAGTTGCTCAGAGTGGAAGGGGAACAACGAGGGCACCTCTGTGTCCCTGCGGAACCCCCGCACACTCTAGGCTACAACAAGTAGGAGGGATGCTGAGATGGGCCTTGAAGCCTAGGGTGCAGGGCCAGATGGAGTTGCTGCAGGTGAGGAATTCACCTAACCAAGCAGATACTGCAGGCAGGCCTGATGGCAGCTGGATGGTTTGCTTCCCTGCCCTATGGGGCACAATGAGATTCAATCATGAAATTCCGACAAAGGTGGTCAGTTACCATTCTTATTGTGTTTATACAAACAATCAAGGCAAATTGAATGCAATAGATAAATTGGTCTTAATTTGACTCTTTAATAAACATAAGTGTGAATTTAAGGAGAAAAATTCTATTTCAATAGAAGTTATTAGAATTGAAATGTCCTAATTACTCAATAATACTAAATTTTATAATACAGTTTGTCTCTGCCAGGTAATAAGCCCACCTTCTTCCATGTCCAGGCCTCATTGTCCCTCTGACAGAGAGCAAGGATCTCTTGGCTCTGAAAGAAAATTCCGTCCCTCTTCAGCATGGAAGTAGTCAGAGGAGCCCACCGATGTCCATTTTCCCTGAAAGAAGTCAGAGCCAGTTTCCTTGATGTGTTAGGCAGTTAGACAGACATGAACAGAGCAAGGACAATGGAGCAACTGGAGAAGAAACAGATGGGACCCTGAGACATGCTTCTCACCCCTCCAACTGCTCTGAAGCTGAAAATAAAGAAACCTGTGCAGACTCCCTCTCCCTTCCCCTAAGAAAGCCAACAGGTTCAGAACAGCTAATAGAGAGAACCAGGAAGACCTGAAGCCCCAGATGTTACTCCAGACCAGGTCTCTGGACTGCCATCACAATCCCTTGGGTGATGAAGATGAAAAAAAGACTCGAGCTGCTGAACTCCATACTCCCTAGCTTTGAGTTTTCTATTGAATCCCCAGGGCTGAAAATCACCTTGAAGATCAAGGGGGGGAATGATGGGGAATACCGGGTTTCTTGTTCCAGCATTAAGAAGGGTTCAGCAATCTGGAGAAAGGCTGTGCGTAGATTAAGTAGGAGTCCAAAGACGAAAGATAATTTTGAAAGGCATTGGGGGTCAGAGGAGCTTTAGCTAAAGGAGCTAAGTTTTCCTTGTCTCAGGACCCCTTGCTTTTATTAACACAAGCTGTATTAAGGCAAGGTGGAGACATACACTTCAAAGAGTAGGTTTCGTATAGAAGCATTGTCAGATTGGGGAATAGACGATGGCTGTTCAGGTGTTTGGCCAACAGGAGGCAAGAACATGTAGATTAAGATGCCCTGAGCTGTCTGGCAGCAAACAATCATCCTATTCAGGTTTGGGGGAAATGCCTTTAGCCATTCCAACAGGTGATAACATATGTGACTCAGCCCTTGTTGAGTCCCCAAGTTCCATCAACCTTTTGATGAAACTCTTGTAATTACGACATGCTGGAACTGACTTCTGGCAAGGAAAAATGTGACATTTTTAGGGGGCTAGTAATCTAAATCTGTGCTAGTAATCTAATGCACATTCTTGTTAGCCTATAGTCTAGTCACTGCCCCTTCTTTAATTATCTGGTCCTGCAAGACCTGTTTAGCTAAGTACTACTCCCATTTTAGAGAGGCCATAAACCATGAACAATACACAACCCCCAGACAGGGTTATCAGCACTGGCACCAGGCCAAGCCTTTAGGTGTGGTCTCACGGCCCCCATCCCAACACACGGGGATTTTTGCAAAGCCCTTGGAAGGTCCGGAAGTATGATCCATATTTGTGGGACAAAGAAACCAAAGGGTATAAAGCAGTGGTTTTCAACCTTTCTAATGCCGCGACCCTTTAACACAGTTCCTCATGTTGTGGTGACCCCCAACCATAAAATTATTTTCGTTGCTACTTCATAACTAATTTTGCTACTGTTATGAATCGTAATGTAAATATCTGTGTTTTCCAGTGGTCTTAGGCTCTACAGCAGCGGTTCTCAACCTGTGGGTCACGTAGTAGCAACGAAAATAATGTTATGGTTGGGGGTCACCACAACATGAGGAACTGTATTAAAGGGTCGCGGCATTAGAAAGGTTGAGAACCACTGAAAGGGAAAGCTTCCTCCATATTGGCTTGCTCAGGATTTGGAGAGAAACCATCTCCTCTGAGTCACTGTACTGGTCGATACATGTGAAACATCTGAAAATAAATGGATTTTTCCTGTGTCTCCAAGTACTCCTGTGGGTTCTTTGGTGACCTGGTAAATTCTGTAGCAGAACATTTTTAATATTATGTTTTCCACACCTGTTATCATATTGAGTATCCAGCTTTGTACACAACACATAATTAATAAACAGCTGCTATATTGCATCTAAGTGAGGTACAATCAAGAAAAGAAAACTTGAACAGAGGACACATGCTTCTAGAAAGTTATACTATGGAACTTTGAAGGCCTAGTAAAGTTAAAAACAGCATGTACTAGTTGCTATCGTTCACTAACTTGTGAACTGTTGTTATCCTCTGAGATATTCAGGTTATTGTAATAATATCTCCTCAAGTGAAAGAAGAAATGATGTGAAATCCACAAATTCCACCATCACTAAAGCAATTGAAATACCTGATTCTCTGTTAGAAGTGAATCCTAAACCTATCAATTATCTCCTCTCCTGTTGATCTAGCTTGATTACATTCCCAGCCTGAAAACTGCAGTTGTCTTTGGCTCACCACGGAGCATTATTGAATCTAGTTCTCACGAACTAAAATCAGGAGTTAGAAACTCACATGTTCGCTCTGTTAGAGTCAATGAGGCTGCAGGTATGTAATGAAAGATGCTCCCTGGAAGAATCGACCCCTCAGGAAATAGCTTTCTACGTAGATATCTATTTTCTAAAGCTTTCTTTTATACTAAGACAAAGCTCAATAATTGGCAGTGCTTTGCATCCCATACATCTCATATGATTGGTGAAGTCTCACCATTATACTAAAATATAATAACCAATGCATCAGGGTTTAAGTATGTGAAAGTCAGTGAGAGATTAGCAAGAAGAAGGGAACAAAGAGAAATGAACAAAGAACAAATCTAAATGACTTCAGGCTAGGTGAGGTTTTTAATTTAGCCAGGTGTTATCTCATTAGCAAGGTGTCCTTATGCCTAGAAGTGAAGCTGTCTTCATTCTTTTTTTTTTCCTATTAGAAACAAATTACTCAAATGGTCCTCTTGTTATACAGCTGCATCATGCAGTAGTCAATTCTGAGTTTTCTTGCGATTTGTAACATGAGGACAAGGGGCAGAAGGGTTGCTGAAATCCATCATGGATAGTGTTCCATACAAATTATGTTATTATATTTCTAGGAATGTTGACCTCTCAGTGCAAGTAGAAGATTTTCTCTTTTCAGTTGCAATTTTTTCATTAAAATGATTTTAAAATGTCGGATGTATAGTTCGTTTCAAACATGACGATGGGAGCAAACTACTGCTGACTATTTAAAGCCAACTTTCTAGTCAGAAATATTCTGTCCTCATGCATATCACTATTTCATAAAACCAGGACAGTAATGAAAAAAAAAAATAGGTGTGAAGGAGAACTTGTTTTAAGTGAATGGAATATTTGTTATGCTAGTGCTTCATTAGTCTTGCTAATTTTAATTGTATGTTAGTCTCCAGATACACATAAATAGCACCTGGATGTTTTAAATTTCTGTTATTCAGAATAGGCGGAGAACTTTACTTTCCGATATCACACAGATCCCTTTGTAAACACTCCCACAGAATGTTGATCTCCAATTAAATGTCACACAAGCTCATGCCTGAGAGAACTGCAGACTGCCAACATTCACCCCCGCCCCCCCGAACTTGCAGCTGGTGTGCCACAAGAAATACAAACCATCCAATTTCACAGAAGTTTTAAAAACGGTTTTATATCAGAGATTGCCCTCTATTTTCTATCTAAATAATAGCATTTATCAGCCTCTACTTCCTAGTACATTCTAGGCATAATTTATATGCAAATAACCTTCTTATTACAAACCTTGATCTTTCTTAGATGAAGCTCGCAGAAGATATTACGTGTCCTTTTGGCTTGCTGACAACAAACGTGTTTAGAAAAGAAAGACTGCAACTCACAAGAGCTTCCTTACAAACGCTAAACTCATTTCAGGGCCTCTGAGCTAATCATATAGAATTAGCAGGGAGGAGGGGTAGATGAGGAGGGAGGACCTTGTTAAGTGTTAAGAATATCATGGCGGTTTGCTTCCTCTCATGGCCTGACAGCCTTGAACAGCTAATTAGGAAACCTTTACCCAAACAAGTGTTAATTTGTTATTTAACCCCCATGGGAAATTTTCACAGCTAGGAGTCACTTGTGTTAGAATATGTGGAAATATTTAGTTTAAAAACAGGGAGAACCTAGAAAGATATGGGAAGATAAAAGGAATACAAGCCTTACAAATTACCTTTTTTTGTTATTTTATGTCACTTGTATTAGAATATGTGGAAATATTTAGTTTGAAAACAGCATGAACCTAGAAATATATGGGAAGATAAAAGGAACACATGCCTTACAAATTATCTTTTTTGTTATCTTATGCCGTGTAAAGGATCATCTCCAGAATGAGAAGAGACGTTCTTATGCAGCTTGTCAACTTTTGATCATTTGACATATAATGTGCATCATATGGATGATTAAATCCATCACTTATGCTAAGCATGAAGCTTAATTATGTCAAAACTTGCTGAAGCCCCACTGGCTGGTTGAGTCTGGCTGACAGGAACAGTGTTTACTGTCAGGTTCCATTTCAGCCTGCACTCACTCTCCATGCCTCAGGTCTTTCATCCAGCAGATAGTAGGAATGTTAGACCCATCTCTGGGGATGGAGTTCCTCAAATAATGAGATACAGTTTGTCTAATGATTTACTTACATTTTTGAAAGCTAACTACAATGGGCACCAGCACAGGAATAAATGCGGTAGCTTGCTTGGAGACCTGATCTTTGATTATTTTAATAAGAGCCACAATTGTTAAGGGGTGCTGCTTTTCTGTATTACACATGCTTCTAGGGGGTGGGGGGGGGATGGTCTTTCACAAAATCCAGAAATTAAACAGTTCCAGAAATAAAATAATTAACTCAAATATATTTAAAACTTACAGATTTTATTTCCCTTAAATTAAAAAAATAATAATAATTTAAACAAAAACATTTAAATTTCACTTCTAATCTTTCACAATATTACAAGTTAATTTAAGATAACTTGAAGAATTCTAGTTTAAGATAATGAACACAATAAAAGCTAATATATATTACTCACATATATTAAATGAAGGAAACTGGAGTACATCACTCCAAAATATTTCCCTTTGATATAAAATTATTTTGACTCGAAGGCAATTAGGAAGCAGTAAATGCAGAAGAAATTCCCCCTTTTCTATGTAAGGCAGGAAGTAAATTTTTCTTTTACTGGAGACAGAGATGGTACCAGAGGAATCTGCAAACAACCTTGTTAAACTAACCTGAAGGAAGATAAGGACCACATACCCCTAGACTGTCCCTGGCCCAAACCCCTTTGTCTTGTGAATTCTACATGAATTTATAGTTTCTCTGTCTCTAAGGTTAAAAAAAAGGAGGCCCTAGACGGTTTCACTCAGTGGATAGAGTGTCAGCCCAATGACTGAAGGGTCCCGGGTTCAATTCCCATCAAGGGCACTACCTTGGTTACAGGTTCCTGGCCCTGGTTGAGGTGTGTGCAGGAGGCAACCAATTGATGTATCTCTCTCACATTGATGTTTCTCTCTGTCTCTTGCTTTCTCTTCCACACTATCTAAAAACCAATGGAAAAATATCCTCAGGTGAGGATTAACAACAACAACAAAAAAGCTTGTTTCTGTTACTTCTTTCATTCTTTTGTTGAGGCTCTCATGAATGAGTAAAAAATTTTAGGCTTTTTTACTTTCAATCTGTTTTTCTTTGTTTAATATTCAGCCCAGCCAGAGGTCCCAAGAGAGTGGAGGAAAACTTTTTCCTCTCTTACATGTAAGCACTTTATGTGTATTAAATATTTTAATTCTCACAACCATGTGAGGTAAGTTCCTTACTATCTCTGTTAGGGAAGTTTAAGGAAAACCGTATGAGGAACATATTTGGGGGATGAATGAAAAGTTCTGACTTGGAGGCATGTTTGTGTTGGAGATACTCTATTAGATTTCAAGTGCAGATATCTGATAATAAGTTGGACAGCATGTTAAAGACACCGGTCTAGGATGGAGGAATAAATATCATCTGGATATGGATAAATCATGAGAGGGAACAAAATTATTAGGGGAAGACAGGAAGTCTGAGCAATGATCCCTAGGGGACTACAATATGTGCAGCATCCAAAAAAACCAAAACCCAACTAACAACTAATGAACAAAAAACAATTGAGTTAAATTATCTGATAGGCCAACATAAAGAAAATAGAAAAACAGCAACAACAACAAAAAACAAGCAAAAAGAAGCAGAGAGAGCCTGGATTTAGCAGTGAGGAGGTTGTTTTTGAACAAGAGATACTTAGGCACAGTAGTGGAGGGGGAAAGCCCAAATGAACTAGATTCAAGGGAGAAAAGTATGAGAGAATTAAGAAACAGTGATACCATAAAACTGTCTGGAAATTTTGTTGCAAAATGGAGCAAAAAAAAAAAAAATGTGAATAAGAGCCAGATATTCTCAAGAAAAACTTATTTTTCATGAAAGATACTGTAGCATGCTTCTACACTTTGGAGAATAATCTAGCCCATTTTGAAATAAATTAATGATGCAACAGAGAGTTGAGGCCAATTGTTGGAGTACTGCCTTTGAGAAGGAAAGGGAGCATGAACATCAGTTCAGAGTGCAGGATTGGGTGGAGGGTCTCAATGCCATCAGACCCACTACTTCTGTTTATATCAAATATTTGGTACCTTCTAAATATTTTACTACATAAAAATTATACTCCTATAAAATATATCATCTTCACACTTAATTTGAAAACTATCAACAAAATATCCTAACTAAAATCAAAAAGAGAAATAAAATAATTTATAACAAAATAATAATTATTTAATTTAATTTCTAGAATCTAATTGCACTGGAAAACTTGCAATAGTTAAATGACTACTTGACAAGGACAATCCATGATAATAGAACAAAAACAGATATGAAATCACACATTTGTATTATATTTACACTTAAACATCTGAAATACAATGAGCTCTGTTGTTGGGTTGGGTAACTTAATTTTCAAAAAGGGTGAATAGTTATTGTAAAATTTGTGAAAAATTAACGTAAAATCTTCTCTCAAGATTATATATTGTATTTAACTATAAATTCAGTGTGTATTAAAGATAGGTAAGTTTGTCTTTGTGTTTGCTTTCTAAATGTTCTAGATTTTGACATACATGAATGCATGGTAAGACATTCAAAAGTTATAAGGCACATAGGAAAACACTTTTTTGAGGGCATGCCTATCCCATGTGTTACTGTTTTTATAGGAATCTTGGTCTCTGCCATTTAACTCTAGTGTCACCCCTTTTTCTAATTATTTTGCATATGAAAATAAATCCAGGAGTTTCTAGGAGGCAGTGGGATTGATGCTTGAGAATCACTCATCTGTAGTAACAAGTATAATGGCAGAGGAAATGAGTGAAGGTGCAGGTTGGCTGGCTAGGGTGGAAGTGGGAGCAAAGTTAGTTGCATTCTCTACATGTGAGACTGGAGATGCATTAGAGGTTGTAAAGGAGAGAATTTCTCTGAATAAGAGAGACAATGGTTTCACTGAATATAATAAGTCTTCTCAGAAGTGTTCTGGGCTTGAATAATGTTGGTGACCCAAAAATGAAGATCAACCATCATGGCTCTGTCACCTTTTCCTTGTCCAGCTGCACCAGTTGGATTTGACCAGACTTGGTTTTTTTGTTTTGTTTTCACGTGAGGACTGATAGGGTGGGGTGTTGTAAATAAGATAGCAGCAAGATGAAGTTAAAGTGGTTTAGTTCTGTGGCATAATCTTAAAACTGGAATTTTTAGAGTGGAGGAAGGGATGATAACCTTCAGGTGGCAATAAATACCAAGCCTGGTAAAGTAAATGGTCAATACATTATGAGAGGACCACAGTGGGAGCAACATTCTCAAGAGAACCTACCCACAGTCAAAACAGTCAGGTTCAGAAGGAAGAGTTCAGAGGATGAGGACATTGGGATATTTCTGAGATCAAACTGTAGGTTCTAGAGGAAATGGGGATCACGGGAAGGTGCAGTCATGGTGCTGACAAGAAACAGATGGCATTTGGGGCCATCTGCATTTGGGGAGAAGATCATTTAACAAAGAGACTATTTATAAATGTCTGGGGAGAACAGAGGGCAAACCATATAGCAGAATGACAGCAGGATACTATTTCTTCCACCATCCCTTAAGGGGCAAGAAGAGAGACCCAGAGGATGAAAAAGAATTGAGTGAAGAGGCCACCTAACAAAAGTAAAGGTCTTTGGTGTAGAAAATACCAACCTACAGTGACCCCATAGGGATGGAGCCTGAGGGATAAATATACCAACCTCACTTTTTCTTCTCTCTAATCTTCTGCAAGTGATTCTCATGAGCTGAATCCAATCATAAGACAAAGTACAAAAAAATGCTGATGTAGTCCATGTTGGTCAACCTCCTGGAGAAGTCTAGGGGATGAGTGAGATCTAGAAGTGGAAGAGTCTAAGGGATGAATCTGAAGAGATGGGAGATGGGTCAGGCAGGTTGGGGAAGCATGGACCTCAAAGTGGCTGAGAATCCCTGTTATGAGGGATGACCTGAGAATCTTGAGATTCCATGTAGCCTTTACAAACAGAGAAAAGTGTATGATGAGAATAGGCATGATGGTCTTGATAAACTCTGATAGGGTAGCTGTGAATATTGAAGTGGGAGGTGAAGAATAGAGATAGCAAACTCTTTGAGAAGCATATGGAGCTCTTAACCCCTCTCTTCAATGTATTGTGCTTAATATAGTAGTTTATATATGTTTAGTTCCAAATTTTTTTTGACAAATCCAAATACAGAATTCTATTTAATACTTAAATAACATAATAATAATAAATAAAATTTGTGTTTAGCACTCTATAGTACATTATATGAATTAGTTCTTTGATCTCACACACAAAACTGTATAAAATATATGTTATCATTCTCTTTTTTTGACTAAAGAAACTGATGCATAAAAGTTAAGTGCCATGTTCGCAGAGGCACATACTAATAGAGGCAGAATGCAATCTCACCTTGTAGCCACTATATCAACCCTATCAACATGAAAGAAAACATTATACAATCACATTAATTCTCAAATATAAAAAGAATAATTAGTAAAGAAAAAATTCTTAATTAAAAATATATTTAAAAATGTAATTTCAAAAATTACATTTTTAAATTAATGCATTAGTAATCTAAATCATTAATTGATTTATTTAATTTAATGACTAAATTCTTTCATAATTTTAAAATTTACATTTGAAAGTAGTAGAGTAAAATGGCAATGTGTTCAAAATACAAAACTGAATTTTCTTCATTGAAGTCCCAACTCTGCCAGTGAGGCCTTGGATAAGCTCTCTAAGTTTCAGAGTTCTTATCTTTGAAATGAAAATACTAATAGTACCAAAAACATGGTGTTGTGAAAAGATATAAATGAGAAATGTAATGTAATGCTCTTAAGAAATTGGCCCATACTAACTGCTCAATTCATGCTGTCATTAGTTTCTTGAAATTATTACAAATTTGGATAAGTGTTGAAAAACATAGCAATGAGTCAGGAGTTTATATCCTCAAGGGCTGAAGAGAAATTCTTATAATAATAATTAATAATCCTATCTAATAAAATAGTAATATGCAAATTGACCATCATTCCAAGACACAAGATGGTCTCCTGCATGTGATCAAAGATGGCTGCCCCCATGTGGACACAAGATGGCCACCACAAGATGGCCTGCAGGGGAGGGCAGTTATGGGCAGTTAGGGGTGACCAGGCCAGCAGAGGAGAGCAGTTGGGGAAGACCAGGCCATCAGGGGAGGGCAGTTATGGGCAGTTAGGGGTGACCAGGCCAGCAGAGGAGAGCAGTTGGGGAAGACCAGGCCAGCAGGGGAGGGCAGTTGGGAGAGATTAGGCCAGCAGGGAAGGCAGTTAGTGGTGACCAGGCAGGCGGAGGAAGGCAGTTGGGGGAGACCAGGCCAGCAGGGGAGGGCAGTTGCGGGGGACCAGGCCTGCAGGGGAGGGCAGTTAGGGGTGACCAGGCCAGCAGAGGAGAGCAGTTGGGGAAGACCAGGCCAGCAGGGGAGGGCATTTGTGGAGGGGGGGGCCAGGTTGTCAGGGGAGGGCAGTTGGGGGGGACCAGGCTTGCAGAGGAGGGCAGTTGGGGGAGACAGGGCAGCAGGGGAGGGAAGTTGGGGGCAATCGGGCCAGCTGGGGAACAGTTAGGCATCGATCAAGCTGGCAGGGGTGTGGTTAGGGTGTGATCAGGCTGGCAGGCAGAAGTGGTTAGGGGCAATCAGGCAGGCAGGCAAGCTGTTGGGAGCCAGCAGTCTTGGATTGTGAGAGGGATGTCCGACTGCCCGTCCGAGATGCCTCAAGGGGTCTCAGATTGGAAAGGTTGCAGGCCTGGCTGAAGGATACCCCCCATGCATGAAATTCATGCACCGGGCCTCTAGTAATAATAATAAACCCATCAGTTTGAACATAGAACTGTTGGTAGAGTTTAATAGAATTTTAATAAAATATCAGACATATTATCTGAATTAGTGAAGTTATGTTAATTAAACTCATATAATCAGTTTCAATTGTCAAATAGAAATGAATTAGATCATGATTATTTTGAGGGGGTTGAGATTGTACAGTTGTCGGAGATCATTACAGTATTAAAAAAGAAAAAAATATATAAGCAGTTCATTTGAAAAATGGTGTGGAGTCACTTCCTATATATATTTTCCTCCCAAAGCTTTTTTGCCAGAAAAAGTGAGTCTTTTGTAATGGTAAAATTGTCAAGAATTTATTAAAATTGAACTTCTAAGAGAATGTTAATTTTATGAAAACTACAGTAAGTCAGTTTATACACTTACTGAACTTTATTATATGCTTCCAATTTACTGCTAACATATGTAGACACTTTAACTCCATAATGTTACTTTGTGTTACCAGCCTACAGCTGGTTGGTCCATTTTCAGTGGCTTCGAGATCACAGGTTTCATACTCAATGTGTCTGATTTCTCTAACCTCCTGCCTCCAAGTAAAGACTCTCAAGTCTTGAGCATCATTACTCCTTGAAGTTTCTAGGTCCAGATAGCTGTTTATTTTAATTATGATTTGAATCTACGTATGAATAATCAAAAGGACATAATGGACTAGGATAATGTCTTTTGTTCCAGGAGCCACTCTTATTAACATTTTGCCTTTCGTAATAACATCTGAATTTACATTGCCATCTCCATTCCCATTTTTATGTAAATATGGCTGACCTCTGGCATTAGATGTGTTATTAAAAGTGCACACTTGGAAACACACATGTTTACTAATTAGAATTACTCAGAGGCTTTGCAGGAACAGTAGAGAACAGAATTCATGATGGCTAAGTTTTTCCCCTTCTGTTGGTTAAATTTCAAAATGTTATTCTTTGTTCAGCTGAACTCCATCTATTTTCAAAAATAGCATTTTAACAAACAGCACCAAAGATGCTTAGCAAATAATTTAAGGAAATGTTGCTCAGTGGACCCAAAAGATTCCAAAAGCTCAATAAATCTAAAATAAATTTGAAATCTGACATTTTCCATTAAGTTTTTATGTCAGAGAACTTAGACATTTTTGTTATTGTGCAGAGGCTTAAATTTAATATCTGTGATCTCATGAAGTTATCCTTTAGGCTTTTTTCTATTCCAATTGATTTTAAATTGATTTTTGCTGCAAAAATATTGAAAAATCTTCCCTTTGAGTCTCTAACAAAAATACATAATTAATATAGTTACTTCAGATTAAATATTAACACTTTGGGATTTGATTAACTTTTACAGATGATGGCTTGTGTTATTGAGAAGAAAACATGTCTCTGGACATATTTTAATATTGATGATTTGGTAGAGACTACCCTTAAAAATGGTAATGTAATATTAATTACTATTATGTAAGTTTTTTGAAAGGATACTTTAAACATTCAAATTTTTTTCTTTCATCTGATCAAACAAACAGAATATGAACAGATAATTGAGTTTATTACAATTACATTTGGACATCTGTGAGTATTGCATTTGATAATATTAAAAGTATAAAAATATTATACTTTTAAAAATAAAAATACAACATATTCTTAGATTAAAAAAAAACATGCAGAAAATCACTTGTTAAAGAAAAAGTTGTCCAGAAACTAAATATCTAAAGTTAATTACTTTTAATAATTTGTTACATAATCTCCCAGACTTACTTCTGCATATAGATATGGGTGTAAGAATCTTTTTTCCCCTCAAATAAAGTGGTAGAGCTTCCGTAATATTTTATAATTTAATAGTATATGGTGAATAGTTCATAGGTTAATAAAAAATGTTATTATCCTACAATGATTACATAGCTTTATATTATGTTGAGGTATTATAATTTATTTAACCAAACCCTTCCTAATTGACATTTTAGTTACTGTTGCTCTTTTGATAGCATAAATAATACTGTGAAAAGTATTTTTTTTACATTTTTGTATTTCTTTCAGTTACATTTCTTTGCATAAATCAGTAGAGGTGAAATTGCTAGGTCAAAGCATAAGCACATTTTTAATTTTTATGCTTATTGCCTTACAGGAAGGTCGAACAAATGTCTACATTGGTCAATAGGATATAATAGTCATTATTTCCACACATCACCAATTAAAGTGTGTTAAAGTCCCAATAAGAGAAATGATAACTCTTTATTTAACTTGCCTTTTTAAAATATTACTGATGCTTGCAAGCACCTTTACATATGTATATTGTATCTTTATAAGACTTTAAAAAATAAAATTTATCTGTCAGATGTGGGGCAAATTTTTCCTTGTTATTTTCTTCTCAATATTGTTTAAAAGTGATAAGTATTGTTGTTGTTTGAGAGGAGAAGTTTTACATTTTTATGAATTACTAATCAATTAAGTTTTGAAGTACAAATAAATGTGTTCACCATTACTTCCATGGAGTTATTTTTCCTCTTATTTATTATTTAGCTTTTTTAAACATTCCAAGCAGTCCTTTTCGAAACAACATAGCCTTGTATTTTCAGACACTATGGTTCAAAGCCACAAAGAATATGCCCGTCTCTCTGGAAAACAATTGCAGTAAAAATTATGTACGTTAGCTTCTCTAGACTCACCTCCCAGAGCAGGAACCTCACACTCCAGTTTTCCTTTTTCTCTTATTCTAATTCCCAAGATTTGTGAATGTGTACCAATTAGGTATAGGTATCTCCAACCCATGTATATTTCATAGATACATTTTGTATTTGTTGTGATGGAACATTTTCTTGAGAAATATTGCTCCAGTATGTACCGGAGAAGTTAGGGACTCAGTCTGAAGCCTGTGTAAATGAACCGCAGACTTAGGACTCGGGAACCAAGCCTTGCCATCCTCTCTGGATAACTGCGGTCTGCTGGAGAATCAGCTTTGGTCTGCCACTGACCTTTAGTGGAGATTGAACACTTACCCAGCGGCCATCATTACTCTGCAACCTGAACTGGAACTGGGCGTTATCTGACCCAGGAACCATAAACTCGGGCATGTACAGCAGCACTCCATCATCAAACAGAATTAGCACATATGGTATCAAGTAAGTTCCATGAATAGTAAGTTACATGAATAAGTGGCCCGGACGCCATGGTATCCACTCCTGCTGCACTGCCTTCTCTCTCCCAACCCTCACCTGTGGCCTCATGGGCAGTCTCCATGACAGGGGACAGGAAGACTCAGGTCCACAGATGGTTCTGCGTGAGCTGCAGGCACCACCTGAGGGTAGACAGCTGCAACACTACAGATCCTTTTTAGGATAAAGTACAAAGTTGTCAAAGATGGGTGTGTTATACTTAATTTATGTGTTAACTTGGCTCAGCAGCGGTGTCCATATATTTTTATTTGATGTAACATTATTCTGGATGTTTTTGTAAAGGTGATTTTTTGTTGTTGTTGTTGTTTTTTATGAGATTAGTATTTAAATCATTGGAGATTATGTATATATATATTTCTCTGAATATATATTGAGCTTCCAGCTCCCATGCGTTGCTAAAGGAAGTCTCCCTGACTGAACTGTGTCCCTCCCCACTCCTTACTAGCATATAAAACACAAACCTAATTTTCAAAGCCAAACTAAATGACATGTATTTCCAGTCTTAAGACTCTGGCTAAAACACTTTGTGCTTAAAACTGCACTTTTAGTTGAGTACTGAACATTCCCAAAGAAACCTGGAGAAAACATAGAAGAATTTTATAAATACACTATTGAATTCAGAACAGAGCTCTAAGGAAAGAAGTAGAAAAGATATTGTATTGCTTATTACTTGTGAAAACCTCAGCTATTACCCCCAACTGATTCCAACTAGATGCTTTGCTACTAATGTTGTAATTTAGGAGAATGAGAATATAAAGAGTGCATAGGTGAGAAAGATAATAGGAGTTTCAAAACTGCAAGTGTTTAAAATATCTAGAAAACCAAATTTCTATGTGATTGTGATGTGATTGGACTGTGCCCATGCATCATAGGCTTGTATTTCTCAGGCCTGGAAGTATTGCAAACACATTCCAAAAAGAAGATGGGATAATTATTATCCAGAACATGACCCACAACTTAAAAAATAGACTCCTGAAAATAAACACAAAAAAATCAACAAAGAGAAAAATATAACTTAAGGAGATGATTGATAGAGAAATTAGATAATATCTCAAATAAAATGTGGGGGAATCTCTGAGGACAGGAGTTGCATATATTAAAAAAAAAAAGCTAGAAAACACTGCAAAAAAATATGTTATATATAGACCTTGGAAAGGAATGTATCATTTCTAATGGAGATATAAAACACAATGGAAAAATGGGGATGCTGGAAGATGAATCTTAAGAATTATCATATTTAAGAAAAAAAGTTACCACAATTAAATTATTCTACTTAAAATTTTTGGGGTATGGAAAATAGACTGAGAAGTTCCAGATTCATTTAATATGAAATTTAAATAAAGGCAATGAAGAAAATCAATGTTGGATGAAATAAGAGCTGTTACTTCCTCAGAATTGAAGAATAAAAGTATTCCTCAGATTCACTACTTAATACCAGGGTTACAGAGGGAGATAAGCCTGACACCATCAAGCATCACTCCTTAGTGGTACATGAGAAGGGCAGAGCTGCATGCTAGTAGATTACTAACTGCAAAAATTGTCATCTATTATCACTGTTCTTCTCCAGGCTCCGCTGTCATTTTTGTTGAACATAAACTCTGTACTTCAGATTTAGCTCACTTTCCTTTGCTCATCCTATTATGATCCTTATGCTAACAAATTTATTTTTCATAGAGTTCTCAATTATAATTATGTAATTTATCATGAAACACTGAACACTCTATCTATTTAGGTGTTGCAAAATTTACAGATGTTTCTGGAATATTATAGAAATAAATGGGTTTGCTTGTTTGTGCCCTAAACATTTCTCTCCTTTTTATTCTTTCTGTATATATTCTGTTTATACAAAGCAAATCATTTGTCTAAATTTCTTTATAGAATGTTATAATATCAAGGTTGAAAGAGTCTTTAAAATATTTTAGCCACTCATTTTTCTACATTCATCAGGAAGTAGACTTAGGTTACCCCTTTGGTAATATGTACTTTGTACTAGCAGAGATAGCAGCAATGGGCTGGGACTAGATATTCTGTTATGATAGACCTCCAAATTCTTATACAGACAAGAGATGCATGCTATAAACAAGATTATTTTTTTTCTTTCTCTTTTTAAGGCTGTGAGAATGGGAAAGCAGAAATAGTTTACTCTTTCAAAATAATAGTCAAATACTCTATCAATGGAATAAATATTATACATAACCTTCTAATTGTTATGGCATGCTTTTCTAACACTAAACATGAATATAAAAAGCTAGAAACCATTTGGATACTCTTATTTTTTCATCCATTCTCTCACATACATTTAGACTCTATTATATCTAGTTCATAGGGATACAAAGATGAATAGAATGACTCTTCTACCTCTATGTTCTCAGGGTCTACTACAGTGTGAATCAGAGTTGAACATATTCATATAAATATGCCTATTGGAGTTTCAAAGGAGGATCTCATGTACATAAAAAGTAAAATGTTGGAGTAAGTAGAGTTTGAAATTAGAATTTCACAGAGCATACACTTGATAGAAGGTTTATCATGATATTGAAAAAGAGGAACATTCCAACCGGAAGAATGAGGATATAAAGAGTGCATAGGTGAGAAAGATAATAGGAGTTTCAAAAATTACAAGTGTTTAAAATATCTAGAAAACCAAATTTCTATGTGATTGTGATGTGATTGGACGGTGCTCACACATCATAGTCTTGTATGTATGCCAGGGAAATGGGTCTTACTTTAATGGACCTAGTGGAAACTATTATACCTATTCAAGCAGCAAGATCACCTAGTTTATCTTTAGTAATGTCACTTTGGTGGTAGTATGAAGCCATGGTTTTCAATTTTGTGTGTGTGTGTGCTTTGCATGGGAATCATTTTCATATTAGAATATGTTTTGGTAATGTTGCAGTGTCTCACAGCGGAAACTCATTTCATGGAAAATAGGTTGAAGGAACACAAAGGCAGAAGGCACTTAAAGCATGATTCTCAAACTTGAATGTGCATGTGCATGATCCGGGCATGTTGTTAAATGTCAATCATGGTTCTACCGGTCTGGCCAACACCTAGAGACCCTGAATTTCTCAGAAGCTCCAGCTGAATGTTTTGAGTAAGAATACATTGTTCGTTATACATCCAAGTCAGAAAGCCCAGTCACTGGTTGAAATCACTCTTCTCCAGTCCCAGAGGGAGTTTTTGGTGCTTCTCATGCTAAGAACACTGTAAATATTCTGTATGATAAAAAGAAGAGAAAGCCTGAATCTAATAGAACAGTATCTAACACTGCTACCAATTTTATGTTAATTTTTAAAATTTCAACTAATTTCTGCCAGAATTTTTCCCACAGTGATGACTTGGAGTTCAAATACTTTAAATGTGTTCTCCTGTGAGAAATTTTGAGTGGTTTTAGAATTCAAAATGCTTAGAATATTTTTTAAATTTGTGTGCATTTTACTTTCTCACCTATATTGTATAACTTTAATGAGAGTTTCAGGATAATCTTTCTAAATCCCTAGTATCTTCCTTACTTTTATCTCTCAAGACAAGTCAAAGGGAACATCTAACTATTGCTACTTGCATTGATATGTAAATTTAGTCATACATATTTTATAGAGACTTGCAAATGATTCAGCTGAAGCAGAGTCACCTGTTTATCCCTTGGATAGATGAGTGTACCCCTCTTAACAGCACAAGTGCAGACATCTGATTAGCATAAGCAGCTTATTAAAAAGCAATAAGGAGGAGAACACCATTGTGAACAATTTTTTAATAGTATTAATAATCCTGATGGAAAAGCAATAGAATGCAAATATAGACCTTTTCACCAGTGAACCTGCTTAACTTTTTTCAGTGGGAATTAATACAAAGGACTTAATGGCTTCAGGGAGGTTAATGCCCAACGAAAGGGTTCACATTACTAGAAAGGCACGGGGGAAGCAGAATGAAAGATTTATCTTTGACTTGAAAAGAAAATCCATTGAAAACAAGATGGAATCTGGACTGTTAAGGAACTCTGTCTAGAGAGAGGCTAACTGCGGGAGGCTGAGGGTAATGCAGGTTGTTCCTCTTCACAGAGATGATCATTAATCATGTCTGGTAGAGATGCAACTGGTTTTTCACATCGCAACTCACCAGGTGAAATAGATAATTCTAAATATTTCATTTAACCCAGCCAGTGTGGCTCAATGGATTGAACGTTGTCCCATGCATCAAGAGGTCACCAGTTCGATTCCCAGTCAGGGCCCATACCCAGGTGGCAGGCTCGATGCCCAGGTGTGCAGGAGGCAGCTGAGCCATGTTCTCTCTCATTGATATTTCTCTCTCTCCCTTTCTCTCTCTCTAAAATCAATTTTAAAAAATTTAAATATTACATTTTATTTTCTGTTTGATGTTGACTGGTTTTGTTTATATTAGCAAATTTATTTTAGCATTCCTGATAACTTATTTGCGTGTCCATTCTCAGGAATCTCTTGAACTGGTTTTAACACCTTACTGGTTCTCTTGTCAATTACTGAGTCAGGTAAGAGCTTTGACACATGATTATTTCTTATTTAGATGTGAGTCATGATTTTACCTTTTAAAGAAATAGCCTTTGCCACTGGTTGATAAGAAGATAGAACCTCTTATCTTTAGGCATGGCCGATTGTTCAAAGGTTTAAAACATGATGTCTGAGGAGACTATACTACACTCAGTGAGGTATTCAGGTCATGTGTATTTTCAGGTTGTGTGAGAATGTCAGGCAGGTGAAGAAATTTCTTTTACTTTGAAGCTCATTGAATTATTAAGTAAAATAGCTCTGAAAACAAGGTATATGGGAAAGTCCATTTGACAAATTGCAAAGATCTCATGTTTTCACACTATACAGCAGAGCCTACATCTTGCATGTTCAGAAAATTCCATCACTATTTACATTTTAATAATATGTCCCAGCATTTTTTGTTTACCATTCCACATAATTGTCCACTTATTCTGTGTGAATAGCCCCATCCAATTTTAAAATATGTTGTCTACATTTTAGTTTTCTTTACAATGAACAGAAACCATCATTCACATCATTTACATCATTTACATAAATGAAAGTATGTAGAAAATGTAATCTGTTATTTGAGAAGCATAAAATCGTAATCCAAACTAGATGCAGAGTCTTGTCATCTGTGTGCCATAAATAGGTTACATTTTAAGCTGATCTAATGATGCAGTCAAGAGGGAATAATTCACACCAGAAAGAGGATAACTCTGATGCAAAGACCAGGAGAATGTAAAATAGAATGGGCTCTAAAGCATGTTAGAAAGGAATTGGGTTTGGATTGGATAGGAGGCTAAATACCATATGTAATGATCCAGATGAATATATATATTCATGAATATATCTGGAGAGAGAGAGATTGGCAAACACAATAGTGGTTAGTCGTTAAACCTTTGCAGCTATTTTCTCTATGCCATATGAGGTAAGGTCATCAAATGAGACAGAGCCATTATTATTCCAGTTTTAGAAATAAGAAGATGACAATCAGAAGCAAAGAGAGCAATATGGACAGATGGAAATACATACAAAATTTTCAGGACACTCTAAGCTAGCTGTCTAGTGTTAATTATATATATATACTGAGTGGCCAGATTATTATGACCACCCCATCAGTACTTCATTGAGCCACCTTTTGCCTTCAATACTGCGGCGATTCTTCTTGTCACTGACTCCACGAGATGTTGAAAGGTGATGCGAGGAATCTGACACCATGCCTGCTGAACAGCACTGTCCAGTTCTGTGAGATTTGATGGTTGTGGAACCAGCTGCCTGATGGCTCTTTTAACTTCGTCCCACAAATGCTCAATGGGATTGAGATCTGGTGATTGTGGAGGCCACCTAAACAAGGTAAAGTCTTCCTCATGTTCTTGAATCCACTCCTGCAGAATACGAGCACCGTGGCATGACACACTGTCATGTTGGAAGAAGCCATCTCCATTGGGATACGCCATCAACATGATAGGATGAACTTGATCAGCAACGATACTTAGGTATGTTGTGCTATTCAGACATTGTTCCACACGAATTAAAGGGTCCAAATCATGCCAGGAAAACATGCCCGAAACCATAACACTGCCCCCACCAGCTTGAAGGGTTGTACTCATGCATGTGGGGTGCATGCTTTCATGCTGTTTCTGTGAAATTCTCACTCTGCCATCTGCACAATGCAACTGGAAACGTGACTCATTGGACCACATGACTTTTTTCCAATGCTCAACTGTCCAATCCTTGTGTTCCTGTGCGAATTGGAGACATTTTATCTTGGTAACTGCAGACAGCAAAGGTGTTCGAACAGGCCTTCGGCATCCATTGGCTAATTTCCCTACAAACATCAGGTGGTCATAATAATCTGGCTACTCAGTATATATATATGTGTATACACACACACACACACACATACACATATATATAGCCCTCAGTCAAAAAAGCTATATTTTCTATCTGGTAAGAACCTTAGCAATCATCATCTTTTTATTTTATATGTAGGAAAAGTTAAACAAAATATATTAAAAACTAAACTGAATAGACACAACTTGTGATAGGTTACTTATAGTGAGTGAGGAAAAGTGGCTTTTGTTTTTGTTTTTACAAAGCCTTTTTTATGTTTCACTTGGAGGCTTTGGAGACTCAGAGGTTAGGAAAACATTACCTGTGCCAGGATTCATGGTTTGTACTCAAGGACTGATGTATTGCATTGGTGGATAGCAAAAATAGTTTTCTCTGTAAATGTACAGCCGCCTCTCTGGAGTTATTTTTCAAAGCACTTGTCATAGGCCTCCTTCTATGTGACAATTCAAGTGTGCTGAGACCAATTCTAAGACAGATTTTGAAGTGTCCTCACTTTCATATCCCTGAGGTCACTCTTTACTGGCCCTGTGACAGTCCTGCTAGAGTCCACAGTTTTGAGAGGATGCGGGAAACAGGTGCACCTGCCAGCCTTTCTCACTACATAGAAATTTAAAACCATTCAAAATAGAATTTATAAATGTATAATTAAGTAATCAGTTTTATTTGAAAATCATGTTTATAACTAGCTTAAGCATTTAAGATTTAGGCTTCAGTACTGTGTGGTATTCACATTATTAAGTTTCTCTACAAGAATTCTTTCTAGGACTTTTGGATACTTTAGGATATGTTAGAAGATAAGAAGCCATTTTAAAAATAAATAAAAGTAAAAATTGAGCCTGGCCGGCATGGCTCAGTGGTTGAGCATTGACTTGTGAACCAGAAGGTCACATTTGATTCCCGGTCAGGGCACATGCCCAGGTTGCAGGCTTGATCTCCAGTGTGGAGCATGTAGGAGGCAGCGATTAATGATTCTCTCTCATCATTGATGTTTCTCTCCCCCTCCTTCTCTCTAAAATCAATAAGTCTATTCCTGGGTAAATATTTTAAAAAAATCATTACATGTCAGAGTATTTTTCAAAAGTATACCTTTTTCCAGAGCACCATTTTATGAAAATGGTTGAATGTGCCATAGAGACAAAACACAAGCAACACAAGAAGAGATGCCTGTAGAATGAAGAAGGAATAGTGGGCATCGGTAAGCCACCCACCTGTTCTTCACAGGTCGGTGTGGCAGCTGGAGAAATGGCAACACAGGCGGACTCACTTTGCTGAAAAGAGAGTACATCCATTATCAAGGGAAGAACTTTAACTTCCTTAGGTTCAATAATTCTCCATTGTAAAAATGAATATATTTTTTTAGAATTTCATTAAAAATGATAGAGAAAAATGAGTAGAGTTTTAAAAGCTTTTTAAATCTGGTTTCCATGCTTATCCTATTACTGCTTTCCAGGAAGTAGACTCAAATATCTCATCTTCTATGGCTTATTTTTTTCAGTGTAGAGACAGAAAAATAGATTTTATTATGGATCATCCTCTAGAGGATATACCTTTTGATTTAGTTTTCTCTTTTCAGCATTCTTAAACAAAAAGATGATGGCAATTAGAAGAATGTGGTCTAATCTAAAAAAATCTTGATTACATTAATTCTTTATGTTTTACTCTTATCTGTGGTAGAAAATCTTAACATGATGGTCTAAGTATCAAAGTGATTTGATTGTATCAGTACAGAGTAAGTATGTGCATGCTTGAAAAGCCCAGTTTTTAAGATACACATGATGACATTAGACCATATATTATCCAGAAATTGCCCAGAAATCCTGTAATCTGTTTTGTGATGTCTTATTAAATTCTTTTATGAGGTTATATGATGTTAAGGAAAAAGAACATATTTTGTCTTGATATAACTTAAAAGAAAATCTTTTCTGAAGAAAAATTTGAAGGAAGACTATAGAAAGAACATTAACTATTGGTCCAAGTGCATGCAGCATATTACTGGGGCCCCTGATAACCCAAAGTAAACAATCTACTAAATAAGGACAAATGATAAGATCATCATGATTAATATATTTAAGAAAATCTGATAAATATGCTCTTCATTTTTAAAAACCAATGAGTTACAGCAAGAAATTGAGATGAAGCAAAACTATAGGACTAATATTCTACTTTTATAAAATATTTTATGGAGATTGGAAAAGAGAGAGAGATGAAGAAATCAATGGCCAATATTTTTGTGGCTAATAATTTTTCCCTTTAGAATTAACAATCAAATACAAATGATTACTGATACCTATATATTATTTGTAAATATAAATTGCACAGTGTAGGTGTCCTCTAAATGATACTTTTATTTACATCCTATTTTGATCATTTTAATAATCTACTAATTTCCAGGTAAGTACAAAATTAACTCCTTATAGAAAATATAATTAAGAAATGTGAAATATTAATTATAGTAAAAAAAAGTAATAGGAATTTAAATTTATCTCATACCATTCACTACCTAATTTAACTTTAATTTTCTTCACATTGGCATTTAATTTTCAGAGTTGGGAAATTCAATAAATTTTTGCCAAAAACTAGGCTACTCATCTAAGATGTAATAGAAATCAAGCATAAGGTACAGTATTAAGCTATTATTAAAATATAACTAGGATACTCATCTAACATAATTCTATGCTCATGGAATTTAAATCTAGTACGATAGAGAACTATCAACCTAATAGAATTACACTATAAATGTATACTTTTAAACTCAGGATAGTACTCAAATTCAGTCATTCAGAAATTGTAATATGTACACAAATCACCATGAAATTTGTTAAAATGTAAATTCTGTGTCAGTAGGTCCAGAATGAAGCTCAAAATTTTGCATTTTAATCAAGCTCCCTGGTGAAATTGATGCTGCTAGTCCGTGAACCACATTTGCACAGTGTTTTATTCAAAGTTCACAGAACCAATATGATAGATATACATATATATAAACACATATACAATATGATATATATATATATATATATATATATATATATAGTCCTTAAAATATATATGATTTTAAGGAATTGGCTTTTGCAATTGTGAGGGCTAGCAAGTCCAAAATTTATAGGGTAAGCTGGCAATTCCAGAAGCAGTCAATGCTGTGGTCTAAGTTCAAAAGAAGAATGGAGTCTAAATTTCTTCTTTTGGGGGAACTTCCATCTTCTTAAGGCCTTCAACGGATTGAACAAGGTCTACTAACATTTTGGAAAATAATTGACTTTATTCAAAAAATACTGATTTAAATGTTAATCATGGAGAAACCAATATGGTGGCATAGGTAAACACCTGAACTTGCTGCCTCACACAACAACTTCAAAACTGCAACTGAAAGACAAAACGGAAATCATCCAGAACCACAGGAAGGCTGGCTAAGTGGAAATTCTACAACTAGAAGGAAAGAAAAAAGCACACTGAGACTCAGAGGAGCTGTAGGAGGCAGAAGTACTGAGACGCACGCGCAGAGAGGACTGGCAACTGAGTGTGTGGCTGCCTTTCTCAATCGGGAGGGAAAGAAAAACTCCTGACTGTGCTGAACTCCAGTTCTGGGCGAGACTCTGGGGACCCAGACTCATATGGGGAGAAACTGGTCTGTCTGGCAGTGGGCAGAACTCGGAGGCGGCTTTTTCTCAGAGGTGCTTGCAGCAATTACCATGGACACTGAGACACAGGGGTGTTTTAGTGCAGGACTGATGGGAAGCCACTGCTGTTTGATCCAACCTGAGACTCTGCCCCATCCAAGCTGTGCGCAGAGGCTTTTGCATATGAATGTCCTGGTCCTTTGAAATCTAAACTTACCTAACAAACTGCAGCTGAGTCAGAGAGTCCCAGAACATCTGAAAGAAGGCCCAAGGCCCCACAGCAGCTTTCATTGCTTCACAGCTGGGCCTCATCTGGGCACCTCCAAAACCCAAGCAAAGAAGAGGAATCTGCAGATCTCTCCATAGCTCCTGCTGGGTGGCTTCAGGCAGAGGTTAAATTAGCACCTCTTTGGAGATCCAAGAGCTAGTGTACCCAGGGGTCAGAGTAGGATCATCCAGATTAAAACTCCTCAGGTCCATAAGGGACACACTCAGGGGGCAGACTCAGTGAGCACCAAAGCTCCCACTGCAGCAAGTCTTGCCTCATAAGGGTGTCTCCAGCACAGAAGTTCTCAAAGCATAGACACAGCTTGATCCTCACAGCCAACTGGCCTGGAGGTCAATTCCTCCCAGTGATAACAACAATAATCAAGGCTTAACTACACAAGACTGTGCACACAGCCCACAAAGGGGTGCACCAAGAGTGTCTACCTCAGGTAACTAGGGAGGCTGAGCCACTGGGCTCTATAGGACACCTAGCACACAAACCACTCCATCAACTCAGGGAAGCAGCCAAAATGAAGAGACAAAGAAACAGGTCACAAATGAAAGAAATGGAGGAAAGTAAATGACTGGATATAGAGTTCAAAACCACGATTATAAGGTTTTTCAATAATTTTCTAGAAACCACTGATAAATTTAGTGAGACCTTTGAGAATATGAAAAAGGACCAACTAGAAATTAAGCATACACTGACTGAAATAAAAAATAATATACAGAGATCCAACAGCAAAGTAGAGGATTGCAAGAATCAAGTCAAAGATTTGAAATACAAAGAAGCAAAAAGCACCCAACTGGAAAAGAAAAAAGAATCCAAAAATATGAAGACAGTGTAAGGAGCCTCTGGGACAACTTCAAGTGTACCAACATCAGAATTATGGGGGTGCCAGAAGAAGAGAGAGAGCAAGATACTGAAAACCTATTTGAAGAAATATTGACTGAAAACTTTCCCTACCTGGTGAAAGAAATAGACTTATAAGTCCAGGAAGCACAGAGAGCCCTGAACAAAAGGAATCCAAAGAGGACCACACCAAGACACATCATAATTAAAATGCCAAGAGCAAAAGACAAAGAGAGAATATTAAAAGCAGCAAGAGAAAAAGTTAGTTACCTACAAGGGAGCACCCATGCAATTGTCAGCTGATTTCTCAACAGAAACTATGCAGGCCAGACAGGAGTGGCAAGAAATATTCAAAGTGATGAATATCAAGAACCTACAACCAAGATTACTCTACCCAGCAAAGCTATCATTCAGAATTAAACGTCAGTTAAAGAGCTTCACAGATGAGAAAAAGCTAAAGGAGTTCGTCACCACCAAACCAGTATTATATGAAATGCTGAAAGGTATTTTTTAAGAAGAGGAAGAAGAAGAAAAGGGGAAAGATAAAAATTATGAACAACAAAGTGACAACAAATACATATCTATCAACAAGTGCATCTAAATATCAAGTGAATAAAAAATCTGATGAACAGAATAAACTGGTGAATATAATAGACTCAGGGGCATAGAAAGGGAGTGGACTGACAATTCTCAGGGGGAAAGGTGTGTGGGGAGTGAGGGTAGAGACTGGACAAAAATTGTACACCTATGGATGAGGACAGTGGGGAGGGTAAGGGCATAGGGTAGGGTGGGAACCGGGTGGAGGGGAGCTATGGGGAGAAAAAAGAGGAACAATTGTAATAATCTGAACATAAAGATTTATTAAAAAAAAAAAAAAACAGGCTTGTGGCAAATATATACCCCTAGACTAGGAGGCTTCTTAAGCTACTTATTAATGGGACATCCTCCCCATGCAGAGAGTCTGAATGCTTGTAATAAATTTATCACACTTTTGTTGCAAAAAAATAAATACATAAATAAATAAATAAATAAATAAATATTAATCACATCTAAAAGTACCTTCACAGATGCATCAAAATAGTTGTTTGACCAAACAAATAGGTACCGTGTTGTGGCCAAGCAGACACATGAAATTAATCATTACAAGTATCAAGGCTTTAAAATAAACATGGGCAAACTATGGCCTCTAGGCCAGCTTTTTGTCTCTTGTGCATCTCACAAGCTAAGTATGGTTTTTTCATTTTTGAAATGGTTGAAAAAGTCTGAAGAAGAATAGTATTTCAATGCCAGATAAAATTATATAAAACTAAAATTTCAATGCACCTAAATAAAGTTAAATTGAAGCACAGCCATAGTCATTCATTACAAACTGTTGTGGACATACAGAGACAGTATTATCCACCAAGCATAAAAGGTATCTTATCCTTTACAAAAAAAGATCATTGACCCCCTGCTTTTAAGGAAAGAACATGGTTTTATGTGAGCAGATTTGAGATGACAATTTATAGAGTAAAGGAGAAACAATAAGAAAAAAGAGTAGTTCTCAAACTTTAGTGTGCATCAGAGTAATTTGGATCACTTGTTAAAACAGATTTCTGGCCTCCACTCTGAGTTTGTGGATTCAATATACCTGGGATGGGACCTCTGGATTGTTTATCTCACAAGTTCCAAGTCAATGCTGATGCTTCTGTTCTGATGACTATATTTCAAGATCACTGAACTAGAATAGATTTGAGAAACTTTAACATTTCTTTTCTGGATTGAAGAGAATGAATTGGTAAAGGAGCCAGGAAAGTAGCCGAAAAAAGTAGAACAATCAAATTACAGAAAAAGTATTCTTTCAAGAGAGAGTGAATATTTCAAGGTGTTAAAAGTGCTGAACCATGAATAAGCAAATCAACCTTGGATTTAAGGAAAGAAAGTCTGTGCTGGTCCCTCTTAGTACAGATCATCCTGGTGTATTCTTGGTATGTGATGGCAACACAACTTCTTTATATGCCAGAAATTTGAAGTTAATAAATGATACGGGCTAAATTATAATTACCTCATTAAGTAACTTTTTTATACTTAAGGACATAAGCTATCTCATTTTATGACAAATTAGACATATAATATTAGAAGATCTAAAACAGCTTATTTGATAAAGCCTTAGAGTTACTATTATGTAAATAGTAAGAGCTCTGTAAAATTGGCCTAAAATTAAATAGCATGTTAAATCTGATCTAAACTTTTGGTGTTTTCTACCATTAGTGTATAGTATATTAAATGCCTTTAAATAAAATAAATAAATAAAAACAGCCATATTTAAAGCCTAAGTAAAACTATTGTGCTTCTAAGATCCTCATAATTGAATTTTTCTCAAGAAAATGCTTAATGCATTGTGGTCCTTAATGTTATTTGTGAGTATCTAACTAAATATGAGAAAAGATAGTTTTTCTTTTTAATTTAATTAATGAATTTATATTGATTGATTTTTAGAGAGAGAGAAAGAAAGAGGGAGAGAGAAACATTGATGAATATGAGAAACATTGATCGGCTGCCTCCTGCATGTCTCCTACTGGGGATCAAACCTGCAACCCGGCATGTGCCCTGACCTGGAATAGAACAAGTGACCTCTCAGTGCATAGGACGGAACCAGCTGAGCCGCCCTGTCCAGGGCCAGCTTTCCCTCGTCAGATCTTGATTTCTATGATACTTTAATGAGGTAAAATAAACTGAACATTTCACTATAAAAACTAAACGGTCAGCTTTCCTTTGTGGATACATTTCAGCTATAAAATATGAAAGAGGTTACAGTCTATCCTGAAAAATAAAATTCAGTCATAGTTTTCCTGGAATGTTTTACCAGGTTCCCTGTTCAACATTATCAAAGTGACAAAATTCCCTAAAAGCACAGTCCAAACCTTATCTTCCAAATGCATTAGAAGTCACATCATCTCATAATGTGGTTTTACTTCTTTTCTGCTTAGAAAATTTTCTATGAGGTTTGAGATCGAAGGTCACCGGAAAGGCATGCCCCTAAAGTGAAAGACTGGTTCTCCCTCCAAATATTCATATTCTTTGATATTTTTCCCCTCTGTGTTGTTGCTTGGGCAGACAGCTGTGTGTACCAAAAATTACTAATGGCTTACAGACTATGCCTATAGACTCTTTGAATTGTTTGCTATTTGGTCAATTTTTAAAAACTTGGGCTCTGAATCATTGAAGATAAAGAACCAGATGACATTTTCCTTCTTCAAATTTTTAACAATGAGTTTTCTTTCTTTAAATGTATCAACCTTAATGGTATTAAAAATAAGAATAATATTGCCTGGCCAGTATTGCTCAGTGGTTGAGCATTGACCAATGAATCAAGAAGTTGCTGGTTCAATTCTTGGTCAGGGCACATGCCCGAGTTGCAGGTTTGATCCCCAGCAGGGAGCATGCAGGAGGCAGCCAACCCATGTTTCTCATCTATGTTTCTGTCTCTCTATCCCTCTCCCTTCCTCTCTCTCTAAAATCAATAAAAACATATTAAAAAATAAGAATAATGTTACCTTCTTAGGCATATATATTGTTATGGTTTATAAGTAATAATATAAACTTTGCTGTTTGGAAAGATGTTTTATTTTTTTTTCCCATTAAGACAATAGAATGAGTAATTATTTCATGTGTCCAGCTTAAACATCTTTTAATTAGTTTGTATTAATAACTCTAAAATTTATAATAATAACGGCATTTCCTAAGAAAGTTTTATGTTTATAATTAGAATAATAATCAATATTTAACTCTGCCTTGTAGAAATTCATCTAAATACCTTTACCTTATACTAATTTATGTTTCCTGTTGTAAAAAATATATAAAACATATATTAATTACAAGCTATAGTAACCAATTATAGTTTATATGTCCAAAATCTTGAAAATTTTGTTCATTTTTATCAACAAAAGATGAGGTGTTCATGCACAAAGGAAGAGATAACTGTATTTGCCAATGAACCATGCAAAATCCCTCTTGCTAAATTATTTTTCTTTTCCCTGATCTTTTTTATTTTTATTTTTTGCTAATCCTCACCTGAGGATATTTTTCCATTGATTTTTAGAGAGAATAGCAGGGAGCCCAGCCTGTGTGGCTCAGCAGTTGAGAGACAACCTATGAACCAGGAGGTCATGGTCCAGTTCCTAGTCAGGGCACATGCCTGGGTTGTGGGGTCAATCCTCAGTAAGGGGGCATGAAGGAGGCAGCCAATCAATGATTCTCTCTCATCATTGAATTTTCTATCTCTCTCTTCCTCTCCTTTCCTCTCTCTGAAATCAATAAAAATATTTTTAAAAAATAAAATAGAAAGAAGGGAGGGGAAGAGACACAGAGACAGAAACATAGATGTGAGACAGACACCTCAACTGGTTGCCTCCCACACATGCCTGACCTGGGATCAAGCCTGCAACCAAGGTAAGTGACCTTGACCTGAAATCAAACCCGAGATCATTTAGTTTGCAGGTGGACCCTCTATCCACTGAGCCAAACCAGCTAGGGTTTCCCTGCTCTTTATATCTCATCCAAGTTTAATTTCTCTGACTTGCATTTTATGCTACTAGTATTTATCATACAACATCACAATTCTTCACTATATAATAGGCAAAAACTAGAATTGTCTGTTTTGAAAACATCATTATAAGTTATCTCTTTATTATAATAACATTTCCATTCGAGATTCATATTATTTTACTCTCTTTTTTGGGGGTCAGGGGTTGGTGGATATAGGGAATTATCAAAGGCCTCTTTTAAGTTTGGGGCCTTGATTGTTTAGCAATATAAAATTGGTTAGAATCATATTCTTTTTTTTTAATATAAAAAGTAGTCTACTTTTATTTTTTTAAATATAAAGAAGTCATTAAATTACAATCCTTATGACTTTTGAAGGAAACTTCTCTTTGTTTCCTTCCAAAATAATTTTCAGGCTACAGAGAGTTTCATTTAAAAATTTTTGTTCCTCTTGAACTAAAGTAAGTAATTTGTGTTTTTGCTTCCCTGACAAAGTTTATATAAAGCTACAAATTTAAATTGACAGCCAGTTTGAAATGGAATTTCCAGGGCCTAGGGCAAATAATATCCTTACATGATATTATTCTACCATATCATTATAATTTTAGATATTTTACAGCAGCATATTGTACAATTATCCCAAACAAACTTACAAACTAATTCTTTGAATGGTTGGCAGCAATTTAAAAAAAAAAAAAAAAGGACATGAAAGGATTTAATCCCTTTCAGAAGGAATTAAGGCACTGGGAAGGCACTTGAGCATCCTATATTGGCCCCTCTTGCCTTTTGTGCCAAGAGGGACCCTCTTCTCACAATCCAATTGCCCTCAGCTGTTGCCTGAGCTTCTGTTCATGCTGATCTTGAAGCCTTGTGGGGGCTGGTACCACAGATCTGTCTCACACCCAATTGTGTGAGCTGGGCCCTCACTGGAAAAGAGACCCGAGTTCCCTGAGATATGTGATCAGCACCGGGACCCTGCCAGCAGGCCAGGGGTTCCCAAGGCAGGTGCTGTGTGTGGAGGCCACAGGGGCATAGGCTACCAAGGACACAGAACTGAACCTCACATCACCCTGCTTGGCCCTGGAGGATGGCTGGTTAGCCAGAGACGGGTAAGATTCCTCAAGGAAGGAACAACCTAAGACAGGCACAGTCGCAGAGGGGCCATCAGGAGAGAACTTGGGGGGCAACAGAAGTGGGGCACAGACCCTCACCCCCCCCAACATTGCAGGGGTTTGAACCCTCGCTTCTTCTGAAGGAGGTCTCCTGCCCCCATGCCTGCTTCGCACTTCCCACATCCAGCTCAGATCGGGACCCAGGCAACAGAAAGAGACTTGGCCCAGCTCACATCGAGATACAGGTGACAGACAGAGACTTGGTCCATCCAGCTCAGATTGGGACCCAGGTAACAGACAAGAGACTTGGCCGACAGCAGCTGCCCTTTATCTAAATTCAGTCTAGCATCAGGAATGCTCAGGGCCTACTCAAGAAGGCAAATAACCCTTCCCACTAATATTTACAGGGTAAACTAAGATTGTTGGTGGAATACTAAATTTGACAGTAAAATAGTAATCAAGTTTTCAGATTAATTTAAATAGGCTAATTGAAATAAATGAATATTCAAGTAAATTTAATTGTACTGGACAAAAAGCTGATCTTAAAGTAATAACTAAAATTTCTATTGGTAATTCATCTCATGGTAAAATTCCTGAACATGCAATGAACTTAAAGCAGTCATATTTTTGGGCAAAAAAAAAAAAAAATTAAAATTTAAAGTTATCATGACAGCATTATAAAATTTACAAAAACCTCCATTAATCAAAAAAAAAATGGGTGGGGAGGAATAGTAGGGTAATATCATATAAGGAAAAATATCCTATAGGTAAATTACATCTAGAAAATTTTTACTTTACAAAATTAATTTTCATTTGTAATGCTAACAGCAAGACACCCATGAAAAACACACATGGTATCTAAATAAGACAAAGGAAAATCGTTTGGGCAAAAATAAAAAGGATCCCAAATCAATTATATAGAAAAGATTCCTTTATTAACTTGTGGTCGAGAATATGTTTGTATATTTTCAGAAAACAACTCCAAGACCATGTGGATTCCTGCAACAGAAAGGAATTGACAGGTCTGCTCCAACCACGAAGACAAGAGAAAAAACAGTCCAGAGATGGAAGATGCTGACAACGCCTTGCTATGCAAGCAGTCAGCAGCTGTGCACCGCTGCAGGTTGCCTAGGACCAAACCAGAGAGGGTCAGACCTGCATTGCCACCATGTGCCCACCATCCAGATATCATTGCTGACATGTACACATAAGGAGCTGTTAGACATTGAAACGGGGACTCAGAACTGTTGGACAATGAAATTGGGACTCAAACTTTTGTTTGTTTGTTTGTTTTGTTATTATATGTTTATTTCTAGTCTGCAAAGGCAAAACATTTTAAAGGAAAGAAATGGTGGGAAAAAGATACAGAGGCAAAGAAGCATTGAACAGACTATCGAACTACCTTGGGAAGACAGGGGAGGTTGGGTGAGGGGGTCTGTAAGAGACCAACCAAAGGACTTGTACGCATGCATATAAGCACAACCAATGGATACAAGACACTGGGGTGGGGGGGGGAGGGCGGGCAGGTGAAGGCATGTACTGGGGGTAGGGGAAGTTGGGGGGAAGTCAATGGGGAAAAAAAAAGGAGACATATGTACTACTATTTGTAATACTTAAAACAATAAAAATAAATAAATTAAAAAAAAGAAGTCATTAAAAAAGGTATTTACCTACCTTTTTCTACAAACAGAATTTCTTTTCAAAATGTATCTTTCTTTATAAACGTATAGAATCATGAAAAACACTGTTATTCATTTTGTATTATTAAGGTTGAGTAGTCTATCGATAGAGGAATAGTTATAGACTAGCAACACCAGGTATAACAGACTTCATATAAGCAATTATTTTTCCACTACTTTTACTCTAATAGCCAGAGGATATTTTATTATTAAAAATTAGATTTCCTAGGTGAAAAACACTTCCTGCATTGCAAATTTTCCAAATTAACTCAAAATGACAATAACTTTCAATGAATAAAACAATTTCAAGGCAAAGGCAATAACTTTCTGATAAAATATTAACCATGTTGTAAAACTGAAGACACTGTAACTATGAACAGTTCTAAAATATTATACAAATTACCAAAAAATACAGGTAAAATATAGTACAGTACACAAATTTAATCAGACATTTATCTGTTCCATGTATGCACATTTCAATATACAAACTATTGCAATTTGAACAATGTTTTTAGGATTTTTACAATTTTTAAAATGCTGTTATTTAAGCTAATGTATTTTTATGGTTACTTGTTTTTAACAACACAGATAAAACAAATATTATTTGATTATATAAATCTTTTCCCAGTCAATATTACCTGTTCTCATTACATGGGCATGTGGCAACATTCTTGTAAGAGAAATAGAGAGGAGATGAGACAGGGAAGGTGGGGTGGGGAGAGAGAGAGAGAGAGAGAGGATGCAGAGTAGGGAAGTGAAGAGGAGGGAAAGTGGATGAAGAAGCTACAAAAGGTAATGACATAATGAAAAAGAAAATAAAGTTATATGAATATAGAGTATTCTGTTACAAACCCAGAGATATAAAAAATATATTCTTAAAATATGTTGCTTTTCACTGAACTATTCACTGAATGCCAAAATGATAGATTTTGCTGGATTTTAGTAATGTATTGGGGGAGCAGGAGAGAGTAGGGAATAATCTTTTAGGCAGATGAGATCAGGAAAACAAAGTTGAGGCAGGTCTTTGTATGCTGTAAGTATTCTGTATTTTTTCCTCTGTTCTATTGTTCTTCTTACAGTGGACATGTAACTGCATTTGTCATTTATAACTGCTGACTGAATTTCTGGAATTTTTTTTCTAATTGAACAATATGGGTGGACCTGGAAGTATTATGCTAAGCAAAATAAGACAGTCACAGAAAGACAAGTATCGCGTGATCTGATTCATATGTGGAATTACTTGACAAAATAAACTGAGGAACAAAATGGATCCAAAGACCTAGAACCATAGAACAAACTGATGAATTTCTTGTGTGTGTGGGGAGAGAGTAACCGGGGAAGTTATATGCATATATGTACAGGCAATAGTGTGGTGAAGACTTGGGAGGGGCAGGTGTCAAAATAAAGGAGTCATCTGTAATACTTACAACAATAAAGATAAATTTTAAAAAAATGAAAGGCTTGTTTCATTCATTCACAGATATGAGCATACAAAACAATACATATCCATTTTTACTGCTATGCGATTCATGTACTTGAAGTAATAAGTAATATATAGAGCATTTATCTCACTACATCAGTGGATGTTTATAACATGAATTTTAGCTTTTACCATTTTAATTTCTGTTGCAATAAAAATTATTTAAAAGTATGTTGATAACACCTATTTTTAGATTTTTAAAGCTTCTTCCACTCACTACTTTATTTAGTTTTTCCTTAGTTCTATTATGGACTTGCAGATAATTTTATCTTCATTATGTTCATAGTGTATGGGAAATTACATAATTTTCCCCAAATAAATTTATCTATTTCTTGAGAAGCATTTATTTTCCTCAGTCAAAAATAAATGATCTAAAGGGACAACTGTATAGTTACACTATTCTGACTTATTTCCCTGGGTATACATATTCTAATGACTACACTTAAATCACAAATTGGTTTAGTCCCAGGGCATTTTTTAATCCATTCATTCAACAAGTTTTTGTAGAGCAGCTACCTTTAGGCATAGTGTTTTGCAAATGAGATACAATGATATGAATAAGTATCATTTGGTGTCCTCTAGACATTGCATCTAGCAGGATATTTAGATAATAGTCTGGAAATTGTGGTAAATACTGTCATTCCTCTTACCAAATTGCCTTCTCTTTTTTAATAAAGATTTAATCTGTTTCATTTTTGTATGCAGCTCAACATCATTTAAATCATGCTTCTCCTTCCCAAATGATGACTTATTAATCAATTTGTTCTCTTGTTGAACACTTGTGTGTCAGTTATTTATCCAGACAATGTAATAATAGCAATAAACAAAACAGACACAATCTTTGTTGTGAGCTCACATTTTACTAGTTTAAACAGAGAATGGGCACAAAGAAAAACATACACAAGTTCAAGTAGTAGGGAGTTCTATGATAAATAAAACAGGATAAAAAGTAAAATAATCATGATGAGCAGGGAGGGAAGTTTTGAGAAGAAATCTGATGAAGAAAAGAGAATCATGAAAACATCTATGCAAGAGAAGTTCAAGAAGAGAAAATAGAAGGTGGTGAAAGGAATATGGCATATTTGATTCTTCAGTAAGACCAGCCCAATGGGACTAAAATTAATTAAGGAAAAGAGATAAAAAAAACCAGCAGCAACAACAATTTAGGAAATAGAGTCAGAGAATTATGTGGGCTGCACTCTAATTAAAGTTCTGTTAGACATGTTTAAAAGTTGGATTTTGGAACAAGAAACTATTGTAGAGTATGCACATCAGGATAACATGATGCAATTTAATTTAAAAAAGAATTATATTCATTTTACGAAGAATTTACTTAAGGGAATAAGAACAGAAAGAAGATTAGTTCAGCTGCATCTTGTGTGATAGACATGGAGGTGATGAGAAATGGTCAAATCTGAAATATATTTTGAATGTAGAGCTCATAGAACTTGCTAAGAAATTTAATTGCAGAGGACAGTAATGAATTCCAAGGTTGCAGCTTGAGCTAACGGGGAAGAGGAAGAGAGAAGCAGGCTTTAGAGCAAGAGGATGGAACAAGAATTCTGTTTTGGACTTGCCAAATTCCTGATGCTTCTTATATATCCAAATGGATATATCAGAAAGACAATTGAAAACATGTCTGTAATTGAAAGAGTGTAGATTGGGCATGAATAAAGAAGACCACAAATGAAACCTAGGGTACTTTAAGAGTTTTGAGTTTGCTCTAGCAGCTAAGGGATCAGAGGAGTTTCAAGAAAAATAATTTAATATCTCAGAGGTTGAGTTACAGGAGGACTATGATTGACTATTGCCTTTGTCAATATGGAAGTCAATACTATTAATAAATTTGACAGAAAAAGCATAATTGGAGTAGATTAATGAGAGCATGTGAGTTGGGAAAATGGAGCAGTTATTGTAGAAAATATTTTTTTAAAATTTTCTGCATAATGTAGAGAAATGGAGCATTAATTGGAAATAGTTGAGGGATCAAGGGATGGTCATTTCAGGATAGAGAATACTGCCACATGTTTGTATTCCTGTGAAAATGACATAACAGAAAAGATAACATTGATGATGATGTGGAGACAGGAGCTCCTTTTTGGAAAAAAAAAGCATTAAGTGAACGGGCTGATAGAGAAATGACAATACAAATGCAAAGAGATTGCAAGGCAATGCTAGGAGCTCATTTGGAATTTGTAATACTAAATAGAAAGTGATTCCATTGACAATGGCCTAGTTTTCTCTACTCAAGCTCTGCAGGCAATTAGACGACACAGAGTACATTTAAATAGGGTAGCAGTTTTGCCAATTGAAAAAGACAGATGGAGTTGGGGCCAAGGATTCAAGAGTGTATATAAATGTTATTTTATTAATATAGTGATGGATCACGACATCTAAATTGGATAAGGAGATTTTGAGATGGCCAATGGAAGTGAAAATGGCATTGTTAAAGGATTGGGAACTGCAGAATTATTACAACGGTTAGGGTAATTGAGGTGGACATATTAGTGATTGTGGTCAGAGAAAGGGCTTACTTTAGTAATAATTTGGAGGTTATTCTTCAGAGTAGAAGTTATGGTATAAGCCTGGACGTTGACGGTAGATGTAGGAAAGAGGTAAAGTCATTGACAGTAATGAAACTTTTAAAAAGAAGAAGAAAAAAAATTGAGCGAATCTTTGCTTGAGACAATCTGGGACCTACGGGGTCTACAGACTGAACTTGCCCAGGCTTTACTTCTAGCTCTAGGATCTGGAAAGAGGCTAATCTCAGACTGAGGAAAGACACTCCTTTTTAAAGGTACCTGCCCAGATATGGAGCCTCTATTGAAATTCATGCACACAGAAGAGGTCTTTTTAGAAAATCTAAGCATATACACTTTTTGTGCTAGTGGACCCTGGTTTGAAATCACCAAACATGTAGTAAAGGGTTAGAGTGTTAACATTTTCAATGAATGAGAGGACTGGAAGAAAGGGTAGCACATGACCACAAGCAAAAGCGTAGCAGGTAGTACTGTTGACATATGCTTCAAATGGATTGAGCTTTTAGCTGAAAGACAAGAGGAAAGCAATGGTCTTGAAGAGCTCTGAGACGTATGGAAGGCATCTTTCTGCTTACAGGTCCTTTGGGTCTAGTGTCATCCCTCACTTGATAGGGCTACAAGGTAAGCGATGCTTTAGGGTGACAGCAGATTTAGTTTAAAAAGATAAAAATTTTTTTTTTTCAGAGAACAGTTTGTATACAGCTTTACAACTTGCGTGTTGTTTTCTAGTTACCTAAGTTCTGTGTGCCTCAGTTTCTTCATCTACAAAGTGGGAATGAATAATACTATTAAATTGTCAGATAGCTGTGAAAGTTTAGAGGTAAACTTTTTTAATGAGGTTTACCTGCCCTCATTATAGTGTCATTATACACAAAGAACATAAAACATTTTATTACATATAGAAAATGTTTAAATATGACTTATTATTTCTTATTAAATAGTTCTGAGTGTGCTGTTAGTATGTGTACATGACAGAGGTAAGTGTGGGTGTGATGCGCGGGAGGCTCCTGTGGGGAGCGACAGTCTTACCGTGAGAACTCTGGTGGGGAGGTTCCTTCATTGCTTCATTGCTGATCATTAACCCCCTTTGCATGTAAAATCTTTCCTGTCTTATAGATGCATGACTCAAATATACTATTCACTACCCACCCAAGTTTTTAACGACTACACCTTAATTTTTGAAGAGTTTTACCCTGTCTCATTTTCTTCTTGCTTGAATTTGTGTATCCTCACTAACTTTAATTGTGTGGGATGGTGGCCCAGCCAATACCTGGCCTTTCCTTGGCCTTTCATCCCTGCAGTGCTCCACCTGCAGAATCACTAAGGCAAATACAATAATATTTTTGTAAGGTGGATTAGGGTATAGATGGAAATTAGAAGTAAAGCTAACTCCCCTATATTACTCCCACTTTGGAATATAGTCTGGGAGATTGGAGCATATAGCAGATTTTCTTAATTGTCATTGTCACATATTCTTTTCTGATGTCTGAATTTCAACCACATGGGTTGGACAATTCAAATTTCCTCTGGGAGTCATCCATCTCTTCACTTTGCTGGGATAGGGAGCTAGGGATTATTTAACAGGCAGCTGAGGCTGAATGGTTAGGAGGTTAAGGCAGGAATCAAATCCCGATTTACAGCATTTGCTGGTTTCCATGGTGTAAGTACCCCACCATGGACAATTTCAAATTACAACATGGTGTACTGAATACATATCTGGGAAGAGATATGCAGCAGCATTCCATGATGTTAGTATTCTATCATAAAGATAACAAATAATCACAAGAGGGCCCATAATAGGAAACAATTAGGACAAGATGGGTTTTGAGAATTAATTGCTTTTGTTTTTTATATAATTTATTAAATTATCCATTAATGGGATTGAAATTTTAATGATAACTGTGTTTTGCAGTAAGCTCTCAAGTTTTCTCAAAGATTTCTGCAGCAAGAAGATCACTAGAGCTATAGCTTTTCTTTAGAGGAAAATAGATGACTCTATTGGCCTACATACCAGTGCAGCCTGAAAGAATGAAAGAGTTAACACCCAAAGGCTACCTGCAACAAATATGAATGGGAGCAATTAAATAGGTACCCCAGCAGCCAACACCCCAGGCAGACATTTATGGATAAGAGGGCATCTTTTTATGCTTTTTGGTGAGTATAGCTGAAATCTCAGTAACCTACCCACCCTGTTTTTTCCTCTTTTTCCTGCTCACTAACTCCTAATTTCTAGAAATCTCATAAATAAATGACCTGCAGCCATGACTTTGACCCAGGCTATGCTTTAGAAAAAAACCCAAAAACTAAGATGCTGAAACCAGAGGAGTTCCTAGTGAGCAACAATTCAGAATGAGATTTTGAAACTAGGTCAGGGCAAGATAAAGCTATCTCAAAATGAAACTGCTTATCTGTCTTATCTGTGTGGCTGCCTGGAAGTCAGATTCTGACTCCAGGCCAACACAAAGAGTACATAGGTTAGCTACTGGTTTAGCTATCGAATGTTTTAATCTCCTGCAGCACCCAGAGCCACCTTGTTTATGTTGTTTAGGGATGCTTACATTGATGACTTACACCTGGTGAAATCAATTAGCAGCTGGCTTGGATATGTGTCCAGTGGGGCATAAAATACCCTCCTGGACACTTTTACCCTATGTCTCCTGAAACCAAGATGCCCCATAAATGGATTGGTAGTTCACAATGCAAAGCTAAAGAGCATTCTGTGGGACTGAGAAAAGACTCTGGGGAGCTGTGCCCAGCAGTTCATTGGGGCCCTTTGTTTACCTGCGCATTACTTCTGTTCTCTACACAATCATTTGTGCAGATGCCCTGTGGAGTTCAGAGAATCCTTTCAATTATCTGACCTCTGAAATAATTGCAACTCTCATCATCAGAATGTAACATGATTCCATGCTGCAACACCAAAATTAATAATATTCTCATCTGAGCTGATTTGGGATAAGCTACAGGCAAAGTGGGAACACTGCATTATGAAGTCTTGGAGCATCCCCCTGGTCTGTCGCACCACTGGGCAGTGGTAGAGACATGACAAGTAACTTCATGGCTTAATAAAGTTTCTGGGAGTTGCCAGTTCTGTTAATTCATAAGGTCCAGTGGGTGTAGCCACAATCCATCCTACAATAGAAAGGGTACATTCTGGATCAAACTCCAGCATGGCCGGTGGACCTAAGTCAGTTGCATGAAGTTGTGTCTGCATCTCCCATGTTACCTGCTTGTGTTGAGCTGGCATCTCTCTTTCAGCTCACACCTATGTGACTCAAGTGGGTTGGATCCTCATGATGAGCTGATGACCAAGAAAAAACTGGGGGTTTGTTTTACAAATTGTTTAGCTATTGCATTAGTATTAGCTGAAGTACCATAGAGTGGGTGACTTATGCCTCGAGCAGACCTGTGAGAAGTACACATGGATGTATACTTTAAAGGAGTGAGAAGAAGCCTGACGTAATGATAAATTTAGAGCCTGGGTAGTGGTGGATACCCTGGTAGCTTTGCTTAGGTACCTGGAGGGGCAAATTGGAAAGATAGGGCACCTGGAAAGGTGACATGCTAATTGGAAAAATCTATGGGAATGAGCACAAAGGGAGAGGATTTATTTCACAGCGATGTCCACAGGACAGCCAAGCAGAAGAGACCCTTAAAAACCAGATGCCCATGATGGCTGCCTGTGGCTGACAGCCCTGTCTGTGGCCTCTCCAGAGCTTGTCCGATGGGTTCCTGACTAAAATAATCATGGTTGATAGAGATTTAAGTTATGCAGCATTCAGTAGCCCTGTAATTACAAGGTCAGTTATGCTACCATTTCCCTGGCATTGAGCACTTGCTATCAGACCAATCACATGGCTACGAATAAATCACCTCAGACCCCGGTAGCCCTTCTATACCTATAGGAGTATGGGTTTACCTGCCCTCATTATAGTGTCTCAGCCAGAACCATCAAGAAATGCTGATGGTACTAGTATGTCTGACTTCCTCACATTATTATAACTCAGGAACTAATTAATGCTCTTTTATCAACAGTAGCTAGGGTATCTATGTACAGAGACCAAAGATTAAAAGTAAGATTTATCAAACTCAGTGACTTATAGACTGAACTCATACCCCCCCACCACGAATTCATATGTTTAAGTTCTAATGCCCAGTATCTCAGAATGTGACTGTATTTGAAGATAGGATATTTAAAGATGGGATTAAATCTCACTCACTTATGGAATATAATGAACAACATAAACTGATGAACAAAAACAGATGCAGAGACAGAGAAGCATCGATCAGACAGTCAAACCTCAGAGGGAAGGTAGGGGGCGTGGAGGTAAAGGGGAGAGATCAACCAAAGGACTTGTATACATGCATATAAGCTTAACCAATGGACACAGACAACAGGGGGGGGTGAGGGCATGAGTGGGGAGGTGGGGGGTAATAGGAGGGTAAGGACACATATGTAATACCTTAATCAATAAAGAAATTAAAAAAAAATAAAGATGGGATTAGGTTAAAATGAGGTCATTAGGGTGGTCCTAATCCAATATGAGCTGGCATCCTTATAAGAAGAGATTTAGGACACACACTGAAGGAAGATCATGTAAAGACATAGGAGGAAAAGGTAGGTATTTATAAACCAAGAAGAAAGGTCTCGGAAGGAACAATGCTTGCAGACACCTTGAACTTCAACCTGCTTTCAGACTCCTGAATTGTGCAAAAAGAAATTTTTATTGTTTAGGTGACCCAGTTTGTGACTTTGTTACGGCAGCACTAGAAAGCTTATACGTAACCACCTGGTAGAGTTTATATTTTCTGTATTTGCATCTTGGGCTCTGATGTATTGAACATTGTGGTTTGGGATGGAAGAAAATCATCCTCTGTTGAACTTAAGTTTTGGTTACTGAACCAACATCCCAGTGAATTATTACACTGACAGGCATAACTGACCCTCGTTATTACGAGAAACTATGATTGTCCTTTCATAGGGACAAAGAATACTATGTCAAACTTGAAGAAGTCACTGGGGAATTTCCCAGGCTTCAGTGCTTGTTGAATAGGTAATTGCAGTGACTGGATGTGAAAAGATCAGTGCATTCTGGGACACAGATTACTCAAGGTTGACAGTGAAGACTCTCATCAGGCAGGCAAACTCAACTGTCTGCAATGCTGGCTGAGAGAGAGGGGACATTAGAATGGGTGGTGGAGGAGAGTGAAGATGAATATAATTTATAACTTTGTTGTATTACAGCAGTAGTTTCTTCTGTATTACCTCCTTTTTGAGAGATGATGACTAGCCACTTCCTTGTAACCAGGCTGGCTACATGATTTGTGGGGCCCAAGGCAAAATGAAAATGCAGAGCCTCTTGTTCAAAAAGAAGAAATAAAATGCTGTTGAAGATACTGAAATACAGTATACAACTATTTCCTTTCTTCCTTCTAGTGTCTCTCTTGACCAGCCAGGGTGTTTCTAATGTGCTATTTAATGTCTTGCTCCCATCAGTAAAAGGATTCACCTCAGGAATAGTGTAGACCTTCATAGGTATCCACGGTACCCTCTCAACTCAGCATGTGCTCAAGTGGCTTTTGGGCTGACAGGCTGGCCCTCCAGCCACCTGCAGGACCTACACACCATGCAGGACAGGAAGGGGATGTGGGTGGGAGGTGGGGGAGTGAATTTTCTTTTTCCAGATGCTGCTCATAGTCCAAACCCACAATGAATGGGTGGCCCACAAGTGGCTGCAACCTCCATGTTGGGAAGCACTGGGCCTCTGCTTGCAGGTGCGCTGCAGTTTTGTCCCTGACTAGTCGCCTGCAATGATGGGGTGACCACTGCAACTGTCATGCGCCGCTGCGAAACTAAGGAACGCAGCCCGACACCAACCCTCTTTTCACCTGTACCCAGGCTTTGGTAATGTCAAATGGGGATGGTGGTACATAGCCTTTGCCATTGGTCTCTGCAGGGAAGGTGAGAGTGGGCAGTCGTGGGGGAGCCGGGCACCTGAATGCTAGTGGGAGGGGAATAGGCAGCCTAGTACCTTTCCCATGGAGCTGATGAGAGGTGGGACAGTTCGGAAATTATCAGCAGTTCAAGAGTTTAGGCTCAACGTACCTTCTTCTCTATCAGCTGTTGAATGTGAGTGCACACACACACACACACACACACACACACACACACGCACTCACACATACACACACACACACCTACTTGTTCCAACAGATTTCACTTACAAAACACAAGTTCAAAGAGAACATTTTTAAGAATTTCACCCCCAAAGAATTTCATGCACAAAGCCTAACTGAACATGGACCTTGCAGGACTACGCTGGTCACAGGCCCATGAGGATGGCTCTGTCCTGAGGAGTGGAATTAATGAGGCCGGATGGACCTGAGTAGTGCAAGAGCGGGGCTGCAGTGATAGCATGTGCTGTCATGTGTCACACTCCCTGGCTTGACTCTGATCTTTTCTACAGCTGAAGTGGATAGTTCTGCCTTGTGAAAACACAGCCTTGACTGTGTTGTACACACGGTTCTACTGTTGTGCTTTCGGGGGGCATAGCTGAAGCCAAGGAACTCGCAAACCTGTGTGCCAATGCAGCATGAAAGCCTGTGGACGTGAAAGCATCGGATAGCACCTTGCAGCCAATGTGGGATGGGAGCCGGTGGACAAATGCACACACATGCTTTCCTCCACTGGAGGCTCATTTCCGAGAGGGCTTTTCAAAGCTTCCCAGAGACCCTGGTGGAAACGGAGTCCTGGTTTTCTATAGCATTACCATTGTGGCTTTTGCTCCTTACCCTCACTCTTGGCTTTTTCGAGTCATCTCCCAAATGCACCCCATGCACCCAAGCCATTGGCTCAGCCACTGTTTTCAGGGAATGCAAATTAAGATGTGAGTGGGAGAAATGAACCGCTGGTGCCACTATTTCCTTTCACACGGCGCCCCTCAATCATTCTCCAGTGCTTTAGCAATCATTCCTAGTAATTTGATTATGTGAATTGTAGTCTTGAGTGAAGCTCCCAAGATGTGGATGGGATTCTAGAATCTGGGGAAATAAAAGCTTTATATAAGAGTTGCATTTTCCTGTCTTCCAAACAATGGAGATTTTCAACCCTCCCTCCTCTCACCTTTTATGAGCATATTTTTTTTCTCCTTTATTCTAATATTCTGGGAGAGTCTCAAGAATTATCCATTTAATTCCAGACATTCACAGAAAATAAATAAGCCACCGTTAGGGATGAAATCCTTGAGGGAGTAATGGAATTTTAAACTTCTAAGCCCAGTGTTCTTTTGATAATGTAGATTGATGTTCATGCCTTTTTGAGTCAGTGCTTTGTCAATAAAAATTGTGTTGCTCTTTTCCAGAGAAATGGTTTTCCCCCCAGATATAGATTGTAACTGCACTGTGCGGCCTGCCGATGTTTATTGGTGTGGACATGAATGTTTTCATATTCGAACATTCGCTGAGGCCAGAGCTATGACTCAGTGGCCTGAAGACAAAATGTAAAAGCTTGTTCTCTGTCTTTCATCAGATAAATAACCTTGAAAATGACTAGGCTAGATTGGTTAAAGCTTAATCTGATCCACAGGATACAACATTATTTTTCAGCTACCAAAGCCAGAAACTTTGGACTCACTCTTCTCTTTTCCTAACCAAATGACACCAGTCCATCCATGTGCTCTAGTCATTCTATCTCTTTATTTTTATTAGTTCCTTCTTCCCTCTCAGCCCTATCATCACCACTATGTCCTTGGCCAAAGCATTTCTCATCTACATCACTTGCTATACCTCTATCTTAATTGGTTTTCTTGACTTTCTTCTTACCTGCTCTAAGACATCCTCCCCACAGAATAACACTTAAGACTGTCAGTCTCTAGATCAGTGCTGTCCAATAGAACTTCCTGCAATGGTGGGCATGTTCTATCCCTGCCATATCTAACAGGAGCATTTGGAATAGAGCTAGTGAGACTCAGAAAATAAATGTTTAATTTTAATGCACTCAAATTAAAAATTAAATAGCCACGTTTGGCTAGGGGCTACCATATTGGACAGTACAACTTTGGAATGTAAACTCCATGTGGAGGACTATGATTTCTAAGTTTCTTCCCAAACCCACCCACACATGATGCTTGACTGTACTTAATTTCTTTACCAGTATGTCTCATCCTGTTAAGTTGTAACTTCTTGCGGACAGAGATCTTAACCTGAAAAATTGCAATAAAAATAACAATAACCTCCACAGCAATAATTGGGGATGATTAACACTGATCTCTTCTATGTCCCTGTTTCAGAAAAGATTCCACAAATAATTCCATGTTCTTGGAAAAGTCATTGGAAGGTTACCTTTTTCTCTCACTTGACCATTTACTTGCTCTTCATTATTGCAGAAAACCTAGCATTCATTGGCTCAGGTGACATATATTAATTTGTGGAGTCACTTTGCCTCAAAAATTGGTAACAAATAAATACATCCTGACCAGGCTTTGTGACAGCTTTTGGAGGAAATCTTGGTGGCTCAGAGACTGTCCCTACTCTTTTCTACCTTCTACTACATCAGAAACTGAGTTTGTGAGGTAGGCCAAATCTTCCCTATGAAGAGAGTGTAAGTATGTTTGCAGACCTGATTTTACCAACAGGTGGCTTCCAAAGTCTTGATTGGAAGGGAAAATTATAAAACTCCACTTTGCTCTGAAATTTAAGCCACTTCAATTCAGTAGTACTGTGGAGTCCCATACATTAGGACTTATAAGAGCTTCATTTAATAATAATTCAACTCCCATGGTTTCTTTTATCTTGTCTCAATTGATTAAACCTAGAAGGAAGAACTGATTAAGACTTGGTATCCCTAGCTCCCAAGACTAATAATTGCTAGCACTTACTTGGGACTCACTCTGTGCCATGATGTGATGAATACTTTAGTTTTTCATTCAAGTAGTATGTTCTGAATGCCTATGCTGTTCTTGGGACTGTCCTAGTTGATAGGGGTAGAGCAGCAGCAAAATAGACCTGGTCTCTGCTTTCATTGAACTTATGTTCCAGAGGGAAGACAGCTAAAAAATTACGTATTTGAACAGCGTTTTGAAGGAACTTAACACAGTTCCATGGTGAAAAGATGGAGCATGGTGTGATACTTTAAACAAGCTGAGTGAGTAACCCCAGCAGACACTTAATCAGAGATCTTAAGCATAAAAAGCCATACAAAATTATGGGAGAGGAGAGTTCCCAGTGTTAGAAACAGCACATACAATGATCCTGAGGTAGACAGTAGCTTGAAGATCTGTGTGACAGCAACTTAGAAACCAAGGGCTGAGCAAGATTCCCGTAGTAAATTTCTTATCATCCATATTACAGATGAGAAGTCTGAGGCAACAGTATGTAAACTAACTTTCCCAAAGTCACACAGCTGGTAAGTGATAGAGCCAGGATTCGAACGTCTATAAGACTCCAGAGCCCATGGTCTGGAATTTGAGTGTCTAACAAAATTTGTGCTTAAATGAGTGAGATAAATAAATAAATGCCAGAAAGAGATTTACATAGACCATTAAAGTTCATCTGATCAGCCAAAATACCAATGCTAGTCTAATAAGAAGAATGTTACTTAAGGTAAAAGTCACATTAGTGACAGCTGCTGAAGTAATATAGGCATATAACGACACAAGCTAGGCATAAGTTTTGAGTTTAGGTTTAACAAGATAAAATGTGCTAAAAATCCTGTTGTGAAAAGAAGCCTATTAGATTTCACATCCATGTAATTTAGCAGTTAGGTGACTTCTTACTATTTTAAAGTAAGTCATCAAAAGTAGAAATCAGATTATGTTATCTCTAGGTCCCACTTTATTTTGAGGTATGACTATCAATATTTTTAATATACTGTTCATGAAATAGAAGGAAGTTTATCTCCTAGGAGTAATATCTCAGAACAACTCCCCAAGACTTAGATTATATTTTAGAAAAATAAGTGGAAATAGTAAGAGATTTTTATTACAAATTGTTTGCTTATAGATACAACATGCCACTGACTAGAGGATAGTCAATGATTACTTCAAGTCATGATTTCAATATTTTATGGTCAGGTAGCCCTTTGAGGTTTAATGTAGACTATGAGTCCTCTCCTCCCAAAATTTGTTTCAAAAATTCTGAAATTTTGCATGGTTTCCCAAGTCCCTAAGATATCATCAATGGATATTAAATGACATTAAAAAAAGGTTAATAATGCTTGCTTTAAGCCCTTTGGTTCTGTATCATTTCTTAAGAAATATCTATGTAAAATTTCCATATGTCATTCCTTTATTTACTTCATTTATTCCCTGATTTTCTGAGTCCTAAATATACATACTTCTATTTTAACACCTCTTTTTCACATTAAACATAATATCCATAATATTCAACAAATGGTGTGTATGTCTGTGTATATACACACATAATTGTCTGTTAGTGTATGGGTATGTTTTTAATGCTTTCTTGACTTTCATTCTTGCTTCAGGTCCCAGTCTTTTCTTCATCCCTTGGGGCTGATGTACGGTGATGATGCGCTCATCTCTACTGAGATGCTCCTTCTATGAACAGCTCCTGGTTATGCATTTCTTTTCTCTCAGACAAGCTCTGTTCCCCCAGTGGTCGGCAAGCTCATTAGTCAGCAGAGCCAAATATCAACAGTACAATGATTGAAATTTATTGAGAGCCAAATTTTTTAAACTTAAACTTCTTCTAATGCCAATTCTTCAAAGTAGACTCACCCAGGCCGTGGTATTTTGTGGAAGAGCCACACTCAAGGGGCGAAAGAGCTACATGTGGCTCGTGGGCTGCAGTTTGCTGACCATGGCCCAAAACTATTGCCTCCTTTGGCTTAGACTATTTAAATATTTTAATAATTTTTAATATCAAGTGACACACTTGTTAAAGTAATAAGAGTAATAAAACCAAGGTCATGGTTGAAATTTTGTTATAACCTTTTATTCAGTAACCCTTTAATTTAAGGCCTAAGTATCAGAAAGTAATGAAATTCAATGAATACTTCAAAGGTAGTGAATTAAGGTAGTGCTTTTTGCTGTTTTGGAGCCTACCCAACTCCACCCAGGTGCGTCGTAATTGTGCAATTGCCTTGGTCCCCAGGCAAAGCAGGCATGAGTAGGTATGGGCCGTTATTCTGATACAGATACAACTCAGAGGTGATCTTTTCTTTTCAGTGTTTCCCCAGAGTAACATTGGTTGAGAAAATATAACATTCTTACAGTTATCTTGAGAAGTGTTAATTACATGGGTAACAATCCACTCTTAGAATTACCATGTGGTTGCATTAATACTTGCTACGAGCCAAAAGGGTACCATGGTGAGACATTTGGGAAATCATTGAATTAAACTTAGTTGAATCTTTGTACTTTTGAATGTTACGTGAAGCCCCAATAGAGGATAATATAGGCAACCTCAAAATCTATTTGATGTTGACCTTTGGACCCCTTTTCTTATAAAGTACAAGGAGTACTTATTTTTTTGGAAGCTTCTTTCTATATTACTAAAATCAGGACCATGTGCTTTGACAGGAATGAAAGGACTGTTTATATGAATCATGGGGAACAGTCATCCACTCCACAAAAAGACCTGGGCTTCCTCACAGGAATCCTATCTAATAAAAGGGTAGTATGCAAATTAACCATCACTCCATCACAAAGAGGGTGGCGACCAGTCCTCTCAGCCCCACCAGAGTTCCCCAGTCCCGGAGGGGCAGCCGCTGAGAGTGGGCAGTGTGATTGGCCTGGCGGAATGCTTGCTTTGTTGTGAGGCAAGCATTCCACGCCCAGCCACAGATCGGCCACTGGGCCGCAGAGAGCCTCTGGGCAGCGGGCTCGGAGTGGCCATGCCCCGCAGGGAGCTACTGGTGCACGGATTGGTGAGCAGGGCTACTAGTTATATCATAATTCCTTACCCCTTCCTCAGCATTAACAAAGCGAAGGACTGAGAAGTTGGCAATATACTTGTCCTGAAAACACACTTAGGCTGCACATTTCTGAAATGTTTCCTTTTATGTTAATATTCATTTTAATTGTATTTCTTGTATTTGTGGAAAACAGAAGGATGATTGAAAACATTTGTTCTTAGGTCTGACCTCCATATCTAATATAGCTAGAACTGTTATCACTCCACGAAGCATTCAATAAATCATTTACCTTGTTTGTACCAGAGAAGAAACCTTTCAAGCTTTATCCTTTCAAATGACTAAATTTTTATTTATCTTTTTTTTTCTCAGTATAACACAAGCCAATTTATTTGCTGACATGATTCTGAGCACCTTATTTATGGGATTTATCTATTTTTTGGGTAAATGATCAGTCAATCTGATGCTAGTTCTTTCTTTCATGGTTTAAAATTATTCTAGTTGGCAATTGTTTGAATAAAAAGGTGGTGTATAATGTTTATAATTGATTGTTAAATGGGGTAGGATTGTTATTAAGTTTTCATTATAAAAATACATAAAATAATGTATCAAGAAATAGTATCTCTTTAGTTCTGGGTGGCATTTTAATTTTCTAGTATATGTTTCCTACTCTGTGTTACCTTTGATGTTTTCTTATTTTTCTACATTTGCTAGTAATAACAGAGGAGGGCAAAAGTAGGTTGCAGTTGTGGATATGCAAAAAGTTTATTCTTGTATTATTATGTTTTAATTTTGTATTATTTGTATTACAACTCTAAACCTACTTTTGTTAACCCCTGTATATCTGAGAAACATATTCAATGTGCAACTAATACAATTTTCTGACAAATATTATATGGAGCTGAGGGTAGAGGAATTTTAAAATACAAATTTTGGATATCTACTTGTTAACTGCAGGTAAGGTAGTATTTTCTACTGTAAGTATGGGAGGAGATGTTAATTATTTTGAAAGTAAGGAGATTAGTTTGAGATATGCTTAATTTGATATTTCCACATTAAAGACAATTAGATATCACCAGCAAATTTTATACAAATGAAGCCATATTTCAGCAGAAAGTCGGGCACTGGAGATTCAGTATGGGATGCGATTACCATATATGTTAAAATTGAAGACTTCTGAGTTGGAGGGATTTCCAAAGGAAAGCATATAGCATGGGATGGGAAGAGTATTAAGATACAATCCTGGTTCCCTGCCTGGTGGCTCAGTTGGTTGGAGTGTTTTCCAATATACCAAAAGGTTGCAGGTTTGGTTCTCAGTCAGGTAGTATTTACAAAGACAAATCACATTTACTAAAGGATTGTCACAGGGTGGGCCCTAGTGTCCTTCTCTATGTGTGTAGTTTTAGAGATTCTCATCACAGCCATAGCACTTCCTCATTTAACAAATGAGGTCCCTGAAGGAAGAGAGGTGAAATGGCTTGCCTGTGTCCTCACAGCTAGCTGCTGACAGAACAAATTGACATGCTGACTCCAGACACCAACATGCTATGCACTCCCTCCTGTACATGTAGAGGATGAGGGGAAGGGAGCCATGGAGACTGATAGCTAAGGATATGCCAGAGCAGAAACAATTGATGCACAGATTCCAAAGCAGGACAGCGTCAGCTGGAATGCAGAGGTAGAGGATTAACTTAAAAGAGAGAAGGGATATAATAATGAGCTATGTGAGGAAAGTCACTGAGCCTCGAAATGGAGTTGGCTCCATTTCTACCTTTGTTCAAAAGAAAAACAGAATACATGCTCACTTAAAGAACTGTTGTGAAAACTGAATGAAATGTTTTACTTGCTGGACACTTGGGATCACTAAGAAACTTCAAATTGAAATTAATAATCCCAACACATTTTTTTTTAATTAGAGAGGATTTAAAAACTAACAATTTTTCTATGAAAGAAAAGATCAATATTCTAGCATTTCTGCTGACTTTATTCCAATTATTATGTTTAACCTGCTAAATCCAAGTAAAATTATATTTACTGTACTATATGAAACTCTTGCTTGATTTGAATGGCTACTGTGGATTTTCATAAATATCAACTTATTTTACTTTTGCTTATAATTTGGTAGTGAATTGCCTGTAGACTCCAGAGTTCCATAGCTAAAGTTTAGATATCATAGCTGGAAATGTATTTATTGTAATTTCCTGAGCTTGTAGTTGAGAAAACTATGACACACACTAGAAATATCTACTGAATTAGATTGTGCTGCTCTGCAGTGGAAGAATCACAGATAAGAAAAACCATTTTTCACTCTAAAAGTGTGGTTTATTCTAAAAAACAAATATGTTAGAAATATACTAAGTTACACACTGCTTTCCACCCAAGTTTCACACTTTGTGAAACTGTGCAGATCATTTTTTCTCATTTATCTTCATTTCAATTAAATTAGAAGATTGACCTGAAACATCCCATTTTCTAGGCAGCATGGTCAGCATTGTGGAATGAGAGTAGTGCAGTGGGAAATTCATGGTTTATCCTAAAATAAATGTGGGTTTCATCCTGCCATTGAAGAGCAGTCAGGTCTTGGGCAGTTTCTTAACAGCTTTGAGTCAACGGTTTCCTCATGAGAAGTGGAGACAATAAAATGTATCTTAAAGGTAAGACTGAAAAACTCTAATACAGAATAGTGCATGCTTCTTAAATGTTAACTCCTTCATATTAACCACCCATCCCCTCCATCTGGTCAAGAATGCCTATAGGATTGGGGAAAACCCCGCTTGTAATATAACATTTACCTCAGTAGCAAAACAAGGGCAATAATAGTCTACTTGCTGACAAAGAACTCAGAGTCTTTATATGAGTATCTACTAAAATCTATCTATCTATCTATCTATCTATCTATCTATCTATCTATCTATCTACCTACCTAAAAAGAGGTAATATGCAAATTAGGCTGGGGCACCGTAATGGGTCTTGACCAGACAGGAGGAGGTTGTACGTGCGGGTGAGGTCCAGAGCGGAGATGGAGACAGAGACAAGTGGGCCTGCCTAAGCCGGTCTGCAGCTTGGGAGGCCCCGGAGCGGGCACAGGCAGGGTGGCTAGGGGATGCTGTGAGTCAGGCCTGGGTCCTGGCCCCCCGCGGGGTGCCTCCTCGCACGTGGAGTCAGGGCGCCTCCTCGCGTGATTTCAATCTCACGCTGGGCCTCTAGTATCAAATATTACCCCTTGAAATAATGATTTTATGCATAGGCAAAGGAGTTATGGATTATTTTCATAGGCATGTGATGTCACTTTCTAAGAATGTAAATGCAACACAATACAAATATGATTAATTTCCTTGAATACAGCAAGTTGTTTGCTCTGCTCTTTACAAAAGGAGACTGATATCATACAATACTGAGAGAAGGGGAACGTTTGTGAACAATGGCACTGCTCTGGTAAGAAGGTAGGAATGCAATTCTTTCACCCTGTTTCCTAAGTAGATGCTTGGTGAGGAGATGACCAGCTAAGGCCCATCAGCAGCAAATCTAGTTTTGCAGATGGTGAACACAATTTTCTGTTTTTTGCAAGTAATGTTACATTACAGTGTTACAAATCAACTCCTAATTAGGTTTCCCATAATTATGCTGATGTCCTACAATCTCAGTGTCAAACTCTAGTTAAAAAAAACATTCAAATACAAAGATTCATAAATAGGTCTTTGAGAAAATTGGATGCTGATTGAATTTAAAATATTGAGCATAAGACATTCCAACATTTTCATTAGAATGAACTGGAATCATTATACAGAGGCTGTAATTTAAATTCTTCTGGAAAGGGTCAAGCATGACAGTCCGATTTAACTCTGTTCAAAGGGTTTTTATTTTTTGGAAAAATATAAAATTTCGTATCTTACACTACAAAAACATGTACACAAACCAAATGCACAGAGAGCTTCAGATGAGGGAAAATACATAAGTGCTAACCCGTCCTTGAATTAACGCTGAGGCAGGGACTGGAGATACCCTAATGCCTGGTGTAAAATAAGATACACTTGGCCTGAAACTAAGAGGTCTTAATAAACATATTAACAAATGAGTGAGTCTAAGTTTTATTCTCAGACTAATATAAATGAAATTTACATATTCTTAAATAATTGTCAAATCATAGATTCACAAGTCTGTTGACCATTGAAACTTCTGCTGTTAATATAGCTCAGCCTTAATAAACATATTTTGCCACTTTCATTTAGAAGAGACATGATATTTGCTTTTGATTATTATAAATAGACTCTTTAAAAAAAAGAATTGATGTCTTCTCCTAAACAATAATTATGTGGTCATTCTGGACAAAGATATTTAACCATTTATGTGTCAAAAGACTTTCAGAAATCAGCAAGAAATGAAAAGAAATATTTTTTCTACTTTTCCTTTGATACATTACTATATAATTAACAGCATGATAGAGAAAAATATTTGATGTAGCTAGTTGTGTTATATAGTTGCAAAAACGATGACATTTCAATTATTAATTTCAAATAAAAGTAATGTTTTGACTATTTATTCATTATCATCAACATCTTATTGTACCTACTGTTAATTTACTTTGAGATTAAACATCTGGCAGGACATAAGCAAAGACAGTTTACTATCGTACTTAGCTTTCTTTTTTTTCTTATTTTAGAAAGAAAAAAATGAGAAATTACCTCACTCTACTATGCAACATTGTACATCTAGTAAATTTCTAGTATCTCACTCAAACAGCGTTTGCTGTCCAATCCACAGTTACAGCCAAAAACGTCTTCCACAGGTAAGTATCTCTGCTTGTGCTTCTGAGAACCCACTTTGAATGGGAGAAAGAAGGGTGCTAACAATCCTTTAACTTTCACATGGAGATTAAAGAGCAGACATGCAAACACGTAAGTGATCAAATGATAGTAATGCCTCTTTTAAATTTGAAATATGAAGCTATTTCTTCACCATTGCACATGGTTAAAACTCTTTTACAAACGGACTTAAGGATGTTCTTAACTTTTGGCAACTCTAAGACTAATTATGCTGGCCACATTTAAGTTTATATAGAATATTGGAATTTAAGTTTTACAGAACACTGACTTGATTAAAATATGAGAAATCAATGACCATGCACATTAATTTTTTAAATGAGAAAATGAAAATCTTTACATTTTTACATATAATTCATACATTTCAATGGCCAACAACAACAGATTATATGGCATTTTTACATGTGAGCAAATGTCAAGATGAGGAAAGTAGTAATTAAGTGATTTCAACAGATATCAGTAAGCTGAATATTACTCCCTGCTTATAGTTAATTTTCAAAGTAACACTGACAAAGACTCATGCCCTAAAGATATTGCTACTGGTAGTTACAAAAACATTATGTATCATTTGACAAATCTATCTTTTGTGCTAAAATTATTGAATCTATGTTTTGTTTTCAGTTGTCTGGTGGGTGACAAATTGAACCAAAATGATAAGAAATCACACAATCAAGATCTGTCAAACCTTGCCCTGGGTTACTGCCTCACTGCTTTTCACAAAAGCTGCTTCTTTCTCCTGTTCCACTTCTCACATTTATAGATGAGATTGGCACTTCCCAGTTGGTGATATATCCAGAGGTGAACAAATATTTCCTCTCTTAGGGGAAGTACATCTTATTTGAAAGTCTCTTTTATTCCTTCCAAAATCATATTGACATTCCTTAGAAATTCTCAACCAAAATTAAATATGGATGGAAGTTATGTGTCTATTTAACATTTATCTCAATTTACTTTCCAAATGAACACTGAGACTGCAAAGGAAGCAAATCAATTTGATCCAAATTAATGCATAATGTTCTTTTGTGGAAAAGAGGAAATCTACATTGTTACTTCAAATTCTAATCACTTAGATGTATTCTATCCTGACCTTCTAATCATCTTTGAACATATAAAGCTGGAAAACAATTTAGCAACTATCTTTCTTATGTGTAACTAATTGTGGCCAGTCGATCAGCTCTAAAAATTTATGGTTGTTTCTCTTTTAAATCAATAACTTTAGCCTTGGCCTGTGTGGCTCAGTTGGTTTGGCGTCGTCCTGTGAATAGAAAGGTTGCCAGTTTGATTCCCAGTCAAGGCACATGCTGGGTTGTGGCTGAATCCTGGGTAGGAGGCATGCAAGAGGCAGCTGATCAATGTTTAGTTCTCACATCGATGTTTCTCTCTCTCTCTCTCCCTGTCCCTTCCTTTCTCTCTAAAAATCAATAAAAATATACTTAAAAAAATCAACAACTCTCTTCTTACTTTCAATTTGTTCAATTGTTACTTTAGCACTTAGATTTGGTTGTTGTTTTACAAAATTTAATACAGTGCAACACGATTTCCAATTATTTTGTACAAAAGGAATTCGTTTAGCTAATCTTATGTTTTTTGAAATGAACAAATGCATCTTTAAAAATGGCGATGCCTACTTACTTGCTAATTCCACCTCTCTCTACGTTCTCTCAAAATTTCCCTGAACCAAAGTATATTTGAAGCATAGATTGTTTGGAGCCATAGTATACTATAGCCCTAATAAGCAATCATAGTCATAATTAGAAAAAAATCAATATATCCTTTGAAAATTGTTTAGAACTTTTTATTTTCCTTATTTTTGACCTTGTTCTTTAGCAAAATGCTACATTACTACTTAAGTAAAAAGTGGACATGATAAAGAGAGGTTATTTCTCAAAAGTTTACTATTTTATGTGCTAACATTCAACTAAAATATGTGCTTGGGAAAGAGAAATGAGGTGCCATTAGTATAATGCAGATTTATTTCCTATGATTTCACTAAGCCAGCCTATTCCTTATATGGTTTGATAATCACAAGTAGGCTCTATTTTATTTAAATGCTATGCTCCTTGAATAACATGTCATTTCATGATTTATATAAAGTGTAGTAATATCAAAATTTGGTTATTTTAGTAAGAGTATCAGTCTTCAAGTATGGTATATAAAGTATACATAAGATATATCTTATATTTCTTAATAATGCCAATCAAATAAAACTTTAAATTGGTTCATCAAAATAAATTCAATTTGATATAACAGAATAGAAGATGAAATTTCCAAATGAATAGACAGCCACCAACAAATAAAACCTGTCAAGTCTTGAAATAGAGAAAATTATGAAGTAAGTAGACATATTTGTCATCATTTCATTGTTGCCTTAGTATCAAAATTTCTAGAGCTGAGCTACAAGGGAAATGGTTACAAAGGATTAACACTTAGGGGTAATGCTTAGTGCTATGTGCCTGGATTTCACAACATTAACAGAAGTCTGCACAGTTAAATCCTTCTCCATCCTTGTGAAAATGTGCCCTTCGGTGTCAACGTTGCTTGACAAGATATTTTCTGGGACTCAGAAAGGTGAAATTTCTTACAGGGGTGCAAGATTAATGGCTAGAAGAACTGTATTGTCACAGATATCACAAAGTGTTTTTAAAAAGCCAAAGGGGATTTAATCTTACAGACATTTCCTGTTAGTGAATAAAGAGACTCAGTAGCTTTTGGAAACATGAGAGGAAAAAAGATACAAACTTGTGTTAAATTTTGTTTTGCTGCTTCCCTATTTCTCCTGTTCATACTCCAACCTGGAACACTTGTTTCTGTATGCTGCTAAAATTAAAACTATTGAAAATGCAAGCAGAATTGTAATGCACACAGGTGCAAGCACATATACACAAAACTCCAACTTAAATTGATTCCTGGGTATACCGCAAATGATACAGTATATACACAATTATTACCATATAGTTTCTAGAAGAGCGACTGAAAGTAAATTCTATAACACAGAAAAATAAATATACACCCTGTATTATACTTGTCCTTGATCAAGCAACATGTTTATACACTAGTTTCTATAACTTAACGCTGTGTGACAGCACTTTAACATCGCAAAAGAAGTTAGCTATTAAGAAACTATCTAACCATATTGCTCTTCAGTACACTTATGCAGACAATTAAGACTTGAAGTAAACTTCAGTAAATTGCAGCTTTTGTTAGCCCACAAATGACTATAAAACTTTTCCCTTCAGGTAGATTCTTGGAAGTTTTGAAAGGTGCTGCCTTCATTCAGTCTATCAAGGTGCTATTTACAGTTAAATATTTCATGTACAAAATTTTGTAGAAGTAGTGGGAAGGATTTTTTTGCTGTGAGATAAGGTCATGTTTAACCTTGTGTTGCTATTCCTAGGAGGTCATATTAGTTTCTTAAAAAATGAAGACACTGAGAAGAAGCTAAAACACTGATTACAAATTCTGCGGCTGAAAGAAATGCTCCCAGAAGGTTTAGAAATCACCGAGTTTTCCTTTCCCCCCTTTGTCAAAATAAATCTCGGGGTTTGTTTACAAAGTGCAGAAACATTCATTCAATGAAATGACATTAAAGTGAAGTTACAATGGCACCATCCCGTTTACCAGCTGCACCTTCATTTCTTGAAGGCTGCTCATGATCTTCTTCTGGTGACCGACAAGAGTCACTCCGAGCCGTCTCAAATCCCTGCATGAAGAAAGCACACATTGGATGTATGTATTGATTCAGTTTGTAGCACACCTCAATATTTCACGCTGGCAAAGAGGCAAACCTTTTACAGAAACTAATTTGATTTAGACATACAGGGTCCAAATTTCAAAAGCAGGTTCCAAAAATGTACCTCAGATATATTTTTGTCATCCAGGAACTATTGACAATGAGGAGTGATACTATATTTACTTGCCCCGTTTTTAGGCATCATTATGTTGGTGGCGCAGTGTGGTAAAAATACAAATCTGCACATGCTTACCAATGAATATGTATGTTAAGGGTACAATTTCTTTGAACAGTTTTGAAAATATGGATCTACAATATGAACATGCTCATTTTTTTTTTGCTAAGAGAAGTTAGCATAAAATATATTTTTAAAAAATTACAGCTAAGCAATTGAAGACTAAACTCTTCAAATGACTCAGTACAATCATTTTATACAACAGATATCTTTAGGAGATAGTCACCACTACATTGCTTTTATAAAACTTCCAAATATTTTATTTTTTACGTGGAACCCAAATGCTAGAACTTTATTTCTTTGACAAATAATGTCTAGGTTCTACTGGCACTTAGAGCATTCTGAAGATTATACACTATCAGAAAGTCTTTTCAACCAAGGTACTTCCATTCTGTTTCTTCTCAACAAGCTTAGTATCCAAAAGAAAGTGACAAATGTTTAGATTTCAAAACTAACAACATATTGTGGAGCTCAAGGCCAGTGCCCATGTTTTTAAAATGTTACTTCTTAGGATATTTAGGAATCCTACCCCCTTAAGGCATGTATTTGGCAAATATAATGATTTGTGTATGTTTGGCAAGTGATAACACTAATTATAAGAAAAATGACCGTGAACAATTCAACATTTTTAAACGAAGTTGTCATGTTAGATTTCTTAGATAAATACTTTATAGAATGTAATGCTAAAAGTAGAATATTTTTGCATTTAGTAAATGTATTAATTTCAGATTGTCTGAGTTTATGAAAATGGATGCAATAACATAGAGTCATTATATATAAAATTGAATAATTTTGGAAACTCAAAGACATCTTAATTTTCAGATGATAGAATTTAAATAACTGGGCATGTAAGCTCCATAGGCATTAGTATTGGGAATAATTGTTTATTTAAATAATATATTGGGTTTCTTTTTCTCTTTATGCTTTGATTTCTTATGAGAGATTTAGCAAATGGCAAGCAGCTAAAGAAGAAATAGTGCATGCTTTGGCAGAAACATATTTCTTAGGTTGTAACTATTAAACGTTAAACTGAGAGATTATCAAAGCTACAAGACAACAGAACACAATATTAAAATGATAGCAATAATGGTAGGCATGGAAAACAATTATCAGTAAAACTTAAAACACCAGTAAAAATTTGCTTTGTTACAAAATCACTATTGTTGGCTATGAAACAGAATACACAATTGCTACACACTAACACAGAAATAAAGGAGGTTTTAATTTATTTGTATTTCTTTTAAAGTAAGCCAGAGTTCTCAGCCTTGCCCAGTTAACATTAGGCTGAACAGTTCTTTGGTGGGTGCAATCTTATGCATTGCAGACTATGGAGCAGCACTCCTCCTCTCCCCCCACTAAATATCAGAATGGCTGCACCGCCTCTGGCCTTTTGTTGTGATAAGACAGAACATCTCCAGACATTGCCATCTGTCTTCTAAGTGGCAAAAATCTCCCCTGGTTGAGAACCACTGCATCAAATATAAAAATAATAGGTCACAATTAAGACGTCTTATTTTTATATGTTTGAAAAATATATACCTCTATGAAATAAATTTTTGGTAATCTCCTTTTATGGATGAGGAAACAGTCTTAAAGAATTTAAATTAGTTGGCTAGATAGCACAGCCAGTGGGTAGCAGAGGTAGGACAAGCACCAGCAACCTAACACCAAAGCTCATGCTCCTTGAATTTCTCATTACTCTCAGGTGTGATTTTGAGATGAGTACTTCAAATTACATGCAATTACTTATTCATCTGTAAAATGAGAACTCTGTACATATAACATCAGATAACCAAAATTCTAAAAGAGAGGAAATAGTAAATGAAGGAAACTGAATACATACTTCTTTGAGACTGTGGTAACCCAATGTATACTTCATGAACATTTAAGTTAGGAGCTAAATAATAGTCTCATGTTTCCACATGTAACTGATGAATTGTAAAGATTTTTGTAAATCAGGGTATTGATGGGTGCCCACTAGCATACTTTGGACATACGTTAGGAAAAAAGAAACTAATATTTCTTAACATAAAACGATAAATCTCTACTCTACAGTTTAAATAACTAGTATTTGAAATTTGGTTCTATAATCAAACATGTTTTACCATATGCTTTATATACTCCAGGTTGAAAGGACCAATGTAATATATACTTAAAGCGCACAATTCAGATGGCTAATCCAATTATTAACATTATAATTTGGAAAATAACCATTATCGTTTGCTCTGAAAAACCTGAAAGAAAAGGAATTTATAGGTTTTTCCCACTGAAAATGCATGAACTTTATATATAAAATACCAAAATCTTAATTTGCAGTATGTAAATGTATGTAGCATTGTTACATTAAAAATACTTTGGGTTTTGTAAGCAAAGCATGATTAGTTTTAGAAAAGCTGCAAATATAAATCATCACCATTGCACTTTTTCAAATATCCTATATAATAAAGAGGTAATATGCAAATTGGCCATCACTCCGACACAGAAGATGGCTGCCCCCATGTGGACACAAGATGGACACAACAAGATGGCCAGCAGTGGAGGGCAGTTGGGGGGTGACCAGGACTGCAGGGGAAGACATTTGGGGAGGACAAGCCCTGCAGGGGTGGGCAGTTGGGGAGGACAAGCCCTGCAGGGGTGGGCAGTTGGGGGGAACCAAGCCTGCAGGGGAGAGCAGTTGGGGGGAACCAGAACTGCAGGGGAGGGTAGTTGGGGGTGATCAGGCCTGCAGGGGAGGGCAGCTGGGGGTGACCAGGCTTGCAGGGGAGGGCAGTTGGGGGCAACTGGGCCAGCAAGGGAGCAGTTATGCTTCAATCAGACTGGCAAGGGAGTAGTTAGGGGGTGATCAGGCTGGCAGGCAGAAGTGGTTAGGGGTAATCAGGCAGGCAGGTAGGCGAGCAGTTGGGAGCCAGCAGTCCTGGATTGTGAGAGGCATGTCTGACTGCCTGTTTAGGCCCAATCCCACGACTGCCCATTTAGGCCCGATCCCAGTGGGATTGGACATCCCTCAAGGGGTCCCAGATTGGAGAGGGTGCAGGCTGGGCTGAGGGACACACACACACCCCATGCACAAATTTTGTGCACCGGGCCTATAGTTATTCCATAATATTAAACAATGAAAATTACTAATATTCTGATACTAAAATGGCAAAATGAATAATAGAGAATAATGACAGGTGTCTAGTTATGTTGGAGCAACTTCTGATTATTCAGGAATTAATTTATCCATTGTGGATGAGTCATTCTTCTCCTTTCTTCTTTACACCCCTTTGAGCCATTTCACTGGTATTTAGCCACACCAACATTGGCTGGATAGGAGAAGGGAGAAGAGAGCTTAATGGGTACTCACTAAATTTCAATGTTTGTTATTTGTCATTTAGTTGTATGTTTGGAATTTGTTGGCTTGGTCATGATCTTCAATGGATGACACATTGTGAAGGTTAAACTAAAAGTTTTATCTTAATTATATAGAACAAATAGGATAGTCAGTATTCATGTGTGCACTTTAAATGTATAAAAATTAGCATAATGACTGTATTGAAAAGTTAAGAAATTTATTTGAATTAGTGTGCACAAATTTTGGCTCAGCATTTGGGAAACTTTCATTTTAGTAGTTTACACACAATTGGTATACTATTTAAATTCATTGGGTTGCACTCATTTTCTGAATAATCAGTGTTATAATATAAGTCTGACAGAAACTTTAAAGAGCAACTGTAGGCTCGATCTCCAGTAGGTGTCGTGCAGGAGGTAGCGGATCAATGATTCTCTCGCACCATTGATGTTTCTATCTCTCTCCCTCTCCCTTCCTCTCTGAAATCAATAAACATATACTTTTAAAAACAACAGGAAAAAACTGTAATACTATGCTCAGTCCAAATATTTGGATTCAATTTGCAACACACCTGAAGCTCACAGTTCCCCGTCAACAATATCACAGTGCATTTACACACCATAGTACAGATTGTTCATTATTGCCATAACAGTGAGTTCTTTACATAGAATAGCAAGTTTAGGCACAGAGAACAGCAACAGCAATGTCTAGGGTTGAAAGCCTCTTCTGGTGAACATGTTTTAACTCTAAGATTTCAAAGTTTTTTATTTCCTTTCCTCATTAAGCCATATTTGCATGTGTTGGCAAAAAAAAAAATCAAATAAAACTAAACCTTTATGAATAATTTTTTACCTAAGTGAGTGGTTGTAAAACACTAATCCTTTACCCTTCTTTTTCTAAAACCACTATGAGACCAAATTTGATGGCACAAATTATTATACATATTTTTCTAACTTAGGTATATGGCAATTTGATGTTTTGTTTTATATCAATGATTTCAACATTTTTATAAACATTTATTATAAGTATAAATGCATTCTTCAAGACCTCAGTTTCTATTCTGGCAATAACACTGTTTATAATATTTTATTATAATACTATACATGTTTTATGAAATTAATATTTAGATATGGGTAAAGACCATGTGTAAAAAATCATTATCAAAGTGTTTTAAAAGCTCATTTTGGTTTTAGCTGGTATCCCAGTTTCTTTGCCATGAGTCTTTAATAATGATGAATATATATATATACATAATATACATATAAATATACGAAGGGCAAGCAAAATTCACAGAGGATACATATTTTTCTTTTACTTTATATTTCTGACTAAAGAAGTAACTGACTACTCACTATTTTGTGAGTTAGTTACCATATTATTCAACAAATATATTCTTACCAAATAGGAAAAATGTGGTCAAAATACAATAAAGAAGAGGACATATAGTTAGAGGTGCTGGACTCTCCAGGAAATGAGCTTCACTGGAGTTAGTTAATCTTAGCTGGCCCAGGTCCTAGTAAGGAATGTGCTCAGGATGTGTTTATTTGGGCTCCCAGAATGTGAAGCAATTGACATACGGAGGGCAACATTTCCTGAACAGAAAGATGTCCATACGACTCCTAATTTCACCTTACTCTTCTGGCCAGAGTAAATTAATGAAAAGATAAAAATCTCTGATGGAGACACTATAGCAAGAGGCAAGAAGCTACCTAAGTAACAGAGATACAGAAAAAACTGACCAGACAAAAATTACTGGCAAATACAAATGAAGTGGCGAACCATTGTAAGATAGAAGAAGGTATTAGGGCTTCAAAGAAATATACAAATGAAGAGAGTTTGAGGATAGGAAAGTAAAGAGGAAAGAATTAAAAGAAATAAGTCAATATCGAATTATAATGCTAAAATATTAAACATAATTATAGTATTTTGGGGTCCCAATGAGACAAAGTAAAATAGGTTGGTAAAAACCATTATTTGTGGTTGTAACTTTCCATGAAGGGAAAAGCTAAAAGGTAGTACAATGATATATATGTATATATGTGCTATTTAAATAAAAAGGAGACATTGTTTAATGCAAATACTTTTATTATATATTTACAAGTAATCTGACATTGGGTAGAAGAAATACCTACAGTATCATTTTAATATAAAATGACAAATGACTTTAATAAATTAAAATGACCATTTTTACTGAAAAATTAAATAGCAATCATGTAAAAATAGTTTTAAATTATCAGTAAACTTTTCTGTTCACTATTTTAAATATAGCACAAATGAGCTCTTTGAGTGTCCAAAAAATAATGGGCCAAGAAAATGTGTCTTCAAATAGATATATGATGGTGATAGTGAGAATGAGATTCAGTAAATTATGAGAGCAAGCTGAGTGGTTATTTTAGGTCCTTTCGGTTATAGGTATAATGGAAATAAATGTGGAGAACGTGTGATCTTAACTGGTGATAAATGACAGTACCCTGTTACCTTTTATTGTGGCTGTGCAGTGGATTCAATGAATCAAAATGCCAGAATAATACAAATGGTGAACGATAACTGCTCAGTGCTCATGTTATGTGAAGTGATGGGATATGGACCGTGGCTTACTGCTTTAGAATGTTCTACCATGTTCTAATCCTTATAACAATATTTTAACCTTTGAATTGGTAGGTACTTGAAGTAATTTCTCATTGTATTCACAGGTTAAAACATTATTCATGTTTATGTAATCTAGATGGAACCACCAAAATGACAAATAATTTTCACAAATAACAAATATTAGGCTGAAATAATTACACATACAGAATACATAATAAAATACAAACCACTTACAACCTTAAAGGATTTATTATTTAACTCTAGTGATTTTTATTCAATAAGATTTGAGAAATTTCACCTTAAACGTGCAAACAGAAGAGGGCACAATTGGTTCCACTGAGATTGCACCAAATAGCAAATCAGAGGCAGGATCTAATATACTCTTGGATGGCAAGAATACTAGGTGCACCGCTTAGAGATTAAATGAGATCCCTGCCCGGGAAGCTGTGTTTCAGCTGCTGTTTCCTGGGTGTTCATCATAGCTGAAATTTAAGGATTTTTTTTCTTATGTAGGACTAGTCATACCAATTGTGCTTACATTTGTTTTGTATTTACATTTATGTAACACAGGGGCCAGTATAAAAACTTTGTCAAGAAAACATCTTTTCCACAACATGAATTACCATTATTTTACCAAAAAGCTGTTTTTCCAGTTATTCAAATATCCCAATGCTATTCGTTTGAAGCATAGAAGCAAAGAAACTGAACAAAAGTAGCATTAACCATGCAATTGTTAACAATACAGGCAAAATGAAGAGGCTTCTTTGAAAGCTGCCACACATGGACAAAAGTTAATTGATTTGCCTTGACCTCATCCAGATAGGTTTCTGAATAAATTTTCTTGCCCCAGCAATTATGTAAAAATGATCAGAAAAATTACTCACTCCAAGGTCACCTGAGCCACAGCGTCCATTGAACTGTATCCATTTTCCATGAAAATCTCTGTGTACCGGCCCATTTTGATTGCTTCTAGCCATTCACCTACTGATCTGTAGGCCCCAGATCCCAGGGAGCCATGTTCTGCCAATAAAGTAGATACTCTAAAACACATAAAATATAAAAATGAAAAGTAATATTTTAATCTTTACAACAAATTATATTATAATGTCAGCTCATAGTCAGTGGATCTTTGGGTCTGTAAGTATACTGATATGGGAAAGTATGTAAATGCAAAACTGGAAAAACTAATATTTTGAAATACAGAACACAACATCAGATATTTACGCCAATGTTTTTCTATCTAGAGTCTATGAGGAATTATAATGACTTAATAAGTTAATTTTCTCAATATAAAACATTAGCTAAAAATTTCATGTAATGATTTAGATGTATTTATTTTCTATTATTGTTTTGTTTATAAAAATAATATAAAAATACTACCAAATATAGATATGCCAGATAATTTGGGCAAAACCAAATACTTGTAGACCTTCTAGAGAAACTTGTGCTCACTTAATTTCTTAGGAAGTCTAGAACTTATTGTTGATCTCATTCTCTCACGTAGGGACACTTGTTAATTCACTAGGAATAGTGGAACCTGGAAAACAAAATGTAACTCCAAACACTTAAGAAAACTAAATAGGACCAATCAAACCATGGGTTGTTTTTCATTATACTAAATGCATACTCTTACAAAAACAAATTCATACTCTTTGGCTAAAATTAACATGACTGTTATGATAATCATTTTTGGACATGTATCTTAAGGAAATAATTGGAAGAAAGGGCAAAGAGTATATGTACAATTTTTTTTCTTCTACAGAGAGTAAACAAAAACAATTTAAATGACCATTAATGGGTATTTATTTAATTAAATTTCAACAATAAGATATAGGATATCTTTTTTTCTACTCATGTTCTCTGCACTTTCTCATTTCTCATTTACACTTCAAACTACCCCAGTGTAGTTTCTTACAAATGAATTATATAAAAATTGCTCTGGTTAAGCTGAGCAATGACCTCTATGTTGCCCAAGTCTGAACATTTCCCAACCTGTAAGATGACTGACCTCTCAGAAACATCCAACATCACCACTACTATCTCCCTCTCAAACATTTTTTGAATCACTATTCTCTCTTTCGTGACTACCATGACCTTGAACGTTCCTGGTTTCTTCTTACTCTCCTTTGCCTATTATTCCTTATTATTATTTTTACTTTAAAATTTGGTGGGAACTAGGACTTGGCCCTTTATATTTTCTGCTCAGGCTGTAACCCTAGTCTACTTAGATAATTTTACCCAATTTCTTGCTTCAAATAGCATCTATTATTAGCCAATTTTTATCTCCTGGCTAGGTTCCTCATATATTTATATGCTTACATCATGCTTCCACATTTCTCATAGAAATATTACTCCAATATTTCTAAAACCATGCTCATCATTTTTACATCCATTTCCTCCTGAAGTGCTTCCAGTATAGTATATGATACAATAGTTCACTCCTTCCTTATCTTCAAATCCCTCCCAATCTATCATTGTGCATACTATCCATTCTACTTCCCTATATTGCACATCTGACCACTTCTTTCTATCTCATTTGTCACCACCTTAGTTCAAGACATCATCATGTCTTACCTACACAACTACTCTAGCCTCCCAGTTATCCTCATAAATTGTATTCTCACTCTCCATTTCAACACCAAAGTGGTTTTTTAATGTTTTTATTTTGTTTAGTATATCCCTTCCATAACTGTGTATTGCTCAATGCTGTATACTCAGCACCTAGCCCACAGCATGACACAGTAGTTATTTGTTGCATGGGTAAATGGGAATCTTGTAATGATTTGTAGCCATTAAGCATTAGGATTAACGACTCATTGAAGATGAAATACAGGTGGAAACAGCTGGAGAGTAGGATCTTGAAGTTGAGATTGTGGAAGAGGTGCAATTTTTGTTAATAGCAAAGTTTAGAATGTGACTATGACAAGAAGATTCCAAGGTATTTTAGACACCAAAATCACTAAAGAAGAAAATTTCAAGGTATTGAGAGACATTCAAACATCATCTACATGGTTACTAAAATCACCAAGTTTTGTGATAGGGATAGAAATATAGAGAAAGTGAATGAGTCAGGAACTAACACCTTCTGGAGTTGGGATTTGTAGATGGCTAGTAAGTGGTATAGTCTTAAGCCAAATCTGTTTAAATGAAACCTAGCAAGCTGATGCTACATACTGCACACACGAAACTACTAAAATTCTTTGTAGATTTTTAAACTGCCCTCAAGCTGTAATGATGATGCTGATATAAATTAACACATTTTAGAACATAAAAATGTCCCTTTTGATTTCCTTTCTTTATGTCCATTTGTGACAGCTTAACATAATTCAAACAAGTAGAGGAGAGAAATATTTAATATTTTATATGGCAATAAACAGTTTGAAAGCAGATATTTCAAGAACAACATAAGGAGTGATTGCTAAGAAGATGCATTCTCCAGTTGCTGCCACAGAAAGTTAATGATCCCTGAACAGAGTTTGGAGATTCATTCTTCATTTGTATTTAAAAATAAATTTTTGCCTAGTAAACAAATGTTATGTCAGAATCATAAAACTTATGTAACTTTATCAACAAATTGTTTTTCATTTAGTTTATGTTACTACACAGCCAATTCAGTTTCTGGCATGACACTTTTTTCTTGTAAAAATATACAATTACCTCAAATACAGTGAAAATAATAATCTTCAAATTTTATAGTAAAGAATCAAACTGATTTATTTTTTGAGAGAATAATTCTATAACTTTTCAGGTTAAAGAATAATGTATACTTTATAAAAATGCAACTTTGCTTAAATGCATTCATATATATATTTGCTCATATAAAATCTTTCCAGAAGCCCAGCCAGTGTTGCTCAGTGTTTGAGCATCAACCTATAAGTGAGGAGGTCACGCAGTTCGATTTCAGGTCAGGGTACATGCCTGGGTTTTGGGCTTGATCCCCAGTAGGGGGCGAGTAGGAGGTAGCCAATTGATGAGTCTCCCTCATCATTGATGTTTTTACCTTGTCTTTCCTCTTTAAAAATCAATGAAAAAATATATAAATAAAATATTTCCACATATTTGATTAGCCACATGTCTATGTTCAACTAGGTAAGACTAAAGGGTTCCTAAAAGCATTGTCAATATTCATAAAACATACAGACACTAAAACCAATTATAAAAACATGAAAAGTAATTATTGGTAGATATCTTTAATGTAAAATAAAATAGATCAGTGCTTATTTGGTTTTTCCTTATGGTCTCATAATTTTACCTCCCCATCCACACCTATGTGGGGTCCAATACACATGGAAATACATGCATTTGAGTGTTTTGATTTTTTTAAAAAATACTACCTAAACTTGGCTACAGTTAGCATTTTCTGATATGGGCATGTTACACTATTAGATTAGGTATAGGTGCTTTTAAGTATAACCATTTATATTTCATTCATTGTAAGAGAGTAACTTTATGCAAAAATGATAGTCAAATAAAATAGTATCATACAGATTTAGAGGTTAATTTATGTCCATAAGTGATTTAAAATTTGTGGCATCAATCTGAATTAGCTTAATTCAGGACAATTTCTCAGGTCTGGCCTGTACCTGCTCGATGCATTAACCAGAGTCTTCAAGCTACTTGGGTTACGTATCAGCTTGTCCAGCATGTTCACTATTTCATCAAACTTGGGCCTGCTATTTCGGTCTTTCTGCCAGCAATCCAGCATTAATTGGTAGAGGGCAGCAGGACAGTCCATGGGGCTTGGCAGACGGTAGCCTTCCTCCACTGCCTTAATCACCTGTGTAAAGCAAAGCAGAACCCGTGGTAACACCACAAATTTAGTAAAGAAATTTCCCCCTATTTAACTTTCATCTTTTCTTATGTTTAACTATTGCAATAACAACCAGGTTCACTATCTCTAAAATCCCCAATTACTTCCATTTGCTGTGAAATAAAACAACAAAATAAAGAAATACATATACTCTCACAATATAAAAATATAGGCTTTCTTCACATATTATGAGGGGGAAAAATGGTAATCATTTTTACCTAAGAACTTGATGAAGGCGATTTGTAAATTTAATTGGCAAAAATAAACAGTTCATGTTTTATTTATCCTTGATTCTAGAATCAAATAGAGATTAAATCTTTTTGTGATTTCTCTGAAAAGTTAATGTCTTTTTAATGAAAATGTATGAGCAGAACCACATTTTTTAAAGTAATGAAACTGCAATTTTATTTTAAAAGAGTGTTTTGGATGGGAAATGATGGATAAGTCAAAGGCTAGATTAGTATAATGATCTCATGTATCATTTAGTAATGTCTAGGTCTTGCTGTTTATTATCATCTGCTGATTTCTGTCAGGAATTTAGAATAATTGTCTAGTAGCAGAAGCATTACAAATATCACTGATTTTAAATGAAAACCACACATATGAATATCAGTCTAATTGTAAGGTTGCTTTATCAAAAACATTTGTAATGTCTAACTCCAGAAAATATGTATTTATGCTACTGAATATAATAATAGGTCTTATTCAGTTATTAAAAATCAAAAGTTTGTGATACTAAAATCCAGTAAAAATGAATATATTTCTTAGAATCCTATTACAAATATTTCCTTAACATTGAAAATTAACTTTTTTTTCATAAAGACTTTTGATTGATCTAACAAATGGAAAAAAACACACATAATGATTAGGATAGAAAATTTACAAAGATAATTTGAGTGCTCAGGAAGAAGCCAATCTCTTTAGGGTAAAGGACATGCCATTTGAACAAGATCAATGAGATGTAAAGAGGATTAAATAGTAGATTTAAGGACTTTGTGACAAAGGGATTGAGGGGAGATGAAAGTATTTGCGATAAAACAAGTTCAGGCCCATCACATGGATGGTTGCTGTTGTTAACTTCAGGCAAGTACATAAATGAGGTAATGAGTGTTGACAGGTGTAATCTGTACTTGTTTTATTTGATGTTTATTTGTGAATGGGGAATATTCATATGGCAATATGCAGAAATCTGGCACAGGAGACATTTGGGCTGATAGTATAAACTATCTATAGAGTCATCAGCACCCAGTCCCAGCCTAAAGTCAGGTGTAGTTTATATCATCCTGGGAAAGGCATAAAATAAAGGCTTCTAAGAAGCACCAATAATTAAGTTCAGGTAGTCACGAACTCTGAAAATAAATGTTTAAATAAATATTGAATAATTATGAGCAAACTACAAATGTTCCTCCACTTACATTGGGGTTACGTCCAATAAACCCATTGTAAATTGAAAATATAGTAATTCAAAAATGCATTTAATAAACCTAACTCACGGAACATCATAACTTAGCCTAGCCTACGTTAAACTTGTGTAGAACATTTACATTAGCCTACAGTTGGGCAAAATCATCTATGCAAAACCCATTTTATAATAAAGTGTTGAATATCTCCTGTAATTTATTATGGGTATTGCTTTTGCACCATCATAAAGTTGAAAAATTGTAAGTCAAAAAATAAGTCAGGGACTCACTGTATCTGAGAGTCACCTACCACCTTAGTTAACAACTCAAAACAACATAAAATACTAAAAGGCGATACCATGAAGGGGTGCCTCCAGGTGCTGAGCCCCCAGAGTGGCTGTTGAAAATGCCCACAATCCAGGCCTTTGGAGGCCCAGAGCTGGGATCTGAGGTGCCAAGGCCCCCCTCTGTGTCAGGGCCCTGACGGGAGACAGATCAAAAGAGATGGTATTTGAACTGATGTCTAAAGAAAGCACTTAATGGATTGTGTGGGAAAGAAGAGGAGATGGACTTGAAAGGCCTTTTGGAAGGGACTTGAAAGCCATGATCCTGACTGAGGATTGCCCATGACCTGCCTGCCCATGTTCGTTGGTGTCTCCTGACTGTCCACGAGTAGTGATCACACTTCTGGGAATGTATCCCAAGAAATCAGAAACACCAATCAGAAAGGATATATGCACCCCTATGATGATAGCAGCACAATTTACCATAGCTAAGATTTGGAAAAGGCCTAAGTGTCCATCAGCAGATGAATGGATAAAAAAACTGTGTTACATCTACACAATGGAATACTACGCTGCTGTAAAAAGGAAGAAACTCCTACCATTTGCAACAGCATGGATGGAACTGGAGAGCATTATGCTAAGCGAAATAAGCCAGTCAAAGAAAGATAAATATCACAGATCTCACTCATTTATGGAATTTAATGAACAACATAAACTGATGAACAAATATAGATTCAGAGACACAGAAGCATTGAACAGACTGCCTAACCTATGAGGGAAGACAGAGGGGGGAGGGCGGTGTCAAGAGATCAACCAAAGAACTTGTATGCATGCATATAAGCATAACCTATGGATACAGACAGTAGGGGGCTGAGGGCATGTGCTGGGTATTGGGAATGGCCAGGGAGAGGTCAAGGGGAAAAAAGGAGACATATGCAATACTTTAAACAATAAAGAATTTAAATTAAAAAAAAACAACTAAAAGACAAACTACATTAGAAAATGCTAAAAAAATCATAACATGATTAATATATCTAGTGTATTTAAAGCTCAGACATATCTACAATAATAAAAGTGTAATATGCTAATTAGACCAGATATCCTTCCGGAGAACCTTTCAGATGAAGCTGGGGCTGCCTGTGTCTTGGGTGCCTGCTGGCAGCCGGAAGGAAATCCGGATCCCAGGTGCCAGAGGGAAGCCAGTGCCGGCAGTTGAGGGAAGGAAGGCCTATTCTTGCATGAATTTTGTGCATATCTGGCCTCTAGTTGAAAAATAAAATAATAATATAGATGAATGAGAAATAGCTACTAACCAAAACCTTATGAAAGAAAAATTTTAAAATTAAAAAAAATTTGGGTAAAATGTTATTCTCACTGGTGATATTAAATAAATGAGTAGCAAAAGAATAAAAAGGTACCATTTGTACTCACATATAGCTCATTTAATTATGCATTTGCTTATAAGACTCCCATTGTTGATGACAGTGGTTATTTTCTTTAATAACATATATACATACCAAAATTAAATGTCTTGATATAATTTATATCATGAAATATTTCACCATGCAATAAAAACAGTGACTCTTATGTACTTTAAACCTAATTTATTTTATAATATGCTTTCTCCCAAAGCTGCTATCAATTAAATCTATTTTGTTCTCTACCATCTATTTTTTAAATATATTTTTTGCTTCACTGAGCAGCTAATCTTTATGTGGAACTAATAAATTAAATTAATTCCTTAGTTTTAAAAGAAAATAATGTTATTTGATCTGAGGTAATTTTCACAATACATTACTTAATGAGCTTTATTTTCATGTAAATTTATATATAGGAATATAATACCATGACTCCTAAATTAACTTAAAACTTGGCCCAGATAGTTAGGTCATTGAATTTAATTCTAAATTCATCTTTAGAATTTATGTTTAAAATAGATTTAGAACTGTAACTTTAGATTTATTGTTATATATTTGGAAATTTATTTTTTTTTCATTTTTATCTATTATTTCCTTAATAGTTTTGGGGATAAATGAGTGATATTAGTACTCTGGTGGTTTATGAAATGTTAGAAATCTACCAAGGCACAATTTAGACTGTTTATTTTACCAAAAATTTATAATATATAACTAAATAAGTCATAATCTCTATTGACTTTGTTATTACCATTACATTTGTTCATCTAAATGATTGAGATGAACAAAGAAAGAAAAAAAAGACAACCATAATTTTTATAGACAATCTGGCACCATATCAGAGGTGCTATATCTGAAATACTGCCATAAACTCTGCATTTCTAGCATTGACATGCAAATAAATAGTCTAAACACAATTTAAAGAATGCTACCTCTCCTAATACATAAAACTGCAACAGCGGGTGTCCAACATGGCACTATTCACTTAGTGGCAAGTTGATTCTATTGGGCCCTTTCCATCATGTAAGGGCCGGTAGGTGTATCTTTTCAGATAGACACACACACACACACACACACACCTATTTTGGATACTGTTTGTTTTTGCTGCCCACAGAGTTTCACCCAACATTATAAGGTTGGAATATTTACCTACAAACACAAAATCCTATTTAGCATATTACACAGCAAGATAACCCATTTCAGAGTGAAGGATACATACAGTTATGACATACTCAGTGATGTGCTATTAGATATTTAACAACTGGATCTTCCTGCTGGAGAAACAGATTTGTAACATTTTCTCATTTATCTATATCCTTTCTAATAAGAGGGTAGTATGCAAATTAACCATCACTGTCACAAAGATGGTGGCACCCATAGCCACAAGATGGCGGCGCCCAGCCCTCTCAGCCCTGCCAGAATCCCCCAGTCCTGGTGTGGGGTGGGCAGCCACTGGGAGTGGGCAACATGAGTGGCCTGGCGGAATGCTTGCTTCATCGCCACGACAATGAGGCAAGTGTTATGTGCCTGGCCGCGATGGGCCTCTAGGCTGCAGAGAGTCTCTGGGCAGCGGGCGTAGAGCCGCCAGGCCCTGCATAGAGCTACTGGTGCACTGAATGGTGCACAGGGCTACTAGTATATATATATAAAAGCCTAAGCAACCAAACAACAGGTTGACTGCTCGCCATGACGTGCACTGTCCACCAGGAGTAAGATGCTCAAAGCAGGAGCTTCCCCCTGGTGGTCAGTGTGCTCCCACAGCCAACCTCCTGCGGTCCCTTCCCCCAGCTGGCCAGCCTCCTGCATCCCTTTGCCCCCCAAACCCCCCCCAACCTGGGGCCAACCTTCCACCACCCCAATCAGCCCTGATTGCCAACCAGGCCAAGGGATTCCACCCATGCATGAATCCATGCACTGAGCCTCTAGTGTGATATAAATACTCCCTTCATATGAATTGCAAACTACCAATATAATCTCATGCAGGTAGAAATGTTCTGACTGGGAATCAAACCTTGACCTTCTGTTTCATAGGTCAATGCTCAACCACTAAGCTGTATCTGCTGGGCATTAGAAACCTTTAAAGCAAAGCTGAATCATCAACTTGGAGACAACACTCTGAAACGAGTTGGTGCCATTATTCAAGATGCAGTGGGTTTATAAAATCAGAAATTTCCATACTGTGCACTGTTCCCAGTGACTTACCAGGGAACACAGCAAGGGGTCCATGGAACTAGCAGTTATGGCTGCCAACAGGGCACTTGGACTAGTTATGTCCAGGCACAAGCAAAAGAGAAGGGGAGTTTTCATACTGGCAAAGGTAATTGATTGAGCAGTAGGAGGCATTTGATCTGTTTTCACACAGATGGGGCAGGGAGAAATGTGCGAAACCCAGATGATACACTTGGGGCCGTCTTGCTATTCCTTTTTTACAACTGTGTCCTGAAAATGTTTACCCTGAGAATAAAGGATTGGTTCAGACTACCAGTTAAGCTACAATGATCTGCCAAGTTGATAGATGAAGGAAGTTCAGAATGGATAGTGGGAGGAGGTAGAGGCTTAAGGCCAGGAGAGGTCTTGAGATCAACTAAAGCTACAGGAGTTGCAGTGCAGTCGATAACCTGCCTCTTGTGGATTTCCCCTCAGGAAGAATCAGCACAATCATGGACCAGATGCTCCTGGAGCCTGTGTGGAGACGTAAGTCTATGCTGCCGAAGGGTGGAGTGCAGCATCTGAAAAATGTCTCTCATCTTCACCCGCAGGGATGGTAAGTTACCAACAACCCTTAAAACCCGTCATCACATTTACACCAAGGCCATGCTTGACAAGGTTACTCCCAATCAATTATCAAACATGGCAGTGATAATAAAATAGGTTGGCTTAAGGATTCCCTGGCTGCCTTGCCAACCTCTCTTAGAACTGCACCTCAGTCTCAGATTCTTGTACATAATTAATTTTCTTTCATCTCCACTGTACCTATATCACAATCTGCCTCTCTCCCACCTTCCTCTCATCCACCTATGTTTTCCCTTACAAGCATTTTCCTTTAATTACATTAATGTATACCTAATCCCCTCTTGGCTTCTTAGAGGACCTAGACTAGACACTGTGATGCAAACTATACTTATATTATCTACAGGCATTCTTACCACATACTGCAAGAGAGGAATTATTACACACATTTCATAGATAAAACACTTGAGATTCCAGAGGTTAAATATTGCCTATATTTAAGAAGGAGCAGAGTAAGATTCACATTTAAGTCTCTCTGGGATACAAATCTGTATTTTTTTTTATTTTTTCTATCTTGGAGTTGAGTCCCATTATTGGAATTAGAAATATTAATTCCCCCCCAAAATCTTGGGTGAGGTATGGATCCCAGTCCATGGAATCAGATTCTTTACAGCATAAGATAAAAATAATATTAAGGATCAAAAGGAGTTATTTTTAAAGACAGTGCATTCTTCATCACAGGAGTTGTAAAAAAATGTAGGATGGATAACTGAGTGCTAAGAAATGTATAAGGAGAACTTGAGCTTCAGCTAGGTGTTTTGATGAATAAGTTCTGTCTAAGGTCGTGAGTACTTATCTTGCTAGGTAGTTAACATCTCACATATGAGTCCTTTTGTTACTATATGATATGAAGTTCCCCATAAGTGACTAGAGTTTAAGAATATGTTCCTGTAAATAATCTCAGATGCCACAGAAATAGTTTCAGATATACCAATTTCTCCTATGAATTTTTCCTATTGCCAATAGTTATTAAAGATACAGTGGCTATGTTTTATTTTCTTAGTTCATCAATCTTAGATCACTAGAGTTCCAGAGATTAAAGAGATCTTAGAAATCTTTTTATTCAAGCCCATTCCCTTTATAGTCATAGAAACTGACCAAGCAGTGTAGAATCCAAGATGAATGACTTTCAGTTCAATATATTTGTTTGTTGTTGTTATTGTTTTTAAATAGCAAGGTATAGGAATGTTGTACTTTAGATTGATATTTACATATCACTTTTTCCAAAGGTGTCAGAATTTTTATGTGGTTACCAGTTCCTAAAATAATTGCTTGCATCCAAGGGCAGCATTATCCTTAGAGGACCAATGTTATCTTAGAAGACCACATTTTGTTGGTCCAACACACTCATTATTATACAGACATTATTGCACTGAGGCTAAGAAGTTTAATAATTTTCTCACTGTCAAATCTTGGAAATGTACAGTATTTGGATGAGAACTAAAGTCCTCATACTTTAGCTAATTGTAACATGCTGTGTGTTACCATAAAATATTCTCTTTGCTTTACCATAAACTATTCCAACAGTATAAGAAGAATCACATATATTTATATAAGTATATCTATATCTACATCTGAAAATTTAAATGTAGCACTGAAAATTTAAACAAAGAAGAGAGGTATAGTCCATACAAAGTGGGTTGATATTCTTCTGGAGTCAAATAATCTTGCTGCCTTATAGGTAAGATCGAAGCCAACAGAAATAGTAATAGAAAACTACCTCCCCCCTCAAAAAAGGCACAAGTAATTCTAACATGGGAAGATTGAAAAACAGATAACTTAATGAGTTATTAAAGCTCTTTGTAATGTATGTGCTTAATATAATCTATATAGTCATATATTTTACAATAAATACAAGAGAACAAAACTGTCACTGAATATAAAAATGCAATGCAATGAAATATATTTTTATTTTGGCTTTTGTTTGAAGTTCTGAAAAATGTTGACATTTAAAATGTTTGTGATCAGTAAAGAAGCTTCTACTGACTATAGGATATTATCTTACTTCCCAAGCTTGAATGAGAGTTTATGGTCTGGTATTTACCTAAATCATCCTAGCCATTCTGGTTTATTTTTATTATTTTTCACAATGATTTTTCTCTGTGATGACAGAGGCAATCCTAAATCAAAAGAAACTCACTGCAGCATTCCCCTCTGCCTTTGACACAGCCAGAGGTCTTCTTTGATGGATGTAGATGATTCTCCATGTCTGGGTAATGTAACATTTTCATGGTGGCAAAGCCCTTTTTGAGTCAGATAGTATCTGGCGTGTAGAGATTATGGAATATATCATTCAAAACTGCCAAATCAGTACTTCTACTTTGTTCTCTGATATTTCCCCCCAAAGAAATATTAAGTAATCATGATTTTCAAATAGAGTAGATCTGTCATGTTTCCCGGACACATATTTAGATAGAAATCGAGGCATATCAAACTTAGTGCTATATCTAAAAACTAAATGCCACTACGGATCTGAATTTGCTGAGGAAATACAGAGCATGTATTGGGAACTCTTTTAAAGGCAGGCATTTTAGAAAGATCTGTAACTGTAAAATCATTTTTCTGTAAACCTTATTTAGATGCTCAGAAAACCCAGCCAGAGTCAAAATATTAGTTTTTATTTTTATAACTTCCTGAAACTATCACATCAGCATTTCCTTGTTGTTGTTGTTGTTTTTTAAATTATTTGAAATCAAATTATCTGGAAAAGTATCAAGACTCTCAAGTGGCTGAAATCCGGAAAAAATATGTCCCAAATCCTTCACACATCCTTGTTTTTATGTCCTTCTCCATGTAACTTTATATTGTCCATTTACAGTGAACAGTGTAATGTACCATACTCTGATTATGGGACTGGCCAATGGGATTTTAGCAGATATGTTTTAGGCTGAGGAGCAAATGGGCTCATTCTTGCCCTTCAGTCAGTTTTCAAATTAGTTCACATCTAGTCTTGCCTGCAGGTCTTCAGCGGAAGACGAAGGCTGTGTGGAGTGCAGGTATATACCAGCCAACTCCAACGGACTTGAACGAGCTCATTTAAAATCAGAAAAAACTTATGAGTATTCACCTAGCATCTTGTTTTACTTTGGTCTATAATTTTATTTGTGAGAGATACCACTAGCTCAGGTATAATTGTCAATAATGTGGGTGACAATGCTACAAATATTATGCAACAAGTAGGGAAGTACAAATAATTCTGAGTGACACAATTGGAATTATAAATATCAGAATTGTGAGACATTACTAATAAACAAATAAGGGACAAATGTTTTCCTTGAGTGAAAGGACCAAGCTTGCTGGCAGACAGAATAAAATACTTTCACAAAATTTAAACAAAATAATGGCGTTGAAATGAGCCTTGAAAGAAGATAGAAGCAAAACAAAGTATTCTGTGGCTCAAGTTAGCATTTGGCATTTATCTGGAGAATAGAAAGTAGCAAATAGATTTACTCTTTGTCTAGACTAGATAAATCCAGAATAATTATTAAATATTGATTGAATATGCTATATTCAATTGAAGGGTGATCTAGGATCGCTGGTTGGAAATGAAAGAGAAGAAGCAGACATTGATTTAACTGGAGACAGAGTGATGGTTAGGTACACAAAATGTGGAGAACCAGGTTCAATTTATGGTATAACATTTATTATTATTTTTGACCTGAAGAAAGTTATCTAATCTCTCTAAGTCTTAGTTCCTTGACTGCAAAACAGGACTAATACTACCTCTCTGATAGTTTGTTCAATATATACGGTTCAATGAAACTTTTATCATAGTCCTGCCCTTAATATCAGAAAGTTGAGCACAGTAGATACTGTGTTCCCCCAAACTTACAGAAATAAATGTCAGCAGCTCCTCCTTAAATCAAGTGAGTATAGCACACACACACACACACAAAAAAAAACCCAAAAAACAAAAAAATGATTGTAGCAATTTTTGATGACTGCAGAAGCAATTTTAGATGTCTTGTATACTTATCAAGAGGCAGGAATCCATCAACCCAGTTTACTACTGCTGTCAGAGAAGAATGCTACAAAATACAGCTGACCTTTGAACAACACAGGCTTGAATTGCATGAGTCCACTTGCATGCAAATTTTCCTCAATAAGTACTGTCATTGTATATTCTCTTCCTTCTGACTTTCTTAATAACATTTTCTTTTTTGTAGCTTATTTTATTATAAGACTACAGCACATAATACCTATAACATGCAAAATATGTGTTAATTGACTATGTTATCGATAAGGATTCCAGTCAATGGAAGGCTGTGAGTTGTTATGTTTTGGAACAGTCAAAGGTTCTATGCAGATTTTTAACTCTCTGGGGTTTGGCCCCATAGGCCTGCATTGTTGAGAGGTCAGCTGTAATCCTTGGGAAAGCTGAAGTGTGACCCTAGCTTCTCACCTGAGGAAATTTGCAGAATGCAGGCTGGCTGAGAAAGCCTGCAGCAGTATCCAAAACAGTGAGCACTGGTCGAGGATCCAGCATTCATCAGGTTTAGTAGACATGTGTGTGGTGCAGTGAAAGACTGTGCAGTGTGGAGCTGGTGCAAGTGAGCGGAAATAGGAGCTCAGTACATCCTCTCTAAGAACCTTGCAGAGAGGAGGTCCTCATCAAGGGCCTTTGGAAGAGCTCAGACATGAATCTCAACAAAGAACAATGTCTGGGTTACTGCCCAGCAGGAGGCATCAACAGCCCAATATTGGAAAAACATCATCGCCCCTTCCCTTCTACCTCTCTATCTAGGAAGATCCTGAAAAGTTCAGATGTGGACTTTGGCAGAGGAGGAGGATGAGCAAAAACCTGAACATTCTTCCTTTACAATCTAGGTACTGAGGGTCACTGCCGGAAAACACTTTGAAATGGTATTGACTTTCATTTAGACTGGACTTGAATTTTTATATCTGAAAGTGGGTCTTAATCACTGGCATAAGACTGTTGCTTCAACAAAATTAAGCTTGAAAGATAGTACCTGACTAATAACTTCAGAAGGCATAAGAGAGGGAGAATTTATAGAGTACGGATGAAAGAAATAATTACAGAAGAATGTTTTAAAGCATGCTATTGAGGTAAGATTTCAATATACTGGTTTTATAAACTATAAACAAATAATAAGATATTAGTTGGTAAAGCACTTAAGGCAGTATATGGCACATAGTAAGGCCTCAAGAAATGTTAGCTGCTTTTATAATTGTTATTTTTATTTAGACAGAAAATACATCACATTTAAAGGTGATCCAAAATGGAAAGGGCTGTCTGGAATAGTAACAACGGAAAATTATAAAAGCAAAGACTAAAAAAGCCATGTGTGAGGTATCATGGAATAAGCATTCTGAACTTGAAGTTTTTTCATGGTTCCTTTAATGCTAGGATTCTATAATTCTAAGCTTGAATTATTTTTTCCATGTGGGGAAAGCCTATTTTCCCCCTAAATTATATAGACAATACAACCCTTCCTCCATGTTTTAATCTTAGAAATGTAGACTGTTCCTTTTTCATCCTCTAAGAGCGTCCGGGACGAAGTCAGTATCACTCATCCTTTTGCATTAGCGCATTAGCTGCCTCCGTCAAATGCAAATCATACAGCCTTGCCTGTCAGTACTCATTCTTTGATGGCTCTTTCTTTATCTTTGAAAATGATACTGACATTAAATGAGTGGAATAGCACCACAGTACAGCTAAAACTGTCTGGCAAGGGACTGAGCTTTTATATAATAGTGACTTACTTTCCTTTGTGCTAACTCATTTTGAGTTTCTGCATAAAGGATGTTTTAACAACAAAGTAGATCAGAGGGTAAGCAAAGTATTCCTTTTTTTTTAAGCAACTGTCATGTTCAGAAATGAAAACTATTATAAGTCTCCTGACACAGAGAGCTAAGCATTTCATTTCAAACTTCAGTGGGCATAGCTCCATACTTACATCTTGGTTGGTCATCTCCCAGTAGGGTCTCTCTCCATAGGACACAACCTCCCACATCACGATTCCATAGCTCCAGACATCACTAGCAGAGGTAAACTTTCTGAAAGCTATAGCTTCCGGGGCGGTCCATCTTATTGGGATTTTGCCTCCCTGCAATTAAAACAGAATTTTTAAAAAATCTTCACACATTTCAAATGTACCTAGGGATATTGCTGCTTCACTGAAAAGATCTAGAAAGAGATGTAGCAGTTTTAAGTGAATCTGACATCATGCAGTCTCTTTTCACATACCGGTCCATAAGCACTCGTAGACTGCTAACTGGCTGTCTGGAAGGTTTTTGGTTTAAATTCTGTTTGACTGCTGGAACACACAGGACCCACATCTCAATTACAGTATCAGAATGGCAGCTCTCAGTGGGGAAAGCAAGCAGTCAAGCAAATCAATAAGGTAACTTTCATGATTTCCAAGCTGAGTAAAGGACTCAGATTCCCGGGTGCTTTTTATCTTCTTTAATATGAGAATTGTAAGTGGAATATCTCAGTTGCTCAATGCAAGACAGAGAAGTTTAACAGCTTATAAGACAAGCATGAAAATCAGATATATTAAAAGCTTAGTTATACTTTTACCTAATATCATGCAATTTCTTTTAGACTTGATTTCTTTCAGACTTGATTTCTTTCATTTTCTTTTGGCATATTTTTATTTGTTTGGATAGGCTTTTCATTTTAACCTAAGAAATAGTTGTGTGTTTTTTAAATTTAATTCAACCATTTTAAAAATTATTAAAATTAGATGATGGGGAAAATTTACAACATTAATATGTATTGGATTCTTTTAACATGGCAAAAAAAAATGCTTTGGTAGGTTTTCTCTTAGTTCACAAAATAAACGTTTAACCTGCCCCTTTAAGGGTGAACATTTTTCCTCGTGATTTTTAAAAGCAGGCAACCCCAAGCAACCAACATTTTATTTATAAGCAAAATTCAATCAATCAATCAATCAATCAATATGGTAGAGAGAGAGAGAGAGAGGTTTTGGATATTTTCTCATAAAATGACTAGCATATATGCCTCCCCATTTTGCAAGAAGGGAATAATGTATTTCAAATACCAGAAAAATGTAACTTGAAGTGCTCTTTAGGAGCCAAAGTTTCAAGACATATGAGAAAATAATAATGTTATGTAATGCTTGAAACTGCTGAGTTGCAGTTAATTTGAATTATTCAAAATAAGTTTGAATTATTTGTTCCTTGGAAATACGGCAACACTACTTTAAGAAGACTTTCCCAAAACATACTTTGGTTAATTAAATATTCATAGGTGTGGTCACACAATTAGCTCTGGCAAGTCGTGTTGCAACATTCCATAATAAATTATTATTATATTACCTCTTAAAATTACAGTTTGTGGATTACTTTAAACTTCAGCCTAGAATGTTTCTCTTGCTCCTCTGGCCATCACATTTGTCAACAATTTTATCTGGTGCTCCTTTATCTCTGGATCTCTCAGTACATGCATTTCCCACAAGCTGCCAATATGAATCATTTCGTAGGAATAATTCTTGAGGGTCTCAGGCTCTCTGCTTTCCCTCGCCCTCCCTTTCCCCCAGCATGACACATTGACAATCTACTCTATGCATTTAACTAAATCATTAAACAGTCATACTGGGAATGGATTTTCCTATAATCTCAATCTTGTTTAGGCCAAGTTTATTAAGTATAACACTAATTCCAAGAGGATTCTTGAATGAGGTTTCATTTAATGCAAATAATGACAAAGATAATTAAGCCTAGAAAAAGAGGAAGTTATATCCCATCAATTAATTTATTGATTTGTCAAGCTGACCATTTTAAAAGACTCCATTTACTTATATAATTTGCACATGATCTTCAGCATAATACAGTCTCTAAGAATCTGATACATAAAACAACATTGAAAAAGAAAGCCTTATAATATATGACTAGATTTATTGTTAGGCTATGAGTACAAAGTATTTTTAAAAAGGTGACTTAAGGAAATGTGTAACACATCTATCATAAAAATAAGGGATGACAAAAGTGTTCCTTTGTATGGAAATCAAAGTTAACCAAATTGTACAGTGAAAAAGATGCACTGATAAATTCCTGTCTTCACAAGAAGTTTAAATCTTGAACTTGATGACGCTTTAAAGATTTAGAACTAAACAAATGTAGTTTATCATAAGGCATTCAAACTGTAGAAGTGCAATACATAGATTGCCCCCAAAATTTCATTGTACCAATACTCACAATATTACACAGAGAGACTTATCGATTATATAACATATCAACTCAGGAACCAATTACATTGCTGGAAAAGGGTGTTGATTTATGCTAATTACAATATGTTAGTGCCCAATTTTCCAAAGATATGGGCTTAACAGCTTACATAGTATGTAAAAAAGAAATCAGACGTACCTTTAATAAATCAAAAGTTTTTGAAGGAATAGCTCTTTTATTCTATACCATGTGAATCCTTAAAACATAGGTTTAGATATTTCTGCATTTGTTTTACAAAAGAAGATAGTGCAAGAGTTTAAGCTACTCCATAATTCTATACATGTATATATTCATATTTATTGTATATGTACAGATAACATATTTATTGTTTTTAATATAGGATATTCTCTATTTTTTACATTTAAAATTTTATATGATTTTTACATTGTTGTATACAATCTAAATTTGAACTTTTTATTTTCAGTATCGGTAGGAAAAAAGTAAAGCATTGAGACTCATTAGGTAAATACTTTTTTATCTGAGTTTAATATATGAATTCTCTGATATCTAAGAAGGAGTATCATCTGGATTTTTTATTCCCCCACCCTCTCCTTTTCTCTCTCTCCCTTTTCGTTGGAGAAATGCCCTTTTTGCTATTTCCTTTAAAATCTTTAAATATTAAATGCCTCTAGTCTAGGGAGTCAGAAATGCGTTCTGTCAGAACTTACCCTTGTAGTGTAGGCTGCCTCAGGATCATCTTCCAGTACCCTGGAAAGTCCAAAGTCAGACACTTTACACACAAGGTTACTGTTGATTAAGATGTTTCTAGCAGCGAGGTCTCTATGCACGTAGCCCATGTCGGAAAGGTACTTCATCCCAGCAGCGATGCCTCTCAGCATGCCAACCAGCTGAATCACAGTGAATTGCCCATCATTTTTCTGTAAAGACGATGTAGCAATATTAGTCCAGCAACACCAATCACTGGGGGGAAATATGAAAGTGTTTTCATTCAATCCCAGATTAATATTATCCCCAAATTCATATGCATATTTTATGTAAAGGAGAACAAAAAAGGTTGGGAAATATGTAGTTAAGTTGGTAATATTTATCACTTCTTTCCTTGGTCAAAGCAGATCAAGGTTTTGAAAGCCCTTATGGAAAATCCCATTTTTTTTTATAGCAAAGGTGAGAATTTATTAAAGAACAAGTACAGATTCCCAAGTGGGGAGGGAGAAGAGTCCCACAGAATGGACTCCCACGTGGGGAGGGGGAAAGGGTCCCCGGAAAATCCTATTTAATTGCCCTTCTCTGCATTGCAATTCTTTTACTTTCAGTCATCAAAGGAGTATGTTCATTACTGCAGCCTGTTGCTTGCCTAGGGTTAACACTGCACATCTTTGAGGTGCTTTAGAGGAAGCTAGCTCGGTAGTCATATTGTTGTAAAGAAATGGCCAGAGGAGATGGAGGGAGATTCTTCGGCAGCAGATGGGAAGGGAATGGCTGAGGAGTGACCCGGAAGATATTCACATTTCTTGGAAGCTTGCAGTCTTTTTCAGGGGCACTCATTTTACTGCACACACAGAGAAAAAGGCTCACCTAATGATTATTTTTAAAAAAGAAGAAGATGATGTGACTTTATGAGACTAGGGAACTAGAAGACATGTATAAGAAATTTGGCAACAGAATCTGGAGAGCGTAAAGGAATATGACAGCAGCTCCCTTGTCAGTGGGCTGATGTCATATTCAATGCTCAGGACCCTCTTATAATTGTCATTAATGCCATTTCCCATCACCTTTCCTAATCCACAGCAATAATCACTGAGAAAGATGAAAAACTGCCAGTCTACAGATTTAAGCAGGCCTGCAGATGTGTTACATCATTTAAAACTTGAAGAACTTACACATTAAAAAAAACTTTTTTTGAGACTCAGAGACTGAACAATAAAGGATCAGTATCATCTATTACCACATGAGGACTCTGAGGGTACAAGCAGCCTCAGATGGGTTATAAGCCTATTTAACCTTTACTGTAAATAAGGAGCATGGAGCTTTGAGACAGTTTTTCCTAGCTTTGCCTGATAATATGAACTTTGAGGAAGTTAGATATTTGTTCAAGCTTCTTTTCCTACTTTCTGTTTTTTCCCCTCCTTCCCTCCCTCCCTCCCTCCCTCCCTCCCTCCCTCCCTCCCTCCCTCCTTCCTCCCTTTTCCCTCCTTCCATCCATCTCTTTTCCTCCTTCTTTCCTTCCTTTCTTTCCTCTTTCTTTCATTTTTTTAGGCAAAATAGCATATATTTATGTAAAAATGTAGACACACATAATTTGAATTTGTATAAGTTTTCTGAAAAGAAAAATATTCAAACCAAAGTTAATTTTTTGGAGTGTAATTATTCTCACTCCAGATATTTCTATTTATTTTAAAATTCAGCTTTAAAGTGGCTCAATTTTAACTTCAATGTCATTATCAATATATAAATAAAACTGAAAAATTAAATTTTCCTCAAATCTTACCTTTAAAAATGTGTCTAAAGAGCCGTTTTCCATATACTCTGTCACTATCATCACTGGTTTACCTGAAAAGAAAACAATGGATGAGCTGCTATTTTTCTATTTAGTATTCTTATCTAGGAAAAGCTTACCTGAAAGTTTTTATTAGTGTCCAAAGTATATACACTTTTTAAAAATATATTTTATTGATTCTCCACAGAGAGGAAGGGAGAGGGAGAGTTAGAAACATCGATGAGAGAGAAAAATCGATCAGCTGCCTCCTGCATACCCACCACTGGGGATGTGCCTGCAACCAAGGTTATGCCCTTGACTGGAATCAAACCTGGGACCCTTCAGTCCACAGGCTGACGCTCTATCCACTGAGCCAAACTGGTTATGGCTATACACTTATTTTTTAAAGACCTCTGTGTAGCAAGTAAATTCCTGACACTGTGATATCTTAGCAAAATGGTGGGGTCAGGATCACAAGAATAATAACAGATTGATATAGTTAATTGTCAATATAAAAATCAATTTACATAGACAATAAGTTGATTAATAAATATCACTTTAATAGATGTAATTATATAACGTACCAAAAATTAATATCCAGCAAAGCACTGTAAACATATTCATCTTTTTAAAATTCTCAATAAAATCTCTGATCCAGTCTAGCTGCTGCTTTATGATCCCTTCAGTATATGATGTATTTTCATTTCTATGTTCTTGTAACTTGTTACTTTATGGCTGCCTCCCTTTCCCCTCTGTCACACACTTATAATCTCTATCAATCCAATGATTTTTATTCTTCAAAATGCTGTTCTAATTCCTCTGGCTATCCAGAAACTTTTCTTGCAATCATCATTTCTGATGGAAGGGGTCCTTTTATATCTGATATAGAAGCACAGCCTTGAGATTATCTGGACAGATGCTGGGCAGACACTGCTGGGCTCTGAATCCTATATGAATCACTAGTATGTGACCTTGGGCATATCAATTCCTATCTCTGTGTTTCAGTTCTCTCATCAGTAAAATTAGTATATTAATGGCACCTGCTCATAGGGTTTTTGTTAGTATGCAAGTCAAATAATATTCCAAGGAACTTAAAATAGTACCTACAACTTAGAATTTGCTGTGTATTATCCTATCTAAAAAAAAAAAAAAAAGAGAGAGAGAGAGAGTAATATGCAAATTAACCATCACTCCACTATACCCACATGCCACGTCCACCAGCCAATCAGGAGTGAGTATGCAATTTAACCCAAACAAGATGGCTGTGGCCACAGAATGAGCAGGAGGCTTGGGTTTCCCTGGTAATGGAGGAAGCCAAGCTTTCCATACACCCTGGCCAGCCCAGGCCTCCACTGAAGGCTACAAAGTTTCAATTATAGAAGACAAATAAATCCCAACAAAAATGGCTGGGGCCACGGAGCAAGCAGGAAGCTTGGCTCTGCTCAAGACTACAAAGTCTCAATTATAGAAGATAAATAAATCCCAGATACCAGGGCCTCTGCTTGGGTCGCCAGGGGGGCATGGCAGGCCTGCAAACCACCACAGGACCCTCACCCAGGCCACCCCACATCCCAAGGGAACCCCCACCATGATCCAGGACACCCTACAGGGCAAACCAGCTGGCCCCCACCCATGCACCAGGGCTCTATCCTAGCTAATAAAAGAGTAATATGCAAATTGACCATCATGCCAACACACAAGATGGCTGCCCCCATGTGGTCAAAGATAGCTGCCCCATGTGGACACAAAATGGCCACCACAAGATGGCCAGCAGGGGAGGGCAGTTGGGAGGGACCAGGCTACCAGAGGAGGGAAGTTGGGGGCGACCGGACCTGCAGGGAAGGGCAGTTGGTCGGGGACCCAGGCCTTCAGGGAAGAGCAGTTGAGGGAGACCAGGCCTGCAGGGGAGAGCAGTTGGGGGGAGGACCAGGCCTGTAGGGGAGGGCAGTTAGGGGCAAACAAGCTGGCAGGGGAGCAGTTAGGCATCAATCAGGCTGGCAGGGGAGTGGTTAGGGGGTGATCAGGCTGGCAGGCAGAAGTGGTTAGGGGCAATCAGGAAGGCAGGCAGGTGAGCAGTTGGGAGCCAGCAGTCCTGGATTGTGAGAGGGATGTCTGACTGGCCTAAATGGGCAGTTGGACATCCCTTGAGAGGGTCCCATATTGGAGAGGGTGCAGGCTGGACTAAGGGACACACACCCCCGTACACGAATTTCATGCACCGGGCCACTAGTTATTTTATAAACTTAATCAAACCTGTGGGTTAACTTCCTTGCTATATGTTAGTTGGCTGAGAGAATAAATCATACTTTATCTCCCATAAAATGATGGCACTTTGCTTATAATATCTCTGTGATACAGGAGAAAAATACAAAATAAAAAAAAATCCTTGTTAAAGGAGAAAATACTTAAAATACGGTTTAGTTTTATCACTTCTCATTAACCTCAATCTATTTTAGAACATGCCCCTTTACTATTCAATAAAAGTATACTACATAAATTTTAAGTGTTAATTTAAACTATTTTGAGATTAGTATAAGGAGAGTTTATGACAGGAGAATTACTATCATATACATCTATTAACTTTTATGCATTATGAAGAGAAAACAAGGCCTGTACAATCATGAAATGCATTATAATTAACTTAATGGCACTCTCCAGAAGGACATCTGTACTTTACTTGAGAAGTGATTAATTCAAGTCACAGAAATGGAAATTGCATGCGTATCCATTCACCATCATCCAGAAGTGTAAAGAGATGTAGACAGTAACACAATTACCTATAAATAAGGAATGACTAGGAAGTAAAAGGATTTTTCACTCCAAAGTCACTTAAAACTCACTGTTTAGAATACTGAGGTAGATTAGTCTTGTTCCTCACTCAGGTAATTATATTCTTTTAAAATATTTTAGGGGCAATATTCTTTTCATGGAATGTGACAAGTATATTATAAAGACAGACACATTTTTTCTCCTCCCTTTTTAAAGTTTAGAAAAGTTATAAAAATCAGTTCGCCTAAAGTAAGTCATTTGGCATATAATTGTAGATGCCTACATTGGGTGAAACATTATATATGCAGAGAATATGCATTGAAGATGTCATTCTATACGGACTTTGAAGACTGAAAGGGTCACTGATATAATAAAAGGTGATAGATATTCCAGGAAGAAGAGGCAGCATGTGCCAAGGGGTCTTGTCATGAAAGAACCCATCAAGTTCAAATAGAGCCATATATTTGATTTTTTTGAAGAGCTCTGGATTTTTTCTTTGCAAATCAGGAAGTGACAGGGGATGAGTTGGGGAAAACTGATTTTAAAACTGACTGGAAATGCAGTATCTTTGTGGGTTGTTTTTTTAAAAGAAAAGATTCATATTGCATTTGTAAATGACTCTGACAGCACAAGAGTAGAAAAGATTATAAATGTGTGTTTTTTTCTTAGTATATATGTAATCTAAGTTCAGGAATAGAGAAATGCTTCCAATTTAACTTTATTTTAATGATATTGTCACACCCGTCTTAATGGACTTCACACGAACTCTAAGATAGACAAAAATTCTGCTTTGGGTCCCTTTAAGTCCCATTCTTACTTACCAGAGCCCAATTCAGTCTTTTGTTAATATTGAAGTCCCTTTTCTTTCAAAAGTCCAGAATTAACATATATTCCCCAAGGGGAATAGCTAACATATTTGATAACTGCATGGCACAGTTACCTATGTGACAGAAGTTACACATGCCATATGCTAGAATATCCTGGGATGTCCTGTGGTACCAGACATCACCCTTTCATTTGCCCCATTTCAGGAATTCAGAAGTACCCAGGGATGAAGCTAAGCAGGCAGATAGTAGGGACACCTGGGGGTCCAGTCATCAGTTTTAATCAAACACAATAGAAGTATGTCAATAAATTTACAGTTAATATCCCTGGATGGTGCTTCTCTGTGGTTAGAGTATTAGTCAGGGAACTGAAGAGTGGAGGGTTCCATTCCCTGCCCAGGGCATTCACCTGGGTTGCAGGTTCATTGCCTGCCCTGGTCAAGGTGTGGGAGGCAACCAATCTCTCTTTCACATCAATCTCTCTCTCTCTCTTTCTCTCTCTCTCTCTCTCTCTCTCTCTCTCTCTCTCTCTCTCTCTCTCTCTCTTTCTCTCTCTCTCTCTCTCTCTCTCTCTCTTCCTCTCTCCCTCCTTCCTTCCCACTCTCTCTAAAAATCAATAGAAAAATATCCTCAGGTGAGGATTAACCACATTTTTTAAAAAATGTACAGCTAATAGAGCCAAAGGGCATTGTACTTGCTGCAAACAGTAGCCCTGGTCAAATCAGAAGGAGGCCCACACTTTCTGTAATCAGCCTGTGATTCCAGGAATCCCTCTGATTCTGTCTGATTTCTCCTTTCATTACAGAAATTCATTGAGGGAGTTATCTTACTGTAAAGAATGGGAAGAACTGAATTCTAGCAGATATCCAGGACTAGCTTTGCTTCACTGGCACCTCTTAGCTCCTACCACAAGAGCAGATGCCTTCTCCATCAAAGCAAAATCTTAATTGCTTAATCTTGCTCTACCTCACGTTCTTTATGTCTCTGCCATGTTCCCTATAGTTCTATTTTGTTCCTTCTCTCGTTGCCTATATGTTTTTTCTGCCTACCCTCTAATTTTGTAGACTCTCTTACAGTAAGGTTCAAAGGTTGATATTTGCTACTGCTCATCCAAGGTTTAATGGACAGGAATTGGATAGAATCCCAATGTAAAACTATCTCTTTGGGGGTAAATTTGTTTTTTAAATTCACCTCACATTTACTGAGCTTAGAAGAAAGACGTTATACTCTAAAGAGAATGAACTGATCAGAAATCTCATGGACATTTAATAATATACATTTGGAAAGAAAAAATTATTACTTTTTAGGGAGATGGGCTCCTGGTATTCATCCTGTAAGACTTTATAGATAGCATCACCTAGTTTTAAAAGTCAGATTAATCATTTATGACAGTGTAGGTTGTAATGTCAATAACAAAAATGTTATTTGAGAAATATGATAGGGACCTAAGACACCTCCCATATTTTAGGAAAAGGGGGAAAGCAATTAAAGTGAATGCTTGCAAAAAAGCATGATACTTTTTTATGGACAAAAACTAAGACACTTCAGTACCCGTTTGATTATATTTCATGCTTGAGTCATTTTAATGCTAATTATATTTAGTTTGGCTTATGTTTTGTCTCAGTTCCTGCTAGCCTGCAAGAATGACATAGCAATAATTAGTATGGCTTACCCTAGTCCTTGTAAATTCAATAAAATTGTATAAATCATTTTCCATTACCCAGCTTGAAATACAGACAAAGAGTAGATCTGCCAATAATTTTGAAAGCATATTATCAAAAATTCATATAAAGAGAGCTCATAAAGCATGTCAAAACATGATTTTAATCACAGACCAGAGCTTTTATATTACTGTATATCATTTACTGAAGACCCAGCTCAGGCAGAGTCTAAGTAGTAATAAAACATGTTATCTGTGGAATTCACATTCATTGTTGATCATTATAAAAGAGTTATAATTTATTGACTTATTGGCTACTCTTTGCAATACATAATAATTTCAATTGTTATCAAAATTCTATAAAAATGATATGACAAAAGACATTTTTCAAAGAAAAAAAAGTAAAATTTAGAAAGATTCAATATATTACTTTGGCTGATTAGAGCAACTTGTGTAAGGAATAAAATTGGGAATCAAATTTATGTCCATCTGACTATAAAAGCTGTTTTCCTTTTCTCCATACTATGCCTGTAATTTCAAAATATTTATTTTAATTTGAAATTTTATATTTACATCTCATGAATATTTACTCTTTTGTATTAATACAAGCTGGTAATCATGACTATGTCATACCAAACTATTCAACCACTGATGGCAGATCTAGTGGGGATTCAGCTTCTTTCAATAAATAACATGTTCTTACATTTATGATCTATACTAATAAAAGGGTAATGTGCTAATTAGACAGGACATTTTCCAGACATCCTTCCACAAAGAGCCACGGGGCTGGGGCAGAGGCAGTTAGGAGCAATCAGGCCAGCAGGGGAGGGCAGTTAGGGGCGATCAGGCCAGCAGGGGAGGGCGGTTATGGGGTGGTCAGGCTGTCAGGGGGCAGTTAGGGGGCAATCAGGCCGGCAGGCAGGCGAGTGGTTAGGAGCCAGCAGTCCCGGATTGTGAGAGGGTTGCCTGTGGAATCAGGCCTAAACCAGCATTTGGATATCCTCCGAGACATCCCGGATTGGAGAGGGTGCTGGGCTGAGGGACCCCCCCCAACCATGCACAAATTTCATGCACCAGGCCTCTAGTCATTACATATATATGCTGAGAGTGTTCCAACGTGTTCTATAGTGAAATGGTTTCAGATTCTACGTATATCAGATATCCATAGTAATCAAAGTCATAGAAGCAGAAAGAAGAAAGGTGGTTGCCAGAGGCTGGGGCGAGGAAGAAAGGAAGAGTTGTTGGTCAATGCATACAGAGTTTCAATTGTTACCAAAATTCTATAAAAGCGATATCAAAAAAGACATTCAGTTATTCAGTATGGAAACTTATAAAAATAACTATATAATGTGCTTATAAATAATACGGTACTGGACACTTAAAAATTTAAGAGGGTAGATTTCATATGTGTGTGTGTTTTTTCTATCACAATTTAAAAATTGAATTTGTTTCACTAGTACATGATTTTTGGTGCCAATGTCCATCACAAATCGAAGAGAGGAGAGAGGGAGCCACTTTTGGTAATTTACTCCTTTTCCATAAGATCTCAGAGTTAGGTGAAACAAACTTTGGGGAATGTTGATGTAGATCTACCCTTGATTTTCAGACTATGGTCCCTGACAAGCAGCACAGTTATCAGCTGGGAGCTTGTTAGAAAAACCAAATGTCAGTGCCCGATCCTATCTATTGAAACAGATTATGCATGTTAACAATACCCTCTGGGGCACATTACATTTTGAGAAACACTGAACTAGACCATATCATAAGAGTTGCAGCTAAATCTTGGCTTATTATTTTATTTGCATTGATATCACTCCCTTTTCTGAAACTGTTAACTCACCAACAAACACATGATGCCACTTAGGACATAAGGGAGCATTTGATTTAGAAGCTTCATGAATCACTGGAAAATAATTGTCACTGGGGTTTGCTATGGAACATTTTACAAGATTTATAAATAATTAAAAATAAGCCTGTGCTTATACTTGTGTATCTACTGAATAGTCTTATTTAACTAAGCCATTCTATTTGGGTTGTATACCATATAATATACTAACACTTGTAACAGTTTGAAATTATTTTTATTATTCTCCCAAAGTAAACATGGGGTAATGCAAATATCATGATTCAATTATTCATGGTTAATAGCCAACCACAAAATGGGATCTTGTGCTTATAATAGAAGCAGGTAATGTTTATAAGGTGGAGGGAGGCAAAGTATTGTACAGTTAGAATGATACTCAGATATTTTCATTCAATTATGGTGCTTTTTTATTGGTTAACACTTTAGGAAGCTAATCTATCTATATCTATCTATCTATATATACACATACATACAAAAACACACAATATATGTATAAATGTATATACTCACATATATATACACATATATATTCATATATATATTTATATAATTTTAAAATTTAGGAAATATGATACAATCTAAAGCCTATACTGAAAAAAGAGCATAAAAACACCAATAGGTAGAAACTCCAAACTTTACATGTTTTTCTCTTTTATTTCCTATTGTTTACATTGATATAAACTTTTCCATTAGATATTCACTTCTCATATTAAAAATGGATTTGAAGTGTTCTGACATTAGTGTAAATGGATAATAATTAGTTATGGAATCAGAAATTATAGACTTTTCAGAGGAGGTGAAGATTCTGAGAATTATCAAATCTGATAGTTTTGTTTTATTAATAATGAAAATAACTTTAAAACACACATAGGAGCTACATTCTCTGTGTCTGCTGCCTCTACTTCTCCTGAGTTCTCTCTCTGCCCTGCCCAGCTGCTCTCTCTAGCAGACCTCTTCACACACACACTCCTTCTAGTCAGTAACCTGTATATTACCCCAGAGATAAAGAAGGCTAGTTGCTAACAGTGACAGCAGTCATTGGGGTTATAGAAGGGCACAGTGTTCCGTGTGTACTTGCACCTGCTCGTGGTATCTTGGCCTTGGGCACCCCAATTAGGCTCATGTTCAGAGTGACCTTGGCCATTCTGGTGTACTGACAACAAGGCCTCTGTGCTCCCATGGCCTTGACTATCCAGGAACCCTGGTGTGGTTCCCACAGGTCTGCACCTTCACTTTATTCAAGTCTTTTCAGAGAGGTCTTTCTCTAAGGAAAATAGAAACCACCAACCCTTGATAGAACCAATTCCTAATATCCTAGGTTAGCTTTAGTTTCTCCATTTCATATAATGTAAGTGCATATGTTCATTCAGTTTATGTCTCCCCCACCCAAAGATATGCTCCATAAGTCAGGAACTCAGGCTGCTTCATCTCTCCTGGATCCCACTGATTAACAGGTATAAACATCTATTAGGTGACCAATTAACACTTCTTGAATGAATAAATAAATATTTCTTCTCAAGTGTATACTGAATTACATGAGGTTGGCAATGCACACTGTTTAAGAGTTTGGGTTTTGGAGTAATACGGAATTGTTCTAAAGTCTGGCATTATCTTATGCTTAGTTTTATGACATTGGATAAAGTATTTAACCTCTTTAAAGTTAATTTTTCACATCTGTAAGATAAGAACAAATACTAGTGTCCACAAGATAGCATTACTATGCAGATTAAAGGAGTAATATAGAAAGAGCATTAAGTTTAGTAAATTATTAAAGTAATGTTAATGGTAAGTAGTAGTAATAACTTAAACACCAGATTCTGTAAAAAGATTTCCTTTGTATGGATTTTAATTGTTTTCTAAAACACCTATGGTACCCTATATAATAAAGAAGTAATATGTAAATTGACCCTCACACCCTCATGTCACAATATAGCTGCCCCACATTGTCACAAGCTGGCTGCCCCCACATCGTCACAAGATGGCCACCACAATATGACTGTCCCCACATTATCACAAGATAGCTGGCAGGGGAGGCCAGTTGGGGGTGATCAGGCCTGCAGGGGAGGGCAGTCGGGGATGATTAGGCCATCAGGGAAGGGCAGTTGGGAGCAATTGGGCCAGTAGGGGAGCAGTTAGGTGTCAATCAGGCTGGCAGGGGCGTGGTTAGGGGGTTATCAGGTTGGCAGGCAGAAGCAGTTTAGGGGCAATCAGGCAGGCAGGCAGGCCAGTGGTTAGGAGCCAGCAGTACTGGATTGTGAGAGGGATGTCTGACTGCCAGTCAGGACTGGGCCTAAACCGGCAGTTGGACATCCCCTGAGGGGTCCCAGATTAGAGAGGGTACAGGAGGCTGGGCTGAGGTACATCTCCCACCCCCAGTGCACAAATTTAATTCATAGGGCCTCTAGTTATAGAATAAAATTTTAAAAATTAAAATAAAAATCTATACTACTCTAGTTGGTTTTAAATACTTACATAATTTTAATTTAGTCATTCGCTCATTTAATATAATTTATGCTCTTTTTAAATTAATGTATCTGGTCCTGTGATAGACATCGGGTGTGGGGAAATTATAAACATATATTAGTTTTAAGAAGCTTATTGTGTAGCAAATATTATAAAACATGTAGAGTTATAATTATGATATAATGTATAGTGTGAGAAATGTAACAAGAGTTTATAAGATTGCCTCTAACTAAGAACTCATTCATTCAACAGACATGTGAAATGCTGCCCATGCTGAGTAATATACAAGAACACACAGGTACACTTCTGGAAAGGAAGTGGAGATATAGCCAAAGTGTATCAGGTTAACAATTAAAGTATACAGGGTTGGGCAGAAATAGGTTAAATGACAGCCATCATTACCTAAAAGATAAATCCTAAGTAAGTATACAAAACAGTGACAATAATGAGACAAATAACACAGATACATAATACAATTAATAATTAAATAGTACAAGAATAAAATCTGCCCTAACCGGTTTGGCTCAGTGGATAGCGTGTCGGCCTGCAGACTGAAGAGTCCCAGGTTTGATTCCGGTCAAGGGCAAGTACTTGGTTGTGGGTACATCCCCAGTAGGGGGTGTGCAGGAGGCAGCTGATTGATGTTTCTCTTTTATTGTTGTTTCTAACTCTCTATCCCTCTCCCTTCCTCTCTGTAAAAATCAATAAAATATATTTAAAAAAAGAATAAAATCTGTGTTTCATATACTAACAACTGTCAGCCTACTTTTGTCCACCCTTGTCTGTATTTAGTTCCATTTATTAGCTTGTTTGGTGATGAGAGGAGAGCAGTGATCTAGTAAAATCTACCTGAACACAGTAGGTGTGGAATGAACCAATGCAGGAAAATACCAAAATGGAAAGACTAGTTGTAGACTGCTGAGATAGCCCTGGGAAATATGTAATAAGGGTCTGGAAAACAGAAGTAACTTTATGAGAATGAAATACTACTAATGTTTTTATTTATTGATTATACAGAACTGTTAATTTTATATGATCTCAGATTAAGAAATATAACAATGAATAATTTAAGACCCAATATAAATATTCATTCAATTAATTTTGATAATAATTTCCATAGGTGAGGAAAAAATCTTAAACTAAAAATGCTGAAATGGAAAATTATATTTTTTCTCCTTTTAATTTTATTCCTGAATCTTTTCACATGGTAAAAGCTGGCACTGTGGATCTTACATTAAAGCATCTTGCATTGCCAATGAATCAATTAAGCCAAGACCTGTGGGTTTTTTACATTGGGTGTCATGAAGCCTCTTTTGAATATGTATCTATTTATGATGGGTCCTGTTTAACAACAAAACAGAGAAGGAATCTGAATGAGAGCCCATGGTTCTGGTGCATAGGCCAGTTGCACAGAAAGATGAAGGTTCATGATGACACCATACATTGGAGTGTTACTTCAGACTCTCTATCTCAGCTCCAATCAGAAAAATCACAAGATTCAGTTGTACTTATGTCTCATTATCTGTGTGCTGCAGGTTGAAATAATTGTTGAATAAATTAGCATCAGATCAGAAAGCATGAAATTAAGGACACAAATTAAGTGAGTTGCAATATGGTAAATTAAAAACAAGTTGAAAACTTCCTAAGTTGAACATCAAGAGCTGTGTTCATTAAGAGGAAATACAATTTTAGTTCACATAGAACACAAATTAAAGACAGAGACATATTTAAAATATTTACATTTTGTTTTACTTATATGTGTAACCTCATGGAAGAAACATCAACTAGAATAATTGGTTAGGAGATGGGACATTTAAAAACCACTTTTTCAACCACAGCATGTACTATTATAGACTAGCATTTGCAGAATTTAGGTATCACTTATTGATATTGATACTTGCTTCTATAAATAAAGGATGTGTAAATAATGCATGTGATAAATTCAGTTGTTTTTCTCTGAGAAGTTTAGCTCTCTTAGTTTATCTCAGTCATGTTCCATTCACGTAAGTTCAATAATAAATCAGGACTCTATAAAAGTAGGTGAATATTAGTTCTAATAAATTTTTAATGTAGCTGACTAATATCTGATATATTCACTTAAAAAGATGGAGATAGCCCAGCTAGTGTTGCTCAATGGTTGAGCATCAACCTATGAACTAGGAGGTCACAATTCAATTCCTGGTCAGGGTATATGCCCAGGTTGTGGGCTCCATCCCCAGTGTGGGGCTTGCAGGAAGCAGCCAGCTGGTCAATGATTCTCTCCTTATTGATATTTCTATCTCTTTCCCCTCCTCCCTTCCTCTCTGAAATCAATAAAAAAAAGTATCTTATCTAATAAAAGAATAACATGCAAATTGACTGCACCTCTGCCACACCTACAAGCCATGCCCACCAGCCAATCAGGAGGGAGTATGCAATTTAACCCAACCAAGATGGCTGTAGCCACGGAAAGAGCAAGAGGCTTGGGTTTCCTTGGCAATGGAGGAAGCCAAGCTTTCCGCCTGCCCTGGCGGGCCCAGGCCTCTGCTCAAGGCTACAAAGTTTCAATTATAGAAGATAAATAAATCCCAACAAAAATGGCAGCAGCCACAGAGCTGGAGAGAGCAGGAGGCTTGGCTCTGCTCGCGGCTACAAAGTTTCAATTATAGAAGATAAATAAATCCCAAATACCAGGGACTGAGCTTGGGTCACCGGGGGGGCATGGCAGGCCTGCAAACCACCACAGGACCCTCGCCCAGGCTATCCCACACCCCAAGGGAACCCTCACCCTGAACCAGGACACCCTACAGGACAAACTAGCTGGCCCCCACCCATGTACCAGGCCTCTATTCTAGCTAATAAAAGAGTAATATGCAAACTGATCATCATTCCAACACACAAGATGGCTGCCCCCATATGGTCAGAGATGACTGCTCCCATGTGGACACAAGATGGCCATCACAAGATGGCCAACAGGGGAGGGCAATTAGGAGGGACCATGTCTGCAAGGGAGGGCAGTTGTGGGCGATCAGGCCAGGAGGGGAGGGAAGTTGGGAGGGACCAGGCCTGCAAGGGAGGGCATTTGGGGGCAATCAAGCCTGCAGGGGAGGGCAGTTAGGGGTGACCAGGTCGGCAGAGGAAGGAAGTTGGGGGTGACCGGACCTGCAGGGAAGGGCAGTTGAGGGGGACCCAGGTCTGCAGGGGAGAGCAGTTGGGGGAACCAGGCCTGCAGGGGAGGGCAGTTAGGGGTGACCAGGCCTGCAGGGGAGGGCAGTTAGGGGAAACAGGCTGGCAGGGGAACAGTTAGGCATCAATCAGGCTGGCAGGGCAGTGGTTAGGGGGTGATCAGGCTAGCAGGCAAAAGGGGTTAGGGGAAATCAGGAAGGCAGGCCGACAAGTATTTGGGAACCAGTAGTCCTGGATTGTGAGAGGGATGTCCGACTGCCCATTTAGGACCAATCCAGGTAGGCCCGATCCTACCTGGACTGGGCCTAAACGGGCAGTTGGACATCCCTCAATGGGTCCCAAATTGGAGAGGGTGCAGGCTGGGCTACACCCCTTCATGGGCTACACCAGGCCTATAGTATATACATACATATATAAATGTATTATATGTATGTATACAGATATACATATATAAATGTGTCATATATGCATATATGTGTGTATGTATATACATACTGTACATATGTGTACATGTGTGTGTGTATATATATACATATACATATATACATATACATATATATATATAGAGAGAGAGAGAGAGAGAGAGAGAGAGAGAGAGAGAGAAAAGGGGGCCCCATGCACGAATTTGTGCATAGGTGGTGTCCCTCAGCCTGGCCAGTGATCGGGGCCCTTCGGGGTTGTCTCAACCCAGTCCCAATCAGGGCCAATCGGGACCGGCCGGCTGACTGAGGGAGCGGGACCACAGGAGGTTTGCCAACTGCAGGAAGTTGGCTGTGGGGGTGCACTGACCACCAGGGGGCAGCTCTGAGCATCTGCCCCCTGGTAGTCAGTGTGCGTCATAGCTATCGGCAGGTCCTCTGGTCATTAGGTCATAATGGTCACTTAGGCTTTTATATATATAGATTATTACTTTTGCATTTACCTTTTTTTACTATGCTCTGAACTTCTCCATATCCATTTAAATATTTAAATGAGGCCAACCTCCCATGTTCCCTCCCCCAACCGGCCAGCCCCGATCAAGATTGTGTGAGATGGGCCCCAATAAGCCCTGATCGCCAGCCAGGCCAAGGAATGCCACCCGTGCACAAATTTGTGCACTGGGCCTCTAGTTACATCATTAAGTACCCACTCTGCCATGCCCATACTGAACTTTACCTGTGTTCATGTCATCTTTACAACATGACTAGGAGATATTCTTAATCCATGTCCTTGATGAAGAAACTAAGGTTGCTGAATGTTTAACTAACTTGTGCAGTCACATAATAGTTATGGTAGAACCAAAATAAGATCAGATGGCTAGATCCATAGTCCATGTTCCTGACCATTACACAGTATTGTCTCCATCGTAGTAATAGTAATCTGGCACAGTTCAAAACATTACATTAACTTATTACAGAAGGTAGATTGGTTACCTAAGGAGTTTTACATTTACCCTGGGTAGTAGGAAGTCATGGTCAGAATTTATTTTGATGAAGTTAAATTTAGCAATCATATTAAAGCTGAAATTAAGACATGAAACTTTCCAAATATTTGCATGCTATTATACTATGAATATCCTTAAGAACACTATTTTATATTAGATAAGACCATTTCTGCATAGGAAATAACATTACTCGACAGCTGCTATAATTCTTGTTCCTATGTTATCTAGCACCCTATGCTATCACTGATATCTTTTCAAGGTCCTTCCCTTGATAGAATACAGTCTATTAAATGAATTATAGTGAAATTCAAAATGTAGTTTCATTTTATTGTACCTGTGGACCTGTTGTTTATTTCATATATTCCTGGCTATTCATTCACACTGTATAAGCTCATAAAATATTTTTTATTTTATTTCTTTCAAAAAGTAATAGTACTTGACCCCTATCTGCCTCTCTGTTGACCCTGCCCCCCACCTTTCTTTAGCAACTTGTTTGTTTCTATCAGACCTCAGGGTGCTCTTCTTAATCCAGCAATACACTCTCTGAGTTGCTGCCAAGGGAGTAATGATGTATGGGTGAATAGTCAACAGAGTAGGAAACATCTAAGTTTTGAAGAAAACCACATGTCTTGCAGATTATTTTATTCCTATGTGACATTCCTCTATGGGCATTCTTACTGGAGATGTGTGTCACTTGGAAACATGGGGTCAAACATTCTCACAGCAATACAGGCTTATCCAAAAGTTCAATCAAAAGAATAAAATACCTAGGAATAAACTTAACAACAAATGTGAAAGAACTATGTACTGAAAATTACAATCCCACTCTTGGGTATATATCCAAAAAACTTGAAATCATTTATACACAAAGATATATACACCCTTATTCTCATTGCAGCATTATTCATGGCGGCCAAGAGTTGGAAATAGCCAAAGTTTCCTACTATAGAGGACTGGATAAAGATGTAGTATACTGTATGTACACAATGGAGTACTACATGGCCATAAGAAAGGATGAAATAGTGTCATTTACAACAACATGGATGGACTTTGAGAACATTATGCGAAGTGAAATAAGTCAAACAGATAAAGCTAAGAACTATATGATTTAATTCATATGGGGGATATAAAACTGAAACTTATGTGCACAAACAGCAGTGTGGTGGTTGCCAGAGGGAAGGGGATGGGGGAAGAAAGGGGTCCTGATATGAGGTGACAGGAGATTGGACTTTGGGTGGTGGGTCCTATATACAGATTTTGTAAATTAGTAATCCACACATGAAACCTATATGTTTTTGTTGACTAAGGTCACCCCAATAAAATTTAAAATAATTATAAAAATAATGCATATAAGCACAACCAATGGATATAAGACACTGGGGTGGGGGGGAGGGCGGGCAGGTGAAGGCATGTACTGGGGGGTAGGGGAGGTCGGGGGGAGATCAATGGGGGAAAAAAAGGAGACATATGTACTACTATTTGTAATACTTAAAACAATAAAAAAAATGGTAAAAAAATAAATAATAATAAAATTAAAAAAAATTTTAAAGTTCAACCAATCATCACCATGATACTGCTGCTGTGGTCTTCTGCTCAAACTTGTGAGAAGGTGTTTGCAGTCTTATCTGTGAACCATTGTGACTGAATTATGATTTGGGCATTAACTTGTTATATAAAAATTTGTGTTGTTTTGTTTTGTTTTTCCATTTTTAAAAGCTACATGGAGTAAATGGATATCTTATTAATTAAAATTTGTTGGTTGAGAACATTTATTAAATACACATTGCTTGTGTGCATATTTGACATATATAATTTTTTTATTGTTTAAAGTATTACACATAATTTAAAACTTGATTAATAGGAACTGGAAATTGAACAAATGCTTGAAAGAAAGTCTAAATAATGTTCTTTGCCACAATTTTTAGATGATTTATTAAGTGATATGTAAGGCATGAATGATAAAGAAAGGAATGAGAATAAATACAATTGGCAAAGAAAAAAATAGTTTAAAAGAACATAAAGGCCTCAGTTATGTGCCATATAAATACTTTATTGGCTGACTAAAAAATTATTTGAAATCTTTATATTGGGAAGTTCACCACAAAACTACATTTACAAGACACTCATACAAATTTAAAAGAGATGTGAAATTTCTAAATATTCCTTTGTATAAATCTGCTTTGCTTTAACAAAATAATTAGTCTTAAGGAACTTTCACCGTCTTCTGAGACTGTTGCTTTCCCTAGAACTATTAAAATACCCCAATGGGAAAAAAGATTTAATAGAAAAACACATCTGGCTGTAAAAACTACTTAAAAGTTCTGAAAAAAGCAGGGCACCTATGGTTATAGTAATTCTATTAAATGTTAAACGTCAATGCCTCAATACAAAATTTGAAGTTAATATTTCATCAGAATAAAAAGCGAAAGAGCCAGGAGAAAAAACAAGTACCATTACTGCTTTTTTATCTGGATACATTTTCTCTGGTGCTGAATTAATAGTAAATGAGTTAATACCTATGTATTGAAAACATAAATAGAAATTCAGGTTCATTGAAGATCAGCTTTGACCAGAATCTACTAAAATACAGGGCAATTACTAGTTATATTAGAGAAATTATTAATAACATTACTCTGGCTTGACCCTGAAATTAATAATAAGCTAATAGAAGAAACCCAGATATTCATGATACATATACACATGCATACGCAATTTGAGGCTGTACTTACTTTTGGTCACTACACCTTCTAAGTGAATGATGTTAGGATGATCAAACTGCCCCATGATACTTGCTTCACCCAGGAAATCTCTACGTTGCTTTTCAGTATAGCCTACTTTAAGGGTTTTGATTGCCACAGGTAATTCTCTTTTTCCTGGAAGTTTCAAACGTCCACTACAAACTTCACCAAATTCACCTTATGACAAAAATAGAAAAAAGTAAACAAAATCATTTGAAATCCTTAATCTAACCCTATATAATAAAAGCCTATTATTCAAATCAGCTGAACAGCAGATCGACCAGTGGAACGACTGGTTGCTATGACGTGCACTGACCAGCAGGGGGCAGATTCTCAATGCAGATGTCCCCAGCCCACAGGCCCCAGGCCAGCCAAGGTGGGTGCCAGCAGGGTCCCCCTAATCACCTCGCCAGTCACCCCACATATCAGGCCTTATCGCCGGCCAGGCCTAGGGACCCTATTCATGCACAAGTTTCGTGTACGGGGTCTCTAGTAATAATAGAAAGCACCAGAATATCAAGATATAGATGAAACAGAGTTAACAGGGAAGTCCAAACTTTGTTACCAACATTAATAGAAATAAATGGTGCACTGGGAACAATCATCTATAAGTGATCATAAAACACTATCGGGGTTATTAGTTTCATCCATCTCACCAACAAAAACCTTAATGGAAATGTTACAACAAAATTAAGTGCAACTGACTTAAATAATTTCCTTCTTCCTTTTTTTTTCCTAATCTAGTAGTGCCATTAATGAGAAGAGAAAGGGAGAAAAGATTATAGCAGGACAAATCTTTTTTTAGGAAAACAGTTGTAAGGAAGAAATGTTCATAAATAGAATAACTGGGTGCTTGAATTATGTAACTATTTCCATAATTACAACTAATATATGAATATGTATAAAAATAAACAGTAGATGGTAAAACACTATGTTTGAATATATTGCTGGTTTATTTATTTTTTTTTATTTCATAAGCTAGACACTTGCTGATTGAAACGTGAGCTACACAGAAGGTAGCATTAAAATATGATTAATTATATACCACTTTGAAAGTGAGTCAGTTACAAAAGATCAGAAACATTATGTGTTAGCCTGGCCAGTGTGGGTCAGTGGCTGAGCATCCACTTATGCACCAAGAGGTCTCTGGTTTCATTCCTGGTCAGTGCACATGCCCAGCGGGGGGCGTGAAGGAGGCAATCTATGTTGATGTTTCTCTCTCATCCATGTTTCTATCTCTCTCTACTTTTCTCTCTAAAGTCAATAAAAACATACTTAAAATAAAAATTAAAAAAACACAAAAATTCGGTTTTAGATCAGAACAATGACATATTACATTCTACGTTAAATCTTATCATTAAACACAAGTTAAAAGTCTGACTTAAACACACTGTGATACCTGCTCCAATAACTCTTTCAATGGTGATGCATGAAGCTTCTATCTCCTTGGCAAATTCATGGACAGCTTGATTGGGATCCTCATAGGTATGTGGATCGATGTAAGTTCTTACTCCTGGAAGTTTAACTGTGAAATAAACGGGCATTAAAATACAAGTGCTTATGCTGGATGAGTGAAATGATGTTATTAACATGCAACTGTGGCTTAAATCCCTAATCCCTATAAGTGTATGAGCTATAAGAACAGAGCCTCTCCTGAATTATAGGAATCATTTGTTCAGGTATGTCACTTATAATTTTGAAATCTGAATAGTTGGCATGTACCAGAAATGTATACATGGTGATGTATATGAGTAAATACATCATTCAACACCAATGTTTTACAGAGTTAGTCTCTGAGACAAATAAAGACAGTTTCGTTTACTAAAGGGGACAATAAAATGTTAGTGGTTCACTTGTTCGTTTGTTAGTCTGAGTCCCATTTCAATTATCATCAGAGATGACTGATTTTGGTTTCACAAAAAAATAATTTAAAATACATTTTCAGGTGCTTTGTCAATACGACTTACAGAAAAGTCAAAAGACAAAGAGATGCTCAACTTCTCACTCTACCTGTTACTGCACAGACTGTTATGTTCCATGAGCCTCAGTTTCATCATATTTAAAAGCTACCGACATCTGCCTCACAGTGTTGCTGTTTTTTAGGATAAGTAAGATTAATCTCAATATTATGAAAATGGACTCAATGCTTTACGGCATGACTTATGGCTTTAATGACTGGCTTTTATGGGCACAGAATAGCAACAAAAATAAAAGAAACCCTTTTTGTCCTTTACTTGATGAAATAACTCATGCTGCAATGTTAATGACAAAAGGAACATATTAAAATGCCATTAATTAGAAACCATTTACTAATTCTTAAAGCTCATTGTTAAAACTCGATTTTTTGCATTTCTTAAAAATATAGAATTATTCAAGTCATTGGAACCAAGGTTGCTGCTACAGGATCTGCTCAGGAAAAGTCCTGTTATAATGCTGCAAAAAAAAAATAAAAAAAAAATACTGAGGCATTTCATTATTGTAATCTGGTGGTGTGATTTAAAAACAGATTTCTATTGAATGTATTGCTAGCATTTAGAATTAGCTTAGATGTTTGGTTTGAAAAGTAATAGCTTTATATTAAGCAAAGAGTTTTTATTTTAATGATTATAATCAAAGTATGCTTTAAAGAATTGAACGAACGATCTCTCTGTTGCTTAGAATCAGCCACAATGCCCCACACTTACTGTACATGCTTTACAGAAATGCAACAAAACGCATTTTAAACCAATATTTTGGTCAGTTAATAGAAATCTTGTCTGGAAAAAACCCCACACAATACCATAATAATAATCTGTCCCTGACATTGTGTACTTTTTGAGTTTTTACAATTTGCTTACTGTGCCCATTATGAAAATGCATCTTTTCCTCTTCTGGGTCTTGTTTTGCCTTGCTGTAACCACACCGCCTGGAACAGAGTAAGCAACAATTAGCCCCATCTCCAACGGGTGAAATCACATCAAGCTGAAAACGTGAAACACAATTGAAATGATTGCAACCCTAAACGATTTTCACACTAGTAGTGTGAAATAACACCAATACTCTTTTTTGGTCACATTACTCTAGCCAATTGCTCTCTCTCACTCTTTGTCATTTTTTACTGAGAAGTCTGAATCTATCCAACTCATTTTAACTTATCTTCAGCATACACCTAACAGCAGACATGTTTCTATTCCACTTTCTCTGTTACTTATTTATTTATTTATCTATTGCCAGCTCAGAAGTCACTGACTACTTTTTTCAGGATGAACAGCTCAAAATGTGTCTGATTCATTAGTCTCCCACCCTCAGCTCCTTACTCTATCATTTTATTTTTTCTCTTCTTTTGGAATCATTAGTTGCTGCACTAGCTCATTTCTACTCACATCCCTTCAGATCACCATCAAATTGACCACAACCTGCAGTCACTCTCAGCTCCACCCTCCAAATCTTAATCTTGTTTTTTGTCATACACTCCCTAGTTTGAGTTCTTTTGACCTGCTTCTAGTACCTACAAAAATCTCTCCTTCAAAATTTCACTAATGGCATATTCACATCTAAATCCAATGACTTTCCCTTAGATTTTAAGCATTCATGATTGAAATCCCTAACTACTTTTTGATGTTTTTTGCTCCTTTCTTCATTTATGCTAGTAGGTCCTCTGCATGCACTTCTTGGGTTCTCTCCTGTCAATCAATCTATTTCCATCAATTTAGTTAATATCATCTAGTACATCTGGTTGAATTCCTTTGAAACTTATGCTCTTATTTATCATAGATTTATTTTATAGACATATTCATTGGCATTCAAACTCAATAGATTTGTTATGTTACATAATTAACCATATAATATTAAAATAGCTGACTAAAATGAAAATATTTAAATTATTTTAGTGAAGCTCCCAGGCTATGAATTTACTATTTATAAGCTCTCATAACAAAATGGAGTTTATTAAATACAAAATTTTCATTTATTTCTGTATAAAGAAAATATAGCCAAAGTGATTGACAAAATATTTTCATTACATTGGTTAAAAATTACTAAGTGATCTAAATGAAATGTCCAGTTGATATGTACTAATGAGGATTGGTTCTTGGTACACATTCAAGGATGTTTAAGAAGTCTATATATATTTTGGTATAAAAATAAAACCTATTTTATTCTATATTATTTCTTAGTGAATATATATATATATATATATATATATATAACATAAAATAGATAAGACACCACATCTTTGTGCCATTTTTGAAAAAAATTATCTTCATTTTATCATCTTAAAGAACTGCCAATTTGTTAGTGAAGTACAGCTAGTAATATTTGAATAAACTTAAAGTAATATATTTAACATATATAGTGTTCTTGGGTGAGGAACAATACACAGTCTGGATCTAGTGGCTTTTCAAGTTTTATTCATAGCATTTAGGTGCATTTGTCATTCAAGAACCCTTTGGACATCTTGAAATATCTCACCACAGTGAAATGAAGAGAAGAAACAAAAGAAATTATATTGCAATTATATTTTGCAAATTGATCTACTCAAGTTGACATTTAAATTATTCTAAAACATTGTTCATAGTTTCACAGATGTTATTTTTCTAATCTTTATGTATATGCCTTTACAGTGAAGTTAATGATAACCTTTATTTTTAGCAATGCTCTAAATACAATGGTGTGAAATCATTCTAAGATTTATGTTATTTAAATAACATTGACAAAATTTTTCTAAAGATAATTCTAAAGAGTCTTAAAAAGTATACAAGTTCCTGCAGTTTACATTAGAAAACAAATATCTGATTATTTTTTATTCTATTTCTTTAAAAAATGTCATTGGGTTTTTGAAAGTTTGATTTGATTGCATTAAATCTTTATATTTTTGTAGTTAAATTGGACATTTTAATGATATTGATTTTTTTTTCAATCCATAAAAATGGAATATAGTTTCATTTCATTGTGTCTTTTTCAATCATGTTTATTAATGCTTTGTGGTTTTCAGTATATAGGTCCTTCACATCCTTTAAGTTTATTCCTAAGTATCTTATTCTTTTTGTTGCAATTTCAAAATTATTTTTTTCATTTCTTTTTCTGAAATTAATTGAATACTACTCAGTAATAAGAAAAGATGAAATACTGCCATTTGAGACAACATGGATGGATCTTGAGTCTAACATGCTAAGCAAAAGAAAAAGTTAAGAATCATATCACCTATAGGTGGGATATAAAACTGAAAGCAACAAATGAACAGATAGATAAGATAAACAAGCAAAAACTCATAGGCATAGTCAACAGTATGGGGATTCCTAGAAGGAAGAGCATTTGGGGTATGAAAGGGTAAAGGAGATCACATATATGGTGACAGAAGATTTGACTTTGGGTGGTAAGCACACAATGCAATTAACTGATGAATCATAGATTTGTACACTTGAAACCTACATATTCTTATTAACACCAAGGGCACCCCAATAAATTTAGTAAAGAAGAAAACAAACATCCATTTCATCTTCAACTTTCCTACCTTCAAAAAATAATTAAGCTTTCAAACTTGTTTCCTCAAATAGTTTTTATCATTAAATACCTTATAGATACTTAAATCGCATGCACATTCCTCATATAAAAATGAAAATAAAACTTTGGATCTCATCAAAAAAGTGATTTGGGAATACCTTGATAAGGAGAAGTTGACATTTTAACACCTGGGGTGAGATTCAGGAGGGCAATAGAGTTTTTTGGTTTTTTTTACTATGGGCATCTCTGGAGCTCTATAACATATAAGGCTGCATGTCACATTAACATATAAATTAAGTTTTGGAACCTCCCCCCAAAGCATCATTTAAACAAGTTGCAGCAAGATCAACAAGTAAAAGTGCAGCTGGCAAAGGCTGGCATTCACTGAGTAGATCAGCCTCATAACAAGGCATTGTGGGAAGCCTGTTCATTCAGTATCATCTTCTGTACCTGATCCAGACGTATAATTTTAAACCATCAGACAGACAGTCAATAAACATGCCATTCTGTGCATAAATCATACCTGCAACATTGTAGGACCATTTTTTAAGGAAAATAAAGTTTCTTCATTTTGCTTCCTATCACAATTTTAATAGGCTTTATATCATTGTACTAAAAATATCTGTAGTGTTGTAATTAGAGAAATCATCTTCTAGTCATTTATACTTTTTCTTCTAGAAAACAATGTTGTATTTTTAATAGTAGTGATGATCATGAGAAATCATATAAAAGGTAGGTATAATTAATATTCATTAATATTTACTAAGAAGTCCTAGAGGGATGCTTAATATATAAATATAGCAATGCCTTTATAGGTAATTTAGAAATCAATCTACTTTCTCTCACACTTGTCCTAAGAATTTGAATAACACATCCTTGATGACATTAGTACTGATCTTAAAATCTAGGCCCGAGCCATAAAATCCTAAATTTGGATATTTGAAATGTCCACTATACATGAAATAGTAAATAATAATATTTATGTAGAGATGAATATGCTAATGAGTAAATTAGTTCTTAGATCCAAATTAAGGATTTGAGAATACATTTGAATTATAAATGCCAAGCGGACCAGAGCATAGTGATACACAGAATCCGTGATTTACTAAATGTCAGCCATGTGGCCAATGAGGAGAGATGAGTGAATGGAATAGCCTGGGAAGAGTGTAGAGTCTTGCTCAATTACAGCTTCCATAGAATCATATGTTCCCATTCCTAGCCTACAAAAATAAAAACTGGATATACACCCTTTCACCTTAATTCTAAGTAGGCGGGGAGGGGTGAAATGGTGGGAGGAGGGGTTTTGCATTTTGATCTTTTTTAAAGAGTGAACATAAGCAGTTACTAGATCAGAAATGGTCACTCAGCTATGTATTGATCCTCTATTTTCTAGATTTATTAAAGAATACTTTCCTTATACTTTAATACAAAAAATATTCAAAAGGCAACATTGCAGCAAACATCCTCTATAATAAAGAGGTAATATGTAAATTGACCATCACATCCTCGCACAAGATGGCTGTCCCCATGTGGTCACAAAATGGCCACCACAAGATGGCCAGCAAGGGAGGGCAGTTGTGGGTGATCAGGCCAGCAGGGGAGGGCAGTTAGGGGCAACCAGCCAGTAGGGGAGGGCAGTTGAAGGGGACCAGGCCGGCAGGGGCGGGCAGTTGGGGGCAATTGGGCCGGCAGAGAAGGGCAGTTAGGCATGATCAGGCTGTCAGGGGAGTGGTTTGGGGGTGATCAGGCTGGTTGACAGAAGCGGTTATGCTGCAGTGGTTCTCAACCTTTTTAATGCCGCGACCCTTTAATACAGTTCCTCATGTTGTGGTGACCCCCAACCATAAAATTATTTTCGTTGCTACTTCATAACTGTAATTTTGCTACTGTTAATGAATCGTAATGTAAATATCTGTGTTTTCCGATGGTCTTAGGCGACACACAGGTTGAGAACCGCTGCTGTAGAGCCTAAGACCATCGGAAAACACAGATATTTACATTATGATTCATTAACAGTAGCAAAATTACAGTTATGAAGTAGCAACGAAAATAATTTTATGGTTGGGGGTCACCACAACATGAGGAACTGTATTAAAGGGTTGCGGCATTAGAAAGGTTGAGAACCACTGGGTTAGGGGCAATCAGGCAGGCAGCAGTCCTGGATTGTGAGAGGGATGTCTGACTGCCATTTTAGGCCTGATTCCTGTGAGATTGGGCCTAAACCGGCAGTCTGATATCCCCTGAGGGGTTCCAGATTGGAGAGGGTGCAGGCTGGGCTGAGGGACAACCCCCGCCTCAGTGCACGAATTTTGTGCACCAGGCCTCTAGTTAGATTATATATATTTTGTTTATGGAAAATAAAAGCTGCTTGCAATCTTAGCCTCTTTTAAAAAACACATTTCTCCATATATGTACCTTCTCTTGTTCTGACATAATGACTTCAACCACTGCACAATGTTGTATGTAAGAATTTATTGCTGGAATCTTGAAAACCTTAAGTTACAACTTTTTGAGAAATAGTTTAACTTTTTCACTTCAGGATTCTCTCCAACTGAACCAAGGTAGTTTTAATTAAAACTCAACTAACTCAGCCTCATAAAATAAAGAAACATATAAACATTAGCTTATTAATATATCTAATAAATACTGGAAATAGATTGTTTTGTTTTACAGGAGCACATTCTTTAATAAGAATGTCAGTGAAAATGCAGTAAAATTGGACATCTGATATTTAGGCTGCCTTACTAGCAGGACCTTAAAACTCTCATTCATATAGTTTTCAGTTGTATACACAAGTACTGGAATTTTGAGTTCCTTACAGATGTAAGTTACAAAAAAATTGCAATGATTTATTATTATTTACTAAAAATTCTCTAATATATGTATTAAAGGAAATGTACTCATGTTGAAACATAATTTTCTTGTTTGTGGGATTGCAGTAGTAATTATACTGCATAAATGAGGACACAGATTACTAGGTTCCCATCATAGTTTCTATCAAGGACAATAAATACTCATTGATGAATGACAATGTGAGAAGCTAACTTATTTTTTATCTTATTTCTTAAGTGTCATTTTTTATTTTCATATCCTAAAAGACAAAGAAAAAAACACATTAGAAATAACACCTTCCAAAATAGTGCAGTACATATGAATTTTGCAATTGTTCATTAATGAACTATTCAAATCCTTTTAGAATTAGCAATAATAGGAAGACTTGAACAATTTTAAATACTTCAATAAATTCAAAGATGAATCATAGATTTTTCAATATTGAGCTAGATTTTAGTTGACTTAAAAATTTAATATAAGGATACATTCATAAAGTATGATATCTGTGGACTGAATCCTCCTGTTTTCAGTAATTTTGTCTTAATACTAGAGTAGACAATTTTCTGTTAATTTTTAAATTATTGCATAATGTGACTATTGGATATCTTAAATACGGTTGGTCCACTTAATATCTTTTGTTGTCTGAGATTGCCTAGAAAAAGAATTTTGGAGCAATTTTCATAGCAAGCCTTCAAAAGGAATTTAATAGATTCTATATATAATAGGTTAACTTCACATATGCCTATTATGACCACTTTAAATAGGGTCTAGAATTATTACAAAAGGATGACTTCATTCTTTATGCCTTTTTCCTAATTTTATAAAGTGAAGTAGTCCTTCCACATCACTTTCCAGCAGAAATGTTATTAAAATAAAGGAAATAATCTGTGTTAAGTGTATGTGAAAATAAAAAATTGGCTTACTTCAAATTTCAAGATAAGTTCAGTTAATATAGAGGAAAAAATATGACTCATTGAAAAATTAATATAGTAGTTAATGTTTCAATGTATTCAGGATACTTTTTGACAGTAATATTTGTTTCTGTAATCTCTGAATTATAAGAGAAGATACAGTTTATCCCTGTTATTCTGATTAAAGATATTTTTTAAAATTCTAAAATAATAAAGTGATTCTCTAAAATCACAAACAAGGTAAATAAACAAATTAAGACTATAATATCTTTACTTTTAGAATAGCAAGCTCTACTTCCTTCACCACTTAAGTTCCTCAGAAGCAGTAAATAATATGAAAACACTGGAAAACATAAAAACTTATAAATGAAGAAACTAGTCCGACACAATGGAATACTACTCTGCTGTAAAAAGGAAAATCATTTACTCTTTGCAACAACATGGATAGACCTGGAGAGCATTATGCTGAGTGAAATAAGCCAGTCAGAGAAAGTCAAGTACTATATGATTTCACTATGTGAATTTAATGAACAAACTGAACTACCAAGCAAAACAGAGACAGACTCATAGACGGGAAAAAAGCAGATGGGTTGGGTGGGATGATGAACATATTGAGCAAAAAAGAAAAAAAGGAGAGAGAACTCATGGACATGGACAACGTTGTGGTGATTGTGGGGCGGAAGAGGGCAGAGAGGGGATAAATGGTAGAAAAAATAAAATAAAATTAATTAATTAATTAAAGATAAAACTACTTTGGGGCCCTGGCAAATTTCAGACTGACATATAATAATTATTATGCTATAAATATATATTTCTTTCTGTAATCATAAACACAAATGATAATAAAAAGATAAATTATGTTATTTATAATGTTATATTTGAAATTACACACATTAACATCTTATTTACATTAAAAACAATGAGGATCTATCCCTATCCAGTTTGGCTCAGTGGATAGATCGTCATCCTTTGGACCAAAGGGTCCCAGGTTTGATTCTGGTCAAGGGCATGTACTTCAGTTGCAGGCTTCTACCCCACCCAGGCCCTGATCGGGGCTCATGCAGGAGGCAACCAATTGATGTGTTTCTCTCACATCGATATTTCTCTCTGTTTTTCCCTCTCTCTCTAAAAATCAATGGAAAAATATCCTGATGTGAGGACTAAAAAAATAAACAAACGACTTCAACACTGAATGTTTATAAATATAGATTTTTAAAATATTGAAACAATGTTTAGTCTTAAGCCAGGTGTGATGGCATAAAGTCAAAGATCACTAATAAAAAATACCTCTGCTAAAATGTAGGCAGTCTTGGAAATAGAGTGCCAAAAATCTAGGCATATGTGTTTCATTCAGAAATATTATAGGAATATTTTCCATCACTGGGTAAATTTCAGTCAAAGCAGGAAAATATTTGAAATATGACCGTTATGTGTGTTTGTACAGATTGTACAACAAAGTGGGAAACCTGAATAATGAAAAGTAATTTGAGATCAAAGGTCGCATCATGTAATTACCAGTTTCATCTTATAAATGGCACATCATACATTTGAAAAATAATGGAGCAAAGCTGCATTGAAGAACCAAAGATCCATATCAATGGTTGTGAAATTATGCTTTTCAGACCCTGAAATTTCCACAAGGCATATCAACGTACTTCTAAAAGCCAGTATATTTACAATAGGCAATTTTCATGTTTATGCATTGCATTATATTAAGGTCAAACTAACCAAACAAATATTCATACATAGTCTTTCAAAAAATAAAAGACAAAAGATTCCAAAAATTCAAAATATCTAACAATCTCTGTTTTATAAATGTAAATATATCTACACACAAGTGACAATGATAGAATGCTCCTTGGGAATTATATATGTGTTAATTGAAAAATGCTGCTATGATTTCACAAACAAAATTAGGTGACAAGATATAAGGTCGACTCCTCAGTATTTTGCTGACTCTACAAGAAAAAATATTCTTCTCAGCCTTATTTTCCACTTTCTAAGGTTGTTTCCTCCCCAAAGGCATCAGATTAAAGCCTTTAGATTATGCAAAGTATCTTTAACTAAAACCTCATAGTGACTTTAAGTTATAAAGCACAGCAATAAAAGCATTTTTAGCTTCCATTTTTCCCTGGTAATAATTTTGGATAACTTTCTTACTGTCTAACTTATGTAATCTCAATTAAACTTTTCTTTTGCTTTAGTGTTTTGTTTTATTAAAATGCATTAAGAATTATGACTTCCATAAATCTTTCCAAAAAAACTGCTAGCATATTACTGGGTATCTAAGCGTGCGCGCGCGCGCGCGCGCGCGCGCGCACACACACACACACACACACACACACACACACACACACACACACACACGGGCTCACTGTCTCCACAGTTACTAACATTATTTGAAAAAATATATTAGGAAACTGATTTAGTCTTAGGTTTCCTGGTGTGCTCTTTGTGAAGGCAGAGTTCTGCCTTTCTCCCTTTCCTCTTTCATTTTATAAACTCCCTGAAATCAACAACACAATAGAAAATTATACCATTTTTTAAAAATCAAGCATTTGAAATCCACCTAAAGTTAGTTTTTGCCATACTTTCTAAGTCATGGCTTCATAAATGTTCATACTCCCATTAAAATATCTTTAAGATTTTGTTCAAGGTAAGTCCGGATGTCAATTCCCCCCCCAAGATATAAATTCTGTCTATTCTGCTTTGGTGATGATTTATCTCTTATAGCACTATTCTCCAGATTCAACGAGTTTTTCATAGAGAAAAAAATCACAGTGTAAAGCCATTTATATTATACTTTAGCCATTGCCAGATTTCAGGGGTTTATGATTTATCATTGAAACCCCATGAACATATAAGTATTTTCCTAAATAAATTAAATAATTTGAAACAAATCTATAGTTTCATATCAACTCCTTTTTTTTAAATAGAAAAAATTCAAAATGTTGAGAAAAACATTTCTAAATTTCATCAATCTGTGTTTTTTCACTGTCTTTTGTTCTCAGATTATTAGTATCCATTGCTCCACTTCTCACATTTATACATGTGTGCACACTCATTCCTACTACATGTTTTTCAAACATTAAATATTAATTTACAGATACAGAATACAAGTAACAATTTAAAATGCCACAAGGCAACCCTATAATTCTCTTAAAATGCACTTCAGAACACCTGCTCTTGGCAGATTTTGACTACAAATAACAATACATTAGCATAGAGATTTGAACTCTAATCTAGAAAGAAGTTGTCTGGAGCATTTCACTTTTTTAAAATATATTTTTATTGATTTCAGAGAATAATGGAGAAGAAGATGGAGAGATAGAAACATCAATGATAAGAGAGAATCATAGATTGGCTGCCTTCTGCACGCCCCATACTGGGGATCAAGCCTGCAACCAGGGCATGTGCCCTGACCTGGAAATGAACTATGACCTCCTGGCTTATGGTTCTATGCTCAATCACTGAGCAATGCTGGCTGGGCTGGGGTATTTCACTTTTTACAAGGTTGTTCATGGTTGGGTAGGAGTCCTTCTATATCTGTGAATAGAGTTCTCTGGTCTTATGTTCTAGCCTACAGTTTATAGCTATAACCCAGATATATACTTAGGATTTTCAAATTGAGGATACCCCACTGGGACAGTAATCCATAAAATGTGCATATTTTTTACTTCACTAGTATCAAATTAAGAAAATAACTTCTAATATCTGAAATAATTCAAGCTTAAAAATATTAAGTAAACCATTTAAAATTCCATGTGGTTTTGTGCTCCAATGCCACATGAATCCATGTCGATTATGAAAACAGAAGGTCCCAGTTATGTTATGGCCTTTCCATGGTTCTGGGAGAAAAAGATGATTTCACCTTGACAGAAGTAGCATGCTACTTCCATGTATGATATGATTTTAATCTTTATGGAACAACAAAAACAATGACATGTTAAATGTAAAACAGATGCTACACCCTTACAAACTTCTTGGGTGAAATAAGGACCACAGTAAAAGCCTTGGAAGAGAAGTATAAATGCTTGACATAGGGATGACGGGCTATATATACATTTTGTTTGAAATTATTTATTGTGGAATCACTTAAGATTCCCCCTGGGAATCAATTTCATTCTATTCTTCCATTAAAGTGTAACTGGCATACTAACTGTTAAAATATACACAAATGGAAAAAAAAAAGAAGGAATGCTGATGATCATACATGTAGGTGGGACATCACATAGGAGTGAAAGTGGGAGGGAACACTAACCATATTAGGCTTGGATGGGCAACAGCGCACAGGGAAGAAGCCCTTCCACAGCCACATTCGCAGCAACTGAAAAGCAAACAAGAAAGCCCAAGATAAGGAAGAGATCCCACTCCCTCAATATAGCATAAAGAAACTATGTATTTAGACAGGTGTCTGCTTTGCTTTTCAAAATTACAAATCCCTAAATGCATACAATTAATTTTTTCCACAATGCCCTTCAAATTAAGAAGCATTTTATGGAATTAAGAAATACAGAGCTGTACTAAATAGCTATTTTTATTTTACATAAAATGCTGATTCAGTAAGGACATAATGAGCCAATACATTTGCTTATGCAATCAATATAGAAATGCAAAAATATGAAAGCCCATTTAAATATATATATCTCCTCCGAAATTCTGGCAAACTTTAAATTCAGAAGACATTTTAAATAGCCCCTCCAATACATGTTTTGCATACAGCCTACATATTTCAGCTGGTGAACAATGTCTTCCTCATTTGACCCACTGATTTCTTATGCCAGTGGAATTATTTATCAAAGCCTATTGAAAATGCTATGCATACGTGACTTCAATCACTTATGGAAGGCTTTCAATTTACATTTTCAGATTTAAAAAATGCATCTCTAAATATATATTAGCAGAACTATTGCTATGTTCAAAATAAGCAAGCTATATATAATACATGCACTTTCTGGATATCAAAACATTCAAGATTATTTAAAAATTTTCACATATTCATAGTAAAAAAATGATCCAGAAAAAAAAGTAAACTGTCTAATAAAATGCACTTTATTGTGGGAAACCACATAAACTGATGGCAGAATATAACACAGAATTATTTAGTGCTTCAACACATTCACCTTTAAGTATATTTTATGAATAGCATTTCTAGTTATTTCGAGAGAACTGTGGAACAAGCTTAGTAATGGACCAGCAAGTTTAGGCTTTTGTCCAAAATCTGTCTATTTTGAACTTTAATTCCTTGACATGTATCTACTCTATTTTATATCAAATAAAGAGAAGAAAATAAAATATAATGCTAGAGAAGGTAAAAAACTAATTCCAAATAAAATTCCAATATATTTTTTTCAAAGAAAAAGTAGGCAATGTTCCATATATGTTCTTTGAAGTATTAATGATATTTTGTTTTTAAATTTATTTTTAATTTTTTAAAATATATATTTTTTTCTTATGCCAGTGGAATTATTTCAGAGAGGGAGAGAGAGATACCATCATCAATGATGAGAGTAAATCATTGATCAGCTGCCTCCTGCATGCCCCCCAGGAATAGAGCCCACAACCCATGCATGTGCCCTGACTGGCAATTGAACTGTGACCCCCTGATTCATAGGCCCAACTGAAGAATTCATGATGTTTTAATTTTTGTGCTACTATGTGACAATTTGGCTATCACTAAAATGGAATTCTACTAAACAGAAATGGCTATATGACATTTATTTCCAGTTTGATAATTTGATTTTAAAGAATTTGCCAAATAATTATTCTCATTATAGAGATATTGAAAGTCAAAGTTTCAGTACTTCAAAATGTTAAAACACTGAGAAGTGTTTCTTTTGCACATCTTGATATATTTCTTTATAATTGTATTTATTAGTGCAATTATGACATTTATTAATGTCATGTATTTATTGATATATATGTTAACTTTCCTAATGTTTCTACTTGTATCAAAACTCAGATTAGGAGTTGGCAAACTATGGTCTATGGACCAAATCGAGCCTCCCACTTAATTTTGCAAATTTAGTGTTATTGGAACCAGCCACATCCATTTCTTGTTTGTGGCTTCCCTAGAGTTGTATGGCCGAGTTGAGTAGTGAAACAGAATGTAGGGCCTGCAAAGCCTAAAACTTTTACTATCTGACTATTCAAGAAAGTCCACCTTCCTCTTTTGTTAGACTGGTAGTTTCTTGAGATGATGATGATTCTTTGATTATTTTTTATTCTCCATAGTTTAAACATAATAAATGACAACCTGTAAGCAGTCAGTGTTTTACTGTAACTGGTATTAACTAACATCACAATGATCTCAGTTTATTTATATGAAAAATTTGCAAATATGTGTTAATTTCAAACAGCCCAGTTCCAACTCAATAAATAATAAATAAATTAATAATGGATTTTTTACGAATGCACCGGATTGATTTTTAGTGATAAAAAAGATGATGTCATCTCCTAATAAAGTACAAACATCCTTCCAGATGTGTGTGTACAAGTTAGTAAACTCAGGTAGCAATGTGCTTAGGAAGGCAATAGTAACTGCATATTGTGGCCATTGCCTAATAGGATTTGCTTCATACTTGGTACGTGTTCTAAGACTCAAATAAGCACACTAATGATTCTATAAATAATAATATTTTATTCATTCTTCTTAATTTTAAAAATTACAATAGGGATCTTGTCTTAAAATTAGTACATACACATGCACACACATACAATTCTCTATGACACCAAATCTACAAATTTTAGTCCTGAAAAATTTAAATAATCTTACCTATCTCTAGAATTCTGATTCACAGTTTTAGCAAAGTTTAAAAAAAATCTGAAATCATGTAATATTCGATATTTGTGTGTCTATCTTTTTTGAGACCTTGTTTCAGATTTTGTACTGATAGTTTCTCTGACTTGTTTTAAGATAACATAAATAAATTTCCTTGGGTTACTTAATTAACCTCTTTGTGTTTCAATTGACAGATAAGAATCCTACTTCATAGGTTTTATGAAAATAAAATGAGACAATATATATATTCACCTTGGTGAGTATCTGGCTGATCACATATTTTGGGAGAAAAGTTGTAGCTATTACTCTTAGTAATATCATAACTAAAGTGATAGAATAAATTATCATTACATCAGAGGAATTTAGATTTTTCATGATCCATATAATATTACCATGCTAATATTTCCATTTATAATATAACTAAATAACTAATTACATTCAGACCAATTCATATAAATACAAAACGGGCAATGAACATTTTTAAAGCTTAATTTTCACAAAATACATTTTCTAAAAATTTAGTAATCAGAGCATGCTGTGCATAAATTTGTTATTAAGAAAATTAAAAATGAAGCACCTTTTCTATAAATATCTGAAGTGAGCTAGATCCTCTAAGTGATTTGGATCCTTTAAATACCTTTAAAAATAACCTGGGCACCTCCACACCAGATGGTATAAAGTTCATGTTCTTTCCTTAATCAATAAATACTTGCAGAAGTACAGGTTGAAAATGCTCAGAAGCCTCAGAGGTAATTTAGAAATAGAAACCAAAACGTGCTAAAAATAGTGGCTAATCTAATGTATGTGAGCTGTGTTCAGCACAGGGCACATCTGCATCTCCATCAGTTTCCACCCTGTGAGTACCTGCATGGAGCTGTAACAAGGTCATTACTATCCCAGTTTAAAATAGTTTAGGCCTTCTAGGCTTCCAAACAAAAACCATTGGTCTTTATTTTAAGGCTATTTTGATTTGTCCTTTGTAAGATTAAAACATGATAACAGAAGCTTTCCAGGCCCAAAGAAGATTCAAATGAAATTACTTCAGCCAGGCCTTACTTAGAGCTGATCAATGTACGTACAAAGTGTGTCAGTGTAAGTAAGATAACCTCCCTCCTCCTGAAGCCAGGCGATTATAACTCTAGGAAAGAAATTCTCAAAGATGCTAGATCAGAGAAACAAGACGACGGGCTGTGGATAAAGGGTGACTTAAATTGTTAAACAAGAGATCATACAAGTGGAGAAGAAAAAGACCAAGATCTTAATGGATAAATGAAAGGCAGGAAAAGTAATTTCACAAAAGAAATACTTGCATTAGATTGAAAATATTCTCAGTTTACTGCTCTTAAAAAAGGAATAAATTGAAAAGGCAGCATTGTTCACCCATTTTAAACAAAAAACAGAAAATGATGGTACTTAATGCTGAAGAAAAGAGTGGAGCTTGTGCCCTCACAGGTGGCAAGCCACACTGAAAAGTGACACCAATCCTTTTAGAAAACAATCCTCCTAAACTGATCAAAGAGTAATAAAAATGTCCTCACCTTTTGACTCCATTGTGTAGCAAGCCAGTTAAGATCCTGGGATTTGTACCCAGACTAGGAGCAGTCCTGGATGTATCCATTCATAAATGTATAGTTTAGTCACTGATGTAAATGAAAGAATAATTGTGACTATACCATATTGGGCTGCTTTGAAGAAAGAGTTTAATAATATATGTAAAGCTCTCTGCATTGTCTTAGGCTTATAGTCAGCAAGTCAGCACTTTACTTTTTTTTTTTTTTTCCTAACTGATATTTTTCTAATGTGGTCTTGGGCAAAGAGTGTGATACAGATAATATGCCTGAGGCTGGCCATAGATTTTACAGGAAGTAAATAACTCATAAATATTTCACAGTAAACAATATATTTGTGGAGGAAACAATGCAATGTAAATCAATATAGGGTAATATTTTTCTTAATGAGGTAAAAAATGTGTAGGAAAATAAAATATTGACATAAAAGTATATCAAACCTCTAGGAGCCCTTATGTGAGAATGTTATATCAATCCACACTATGGGTCAATTTTAGTTTTCTCTCACTTCAAATTGTTTGTTTATTTAATTTTATACTTTTCGAAAAATAAAACAAATAATTTAAACAATTCCAATTATGATACTTATCACAATGATAAAATTGTAAATGTGTAACATGTTTATAATAAAAAGAAAGCAGAGGAAATTGTTCACTGGTAATTAACACTGATAATGTTGATTTCTTAAACTGTCTCATAATGCAATCTTTTTTGCATCTGTGTCTTAATTCACTGCCACTCTTTTAAGATTTGGTACTGATTTCCTGATGAAGGCAGGCTAAACCCTGCAGAATTTTTTTGCAAAAACTTGAAAAGGTATAAAAGCATAATGATCACATGTATGGTTCCCAAACTCTACTCTTTATTTCCCATGCTTGTGCCACAAAGGCATCAAATTATCCCACCCACAGGAGAGAAGGTAATGCAAAATGGTTAGAAAGGCCTTTCTATTTAATTTTTAAGTGCGCTTTTGAATAGCTCTGTGGGGAATACCACATCTACAGCACATGTATGTACAATCCAATCACTATTCCCAGCTGTAGTCTAGGCAAATTGGCATAGGATATAGTTACATGTAGCACTTTTTAAAACCTTTTTTAGCTCTCTGCTTCCTTCTCACTCTAGAGCTTGTTACTCCTCCCTGATGATTATAGGTGTCTACCTGCTGTTGCCTAAGGTCCTTTATCAAAATTATACTATCTGAGCAATAATCCCTGGTCAATGGATTGTGAAACATCAGAGGACCTCTGAGTCTTAAATCAAGTTCCAAGCCTGGCACTCGCGCACATCTTGATGTGAAGTAATACTATATATATTCTATCTAATAAAGAAGGAATATGCAAATTGACCATCATGCCATCACAAAGATGGCGGTGCCCATAGCCACAAGATGGTGGCACCCAGTCCCCTCAGCCCCGCTGGAGTCCCACAGTCCTTTCAGCCCATCCAGGGGGTAGGGGGTGGCAGGTTCATGGTGCAGCTGGACCCGCCCTCATCCTCCCAGCTGCCTAGGGCTGGCCTGAGGCACAGGCAAGCCTTGGATGGCCGCTGCCCAGCCGACGCCTAAGGTGCAGGCAATCTCAGATGTCAGCTGCCCAGCTGCCCAGGGTGGGCCTGAGGCACAAGTAAGCCTCAGATGGTGGCTGCCTAGCTGCCCAGGGCCACTCGAGGCTCAGGTAACCAGGACTGGCTGAGGCTTGCACTGCCGGCAGTGGCAGTAGCAGAGGTGTGATGGGGGCGTTGCCTTCCCCTGATCGCCAGGTCGCCTCCCACTCCTGAGGGCTCCCAGACTGTGAGAGGGGTAGGCCAGGCTGAGGGACCCCCCCTCCAGTGCATGAATTTTCATGCACCGGGCCTCTAGTGTGTGTGTGTGTGTGTGTGTGTGTGTGTGTGTGTGTGTGTGTGTCTATATATATATATATATATATATATATATATATATATATATATATTGATGTCTTCCTCCAGTTCCTGATACAGAGCTCCTAAAACTGAGGAAACAGAAGGAAGCCAGGCAGTCTGGAATCAGGACCATGGTGGGGCAGGGGGAGGGGATAAAACTGGGGAACCCAGCTAGATAGATTTACTAAGGCACCCCAACTAGGTGGGAAAGGAAGGACAAAGGCAAGAGGCATGAATTTAATGGCAAATAAGATGCTAGAAGAATCTTTTGTTCCATCACTTACTTTTTGACCCTAGTTTAGTGGTTCTCAACCTTTCTAATGCTGCGACCGTTTAATACAGTTCCTCATGTTGTGGTGACCCCCAACCATAAAATTATTTTTGTTGCTACTTCATAACTGTAATTTATGGTTGAGAACCACTAGCAGGATGGCCTAAGACCATCAGAAAACACAGATATTTACATTACGATTCATAACAGTAGCAAAATGATAGTTATGAAGTAGCAAAGAAAATAATTTTATGGTTTGGGGTCACCACAACATGAGGAACTGTACTAAAGGGCCACAGCATTAGGAAGGTTGAGAACCACTGCCCTAGTTCCTGACACAAAGCTCCTAAATATCTTAGAATTTTCTGGATGGTAATACTGTGTTTTGCTCTAATGAGGTGACTCTTGGTGGGCTCCCAGATGGAGGCTGATTGTGATTAGAAGCTTGGAATATTCAGCCTCTCCCATCATTCTCCAGAGAAGGGAGAGGGGCTGGATAAGGAGGTAATGATCGATCATGCTTACATGATGAAACCTCCATAAACATCTCAAAATCGATCTGGAGAGTTTCTGGGTTGGGAAAGTCATTCATGTACCGGGAGGGTGTCACATCCCAAATCAAGGGATAGAAAGCTCCCACACTGGGGAGGCTTACAGACTCTTCCCTATGCATCCCTCGACTGGTTATTCATCTGTATCCTTTATAATATCATTTGCTACTGTATATAAAACATGGTAACCCTAAGAGTGTGGTCCCCAGAGTTCTATGAACAGTACTAGCGAATGATTGAATTCAAAGAGAGGAGTAAAGGAAAACTACCATTTGTAATGTGACAAATACTATACGTGCTTCAACTTTAAAATGGAGGCAGAGTTGCCATCCCAGAAATATCTTGTACATCTTATGCCTCAACCTTTGGAATGTTAAAATTGGGCAAAATAACCTGTGGGCTGGTTTTGAAGAATCACTGTATCCTAAACAACTGTTTGCAATGATAATAATAAAGCTGACATCATGACGAGGGGACTGAAATTTAAAGACATTCTTTAGAATTAACATCAGTATGCTAGCTTATCTTTATCTATAGAAATAGATAAAGTTATGTAATTATTCCCCTTCCCTTTCTCATAAATACCCCCTGCCTTCACCTCCTAAAGGGAACACTACTTGGATCTCTGGCTGAATAATGTTTCTAGAATAGCTATTTTCTTGGATCTCAAATAAAAGCTTGTTGCCTCACACTTCAGCCTTCTATTTTTAGGTTAACAATAGCCATGTGGGACAGAAACTGTAGGTAACCAAGGGACCTACTACTTGTGATTGGTATCTAGAGTAGGGAGCAGTCTTTTGAGATGAGTCCTTAAACCTACAGTGCAAACTCCAGTTAATGACAGAACTGAATTGAATTGGGGTTCAAGTTGAGGTTGCAAAGAATTGCTTGGTGTGGAAACAAACACATACACACACACACACACACACACACACACACACACACACACACATATATATATATATATATATATATATGTATATATCAGGTATCAAAAGTGTAAAATAAAGTAAAGTAAAAACTCACAGGACCTTTCCAACACATTTGCTTTTTCCTTGTTTTCTGTTTCAAGACTGAAATGTTCTATTATAATATGCATCATAGTGCTAACAATTCTGGGACTCAGTGAGAGGAAACAGCTTTGCCAATACGGCACTGATAGCAAGTTATGGAGGTGAGATGTGGGCAGCAGTTACTGCCTCATACTGTACTAGAAGCACAGTTTCTTCTTCCACATACTCCAGCTCTTTCTATTACCACCCAATCCCTCAGCCTCATCTCTCCCTTCCCTTGTTGAAAATTAAGAAGTTCTCCTGGAGAACTATGGTCTGGGTATTTCTTTCTTCCTTTGTTAATAGTTTATTAGCAGATTAAGCAACTTTAATAAATTAATTCACAATAAATTACATACACCGGCAATCAGAAGAAGGCGACGTCCCATCATACCTCTGCTGCTGCTACTGCCGGCAGCACAAGCCTCGGCTGGCCCTGGTTATCTGAGCCTCAGGTGGCTTGCCTGTGCCTTGGGCTGGCCCTGGGTGGCTGGGTAGCCACCATCCAAGGCTTCCCTGCACCTTGGGCCGGCTCTGGGCAGCTGAGGGGCTGAGGGACTGGGTGCTGCCATCTTTGAGGGTGTGGAAGTTAATTAGCATATTACCTTTTTATTAGATAGGATATTTCAAGTTCTAAAAATAAAAAACAAAACACTAACAAATCTAAGTGTTCAATGTGTAAGTATTCCTTTGTCTTAAGTACAACATCATAAAAACAAACAAAAAACTAATTCACTTAAATGTTGGAATCAGGAACTCCTTTTCCTTTCTCTGAAGACAATTAGAGGATTTAGAAATAGCAAACTGAATGAAAGCAGAAAGAGAACTTGAGGTGAGTTTTCTTTAGACTGCACTTGAGCTGGTTTATTTCCCAAACTATACTTTAATGATAATTCACTGTACTTCTCTTAATCAGTTTAATGGGCCTGAGGTCATTATAAAACAGGCTCTTCTCCCATGAATACCATGGGTAGAGGCATGATACAACTAGCAAATATTATTGAACATGTTAGATTCAGTTTGCTTACTCATATATATTTGGAAAATCAGAGTAAATTGCATCAAATATTAATCACCTGTTAAAAACTTTGTGCTGCAGTTGTAGACAAAATCATTATCATTATCAGTAAACATGTACTGAGAATCTGTGCTATGCTTTAAGAATGAGAAATTATATATACTAAAAACAACTTTCTACGCAAACTATGCAAAGATTATAAGCCTGTATACAGATTAAAGTCAACCAGGGAGATTAATTAAAACAACAACGAACAAATCACACAGGAAGAAAAACCAAGGTACAGGCCTCACCCCAGAATAAGTAAGTCAGAACATCTTGGTTATGGGACCCGGCATCATTATTTTTCAAAAGCTGTTAGTTGATCCTAAGTTTCCTACAGGTTGAGAACCACTGATCCAATGGGTACTCAATAAATACTTGAAGTGAGTGATGTGTCTTAAAATAGTCTTAGGAGAATTTACTTAATGAATAAAAGGGAACAGTTTGTAATTAGCATATTAATAGTCTGCATGTTAATAAAAGCTTTGCAAGTTCCTGTAGGTGCTTAAAACAATTTTTTCTTTGGTAAGTATTTTAAATAATTCTCCTACAATTTGTTTACAATGGTATTTTAATTTCCTATATAATAAAGAGGTAATATGCAAATTGACCATCACTCCAACACACAAGATGGCCACGCCCATGTGGTCAAAGATGGCTGCCCCCAGGTGGACACAAGATGGCCACCACAAGATGGCCAGCAGGGGAGGGCAGTTGTGAGGCATCAGGCCAGCAGGGGAAGGCAGCTGGAAGGGACCAGGTCTGCAAGGAAGGGCAGTTGGGGGTGACCGGGCCAGCAGAGGAGGGCATTGGGGGTGACCAGGACTGCAGGGAAGGACAGTTGGGGGCAACTAGGCTGGCAGGAGAGGACAGTTAGGGGTGACCAGACTGGCAAGGGAGGGAAGTTAGGGGTGGGCAGTTATGGGCAAATGGGCCAGCAGGGGAGCAGATAGGTGTCAATCAGGATGGCAGGAGAATGGTTAGGGGGTGATCAGGCTGGCAGGCAGAAGTGGTTAGGAGCAATCATGTAGGTAGGCAGGCGAGCAGTTGGGAGACAGCAGTCCTGGATTGTGAGAGGGATGTTCGACTGTCCGTTTGGGATCAGGCCTAAATAGGTAATCGTACATCCCTTGAGGGGTCCCAGATTGGAGAGGGTGCAGGCTGGGCTGAGGGACACCCCCCCCCAGCATGAATTTTATGCACTGGGCCTCTAGTTATCTATAAATGAAGATCGGTTTGCTAAGTGTCTGTAAATTTCATCCTAGCCTCTATCTTTTAAATGACAAGATTGTTTTTCTAACATTTATCTCTAAAGGTTTCTTTTCATTGCAAGTTTAATGCTAAATGGCAGAATTTTTATCCTTCTATATTTCAGTACTAGCTACTTGGATTATCTGGGAATCCTAATATCTCAAACAAAATAATAAAACTGTAAAATTATCCGAGCTATTGAACCACAAACTTACTCTATGAGTTTATATGAAATAAAACTTAGTTTTGCCACAGACGGGTCAGGAGAGCCTCAAGAAGTGATGGATATTTTGATATACAAGGTTTTCTCTTTGAGCCAGAGTAAAGCGGAAATATATATATAAATATATATATATATAAATATATATATATCAATGTACATATATATTTATCATATTTTAAAAAGCGCATACTATTAATGTACATACATATTTATCATATTTAAAAAGCTCATACCATTAATGTATATATATATGTGAATGTACATATATATTTATCATATATAAGACAAAGCTCATACTATTAATGAAGCAGGAAGAAATGGGGCTGAGTCACAGGCAAAGGTTGTGTAAGGCATTTCAGATAGGTCTATGGAGTCACAGTAAATTGGACATGCATGTGTCTCCATGCCTACATGCCTTTCTCATATATACTCCACCAACTTGTAAAATTAATTTTCCAGGTCCAGTTTAAATCTACCATCTCTGTGACAATATTTTTGAACTCACTAAGGCACAGATAAGCATATTCTCTATTTTATTTTTGCACAAATTTATAAAAAATTCAGTGCTAATGGTGTTACATTAAAATTATCTGGTTGCATGACTGTCTCACTATTAGACTGTCCATGTTAAACTATCAGAAAGCATATCAAAAGGTCAAATTCCATCATAAAAGCAAACTCTACCCGTCACCAAGGTCAGAAAAATAAACTGTAGTGAGCCCGTAACAAAAGTGGGGTTGCACGATCCACAAGTATTTTTGCAAAAAGCAGCTCCAGTGTGATATTTTGAGCAGGAAAATTAAATGGTTTCACCTTTATATGCATGATTTAATTTTTATAACTCAAATGTAAATACTTAAATGTCAGTACTATATCAGTATATACACATGTTCAATACTGTATTTACATGTGCCTATAATATATGTAAATAAATGTAAGCTGTAAATTAGATATGGTTGAAAGAACACTAATATATTTTAATGTATTTGGTCTACATTATCTTATCCAATATAGATATATTTTAAACCTTTGGAAAATGCAACTTTCTCCTCAAGTAGCAAATAAGAAATTGGACATTGTACACATTATAGGCAGGGCAGCCAGCAAACTTTAAACTGATATCTGACTTCAAAAACTGGAAAATCACCAAAAATGCAGAATTTTTATTTTTCACCTAAATCTCAACTTCACTTTCTCTATTATTTTGTTTTCTTATTTCCCCCTTTCCTCCTCTGGCATTGTAATGACATTGTTTTATTAAGTTATTTGATAAATCAAAATCCTTCATAAATAATTTCTATCCCCTAATAGCAAAATTACATTTTATCATAAATCAATAATATTCAAGATGACACTGATTTGAACTAGTTATTCACCTGATCATTTAATAAAAGAAATTCACAGTGTATTTATGGCTGCACTCCTTAAAGTGTTTTCTTTCTTTTAAATTAAAAAATATATATATTGAGCACTAAATTTATAAAAAGCCTGTAGTGTTGTTTAGTAAAATATATTAAGTGGCAGACTAAATATATGTATGGACAATGGTCAGACCAAATACAAATATAGAACTTTGATCCCAAATCTGTAGCAGCCAGTCAAACCACAACTTGTGCAGCAATCATCCCAAATGATTAGGACTTTATAAATACACTAGTAGCTCTCTGCACCAATCCATGTGCCAGTAGCTGGCCAGTAGCTCGCTGCCACCCTCTAGTAGCTCTCCACCCACTGCCCTGCCCTCTTATAGCTCCCCCCGCCCCCTGCCTCCCACCCTCCCACGTAGCTTGCTGCCCTGTCACCTCTTGTAGCTCTCTGCCTCCCCCTTGTAGCCAGTAGCTCACTGCAGCCCTCCTGTAGCTCCCTCTGCCACCCCCCCCCCGCCACGCCCTCATAGCTTGCCACCCTGCCCCCTCCTGTAGCTCTCCACCACCCACTTGTAGCTCGCTGTCCCATCCTCCTGCTGATCCGTGATCTGGTCCTTATGTGGTTGGTCTTTACATTTCACAGTGTAACAACCATTTGCATATTGCATCTTTATTATATAGGATGCCAGCTTCCATGATTTTTGTCTCCACTTCCAACTTGGGACCAATTGGTGGGAGCCAAAGTTGTCCCACTTATAGTTAGCCTGCCTCCAGCAACCCATGTCAATAATCTCCAATCAAGGTATACCTGAAAACTTCTCTTTTTATTTTTATTTTTCATTAAAGAGCTTTTCACACTCCACTGACTGCCTTTGGGTTTCTGCCAAAGGCAAGTCATGGTGTCCAATTCCCTTGCTGTAGCATGCTCTTAACAAATAGCCTTTGCTTGCTCTCATGTGGGTGTATTTTGTTTATTTCCACAGAAGAGAACATCTTTACCAGTTCAATAAAGATAAGTTACATAGATTCTTCTTTGTACTCTGCCACTATTCTATTTCTGTTCTGGCACAACAATATTGTTGAGATACAAAACACTGAATGATGTGTTTGTGTTACAGGAAGACACCTTTACTGTACAATCAGTTACCTCCACTCCTAGATTCCTGGTAATGTTACCATAAGCCCATCCCACTGAACTTTCTCTGACTGGCAGTCATTTCATTGCTGACACAGGTCTATCTGTAAGTCCTCTTAGAGAGAAGTGTCACGGCTAACCTGCCTGTGCTTACCAAAGTTAGGTTTTAGTTTATTTTGAGAGAAGTAGAAAAGAAAAAAGTAAGGGCAGATAAAGTAGCAAAAAGTCATGCTAATTTTGCCAACTGAAAAATAAGAATATTTTAAGTACAACTCTGATAATAAGATTTATTTTAATCACTCATTTGTCTTGATGAAAGAATAATATTAATTAAAAACATGAGTGGCTCAAAAACAGGAAATTAGTCAAATAAATAAGCCAAATATTTATGTTCTGATTTATTTAGCTCTCTTCATTATGGCTATTGAATATTTTTCCAAAGTTGAATCACATCTATCAACATTATGCCTATATGAAGTAGGAAACAAGAATGACTAATGTTTCAATTTAACTACTTCACTCTCAAGTAATTAAAGTAATTATGGAAGTATACTAAAATTATCAAACAAGAATGTGTATTTTGTAAGAAAATATTATGGGAATTGAATTATGAGAACACCTTAAAAGGAGGCTAAATGTTCATTTTTATATCAAACTATTTAAATTCCATGTAAGTACATTTTTTCTATTATTGTTGGTCTGTATTATTAAAATCATACATTATGATAATTGTCATGTGTTTAAAATTAAATATAATGATAATAAATGTCAACTATTTTAATACATTATATTTGTATATAACACAACAGTGGTTATTATGATTACAATTGTTTTATATAAAACAATGGTATATAAATGTATATGTGGCCCCTTGGGGAGTGGGCCTAAGCCACAGTCAGACATCCTTAGCGCTGCCTTAGCACTGTCTTAATGCTGCCTTAGTGCTGCCTTAGCACTGCCTTAGCACTGCCTTGGCGCTGCCACTGCACTCGTCAGCCATCAGCCTGGCTTGTGACTGAGTAACGCTCCCCCTGTGGGAGCACACTGACCACCAGGGGTAGCTCTTGCATTGAGTGTCTGCCCCCTGGTGGTCAGTGTGCGTCATAGCAACCGGTTGTTCCACCATTGGGTTGATTTGCATATTACCCTTTTATTATATAGGATTTGTAATTGTAACCATATATGATTTCCCAATAGGAATTTAAAATATTTTTAATTATTTTAAAAATTTAAATATTTAAAATATTTTAAAATTATAACATTTAAATGGATATGATCTTGGTACAAACTAGATTAGAAGAATAGATCTGAGAGCCCAGAAGCAGTATAGATAAAAGAATATCTATATAAACAGTATTTAGTATGCTGAAGGTAGAGACCTACAACAATTTTGTTCATTTGCTTCATTTCTCAGCAATGAGTATACTCCCCAGGAAACTGATTTTTTTTTTTTTTTAAATAGAGTTCTACCCTTTGGCATAGGGCGACGCTATTGATTTTCTCTGTAGAGCGGGGTATCAGGTTCCTGTGAGAGCCTATGTTATTGTGGTCTCTGAGAGTCCTGGTAAGATTCCCAGAAACCTAGCAGAGTCTTTCTTCACAGCGCAGCGTCTTATGGCATGCTGGCCCACTGCTCTGACTTTCAGATGGGGGTCACATTCTTAGAGAAATGGGGCTTCACACAAAAAACATATTTTGCTCTTGTGTTTTTTACCTGCTCTGTGATTAACACTTGAAATCTGAGAGTCCCTAGATTATTTGCTCAAATCATTTTCAGCTTTGCAAATCAATGATATTCACTTGTTTTCATTGCCATAGAGTTTTTCCTTCCAAATATTTGCCTCCATGTAACTTCCTGAGTGTTTGATCTGTGAGAAGTCACAGGTGGGATAGTCAATAATGTTGAGTAATTGAGCCAGGAACCCTCTTGGGTTCAGTTCCCTAGGATGGTTGACTTCCCACAGTGAGCAATTAGTTGTTGCATGCTCCTATTCTTCCTGGCAGTGTTCTGCCCTGATCCCCATTTGTCAGTTATTAATAAATTATGAACTGCTCACTAATTATCTTTGATTCAGGGCCTTTGAAGAAAAAAGCATGCAATCATGAGAAAATAGATGGGATAACAACTCTCAGATAGTAAATCAATACACACGCTTGGATTTATTACAGTATTATAAAATCACATGTATTGCTAATTCATAAACCACTGAGAATAGCTTTTGATGAGCTCTTTTCTAAAACCAGTGATTGCTCTTGTTATTACAAATATTTGTCTATAATTATTTTAAAATAAAAGAGTATTACAGTAAAATATGCTCATATAGTATTTTTTATCAAAACATATCAAGTTTTGAAACTAAATAATCTTAGTTACATTGGAGATGCCAAATATATCAACCTATCCATGATGTTCCTAACTTGAAGAGAATCAGGAGAGGAATACAAATATGTTGACATACATTATTATTTATAAAAGGTAATACTGCTTGAGATCACCAGGTGCATCATCACACTGGCATTAGCAAGTCCAGATGTCAAATGAATAATATAAGCTGGTGAAGATTTCTTAACTCTTATGTGAATACATCTTTGAAATCATTGCATTTATTTTGTGATTGCACCAAAATGTTCATTTTTCAGGAAGAAAGCAGATTTATAAGGTTAGGTATTCTATTTGGCTTATGTTAGAGTTTACTGACATTTTCCTTTTCCAAAACTATTAACATTAATAGTGAAAAATGAGACAAAGCACATGAAATAGTTTATTGATGCACAGTTTATCAATATTTCAATAATTTATGAAATATTAATTCAATTAGGTTTTTTGGGAGAGCCACAGAAGTCTTTGTCCGCTAAGTAGTTAACTGTGGCAGAAAAGTGAAGATAGTTACTCAATGTACTATTTAAGTTGTGGTTAAAAGTGTTAAATCCCATGAAAAATATTGATATACTATTCTGAGATTTCAGTTGCCAGATAGAATGCTTTGGCTAAGGCAGTGGTCGGCAAACTGCGGCTCAAGAGTTTGCCAACCACTGCGTAAGGCATTATCCTTACCCAGAAGTTTTGACTTCAGGTTAAAGACATTAGTACATTATTAAAATGTTTTTTAAGTGTTTTTCCCTAAGGCAGTGGTCGCCAAGCTCATTAGTCAACAGAGCTGCAGTGTGCCAACCACTGGAAGGGAATAGGGAAGACTTTATGATAGGAAGAATGGTTGATGTGGGTTTGGACATGTGGGTAAGGTTTATTATCGAAAGCTGAAAGAAAAAGACAGAGTGAGATCCTCTTTCCTCATTCTCAGTTCATGTGGACCATCTGAGACTGACCCTATCTCTGGGGTCAAGCGTGAGCTCCTACTGTGCTGCGTCATGCAGTGCAATTTCTCCATCCTCTGCTGAGTTCAGGTCCCAGTGCTAATGATTGATTTAATCTGTGCAGCTGCATATCTGGCTTCTGTCAGAGCCTGTGCCATGTGAACTCTGAGAGTGAAGGGCAAGAGCTCTACACTAGTGAGCTGGGTTCAACACAGTGACCGTTCCCCCTTCAGAGATGTAACCATTGTCTGCTGTTCTGCTATCTCATGGGCCAGTTCTTCTCAGTCTCCTCTTGCTGATCTTTCTCCCTCATTGTATCTGTCAATATCAAAGTGCCCCAGGGTCTACCTAAATAACCTCATTTTGATTAGTGGCATTAAATACTATATATATGCCAGAGCATTATTGAATCATGTGTTTCCAATTACACGGCAGACACTATTTTACCACCTGGGTCTGTAAGTGCCTGTCCTTTGGATTTTTAAAGCCTCTGCAATGTTTCATCCATATGATCTATAATTCTCTTTTGGATTAAGGGAATTTAAATTTGGCATCTGTCCTATGCAACCAATAGAGTCCATGTCAAAAACACATAATGATCATGCTGGAAAAGCATTTTGAAGCATATTTTAAAAGAGTCCTGAACTCTAGCTTCACTATTACATTTATACAGTCATTGGATATTTACTGAGAACCTATCCTATAATCTGATGAGCACATTCTTATCAGGGGAGACATATATAAAATAAAGACCTAAGACTTTTTCAATTGGGAATAAAATGTTTTGAGGGAGAGCTAAAGTAAAATTAGCTTTGCCCTACCTGGTTTGGTTTAGTGGATAAAGTATCGGCCTGCGGACTGAAGGGTCCCAGGTTTGATTCCGGTCAAGGGCACATTGCCTGGGTTGGAGGCACAATCCCCAGTAGGGGGTGTGCAGAAGGCAGCCAGTGGATGATTCTCTCTCATCATTGATGTTTCTCTCTCTCTCTCCCTTCTTCTCTGAAATCAATAAAAATACATTTTTTTTTTAAAAAAAAGGTGAAATTAGCTTTGACAAAATCAGGAATGGTCATGGAGTTGGTGACATTTCATGTGTGTGATTATAGAATAAATACAATTTACCAGGTACAATTTTTATGTGTAAAGACAGAGGAAGAATTCAGGAAAATCCAATGTGCTTCTTGCTTACTTTCTTTTACTTACTCATTTTAATTTCTAAGAGGTATTTTATTCATATTACTGGTAAGTTTGGAAAGTTTTTAAATGTTAGTACCAATAATTTTAGCAGCAGAGAATCAGCAACTTGGCACATAAGATTTCAGAGTTTCCTCCAAATCACATAGCTGAATAAGAATAAGCCACCGATTGGGAAGTTTTTAATGAAGAGAAGGGTCCTAAAGTCAGAGCTCACTAACCAACTGTATACAATACTTATGTTCCAACACTGTCCCAGAGGGAATAAAAGCCCAGAGATAAAAAGACCTGCCAATATAGACCTTATATTCTAGTAAGGTCAGCAAACAAAAAGATCAACACAATAAAAACATACGTGCTATATAACGGCAATCAGTGTTATGGTGTATAATGGTGACAAGTGTTATGAAGACACAAATCCGAGTGAGGGGGTCTGATGAGCCGCAGAAGGAATCACGGGTCATCATAGTAAGTTCAGTTGAGAGGTTGAGAATGAACAGACATGAAAGAAAGAAGTCATGTGGTTCTCTGGGGCAAGGGAGCCTTAGGTAGCAAGTAGAGCCACTGCAAAAGCCTTCAGACGGGACTGTTTTTACAGTGTCCAAGAAACAGCAAGAAGGTACTTTCATCAAGTACAAATTGGAGACAGAACTAGTACTTAGATATAGTGTTGTCAGTTATCACATGCAAAACTCCTGGAAGAGTGACTCATAGACAGTATTATGTAACGCACGCTGGAGAATGTTATACTTGTTATTACCATTATTATTACTGTGTTACTTCCATTGGGCAAAGGGCTTCTCTGGAGGTTTTCAGATACTTCACAGTCTTTAAAAAGTATTCACTTAAGAATATATGCTTTGATATCAAATATAGGCAGAACTCTGGCACTTGTGTGAATTAAATAATTGCATTCAAAATGCTAGCCTAATTATGTTATGAGGCTCCAAATAAACTTAAAGAAAAGTTTAAAAGTCTAGCAGATTTTTCCATCAAGCAATAAGAACAGTGACAGACACATAATAAGAACTCATGTATTTCTTGAGTTAATGAATCAGACTACCATTTTAGTCCAAGGAAATGTGTAACAATGAAGGAAGTGATTCTAATTTAAACTCCTCTTTTTATCCATAGCTATTGTAATTATGTTTATAAAATTCTGTCCATTTATCAGACTACTAAATTAATATAGAAATGGTTTGAGAAAAAAAAAAGACATTGTTTTCTTACATCATGTGACTGGGACCTATCTTAGTGTTTAATATACAGATGATGCTTAATGTTTGTAATGGATGATTAGGGAGACTGGACTCTGTAATTTACAACCTGTTATACGTTAATAGACTTGAAAAAACTGCAAAGGTTAAATTTAAATATCATTCTCAATAATAAAAATACCTAATGCAGCATTTTATACAAATAGATATTTTTCTCTAGACTTCTGATAGGGCCTCAGTATCTTAAGTTTGATAGGTTAGCCTCCAAGTATAGTATCCATTGACCTGTGAAAATGTTTTGCCTCAGAAAACTAAGGAACATTTCAAAGGATTGATTTCCATTGCTTAATGCAAGACAAAGGGAAAATGAGTTTAGTAGTTGTATGTCAACTCACAGCATTTTAATATGATCAGGATAAACAAGAGAAGATCTTTTGCCCAGAAAATGGTTCATCTGTTTTTACAGGCATTAAACCACTGCTAAGACCAAAGTTATCACCTCAGGATAACACTTCCATAGCATGAAAGTCACATATAAATAGGCTTAAAATCATACCCAAGGCCAAACAGCTTCAGGGGGTCTTTCCATCTCTTCAGGAATTATAGTGTGTGTTTTTTTTGTTTTGTTTTGTTTTCCAATTTTAAAACTGGCAAACAGCTTTACCTTGTGTTTATATGCAAAACATGTGTAAATATGTGTGGCACGTATGTGTGTAAAGTGTGTGTGTCTTTAACCACTGAGAGTACATGTGGAATTAATTGAAATAGAAAAGCAAAGTCTGATATTTTCTTAGCATTTAATTAAATTTGTGAAGATGTAGTAAACGAGGGATCAGAACAGCTATTAAAAATGTATTCTTTAATCTCAGGATGTCTATGGTAAGCCAAGTTAAAAGAATAAAGTTTCTGTCCACTGAAAGAGGTTTTCTTTGTATTTCCTATACCAAAAAATCCTGATAATTTAAGCTTCATATTTAAGAAATGTCCAGTAATCAATTTCCAAAATGAAGCCCCCATATAAAATGGGAACACCGAGAAAAAATGCCAACTAAATAATAGCAGTGATCATTTTCAAAGGAAAGACAAAGAGAAGGACACAGTAACAGACTTTTTCAAACATAAACTAGAAGATGGTGAAAATGTCAATCTCTGGTAAAAGCCTGATTAATTAAACAATTTGTACCTATAAAATAGTATATAACAGAAAAAAAGCCATAAAATTGGGCTATAATAAGGAAGTTATCAATGTGCAATGTCATTGCCAATAAAAGAGAAAGATTAAAAAACAATTACAACATGCTGTGCATATCAGGAAATTTCATCTTTATCCACCACGGAATAATTAGCTCATAGCTTGCTGAGGCCATGTCAATTGTTCGGTCGTTCTATGAAAATAACATGTAAAATGAAAAAAAAGGAAAGTCTGAAACCTCTGGAAAATGCTCTATGGCAGTAATTTTCAACCTTTTTCATCTCAAGGCACACATAAATGAATTACTAAAATTCTATAGCACACCAAAAAATACATTTTTTTGTCTTTCTGACAAAAATAGATATCACTATGATTCATTCACACTAGAAGGTAACTGTTGTGTTGGCTGTTGTCATTTTTTTAAATTTTATTTGGTAATCTAAAGGAAAAGAGGTCAGTGTTCCTGACTAAATAGTCAGGTATTGCATATTTTAAAAATTCTTGAGGCACTGTGGCACACTGGTTGAAAACCAATGCTCTACGGAATATTTAGCACCTTTAAACAGAAAAATCACACAAATTCTAAAATTGATAGATTCATAAGATGTTATAATTCTTTATTATTTTTAAAATAAGACTTTTTCCTTTGTAAGAATAATGCTTGTCTGTATTATTTAAAACCATATCTAGGTAGGAAGACTCCAAAATGTTTCTACATAATCAGTTTTATCCTAAGAAGTTTAAAAGGTCTCTGTAGTTGATTTATTTTTCATCTTTCAATGTATTTTATTTTTGTAATAATTCTTTATTAATGAAAATATTAGATATAACCTCTTCCCCCCCCATTGACCCCTCCAGCTCTTTCAATATATTTTAGAATAAAAGAGTTTAGTTTTTTTTCCTTTTTGAAATAGATTAGTGTCATAGTATTCAGTGTTTTATAATCCTCAATTTTTTTCTTAGGTCTGAATAAAAATACAAATTGTCAGTGAATATGGATCTTTAAAATATATATTTTTTAGCCCAAATGATAATATAAATTGCCGATAAATATTACATGAAAGTGATATTCATATTTTTGCAATATATTAAAAGTGATTTATCCATATCTTCATTGAAGAGTCAAATTATTTGCAATTTTAAAAGCCATTTTACCTAGGAGCAAATATCTGATTTACAAAATATTCAAGAGATTAGAAGTGATTAAGAGAGTAAATTCTAAGTGAGAGAATTGTCCAAATGCTGTTGTGTGTGTGTGTGTGTGTGTGTGTGAGCACGCGCTTTTATCAATCACATTTTGGCACAGAGAGGAGGGAGACACATAAAATTCAATGTCTTCAAACGATTCCTACAACAAAATTTTTTTCCAATAAACTGCTAGTATTCAAAGATAATTTCCTAAAATTTTTTTTAGGTTTAGGGAACATTTCTTCATTTAGTTTCTCTTTTTCTTTCTTTTTTTTGACAAATATTTGCTGAATTAATTCAAGATACTACAAGATAGGTAAGATTTTCTTAGTCCAGGCAAAATTATGAAGTTCATTGCCTTGGATGAAAAGGGAAAAGTCTGTCAAGAATTGTATCATTTAGCTTTTGAATAAGTATACTTATACAATACAAACAAAATTACTTGTCTATGAAAAGTAAAATACAATGGCCAAAGATGTTTCTATCGTGTAACCAATCTGCCCTGAAATTCAAGAATATGCATTCAACAAAATGAATAAAACTTTTATTCAAAAGATTTGATGGTAGAAAAATATAAATCTCAGATTGGTTTTTGGTAAATGTGTTTTCCTTTAAACTGCAAATTCCTAATTTCAACATCATAAACTGAAATTAATAAAAAAATCCATGAGCCAATAATCCATAAATTCATAAGGTTTTTATTTTTAAAAAGTAATATATTTCTGTAAGACAATGCATCTAACATTTTATCTTACCACATCTTGGACTTAGTTATGCTGAAAATTTAATTTTGTGTCTTTGGTGTAGATGTGATTCCAGTATACCTGAGTAATCATACTAAAATTTAGTTATTCTTATACAAGAAACTCAGGTACATATGGAATTTCTGTGTATGTGTGTGCTAAGCTATATTCAGTTACCAAATAATAGTTTGTGTAATTTTATAAATGTAACAAAAAAAATTGTTTTTAAGTCATATATATATATATATACATATATATATACATATATATATATACACACATATATACACAAAATTGGCTTATTCACATCAGATAAGAAGAATCCATATACCTGTATGTCATCAGTAAATTCACATTAACTTACTTAGGTTAAGTAAATATAGTGTGTGAAGACTACAATAAAATACTTGTTATATTTTAATAAACCTGCAAACACACAAATTTATTGGCTTCTAGACCTTGGTTCATTCTTCCTATTTTACTAATTTCTCCTAAGTGTGGGCCCAACAGACAAAATACCTTCTTCTGATCCCAATTCTCTAGATATAAGCAATGCTTCTGGAGTTATTGGAAGGGAATGAACAACTCACCTCTCAGTCAAAAGTAAATAAATCATATTACAAACCAACTCTGCAAAAGTATTCCAGTTATCTACCCTTTGTGGGTAGAAAAGACACATTATTACATGGTAGTTTTCTTAGTAATTACAATTTACTCAACTTAGTGATCTTATTTGATCAAAATCTAAGCAACGTTTTTAAGACAAAACAGGTGGAATTAGCTCATCTTCCAGAAATCTGGAGCAAAGGTAGAGACTTCTCCCCAGGTTTAGAGAGAAGAGATCAGTGGGCACTAGATCCCCGACTTTCTCCCTGGAAAGGGCTAGCTGACATCACAGAACACACACAGCTTCCCAGAGATTTTCTAAAAAGGTACTGCTGTTATATTAGCATTAAAAGTAAGCAATGGATTCCTACATATATTCTTAAGAAAAGCCTGAGCACTCTTACTAGTAAATGACAAGAACTAGAAGAAACAGAATTTTCAGGTACAAAGAGAAAGGGTGTTCAAATGAAGTAACAAGTTTTATGAAAATAAATTGTTGCTACTGCAATTTATGGATATAGCCATAATTATTTTTAAAATAGTGTATTGAAAGGTGCCTAATTCTGCATATTTATGAGTAAATGACTAGAACAATAACAAAATCAATATGCATATTGATTTCCTGACCTTTTGGGGGGCCTTACAGTACCTTTCACATATTTGTGCAAGTTTAAATATTTCCATGAAGACTTTCATCAAGTTTTCTATAATATTCTAACACCAAAACATTTTCAAATTGAAGGTCTCATTACTAAATATCCCTTTTAATAATGGCCTAGATTAAACATCTAAATATGTTTGTTGTAGAATAGAGTACAATCATGTTTCTATTTGTCTATTTAATTATTTATATATGTTTTAGGAAAGTTTTTATTTGGGATCTATCTATTTTATTTTTCTTCAAAATAAAATATGTATATATATGATACACATATTAATGTTTCTATTGACAAAACATTCAATAAAATTTACTTTGAATCCATATATACTATTATTGATGTATTCAGGTTGAAATCACTCAAAATCTGAAAATAAAAGCAGGGCTGGTTATTTCACAAAACACTTGTTTGCCAAAGTGTCTGCTTTGTATCCATCACCCTGTTAGGCCAGAATGCTGGCTAACTTGAATTATTAGTCCCATTCCTCTCAACCTACTAGGCACAGACACAGTCTATATCCCAAATGCTAAAACCGAAACAGACTACCATAAATACTTCTGAGAGGAAACAAATGTCAGATTAAAAAAAACAAAACAACTCTATCAAAGATATGGTTCTATAAATGACAGAATAATCAATAAGGTAATACTATTCTTGTGAAGAAAGCATACCTGGCAAAGATAAACTGTATGCTTAAAACTTAGCACTAACAGGGACAAGGTAAGGCTTAAGAAATACATCAGACATTGAGGTATCTACTGATAAATGTGTTGCTTGCACATTTGTCTATTAAGCACTTTGGGATGTGCTTAATAGACAAATGGTCAGATCAAGGTAGGGCAGACATCAGATGCAAAAGTTGAGAATCACAGCTTCATCACTTACCTTCCACTGAGGAGGAAGCCCATAACCACTGCCAACAAAATGACTCCCACTGTCACAGACACAGCAATTATGGGAATCTGGCTTTGATCGCTGGATGCTGCAACTGCTGATAGAAGACAGAAAATGAGTTTGTGGTTAATGTCATCATATGCATCCAAATAAAAACTGCTTAATGGTTGGCATCAATGCATGGTTTAAGCAGTTCACCCAGACTAGGCTGGAATTTCCATCTAATATCTCTTCTCAAAAGTGTGTAATTAAAAAAAAACACAAAAAGAACATCTTTAAGGGAAAATATTTGCTCTCCAAATGGAAATCTGAAAGAATCACTAAATCACTGATCATTTCCTTGTCATCATAGAAAAATGAGTGTAATTGTTTGTACAGTAGTCATCTAGGGATCTTTGGTTTGCATGATAAATGGAATTTAGCCCTTGATTCCAAACAACTTAATCTGGCAGGCAGAAGCGGTTAGGGGCAATCAGGAAGGCAGGCAGGCAAGCAGTTGGGAGCCAGCAGTCCTGGATTGTGAGAGGGATGTCTGACTGCCCTCCCCTGCAGGCTTGGTCCAACCCTTGGTAGGACTGGGCCTGTTTGGGTCCAATCCTACCAAGATCAGGCCTAAACCAGCAGTCAGACATTTCTCGGGGGTTCCCATATTGGAGAGGGTGCAGGCTGGGCTGAGGGACACCCTCCCCACCTTGTGCACGAATTTCTTGCCCCAGATCTCTAGTAGTTTAATAACAATGGTTCTGATAAATTGAGAGTGAGGCATTAGTTCACCTCCAATATAACAAATCCTAAGTTATCAAATCTAATACCAACCCTACTTCCAATGTTTTGTTGTTTTCAATCCTTTCTCAAATCTTGGCCCAGATCTTGGCCCCAGGTAAGTGTTGGACACCTAAACACTTCCCTTTCTATTCGTGTCACCTGTCCCTTAATTCTTTCTAACCAAAATTGACTGACTCTCCTAAGGGAGGTGGGGGAAGAAAAGGAAGTAAAACTAGTGGAGTTACTGAAACACCCAACTGGGTAGGGTAGGAAGGGAGCTTGTGGGAGACATGAGCTTTAAAATGTTGCTAAGACAGACAGCTTGCAGATAACCAAGCAAAAAACAGTAAGGCATAGAAACCAATCCCAAGATGTTGCTAAGGCAAAATTCTTTGAAAGGACTAATCAGGAACTAACAAGCGTATATACAGAAAAGTGTGTGCACTTCCTCTCGCCCTTCCGGCCGCTAGGTTAATGGCAGGAGGTGCACTCCCTCGCTCCAGTGGCTTATGACCATGTGGGACTCTACACATGGATTAACAGACTTTAATTTGCATGGATCCTCCCAATAAACTTTGCTTCCACTAACTGCTTTTTGTCCCCGACTTCATTATTCGATTTTTTGAGACAAGGACCTCAGACCCAACACCCTACATTTTGGTTTCATAATTTGGAAGTTCCACTGAGATTTTGGTTTCACTCTGACCATCTTGTTGCACTGATTTACACTTTCAATCCGTTCAGAACAGCCTTTAGGGTTCAGTATCCACAGCTGGTTCATATACAAGAAAAACTATTATTTACAACCTAAATCTATGATCTTATTCATCCTCTTCTTGGATGATAATAGTTGCAATTTAATGAATCTTCACTCTGTTTTCTCCTATTCCTTGATACTGAGATCTGGAGTAGGGATTTTAATACTGATGAACAGTATAAATAGGATAGGACAAAGTTAGCCTACTATCACTAAGAATTGCTTTATATTCTCTAAACTCAGATTACTTAACCATTGCTTTTTCTCAGTTTTAACTTTCTTTTTGGCAGGAGCACTGTTTCTAGTGAAAACCATGCAGACTTGGCCTATAAAAATTACTCAGATTGGACTCCAACTGCTGTTCCAATGTTTTTTTTCCCCCAATATTTTTTATTGATTAAGGTATTACATATGTGTCCATATACCCCCATTCCAACACTTTTGAGTCTTATTAATGTTCTAACAAAGTCATCTCCATAATGAGTCTTCCTCATTTTCTCAGCACACAAATCCAGTCCCACCTCCTCTATATTAGTGATGTCAATTTTTTTCTAAATAAAATAGAGTCAATTCCACACTCCATTGTTAAATATAATTGCATAACCTTTTGTTTTACCTAACTCCACTGTTAGAGCCTTTCCTAGCTATCCCAAGATGTTCCATCGGTTAGGCCCACTTTTTTTGAGGAAACTTCATGCTGTTTTCCTCAGTGGCTGTATCAGTCTGCATTCCTGCTCACAGTGTACTAAGATTCCCTTTTTTCCACATCCTCATCAGCACTTTTCTTTGTTGATTTATTTATTGATTTTTTTTTATTAAATAACAATGTTTATTTTTTTCCAATCATTGTATGTCATGATTGGGAACTGTAAAGTAGCATATGTGGAAAATTCACATTATTTCCCCTCACTTTGCTTCTCACACTCCTGGCTACAAACCCATATTACATAGTCTCTAGATTTTAGCTATATTTTTAAGCAGTTAGAATTGAAGGTGAGAGGTTTGTTAGAGCCACATTATAAAAGCTATGGAAGGATAGGCTAAGAATTTGGAATCTGTTTCCTATAGTAATAAGTATCTATTATTTTTCTTAATCAGAATAACAGGATCAAAGTTACCATTTTTTATAATGAGTACTTAAGACATAGTGGGACAATTTAAAACAGCATGGCAAGCAAACAAAAACATGAAAAGTTGTTGAACTTACTAACCATCAGAAAAATTCAGATTTAAACCACAATAAAATATCACTACACACCTGTCCAATATGACTTTTAAAAAAAGAAGAAAAGAAATAACAACAATACTAAATGCTAATGAAAATGTGGAGAAATTGATCACTCATTCATTGCTGGTGGGAGTGTAAAATGATACAGCCATTCTGGAAAATAATCTGGCATTTTCTTACCATATTAAACAAGCAATTACCTCATGATACAAGAATTGTACTTATAGTTATTTATCCCAGGGAAATGAAAACTTATGTTGACTCAACAATATGTACCTGAATGTTCATTGTATCTTTATTTATAATAGCAAAAACTGGAATCAGTTCAGATGTCCTTCAACATGTGAATGGCTAAACAAACTGGGGTATATATACACATCATGAAATACTACTCAATTATAAAAAGAAAAAAAACTTGATATATTCAACAATTTGGATGAATCTCTATACTGAGTGAAAAAAGCCAATTCTAAACTGAAAGGTGACATACTAGTTGACTCAAATAATAAAATATTTTGAAATGTCAAACTTTTAGGATGCATATTTAGAAATCAGTGGTTGCCAAGGATTAGTTATGGAATAGGAATTTTCACCAAAGAAAGTGGATGTGATTATAGAAGGGCAACATGAGGGATCCTCTGATTTTGTTACTATTCAGTATCTTGACTGAGATGATAAATACACAAACCTACACAACTGACCAAACTATATAGAACTTAACTCACACACACAGACACACACACACATACACACACACAGGATAACTAGGAAATATAAAATGGATGAATTCCATCGATGCCAAGCATCCTTATTGTGATATGATCCTATAGTTTTGCAAAATACTAACATTGGGGGAAACGGGAAAGTATACAATAGTTTTCCGTAGTGCTGCTTACAATGGCACATGAACCTACAGCTATTTCAATAACAACAGAATAGCATTATTCCAGGAGTTGGATTATACAGATTTGAATCGAAGTAGTTGGATGAAAGGAAGTGATGCATTGTGGGGTGTGTGTGTGTGGGGGGGGAATTATAAAAGAAACATAAAGGTATTTCTTGGACAGTAGGAATTAATACAGATTCAGTGATACTATTAAAGTTATAAATGATTTTATGAAAAAAGAACAGAAAAAGAGCTAACTGGTTTGGCTAGATGGTTTCATTTATGTTACATTTATTTGTTGGTGTTTTTATCATTACTTGTTAGGAATAAGGATAATTTAAAGGGTCAATTTAAAATATATTATTTATATCCACAACAAAATTAAAGTGGATATTCTTTCTAAGATAAATATTTTTTGCATTCCTATATTCACTACTATTTACATTTGATTTTAGGGCTATCTCTGTGGCATGTAAGATAATGTAGATGAAAAGAAAGCCCTTCAATTTTCTGACTGAAGTATAATATAAATGAATAAATTTTAAAAATTAAGCAAACCAATAATATAATGTGTCAATGTATCATTACTATGCATCATTATTCTAAGTTGAGTAACCAATTAGAAAATTCTTTTTAAAGTTCATGTGCAAAGCAATTATTTTCAGATAATTGTCTTTCCTAACATACCTGAATAAACTACACTTTCCTTAGTAATGGTGATTCATGAAAGCCAGTATTCTTGTCACCCATTAAAAGAAAATTGTTGATGATGGTATTATAAAACATGAAAATACATTTAACATACCATAATTCTTGCATTATAGTATTTTCAGGCTCTTAAAAAACAATATATGTATGTGAAGTACTAAATTATGATATTAAATAAATAGTTGCCCAATAAAATAATTCAAGTGATTGCACAAAGTACTGCACAAATAATTTTCAAATGATTGGCTTATAACAGAAATGTTACAGAAGCTCTAAAAAGGAAAGATTATTTTAATTATCACCATTTTTTTTCTTTAACTCCTTATTTGACTACAAGCCTCAAGAAAGGAGTGATTGGTTGTTCCTTAAAGCTGAGTCACTTTCAGTGCCCACAGTGAAAATCTTTTGATGTGTAGAATAAAATAAAATAAATAATAAACAAAATTAGTATTCTAAAATGGTTTTATAACAAATATTCCATCATTTAGAATTAAATAAACTGCATTCTTAGTCTCTGGATAGAAGTTTTCAGGTGTTGCTTTTGATTTCTCCAGAGCCTAGCAAAGACTTATATATGATAGGTGCTCAATACATCCTTGTTGAATTATATCCAGAAAAGAGTTACATAAAGTTCAAAAGGGATGTTATGCAATAGGTGCATTGTACAAAGAAAAAATCTTTTTTAAAATGTTTGCCAATATATGTACATATATTCAAGTAAAAAAAATTCCACATTAATAGCTAGGAGTCAGAACAGCCCTGACATATTTTTAGTATCTATTAATAACACTAAATCAACTTTTGTAGTAATAAATATTTGACTGATATTTTTTTCCTCTAGAAATTATGTAGAAAATTACAAAATGTAAACAGGCTTATATGAACATTTTTAAAAGTATATGGAAAATGACCTCATATTAGTTCTCTCAGTTCTCAGATTGATGAGTTTTGGCATAACCGGAATTTGATCTTTAATTAAAATAAAAAAAAGTTAGGGCCTTAGCTGGTTTGGCTCAGTGGATAGAGTGTTGGCCTGTCGACTGAAGGGTCCCGGGTTCAATTCCAGTCAAGGGCACATGCCTGGGGTTGTGAGCTCGATCCCCAGTAGGGGATTTGCAGGAAGTAGCCAATCAATGAGTCTCATCATTGTTGTTTCTAACTCTCTCTCTCCTTGCCTCTCTGAAATCAATAAAAATAAAAATGTATTTTAAAAAGTAAGGAAAGGTATATTAAAAGGTATGGGGACAAAAAGAGTTGCAGAACATGCAACATCCTAAAACTAAGTAGAATTTTGTATTTTTTTAAAACTGGGTCTTTTATTTGCATTGTTATCAATACACTCAATAATATTTTGAGGTACTGGTTGGTGATACTGTTCCCAGAGTTGGTAAACCACATAAGCATTATGCAGTACTAATTTTTACCAAACCAGAAATAAGGCCTATTAGTGTGCCCAACTTATATAACAAGCCTTTTGTCATAAATCCAGTTTAGGGTTTAAGGTGAGATTAAATAATCAAAATATTGTCAATATTATAAGGATTTTGTGACTAATTTATTCTTTATTTAAGAAACTCTGATGAATAGCATTAAATGTTCAAATTTCATTAGCATCAATTAAACTTCAGACATAAAAATTTCCTTGCACAGAAAATATAATTTATCATTTTTCCTAGGGTATCCTAAACTATATAAAATTAAGTAACACTTTTTTTTAAAGCTACTTTTTATATAATAAAAATTGTTTAGGTAATTCAGTTAAACATGCTTTAAACAAGTATATATATATTATAAAAAATCTGTGTTTCATAGTTTTATTGAAATTTTAATTTAATTATGTTTCTAATCATTGCAAAGTAAATCTCAGAAGTAAGCTCTCATTTTGTTGGTTTTCAAAAGGAGGAAAAATGTATTTTATTTTCTCTGTTTTAAAATCACTACTTCTTACAAAGCCTGGCTTTTTAAAGTGTGTATAATGACATGTATTATAAACAAGTCTTCTTCTAGTCTGGTTTTAACATGTACTTTAAGACAAGTAAGTAATCTAAATATTTTGTTTGACATTAAAGAGGAGAAAGTTATGTGCTATTTTATGGGGGCGGGGGCGGGAGAGTTGGCATAAGAAAGGTTTTCCAGTAATAGACCCTCTACTCAGCGATACTTCCAGGGATTTTAATTTTTTTAAACCATCAGACTGGTTCCTAAGACCACCATTTTCTTGCCAAAATCAATACTCAGGAAAGCTCCCTGTGGAGTTTTCATAGAAAGACTGAGCCTGGTAGCACTGTTCAATAAACCAACTAAAAAGTAAACGGCGATAATTCAATAAAGTATGGAAGCAGTGGGAAGGAAGACTTTAAAAGCAAGGTCTAAACATTTCTTAAGGATCTCCTCATGTTTCACCTCCCCATAGAAGTAATTGGATGAGGAGTAGGGCCGGCGTGTTAACCCGCTAACCTACCATGACAGCATCCAGAGGCTTCCCACCAGAAAGGGTCAAGCCTGGGAGGCAGAGAGGGAGCGGAAGGCTGACAGCATGCCCAGGGAGAGTATTGATCCACTGACTCTTTCCTGGTAACCATTACAGAGACATGAGTTGACAGTAATTAAAATGACTTACACACTGGGATGGTTTCAAACTCAAATCTTCGACTGAAGACCCCGTAGCCTGCTGCGGTGCGTGCTCGAATTTGGAAGACATACACTGAAGCTGGTTTCAAGCCCTCTGCAGTCATAGTCGTCTCTTTCGATTTGATGATTGTGTAGCTGGTCTCTTGGTCCTAGGATTACAATTGCACATTCGATAAAAAAAAAAGTCAACATATGAATTACTAATGACAGCAACGCTTAGAATCACAGATAAGAAGACAAATCAGAAACTAATTTGCTGTGAGTGTAGATATAATGTTGTAGGAAAAGAACACCTACACATACTAGGGGTGCTAGTTATGGTGCTGTCTAGAACTCAGTGATGGTGGGTGACATGTCGCCCTATCTGCCTTTGGCCAAAATAAATCTGCATACTTTTAAAATAAAGCTTACAGGAGGTAAATGATCTTACAGACTATTTAGTATTGTTATTTGTGTGCTTGTTTTTCTCAGAATGTTTTATTGGAGCACATCTAACATGCTGTCTGTTCATAGAAGTAGGTGGCAGTGTCTCTTACACTGTCCGGTCTAAGACTTATGCTTTATATCTTTAGTGAATTTGATTTCTAATCATATTTAGGGCTTGGGAGAGGCACTGACTGCTTCACTAGAGAACTTTCATTTTAATTTGCTAAGTCAAAACGAAGAATATTTAAAAATATATAAAAGCAAAAAATAGTCTCATTTTTAAAAACTTTCTATTTTTTTCACTTTTCCTTACAACTTTTTAAAATTTTTTATTATTTGTTTGGGTGTGTAGTAAATTGGGACAGTGAAAACAATCACTGGAGAGATAGTTTTGAAACTGAAACAAAGAGGAACTGTTCTAATTTTGATTGTTAACAAACGTCTAGACTAACACCTGTAAACCCTCACATTGCTGAAGTTACTATACTGAATATAAAATCTTAGACGTATAAAGATTTAAAACACTAAGTCCCTATGTTAAACTTTCTCCTTTATTTTATTTTCCTGTGTGAATTCATGGTTAACCTTGCTTTTTCCTTAAGGTCTTTCTTTATGTATTACATTTCTGATAGATATTAAAGGACACATAAAGATAAAAATTGGTCAGAGATATTTTTCCCTCCTTTTTAAGATTTGGTCTTTAATTACAATGACTTGGTTGATGACTGTAAACCATCATTTCCAAAATATTCCAGTAAATTTGGTCTTTACCAATAGAAACATGTATTAATTTTAAAAACGATTTAATGGGAATAATATGTAAATGATTTTTCTCCTAAGAGAAAAACAAAAACATAACATTTACTTCTCCAGCACCCTAATAGGGAAATGATTATTATTTAATCTTCACAGTGTATTCAAATCCAAAACAAATGCAAACCACAGCCCTTCTTCCATGAAGTTTACAATCAATAGCAGCACACCATGGACATTACTTTCCTGAGAACACTGAGATTACCTGCTAAAATACAGCAAGTCCATCCTTATTTTTATCTTTAGTTTCCTTCACCGTTAAAATTGGGGTAGAGAATTGGTGCCTGGCTATCCTCCGAGAGCTGTTGTAAGAATGAAATAGGTAATGTGTGTGTAAACACTAAACTGTAAAATATGTGTTTTAATTGTCATAATTATTATTTTAAAGTTTTAAATAATTTGACATATAAGTCAACTTCTATCCATGTTCTATACTACCACCAATAAAATCTAAAATATACAATCATATAAGCCTCCTTCTTTCACAGCAGTTTTATCATTCCTCATTTAATATGATCCAACAGGTAAACTTATCTTAGGGTTAAATACTGTATATCCAAACTTCTCTCCAAATCAGTATGGTCTCATTTCTAATCCAAATAGGTCCTCTGATTCACTCCATGCAAACAATTGATCTTCATTTTTTTAATACATAGATTAATTTAAGTGCCTAATCTTTAAAGTGTTCAGGAAAAAAAATTTAGAGTTTTGTAAAGGATTTAAAGTAGATAATTAAATCCTATAAAATTTGACTAATAATGTCAGTAATTTTTTTCACTCAAACATTTACTGATCTTCTCTCAGCTACCCTAATACCCTTCTAAATGCTAAGAATACAGCAGTGAAAAATCAGACTATTTTAAAAGAGGCAAATAGCTTCTATTAAATTATTGTGTTTACTGATGTTCTAAGTATGCTCAAGATTGTAACTGAATATGCAAGACTTTCTCAATGCTATTATACTTCCCAGTTTGTGAATGAAGCAGTAATTTTCAATAAGGAATGATATAATATCTATTTGCCATTATTTGCAATTAGTTCAAAGAGAATTTAAGTTGGTGAAAAACAATCTAGACAAAAGTACAGTTAGGATTCTGATATATTTGATATAGCTATGTTTGTTACATAAAATATTAACATTTATAGTGTAAAGTAAGAAGATATTTTTTAAGAAAAGTGCACAGGAATATCAGTGTTCGAAATTCAGCCATGTAATTCAAGTATGTGTATAAATGTGAGTATACAATTCAACCTCTGTTTTTTCTTTGATATGTTAACCTACAAATAAAAATCCCTTCAAAGTGAGAAGCAACAAGCCTTTATTTGAGATCAAAGGATAGCTGTTCAGTAAAGCACTAATTCATGCAGAAGCCCAAGTAGTGTTCTGATTAGAAGACAAGGGCAGAGGATATTTATGAAAAAGAAGGGGGAATGAGTACATAAATGGAAGGCATTTCTATTGATATAGATAAGCTAACATAGTGATGTCAATTCTAAAACTTTAGAAAAAAATTTAGTTCAGTGGTCATCAGATAGTCATATCTGATTTCATGTTATTTTTACAAACAATTATTTGGGATTCAATGTTGCTTTAGGCCCAGGCCAAAGGTCATTTTGAACTATTTGAACATTTTTAAAGTTTGATGCATAAAATATGCAAGGCGGTTCCTCTGGTTCAAACTCTGTTTTAAAGTGGCTCTGTTTATTACTATTTGACATTTAAAATGGGATGAAATTATTTGTTAAGAGCATCGTGAGCACAGAGAGAGAGAGAGAGATGGAAATAATATACATAGCAACTAGCACAACTTCTACAACATCATAGCTTGTAGGTAAACTTGATTTAACCCTATAGAATGATGATAAATTCTTCTAAGGAAAAGAAAAAAGACAAGTTTACAGGTTGGAACACCTAACTATTGAAGTCACAAGGAGTACATTTTGCCAGAAAAAAAGAAGAAAAAACATTGCAAGGAAATTGGAAATTTCCTCCTTGAAATAATACAGTATCTAATATCAGTTGCATAAAATTATGCAACATTCTGATTTATCTGTTAATATTATGTATGTGTTAGTGGTTCCTTCTCATAGGTCTAATTGTACATTGTCTCTCTGAGTAGTTGAATACTATCTTATTGAAGGGACTTGCAAAGCATATTTCTAAGGGATCAAAGCCCATAAATACACTTGTTGAATTACCTAAATACCTTCCAAAACTTACCTCTGCTCCACTCCTTTCAATCACTGTCAGGTTAAAATTTCCTCCATATCACAAATCCTATGTACACATCTTTAACACCTACAACCACATGACAGCAGGCTGCCAAGTCCCTGGCTCAGGCAGTGGCTTTTGCTGCCTTCCAGCCCCCTCCCCCGCTGAGCAAATGAGCTACATTTCCCCAGCTGCTTAGCAAACAGTTCACAAGCAGGGCGGGGAGGGCCTGGACAGAAGGAGCCAGCTGGCTAACACCCTGCCCAGGGGCAGCTTCCCTTAGCCTCTGCCTTTAATTAAGAGATGGCAATGGGCCCATCACCCCGCAGGAGCAGAGAGGCCCAATGACCTCTATTAGAGCAGGGCAACTGCCAGCACAAATGCCAGCTGGCAAAGGCATGAGCCCTGGAAAGCTCTGCCACCTGTGTCTGGCCAAGAACCAACCAGGAAAGTAGTGGTGGCATTCTGAAGGTTCCAAATGAACTCTGGAAACCTGTCAGGACCCCTGTCTTAATACACGGTATAAAAGCTCATTATCCTTTTTCATTGTCCTTCTTCTGAAAGTGTTAAGCAAAATCAAAACAAACCTTTACATGATTTTATTGGTATGCTCAATAATTTAGCTTGGCAAAAAGGTCTGGGATTTAATATCTTCATTATAAAAAAAAAATATTGACCAAAAAAGTTAATAACTTCCCCAAGTAATGTATTACATAAAAGGTTTTGTTGATTTTTATTTCATGTAGGTAGGCAACTTATTATTTATTTATTGGGGAATGTATAGAACTCATTCTTCCCAAATCATTTTTCTCACTTTGAGTTATATAGGTAATAAACCGTGTTAATACAGAATTATATATAAAATATTAAATATAAAACCAAATCTTACTGGAAGAAATGATTTTAAAGGAAATTAAACTACAAATAAAATTCCATCACATGAATATAATCATTAGAAGAAATATTAATAGAAAAGAACTCTGCTCTACCACTTGTTGAGTAACTCTAGTAGAAGCCTGAAAATTTTAAAAAAAGATAAATCATTGCTTCTATATTACACAGGAGGGGCAAAAGTAGGTTTACAGTTGTGAGTATATGAAACAGAGTTTATTCTTGTGTTACTATTTTCTAACTAGAGGCCCGGTACATGAAATTCATGCATGGGGTGGGGGGGTGTCCCCTCAGCCCAGCTTGCACCTTCTCCAATCCAGGATCCCTTGGGGGATGTCCAACTGCCAGTTTAGGGATGTCAGACAACTGGCAGTCGGGCATCCCTCTCACAATCGGGGACCATTGGCTCCTAACTGCTCACCTGCCTGCCTGCCTGATCACCCCTAACTGTCCCCCCCTGCTGGCCTAGTCACCCCCAACTGCCCCCCCGCCAGCCTGGTCATCCCTCACTGCCCGCCCTGCCAGCCTGGTTGCCCCCAAGTGCCCCGCCCCCCCTGAGCTGGGTTGCCCCTAACTGCCTCTCCACTGGCCTGATAGCCCCTCAGTGCCCCCCTGCCAGCCTGGTTGCCCCCAACTGTCTCCACCCCAGCAGCCTGGCCACCCCTAACTGTCCCCAGATGGCCTGGTTGCTTCTTACTGCCTCCCCTGCTGGCCTGGTCGTCCCACCCAGCCTGCTACTCAATCATTTGGTCACCCCTCACTAATCCCCTGCCAGCCTGGTCACCCCGCGCAGCCTGCTGCTCAGTCCTTTGGTCATCCCTCACCAACCCCCCTGCTGGCCTAGTGGCCCCATACAGTCTGTTTGGACATCCATTTGGTTGCAATGGTTGCTTAGGCATATATATATATATATATATATATATATATATATATATATATATATTATTATATTATTTTCCATATGGACAACTATAAACCTACTTTTGCCCACCTTTGTATATATGGCACTCACACAGATTCTGGGAAGTAATCCTATCTAATAAAGAGGGAATGTGCTAATTGACCATCACTCCATCACAAAGATGGCTGCACCCACAGCTGAGGCCAAGTTCCCATAATGAGCTTTAACTAACAATCAGCAGGGACCTGAGGCTACGCCCTCCCCTGCCCCTGTGGGGCTTGACAGGGGACCTCAAGGTGCGCTTCCCGTCCTGGTGCTGGACTTGGGGACCTCAGGGCACACCCCCCACCCCAGCACCAGGTGGGGGGACCTCAGGCCACACCCCCCACCCCAGCACTGAGCCAGGGGACCTGAGGCTGCGCCTCCCTGCCTGGCAGGGCTTGACAGGGGACTCAAGATGCACCCCCAGTGCTGGGTCGGGAGAACTCAGGCCTCACCCCCCACCCAGGGGGGACCTGAGGCTGCACCCCCCTGCCAATGGTGCTTGACAGGGGACCTGAGGCTGTTCCCCCCTCCTGCTGCCGGGCTGGGGGACCTGAGGCTGTGCCCCCACCCAGCGGGACTTGACAGGGGATGTCAGGCCATGTCCCACACTTGGAGGGGCTTGACGGGGGACTCAAGGCATGACCCCCCCCCACCCTGGTCTGGGCTGGGGGACCTCAGGCCATGCCCCCATCCTGGTGCTGGGCCAGGGTACCTGAGGCTACATTCCCTGCCTGGCGGAGCTTGACAAGGGTGGGACTAGCCAGGTCTGGATCTGTCCCAAAGAAGGGGGGAGACGGTGGCCGAATCTGGGTCTCATGTGATTTTGAGGGACATGTGGGTGGGCAGGGACTTGACTCTGTCCTGTGGTGTGCTCCAGACTCTGACAGGAGGAAGGTTTTCATATACATCTCTAACACTTCTATTATAGAAAAAGGGCAAATAGCAATATTAAATTATTTCCTCTAATTAATCCCCTTTTAATGTGCACAAATTTCGTGCACCAGGTCACTAGTCATAAAAATAATCAAAGTTTATTCATAAATGTGAAAAATAAGATAATTTCCTTAAAGACAAAAAGGAAAAACCAGACATTGGTCCAGCTAGTTGCTTCAGGGAAGAAACACTCTGCTAGAAAAGAAGTACTTGCTCTAGCCAGTTTAGCTCAGTGGATTGAGTGTCAACCTGGGGACTGAAGGGTCCCAGGTTCAATTCCAGTCTAGGGCACATGCCCAGGTTGTGGGCTCATGTAGGAGTCAGCCAATTAATGATTTTCTGTCATCATTGATGTTTTTATCTCTCCCTCTCCCTTCCTTTCCGAAATTAATAAAAATATATTTTAAAAAAGTAGTACTTGTAGAATATTTAGTCTCCCTGCTCTTGAACTTTGTTTCATCTAAGAGACAGATATTCAGTTGCATAGTTTTTGGTGTATAGTTACTTTTAAGTGCCATTATGCATTTCAACTTTTTCAAAAATCAAATTTAATTACAATAAAAATTTGGGGACTTAGAATACTTACAAAAATTCAGTCTATGTTCATACACACACACACACACACACACACACACACACACACACACATATAGCTCTAGGTATCTGACTTTGCATGAGTATTCAGTAAAAAACTTTTATAAACAATTGAGTAAGAAATGCAAACTTTAACAAATTAAATTTTTTGGATATAGAATGTGTTTAAATTGTAGACCTGTTGAATTTAGACTTCAGTTTGGAGAAACGGATCAGTTAGGGATAATTAATATAACATTTTACTTAATTTACTTGTTTTTTGCAATAAAATCTATAAACCATATCTCAATATTGGCTTTGATTAGAGGTATTCTCTTAGAGCATTGTTGTGAATAATGTATTTGACAAAGTATTTTTTGTGAAATATAAGTATCTTCATTTATGTTCCCTAATGACCAAATAATTTACATTAAGTCAATAATTTACAACAAGTCATTCTCAGGAAAACAATTTCAAAAGAAATAATTTCTGTTTACTCATCTATTTATAAAATCAATATATGAACATTGTACAGACAGACAAGACCTAGAAAGAATATGTAGCTAGCCCTGCTCTCAACCTCCCCACACATGCTACTATTTTGTACTCTGTTGTACTTTTACATAAGTAATTGTCAAATCAATAAATAAAAGAAAAAATTAAAATATATATTCTGTAATGCATTGAATTATTTCAATGTATTTACTTATACTGTTATCTATGCATGTATGTGTATATATATATATACACACACATATATAATGTTGGATTTTAAAATATTTTTATTAATAAGTAATTAGCATTTTTCATTATATTTTTTCATTAGTATAAGAATAATAACTTATTTTACCACTCTCTTCCCATGCACAGTTTGGGCAATTTCTTAGGTATTGCAAAATAAGTTTTTGTACTACCTCTCACCCTCTTCACTCTTCCTTAAGAGGGTAAGAGTGATGTCTCTGTGAGTCTGGGAGAAGCGATTGAGTCAGTGTGGTTGATCCCTACCCTTCCCTCTTGGAAACTGCTTCTCTGCATTATAATCTACAGTCACCCTCACTTCTACTTCTGTAGGACACACACTTCTGGGTCAGTTTCTCCTATCCACTAATGACAAGGCTGATTGGGAACTCCTATCTCTTCATCTCCTCTGTTAGAACCCAGGTTGTTCTAGGGGTGTATGTCACTCAGATCCAGAACACAAAAATCACAGTGAAATGGGGCTGGGAGTTGGAAGATTCATGATGGCTGCATATCTAAGCCAAATACCCCAGTCCAGCTTTAGAAATTATAAGCCCATCTTTAGTTTCCATTTGTTCGATTCCTTTATCAGTAGCTCACTTGGTTTGGATCCAAAAAAGAAGAAGTAGGGTGATTATTGCCTTCAGACCTCAAAAACTATTATGGCAAACACATAAGCATGGACCCAAGAGTCAACTCAGGGAAGAAGAAATCGAGAAAATATAGGGAATGTGAGGCACACATTTCCAATTTTGGGCCCCAAATTTTAAAATAAATATTATGTACAGTTTTTGGATTTTATGCTACTTTGTTATGAATTTTAAAAATTTATACATTACATACACATCTGTTCACACTTCCTTAACAGCATAGGTATTATGCAGGGTTATTGTACACAGCGCTTTTTCTTGTAGTACACCTCGGTCAGTAATGAAGGTCAGCAACTGGAGTGTTTGTGACACTTTGAAAATGTCCTATGACTTCATCTCTTAATGCTGTGAAACCTAGTTAAGCTGATGTTAGACTATATGGCAGTATCCCGGCAGCAAAAACTAGTTGGCAGCAGCAGGACACACATAGCGTGCTCCCTGTGCACTCCTCGCCTCCATAATCATGACTGCAGAATCAATTGTCATTGATTTACACATAAAATTGCAACAGGCTTTTCTACAAATTGGATAATTGCTGTTTCTAAAATGAAAAAAAAAAAAAGAAGAAGAAGAAGAAGAAAGGACATTATTTTGTTAGTCCCACCTTTTCAAAATATTTGATTTCATACTCCAGGATGATTCCATTGGGGCGATCTGGCTCTTGCCAAGACAAAGAGATGCTGTTCTTTGCAATCTTCCCCTTTTTTACATTGGTGATTGGAGAGGGGGCTGCAAAATAGTATAAATAAAGAGTAGCATGATTAACAGAGCCCTGAAATTACAACTGTGTATAATGTATATTGGCATTCCTGGAACATGGTATAATAAAAATCCCAAACAATTAAATTTTCTTTTAACTTGGAAACAATTTTACTTTCTCTTTATAATACAAGTTTTTATAGATTGTAAAGTGTTTTACAAATATAAATCAACTAAGTATCCTGAACATTTTCTATCATAAAACTGTAGTCACACAGAAACTAAAGTCTGCATTTTTTCTATAAATTTTAGAAACATAAATGAATGATTTTACTTTTTCTCAGTAAGGATATCTGTGTTGACCTGAAATACTTGTTTTTAAATGAATGAGCTCTGTATAACATATGCCATTATGCTAATAGATACACAATTATCTATATTACTACATTTTTGCATCTTTAAGGTTCTTTTATTTATTATTTGTGAAATTGTGAGTTCTATAATCATTATTAAATTTATATATTAAATATAGTGTATGTTTCCTTCAAAATTATGTTATAAAATATGTTATATCTTGGAAACAATTGTAAATAAAACAAAATTTTTCCTTTGTTTCCATTTCCCACAAGTATTTCATGAGACGTCACAATCACCTATAGTGTTTGTTGTTATTGGCCACTATCTACTGAAAAGTACAAGAAAAAGTACTTTTCTGATGAAAATAGAATAAAGTGTATGCTATTTCAAATATGTCTGGATATTTTAAATTCCCAAACATATGAATATTTGATTCAACACCCATTTTTATGAGCCTGTTGAGACTTGTGTGGACACTGCATTTGACATTATAAAGAGGTATTGACTAACATTTTTCTGATGTAGGTTACCTTTATTTTTGTAGCTTTTAGCTTTTATAAAAGACATAGGAAAGACTATAACCATCTAATAAATGATGTGTCTGTGATATAATATATATTATATATAATATATGTATATATTTATATATAATGTACATATAAGATGTTAAAGACAGCAGACATAATGAGTAAGGTATAACCAGAGTCATAGCCTATCAACAGCAGAGCATTATAAACAGTATCAGACATCTGCTAAAATTCAATTTTATATACTCAAAAAATTTACATTTATATAAAAATGATATCATATATATATATATATATATATATATATATGTATGTATTTGAGATTATCTCAAGAATAAAACACAAACCCAGATTTTCAAACGAGGATCACCACATGCGTGTCCTCTCACCCCACCTCCTGCTACTGTTCTTCAGCAGCCCTGCCCAGGCTTTCTTCTCTTAGGCAGTTCAGGCACACTTCTACCCAAAGGCCAGAGCGCTTGGCATTCATCACTCAGAGGTGCTTCTCCAGAGCTCTCCCTCTCCTCTGGGGCTCTCCTGAGACCTCGACTGTCTACTTTACCACTCGAGTAATTAACTCCCACCCCATCTCTTCTCACATCACCATGCCCTCTACTCCTTCAGTGTTTCATTTTTCTCCTTAGTTCTTTCACTTGTATCTTCTAATATCATATCTTAAATAGAGATTTTCTTTTTTTTCCGTCCTCTCAAGTAGATTATAATTTTTGTGAGGGCAGAAATATATTTATTGTCCTCACTGCTGACTCTCTAGATTTAGAGCAGTGCCTGGGATGGAGGAGCATCCACTAAGTATAAATAGAATGATTGATGGTAAAGCAGAATCAAAGTAATATACAAAAAAAAACTACACCTATTTTTAAATTATATTTCAAGGAACTCAACTATGAAACTCAACTATGAAGTGTGCCTTTTAATAAAATTAAAATAAACAGACATATATCTGTGAGGGAGCAAAATTAGTTAACTGTTTCATATTTTATATACCCACTAGAGGCCCAGCGCACGAAAATTCATGCACTCAGGGGGGTCCTTCAGTCTAGCCTGCACCTTCTCTGCAGTCTGAGACCCCTTGGGGGATGTCTACCTGCCAGCTTAGGGCCCCCAGGGGATCGGGCCTAAGCTGGCAGTCAGATACCCCTCAGGCAACCTGGGAGCCCTCAGGGGATGTCTGACTGATGGCTCATCTGCAGTTGGACATCCTTAGCACTGCTGAGGAGGCGGGAGAGGTTCCCGCCACTGCTGCTGTGCTCGCAGCCATTAGCCCAGCTTGTGGCTGAGTGGAGCTCCACCTGTGGGAGTGCACTGACCACCAGGTGTCAGCTCCTGCGTTGAGCATCTGCCTCCTGATGGTCAGTGAGCACCATAGTGACCGGTCATTCCACTGTTAGGGTCAATTTGCTTATTACCATTTTATTATCCTATACAATAAAGAGCTAATATGCTAATTAAACCAGATGGCAGAATGGCCTTCCAGAATGACCAGTGGGCAGGACTGCAGGGCCGGGGGCTGTGGGCTGTGAGGCAGCCAGGGCTGCAAGGGCCGAGCCCTTTGCACGAATTTCTTGCATCGGGCCTCTAGTAGAGGATAATAGGGTGATAATGACTTCAGTATTTGAATGTGTACTCTCATTTTTTGTAATCACAGATCTTCCTTAATGTGCCCAATTCCATAAAGTGTTTTAAAGAATAATAGTGTCCATTTAAAACCCAAATTAACTAAAAGTAGTTTTGAAATTGCTGTATATTCACTTCTTTGGAAATTGTAATAGATTGTCAGTTTTCACAGTCACATTTTGGTATAGATTCAAAGTCCCTATTGATTTCCTGGTGAGGGAAAGTCATGCCATATTCTGCATGGTGGACAAAGCATCCAGAAGACAAGAAACAAGAAAAAGTAAGCTATGTGCCCCCCAATTCATCAGCATGTTTATAGCAAAGTAGCTAATTTACTGAAGCAGAAGCAGTAACCGAGGCTCATGGAAGACAGTAGAGTTTCTTAATGTACTTTGATCAGTAGTGAATAGCTTTATGACTTATCTTGAATCATGAATTAGACTGACTTTCCCATTAGCCCTATATACTTATTGCACTATGTTACTAAATATACAAAGACGGTCTTGAAAATTCTTCATTCACTTTACTACTTTGCAAATTTTCTCCTTTTGACTGATGTATTTCTTGTAAGTAACTGTCAGTTTTTACCCAATAATTGATGTTGCTGTCACCTTCCTATTCATAAATTGCATTTAACGTGTATGCTCTACAAAGGAAGGATTAATTTGGTTTCATTCACTGCTCTATTTCTAGCACCAGAAAATTATTTTGCATATAGAGATTTAATAAATATTTATTGAATGCACACATGCATGAATGACTAAATGGGAAATACATATATCATCATGTATCATTCAAAACTGATTTTGTCTCATCTTAGTTGCACAGATTAGGATCTTATTAATTGGAGATGTTTGCTTTATTTTAAAACTTAATTATTTAATAAAATAATCAAATGTTTCAGAGTGAAGCTGTCAAATAAATATCAATGCATACTTAACCAGGCTGAAGTGGAATATTTTGTTATTTACTTATATCATTGAAAAACAAAAATTGTGTAGCTTTCAAAGACTGCTTGATTGAATAATGTCATCGTTTGCCAAAGTTGGTTTTCTCAGAGGTTAAATACAGAGTGCCCTTTAAAAATGGTTCAGAATCAGGGAAGAAGACCACTCCGAGGAGTTTAGGAATAATGTCCTCTCTGGCAAGACTATCTCTGCATCATTTGGGTAAAAGCTGATCAACGTGGGGACCCTGACAGCTCTTGGGGACATAATGGTGATGCACAAATTGTGAATGGCAGCATTCACCCACTACCATAGAGTACTTTCCGAGTATTGTGCACATTAAAATAATTGCAGCCAGATTTGTCAGCATCAAGGGCAGGTTTAATATATCTCATTGGTCTTCCTCACAGATACCCTTTGCTCATTCTTTACCCACTTAAGCTTTTATTAAGTAAGCCTGAAACAAAATGAGAAGGATGACTTAGGACATTTCTACTTGTATATAAAACTATTACTTTCCTAGTGTAAGAAGAAAATACTAAAGAAATCAAGTTGTGAATAAAACCTATTACTTTACATAACATCTGAGTTTTACCTTTTGGATATGTGGAAACATTTTAAGTTGTTTCTGTATAGCAGTTTTATATGGCCAGTTACTAACATTTGAGGATCAGTGTAATAAGCAAAATAACCACCCTTTAGGCTAGTAACAGTTCCCTTGTGGACTTATTATTTCATCTCTTTGAATTTTTTAAAATAAAATTAAAAATCCTATCTAATAAAAGAGTAATCTGCAAATTAACCACCACTCCACTACACCCACAAGCCACACCCACCAGCCCATCAGGATAGAGTATGCAAATTAACCCAACCAAGATGGCTGCAGCCACAGAGCGAGCAGGAGGCTTGGCTCTGCTCAAGGTTACAAAGTTTCAATTATAGAAGATAAATAAATCCCAGATACCAGGGCCTCTGCTTGGGTCGCAGGCGGGGGGCCAGGGAGGGGGGCATGGCTGGCCTGCAAACCACCACAGGCCCCTCGCCCAGGCCACCCCACACCCCAAGATTACCCCCACCCTGATCCAGGACAGCCTTCAGGGCAAACCAGCCAGACCCCACCCGTGCACCAGGCCTCTATCCTATCTAATAAAAGAGTAATATGCAGATTGACCATCACTCCAATACACAAGATGGCTGCCCCCATGTGGACACAAGATGGCCACCACAAGATGGCCAGCAGGGAAGGGCAGTTGGGAGGGACCAGGCTTGCAAGGGAGGGCAGTTGTGGGTGATCAAGCCTGCAAGGGAGGGCATTTGGGGGGGACCAGGCCTGCAGAGGAGGGAAGTTGAGGGTGATCAAGCCTGCAGGGGAGGGCAGTTGGGGGGACCAGGCCTGCAGAGGAGGGAAGTTGGGGGCAATCAAGCCTGCAGGGGAGAGCAGTTGGGGGCAGGGGAACCAGGCCTGTAGGGGAGGGCAGTTGGGGAGGACCAGGCCTGCAAGGGAGGGTAATTAGGGGCAATCAGGCTGGCAGGGGAGCAGTTAGGCATCAATCAGGCTGTCAGGGGAGTGGTTAGGGGGTGATTAGGCTGGCAGGCAGAAGTGGTTAGGGGCAATCAGAAAGGCAGGTGGGTGAGCAGTCCTGGATTGTGAGAGGGATGTCTGGCTGCCCATTTAGGCCTGATCCTCTAAACGGGCAGTCGGAGAACCCTTGAGGGGTCCCATATTGGAAAGGGTGCAGGCTGGGCTGAGGGAGACCATCCCATGCACGAATTTTGTGTACCAGGCCTCTAGTAGTTTTATATTTATAGAAAGATTACAAAGACAGTACAGATAGTTCACTTATACCCCACACCTAGTGTCCACAATCAGGAGCATCTGACATCTGTCACTATTAATGAATCAATATTGACATGTTATTATCCACCTCAGTCTGTACTTTATTTAGGTTTCCTTAGTTTTACTTATTATCCTTTTTCTGTCAGGATCCCATCCAGCATACCATATTACATTTAGTCATCCTGTCTCCTTAGGCTCCTTTTAGCTATAACAGTATATGAAATTTTGCTTGATCTGATCACTTTGACAGTTCTGAGGCATACTGGTCAGGTACTTTGTTGACTATCTCACCATCGGATGGGTTGGATGTTTTTCTCATGATTAGACTGGATTATAAGTTTTGGGGTAGAAAACTATGCAGGTAAAGTGCCATTTTCATTACATCATATCTAGGAAACATACTATCAACATAACTTATCACTGGTATGTTAACCTTGGTCATCTGACTACGATGGCATCAGTCTATTTCCTCCACTCTAAAGTTATTCTTCTTTCCCCTTTTCCACACTTTGTTCTTTGGGAGGAAGTCACGCTGTAGCCATGCTTAAGGAGCAGGGTGATGTTCTACTTCCTTGAGGCTGTCTGTATAAATTATTTGGAATTCTTCTGCACAAGTGATTTGTCTATTTTCTCTTATTTATTTACTTTGTATTCATTTATTCATATCAGTATGGATATGTGGATATTTTTATACTTTGGGTTTCTAACCTAGTCATTTACTTGGTTACTCAAATTATTAAATCTGGCCATTGATGACTCTCTCAGTTCTATGTCTCTTTGACGTATCCCCATCATTGTGAGTTTGCGCACCTGTTTGTTTCAGATATCACTTTCTTACTTCCTGGCACTACAAGGCCAGCTATTCTAGGCTCATCTTGATGATTTATTGGCCCAGTCTTAAGGCGGTCATTTTTCCTAATGCTACTGGTTTCTTTCATTGGACCATGCTGTTATAAACCAAGGTCTGGAAGAAAGGCGTGCTCCTTGTTCCTGGGTGTCATTGCTTCCAGACCCTCTTAGCTGACATAGCTAGGAAATAAATGCATCTATATTAACCTGTGTATATCTATAAACATTTCTATATATGACTATAAATATACATATAAGCATATTAAGCTAAACGTAAGTATATACTGATGTCACCAATCAGTTACCAAACAGATCTTTCTAGCCTCTTTACCCTACTTATCTGTAACCTCCCTCTTCAGCAGGAGCTCCCACCATCCATTTACTTCAATTCTAGTAGATAAGTCTAGTGATTAAATAATCGCTCATCTTAACTCTTTGGCTTATTGATATTGATATGACAATGTAGAAATCTCTAACATCTCAATGGCACAAGCAATGATATACAAAACCCTGTCATCCATTATGTAAAACACCGCATAGCTTCCTCACTTTTCAAATACAGAAACCAAACTTAAAGCAGTGTCCCCAGATGGAAAGAGTGTCAGACAGCTCTGAAGTCAGACAGCATTGGCTTCTAATCCTTTGGCAGCCAGCCAGTTTTTAGCTGTGTGTGACACTGGTTAAGCTATTTATCCTCTGTGAATGTACTTTTTATTTTTAGAATAGGAATAATTACACAAACATCATATTTTTGTAAGGTTGAAGCCTAGTATGATTTATGTAAGGTTGAAACCTAGTATGATTCTGTGCTTAAAGGTATAGGCTGGGTGCCAAATAAATGCTTTTTAAACATCATTGGAAAATATGAGACAATTGTTAAGGAAGACTTCTATAATGGATTCTCCATAACTCCTTAATTCTCTAATGTACATCAATCAAATGTTTTTTGTCTCTTCTCTGAACTTGGCACTCTTCTAAATGCTGGAAAAGATCAAAAGGCAAAGTACCTATACAGATAAGATTTTCTTATTTCGTACATCCAGTGGATTTTACAACTCTGCATTAATAATTATAGGTAAACTTCCTTGGTTACCATAAACTTGCTAATGAGCCAAAGGTATTGAACTAGAATAATGTCTGCTTTATTTTTTTTAAAATAGAGTGAAACTTAATTGTTCAATAGAATAAGAAAATACCACTCATCAGTCCCTGTACCCAGTGCCATTTACGTTGACAAAAATAGATTAGAGATAGAATTAAGTATTGATTATTTGTATGAAAAACACACACATACTATATCATCATTAATTTGACTTCTTTACCTACATTTTGAATATTAAAGCTTTGTGAAATCTAAGACACTATTGAAACTCTTTTGTTTTATTAAAATCCGTGAATGTGTAAAATCTTACTCAGAAAGCACTCCTTTTATTTTCCTGCAGAAATCCCTCCACATGAATAATGTATTAGTTATTTACACACAAGTTTTAAAAATAAATGCATATTTGATGCCAATTGGCCAAGTAAGCTGTCAATATCTTCTAGCTGAAAGCCACTACTTATATCTCCAGGCACAATTTATCATATTTAGGTGCTTCTTGCTATCCAGGTGAGTCTGGGCCTATTTTTCCTTAAAATCAAACAAACAAAAAACAGATCAATTGGATTCTACAGGAAATACTGACTCAGAAGGTCAGACTGGGGCCAAGGATTCCGTGTTGTTAATAAACACTCCAATTGATTCACTGTATCTGCAAATTTGGGGAAATACCGAAGGCAAACAACACTGGGATTAGTTCTTCTTTAAACAAAATATATAAACTTATAGACGTGAGGCTAGAAAATGCGTTAGTGTTAATGTTTTGTGAACTACAGTTTTTTGTTATTATTGTAGTTTTAATTTTTATTAATCGATTTTTTTTAGACAGTGAAAAGAAAGGAGATAGAGAGACATAGACATGTTGTTCCACTTACTTATGCATTCATTGGTTGCTTCTTGTGTGTGCCCTGACCTTGGGGATCCAACCTTCAACCTTGGCGTATGGGAGGGCTCTCTAATAGCTGAGTGACTGGCCAGGGGAACTAGTACTTTGTTTGACCCTTTGGCTCACTATTACTGCCTGCTAGCCTGCTCTCTCTTGCTATATTTGCCTTCCTTCTTTTGGCATTGATTCTTCTAATATTTAGTATTTTCTTATGTCTTCAGTATTTGTGTTTTCATTTTTTTAGTAAACCGATTGGTTTATTCCTTCACACATAATCTAGTTTAGTCCTATGAGACTATAATCTCCATAAAAGTAGAAAATTTGTATGTTCTTCACTATTGCCTGCTTAGTCCTTAAAACAGCTTCTGGATGATAGTAGATACATAGTAAAGTAAAAAGATACTTTAGCAAATAGAAAACTGAATGAACAATTATCTGCTTTATACTACAACACATTTATTTTGTGTTTTTCTAGAGTGTTATATGAATAAAGTCATAAGGTATATATATTGTTTTTACTTAATTAACAAGAGACAGGAGGAAAATGTTGGGAGAAAAATATAATCACTATCTTGTTTATGGTGATGTTTCACAGGTGTGTGCATATTCTAAAATTTACCCAATTGTACACTTTATGTGTAGTTTATTGTATATCAGTTGTACACCAATAAAGCTGCTGAAGTGTGTGTGTGTTGTAAATGACAACTTGTAATTGCTTCTACCCTTACTGAAGACAATAATATTATTATTCTACTAATTGGACTCCCTCTTTCCAAATCTTCCATGCCTTCAGTGATTTCTGCTAAGAATAGCCATCTCTAAAAATCAGAAATAAAAATATACGTGCCCAACATTCCCCAAGACTACTTGTCAAAATGTGATTTAGTTAGAAAAGTATAGTAAAATAATATTGAAAGTTTTAATTTTGGAAAAAAATGTATTGGTATTTTTGCTTTTGTATTATATCAAACTTTGATGGTGCAATATAAATGAATGTTGTATAGTAAGTTATAACAGATTTGTGACTTAAAATCAATTTTAATAAAAATAGATGGCAAATTTTTAAATAAATGAGAATATAGCATGAAAAACAGCATGGCATAAAGGTAAAATAAAATAGAAAAGAGTGTCTCCAAAATGGTGTAGCCTAGATGTTCAGGCTACTCACTGTGACAAACTGACAATATATTGTCTCCTATTCTTATATACTAAACAAGTATTTAGAAGTATGTTTATATGAGTCTTCCCTATGAACATGTTTACAGTTTATTTGATGTGGGAGGAAAATATATTTTAACACAATTATTAACAAACATTCCTCATTTGGAAAAAAAGGCAGAATCATTAAAGTTCATTTCTGATTTTATATTACTCTAATAACCTTGTTCTTTGTTTATTTTATGACATAAACACATCTTTTGAAAAATTTATACCCCAAGAAAAAATAAAGAAAAAAAGATTGATCTCATATTTTATTTAAATGATAGCACACGTTGTGAGGGCACAGACAGTTCCTTAATTGTATGGTTTCTTTCAGGATGACCTAGCTCTGCAGAGTGCTGACTCACATGTATTGAAATGATGTGGGAAAAATTATAAAAGGAATGGTTAGGAATGTTGATATATAACACAGATGCCTGTTGAGCTGAATTCATCCTGAAGTCAAATCAACTGTAGCTATTTAAATATTTCTGTTTGAGCCTGATCTTATATTGATAGCATCTGGTTGGCAGTAACATATCCATAGTTGGTCACTTTGTGCCATTTCTGCTTTCATAATTAGGTAGAGAAACAAGAAACAGCGTAGAACCCTTCACTCAGAGCTCTCCCCAAAATACCAAAAAGCAATCAATCAAACTGAGCCTTTAGAACATATGAATTGTTATTTAAATAGTGCTGAGAACAATGTGTGCAGAGTAGAAACTATTTCAATTTTAGCTGTTATTATTATTTAAAAATATGATCTCTAGAGAATAATTTGTCAGCAATTACCTTCTCTAGTTAGCAATAGTATGAGTAGAATTCTGTGTGTATATGTGCATCTGGGTGAATCTACATAGTTTAAAGAAATGGAGGTGTACATAAATCCTTATTATATATCTAACTGTATATTTGTATCTGGAATAGATACTGATATACATATATAGATATAGATACATATTGTGTTACGCGTGTCTTTCATAGCTAGGTTAGTGAAACTACATTACTCTGTTACAATTGCTTTAGAGTACATATTTATCATTTGAAAATAAGAAAATGAGTAACCACATTTCCTAAAGTAAATGAAAAATGAAGTTGCTGGATTAAATTATAAACATCTTTGAAACTGTTAAAATGAAAAAAAATGGGGCAGATATTTTAAAATATATATACGGCCACTAAATATTATAGCATATATTTTATATTTTATATAGTAATGTATTTATTTTATTTTAATATATACTTTTTACTCTGTTGTCATTTGCTACTCTGTACTAAGAAAAATAGCTAAAATGTGTTTTCAACACAACTGATATCTATGGTCTCTTCTAAAGAAAGAAGGCATTTTACTGGTTTCTTCCTCAAATAAAATTTTAATCTCTTCATTCAGACAAAACCTACAATCATTCCTTCTTAAGAGCCTGAAACTGGATCTTTTGATATATGATCTCAGTGAAGTTTCAAAAAGACTATTTCAAAAAACCTGCCTTTAAATGTCAACAGATCTAGAGAGATGATATCCTTTAAAATGAAAAAGATCACCTATGAACTGAAATGTCCCATTAGGTACAGTCTTTTTATCAAAGACGTGAAAATCATACTAAATAAAATTATTTTTAGTAGGAAATAAGGGCAACTTAATTGCATTAAAGCATATGCTACACATATAGTTTTAAAGTCATAATCACGTTGAGGGTGCGGGAAGAGACTGGACAAAAATCATACACCTATGAATAAGGACAGTGGGGGGGGTGGGTAAGGGCATAAGGTGGGATGAGGTGGGAACCAGGTAGAAGGGAGCTATGGGGAGAAAAAAAGAGGAACAACTGTAATAATCTGAACAATAAAGATTAAAAAAAATAAAGTCATAATTGCAATAATGTTAATTAGAAAAGAAAATGTCAATAATAAAAATAGAGAACTATTTTACTGATATTTACACTCACCAAGGCTCATAATAATCATACAAATTACAAAAACAAATATAAATGTGACAGTGTATAAAATGACAACATGGCGCTTTCTGGATAACAAAATTAATCCCACACCAAATAAATGATCACAGAATTTGTTTTTCAAACAAATTTATTACTTCTTATGCCCTATGGTAGAATTTTTAGCTCACCAAGTGGTGTTAGTGTCCATAATTGTGGAATTTTAATAACCACAGGATCCATTTTATGAGAAACAAAGTTTAAAAAGCTTTTGCAGTATTAAAATAAAATGAGGAAATATCTAGAAAATAATGTGGCACAGTTAGAAAACTATAATTAATGCGGTATTCTTTATTTACATTATAGTTTAGGGAACGTGATTCCATATAAAATTTTTTATAGATTTATCAATATTAAACCTCAATTATAAGGTCTGGCAATTAAGTTTATAGGTAAAAAATAGTAATTAGGACAACAAACACAGTCTCATAACTCATTTTGTATGTAAAAAAATGAATCTCCACTTATAAATATATATTACATGAGATCTTGTTAACCACAGAATAAGCCACTAACCGTAACAGAGATGTAAAGTGGGAACTTCAATTCAATTCTTAATTGCTTAAGTGTTTCACAATCTAAATAATCTGATCTAATGTTCTTAAAAATCAAAATAAACACATTATAAAAAAAACATTTTTTTCTTTCTCAATTCACATTAGACTTAATCTTATAGAGTTATATTAGCAATAGCAATTACTATTTAATTCAATAGAAATCATGATAAGTTATCATTTATCTATTGATTGTTTACAGAACCGGATCAGATTTCTACTATACCATTCCAGGTCCTCACATCTTTTCCTAAAGATATTCTCACTGAGGCCACCTGCCACGATTCCGTCAAGAACTGAAGTTTTACCAGTAGAAACAAAACAAAAACCTTTGTGGCTACAAAATAACAAGAAAGACTTGGGTAGTGTTTATCAGCTGATTAAAAAAAAATCCCAATCATAATGTCTTTACATAGTATAATTCCTACCAGCAACATGACAACCTGGAACTAGAAAAAATACAAGAGTAATAATTACAGTTAGTCAAACTTTCAAAGTCCACTAGATATTTTGTTCCAAGATAGTAATTTTTTCAGCTGTTTAATTCCTCAACTCTTACCATGGGACTGATTTTAATGAAACAAATCACATATTCTCCAGTTGTCGGAAATCTCAGCCAATACTCAAATTGCCTGTGAGGCCATTTTCTACTTGAAGTTATCACACAGAGAAATTTCTAAAGCCAACAAAATATAACACTACCAGTATATATTTGTTATCAAGTTCAAATGGCATTAGTTTCCTATTTTTTGTTCCACTGGAGTAATAGTGTCTGTTTATATGTACAATATAAATCAAAATGCAAAATTCTGGTTGTATGTAAATGGCCCAAGATAATGTATTTTGTAAAAATTCAGTTACTAGAACTAAGTCCAATTTTATTTTAAAAATCTTTAATAAATGTTGCTACACAAACATTGCTTAAGGTTTTATAGATAAATCTATAAAAAACATCTAACCATTCATGGATGAGTAGATGGTAAAGAGCTATTGCAATTACTTTATCATGATAATGCATTGCTTCTATGGTAGACAGGTAGGCCACTTTATAGTCTAAGCACTATTTACACATTGAATCACTCAATCCTTTTAGAATCCATGGGACTTAGGAACTATTACCATCCCTTTCTGAAGCATGAAGTCAAAAAGCTTATCCAATCAGCCAACCAGAAATTGAGAGATCTGAGCAGTCTTTTTAAAAATATATTTTTATTGATTTGAAACAGAGAGAGGAAGGCAGAGGGAGAGGGAGAGGGAGAGGCAGAAGGAAACATAAATGAGAGAGAAACATCCATTGGCCGCTTCCTATGCACCCTCTCCTGGGCATCCAGCCCAAACCCCTGGTGTGTGTCATAATCAAACTGGTGTTGACCTCTCAGGTGCATGGGACAGCACTCAACAGAGTCACATCAGCCAGGACAGGTCTAAGCAGTCTTGCTTTAGTGTTTGTATTCTTAAGCATTATTCCATAGAATAGTAAAAGAAACCCTCATAATAGAGATGTTACACTCAGTACTGAAAAATGAAGAAAAACTAGAAGAGGAATTGCCAAGAGAGCCACTTACAATAGAGCCAGGGGGCTATTAAGAAAGTGGGGCCTCGATTTTGAAAAATGGCAGCCGAATAGGAAGTCATGTCCTATGCCTTCTCATGGAGCAGATAGAAGGAACAACTAAATCGAATAACATCCACCAAGAATTGTCGAATTAAACACAGCTGGTGAGACAATTTGTAGCTGGAAGGACAAAGGACTCCTGGAGAACAGTAGGATCAGGGATCTATATGGGCTGGAGAGATAGATACCCAATTACCGGGAGGAGAGGCTCAGAAGGGACCTGCACTGCACCAAGTCTGCATCCCTTGGGGACACACATAACACTTGACTGTGGGAGGGGGTCCACAGGGTTGTTGGCAGCCAGGGAATCTAGATCTAAGTCCACAGCCATGGGATGCTGCACCCAGAAAGGCAGCCTCACAACTGCCCAAGCTGTGTAGTACCAGGGGGAGAGAAATGTGCAGTGGCACACTGTTTTGCTTTTATATTTTCCTTGCTTGTATTCACCAAACCCAGTTCATAGGACCTTTCACTTACAAACATTCACTGAGGCTGTGGTACAGGAGGAGGTGCAGTTCTGTGGGGGCTTAGGAGAGGCTGTGGAGGGATGCAGGACAGAGAGGGGTGATGTGGATTTGACACTGGAACATTCTGTACCCTCCAACCTTAAGCAGCCATTTTTCACCTGAAGAGCTAGTCCTTCCCATGAGCACCTGCAGGGCAATTAGTGCAACACACCCAGCCTCAAACTTTGTAGAGGAAACAAAGAATCTGAATAGCATCAGGGAGCCTTATGGGACTGGATTAAGGGGCTGTTTGGTCCCAGAAACCAATACAGCAACACCCCCACCTAAAGCCCATATCAGAAATAGACACATGTATAACTAAGACTGAAAGCAGGCAGACAAACAAAGTGGGCAGATTGGTCCCTCCTGCCTGCAAACAAGGCTGTGAGACAGACACAGAGGAGAAGTGGATCCTGGGAACTTCAACACGGTCCTGACTACCTAACAAGAAACTGAGCAGTGGCAGACAGAACAGTGGAGAGGGATCTTAAACCATCCCCCGTGGGACATTAAAACTCGGCTGAAGTGAACGACACTTCACTTTTTTATTTTTTGCCTTTCATTTAAAATTTTTTTAACCTTTTATTTTCTTGGATTATTTTTCTCCATTCTATTTCTATTTTTTAACATTATTTTATTTTATCTTTTTTTTTTCTCTTTTATTCCACTCTTTTCTTCCTCACTCTCCCCTTTTCATCCTGTCTGCCTCCTGGTGATCAGTGAGTGTCATAGCAACTGGTTGTTCTACCATTCAGTTGATTTGCATATTAGCCTTTTATTATACAGGATTGGCAAACACCAATGACAAAGTAAGCATCTTAACGACTGCCTGAGAGAGAAAGAAAGTTACCTATAAGGGATGACCCATTTGCCTATCAAATAATTTCTCAACAGAAACACATCAGGCCAGAAGGGAATGGAATGAAATATACAAAGTGATGCAAAGTAAGGGACTGAATCCAAAAATACTATACCCAGCAAGGCTATCATTCAAAATTGAAGGTGAAATCAGAAACTTCACAAACAAAAAAGGGCTAAGGGAGTTTATTACTACCAAGCCAGCAATGCAAGAAATGCTAAAGGGACTGATGTAAAAAAAAAGAAGAAGAAGAAATAGGAAGGGAAGAAGGAACACAGGCAAAAAGAATAAAAACAGTGACAAACAAGTACCTATCAATATAACCTTAAGCATAAATGGATTAAATGCTCCAATCAAAAGACATAGAGTAGCTGAATGGATAAGAAAACATGATCCATATATCTACTGTCTACAAGAGACCCATTTCAAAAAAAAGGGACTCACACAGACTGAAAGTGAAGGGAAGGCAAATGGAAATGAGAAAAAGCTGGGGTAGCAATACTTATATCTGACAAAATAGACCTCAAAGTGAAGGCAATAACAAGAGATAAAAAGGGCAACTTCGTAATACTAAAGGGATCTTTATAACAAGAAGATATAACTCTGGTAAACATATATGCATCCAATGCAGTAGCAAACCAATACATAATTTTTTTTTTGTTTGCTAAATATCAAGGGAGAGATCAACAGCAATACAGTTATAGTAAGGGATTTTACACACCCCATTAACATTATTAGATAAAGACTCTAGACAATAAATCAACAAAGAAACAGCAATCCTAAATGACTTACTAGATCAGATGGACTTAATCGACATCTTCAGAACATAATAAAAGCCTTATATAACAAAACTACAGCCAGCATCATACTCAATAAGCAAAAACTAAATGCATTTCCCCTAAGAACAGGAACAAGACAGGGATGCCAATTTTCACCCTATTCCACATAGTACTGGACGTGCTAGCCATAGTGATCAGACAAGAAGAAGAAATAAAAGGCATCCAAATTGGAAAAGAAGAAGTAAAACTGTCATTATTTGCAGATGACATGATATTGTACATAGAAAACCCTATAGACTCCATCAAAAAACACTAGACTTAGTAAGTGAATTTGACAATGTAGCAGGATACACAATTAACACCCAGAAATCTATGGCCTTTTTATACACCAATAATGAACTCACAGAAAGAGACTAAAAAAAACAAACCCCATTTACCATTGCACCAAAAAAAAAATTAAGGAACATAGAAACAAATGGAGGAATAAACTTAACTAAGGAGCTAAAATACCTGTACTCAGAAAACTACAGGATGTTGAAAAAAAGTGATAGAGGAAGATATAAACAAATGGAGGCATATACCATATTCATGGATTGGCAGAATCAACATCATTAAAATGTCTATACTACCCAAAGCAATCCATAGACTCAATGAAATCCCCATTAAGATACAAAAGACATATTTCACAGACCTATAACAAACTACAAAAATTCATATGGAATGGAAAACAAACAAACAAACCCCGAATAGCTACAATAATCTTGAGAAAGAAGAACAAAGTAGGAGGAATCACAATATCAGATATCAAGCTGTATTACAAAGCCACTGTTCTCAAAACTGCCTGGTACTGGCACAAGAACAGATATATAGACCAATGGAAGAGAACAGAGAACCCAGAAATCGATCAAAGCCATTATACTCAGTTAATATTTGACAAAGGAGGCAAGAACCTACAATGGAGTCAAGGCAATCTCTTCAATAAATATTGTTGGGAAAATTGGACAGATACATGCAAAAAAATGAAACTAGACCACCAACTTACACCGTACACAAAAATAAACTGAAAATGGGTAAAGGGAAACCATAAAAATCTTAGAAGACTCCATAGGCAGCAAAATTGCAGACATATGTTATAGCAATATCTTTATGGATAGACCTCTTAGGCTAGGGCAATGGAAACTAAGGAGAAAATAAACAAATGGGACTGCAATAAAAATAAAAAGATTCTGCATAGCAAAAGAAACCATCAACAAAACAACAAAAAAGCCCACTGCATGAGAGAACATATTTACCAATGTTATATCCAATAAGGGCTTAATTGCAAAAATTTATAGGGAACTCATACATCTTAACAAAAGGAAGATAAACAATCCAATCAAAAAATAGTCAAAGGATTTAAATAGACATTTTTCAAAAGTGTATATACGGAAGGCAATGAGACATATGAAAACATGCTCAAAGTCATTAATCATCTGAGAGATACAAATCAAAACAACAATGAGGTACCATCTCACACCTGTCAGAATGGCTATCATCAACAAATTAACAAAAGACAAGTGCTGGTGAGGATGTGGAGAAAAAGGAATCCTCATGCACTGCTGGTGGGAATGCAGACTGCTGCAGCTACTGTGGAGAACAGTATGGCGTTTCCTCAAAAAGTTAAAAATGGAACTCCCATTTGATCCAGTGTTCCCACTTCTAGGAATATATCCCAAGATATCAGAAACACCAATGAGAAGGACAAATGCACCCTATGTTCATAGCAGCATAAGTTACAATAGCTAAGATTTAGAAACAGCCCAAGTGCCCATCAGTCAATGAGTGGATTAAAAAACTGTGGTACATCTACCAAGCACGTCATACTAGTGGCTGGCAGGCTACATGCCACTCGCCAGACCCGAGTTTGACATGCTTGACTACACAATGGAATACTGTGCTGCTACAAAAAAGAAGGAACTTGCCCTAACCGGTTTGGCTCAGTGGATAGAGCATTGACCTGCAAACTGAAGGGTCCCAGGAAAAATTCCAATCAAGGGTATGTACCTTGGTTGTGGGTACATCCCCAGTAGGGGGTGTGCAGGAGGCAGCCGATCAATGTTTCTCTCTCATCGATGTTTCCAACTCTCTATTCCTCTCCCTTCCTCTCTGTAAAAAAAAAAAAAAAAAATCAACCAAATATATTTTTTTAAAAAGAAGGAACTTTTATTATTTTCAACAGCATAGATGGACCTGGAGAGCAGTATGCTAAGCGAAATAAGCAAGTTGGAGAAAGATAAATATTACATGATTTCACTCATTTCACTCATTTGTGGAATATAATGACCAGCATAAACTGATGAACAAAAGTAGATCCAGAGACAGAGAAACACTGAAGAGACTGTCAAAAATCAGAGGGAAGGTAGGGGAGGGGGCACGGGGTAAGAGATCAGCCAAAAGACTTGTATGCATGCATATTAGCATAACCAATGGACACGGACACGGGGGCGGTGGGGCTTGGCCTGGAGGGTGGGAGTGGCTGGGGAGGGTTGATGGGGGAAAAAGGAGACATATGTAATAGTTTAAACAATAAAAAGTGGGGCCTATGCACATCTGTGTCTCAGTTCTCAGAGCTGCTATTACGTTGCTAAACTCGTTGCTAAATTCAGTTCAAGGTGGAGCCATAAACATCCTGGAACAATAACTGTTATATGGGCATATATGGACTTTACCTTCGCTTCCCTTGTTTGCATAATGAAATTAACCAAGCCCTGGTTTCCTAGCCAGCCATCCTTCATTTGCATGAAAAAATTACATCTTGTGGGTTTTGCTTTTTAAATTTATCTTTGTTTTCTCCAGAAAACAGTCTGGATTGATACTTGATTCTGCTTCTCTCTAGTTGCAATCTTTCACTTAAACAAATGCTTTTATTCTTTACTAGAGGTCCAGTGCACGACATTTGTGCACTTGGGGTGGGGGAAGGGGGTCCCTCAGCCCAGCCTACACCCTTTACCAGTCCCGGAGCCCTTGGAGGATGTTTGACTGATGGGTTAGGCCCGCTCCCAACATCCTTAGCACTGCCACGGCTTGTGGCTGAGCAGCGCTTCCCCTGTGGGAGGACACTGACTACCAGGGGGCAGCTCCTGTGTTGAGTCTCTGCCCCTGGTGATCAGTGCATGTCATAGCGACCACTAGTTCTGCTGTTCGGTAGATTTGCATATTACCCTTTTATTATATAGGATTACAGACTAACCTTTTTTTTTTAAATATATTTTATTGATTTTTTTTTTACAGAAAGGAAGGGAGAGGGATAGAGAGTTAGAAACATCGATGAGAGAGAAACATCGATCAGCTGCCTCCTGCACACCCCCTACTGGGGATGTGCCCACAACCAAAGTACATGCCCTTGATCGGAATTGAACCTGAGACCCTTTAGTCTGCAGGCTGACGCTCTATCCACTGAGCCAAACCGGTCAGGGCCAGACTAACTTTTTTAGTTGTTGACATTAGTGCTTACTTGAGCATCAGATTATGTTAAAGATTACTCAGATTATCAAATTTTTCATTTACATAGATTAACCTCCTCATTTTTGTTCACTAGCTTTAGTGGCTGATTATAGACTACAAAATGTAAACAACAATCTCTGATAAAAGCTAGGCAGCTCTGTCTTGTTATCTATTCTCTATACATTCTATGTTGTTCAACTGTGTCTACTCTGAATTTTGTTTTCTGAAGCAATGTTTCACAACCATTTTGTCTACCATAATACACCTGAAAGACATCATTCGAATACGTGAGTTCTCCTTATGTACACTTATATACTAACAATCTGAAAATTAGCTTCTGGAAATAAATCCCCAAGATAAGTCACAATCTCACAGCCATTAACAGTGTACACAGGTAATGGCTGTCCTCCATGTGCTTCACCACAGATGAGACGAACTGAGGATTTTGAGCAACTCCCTGCATGCTAGATTCAGTTCCATCTACTCTACCACCCAGAAATGCATCACTAAAATCTTCGAGGCAAATATTATCATGTAGATGGCCACAAACATCCTCTATCTTATATATACTTAAATATACATATTTCATAAATTTTGATATTTTATGGTTAATAAATAACAACTTGAAATAAGCTAGAATGATAAAAACGCAAAGTTCACATTGTGGAGTAACAGCAGAAATGTGGAAAACTCGTATAAATCTCTCCTTTATTATTCCCAGCACATACGTTTCCCCAAAACTTAAGCCACTTCTCTCTCTATTACAAGGTTATTTAAGAGGCTCTGAGAGGAAGAAAGAGTGGTATCAGAAATCCTTTTCTCTCCTTCCCTCCCATTCTCTTTTCCTAATATTATTGAGAAACTAAGTCAGAGACTACTGACTTAGACTGTTAAAATCAACAGCTTCACATGTCCTGGCAATTGATCATAAAACTGAAAATATTAAAAATAAATTGCTTGGGAAAATATTATATACCACAGACAGAAAGTAAAACCTTCCTCTGAGAATCTATTTACTTGCCTCCAAGACTATATAACTCTTGAGTACAGTGAGTGGCCTCATTTGTCTTTGTATTCTCTGTAACCAGAAAAAAAGCAAGTACATGGTGGGTGCCCAATAAAAAATGATCCAATCAATCAAGAAGCCAATGAATCAGGAAACTGCTACAAGGTATTTTTAACAAGTAGTGAAGAAGTAATATTGTTATTAACAACATAATGGAATCTTGGATTTTCAAAATCTATGGGTAAAACTGACAATATCATTTTACTTGCATGTGAGCTTTCATTTAAAAGTCAAAGAGAAAAAAGGCGGTCTTCATGACATTCTACTAGGAGTTTGATTCTACATTATGAATAAAAATGAAATAAAGATAATCAATTCTTGGGTACACAAAGAGGAATTGGAGTAGGTATTCCTAAGGGTGTTTGTAATCAAACATTGAAGTTAGGCATTTCTTTCTTTACTTCATTAAGAAAGATAACTCAGATTTGGACAATTTAGAAATAGTAATTAAAGTCTTCATTTTTATTAAATACTAGGGGCCCGGTGCACAAAGATCCGTGCACAGGGGGTGGGTCCCTCAGCCTGACCTGCTCCCTCTCCAATCTGGGAGCCTTCAGGGGAGCCCTCTCCAATCTGGGAGTTTCCGCCTGTCTTTGCAATCATATGAGCGAATTGTCTGAGATCCCAACCCAGGTTGGTTTGGTGCTCACAGAATAATAGAGGTCTTTTTTTTAATTTGTTCCATTGGTGGAGATTTCCTAGAAGTTGCAAGATATCTTCCCTTTAATTTTTCCTTGACACTGTGACTTTACTTATATCTCTCACCTTTGCTTTCCCTCCATTCCCTACCAGCAAAGGTCATTTGCTCCAGGCTCACTTTGCTCTAGTGTCTAGGAGATCCAGCAACACATCTGCCACCAGAACTATGATTCCCAGCATTCCTGGTGCTCCCTGTGCTCTGGACTTCCACTTCCAGTCCAGGAGCTGCCACCAGAACTACAATTCCCAGAATTCCTGGTGCTTCCCAGGCTCTTGGTTCCGGCTTCTGGTCCAGGGGCTGCACAAAGAGAAGTACTGCAAACTCCAGCCACCCCCAGGCCAGGCTGACAGGGCAGGACACTCCAGTGGCATCACTGGGACCCCAGCCGCTCAGTGTAGGCCCTGAGCGGCCTGCCCCGCCCCCAACCACTCAGCACCTGTGTACCTCTGTGATGCCCACGGGCCCACCATATTTGTTGGGTTAATTTGCATACTCACTCCTGATAGGCTGTGGGGTGTCGCAGTGGTGGTGCAGTCAATTTACATATTTCTATTATTGGTGTAGATTAAAGTAAAATTTATCGTATTTTATTAGAAGCACCAAGTAAGAATACATTTTGTAAATTTCATAATAATTAGTGAATGGCCTGAATGTCTGATACAGAAGCAAAATTACCAGTTTCACTAACTGCAAAACCATTCATAGGATTTCAAATATCTTGTTGTCAACTATAAACCTGGATTCCATATAGAATTCTAGAGTGAATTTGGAATCCATCTTATGTTCTGCCAATATGTACTAGAATCAGAAATCCTACAGCACCTTAGTTTACTCATTTGTCAAATTGGGATGATATTTCTCTCACTCAACTCACAAGGACTCAGGGAATCGATGCCATATTAGATGTAATATTTAAATCATAACATCTCTAAAAAAACCATGAATTTAAGGAGTTAAAATTTAAGCATCCATTTCCTTTTTCTCTCCTGTGGTTTCTTATTAAATCTCAAATGTCTCACATTGCATCATTTAAAAAATGTGTCAGAAATAAAATCTTCTGATTTAAGAATTGAAAACAGTATTTATCTGTTCACAAAACACCACAAAAGATCATTCTTAAATTTAATTGAATACCTGTGGTGAGGCTACCACATGCCAGGCACGATTTAAATGGCTGGGAAAACAGCAGTGAGTCAAATAAGCCAGTCCCACTTTTTTCCCCCCCTTGAAACTTATAATCAAAATGCTAGCGATTTATCTATAAATCCATTCATGTAACGATCAGGAGGTCACCAGGAATAATCACACCAATGGTTAAAAACATTCTCTTGAACAAAGATGATTGCAAAAGTCTCGTATTTCAGCCTGCTCTTCCCTACATGAATTAACAGCATCAGTTAATCAGTTAATCAAGTTCCTTCACTTCTTGGAATTATAAATGTAAACACGAATACTTGTGTAAGTGTAAATATATTTATGTAGATATAGTTGCATATCCATACATGTATGTTTTTTCAATTTTTGGAATGCCTTGTCACATCTTTCTTCTAGAATATGAAAAGAAGCCTATAAAAACAATAAGAAAGCAGTGAATAAACTCATGGAGCAGAGGCGTGCTATGAAAGGATTTAAATGAGAAAAGGTGGGGAGCATGTGGGCTTAGGCAGTCTATTTATTTACTTTATGTATTTGCATCATGAAAGTGGCATAATAGGAAGATATCTTTGCTAAAGTGTGCAGGATGTCTAGGTGGGGAAAAAGGTTGGTAGATTATAGGAGATGGTGGGAAGCCATAAAATCATGGTTTTTTGATGAAAAGTGAAGATAGTGAAAATGGGTCCTGAATTATTGTTTTGCCAATTCTTAAAATAAGCTGTCTTCTCTTTCCAAAGGAGTTGCAATGCTATAACTTCCTAAACTCAAACATTACAACCACATGCCCCATTGACCCTCATTTATGTTATAGCAAATGAACACCTACCTCGTTGAAAAGCTCAAGGATGTCATGCTCCCTATATTAATAAACTGATCACAAATTAAGATAATCACCACATCCACTGATTTATTTCTAATGTTTCTTTGGTAAAAAATCTTTCCTCCTCTCTATTACAATGTCACCACAGATCAGTGCCTTGCAATCTTACTGGACAATTTCAACAGCCTCCAAAAGGTGAAATGTTTCCATCACCTGAAAAGTTCAAAGCCTTTAGTCTGCCTGGCATGCAAGGACCTTGACCTTCCTGAGCCCGTGCTTCTGGTCTCACCTCCTTTCTCTGCACTTTCAGACACATTTCATGCCAGGGACCCAGAATTTCTTACTCAACCCTGACTAGAAGCAATATTTAAAGGTATGATTTCTTATTCAACCCTGACTGGAAGCAATATTTTAAAAGTCTGGAGGCCACGAGTAAGGACAAACTCCACAGAGATATGAATCAGGCTGGAAACTCAAAATTAATTTTTGGAGTTAGATACAAAATGACCAGCAGTTTTCTTTGGGGGAAAAAATCAAGAATACCAACTTAAATTGAGTAAAGAATAAAAACAAACAAACTGCCCTAACTGGTTTGGCTCAGTGGATAGAGCATTGGCCTGCGGATTGAAGGGTCCCAGGTCAGATTCTGGTCAAGGGCATGTACCTTGGTTGCAGGCACATCCCCAGTGGGGGTTGTGCAGGAGGCAGCTGATCGATGTTTCTCTCTCATCAATGTTTCTAACTCTCTATCCCTCTTCCTTCCTCTCTGTGAAAAATCAATAAAATATGTTTTAAAAAACAAACAAAAATTAAAGGTAAGACATACACAAGAGATTATAATAATCTGTAATTATGTCAAGAGACTGAGGAGCCAGAACTCTAGTTGAGGAGGAAGAGGCAAATAAAAGAGGTGAGACAATTTATAGTTAATAATAGCTGTATTACCCAACATTCATAGACACCTCATAGAACTCACTAAAATATTCTAAACCCTTACATGTACTACAACAACCTTATGAGGTAAATACTGTCATTAACCCCATTCTACAGATGGAAATAACTGAGGTAGGGAGAGGCTACAAATAGTGCTGGAGTTGATCAGACTTGGGGAATCTGGGTTCAGAGTCCACATGTTTAACCATTGACAATGCCATACTATATTACAGCTTTGTCCTGGAAGACACAGGAAAACTTGGAACACTTGAATACATTCAAATATGTAAAACTACATGTCTTAAAGGAATTGAGATATTTAGCACTATAGTATTGTTTAAATTCATTGCACAGGTTAAGTTAGTCAATGAATGTTCTATTTGTGCCTAATTCCCTAGAAAAATGGTGAACAATCTTTGTTCAATGTAGAAAAGTCCCTACCCCCGCACCATGGGAAACCAAGCATCAGGATTAATCACTCTTTCAAACGCTTGATCGTCCAAGAGTTCTTATCTTTCAAGGGCTGGTTGAAGATTTCTTCCTAAACCTGAGCAGAATTACAAAATCCTGGCATTAAGTGACATAAAAGCACTTGAGTTAAGAAGAAACTGTATATGAATCAATGATTAAGGAACCATAAAGTCAGATAGCAGGGCCTTTTAACTTGTTTGTTTAGCAGTTTGATGCATGATCTTTTTCAAAAACTATTCTAATTTACTTTAGTAATGCAGTAATACAGTTTATTTTGTATAAAATATGCCTATTTTTTCATGTTTGCATTTACCAAAAGGAAAGACAAGTGCTTGAGATTAACTGTATTTCCTTGATTTAGTTAAAATTAAGGCTCTTGGTGTCTTTAAAAACTAGGAAATAAGTTTACATTATTAGAGTGTCGGTCCTGTGTGGAGCTATGGTATTGATTCTAATTCATTTCATTTATCTTTGTGCGGTGCTTTTATGTCGAAGCATTTTATGTTAGTTGCTTATATCCTAGTTATTAGAAAATAAATTACACCTTTCTTCATAAATACTTGCCACTAATTTCATAAGATATTCTGAAATGATGTACTTGTAAATGTTAATGTAATATTTGTTTATATAGCGATTTAAACCAAAAGAGAGCTATTTGTCTCTTAATAGTTCTTTAAATAATGACTTGAAAATAAGTATTTTGAACTTTAACAATGTTACCATTAACTTTATGAGGCATTTATACAAAATTAACATAAATACTAATGAAAATTTTTGCATAGATGTCACCAAACACCAGAAAGATAGGCTCTGCTTCTTACAAATTCATTAAAAAGTCTCTTCAGTATGAGTAATACACTAGGAAAGAAATATTGTGATAAAAGAAAAGATTCTGGAAGAAAGTTTGAGATCTGGACATATGTTGAAATCTAGGACTGTGTCTACACAATGTTAGTAAGAATTATGCAGAAAGAAAATATCTGACTCTATTGTTTTATATAACTTATTAATATTTTTTTCCTAAATCTTCACAAAGAAAAACGAAATCAGGGTTAAATTCTTTGTTCTTATCAAAATAGATATACATTTATTTTCTATCAGTTTATAATATAAATATGTTCTTAAATTAACTAAGATCTTTCTGTGTTAGTTCAATACATATAAAATATTTTTTCAAGATACATTATTGTTAAGGTCCAAACCTGCTCATTGCCATGTCTCTGCTTACCTTTCTTTTAAAGCTATCGGGCATCAGAACAAATCACTTCAGATCTGATCACCACAATTCTAGGGCTTATTACTCAGGCATGTGCAATGCAGGGGGTGCCTTTGGGGGATGAAAGGGGTCCACCATGAGTAGGGTTCTCAGGTCTGGGAGGAGAGAGAGAGAGAGAAGCAGAGGGAGAAGAAAAGGTAAAGCTTGGCCTGAGAAGCCATTTCTGGGAACCCATCTCTCTGTGGCTGTGTTTGGGGGATGGTAGCTTGGGGAGGAAGATCAGAGGAACCAGGTGGGTTGCCTTGTGTACAACTAATCAACTGTAATAAAAGCAAGTGGGGCTGGGCTTTGTCTGTCCTGTGTTACCTGCTCAATCAGATGTCTCATTTTACTGAGTAACTCACTGTTCTCAAACGTATTTCTCCACAATTAAGCTATTAGAAATATACTTGGTTATTAATTCTCTAATAGCTCCAAGTTACCATATTATTTATTCCATCAGCACATTTTAATAATTTACTACAAAAATGAATGATATGGAATCATTAATTAATGAAAAATTATTTTTTCCTAAATCTTTACAAAGAAAAACAAACTGGCTCTTAAAATGACAAATGCAAAAAGTGCTTAACTTCATGTAAATTAAAACTTTACTCATCGAATTGTCAAAATTAAAATAATCTAAAATGTTATATTACAAGGGTGTGAGAAAACCCAGGCTTGCATCCTTTATTTGTAAAACAACAAAATTTTGATAAAGTAAGCTTATGATATTTTCTTAAACTGTGCAAAATTAGAGAAATTTATCTCATGTGGAGTAATGATTACTCTAGCGTTATTTGTAAGAGGAATAAAGAGATAGGAGGGTTAAAGGAAGTAAAGGAGGAAGGAAAGAAGGGAAGAGGAAAAAAAAGAAGAAAAAATATATGATGTGGAAGAATAAATCGCAGTATAACCATTTTATACAATGCTTTGTGTGTGTGTGTGTGTGTGTGTGTGTGTGTGTGTGTGTGTATATATATACACACATATACACAAAAAAAGTTATATATAAATACGGACTTGGAAGTTTCTGCAAAAGATATTAAGAAAAATATGTACTTTAAAGCCTTTGAAGAGCTCAAGCTGCCAGAGTGAGAAACGCCTCCTGATCTAGCTAAACAGAGTAATTAATTATCGGAACACCTCCAGGTGAGCCCGCTCAGCTGACTCTGTGATTGTAGTTCGTTGTAGTATAAGTGAGGACCTATGATCTTTCTATTCTAACATATACAGAGCTTTCACTGTTGTTTCAGTACTGTGCCAGGCATTTTCCATGGGTTACATAATTTCATATTTCATATAACCACATGCGTTAGAGTCCATTATTTTCCCATATAATACACAGGTAAAGAGACTAAGTAAAACTTCCTAAGTAAAATCTCCACTGTCATTATGCTTATAAGAAGTTCCATGCAGTCAAACTATAGAATTACTCTTCACCTCTCTTCTATCTTGACTCCACAAATGACATTGCTCTGCAAACTAGTTTGTGGGTGGTGCGCCTGTGCATAGGAACTGGGCATATAAATATGTAAATATTCACACATACTCATACATTAAAGTAATAGTAGTTATTGTGGACTTCAGATAAATATATTACATTGAAAAAATCTTAAATTCTATAAACAATAAAGAAAAATAAAATTAAATATAACAGCCACAACCATAATTTTTTCTTATGGCAGCCAGGGACAAAAAATTTTGTAGCCACTTGTGTCCCCTAGAAAAATCATCCTTATTTAGCAATGCCCTTCAGGTGAGAAGAACTAAGATGCAGAGGAGGGTGAGTGAGCTGTCTGTAGTCATGCAGTCACTCCGAACACTGGGGACGACAACTCTCAAGTCTCAGATCTCTACTGAGTTCACCAGATCACGAACATTTATACAGTGAACTTCAGAAGTTAGAAGTCCTTTAAAGTCTCTGTTTGAACAAAGTATATTTTCCAACAGTTCGTCAAAGAACAATGCTAGAAACCTCAAACACCTCAGTGGCTTGCTTTTAGCAAATTTGAAATGTCAGGAATAGAGAAGGCACTGCTGCAGTATCCTGGGGTTTGCCCCAGTTATTCTCAGCTTGTCCAGACTGAGACGTTGGACTACTTCACAGTGGTGCCTGCTTATCATTAGTTTTTTGGTTTTTTTTTAAGAGTAACCATATTAATCTTTCCTGTCTGAATTATAGGAAAGTGATCAAGTTTTTCTAGAACGTAAGCAGGTTTTATCTGCACAAAATATCAGAGTTGCACTAAGTGGTGTTCAATCAGAAAAAAAAAAAAATGGAAACCATAATAGATGTTTCAACAGAGGGACTTTAACATAAGGAGTTGTTTATACCGGTGTTACAATACTAAATTAGATAGAAAAATAAATACTGAGGAAATCCAGTGACAAGAACTACCAGAGATTAATTATTTCATATTTATATTTCAAAATAAAGGGGAAAATAGGGGATATCAGAACCAGGAAGCCTGGCTGCTGCTGGTGCCTTGGGGGCTTGGAGGAGCAGCTCTCCGCAGGGTGTCATGAGGCTGCCTCCAGGAATGTCCACTGGAGTGGAGGCTGGAGCCACCTGCTGCTGGGAGACCAGGAGCACTAAATAGCAGTGATGGAGGGAAGGGTGATGTCCTTATTCCTTCCACTTGCCATCCATCTACCTCTATTGTCTCTAGGGCGTGGAATCTGATAGAAAGCCACCTGGCAAAAGAGGGGGGTTTCTCTGGACCTCAGCTCTAGCATGGCAAACTGACAATGGTAGGGGGTTTCCATTTGAGAAAAATTTAATAGGCAGCTTCCCTAAAAAGTGTTTATGTTTCTAGGCCTTTGGTGTGTGTGCTGGGGGGGGCGGAAGGGGAGGGTATACATATGTATATATGCAGACTCTCGGTAGCTCTGGTTTGTACTATAACAGTGCTTATCGCTTAGTAACTGCTTGTTAATTGACACTTGAAAGCCCCTTCAACATGGATGACCTGTATATTAAATAATAATTTACTAATATTGCCATCAAGTAATATCACAGTGGGGGGCATATGTCACAGTGGAAAGAATTTCAGCTTTGGGATAGCACAACCAGTGGAAATCCCACTTTCTAGCTGGCTAATTTAGGAAAAATTACTTACCCATTCTGAACCTCTTTTCATCTCTACAAAATCAAAATAATGCTGATTTTTAAGTTGCTATAAAGATTAATGATTTCATATTTATATTATGTAGCCAGGGCCTACTATATAGTAGTGCTCAATATAGTTACTGTAGATATTAGGCACTTCTATTTTAATAATCTTATTTAGTCTTTATAAAATCTCAGTAGAAAAGAAGAAACCAAAGCTCTGTTGAATGCTTACTATGCATAGCACACTGGTTGAAGACTTACAGAGATTGGTACTTTTTAGATCTATGAGATATACATATTGTCTTATTTCCACAAGGGAGAGGAATCAAGTTTAAACAAGCACAATTCTGCACAGTTAGCATTCAAAGCCATTGCATTGTTCTCGTTGTTGTTATATTTTTGTTTGTTTTCTGGTTGTTTTAATCAATGGTCTAGAAATACTACATAGACTACATGAAATACTACATGAATTTAGTTAAAATATTTAGTGCAGTATCAGTAGATTTATTTCTTTTATTCTGGATCAGAAACATTTCAATTGGTTTTGTTTTTTTCATGCCACTGTAACCAATATTTACCTTCTTTCTAGGTAGATCTGCTATATTTCCTCACTGGCTACCTCATCACTAATTATTGAAAGAAAAAATAGCAACACCAATAACATACATTTTGCTTTGTTGCTTTTAGGAGTATTTGAATTTTATTTTCAAAAGCTTAAAACTCTTCTGTCAGTTTTTTTCCCCCACCAATAACTATAAATATAGAATTTTGTTCTCAATTTTTGTTTGGATTAGTCATTTAGCCCATTTTATTTGTGAACCAAAACAAACAAACAAAAAACCATGCAAATAAATAGTGATGAAAAAGTTACATACAACTCTCAACTTTACTCTGTTTGACTATTCCATACTTCTATTAAATAAAATACTTCCATTGGATTCTCTTCTACTTTGCAAATATTTCTTATTTTCCTTGTCCAGCTATGGGGTACATATTTTTATGGTATATTAAGAGGCAAGTCCTGTGGTAACTTTAAATAATGTTTTTAGAAGAAATCCTTTATAATTTATTGTTTGAACTTATTATTTAATTTGTGGTGTATACACACTTTAAATTTGAATACTAAATTTTCAGAAAAAAATAGATTTTCTTTTAATGCAGTATTTGGCAATGCAGTTAATAATTGAATGGGAAATACATTAACATTTAAAAAACAAAATTTACTCAATCTATTCACTATCAATATGGAAGATCATTGATGACCACATATAGAGTCAGTTTAAAATAAGTAATGAGCTGGACCAGCAGGACTCAGTGGTTGAACGTCGACCCCTGAACCAGGGAGTCATGGTTCAATTCCTGCTCGGGGCACATGTCTGAGTTGCAGGCTCGATCCCCAGTGTGGGACATGCAGGAGGCAGCCAATCAATGATCCTCTATCATCGCTGATGTTTCTATCTCTATCTCCCTCTCCCTTTCTCTCTGAATTCAATAAAAATATATTAAAAAATAAAACATAAAATAAATAATGAATAATAAGAGTCTTTTAAATATTGCTGCTTTATGAGAAAATGTAATTGATCATACGCCTTCCTGGGTAGTGAAGATGCCAACAAGATTGTGAGCAATCTCCAGGAAATTTATCATCAAGAAAAGTAACTACATCTGAAACTGCTGTGTTGCAGACCAGAGTTTTAGCTCTTCTATAGAAAATTAGCCATAAAAATGAAACATTAATACATGAGAAGAAGAGGTTCATCATTTTTTATTACAAGCAGTTTCACTTTATCACATTAAATAGAATGTCTGTGTAAGCCAGCCTTAACTTGCAAGCTTGAAAGAAGTAAGTGGTGACATCTAAAATTTTAGCATTTTCTTTCTCTACAGTTGAAGAGCCATTCATATTCTGAGTGACCTTCTCCTTGACCTTCTCCTTCAGTGCATTCATCATTCAAATATACCAACTGTATATTTATAATATATATTATAATTCTGAAGGCTCGGTTTGAGAAAAATTTTTAAAAAATAGAAGAATGCTGAATCTTACTAGATATTATTTTTGCTTAGGCAACCTTAAAACAAAAATGTGCATTCATAACCCATTCTTTGTCAACACATACAGTTGAAACTTTGAATTCTTTGCTACAGATAATCCTATTGACTTATAGACAATGCAAGATTGTACAAGAAGTGAACTAAAAAGTTATTGAAATTTTCTGGCATTCCTTTAATAAATTTATCCTTGTTTGGGAAGAAAAGGCAGACAAAGAAAGCTAAAGAAGGTATTTGAAGAAATTGCAAATTGCAACAAAGTGAAAAATATTAAAAAATAACCTTGTAATAGGGAAGATATATGGGTGATAAAAGAAAAAGCAGCATTTATCTAACAGTAGTTCCAAAAAAAGAGAGTAGAGGTAGCCCGTTGAAGACAGGATTTGAAGAGACAAGTGAATATCATATATCTCCATTTCAACATTTGCTAATGTGTTCCAAGAACTATAAATAAAAAATAATCTCAACACCAATTTCTTATTAAATAGAAACTAAAAAACCACAACAATAAAGAAAAAATGTAAGGATTTCCAGAGAAGGAAGGAAAACAATCAATCTATAAATAAACTATAATTTACACTGAAAACAGGCTATTTTTAGGAAGCAAAAGTCTAATAACAGAAATGAAAAAAATTATTGTCAACCTATGGCAAAAACAGAAATTTTCCACAATCCCCAGAACCACCAAAGAAGAAAGAGCATACAATATCATGGACACATTTTAAAGTTATTACAATTATTACATTAATTAATTACTATAAATAAACAAAAGAAACAACAGAGGGTCTAGGAAAAGATACATATATATATATATGCCTAAGCGACCAGCTGATTGGCGGTAGCTATGATGCACACTGACCACCAGGAGGCAGACACTCAACACAGGAGCAGAAACCACAGGAACAGAAACATGGAACAGACTGATGAATCTCAGAGGGCAGGGGGAAGGGGGGAGTGCTAGAGGAGATTAACCAAAGATCTTATATGAATACTAGAGGCCCAGTGCACAGATTTGTGCACTAGGGGGGTCCCTTAGCCTGGCCTGCAGGGATCGGGCTGAAACCAGCTCTCTGACACCCCCAAAAGGTCCTGGATTGTAAGAGGGTGCAGGCCAGACCAAGGGATCCCACCGGTGCATGAATCCATGCACCGGGGCTCTAGTGTGTATATAAGTGCATTATGTTTATTACAGATTTTTTATTAGCATCAATAAGGAAATGATAAACAATTTAAGAAGTAACAGTGAGAAAGCAAATTATTTGTGTTAAAATGACTCCAGAAAGATAATGTTCAATAAAATAAGTTATAGATGAATAATTCTATTTATGTGAATATCCAAATATAAGTTTTAAGATGAAAATATGATAATATCTTATAGCACTCTTTAGACAAGGATCTATAAAACTGACAAAGAAATTAAAAACCACACAGAAAAGAATAATTTTGAACATGCTTTAAAAAAGTTTAGCAAAATTTAAAAACTGAGCACAGATAAACGATATCTGCATTGATTAAAATCAATGAAATTACTATATAGTAATTACTACTACTACTAAATTTTAAAATAAAATATTCCAATTTTTTAAAAGGGTTTAAAAATGAGTGGGCAGCCCTGACTGCTGTGGCTCAGTTGGGTGGATGCTGTCCCATGCACCAAAAGGTTGTAGGTTCGATTCCCAGTCAGGGCACCTGCCCAGGATTTTGGACATGATTACCGGTTGGGGGGCTGCAGCAGAAAGTTGATCTGTGTGTCACTCTCACATTGATGTTTCTCTCTCTCCCTTTTGTCCTCTCTTTAACACTCAATGAAAAATCTTTTTCTTTTAAAGACTGGGCAATTTATAGAATAAAACCAAATGCCTGCAATTAAGTACTTTTTTAAAAATCAGAAACAAACAAATGAAAACAAAATGGTAAACATTTAACACCCCAAATTTAATACCTGATTAAACTAAGTATGTATGTGGGTTTGGGGAAAGTCTATTGCATTGATTTACATTTTTGAAAGTGTATACATTTGTACACTTTGAAATTTGAGAACAGGAGACAAGTTAAAATAGAAGAGGTTTAATTATATTTTCTGGCCCGACCAAAACTCTAGACCATGAGAAGAAGGAGATACATACAAAAATTGTAGTAGAAAAAGAAGTTGTCAAAAATCAAACTACTCTCCATTGGAAGTATGGATATACTATAGGCCCGGTGCACAAAATTTGTGCACAGATAGGGTCCCTAGGCCTGGCTAGTGATCATGGCTGATTAGGGCCTTCCAGTTGCTGGCCAGGGCCTTCCTTCATTCCGTGACACACCCTGGTGGTCAGCCCACATCACAGTGAGTGATCAAACTCCTGGTCTCCCAGTCGAACTTGAGGGGACACTTTGCTTATTCGCCTTCTATATATATAGATTGTGATATAATTATATAGCAAATATATTCAGTAAAGTTGACATAGAGGTATTATTATGGTTAAATTATACCCCCTCACACACAAAGATGTTGAAGTTCTAGGATTGGAAATATGGTCACTAGCATTGAACCTAACCCAACACGCATGTGTCCTTATAAAAGAAGAAATATAGACACATCTCTATCATAAAAATCCCTTGGCTGTGATGCCATGACACCCTTACGACCAAAGACTGGTCACCAGGAAGCTGAGTGTGCGGGTACCGGTGGGGACTTGACACTGGCATGGGTGGGCGGGGCTGTGAGTGCAGCAAGGCACACGTGGATGGGCAGGGCTGCATTATTTTGCACACTAGGCTTCTAGTTAATACATAGGCAGAATGTCTTGTGAAGACTGGAGTTATTCTGCCTCAAGCCAAGGAACTGCTGAAGTCTACGAGATAGGCAAAAACAGATCCTTCCCTAGTTCCTTGAGAGAGACCATGTCCCTGTCAACCCCTTCCTCTAGGAATTCTAAACTTCAGAATCATGAGATGACACATTTCTGGTGATCAAGTCATTGAGTTTGTAGTACTTTTTTCAGTCAGTCCTACAAACTAAAGCTAGTGTCAACAGAAGTCTGAAAAGCATTGTAAAAGCAAGATATTTGAATGTATGGCATCAAGACTGAACCCTAAGGTGAACTCTGAACTTTGGCTGATTATAAGGTGTCAGTGTAGGTTCATCGGTTTTTCTAAACATACCACTCAGGTGAGGGATGTTTATAATAGGGGGGCTGTGCATGCATGTGAGCCAGAAGGTATAGGGGAAATCTCTGCACCCGTCTCTCAATTTTGCTGTAAAATTAAAAATGCTCTTAAAAAATAAAGTATTTTTTTAAAAAACAATATGTTTGAAAAGTCATTTATAATAAGAAAAGCATAATATGCTAATTAAACCAGACATCCTTTCGGACGACCTTCATGACGAAGCTGGGGCTACGAGGGAAGCCCGGGTCCCAGGTGTCAGAGGGAAGCCCGTGCTGGCAGCTGGGGGAAGGAAGGCCTACTCTTGCATGAATTACATGCATCAGGCCTCCAGTGATATATAAAAGCTTAAAGTTACCTTTATTTTTTTTACTCAAATGACATTTGTTGTAAAACTACAAAAACACACATGCAAACAATACAAACACATGAGAAGCACGGTTTCTTCTAGGAAGAATGTGAGGGAGATACAATCTAGCTATAAAAATTTTAGTGTCCTTTTTAAAAGGAAAAGAGAATTTAAACTAATTAGGAAAATGTTTCTATATGTTTCAGCTTATTGGTAAGTACAATATGTCATTTTATGCTTTTGTTTCTTTGAATTGTTTCATCATTGCAAATTATTACCATTGAAAGTGAAATACAGTGCTCTATCATTCTCTACATTTTAAAGTTCAGTGGACCCAGATTCATATGACAATATTCCACAGGCAAAGACACCATGACCATGACATGGACCAAAGATCTGGTCATCACTTATTTTACTTGAACATTCAAAATAGAATGGCAAGTGTGTGAGCATGTGAAATATTAAAAATAAAATATCTTCTCCTAATTATGAATTATGTAAAATCATTAAACTTGGAAATGATTGAAAAACTGATGCAGTGTTTGACTTAAAAGTGACAATAACAAATCTATTTTTTTCATCAGAACCAAGTCACCTACATCTTGATTTCTCCATTACAATTCCCAAACAATTTATTTGATCACTCTCTAATCTCCAGAGTATAATACTTCTTAAGAACCTCAAAATAATTGTGGTAAATAATTCATCAGCATGAATCCTAAGCTGCTTTTTCCTTCTCTGTCCTCTGTCTTAAAAATGAAACAGGGGTAGTGCTTTGCCTCTTTAAGTACAACTTTTTACAATCTCAGAAGGGTATTCCCATTTTGACTAATGCCTGGAGCATGAACAGTGAAACCTTATTCCTCACTGCAGACCTTCTAATGATACTTCAAAGACTTACAAAGCACCCTAGAGACTGCTCCAAAGTGCACATCCTTCTATGATAAAGATTCGCTAAAAGAGCAGGTGGCTTCAATCACTTCTGAATGAGAAATAGCTTCTTTCTATGAGATATTTTGCATCACACACATTGACTAAAAGGCAGTCATTGTTTTTAATTTTTTTAAAAAGAACCATTAAAAAAACATAAAATATATGGGAACACATTATAAAAACATACTTGATTTTATAGTATGTTCCCAAGTATTTTCTCTTTCTTTTCTATAATAAACTAGAGGTCCAGTGCACAAATTTGTGGACAGGTGGGGTCCGGCCAGCTGGTCCCAATCAGGGCAGATCCGGACTGGACTGTTGGGAGGAGGAGATGGCAGGAGGTTGGCCGGCCAGCCCGCCCTGATTGGGGCCCAATCAGGGCTGGGCCAGCTGGGGGAAGGGGCCAAGGGAGATTGGCTGGCCAGCCTGGCCCTCAATTGGGGTTAGGGGGCTGATTGGAGGCATGGCCAGCAATGGGGAACGGCTGAGGGTGGTGGGCCAGCCAGCCCTGCCTCTGATAGGGTAGGGGTCCAATCTGGGGTGGGGCTGGGTGGGGGAAGGAGCTGCAGGAGGTTGGTGGGCCCGGCCCATCCCCCTATTGGGGTAGGGGGGGATAAGGGATGGGGCCAGCCATGGGGAGGGGCTGTGGGTTGATCAGGGTGCTGGGGGCCCATCAGGGGCATGGCCAGCTGGGGGGAGGGGCTGCAGGAGGTTGGCTGGCCAGCCCCGCCACATATTGGGGTAGGGGGTTCGATCAGGATTGGGGTGACCAAGGGGACGGGCTGAAGGCCTATTGCAATGGGGCAGGCAGATCAAGGATGGAGCTGGCCTGGGGGAAGGGAGGGGGCGTTTGGCCTAGGCACACTCTTGATCAGGGTGGGAGAGTTCGATCAGGGGCAGGCAGGCAGGGGAGGCAGGCCATGAGTTTGGCCAGCCAGCCCCACTCCCTGATTGGGCCACTTTGCTGGCCACAGTGGGTGTCATAGCAACTGGTTGTTATGGTTGTTATGGCCATTACAGTCACTGGCTTTTTATATATCTATACTAATAAAAGAGTAATATGCTAATTAGACTGGGAGACCTTCCAGGAGACCTTTTGGACATTCTTCTGGACAAAGCCATGGTGACGGGGCCGAGGTAGAGGCGGTTAGAAGCCTAGAGGGGAGGGAAGTTGTGGGTGATCAGGCCAGGATGGGACAGCAGTTGTGGGTGATCAGGTCAGTGGGGGGAGGGGCACTGGGGGTGATCAGGCTGGAGGAGGGGGCAGTTGGGGGTGAGCAGACCAGCAGAGGGACCAGTTGGGGGCAAGCAGGACATCAGTGGGGGTGAGTTGGGGGTGATCAGGACAGTGGGGGGGCAATTTGGATTGAGTAGGCCAGCAGGGGGGGGCAGTTGGGGGCAAGCACGCTGGCGGGGGGCGGCAGTTGGGGGTGATCAGCCTTGGGGGGGGGGGGGGTCAGTCAGTTGGTGGTGAACAGGCCGGCAGGCAGAGTGGTTACGGGTAATGAGGCAGGCAGGCAGATGAATGGTTAGGAGCCAGCAGTCCTGGATTGGGAGAGGGATGTCGACTGCTGTTTTAGGCCCTATCCCTGTAAACCGGCAGTAGGACATCCTTCGAGGGGTCCCTGATTGGAGAGGGTGCAGGAGGCTAGGCTGAGGAACATCCCCCCCCCCCCATGCATGAATTTTGTGCACCGGGCCACTAGTATATAGATAATTTTGGACAAAATTCTTAAAGTATGCTACTCTGTTACGTTTTAATCACACTTTACATTCCCAAATATCTACCAAAATAAACACTTTCATTTTTGCTAACTATTAAATATAGCAGGCTCTTGGTGTCCTAATTCAAAGTTACTTTTTTAAAAAAAGTATATTTAAGAAATACAATTGCGGCTTCTAAATATGACACTCAATGGGTAGAATGACACTTTTATAACAACTGAACTTGTAGTTAAAAAACAAAAAATATAAAGTGAGAATTCAATAAAATATATCCTTGAGCATGGCAAAACTATTTTATCAAAGGTACTTACTAAAATTATGGCAACTTTCATGACTATAGTCAAAAGCTCTTAACTCTAGATTGCTTTCCCCTATTCCAGTGGTCGGCAAACTGTGGCTCATGAGTCACATGCAGCTCGCGAACCGCGGTTTGCCGCTCTGTTGACTAATGAGTTTGCCGACCACTGCCCTATACAATAGCACTGACATAGTAAAATTTCTGAAATAGTCAAGGAAGACCTGACATTGTAGACAAGTTCAAATAAATAAATAAATATGGCAAGTACAATAAATGTTAGCTGTTTATGACCATTGTTTTGACAGTTAAGAGGAAGAATGAATGTGACCAGGAATGGGAAAGGTCTGTGAAAACCTGTAGGAGAAACAGGCACAGGATATAAAGAAAACTGATGCATTTCCCCCCACATTTAATTATTATCATTTTCTCCTGTAAATTTTCAACAGATTATTATTTCTTTTGCTTAATGATATTTTCCCAGCTTTACTGAAGTGTGATAGACAGATAAAATTATGCATATTTAAGGTATATAACATGATGTTTGTTTGTTGAATATATTTTTAATTGATTTCAGAGAAGAAGGGAGAGAGAGAGAGAATCATTGATTGGCTGCCTCCTGCACTCTAGCCCACAACCTGGGCATGTACCCTGAGAGGAAATCGAACCATGAACTCATGGTTCATAGGTTGATGCTCAACCACTGAGCCTCGCCAGCTAGGCTACAACATGTTTCCATATACTTATACATTGTGAAATTGTTACCATCGGTAGCTAGTTATTAATAAAGGAAATAAAGCTAAGGGAAGTCAGGTATTGTTGAGCATATTCAGCTGGGAAGCAGTGGCCTGAGGGCTTCACCTGGAAGCTACAGCTTCATACTCCCCTAGAAAACTCCCAGTCCTTTCCCTCCCAGATTACTGAGGGAAGGGACAGAACAAAGAGGAGTAAGCACATGTGCAATGAAGTAAAAATGGTGCAGGGGGAGATGCCTGTCAGCTAACCTGGGAAAAAATCAACGGCTAGGGGGGCAGAGGTGATGCAAGCTTGCTTAAGTTTGGGAAGCTGATTGGTATTTTGACTAAGCATCAGGTTCTTCCTAAACCCGAGAATATATAATTCCAGGTGAACGAAGAAGCTCTCTCTCTCCCCTAGTGACCCACATTTGTCCCATTCGTTGTGTTCTTTCCTGTCCATGAGCAGTAACCAAGAGGGTCTAGTGGCCACCGGCAGACTGTGTGGGTTTCAGAGGGCCATGCAGCAGAAACACTGGGCACTGGCCCTGGGCTTGGCCTATGGAAGACATGGTTGTACTTTTTTCATGATGTGGCAGATGGAGATGGGACGTTGGGCAGCCAGGAGGATAACTCTTTTGATGTTATATCACACAAATAAATCATGTCATCACACCACAATCTCCCTTGCATGGGTCCTTGGAATTCTTTCCTCACGATCCTGTGGGAGACCCTGATTTTAACCCACAGCAAAATGATCATCACGATCCAGCTAATTAAGATAAACTTCACAAAGTTATATCATTTTGATAGTGAAAAATCATGTTTCATTTTTTCAAGATTACTTTCCAGGTGAAAGTGAGGCTTGAGTGGGTGGGGAAATCTATCCAGTGAAATACTGTAGAATTATTTAGAATAATTAACTATAGAGAGGAAAACAAAATAAATGTCATTGAAAAGTTTCATGTGCCTTCAGCTTTTATTCAAAACTAGAGGCCCAGTGCATGAATTTGTGCACCCAGTGGGATCCCTTGACCTGGCCTGCAGAATTGGGCTGAAACTGGCTCTCTGACATCCCCCAAAGGGTCCCGGATTGTGAGAGGGCACAGGCCAGGCCGAGGGACCCCACCAGGGCATGATCAGGGCAGCGGAGGGATGCGGGAGGTTGGCCAGCTGGGGAGGGACTGTAGGAGGATTCTAGGGCATGTCAGGCCCATCTCGCTCAGTCCTGATTGGCTGGACCCCAGCAGCAAGCTAACCTATTAGTCAGAACATCTTCTCCCTAGTGGTCAATGCATGTCATAGCAACTGGTCCACTGCCCCTGGTGGTCAGTGCATGTCATAGCGAGCGGTTGAGCAGCCTTAGCATATCATTAATATACTACATTTTGATTGGTTGAACTGACTACTGGATGACTGGGCACTTAGCATATTAGGTTTTTATTATATAGAACTAGAGGCCCGATGCATGAAATTCATTCACGAGTAGGCCTTAGCAGCCCCAGCTGCCTCAGCCATGGCAGCTCTGGCTTCATCTGGAAGGCTGTCCACAAGGTCGTCTGTATGGTCTTTCCCTTGTCCAGCAGTTTGGTCGATTTGCATATTACGTTTTTATTATTATAGATTCTGTTGATCATATCTATGTATTTTTAATTAAAATTTTTTTTATTGTTGAAAGTATTACACGTCTCGTTTATTCCCCCATTGACCTCTCTCTAGCCACTCCCACCTCAAAATATCTATGTATTTTATGAGTAAGTTTTTTTGTTTTGTTTTTTATTGGTAAGTTTCTTAACCAGTTCAGTAATTGCTACTTAGTGTAGCAGGAGTTACAACTTATAATCTATTTCAACACAATTCTTTAAACAAAGAGAAATTAATACATATTTATTTCCACATGAGATATTTAACTTTTGTAATAAATATCAAATATATTATATTAACATGCCTTTTCTTAAGTGATGATGTAATTTATATAAAATGCTTATAAATGCCAAGGTATATCAGCAAATTTATATTATTCACTTACACACACACATCCACACACACAAACATATGGGCACAAGGCAGGCAGTGAGGTAGTTATTCCAATAAATTTGTGATAGAGAAAAAGCATTGTTTAAAACAAAGTATCTTAGCTAGCTCAGCTAAAATACAAAATAAAGCAAATAAAATATTCCATGGCTATGGGAACTCATAAATTGAAAAGCAGACAGTAAAGTTTTAGCATTTACAGATTCACTTAAAATAATGTGTCATGTTCCTTAAATACAAGCAAAGAAACTAAAATGAGAAATGTTTTTAAATTTGAGTCACACAGAAATAAGGAGGAAATTAAAGTGTTTAAAATATCCACAACTAAGGACAGTTTTTGCCCTATATTTTCTGTATTCTATTTAACATCTATACATTTTTATAAAATACCAAATATTGTTAAAGAAAAATTTCCTCCAAAACAAAAGGTCATGCTGAGTGGTCAACATTATTTGTTTTTCCTATGTTTTCAATTTTCACAGAGTAATAGTTTCTAGAAATTTCTTTCCTCAATCTTTGTCCATGTAAACAATGGTTCTAGGAACTTAGCAAAAGTTAAAGCAGAAAGTTTGTGGTAATAAATGAGCATAATTTTTAGAACTGCATTACAAAAATAAATGTTTCTTTTCACATGCCTTTGCTTTCCTGTAACTGTTATAAGTTAAATGCATACAGGCTTGCAATATTATGTTCTGTGGCTTGCAGTATTACATTATGTTAATTATTTTTTATAGTTATAAGCAATGTTTTCTCTAATTTTACAGTATCAGCACATATGAAAAAATTATACTTAAAAATCCTAATTAAAATAGTGGAGAAAGATAATATGTTCTTAAGTTATAGATAGGAATTAGGACAAAAATTAACAAAGTAAAAATCTACACAAATAACTAAATATCCTACTGAGCAATGAGATTTGTAAATATTTTTGTACAATCTGTTAACCACCTTTCTCGCCAAAATATGTGAAAATGACTTAATGTTAAGATTTTGATTTTTCTACCAACTCATTAGATCAATGAAACTGCCCTAGAAAAAAAAACACTAAATTATTTAAATATAAGAATTGAAGATAATACTTATTATTAAGATAACAGTACCTAAATCCAGATTACTGAGAGCAAGTATACTTACTGTACATCATGGGATCAGCGTGGCTTTTTCTGGTCCTAGCAAATCTTAAAACACAGATTCTAAATTCTGTAAACAGACAAGTGCATTAAGTGTTGGATTTTCAAAGCAAAACCTTGCCAACATGATAGCATTTTTTGAGAATTGAGAGTATTTTGAATTGGAATTGGTATGCAGTGAAAGAGAGAATGAGAGAGGTGCCAGAGACAGCCGGAGCCCTGCACAGCTCTGCTCAGCACTGCTGCTTCTGCATTGCTCTGAGTCCACATATTCTTCTAAATTCTTCCTGACTACGCCAGGTCACGTTCCTTCTCCAACCCTGCACTACCTGTCGGGAACCTAGTCCAAGTTCCTCCTTGACCCTCTGATCACTAATTACAGGTGTCAGGTCTGAGCCCCTCTGCCTGGGGCTGGGTCTTAGATGAACAAGCCATGAGAGGTTGTGGGGATATAAAAATGAGTCTTTATTGTAGAAGCCAGTGGCCATATGTCTATCAGGCAAACAGTCCTTCACTGCAATCCTGTACAGGCGGCCACATATCTTTCCCATAAAAACAGCATCAGTCTCTACCCACAGTCATTATCTGAGCAGCCGCACGCTGCCCCTCACATCGTAGTAGTATCTGAGCTCTCTATCTTAGCAGCTCCCCGTCTCCCCTGCCCATCCTGGCTTCGCGTGGTAGCTATCTCTGAGCTCTCTATGAGATCTTTTTTTTTTTTTTTCCCTCAATTGACATTTTATTTATTTATTTATTCCCATTTTTTTAATTAAGGTATTACATGTGTGCATACCTTCCCATTGCCCCCCACCCCACTCTCATACATGCCCTCACCCTCCAATGTCTCTTAACCTTACATCGTAGCAGCACCAGCTCTCAGCTCCATCTCTCCAGCTTCGTCTGAGCTCTCTAGCCTGCCCCCCCCTAGCCCACTAGCTGGTTAACAATGTGGATGTTATCCCAGAGACAAAGAAGGCTTCGTGCCAATAGTTACATCAATCATATTTTGGCTACAGAAGGGCACCCATGCGCAGTATAGCATGGGATTGTTGTGCTTGTGTCCTTGCACCTGCTTATGGTATCTTAGCCTCGGGGCAGAGTGGCCTTGGACATTCCGTCATACTAACAACAAGGCCTTGCACACTCTGAGTGGCCTTGGCTATCTGGGGACTCTGGGGTGGATCCCACAAGAGGCATAGAAGATAATGATTTAATCAGTTATCAGGCAGTCAGACCATTGACTTTCTCCTTCAAGCTCAGTTTGGCCATACTGTGGCTTCACTTGATGTAAACAAGGCTCAGCTCTCTAGTGGCAAGAGCAGTTGCTGGCAGTCATTTTAAGTCAAAGTCACTGGGTTGCTACTTGTCATTCATGTTTTCTGGGCATTTGCTTAGTTAATAAGTATTTGAAGAACATTTTTAATATCATGTATTTGCAAAAATAATGGCAGCAATGGAAGTGCTGTTGAGAAATGTTTTATTGTGATGAGAAAACCTGATTAAAAAGTTAATGATAGCTAAAATGAGAAGTAGTTCACATTTATATCTATTGAAATAATTAGATATTGAACAGTAAAAAAATTCTGAAGGACAAAGAGCAAGGTCTGCAGCCTATGAGAAATGTTGGTCTTCTGCAATGTTCACCGGATCCTCAGCAGAGATTGAAAAGTAACTTGTCAAGTGGAAACTTCTGTTTAGAAGCTCAGATCAGTGTCAGATGCCCACTACATAAATGTTAATGCAGAAAAAAGAAGAAAAAAAAAGCTAGGACTTGCTCTATTTAAAAGCCAAGGGTGTAAAAATCCACACACATTACGTTTATGAACTGAATTTACTAAGATGCTCCCCCCACCCTCCCTTCAAGGAAAAGGTCTGATTTCAGAGCCATTCTCAAGCACATTGCTTTTCTACTCACCCGGGCAGGAAAGGCTGCCAAGGGGAAAGTTGGAAGGAGAAACTTGTTAAAAGGAAAGCCATGAATCAGTATGAATAACTACTATGCAAATTTGCTTGAAAATGGAAACAATCAGAGTGAAAGCCTGCACAGGGCCCTGCCAGCCTGGAGCTGACAGAAAGGAGACCTCGCAGAAGACACCAAAGGGGATTTCTACACCAGAAGCAGATCCTGACTGCCTTGGCCTTTGTGGCCAATTTCACAGCATTCATTTATGTGGTTCTATTTCTGAAGCCTTCTTTACCCTGTTCTTTAATTTTCTTTTTGGGAAGGGGAAAAAAATGGAATAGTAGTATAAAATACACTGCTTCTAAACATGCTAGGGAAGCTGTACTGCCTTCCCCAATTTGTTAAAAACTAATAAAAAGTAAAAACATGCACTTCCTTTCAGAATCATCAATGGAATGTTAATGCTGATTAGTGTGTCACAAGAAGACTGCATTTTTCACTAATCATGTATGCTGCTTAATTTATTATGGGAGAGCTTGAAGGGAGCCAAGTAATTAATGGGTCTTGGAAATGTTTAATTAAAAATTTAATCAACATAAAAGGTGTAAAAACCAATTATTTTAATCAAATATGATTCTCTCAAAGTATATCAGCTAGGAGAGTGAAAAACATGTAAAATAAACACATGCACACCCATATATACCATTATTAGTTGATTTGTAATATGTCACCTATCCACTTTGTCAGACTTGATTAGTAATAAATGAAAATTTTCTTTTCATTTCAATCCATGGAAGCATATTAATATATACAAAGTCATTACCTTCTTCTTTTAAATCTGATTAAACTGCTCAGTACCTGAAAATCCATAACCCCAAGAGTTTATTTGCCATCTCATTGCAGCAATAAATGTCATACACATTATAAATATCATTGTTTTATTAGGGCATAATATAAATTATAACCAGTGAAGGATAGAAAGAAATAATAACCTAAGCCCCGACCTCCAGAATACATTAAATATTATTATTCTTAGAGGTAGAAAAAATGGACCTTTAAGAAGCTACATATACTTTCCTTTGGAACTGAAATAAACATACCACACTCATTTATCCATTGATAATAGATGGGGTAGGGCAGTGGTTGGCAAACCGCGGCTCTCAAGCTACATGCGGCTCGTGAGCCGTGGTTTGCTGCTCTTTTGACTAATGAGTTTGCCGACCACTGGACTAGAGTAAATGTTACCGTGTAGTTGGAAGCTGTGAGGATTAGGCAATTGTGGCATATTGTGTGCAAAGAGGTAAAGGGTAGTATATGACAGTGGTCGGCAAACTCAGTCAACAGAGCGGCAAACCGTGGCTCGCGAGCCACAGTGGTTTGCTGACCAGTGGGGGAGGGGACATGGGCTTTACATCAAGAAATTGCTACCACCAAACCAGTTTTATATGAAATGCTGAAAGGTATGCTTTAAGAAGAGGAGGAAGAAGAAAAAGGTAAAGATAAAAATTATGAACAACAAATACATATCTATCAACAAGTGATCTAAAAATCAAGTGAATAAAAAATCTGATGAACAGAATTAACTGGTGGATATAATAGACTCAGGGGCATAGAAAGGGAATGGACTGACAATTCTTGGAGTGAAAGGGGTGTGGGGGGTGCGGGAAGAGACTGGACAAAGGTCGTACACCTATGGATGAGGACAGTGGAGGGGATAAGGACAGAGGGTGGGGTGGGAACTGAGTGGAGGGTAGCTATGGGGGAAAAAAGAGGAGCAATTGTAATAATCTGAACAATAAAGATTTATTAAATTAAAAAAAAGAAATTGCATCATGTTTTGGTTAATGGGATAAAGTCTAGATCAGCCTGCCTGGGTTGTATACAAGATCTGCTTACAAGGTCTGTGATTTAGGCAAGTTATCTAAACGCAGTGTCCTCTTTCCTTTAGTGGTGGAAGCACTATGGCTACATCTTGGGGTCATTATAAGGATTGGACGGCTTAATTTATGAAAGTAATATAGTAAACTTTCTATATGTTATCTTAAATAAATAATGAGTTTTCCCCTTTTTGTTCCTCTGTTGAAATAAAATTATCTTTAAGAATATATTTTATTTATTTGAAGTAATATTTGCTAAAAGAGACCTTTAAGTGTATATTCCAGAAGAGGAATCAAGAACTCATAATTTTAAGTCAATATTTTTTCTGTCTACATGCATTCTATTAGTGATTTAATATTATATTTCTACTGGATTATATAATTTTGTTGTTTTCATGTTTGTTGTATGTTTGCATGTCTATTTTCATGTAGTTTATTTATAGATATTAAAACTGTCGCTGTAAATCATAGGTATATACACAGAAAAGTTATATTGCTGTAAATAAAACTGTGACATAGTACTATTGTTTCAGAAAAGTTCCAACTTGCTCTAATATGTTTCTGATATATAGAGTTACTGAACATATAGCAGGTAAATTAATAATGCTTCCTCAGCATTTTCTTGTGTTATTTTAGAAATAATTCATTTTGCTATATTCTTCATACAAAAATTCCACTAAAATATATTACAAACGAGCAGATTAATGAAAAGATGGAAAGGAAAGGCTATGAAACTATCTAGCCTATAAGTGGATAAGACATGACTTTCAAAAAAGATATATAAACTTTGCAACTTCTGACACAAAATGACACATTTAATGGGTATAATAAAATTTCATTGACAAATTTAAAAATGGGGCATATTTAAAAACATGATGTATTTAGAGAGTGAAGTTTCCTACACTTTGAAATATGGGTATGAAAATATTATAAAATATGAGAAGGAACAAAATGAAAGCAAAAGCTAATGAGGATATATTCTAATAAAAGAAACTCAGGTGAGCCTGCAGAGGGACAGAATATAATTGATGTTGGATATGTATGTGGTTAACTAAATATAATGTGTCATCTAATGAAGGAATGAGGCATATGCACACAAAAGATTATGGAGATACAGGGAGAAAGATAGAAAGACAGACTAAAATAATACAATTCATACATACCAATGCATAAAACAGGGCTAATGGAGAGGTTTGGTCTTTTGCATTTTAGTTACAAACCATCTGTGCTTATTTCTGAAGTAAGTTTAAGAACTAATAAAAGGTACTGATTAGTGCCGTGCTTGGCAAAATGCGGCTCGCGAGCCACATGCGGCTCTCTGGCCCCTTGAGTGTGGCTCTTCCACAAAATACCACAGCCTGGGCAAGTCTATTTTGAAGAATTGGCGTTAGAAGAAGTTTAAGTTTAAAAAATTTGGCTCTCAAAAGAAATTTCAATCGTTGTACTGTTGATATTTGGCTCTGTTGACTAATGAGTTTGCCGACCACTGGGTTAGTGTAATGCTTTTAAAGCAAAATGCCCTGGGTTCAAATTCTGATTCCTCTTCTTGCTAGTGTGTGTCTCTTCAATGCTGTGTGTCTGTCTCAGGCTGGAGCTGGCTTCCTAAGAGAATGATGGTCTCAGAGTTCCAAGAGGGTGAGAGAGGAAGCTGCAGGTCTTTAGAGCCTTTGCTACAGATTTTACACCTCCTTCTGCCACAGCTACTACTCAAGGAAAGTAACAAACCAGCCCAGATTCAAGGGCTGGAAAAACAGACCCTACCTCTTGGTGGAAGGAGTTTGAAGAATCTATGGTCATAGAAACAAGGAACATACTGTCAAACCCCAGAGGGAAGGCAGGGGTGGGTGGGTAGGAAGAGATCAACCAATAAACTTGTATGCATATATGCATAATCCATGGACACAGGCAATCGGGTGGTAAAAGCTTGGGGGAGTGGGGCTAGGAGAGATCCATGGGGTAAAAAGGGAACTTAAGTAATACTTTCAACAATAATGATTTTTTTTTTTAAATCTATGGTCATGTTTTCATACCCTACCATGACTATTACTTTTATCCTGGGAACTGGCAGCTCAAACAGAAACCTCTATTGGACATATAGAAAGAATGAAGAAAAAAAAATCCAGCTCTCTAAAAACCTTATGATAACAAATGCAATATCAAGAATACAAAATTATATAGAATAGCCATGCTCCATAATTAATTTTCCCAAGAAGTCACTGTATAGTCTACAGAAGTAAATATCATTCTATATTGTTGTTGTTGAGGTTATAGCTAATGTTTACCTAGTTTCTGACACATAGAAGTGATATTGTGAAAGCACACATGCATATAACTTATATTTGTAACTAAACTGTACAGTATTGATAACACTTCAAAGAAGATAAGATCTTGCTGTCACAATATACGTGCTCTTGTGTGGTGCATGCTTGCGAATAGCCCCTGCAAAGCCATTTGAAAGCCATTCAGCACAGATGACCCTTTACTTGGGCATTTAAGAGTGATATTCAAAAGATAAAATCATCTCTTATAACCTTACTAGAAGCCCGGTGCATGAAATTCATGCACAGGGGGTGGGGGTGTCCCTCAGCCCAGCCTGCACCCTCTCCAATCTGGGACCCCTCGAAGGATGTACGACTGCCTACCAGGATCGAGCCTAAATGGGCAGTCGGACATCCCTCTCACAATCCAGGACTGCTGGCTCCCAACTGTTCGCCTGCCTGCCTTCCTGATTGCCCCTAACCACTTCTGCTTGCCAGCCTGATCACTCCCTAACCACTCCCCTGCCAGCCTGTTTGCCCCTAACTGCCCTCCCCTGCAGGCCTGGTCACCCCTAACTGCCCTCCACTGCAGGCCTGGTCACCCCTAATTGCCCTCCCCTGCAGGCATGGTCACCCCTAACTGCCCTCCACTGCAGGCCTGGGTCTCCCCCAACTGCCCTCCCTGCGGGCTTGATTGCCCACAACTGCCCTCCTTTGCAGGCCTGGTCCCTTCCAACTGCCCTCCCCTGCTGGCCATCTTGTGGAGGCCATCTTGTGTCCATATGGGGGCAGCCATCTTTGACCACATGGGGGCAGCCATCTTGTGTGTTGGAGTGATGGTCAATTTGAATATTACTCTTTTATTAGATAGGATTAGGCATGAAATTCATGGTTCCAGTGATATTAGTAAAATCAATTCTTTTGTCTAAAGTATATTTTAATTATTTAATATGTCACAGTCCTGAATTGGAAACTATTCTATGAAAGTTATAGAATATATCACTACTATTAATAAAGATTCTTTGAAGTAGCAGGAAGTACTTTAAATCAGTATTTGCAAAAGAACCCCCAAAAAATCAATAAGGTTAAATGTGAAGCACACTGAATAGAGATATCAGACACCTTTTATTACAGTGCTGGGCCTTCCAGTGGTTGAATAGCTCTTCACAATTACTTCATTTTCTACTGACCTCATTTAAGTACAAATCCACTTAGATGTTTTCAAAAAGTCATTGTCTACAATGTAAAAAATATACAAATCTTTATGGAAAATTTCTATTGTCACTTAGTTATTTATTTATTTATTTTGCACCAACATATTTCTCTTGGCATAGGTAAGACTATTTTGGGGATTTAATATTTTGCAAGATAATAGCTGTATATGTGTACAGAGATCCTCAGAACTAATAAAAAAGCTATGGTCAAAATTTGTACATGTAGATAATAAACATTATTTAGCAAATTAGCAAAAAGGAAAATTTCCTGGCTCTTAAATTTAAGATCTATCTATAACTTTATTTTCACTTAGAGACCTCATAAAGCTTTGCCCCTAAGAACAAAAAATAAAGTTGCAGAGTATCATAACAATATGATAGAAAGTTCAGACATCCTATATAATAAAACCCTAATAAGCAAATCGACTGAACAGCAGAATGACTGGTCGCTATGATGCACACTGACGACCAGGGGGGCAGACGCTCAATGCAGGAGCTGCCCCCTTGTGGTCAGTGCATTCCCACAGGGGGAAGCACTGCTCAGCCAGAAGCTGAGCTCTCGGCTGGCGAGCACAGTGGCAGTGACAGGAGCCTCTCTCACCTCCACTGCAGGCAGGTGGTAAGGAGCAAGGGGTCCCAGACTGTGAGAGCCAGACTGTGAGAGGGATGTCTGACTGCTGGCTTAGGCCCGATCCTTTCAGGCCTAAGCCAGCAGGCAGACATCCCCTGAGGGGTCCCAGACTGAGAGAGGGCGCAGGCCAGGCTGAGGGACCCTCCTCCCCAGTGCACAAATATTGTGCACTGGGCCTCTAGTATGTTAAATAAAGTAATACCTTCTTATAAATGTACATTATAGGCATTCTATAAATGTGCATCGATTGGGACTAAATTTTATTCATTATAAATAAAGTTTCAAAACTCATTAGTATTTCCATAGGCAGATTATTTCTAGGATGTTTTTTCTATGCAGAATAACTGGCATGTCTAGAAATTAAAATACAAAGAAAGGAAGATATGTAAAATATGCTTTCAGGAACTGATAAAGCAACACAAAGGACATGCTAACACTTTTATTTTAAGACATTCAATTAACCCAACCTAAATAGATAACAATTTATACAATCATAGCAAGAAATGAAAAATCAAAAGCTGTGATAGTTTTACCCAACAATGATTTTGAAGTTGCAACTTATGAAATAATTAAATTATAAGACTGAATAATGTACACATGATGAAAAAAACAGTATTTCAAGAGGAAATTGAGCAATATTATTAGTATTTAAAATGTATAATTTATGACTAAAGGGAACTGTTGCATAAAGAGTTGGCATTAGTATTTAGAAGGGATGTGTTTTCTATGAGTAAAATTGCAACATTTAAAAAGGAATCCTAAGTGAACTAAGGCAGTCAAAGAAAGGCAAATACCATTTGCTCTCACTTATATGTGAAATCCAATGAACAAAATAGATGAGCAAATTAAAAGTCATGGATATACGGAGCAGACTGACAGTGGTTAGAGGGAAGGGGAGTTCAGGGCTCTGGATGAAAGAAGGTGAAGGGATAACCAAAAAACATCTATACAAATAAAAGGGTAATATGCTAATTAGACATCTGGACATCCTCCTACTGTCCGACTTCTTTACAGACAAAGCCACAGTTGTGGGGACCGAAGCAGAGGCAGTTAGGGGAAATCAGGCCAGCAGGGGAGGGCAATTGGGGGCCATGAGGCCTGCAGGGGAGGGCAGTTGGGGGTCATCAGGCCAGCAGGGGAGCAGTTAGGCTGTGATCAAGCTGGTAGGCAGGCAAGTGGTTAGGAGCCAGTGGTCCAGATTGTGAGAGGGCTGTCCAAGGAGTCCCGGATTGGAGAGGATGCAGGTTGGCCTGAGGGAGCATCCCCATGCATGAACTTTGTGCACTGGGACTCTAGTCCTATATATGCAAATAGACAGAACTGCATAACAACCAAACAACCAATCAAACCATAATATGCTAAGGATGCTCAACTGCTCACCCTGATGTGCACTGACTTCCAGGGGGCAGATGCTCTGACCAGTAGGTTAGCTTAATGCTGGGGTCTGGCCAATCAGGACTGAGCAAGATGGGCCAGAACCCTCCTCTGGTCCCTCCCGGCCAGATCATGCACCAGTGGGGTCCCTCAGCCTGGCCCTCTCACAATCCAGGACCCCTCAGGGGATGTCGGAGAGCCAGTTTCAGCCCAATCCCGCAGGCCACTCCCCTTGGGAGGGCGCCGAATACAGGGCTCATGGCTGGCAAGCACTGCTATGGCAGTGCAAGCCTCTCCTGATTAGGACTGATTGGGCACAAGCCTACAGCAGGCACACTGGGGCCAGGATGAGCAGGAGCAGCAGGCAGGAACCACAGGCGGCGTTGGACTATGGGTTTCAGCCCAATCCCTGCAGGCCACCCAGAGGAGCCCCACCTGTGCATGGATTCATGCACCGGGCCTCTAGTATATACATAACACACAAACAACAGTAGTGACAGCTAGAGGGAAAAAGTGGGAAGTAGGTGGAGGTAGGCAAAGAGGGACTAGGGGGGTGATGGGGACAGAAAGATACTTTGCTTGAGGTGATGGGTTCAAAATGCAGTGTGTGATGATGTTTTACTGAGTTGTACAATTGAAACCTATATGATTTTGTGAACCAATGACACCCGAATAAACCTAATAAAAATCAACAAATAAAAAGATTACTGATTTTGAAAATCAATAACATTTCAATGAGTTACATTAACTTTCTTATACATTTAAAATATTTATGAACACCTGTTACATGGTAGAGCCATACTAGCCAGTGATGAATAAAACATGCATAATCTCTGTCCTCAAAGAACTTAGAGTATAGTGGGAGAGATAAATAAGAAAGCAAATTACAACACAGTTACTGGTATATGAGAGTGATGAAAATTAAAGAAAATTGAAGTAAGGCACCTATTTCAGATGTGATGCTCCAGGACAGCTTCCTGAAAGAAATTAGATCCTCTGGGAAATAAAGATTGAGCCAGACTAACCAAACAAAAAGTGGTAGTAGTAAGAGGATGTGCTCCATGCTGAGACCTATGCTGTCAGACTATGTAATGACATTTTTTAATGTGAAATCTACAAATGACTTGAGACTAGAGGCAGCAATTTTGATTAATAAAACAATATAATATAACTTGGAATTTGCTAAGAAAAATATCTATTTGTAAAAATATACAACTCAAGAATTTCAATTATTCATTCCTTCTTTCATTTTTTTCCAGCAAATAATTATTATTATTTTTAATACATATTATTGATTTTTTACAGAGAGGAAAGGAGAGGGAGAGAAAGTTAGAAACATCAATGAGAGAGAAACACTCATCAGCTGCCTCCTGCACACCCCCTACTGGGGTTGTGCTCGCAACCAAGGTACATGCCCTTGAACGGAATCGAACCTGGGACCCTTGAGTCCGCAGACCGACGCTCTATCCACTGAGCCAAACCGGTTAGGGCTCCAACAAATAATTATTAAATTATTTCTATATGTAGGTGCATTTTTGCAACAAATTATAGTAAAATTCTTGAAACTTACATTTTCAGGGTGTGACAAGAAGTTTAACTAAGTAAAGTATATAGTGTTAAGCGAGTTATATGTGCTATGGAAAATAAATAAAACTGATAAGTGGGTTAAGGAAGGCCATGGTTAGTGAGATTTTGTGGAATATCTTTTTTTTTTAAGGAGGGTTAGGGGTTCCAGGAGCAAGGAAATTTTACTCATGAAGACACTCAAAATACTAACAGACAACCTTCCAGAAAACATTTATGGATTAGAAGAAAGAACACTGTTCTTGGTAAAACAAACAAACAAACAAGTTTTAATCCCAAAATCCATTCCATCTACCCTCTAATGTGCCCCAGTTTTAGTTTTGATGGGGTTGATTCTACATCTGGGTCCTTGGGAAAAACCATGGGAGGAGAGGAGGATCCATGTAGAAGTCTATGGGAATAAGTCAGCTGGTCTATTTCCAACCCCTCACTACAGCGATGGGTTCAGTGGTGTAAACTCTATCAGGCTAGCCTTGTTGGGACTTTTAATTGATGAATGGAAGAAAAGTTTTCTTTCTTGTTGGTGTGTGGTAAGCATATATTAAGGTCTGATATTGCTACAGCCATTGTGTTTCCACCGGATAATTCTATTTTGAGACAAAGCAGACCTAGAAGAGGGTCAGGCTGTGGAAATTTCAGAGAAGTGGAGATCAAGCCATTATCAAAATGTTCCTGAAACCAGTGCCTCTTGATGATAAAATATATTCCCTATATTATTTAAGTATGTTCTATTTGAATATATGTTACTTGTAGCTTCTTGGCTGCCGTAGAGTCAGAAACTCTAACAGTCATCTCTATTAACTGTGTCTAAAACAGCAATATAACTTACATACCTCAATGATCCTTTCTATTGTTTGTAGTTTAGAAATATTGTGTAAGAAAAAACAACTTATATAAGAGAATTTTTAAAAACTATGTTTAGATTAAGTGAAACCAGAGATACCTTTAGTTTTTTACAACTCCAGGGCTGGATATACTAGATAGGTGAGGAGTGTATTTGTACTACTTAATAGCTGTTTGGGAAAGAGAGGACCAGATTCAGGGATAAAAGACAAAGTCTGTCTCCATTTCTAATTTCACCAAAAAATATTTGGTTAGAAAATTTAATTAGCACATATCAATAAAATTAGAACAACTTGGCACAGTGATACTATATTTGCTATCATCACCATTATAATTTGTCACATCTTTAAAACATGTTTAAAGAACATATAATGGAGTTTTAAGATGAATTCTGATTCAATGTAAAAAAATCACATCTCTAAGAGAAAAACAAATAAAATCAAGGGAGAAAAGATTGCTGTTAGAGTCTAGTAGCACCACTAATGTGGTTTTCTGACAAAATAAGTAAGTTATTTTTCAAGACAGTCATGGTTGGTCCTTATAAACCTAGTACCATGGTTGGTACTAGAGGCCCGATGCATAAAACTACTGCATGGGGGGTCTCCCTCAGCCCAGCCTGCACCCTCTTGCAATCCGGGACCCCTCGGGGGATGTCCAACTGCCTGCCTGATCACCCCTAACCACTCGCCTGCCTGCCTGATCACCCCTAACCACTCTGCCTACCTGCCTGATTGCCCCTAACTGCTTGCCTGCCTGCGTTATCACCCCTAACCACTCACCTGCCTGCCTGACCACCCCTAACCACTCACCTGCTTGCTTGATCGCCCCTAACTGCCTCTGCCTTGGCCCCCGCCATGGCAGTTTTGTCCAGAATGACATCCGGAAGTTCGTTCAGCTGTCTGGTCTAATTAGCATATTACACTTTTATTATTATAGATATACAATTTTGATCATAAGAACCTCAACTCATATAGAAGAAAGCTTTCAGGTTTTCTAAACACATAAAAGCAGAACATTTATTTTCTCTCTTGCCTCGTAATAATCAAGTTCATGGGTATTATTTCTCTCCATTAAAGTCAGCAAAGAGATGTATACCTTTGGAGTTTTTTTCTTTAAAAGTGATAAAGTAATAGAAGGGCTAGACATAGTAATAGTGCTTCAACAAGTAGAGAAAAAAGTCAGACTACATGACATTAAGATCCCCTACCAATTATCTAAGTGTGTGATTTCACGGTTTTAGTGATAAGCCACAAATACCAGTATTCCAGTCCTGACCACCAGAAAAATAGACATAAACCCCAAAAAGAAAAAAAATGTCTAGCTTTCCTCTGAGAGTATGAATATCAGCATCCTATTGGGAAATGTTAAAAATTATTCATTCAATCTTGAATCCTTTTATCTTCAGATATAAATTTTAATTCTCTAAAATGAATCAAAACAAAAATAACCACGAAAGTACCACCACCACTCACATCACTACCTATAATATCTTAGATGTTTTTTTCCTAAAATAGAAGTATTTCCTCTTTTCCCTATAGCATATTAAGGGTTAAATATTAAGTAATAGCCAGTGAAGCCTTATCAATATGAGTACACTCTTGATGACAGAAATTATAACCTGAAAGATTAGATCTTTAAATGTCATTTACTGGCTTACTAGAAAAAAATAAAAATTACTTAAAAAACAAAGACCCACTAAATTTAGATACTTTAAATAGATACTTTAGAACAAAGAAACTGCACTGATGGAATGATGTTGCATTTATATTTGGTTCATACCACAAGTCTAAAGGAAATCATTGTTTGAGTTGTAACTTAAGCATCAGTTTGCAATACAGCACATATCTTTGGGCCTTCTAGGCTTGAAGATTCAATAAACTACCATGTGTTTTCTTACTAATGGAGAAAAAATTATTAAAAAGTAAGATAAAAAAGCCAGCACTCAAAGTACATTTTGTTTAACAGAAAACGTTTCACATCTTCAAAAAAATTCCTCAAGCTAGATACTTGTTTAGATAAGATACTGGTGTCTGTGCCAAGCTACAAAATAGGTAATTTTCTCTGACTGTATTTCAATAATGTATCAAGTGGACTATTAATTATTAATAAATTAGATATGAGACTTAGAAAAAATGTTCCCAATAAATAATCTTAAGATATTGCTTTATTTTTATGTATTTTGTGTTATTATATAATTTAATAATAGGTCATTATCAGTAAAGACTGATTATATAGTATTGATATTCACCAAACAAGGCACAATCATTTAAATAAATATAAGGGCAGTTACAAAATGGTTTATCATCTCTTCCTAATAAATGCTACTGTTATCATGACTAAGTAGGGGTTTGAACAAATGCATTTTCAGACATATATGTGTGATAAAGGAGGCAAGACAGAGATTTAAAAATAAAGTGAAGTCAACAAGTCAATCAAAGATAATTAATTTGATGATATTGTTGCTGAATATAATAACCAAATTGTCATTACTATCTTTCTAAATGTTTTACTTTATTAAGCTTTATTCTTCAATTCTTTAATTCTTCAGTGGGAAAATAAAATCCTCTAAGGATGGAGCATGACTTCAACTACTCTATATCTTTCAAAGTTCAATAGAGTATAATGAATGCAAGTGGTGCTGAATAAACACTTGGTGTTTTAATGCAAGGCAATCAATTTAAGGAAAACCACATGAGCAAGTTATTTCAATACACTGTGAGGAAAAAAGTTTCAGTATTCTAAGTAAATTTGCTTCAGAACCCAATAGAGGACTCATGCATATGGTTGATTTAAATATGATTTTTCATTGTGGTTTCACTATTATACTACATCTAAAGAGCACACTTAAGATTTGTATGATGCCAGGCCATTGGGGATGCTTTCAGAACTTTGTTCCCAAGGATTACTAATAAAGGGCAACAGCACTTCAGAGTGAGGCTTCAAACAAATTTAAATTCTATGCATATCAATTTACAATATGCATCTTTACGCAAATAAATTCACAGCATACATGTCAATGAGACAAATGGTTGAATAGTGCAAATACTGAGCTGCTCTGATTCTGAGCTGGGCCACAAGAATGTGTGATACGTCCATAGGAAAAGGATCTGTTGAACAGAGCATACATTTGCAAGCAGAAATGACACAAAAAGAGCAGAGTTTAAAACTAGCTTCCGGATGAGCAGCAGGAAGAATACTCAGATTAGAGAGAAAGGAGATAGTATTAACAACAACGCCACTGGTGTGAAAACAGACTGTCAGCAGGCATTTTATAAAGAGCGTTTGGGAAAAGTAAGGCCAAGTGAACCTGATTAAGGGTTGTCACCATTTCCTTAGAGAGGAGGGAAGGGACACAAATATTTGAACCTCTGCAAGTGTCCTTTTTCTGGAAATGTAGGCCAAACACACTCTACAGGAGGATCATTCTGTATGTGTGTACGTTAAATATTTTTGGATATGTTGAATCATAAATTCAGGGTGTGCGGTCCATGAAAGGGTAGTTATTTAGCACACTGAAGATAGAAAGTACCATGCGTTGCCCTTAGATAGCACAGTAGTAATTATACAAAACTTTTCTAGAATGGGTTCAGTCATTCTTAGTGAATCCTTTTGAAAAGAGTAGAATGTCTAAAAAAGAGAGATTAATAAAGTAGGCAGGCCAGCTAAGCGCAGGCCTTAAATGACAATGTCATACTTCAGAGTTCTGAAAAAAAACTGTGAGTTACAATTAGGGCTCTGTGTCTTCCGCATTAATTTAGAAAAGGAAGAAATACCCAACATAAACAAACAATAATTTGTCATAGAGTTATTTGAAGAATTCAAAATTAATATTCGTAGTGGAATTATAACCCTGATTTGAATAACAGAAAAAAATCCAACTCATTCATTTATAATTTTTTTTTAACAAACACAGATGTTAGGCCCTGTTATGACCCTTAGGGGAAAATTCCAGAAAAACAGACAAGAAAGCACATAGTTATAGTGCAGATTATATTAGAGAGGCATGCCCAAACTGGAGAGTAGAGAAAGCTTTCTCAAGGAAGCAGTGAGTGAGAGGGATCTGAAGACTGAGCAATCTAGGACAATTGTATAACAGGTAAGTTTTAGGCAGAGGAAATAGCATGTGCAGTATTTACTAGTGATTCAGAGCATAATGGCTCCAAGGTAAGAATTCCCTGGTTTAGATTCCTATTCCCTCACTTACTAGATTTGTGACCTTGGGCAAATCACTTCACATCTTTTAACTTCAGTTTCTTCATCCTAAAAATGGGAATAATAATAATATTATGTCATGAGGATGATGCCAGGATCAAATAAGAAAATGTAAATAAACTTCTTGCATAGCAATGTGCACACAGTATGTGCTGAAACACGCTAACCCTCACTGTGTCACTGTTACCAGAATAGGTAGAAAGAGGAGACGGAGAAGATCCTAAAGTGCCTTTTTAGAATCCAGTAAGTTTCTGGCAAGATTCTAAAGCCAGTGAACCAAACATGAATTCTGATGGCTTCTAAAAATATTCCATTGCATTTGCTGCTGATGATTAAATAAACCAGTCATGAATTATGGACAAATCCATCAGATTAGACTTCCACCTTTGATCTATGTTTTTGAAACCCCAAATAGGCATGGAAACAAGCACAATACTTGCGCCTCACTTAAGCCAAGTTTCCAAGTAGGCCGGCACCTCCTGTTGGCAAAATTAAAAGCTCTGTCAGCAGCCATACAGTCAGCACACTAATCTGGTGACAGCATCAGTGTGAGGCTGATGTAAATATATTTGTGATATGTGATTAAGTAAAATATTTGTCTCTAGATGTTTTTCCTTGGGAACTTCAGTATTTGACCAAATTGATATCTAACCACACATGACAATGATGTAGTTGGAAAAATTTGTATTTTTTCCATGTCTATTTTGATGAAATGAAAATTGTCTATTATACTATATGCAGTGTTTTCCTCCTTTCTGCTCTTACTTTGATGTTGTTATTATCTTGCTTCTTTATCTTATTGCTCCAGATATTTTATTAAAATTAAAAGAACTTGAATGATAATATATAACTCAGTGCTTTAAGAAATCATTGAAGACAGAATCATTATGAAAAAGTGAACTTTCTCGGTTTACTCCTCCCACTTTAAGCAGTTGCTTTTGTTATTCATTATATTTTTGTTTTTGACTATTTTTCCTCTCTGAATTTACTTCACCAATGAGTCTGTCTATATAATACTTATAAAGTCTAAAACCTATTAATCCCATAGTTTCTTACATGGATTTTCACTATTTGGAATATAATTAAAAAGTTTCTTAGCTACTACTGTAGTAGCATTTATTAACACCTAATTAAATGCTAACTTTGCCAATATGAACTCATTTAATCCTCACAAGCATCCTATATCATAGATACTGTTTTATTTTTCAATTTTACAAGTGGAAAAACTAAGGATTTGGGATGTTTAAGTTACTTACCCATGTCACACAGGTAGTAAGTGACAGAAACAGTATGGAAACCAGAAAGCCTGGTCCACAATCTAGACCTTTAACCAATATATGAATCTAGATCTTTGTTACTGGGTTGAATTGATGTGTGAAGTATAGTGATGTATAATAATTTTAAGCATCAAATGAGATGGCCAAAAGCCACATGGGTAAATATATAAAATATTTTGATTATGGTTAGAAAAATTAGTAGACAGAAAATATTTAATGTAACCATTATATTTAAAGCATTGTATATGACATGAATATTTTATAAGAATAGTTGTAAATAAAATTAAGCAATTAAAATGGTTGCTCTTTAGTGTAGGGAAATGGCAAATGGATTTGGGATAGAGATGGTACATAAAACATATATAAAAACTAGATGAGGGACTTCCCTGATTCAAAGATGGTATTAATGTTCCGTGCATTGAAGCATATTATTAATTCAACCTTCAGTCTTAAATTTAAAAAAATAGAGTAAAAACAAAGAAAAAAATTAATGGAAGAAGGAAGGAAGAAAGAAAAGAAGGGAGGGGGAAGGAGATAAGATGGAAACATCTCAATTACTTTAAAAACAAGACTTTTTCAAAATAGAGATAACATTTAAAAATTATACGTAGAAATTTTCATTCAGAGCTGAAAAAAGTTATTGGCATATATCTTCAATTGAATGTCACTTTATATATTTATAAAATGCACATGGTGAACGTTTTCTTGCCAACACAGAAATCAAAACTCATTAAAACTCCAGGTTCCCTTTCTGCTAGGACAAAGGCATTTGGCTCTGGATTCACCAAACTGACTTGCCCAGGCAAGATACGGTTTCAAATAGGCAACTTAAGGAATCAGGCTCTTGGGAAGGTCTCATTTCTTGCTTTCTTCTGGTAAATATGGCAGCAAAACATGAAGATCTTTCAGGACTTTCAAGTGTGATGGCAGTAGCAATTACAATAAAGTCACTTATTGTTTGGCAACAGTTGTGGCAATGTTTTGCTTCATCAGAGCAGATCTGTTGTTGACTATAGGGCATTTCTCCTGGAAACTTAGCTTCTAATCTGTGAATCTATTCTTCTCAATGATTGTATGAGCCACTTAATATACTCTATTGAAGGCCTTTTCCATTTAAAGTAGCCAGAGCAGAATTTATTTGCAACTAAGATAACAGATATTAAAAACAAACAAATTTTCTTATAAAGAAGTGTTATAGGCAACAGTCTTTTAAAAGAATGGGAATATAGGACCAGTGATTTGATTAACTGTCTTTCACTGCAGCAAAGTTCTATTTAATATTAAAGGGTGGTAATCTAACAATGCTTGGCAGAGAGTGGCATATGCCTCATCACCTGGGGTCACCTCAAATAAAGTGACTCTTGAAGATAAGATTTTGGTTACCAAATTTCACTTGTTTTAAACTATAAACACATGAGAAATACAAGAAATATGGGAAGGATTGGCTGTGTCTAACTGCACTACAGAATTGAAAGAAATAAACAGCTCAAAGTTTGAATTTTCAGCTCAAGTCATATTGAGATGATCAGAGTCTCCATTCCATAAATATCTCCCATGCTCTTACAGTGGGAAGACTGACAGAGCCAGACATGGAAACCCATGTCTCAGTCCACAGAATTCCTGCATTACAAAGGTTTAATTTAGTGCCTTGCCTTCTAAGAAAATGAGGTCATTGAAATCCTGAACACTGGAATATGGGTATGTTTGAGAATTCAGATGATTACAAATATTCTCAAATTCTAAAACATGTCTTGCTATTGAATTCAGCTATTCCATAACTGAATGAGGAAGTTGTTCCTTTGTTTTGTCAATACCAAATACACACCTTATCAAAGACCATTAACTGATAGAAGGAAGCAATTTTCTTCCTGAACAAACCTATTGCTCCATCTGAACTCAAGATCTCAGCAGCCAATTATCTGATCACTACTGTAGACAAGAAGCTTCTGGAATATGAGACTTCCAAAATTCTATAACTTAAACTTGCAGAAGAATTGGAAAAGAGTGCAAAAATGTATTTTATGTGTTCCTTACATAGAAGTGAGAAACAATTTACTTCACGCTCGTATAAACACATGATTAGAGATTCTAGATTCAATGAGCTTCTCTAAGTAGTTGGCACAGGTGCTACATGCTTCTCCTATTAGTTGATCAAAATCTGGACTGAAAGGTCACCTTAGATAAATAAAGTTCAGATACTGTGGATACCTTTTCCATTGTAGAAGAAGGCATAACTTCATACTGAATAGAAATGTTAAATTAGATTTATTTTTCAAGATTTATGAAACTACTCACTACTAACATTTTTATATATTTTTAGATTATTTTATTGAATTTATTGGGGTGACAAAATAAATACACAAAATAGAAGTGACCAATAGAGAGAATAGACTGACAGTTGTCAGAGGGAAGGAAGGGCTGGAGGACTAGGTGAAAAAGGTGAAGGTATTGAGAAGTACAAATTGGTAGTAACAGAATAGTCACAGAGATGTAGATTATAGCATAGGGAATAGAGTCGATAATATCATTATAACTATGTATGAGGCCCAGTGAATATTTGGAGCAATGAGGGGGACCACACTGTAAAGTGCACGGTTTTCTAACCACTTTATTGTACATCTGAAACTAACACAGAATAATACTAAATGTAAACTCTAACAAAAAATAAAAAAGTAAAAACTAAAATAAACAATGAAATATTTAAAAGTAAAAAATAACTGTTTTTTCTTGTTATATTTTTCTGAATATAATTTTGAATCTGAGCAGTTCATACATGCATTGATGTCACAAAAAAATAAATTAATAAGAAAATTCCAGAACAAATTACAAATGTGAAACAAACCAAGAAAGAAATGCATATATAAAAAATAATAATTATCCTTAAAGGAAATTGAAGCTGAAGTTAAAATCTGCTAAAGACATTTTATATAAAACTAGAAGCCTGGTGCATGAAAATTCACCAGGCCTGCCCCCTCTCACAGCCTGGGACCCCTCAGGACAGGAGGCGACCTGGCGATCTAAGGAAGGCTACACCCCCATCACACCTCTGCTGCTGCCACTGCCAGCATGCAAGTCTCAGCCAACCCTGGTTACCTGAGCCTTGGCCAGCCCTAGGCGGCTCTGAAGCTTCCATCTGAGGCTTGCCTGCACCTTGGGCCAGCCCTGGGCAGCTGGGGTGCTGAGGGGACTGGGGGACTCCAGAGGCAGGCACACAGAGTGGCCAGACCTGCCTGGGGGCGGGCCCAGCTGTGCCACATGCCTGCAACCCCAGCAGGGCTGATGGGACTGGGTGGCTGTGGGTGCCACCATCTTTGAGGGTGTGACAGTCAATTAGCATATTCCCTCCTTCTTGGCTGTGGGTGCCACCATCTTTGTGACAGTCAATTAGCATATTCACTCTTTATTAGATAGGATGAACACATGACACAGATAACCTTCTTCAATTTAATGTTTTAAAATATTCAGGCTAGAGAGAACAAAGATGGCTGTGTAAGTAAATGCAGTACTCACTGCTTTCCACAATCACATCAAAATTACAACCAAAATACAGAATAACCATCATTCAGAACTGCCTGAAATCTTGCTGAGTGGAAATCCTACACTAGAGAAGTAAAGAAGAAAGCACATTGAGGCTGGTGTGAGGGATGGAGGCTCAGAATGGGCTGGTCTGACACACACATGTGGTGTTTTTAATCAGGAGGGATATCTGGGCTACTGAGGCTTCACTTAATGAGCAAGGAGCAGTTCCTCTTAAAGAGCCAGTGCACAGACTCGGACTTGCTCCCTCTGAGCTCCAACACTGAGGTAGTGGCTTGGGGGGATGCAGGGATATATGGGAAGGAACTGGATTGTCTGAATCCAGGGCAATAACTCAAGGGTGGCTTTCTCCCAGATTTGGGTGCTCACAGGATTCATTGTTCTTATGCTGAGATCTCCCTGGTCTCAGAGCTGACTGGCAGAGATCATATCCAAGGCTCCATCAACCTGGCTCACACTGGTTGTTCAGCCCTGGTGATTCCCTGAGACTCCACACAATTTGCAACCCCACCCAAGTTGTTTGCAATAGCTTTTCTATGTGAATTGCCTGTACTGGCTCAGGTGTCAGACTTTTTAAAAATATCTCAAACAAGCAGCAGCTGAAGCCAGCATGTCCCCATATCTATCAGTAAGGGACCTAAGGCCTGGCACTAGCAGCAGACTGCCTTGCTTCATAGCTTGGTCTCTCCTGGGCACTTCTAAAACCAACACAAGTAGGAGCCATCTGCAGATATCTATGTAGCTCCTGCTGGGTAGCCCCAAGCAATGACTGACTTTGCAATTCCTGGGAGGCCACAGAGCCAGTTTACTTGGTGAACAGCTTCAGACTGTACAAAATTCCAACTTTATACATCCACAAGTGACACACTCAAGGGGAAGACTCAGTGAGCACCAAAACCCCACAGAAGCAAGTCCTGCTCAAAGCAGTGTCTCCTGCACAGTAACTCTTCTGCTGTAGTTATAGCTGGTACTCTACAAATCCTGGGAGACATAGCAACTCTACTTACTACATAAAAACAAACACAAGGAAGTAGCCAAAATGCAGAGACAAAGAAACATGTCACAAATGAAAGAACAGAAGAAATCTCCAAAAAAAATAATTGAATGAAATGGAAGCAAGCAAATTACTAGATATAACTTGCTTATATCTAGTTCAAAACAATGGTTATAAGGATGCTCAAGGATCTTAATGAGAGCTTCAAGAGGCTTAGTGAGAACATCAAAAAAATGAAAAAGGACCAGTCAAAAATTAAGCATACACTAACTGAAATACAGAATAACTTACGGGGATTCAAAAGTAGAATAGAAGATGCTGAGAATCAAATCAACAATTTGGAATATGAGGAAGCAAAAAACACCCAATCAGAAGAACAAAAAGAAAAAAAATATTCCAAAAATATGAAGATAGTGTAAGGAACCTCTGGGACAACTTAAGGGTACCAACATTCACATTATGGGTGTACCAGAGGAGAAGAGAGATAGCAAGACATTAAAAACCTAATTGAAGAAATAATGACAGAAAACTTCCCCGATCTAAATGACATTTAGTTACCGGAAGTACAGAGAGTCCCAAATGAGAGGAACCTAAATAGATCCATACCAAGACACATCATAATTAAAATGCCAGAGGTTAAAGACAAAGAGAGAATCTTAAAAGTAGCAAGAGAAAAGCAGTTACCTACAAGGGAGCACCATATTACTGTCAGCTGATTTCTCAACAGAAACTTGCAGTCCTGAGGGAGTGGCAAGTAATAGTCAAAGTGATGAATAGCAAGGACTTACAACCAAGATTACTCTATCCAGCAAAGCTATCACTTAGAATTGAAAGTCAGATAAAGAGCTTCACAGACAAGAAAAAGCTAAATGAGCTCATCACCACAAGCCAGTATTACATGAAATGTTGAAGGGTATTCTAAAGGAAGAAGAAGGAGGAGGAGGAGGAGGAGGAGGAAGTGGAGGAGGGGGAGGAGGGGGAAGGGAAGGAGGAGGAGGAAGAGATAAAAATATGAACAATAAAATGGCAATAAATACATATCTATCAATAATCAAATCTAAAAATCAAAATAAATGAACAAGGAATCTAATGAACAAAATAAACTGAGGAATAAAATAGAACCAGAGATATGGAAACATGGAACAGACTGACGAATCTCAGAGGGAAGGGAGGAAGAGGGGTAAGAGATTAACTAAATAACTTATATGCATATATGCATTCCCTATGGACACAGACAATAGGGTTGTGAAGGCCTGGGGTGGGATGGAAACTGGGTGGATGGGAGTGGAGGGGAGAAGGGGGACACTTGTAATTTTTCTCAACAATAAAGATTTAAAAAACCCATCTATACGGGGATGAAAGAAAGTGAAGAGATTAGCCAAAGAACATACATGCATAACCCATAGACAGACAACAGTGTGACAAAGGCCATAGTGGAGGGGCGGGGTGAGGGAATAGGTTGAGGTAGAAAGACAGGGGAGCTGTGGGAAATGGGACATCGGTAATAGTATCAACAATAAAGTTTACAAAACAAAATATTCAGGCTTTAAAAACTAATTGTCACAGCCCACTTTGTATAATATTGGTACTTGATAAATGTTTAGCAAAGGTAACTTTAAATCTAAGACTTTTTAGGAGCTACTTGAAGTCAATAATTTTTGTGGAAATTGATACTTGGTTGGTCAAGAAAGTCAGATATTGAGAAATATCATCTTACTTTGCTTTTTGTTTTGGTAGGATTGCAAAATTTTATAGTATATGTACCGTGAGGACTTGGAAAAAAGCAAAAGTCAACATAATTTTTCTCTGAATACAAATGTTTGTTTTATATAATAACTATCTTTGAATAGCTCGATGAAAATTATCTTTTCTTTTATTTATAGTTCAAAAAACACACTACAGTTTGAACAGCAAGTACAAAAAAAGAGCCCATATAATTAGAGCAAATATTTATTAAGCACATTATTTAAAAATAAATAATCATTTCCTACACCTATTTTATCAGATAAATATCTTTCTATCTTTCAAAGAAGTTAAGGTTATACAAGCTAGAGGATGTTCTCCCAAAGAAATACAGCTCCTAGTGATTGCTCAATATGCTTTCAATATGTTAATGAAAGATTCACAGTAGAGCTAAATTGAAAGATGTTGCACAGAAAGCCTGAAATCACACGTTTAAAGCCAGTATTTTTCTGATGTGGGAAGACGGTTTACTGAACACATGTGTGACGAAAAATCGACTTATATTAGTATTGCTGACAGCTGAGTCAATGCTGAAGAAAAACTTGATTTTCACTATTCCTGTCCAGCTCTTTAGCATTTTTTTAGTTCTACCTTAAGTTAGAGAGTAAATAGAGAAAAACATAAATTCACTGAGAAATGTAGCATGTATGTGTGCAAAGTTTTCTCTCACAGAACAAAAAATATTCTGTGAAATGTATTCAACATGTATAAAACATCTACAATGTTCTTATACACTGAGTGGCCAGATTATTATCTGGCCACTCAGTGTATATCCTATATAATAAAAGGCTAATTTGCAAATTGTCCCTTCACCAGTATATATACCGAGTGCGGAGTGGTCAGATTATTATGCGTTCAGAGATCATAATAATCTGGCCACTCAGTGTAGATCCTTAGTGAATTGCTTAAATACCTTCAGACCATCTGGATACTCGTGAATGTTTTCCTCAGTTTTATCAAGTAGACGTAACTATGAACTCAACTGCATACATTTTCTTATCTTAAGTAATAGCTACTCGATTGACTTGATATATCCAGCATTTCAAATGGTTTTGGCCAAGATTTGATTACCATCAGCATTCTCTATCAACTCAGTCATTCCACAAACTACAATCTTGTACTAATATTCTATTCAAACACATTCTATTTCACTGAGTACTCTTGGCAAGAAGTCCACACAGACAAGTCCACCTGAGGTACTAATGAAGTGATAAGCTTATGCCCTTCAACTAAGAGATGTGGCCAGGGCTAAAGGAAAATTACATACAATGTGTTGGTTTTAATGCCATCCCCATCCCCACGTACCTATTGTTGGCAAAAGCAGGTTATAAATTACTTACAGGCTTTGAATGATTATTGCCAGATCATAAGTTGAATTATTAATTCAGCTATAAATTATCTTTGGTTCTTTTTTTATCAGAAAGAAGCTTTTTTTGTGTTTATTTGTTTGAAAGTGAGTATTTGAGGAGAAAATACAGGGAAATTAGAATATCAAGCAAAACTGTATTCATTATTAATATTTATGACCTAATGATTCTAACACCTTCATAAATAAGATAGATGTGTCTTCATGTGGTTGTACATAGTTCATAGTTATTCTAATTTTGTTAAGTGGACTTATTAAAAAATCCATTTCATATACTTGTTATAATAATAGAAATAATAAGAAAATACTTTTTTAATCAGGAAAGAAATTTCAGCTGTGGTGCCAAACAAACAAATGAACAAATAAGCAAATAAATCCAGTGTGATTATAAGTTAAAATAATAAGTTAAAACACTTGAAGTAAACATAACAAAACAAAATGTAGATTGAACTAGTATTGCATGAAATTGAGATAAAAAAATTCTGCTAGAAGTGGATTTGAGCCAGAAATGTATTTTTAATAAAAAATTCAATTAAAACATTTTTTTTCCTCTGTCTTTGAATGTGTCTGCTAAGAAAGCCTTAGCCTTTATTTGCTTAAAACTAAAAGAAGCATCTTGAGATGTATTCTACTTCAAGTCCTAATCCTCTGACTCATGAGAAGTTCTCACACACCTCAAGCAACTTAGGCCTCAGCTGTGGAGCTCATGGACAGAGCTTGGCCTAAGGTACATTATTTGGTTGGACATCACACTTACCTGCTTGGTTTGTGGTTACATTTACAGACACATACTGCCGGGCTCCTGGGCTCAAGTCGGACACTCCATTCACTGCCTCAATCTCAAAGGTATAGTTTGTGTGAGCGAGCAGATCCACCATCATGACAGAGGTGTTTTTCAGGCCGATTTGCTGGGGGAGGTACCTGACATGACCTCCACACTCATCACACACCCCTGCATGGGAGTTGCACTTCTTGCATGCAATATAATATGACACATCTTTCCTTCCACCAGTGTCAGCAGGAGGAATCCATTCCAGAAAGACACTAGTTTCATTAACATTTGAGATGGCATTCCGAGGAGCTGAGGGGGGTCCTGGTTTGCAAAGTAAAGTGAGAAAAACATATTTTAAGATAGTCATCTTTACTACACATAACCCTGGTCTGAAGGAGAAAAAATAGATTTGCATTTATTTATTTTTTTTAAATAGGGAGAATCAATGAGTCATCATTTGAAATAATCTTTGGAAAGTCTTGTTATAGTTTTATAGGGACAATACTGGATTGTATACCCTGTCGAAATAATTTATCTTGGAATTGTTGTAACACTAGTTCAACTAAAGCAGATATTTTGCCTATTGTGTATGCAAATAAGTATGGTATGCAACTATACATGCAAAAATAGAGTTAAATGAAAATAATATATATTTAAAAATGGCAAGTCTTTTATCAAATACCTCCTTAGGATTGAACTAAATTACTTCCTTTTTAGAATTGTACTAATTACTTCCTCACTAAAATTGTCCCTAAAACCTAGGAAGCAAACAGGAGGGCTTACCAAGAATAAGCACAGGTTCAAACTGGATTTTTCAATGTGGCTCTTGAATAAAAAATTCTGCAGCAAGTAAATAATAGCCTTAGCTTACCTAAAAATAGATTGGCTATCTACTCATAATTCAATAACAGAATTTGAAACCTTCCTTCAATGTCAAGAAAACACTATAATGTAAGTAGTTGGTCAATATTACAATATTATAATAAAGGTTTTTTTAAATGTTGATATTGCTTTAAGACGATGGCTTTCTGCAAATTATGAATTTTACTTAATTGGGAAACTAAATTTTATTTTTAAAACAATTCACAAAACTTCAATGGGTAGAATAAAAGTATTTGGATCTTGAGGGATTAACAGGACAAATTTATCAATAAATAATAAATAACATCTATTTGTATATTACTTTACATATTTCTAAAACTAATTAGCACACTAAAGAGAACTAAAATTGATTACACATAATTACAACAAATGTATATACCACTCTGGTGGGGAGAGTTGATAACGGGGGAGGCTATGCATGTGTGTGGACAGGAACTATATGGCAGATCTTTGAATCTTTCTGAATTTTGCTATAAGCTAAAAATGGTCTAAATAAAAAAGTCCTTTAAAAATTGATTGCATAATGTCTAATGTTAGTTGATTTTTAAATACTTAGAATTAAAATCTCAGTCAGCTGTTACTATTATGTCCTCAAAGAGAAAATAAATTTATATTTGTTTCAGACTTGATTAGTAAAGATTTCCTGACAGGAAATAAAATAGACTATGTTGGCAGTTGAATGGTTCATAAGTAAAAATTAGGCAAATTTAATATGACATAGTTATATTAATATGCATTGTCTATTCTAAACATAGAGATTCATATTAGTTTCTACCTAAAATTTATAGTCATTACTGCTGAGACCTAAATTTAAAAGTAATAGGAAAGTTACCTAATATTTACAAAATATTGTTTAAATTAAAGGACTCTATAATCAGAGTTGCCCTTTTTTACAAAACAATCCCCACCCTGGCAACATTTATAGTTGAACCCTGTGAATTTTTCCATACATACAGTTTTACACACTTGTATATAGAAGTCACCTTTAAATTGAAGCAAGTACTTAAGATGAAACTACAAGTATTATTTTTTACTATAACTTACTTAATATTCAATAATGGAAAATTATGGAGAAAATGTAATTTGATATCAAATGTTACATTTCCTTTTAAGAAAGTGGTAAAAAAATACCTGAAATATATCTGTTCAGAATGATACCAGGCTTCTGGTATGTTTTTCCTACCAACTGGAATGCACACGCATGTAACATCTTTTCTCTAAATCTGATTTCTTCCTTTTCTTCTGACTCTGCTACCAATAGCCCCTCAATATTTGGATGGGGGCTCATATGAAACTCAAATTTAAAGTAAAAATGAGACTCAAATTTAAGTGAAGTCCTAAAGTAAAAGTAAAAAGTAGAAGCTCCGACAGACTTGCACCTAAAAAATATTGTAATGAAATTCGACTGGTCATTTATGTATGTGATGTCTGAACCAAAGTAGAAGAACTGTGAGAAGTACCCTTGATCTAAGGAGATTCATTAGAATCTTTATTTCAGTCTGATTTTCTTTTCCTATACATTTTATTACATTTTGTTTTCCAGATTATATGTAGAGATTATTAAAAGGAATTGAACCATAAATTTAAGTCCAAAGAGCCAAAGGGAAAGCAAAATTCTAGATTCTCATCTTAACATCAATCAAGCCATCTGTTCAAATGAATCATATGCAGTCTTTGTGGTGGTATGAATGCAACTTAAAAGAGAACACACACACTCACAGATTATATATGAGTCAGACTGTCTACACAAGTCCCAACAGTCTTTTTGAGAAATGCATACAAATTGGTGTTGTTCTGAGACAGTGTTAGAAGGGCATAGCTGGAGATAGAGAAAATATGAAGCCTCAGGCCCTAAGTGCTAAGAAGCCCTCGTCACCAGAGCACAGGGTCTCTCCACCCCCAGATCTAACATATTTACAGAATGGAGGCTCACATTTATGCTAAGAAGAGGAAAGCTCATGGCTGGACCACTTAAAGAAAATTATAACTAGAAAATTACTGATTTTTAAAAGTATCTCAAGACATGGTTTTCTCTTTCTAACTTACCATTCTATTGTCTACTCAGCAGTTCCCTTACTGTTTGGGCTTTCTTTTGCTCTGAATAATCAAAATAACCTCCACTGCAACCAAAATGCACTGCATTCAAACACAGTTTATATTTCTTCCATTAAAATTTTGTCTCCTAAAAGTGTATATAATAATGCCATTTACTCGTGTGAAGGGGAATAATTTATAATTAGTAATCGCTTAACCCATAAAATTATCAGTCTGGTGATAAAAGAATGATCTTTAGCAATGCAAAGCAAACTAATATCAATAATTTGAGGAATTATGAACATATGTTTCACTGACAATGAAATACAGATAAAATTTCAGTTTGTGATTATTTAATAAAAGGTATTGTATGCTTCTTTATATTTAATACAAATGAAACTAAGTTTCAAAAATCTGTCATCATCTTTGAGAGCAGTTACAATGTAATGGAATCTAAAATAGTTAAAACAAAGCAGGCCATGAAAATTAACTGTTATGAAGGGAAGGGATCCACTTATCTTCTCTTTTATTTTATTTTTAATTTGCTATAGAGAACATGAATGTGGAAAACTATGAAAGTATTGCCATGAAGCAAACAAATTCATACATTTGTTTTCTTCCCAGAAACATATACGGAACAGTAGAAAAACAAAATTTCCAGAAACTTTGATGGATGTGAATCCATCCACCGCAAATGTTGAAATCAGGTGTTTAATATTCATCATTCTAATTATATGGTTATCTGAATCATATAATTAATAACAATTAAGGACACTCACTCCTAAGAAACACTGCAACTGCTTGAAAATCCCAGCTAAATAATTTGTCTTATATTTGGCACTTAAAACCGATTTCCCAACACCCAGTTAGTTATCCATGTCTTTGTAATATTCCGTGTCTTCTATTGTAAATGACCTCTTTGGCCTTTGCAGCTTAGCGGTGCAGGTTAGAACAAAAAGTGAAAGTGGCATCGACTGCATGTTTATGTGGTTAGAAAGCTGGCTTGGAAGAAGAAGAAGAACATTTACCATGAACGGGGAAATGGATTGATCAGTCATGTTGGGCTACCACTAAGGGAATTCACAAAATAAAAGACAAAATTCTAAGTCTGTGTCTTAGATGTTGAAATTGAACTTCGGGAAAATGAATGCTTCTCACAGTGAGTGGAAAATGAGCCTCAAATTTTTCAGTGCTTACTCAAGAAGATTGAAATGTGGTGAAAACTATACTGGAAGATTCAACACTATTCCTGTTGTAGGGGAAATGGTAATAGAATGGAACAGGCTCCACCGTGCTCTTTCTTCAAACTGGTGAAAGTTAGCATCACCACATATCCGTGGGTTTCCTTACTTGTGCATGCCATTGTGGGCGGATCAGACTCCCTCCTGAAATAATCCTTTTCACAGACACAAGAGGTTGAAGCTTCCTCCTGGGTGTAACTGTGAGGTGGACATTTGCTGCAGCTCTGGTTGTGAGGTGAGGCTTTGAAGAACCCAGGTCTGCACACTGTCAAAAGAAATAAGAGACTAAGCTTTTCCCTGGAACAGATGCAGGGTTTGTTTTGTGAATAATGTCATTATTTTGACTACTATACACAGATTACATATAGAACAATCTTTGCAGTAATTTTAATAAGCTTCTGAATAATAAATACCAGGCTATTCATTCAGATAATCAAATATGAACTTTAAGTCTTTAAATTAAACATGTTTGAAATGTTTTATATATTTAATGATTTTTTTATGCTACAGGAGTTTATAAGAAATTATAATGGGCAGTAAATACTTATTTGCATTTAAGACTGAAGCATTGCTTTGAATATAATTTTCATTTCCTCTATTAATATATCATATGTTGAAGAAATGCAAATTTGCCATTATGCTCATAAAATGGTATGGTACACAGTAGATGATCAAAATTTTTATATTAAATTAATTGATTAATCAGTAGTTGCTTTAAAATTCTGTTAGATTGGGGAGGATGCATGAAAGAGTTGGTGCATTATTCACATTATGTTGCTTTCTGGAGGGGGTGGATTTTAAGCATTTGTTTTAACTTTTACTCCATTTTAGAATTTTATTTTTCAGTTCAACATGCAACTATTCTAATATCGGTCATGCTTATACAAATTATAATAATCTATAAAAGGTAGAAAATGTGTCTCATTCATAATACTTATTACAGTGTTTGACCACAGTAGGTGATCATAAATTGTTATATAATGTACAAATCATTGACTGGCATGGCATAAAGATTGTACCTGAACTATTTAGAATCAGATAAAGATAATGTCCCCTGATATTTTTGTTGATATTTCTAAGTTGGTGGACAGGTAAATAAGTGCTAATGAAGTAAATCTTTTCATTCTGTTCATTCCTTCAACTTTTGTGTTTTTCTTCTTTCTCAGTGGCTAATAAAATCAAACTTCAATACGCCAGCTGCCCAGTGCGAGCCATTTGAAGACCATCAGATACCAAGCTCATGGATTGGTTATTTTTTATGCCTTGTTTACTTAATCTAATAACCATCTATATATTATATATATATATATATATATATATATATATACATATTTTTTTATTGATTTTTTACAGAGAGAAAGGGAGAGGGATAGAGAGTTAGAAACATCGATGAGAGAGAAACATCGATCAGCTGCCTCCTGCATGCCTCCCACTGGGGATGTGCCCGAAACCAAGGTACATGCCCTTTACCGGAATCGAACCTGGGACCTTTCAGTCCACAGGCCGACGCTCTATCCACTGAGCCAAACCGGTTAGGGCCATCTATATTTTTTCTCTTGTTAAAATTAACTGCATACATATACATATACATATATTTAAAATCTTTTATTCATGAATAATGACCACCTGCTAACTCAAAGGCAAACGTGTATTTCAATAAAAAATGTTGATAGACATAATGAATTGGGGCTAAGTTGCAAGGGCCATAATTGATCTGGGATTTTAGTAATCCATGCTAAGGTGTTCTGCCACCACTGAATAATCAGGACCTGACGAAAATAAGAAAGAAATTTTTTCAGTAGGTCTAATTATAGCAATAGTAAAGCCTTAATGCTCTTATAAATTCAGAGAGAATGTGAAGGTATTGGAAAGATAAGAGCTTTTTGATAGTATTAAGGGCATTCTTGTAGTTAAGTGATTAGAAGATTTAAAATATTATTTTTCTTATAATAGGATTGCAGCCAGTACTATCCTTAGGTAAGTTATCCAATTTTCTTCTTTTATCCTTTTATTCCCACTTTAAACACTATTTGCTTTCAAAGACATGAAGTGCCAATCCACTTATTCTGCAAATTTGAAATTTACTTATCATTCATTAAACAAAAGTCATATTTTCTTTTTAATGAGTGCCTTTTAACTTAAATTTTTATTATATCATGTATAAAACTGCTGTTCAATCCTCCATGGGCACTTTAGGAAATAATATAAACGTAACTAAAAAATTGATAAATCTATCTTTCTGTTCAATAGTCTAACAAAATTCTTTCAGCATGTGCGGTAGATCAGACATTCTTTCTTGGTATTGGGGTACAGTGGTAAACGAGATAGAAATATGTGTGACTTTGTGAGTCTTAAAGGTATTTCATAAGTAATTATACATAGGATTATGCTAGGAATGAGAGCTATGAGAGTGACCATCTACACCTAGTTTAGACTGGGATGTCAAGGAAGACTTTTCTACAGAAGCTGAGTCTCTGCTGAGTTATAAAAGATTAGTAGTATTATCCAATTAAAATAGGGAGATTGCAGTTTGCGTGGGGGGGGGAATCCTTCCATAGGACCAAAAGAAGTGGAGAATAAACAGGGAGATGGAGGGTGTTAAAGAATTGATCAGGCAGATGATAGGAATCAAGTGGCAGAGTTAAAGTCAGACAGGAAAGGAGACACCAGGTTATAAACCCCTTAAAGTTGTGACTTGGAATTTTCATGAATGAATAAAAATGAGCAGGGAAATAAGATCAAAGTGGTGTGAAGGAGACCATTTCACAGAAGTATGGGTAACAGATTGGAAAGGAGCATAGATGGAGGCAATTGGCCATTTTGTTTCTATTGCATTGATCCAAAAAGGGACTCTGTTGCATGATAAGAGTGGTTCTAATGGCCAGAGATAAAAGTGAATTCAGGAGGTAAGTATGAAGTGAAATAAACCAATGGTCATAGGTAAGAGTAGGTAAATTTATGAGGGAACTATGAAATGAAATAAACAAGATGTCATGGTATATTAAATGGGTTAGATAAGTGAGGAAGAAATCCTATGACTCCAAAGTAGTTGGCTTAAACTGCACAGGAAAACCTGGTGCCATTTTCTCATGGAAAACACTGGATATAAAATCTGTTTGAGGGAGGTAATGATTACGTTTAAAGAGTTATTTAATTTGAGGTTAGCTGAAGAAATCCAAGTATTTGTATAGAGAGGAAAACTGTGGAGTTCAATGCAATCCAATAAAAAATATGACTCAATCATAATTTTTAATTGTATTCCCATCATGGTCCCAAATCAAAATGGGATATATGATGCTACTAGACAATCTTAGCATTATTTTCTTAGTTAACTCCAGTTCCTAGCCTCAACATGATTATTAACTTCAGTTTATTTCAGCTCCTAGCATCAACATGATTATTTAGTAACGTCACCTCTTTCTTCTACATCCTTATAACCTCTGTTCCTTTGTGATGCCTAGCTGATATACTTGCCTGTGTGCTGAGAAAACAGAAGGCATAAGAGATGAACTTCATTATTTTTCTACCACCAAATCTCCAAACTTATATACACTTGTACCTAGCCTCTTTCTTCCTGTTAAATCTTTGCTCCTATCTTTATTTGAACCTTAACTAGGAACCCCATATCTGCCATCTGAGTATAATCTTCCAAATCAAGTATCTATTATATTGTTTGCATCCTTTCTATCTCTCTCTCTCTCTCCCCCCTCCCTCCCACCCTCACTCCCTTACTCCTTCCTTCCCACACCTAGTCAGTCATTCACATGATCCCAATACAATTTTCCAAAGCTTTGGCATGAAAACAAAGGGAAACAAAACAAAGGAACAGTGTAACTATCAATCTTACTTGATCTAAGTCTCCCTGTAGCTACCAAATAGCTTTGTTCTCCTTCAGAACATAATTTCTTAAATTATTTTCTATACATGTATCTCTAGCTAATTTTAAATTACACATTGACATACTCCACTCCTCTGAAACTACCCAACTAAACCTGGTTTTGTTAAAATTGAAGTTACTTCTCAGCAGCATTTGAACAAATCTTGTTTTATGAAATTCTAGTTATAATTTTACTACAAAATGCTAGCATAGCCTACATATGTCCACATAATATGTAAGCAAAGCTTCAGACGTGGTCTCCAACACTCACTATCTCCAGCCATACTAACCTCCTGATAATGCCCTGCACTTGAGGAACTTCTCTATCTGCCTGTGAATATTGAGGAAAAACATTTTTACACTCTTTCTGTCAAGCACTGTGGCAAGGACTGTTTGCATGGTGGAGAGAAAATAACAATTGTACTCCACAGCCTGAAGATACAAGATATTTGGGGAGACAGGTAATAAACAAGTAATCATCAAAAGGAGCAAAAATTGACTTTTTACATTTTAATCATAACTAGAGCAAAATTGTTTAGTGTGACACTTGCACTTTACCTAAATATTATTTGGAAAATACTATGCAAGTCTATTTAAGTTTGGCAAGAAGCAAGAGGAAAAATGCATGCTACACTGACATGTTTCATTAGACTATTTGGCATGCTCTGGAGGGAAGGGAACTATTTTAGTAATTGTTATTCTCTGCATGCTTCCTGGCAAATTTTAAGTGCTACCTTGTACATAATGCTTGTGCTGAGCCACATGGTTACATATTTTTTCTTTGCATATCCTTTGGAACTTTGAAGCATTTACTTAATGTCTCTCTTTGCAGACAGCAAAATTTTGTCATAATTTTATGTGTATGAATTCTCATCTGCTCCCAACTCATATAAACAATATGGAATGTGAAGTCTGTTCATTGTATTGTCATTGTATATAATACAGTCCCTTGTAGTAAGTACATGCTCATCAACATTGATTGGTGAGAATAGTACATTTGTGTTCTCAGGGTCTAAATGACATAGTAGAAACTTAATAAAAGCTAGCTAACATGAATTATTTAAATATTAAGTCCAGGCAAATAAAAAATAATATGTATTAGATCTACATTTGCTACTTTAGTAGTTTTTCAGAAACAACCAACACTCTAAGTCTCCTATTTACTACTATATTTAACAAACAAGAATGTGAATGACATCTATTAAAATACAGTTCTTAAATCTAGCCAAAAAAATGCATGTCATCAATATGAAAATGAACAGAGGCTTTTACATTTGTTAAATTGTGGAAAGTTGCCATGTAATCCTATTGGAAACTTTTTTTTAAGTTCTCAAACCTATCATAAATGGTTAAATTGACAATTTAAAATTTTTTTTTTCACATTTTTAAATTGTCAATTAAATTACTTTTAGTGTTTCAAAAATAATTCACCCTTAAAGATCCATCGCACTTGGAATACCTAAGTGAATTAATTTGACAATTCAAAGTTGACATTCCAGAAGCATGGTCACCAAGAAAATTAAAAAGCAAGGTAATGTAGAGAACATTGTTTCAGTAATTTAGAATTGTATAATTCTCCCCATTAGGGTTAAAATGCATAAACCATTTTAAACATACACTTTTAAATATGCAAAATAAAGATAATGAAAATAAAAATGCAGACTGTTGCCTATAATGTTCAAAATATAATTGACCTTCAAAAGTATTATTGAATTTATCCAATTATGCTTTATGAAGAATGACAGAAAATCACTATGAACAAGATTTTTATTTCTATCATATATGAATTACCAGAGGATATAAGCTAAGTCAAATTTATTTTTTAAATAGATTTTTCAAAATGAGGGACTTGCAGATAGTTTAGTCCAGCTTAAAAGATGTGTTTATAAAGAAAAGCAACATATCACAACATGCTATAAGAAATTACAACAAAATATATCCAATAATATTTATACCAAAATTCAAATATGACAGCATATTTATTCTTATATTTAAAATAGATACTCAGTGTAAATAAAGAACTGGTATTGGGTAAAAATCTGATACAATTAAAATAGGTTTTAAACTATAAATTCTAAAATTTGGCAATACCTCCTCAATGCTTAAAAATAGAAAAAAGAGAAAGATCCTATTTAATAATTTAATATGGCTGGCTAATTAAAATATAAGTTTAAGTTATTGAAAGCAATAGGCTAACTCTAATATTAGAAAATAATATCATAGAAGAATAAGAATACTATTGATAAATCTATTAAAACTCTCTGTACAGATATATTTTTAACTTAGGCTCACAAAGTACTGGCATAAGCTCAAAATTTACATAATATTTATAAATGAAGAATAAAATTGATTAGGTTATATGTCCTTCACATATTCATTCATTCAAAATATGTAATAAACTAGGCTATGTATCATGAACAATTCTGAACATTGGACATACACTTTAATTAAGATATTTTCATTGCTATTATGTCATTAAACAACTTAGTCATTTATGGTGGTTGCTTATATGTTGTCTGGCACATACTTAGGTATTAATTAAATGTTCAATGCTGTTAGATGTTAATAATCCAAATAAAAAATAATCAGTTCTAATACTGACATTCCACCCATAGATTAGGATAAGAAATTAATCTCATCTAGAATTTGGAAGAGCAGATCATCCTTAGTAAAAAATGTATTGTGCCAATATCACTTTCTGCTTTATTCCTAAGATTAGAACTTATATACTTCATAACTAACAGTAAAATTAGAAAATACACTTAAAATTTAAGACACTGAAGTTATTCTTGAGAACATCATGCAAAGTGAAATGAGTCACAAAAAATTAAGAACCATATAATTTCACTCATATGAGGGATATAAAACTGAAAGCAACACCTGAACAAACAAGAAAATCAAACAAAAACTCATCACCAGCCCTGGCTAGTGAGCTTCAGTTGATTGGAGCTCCATCCCATACACTGAAAGGTGGAGATTCCAGGTCAGGGGTCATGGCACATACCCATGTTGCAGGTTCAATCTCCCTCTGAATGCTTATGAGAGGCAACCAATGGACGTTTCTCTCTCACATCAATGTTTCTGTCTCTCTTTCTATCTCTCTTCTTCTCTAAAAACAACGAAAAACATAGCCTCAGGTGAGGATTAAAACAAACAAACAAACAAAAAACCTCATAGACACAGACAGCATAATGGTTGCAAGAGGGAAAGGGGATGGGAGGACCAGTAAAGAGTAAAGGAGATCAAATACATGGAAATTTGACTTTGGTGATGGGCACACAGAGCAATATACAGATGATGTATCATAGAATTGTACACTTGAAATTCATATAATCTCATTAATCAATGTCACCCCAATAAAATTAATTTAAAAACATATATTGAAGACAACAATCCTATATAATAAAGAGCTAATATGCTAATTAGACCTGACAGCCAAACATTCTTCTGGACATCCTTTCAGATGACCTTCCGGACGAAGCCAGGGCTATGGGGCCCTAGGCAAGAATGACCTTCCTGAATGACCAGTGGGTGAGGGGTAGGGCCAGTGAGCCTGCACCACCAGACCAGGCATGGTGGTCCCGGCACCCCCCATTCTACAGAGGCGGCAGGAGAGCCGGCAGCGCCACACCTTCTGCAGAGGTGGCGAGAGAGGGGGCTGCACCTTCGAAACGCCTCTGCAGAGGTGAGACGGGGCACGACCATGGTGCCTCAACCTTCCATGGCCCTTCTCTCGGTCAGCCTGCCCCCCCGCCCTCCTCCATCACCCCCTCACCAGTGGGGTGGGGCCAGCTCGAAGGAGCAGCAAGCCAGCTTCTGGTAGAGCAGCACTTTCCCACTGCACCCCGCTCAGCTTGAAGCTGGCTCATGGCTGGCGAGTGCAGTGGCAGTAGCAGGAGCCTTTCCCACCTCCATGGAAGGTGGGCAGTAAGGAGCGAAGGTCCTGGACTGCAAGAGTCCTGGACTGCGAGAGGGATGTCTGAGTGCCAGCTTGGGCCCGGGGGGATTGGGCCTAAGCTGAGAGGTGGACATCCCCTGAGAGGTCCCCGACTGCGAGAGGGTGCAGGTGGGGCTGAGGGGAACCCCCGCCCCCACCCAGTTCACAAATTTCATGTACCGGGTTTCTAGTTGTTTATATTGATATAAACAATTTACAAAAAAATCTGGGATGGAATGTTTGTCATGCTCAAGTAAAGCATATTGATTCAATTATTGTTTTTGTCCAATTATTCCTTGACAAATAATGTGGCTTTCTAAAATATAATAGTTAAGCTGATCTTAGTTTTACAAGTGAAATTGCAAGAGTATTGCAGCATATTCATAGAAAGACATTCTGCAGTTATGTGATAGTATATCTCCCCACCTTGGTTACATAGGCATGCTTGAGATAATATTAACTAAACCATGAGGCTCATTTTCCCTTATAATGGACAGATACATGGCCCTTAAGATGTGGACAATTATAAATCACAATATTATTATTTTATATTTATTTAATCAAATCTCCACTAAAATAAAAGCCAGTAATTTCAGCAATTCTTCAAAGGTTTCTACAAACCAACCAGATGTTTATCTAAAATATCTGAATACTTATGCTATCTAATAATTAGCACATCTAATTGACTGTCACATTCTTACAAAGATGGCGGTACCCACAGTCAATAAGGAGGGAATATACTAATTGACTACCACGCCCTCAAGTATGGTGGCCCACAGCCCTGCCAGGGTGCCTGCCTCCAGATTTCCCCAGTCCCCTCAGCCCCCATGCTGCCCAGGGCCAGCACAAGGTGCAGGCAAGCCTTGAACAGCAACTGCCCAGCTGCCCAGGAATGCCCAAGGCTCAGGTAACCAGGGCTGGCTGAGGCTTGTGCTGCTGGCAGTGGCAGCAGCAGAGGTGTGATGGGGGCTTCACTTTCTCCTGATCACCGGGGTGCCTCCCGCCCCTGAAGGCTCCTGGACTGTGAGAGGGGGCAGGCCGGGCTGAGGGACCCCCTCATCCAGTGCATGAATTTTCATGCACCAGGCCTCTAGTCTAAAATAATAGACTCCATGGTATCTCTCAAAGCAGAGGTGTTTCCCCTCCTTAAATATTGATTAATTTAATTTCTCTACAATAATAAATTGCTATAGCTAATTTTAAATTTTTTCCTTAATTAGTTTTGCTGGATATGTTTAATATCTCTGTAATTTCAATAGATACTATATTCTGAGTGTTTTGCTCTTCCAAACAAATAAATGTGAATCGATCCATGTGGTAGTAAACTCCAATAGAAGTGTGTTTAGGATATGTAAGAGAGCCTGTGTGTGAGAAAACACTTTTGATATTTGCTTACATATTTCCACTTCATCTGAAATTTTAATTAGATGAAGATTTGGAAGTTAGTGAGGTGTATTTCTGCTGTTAAAATGAACAGAATTAAAAAGAATACATTGCAAGATTAGGAAAAGTTGGTATAAAATACTTTTGAATTAAAATTTGTACCTTTTCTACTCTAAAATATTATTCTTATATTTTTCAAAGATATAAACAGAAGGCATCTATCTGAAAAGAGCTTAATCTTGACATCAACAAATACTATATGTAGCTGTTTTATTATGTTATTTTGGTCTATGACTGAATAGAGCTTTTAAATAGTCTTTCACGATTTACATTCTTCCTAAGCGAGGCTCAGCTATTACACATGTCTGAGGAGCCCAGTTCTTGCCGAATTTGTACTTTAGAAGAGCACAAATCAGAAATTAAGTTAAAGCAAGCTAAATGGTCATTTTAAATGGTAAATCTTTATTATGCTTTCAACAGTTAAAAGCATTAAATTCAAAAAGTCCAGGGAATGGCTAGATTATAAAACACTGAGAAAATGGACTTTCACATTATTCTGTTTGGAGCACTTAGTTGAAAATATTTTCAACATATTTTCATGGGTTAAATGGCTATCCAAAGTGTGTAATTCTTTTATGTTTTCATAAGCAAAGTTCATGTTTATAATTATTTTGTAAGTTTAGAGAACAGCCAGAAATCCATGTTTTTGAGAATAGATTTACTCTGGAAAATTGAATGAAAGGCGGAAGCTGTGAATAAATATTAACTCACTAAAAACCGTAACAAAAATTTTAGCCTTTGTTTATTGATAATAGAACATAGATTACCTTCTCTGGAATAGAAGATATCCAAGTACCCCACTTAGAGTTTTTTCTCATCACAGGTAAAGATTATTTTGCTGTGCATCTGATTAAATATGATGGCACCTGGGCCTTTTCACCTTGTTTCATATTCAATATGATGAAAAATTAAACACATGAAATACTGTTGTATCAGCTTTTAGTGTTTCTCTTCGTTACTCAGTGCTTCAATCATGTGTTTTGCTAAACAACACTCATGATAATGTGAAAGTTTATTGCCTTGATAGGTGGGATGTACAGTTAAAATATCAAGCTGGATGATATGTCCTGTAATTGAAAGAAAAACTTATGGGCATGTATTTGATTTGAAGTATCCATTATTTTTAGAATCAGGTAGTGAAACCCAGTTCGTTTAACTCATGTCTGCATGGTCATAATAAGTCCAGTTATGGATCCTGATGTGAATATGTTCCATTAATGCAGTCAGATTTCTATGAAGGGACAAAAGCATCCAACACAACATTTGTTGAAAGTAGATGTAATGTCTGGCTCAGGGTGTGAGCCTTGACAGCTAAGGTAAAAATAATGTTTACCGTTATGAAGATTTTTTCTTGTACCATTAGGCATTTACATCTTAGTCCACTGACATAGAAGACAATGTTGCGTGTATAACAACATTATATTTCCTTTGATAATGATAAAAAAGTACAAAATGAATATGTAATGTTTTAAAATAAAAGATAAGCTATTATTTGCAGTATAAATGCATTAGTTATTACATTTTCTTCTTAAAAATCAAGCAACATTTACAGCAAAAGGAAAATGTATTCTTCAGTCCAGTCAGAGATGTACTTAGCAATTGATTATAATTTGAGATTACAACATTAGCAATGCGATACTTTAAAAAGCATAGATTAATGGTGATTCCTCAAAAAATTAAAAATACAGCTACCATACGACCCAGCAATCCCTCTCCTGGGTATATACCCAAAAAACTAAAAATCATGTATTCACAAAGATATATGCAGCCCTGTGTTCATTGCAACATTATTCACAGTGGCCAAGTCATGGAAACAACCAAAGTGCCCCACAATAGGGGACTGGATAAAGAAGATGTGGTACATATCCACAATGGAATACTACTCAGCCACAGGGAAGGATGAAAAAGCACCAGTTGCAACGACATGGATGGATCTTGAGAACATTATATTAAGTGAAATAAGTCAGCAGAAAAAGCTAAGAAATATATCATATAGTTCTGAAACTCATGAAGGCAAACAGCAGTGTGGTGGCTGCCAGAGGGAAGGGTGTAGGGGAGAAGGAGGTCCTAATATATAGTGACAGGAGAAGATTTGGCTTTGGGTGGTAGGCACACAGTGTAATATACAGATCTTGTAACAAAAAACCCCACACTTGAAACCTATATGTTCATGTTGACCTAATGTCACTCCAATGAAGTTTAAAAAGCATACAATGATATAGAAGATTAACTGTAACAAATGTCTAAACACTATAATTTTCCTTGAAACAAAAGAAATATTTTAAAATTACCCTATTAGAAAAAGTATACTTGGAATGTAAGATGTGGCATATTTGCAGTTATGAGTATATATACAATGAAGGAAGAATCAGAGAAAACATAGGACATACAATTGTTCTAAATCTGTTTTCTCCAAATTGTACACTGAAAATTAAAATGAATTAAACCATTTTGGAAATGATCAATCCATATCTATAAAATTTTCTTTTAAACTGAAAGTCTGTGAATTAGCAAAAGCAGCTGGATAATACAATTCACTTGGCAAAAGCAGTCATCTATTTGTCCCTAATTTTCAGTGTGCAAGTGTCCTACTGGGTCTCGAATTAAACAATTTCAGATGTCAACATTTAGGGGCATAATTTTTTATTCACAGAATAGGAAATTCGTGACCAAAATAATTTGGTAGAGACTTTTAATTATATACCTTATTTCAAAAAACTTCACCCAGACAAACTCACACATATATTTCATGGAAGCATAGATTATATTTTTATTTGTATATATTTAGCTCATATATATTTTCCTCCTCATTTAATATAATCAGTGCTATAGAATTATCCATTCATACCCACAGTTTATTTTTATGCCCTTGCTATCTGGCAATTTCCATTTCAAACCCAGACTTGCTTTTGGCTTTTTTTCAGAAGCTATAGCAGGAAGAAAAAAGCAGCCAGAAAAACAATAATTCTAAATGACTGATCTCAAGGGATGATTAGAAAGCAGATTCTTTATGTTGTAATAAAAACTTAGACTTTAAGGTTATAATCTTAATCCAAATGAGGTTATATTTTAAAGCATATTCCTTTTACACTATCCCTTTGTGATTACCATTGTGCCACCATCTCTCCAAGCATTCTTTTTTTATAACTACATGACATAGAGATAACAGCAGTAGCCATACCAATAAAACAAAGGGACATATTTTAGCATGCCCACTAGTGTCAGTCAGTGAGTAAAACTCCATGCAGATTCAGATAATTTAATTAGCATAATAATACTACACAAGTCAAAGGTATTACTACTTGCATTTTATAGGTAACAAGTCTAAGCAACATGCCTAAATTCTTACAACCAGCAAATATAGAACCTGGGAGCTCAGCGCAGTGAATGAGGTAACACAGCTAAGAGTTCTTACCATTGCTCTACTGTCTCCCTGACAGGCCCTGAGGCACTGAAAAACAGCCATCCTGCCTAATTAACCATTCTCAAGGACCTAGCAGAGTGGAGGACATTTCCAGTGTAATTCTGTGAAATCTCAGGTAATCCAGACTGCTCTTGGCAGGATGTGATTTACTACTTTTTTCTCCGCATTGTGTTGTCTGTAGTGCCTCTTCCTCAATGCAGTCCCCTTGGCCCCACACTATCTCCTCTTTGGTTAGAGAAGAGTGGACTTTGAGGTCACACAGCAATATCACTTTGTATCTATCAATCTTGAGAGATGATACATTACAACCTTGAGACTAAATTTCGTTATCTGTAAAATAGTACCTTCTTTATGTAAGGTACTATAGTGTTTTCCATAAATTTTACAATGAACGAGTAAAATATTAACCAATATATAATGAACATTAAGCATAAGTGAATACACCTAACTTTGCCAAAATCTATCCTATATGCAAACCTTAAAAATTAATCTATGGAGATTAAGCCCTTATCGGTGATAACAGGGGGTGAGGGCATTATTGGTGATAACAGGGGGGATGAGGCAGTAATGGGGGAATAAGGACACATATGTAACACCTTAATCAATAAAGAAATTTTTTAAAAAATTAATCTATGTGCAAAATCTGAAAAATAAATAAATACCCCCCCCCCACAAAATGATTTCTCTAAGCCAGATGTGTGGTGGTTTACTAGAACTGAGAGTCTTTAGTTCTGTGATAAAGCATGCCATGAAGAGTTTGCTCTGAGCTGACAGAGAAAGAGGAATTCTCAAATTATGATGTGGTTTAGACAATTGGAGTAATTTGTGGTTAGGAAATATGACATTTGGGACAACTTATGTGGATGATTTATGTCACATGTGTTTCCTCTACCCGCATTTTAGGACTCTAGTCTAAAGTAATAAGAAGTTACAAATGTTGTTCTTAGGAAGCAACTAAGTATTCTTGATAAGTTTTCAATTTGTGTGAGCATATAATTAGTAAGAATTTTTATTTTATTTTTATAAATTATTGCTCAGTCATATTGCATATTTAAATTAAAGTTGAAAATGGAATCATTCTTAATTCCATTGCATAGTGATGTCTCTCAGATAAAGACTTCTAAGCACTTCTGAGTCACATTTGTGTGTGTGTGTGTGTGTGTGTGTGTGTGTGTGTGTGTGTATGGTTTCTTTATGGTAACTATAACTTTGCCTAGTAACAGGCATCAACTGAATCAACTATTACACCATCGTATATAATAAAAGGCTAATATGCAAATTGTCCCTTCAGGAGTTTGACCATCCAGGAGTTTGACTGCTCACTATGGCGTGCACTGACCACCAGGGGGGGACGTGGAATGAAGGAAGGCCTTGGCTGGCAGCTGGCAGTCAGGGAGAGGAAGGCCCTGGCCAGCAGCAGGCAGCCAGGGAAGGGAGGCCCTGGCCAGAAGCCAGAAGGCCCCGATCTGCCCTGATTGCCAGCCAGGCCTAAGGACCCTACTCGTGCATGAATTTCATGCACCGGGTTTCTAGTTTAAAATATTTGGAAAGATATTTCAATAACTAATCTTTGCCTAGTCATTTAAATTATTTTACCATGTATTACAATTTTGTCATGAGAAATCAAAAGGGTTTAGTGAGAAACTACTTTTTATGTATATCTATATATAAAAGGCTAATATGCTAAGTGTTCATCTAGGTCAGGGGTCCTCAAACTTTTTAAACAGGGGGCCAGTTCACTGTCCCTCAGACTGTTGGAGGGCCGGACTATAGTTTAAAAAAAAACTATGAACAAATTCCTATGCACACTGTGGGCCCGGGACGAGTCGGCTGCTAAACAGGACAGGCTGCAGCAGCCGGCAGGCCGGATAAATGTCCTCAGCAGGCCACATGTGGCCCGCGGGCCGTAGTTTGAGGACGCCTGGTCTAGGTAGTGATGTCTCCTAGCAACACCTGGCTTCCTCTCCCTATTGACTAGCCTTCTTAGAGCTTCTTCAGCCCAGGAACACAACTTGCTTTATAGCCAGGTGGAAACATTTTACATTGTCACCAAATGTCTGTGAAGCGTTTTCTTGTGCCTCATCTCATTTGATTCTCACAGAAGTCCTGGAGTAGGTAGATAGAAGACTCGATGGAATCCTGTTTTCTTTTCATTAGCCAGAAAACATAGATTTAGAAAGCTTAGAAACTTGACCCGACTGAAAAGAAGCAAGAAATGGTGGACCTTGAAAATGACTTCAGGTTTTCTCACTGTGCAGAATATAGTCAAACATTGCTGCAGTTAAATAGTTTACCCTTTGTTCTCCCTGCTTGATCTACAATAATAATATGCTTAGTGATTATATTTACTGCTGTGTTGCAGACAATTACCTGAAATAGAAGTTGGGGTGCTTCACTGGGCTGGAAAAAGTTTAGCTACATCAGAAAGCAGGTCTAATTAAGCAAGTTTATTCTATATCTATAAAAGGCTAAGTTGACTCATACATGCACGATATATATAGAGCTCTTGCTGGCACCAATTGCACATTTGTGTTTCCATCTGTCATTGTTGATTGTGAATTTGGTTGACACTTTTATTATAGAGAAAGGGAAAATAACAATATTAAAATATTTCTTCTAATTAATTTCCTTTCAATGTGCATGAATTTGTGCACCAGACCACTAGTCTATATAATGAAAGTCAATATTTGACATTTACTGAATACCTACTATATTCTAGGTCCTGTAATAATGCTTTGCATATATCATGAAACTGTACCTCTCATTTCATCCCTTTCCTCCTGAATTGTCTTTTTTTCATAATTCTGTACATTCCTCCTTTTATTGATCCCATCTCCCTCACTTCCATAATTCCTGAAAACCTTCTATTGTGATTCTTGGTATACTTGAAATTATCAGCCAACTTTCCTTGACCCTCAACCTCTTTAATTTTCCCTTTATCCTTTTGCTTTAGTAAATACACAGTTCTCTCCTGATGACACTCATTCTTGGTGTTAATGGTATCTCTCTGATGTGCTCTCCTACCAATGCACTTCCATATGGGGCAACTGTCCCCTGCTTTTCACTGCTCTTTCCAGACCATTCTCCCTGTGGCAGATTTTATTTTCTACAGTGGCTGTTGCAAGGTTTACTATGGTATTTTTTTTTAACCCTACTCTTTTGGGGGGAAGAAAGGCAAGAACATTTAAATTCTACTCTCTCAGCAAATTTCAATTACATAACATATTGTTATCAACTATTGTCACCATGTTACCTTTGAGGGTAAAAGCAAAATATGAGACCTGAAATGTAAAAGTGTTTTGCTCCCATATCCCAGTCCCCACTATATTTTCTTCCAATGTTTACATTTACTTTTTTATGTCTAAGTTTCTACCAAAATTAAAGAGAGCTGAGCTTGTGAAGTAAGCTTTATAGAAATGCCAAACCTAAACTACTCAAGCCCTGATCATTTGATAGTCATTGTTGCTTAGGTTTGCTCAATAGGGAACCAAAAGTAAATTCCCTTCCTCTTCTTTATGTAATCCAGCTACCAATCCCACCCTGACAAATCCATTTCCCCTTGCCTGCCACCAACATATTATAAAGTACAGCCTGCAGCAAGTTCAGTAGCAGCTGTTCAATCCACTATCTGCGCTTCTCAGATTTAGAGCTGACAGAGCTGGATTTCTGAAGCTCCAGCTCTGAAGTCATTATGTAACTTAACTTTTCCCTTCATTTTAAATTTCACAGTCCATCGAAAAATTCCTTTTTTAGCTAACAAATAGTTGTAACTCTCAAAAAACACATATCTTTGGAACTTAAACCAACAGAAAAAAAGTCTAAGATCTCACTAACTGAGTGAAATGTGCTAGGAGTGCTGAACAACCTGAGGTCTGTCCTGGAGCTGCCTCTGATGTGTTTGTTCTGAATCTTCCAAGGAGGCTCTGGTTCTTTTGTGTCTCAATTCTCTGAACTTATTTTGTGTCTTCCCTGGTCTCCTGGGTTCTTCTAGGTAACTGATAATTGTAAATAAACTCTATAAATACACACATCTTATCAATAATTGCACCTGACATACTCAAAGTCAACATCCTTTCATACTTTTCTCATCATTTCCATCTATTTTTCAGGATTTCTCAGTTCCCAGGATATCATTTGTATAGTGAGTGATTTAAAGTAAAGTGTGCAATGTGAGACTGCCTAACTTAGGTTGTATAAGTTCCACTGAATCATTTTAACTGCAGTTAAATGGATGAATGAGAAGCAAAAATGAAGAGTTAATGAATTCTCTGCATTTTAAAATATAATTAAAAGAGCAATCTTGACCCTTTCCAAATCAACTCTGCCATCGAAAATAGCTATCTGGAGTACTGTGTCTTGCAAGTCAATTTTTTAGTAGCATAGGATCTGAGCTCTGAGGAAAGGAGGGCCAGGTTTGAAGTGCCCTCCACTTCATCCAATATTTACATAACAGAAACTTCTAGGCCTTCTAATGCACATGTACAAATGATGTAAGATTTGTAGTATAACAGAACAAGCAGAGTAACTGGTTTAGTTCACGATTGACTTATAGCTGTTTACATCACACTACCATCATATGCCCATGAAGCTTTTCACACAGATCATACAATCTGTTCTTCATTAACTCTTCATTTCTGCTAAAATGATTCAATTGAACTTATTCAATCTAAGTAAGACATCTCACATTATGCATTTTTTTTTTAAATCACTCACTATATAAGTGATACCTTGGGAACTGAGAATGTATCAAAGGGTTCTAAAAAGCATGATTGATAAAAAGGAGCAAAGGTATAAAAGAAAAGCATTGCTAGGTGGCTGCTAATTTAGGATTGATTTAGTGAAATTTATTTTTTTACAATCTATCTTTTCTACTCTTTTTTAAAAATATATTTTTATTGATTTCAGAGAAGAAGGGAGAGGGAGAGAGAAATAGATACATCAATGATGAGAGAGAATCACTGATTAGCTGCCTCTTGCACACCCCACACTGGGGATTTGCCCTGATCAGGAATCAAAACATGACCTCCATGACCTCCTGGTTTATAGGTCAATGCTCAACCACTAAGCCACACCAGCCAGGCTATCTTCTCCACTCTTAATAATCACAGAATACCAGTAGACTAATGCAATATATATACATATTTATTTGCAATGTATATTTAATATTACATACAATACATTATATAGTATAACATTAAATATAATAAAGCATAATATAATATATAACAACATTGTATTATGCTATATTATTTTGAATTGTATTATTTATATTATATCATATGCTGTATACACACACACACACACACACACACACACACACACACACATTAGAGGCCAGATGCACGATGATTTGTGCAAGAATGGGCCTTCCTTACCCTGGCTGCCAGCACCGCCTTCATTCTGGCTGGAGCCGCCTTTATGCCTTCCCATGCAGCCCAGAGGCCCAGAGTGGCTGGGGCGGTACAGAATGCCTGCGTAGTCGCCATGACAACAATGCAAGCATCTTGCCCCACCCTGGCAGCTCGGCGCCTATGTATGCAAATTAACCAGCAATCTTTGTTGGGTTAATTTGCATACTCACTCCTGATTGGCTGGTGGTCATCATGAAGGTATGGTCAATTAGCATGTTGCTCTTTTATTAGGTAGGTATCTATATCCATATCTATATCTATATCTATGTCTAGTTATATAATATATATTGCCAGGAGCTCACAAAAGTAATAAACATTCAAAACAACTCTGAATATTTTTCCTTTGTCCCATGGTTCATGTAAAATAATTCCTAATCATACCCAGTCACGCTGATATGGTTCTTGAGCTTTGAAGCAGCAAAGTAGGAAGACAAAGATTAGTGGTACTTCTCTTGGCCTGCCTGATAGTTCATCTCTCTTTGCTATTGGAATGATGTGGATCTGGTTAATTATCCTGCAATTCATTGGGTAATATATAACAAAATGTCCAGTTAGCTGGGTCAAAAGACATATTTTGAGAGAAAGTTTTGCAGCATGATAAAAAATCATTATTTTATAAACAAATGTAGAATAGAAAAGCAGTTTTAAAATGAGTTTACAAATCTGATGCTGTACAATATGTTCCTTTATGAAATCATTTAGATACCAGAAACCAGAAGCTATCAATGTGGAAAAGAGGCTTTGCAAGAGAAATTAAAAGTATGTTCCAAAGAGCTTTGATTTTAATGTTTGTTCAGATTCCTCTTGATTTTGTTGTTGTTGTTGCTTCTAGCGTCCCCTGAGAAATGCAAAATTACTGACTAAGAGATTGGAGTACAGAGGATGCCTACAGGCAAGGTTTCTGGTTCAAAGGAATCTTTTTCAGAACTTAGAACAAAGACAGCAAGAAATGGCTCCACCTTCACATCACAAGAGCAAAGGTTATTAAGCCAGTACCCAAAAACTCTTTTGAAAACTTACATGCGAATATCAAATAACAGAATGCCTAGAAATAATCAAAAACATTTGACTAGAGAAACAACTAGGTCTCCCCTTCCCATCAAGATTATAAACATATTTTTCCTTTCACTATATTTTTATTGACCACAGTACTCAAGGAACTATATAAAAAATAGGAGTGGGATTTTACAGAGAACTTAGAATAGTGAAATTGAAATATGTATGAATAAAAATTTTAATAGATAGCTCAATTTTTTCCTGTCTTAAAAATATATTCAATATCCTGTCATCTCCTAATTTCCATGTAATGTCCTTCTGTGTGAATCCTGGGCCTTAAGAAGTGTCTGTATTTGAAAGTAACAGAAAAAATTTTTAAAGCTTATAATTATGTAATTTTCTGCCTACTTAAGGACTATTAACTAGATATCTATTGAAATTGCTATATTAATGGAGTGTCATTTAGCAGGTAATGCTGTGATTTATTTAAAAAGTCAACTTTATGACTGGAGCTATAAAAGAGAAATAATCTATACCAATAAAAGGGTAAAATGCAAATTGGTCAGGATGCCCTCACAGTAACAACCGAACGGTAGGCTGCATGGGGTGACCAGGCCAGCAGGGGGGCTAGTGAAGGACTACCAAAGAACTGAACAGCAGACTGCATGGGGCGACCAGGCCGGCAGGGGAGGGCATTGAGGGGTGACCAGGCCAGCAGAGGGGGCAGTTGGGGGCAACCAGGCCAGCAGGGGAGCAGTTGGGGACAACCAGGCTGGCAGGGGGGCAGTAGGGGGTGATCAGGCCGGTGAGGGGGGCAGTGAGGGGCAACCAGGCTGGTGGGGCAGGGGGCAGTTGGCAGGTATCAGGCCAGCAGGCAGAGGTGGTTAGGAGTGATCAGGCTTGTTGTGGGGGGGGAGTGAGGGGCAATCAAGTAGGCAGGCAGGTGAGTGGTTAGGAGCCAGTGGTCCCAGATTGTGAGAGGGATGTCCAACTGCCAGTTAAGGCATGGTCCCAGGGATCGGACATCCCCCGAGGGGTCCCAGATTGGAGAGGGTGCAGGCTGGGCTGAGAGGACCACCCCCTATGAATAAATTTTGTGCACTGGGACTCTAGTGTAATATAGTTTCATTCATTCATTCATTCCTTTATTCATTCAAAAATCCTTGATTATGCAGTCCCTGAGCCCTAAAATGATAATAATACCATTTAAAAAGACAGATTTAAATGTTACCATGAATTTAATGTACAGCTTTTTATTTTTAAGAATGAATTATTTTCATATAATATATATTTTTCTCTGTTTACAGCAGTTATCATCTGTTTGCTACAAGTCTCCTCCTGATCTTAAACTGTGCAGTTACACATCTGTGGCCTATTTAAGTAACCTACTACACCCTTTGGAACCATTGAAAAGTTATTTACTATACTCTAAAGAGCAGTGATTTCTGCCTTAAAGTGTTCACATTTAAAAGAATGAACTTCCTCAAATGAAAAACATAAAGAAATAAATACACGATGACCTTGCTAAAACACACAGGCTCATCATTTTCTCAGACAAAAGCCCCCCTAGCATGAATAAAACATATATATATATTTATGTAGGAATACTGTAAGAATAATCAAAGGTATAGCATATAAAATTTCTTCATTTCTTTGCTTCAAACAAGTACCATAGGAATTTTTCAGAATCTGTTGTTCTGTATCAGCAATTTTCAACTGGAGTGCCACAAGAATTTTTAAAACATGCCATACTTGACTATTTAGTCAAAGACACTCACCTCTTTTCTCTTATATTGTCAAATTTAAAGAAATGACAACAGTCAAAATAATAATAGCCATCATCTGTGAGTGAATCAAAATTACACCTTTTTTTTTTTGTAAGATCAGCAAAAATATATTGTTGGTGTGCTACAGAATTTTAGTAATTAGTTTATGCATTCCATGACATGAAGAGATTGAAAATCACTGTTCTAATATCTTTATCTCAGGCACCAAACCAAGATGTTTTGAAAATCTCTTCATAGCTATCTACTCTCTTAGGCAATGAGGTTATATAGATGAGTAAGACTTCCTTAACTTGATACTGCCAGTTATTGGGCAAATTACCCTCTCTGAATTTGTTTCCTTGTATAAAGTATCCACGACCACCTCTCTCATTGTGTTACTGTAAAGAATAATTGCAGTATTTAGCCCAATACTTTTCATATGGTAAATAGTCAATTGATGATAGGTATATTATTTTTCATTTATCAAAGCTATTGGTGTTTGATAAATGTCACATTTCAGACAATTCTGAAAGTTAAAAAAGGTATCATTAATACTACACAAATAGAAAGGGAGAGATATCAGAACACATGGCCACTACATGACTATATGCCTATTCTAAGCACCAGGAACACAAAATGAAAAAAAAAAAAGTATCATTCACATTAGTTTAAGGTTTAGTGCCCCTTAACACTGGTTATAATTAAATGGCATGAGGGGCAAAATCATTAAAGCAACCCATCTATTGTAATTCTCATTTTATGTCAGATAATTATAATGCTTTCAAAATAGTTTTATTTCCTGTTTTACTAGTTATACCTTATAGAGATTTATACATTATGAAGTCTAAGACAAGTTAATGCAAAGCAATTCTTTCGTTAGTGAATTTCCATTTTTTATTATAATACATATTTACAATAGCTCAATATCAATTAAGAAAATGAAATCAGTGTCATCTCTGACACCAATTTCAGGTCACCAAAATACCACAAAAGCCACATTTCCCATAGTTGTAGGTCATATCAGCCATTTCCAACTTCACCAAATGGCTGAAAATTCTTCTGCCTCATTTCCAACTTCTTAGAAAATTTCAGCATTTCCCTCATTTTCATTCCTTTTATCTTCTTGTTTGTCTTCAATAAAAAAGGCAATTCATCCAGGTAATAAAATTTCAAGATATATTACCAGGTATCTCAGAGTAGGACATAAATGTCCACTGCTATTAAACATAAAAGTCATGTTCATTCCTGCCCTGGCTGGTTTGGCTCAGCGATTGGAGAATCTGTCAGTGGCCTGAAAGGTCTCAGGTTCCCGTCAAGTGCGCCTCCCTGGGTTGCAGGTTTGATCCCTGGTCCTGGTCAGGGCATGTGCTGAAGGCAACCAGTCAATGAGCGTTTCTCACATCCGTGTTTCTCTCCCCCAACCACCCTTCCACTCTCTAAAAAAATCAGTGGGTGAGGATTAACAAAACAAACACACAAACAAATCAGGTTCATTCTTACCTGGGGAAGTGTAAATTTCAGCTACCAGTTCACAGCTCTCAGACGGCAAACCATTTATAATACTGATATTACCATCAGGTGGTGAGCAAGTACGAAACAGAGAATTTGTATATAATGCTAAGAACAAGCACACGTTGGAGAGAAATTTTGCAGTGCAGTAGCCCCCTTTTCTGCGTGGGGATACTATCCAACAGCCCCGGTGGTTGCTTAAAACTGCAGGCCGACCATGCCCTGTGTACACTGTGTTCTTCCCTCTCTCTATACACACTTAGATACATTTTAATTCATACATTAGGCCCAGTATGAGATGAACAACAGTAACAAGTAATAAAACACAACAATTATAACAATATACTAGAAGTTATGTGGATGTGGTTTTTCAAAATATTGTACTGTACTCACTCTTCTTGTAAGGATTACTAAGTGACTCACGGACAGGTAGCACATATAGGTGCATAAGTCGAACAAAGGGCTGACACACATCCTGGGTGAGATGGAACAGGAAGGTGAGAGATTTCCTCACAATATTCAGAGTGGTGTGCAATTTAAAATATATCACTTGTTTATTTCTGAAAATTTCCAATCTATTTTCTGAATGGGTAACCATGGGTAACAAACTGGAAAGCTAAAGTCAACTTTTATAGGTATCTCATAGAGAAGCATACATGTGTAAAGACTCATGTATTAACATGTTTGTTATGTGACTGCTTGCAATGGTGAAGAGAAGTGAGAAGTAATCTACAGTGGAATATTACACTTCAGTAAAATTTTAAAAATTAGGTCTCTATTCACCTAAGGGAAAAATGATTAAAAATATTATGTTTTTGGGAAATGCATACATAAAATATTTTCTATTTACCTAAATTTTGTTAAACTCACATAATATTATTATACACTGGATACACACATACACACACACACGGCATACACATGAAGCACAAAAAGTACATCACCTCAGGATAGTGTTTACCTTTACAGAAGGTAGGGCCTCCACTTTATTTTTTAATGAAAGAATAACCAATAAAACAACAACCCTGAAACATTTCTTTTTCAAGCAGGCTATTTTATCTGAGAGTGCTAACTCTGCTAGAACTAGAATGTGCTGAGAATAAAGTTCAGGGCATTTTCTTTTAAAACATTTTATTTAATTACATAAATGTTTAAGGGTTTAGTGTTATCTGGTCATTTATTTTTATTTTTTTATGGTATGTTCAGATTGAAAGGAAATCATTTTACTCATAAATGGAAGTACATAAAATATTTCCTAAGCCATTTCTTACACAATGAGACAATCTTACTAAGGATGTTTGCAAATATAATTACAAAAAGGGGATGCAGTTAAGCATTGCTCATTGATAAAATATTAGATGTTTGAGCCAAAACGCCATAGAAGAAATGAGCAGATTCCAAATTTGGCCTAATTAATACAAAGTTAGATAAATTTGGCATCAATATTTGCAAAGATAAAAACATCATTGTCTCTTCCCTGGATGGTGTGGCTGAGTTGGTTGGAGCATGTCCCCTACACCAAAAGGTGACAGGTTAGATTCCCGGTCAGGGCATATATCCAGTTGTAGGTTCAATCCTTGGTCAGGGCATGTTCCATGTTTCTTCACATTAATATTTCTCTCTCTCTCTCCCCTTCCCTCCTTCCTCCTCCTACTCCTCCTCCCTCCTTTCTTTTCTTCTATAAGATAAACTAGAATCATCATTATTTTTTATTTTAACTAGTCTAATTATTTTACTCAAGTACATTTGTTCACTCTTAAGATAGTTCAGTCAGTCACTTCTTTCTCTCACCTCCATTTTTCCTTAAGAACAACAACAACAAAAAAGTCTTCAGTTCTTCCCTGTTGCTTAAAACATATCTGTGTAAAATTAAATGTTTACATGCACTCATTCATTAAAATCCATCTTTTAATGTTTAATTCAAGGATTCCCAAGAGAGAAATAAGTATGCAGGATACCCAGTGATATATATATACTACATCCGTACCAACAAATATGTCAAATAGGAATTACTTTCATTTCCTTTTGTTTTGTGCTATTTTTTTCCTTCCTTGGTTGCATCGGAATTTTAATTCTGTTCCCATTCTGCTATTTATAGGAATGTGTCCTCAAGTGAGCAGGAATAGGAGAGTACTAAATCGAGCACGTAAATCACTTCTTCCCCAGTTCCGTAGCCCACTTAGAGAGCATCCTGGCACTAATGCTTGGAAATAATATACTGTCAAGCCTGCACAGCAGAGGGACTCTACTTCAAATTGCAGAACAGTCCAGGTGACTGTGCAATTACAATTAACCTCCTGCCCACAGTAGTAGTGATAAACAGTCATGTCAGGATGAGTCTAGGAAAATATGTAGGTAACTTTAAAAAGCAATTTCTGAGGTTTTAGTGCTTAAAGAAACTAGTTCAATGAAAACATCTCACAATTTTAAAAATGGTTTCCTGGTGAATGTAATAGTTGATTTTCTTCTATTAAAATAGCCATATCCTATGACATAAAAGCAACTAGAAGAATATCAAATATATATAATAGGTTCTCAAGAAATGTTTATGAAAAGGAAAGAACATAAACGCATGTAAAGAAATCCATAATTCTAATCCCCAAGCATTTATCCAATGTGTGAAATAGATTTTTAAAGCATAATTTTTGCTGAATCAAGTTTATATAAAATAACTATGCTGACATGCTAACTTCAGTGTCAATACATCATTTCCTCAGAAGTTCATAAATGTTTATGTGTTTGTGTGTGTATATATATATATATATATATATATATATATATATATATCCTATCTAATAAAACAGTAATATGCAAAAAACCAAGCCTCTCCCACCACCCAATCAGGAGCGAGTATGCAAATTAACCCAACCAAGAGTGAGCCATGGAGTGAGCAGGAGGCTTAGGTTTTAGGTTTCCCTGGCAATGGAGAAAGCCAAGCTTCCTGCACATCTTGGCCGGCCCAGGCCTCCACTCAAGGCTACAAAGTTTTAATTATAGAAGATAAATAAATCCCAACAAAAATGGCTGCAGCCATGGAGCAAACAGGAGGCTGAGCTCTGCTCAAGGCTACAAAGTTTCTATTATAGAAGATAAATAAATCCCAGATCCCAGGGCTTCTGCTTGGGTTGCCAGGGGGTGTGGCCAGCCTGCAAACCAGCACAGGTCCCTCGCCCAGGCCACCTCATGCCCCAATGGAACCCCCACCCTGATCTGGGACACTCTTCAGGGCAAACGAACTGGGTCCCAACAGGCCTCTATCCTATCTAATAAAAAAGTAATACACAAATTGACCATCACTCCAACACACAAGATGGCTGCCCCCATGTGGTCAAAGATCCTGCCCCCATGTGGACACAAGATGGCCACCACAAGATAGCCAGCAAGGAAGGGCAGTTGGGGGCGATCAAGCCTGCAGGGGAGGGCAGTTAGAGGTGACCATGCTAGCAGAGGAAGGAAGTTGGGTTGAGCGGGCCTGCAGGGAAGGGCAGTTGGGGGGAACCCACTCCTGCAGGGGAGGGCAATTAGGGCCAAACAGGCTGGCAGGGGAGTGATTAGGGGGTGATCAGGTTGGCAGGCATAAGCGGTAAGGGGCAATCAGGAAGACAGGGTGGCGAGCAGTTAGGAGCCAGCAGTCCTGGATTGTGAGAGGGATGTCCAACTGCCCATTTACTGGGATCAGACCTAAATGGGCAGTCAGACATCCCTCGAGGGATCCCAGATTGGAGAGGGTGCAGGCTGGGCTGAGGGACACACACCCCTGTGTACTAATTTCATGCACCAGGCCTCTAGTGTGTATGTATGTGTGTGTGTATGTATATATATAATGCACATACACAAATATAACAAATCCAGTTATGTATATTCTTCACACAGAGAGTCAGAGAACAAAAGAAAGAATGACTGAATATAAGTGTACTTGGTTTTTTCACCATAGATACTCCTAATTATCACTATGTATGTGGTAGATACATATATAGTATGTGACTTCTTATTAATAGACTAGAGGCTCAATGCACAAAGATTCAGGCAAGAATCGACCTTCCTTCCCCTGGCTGTCAGCATCGCCTTTCCTCTAGCCGGAGCAGCCTTTCTGCTTTCTCATGCTGCCCAGAGGCCCTGAGTGGCAGAGCTGAACGCCTGCATCATCGCCATGGCAACGATGCAAGCATCCCACCCCAACCCCAGCTGCTCGGTTCTGGCATATTCAAATTAACCAGCCATCTTTGTTGGATTAATTTGCATACTAACTCCTGATTGGCTGGTGGGCGTTGCGAAGCTATCGTCAATTAGCATGTTACTCTTTTATTAGGTAGACTATAGGCCCAGTGCATGAAATTCATGCATGGAGGTGCGTGGGGTGTCCCTCAGCCCATCCTGCACCCTCTCCAATCTGGGACCCATCGAGGGATGTCTGATTGCCCATTTAGGCCCGATCTAAATGGGCAGTCGGACATCCCTCTCACAATCCAGGACTGCTGGCTCCCAACTGCTCACCTGCCTGCCTTCCTGATTGCCCCTAACCACTTCTGCCTGCCAGCCTGATCACCCCCTAACCACTCCCCTGCCAGCCTGTTTCCCTAAACTTCCCTCCTCTGCCAGCCTGGTCACCTCTAACTGCCCTTTCCTGCAGGCTTGATCGCCCCCAACTGCCCTCCCTTGCAGGCCTGGTCCCTCCCAACTGCCCTCCCCTGCTGGCCAACTTGAGGTGGCCATCTTGTGTCCACATGGGGCAGGATCTTTGACCACATGGGGGCAGCCATCTTGTGTGTTGGAGTGCTGATCAATATGCATGTTACTCTTTTGTAAGATAGGATAGAGGACTGGTGCATGGGTGGGGGCCAGTTCTTTTGCCCTGAAGGGTGTCCTGGATCAGGGTGGGGGTTCCCTTGGAGCATGGGGCGGCCTGGGCAAGGGGCTTGTGGTGGTTTGCAGGCCATGCCCTCCGGCAACCCCAGCAGAGGCCCTGGGATCTGGGATTTATTTATCTTCTACATTTGAAACTTTGTAGCCTGGAGCAGAGCCAAGGCTTCTGCTTGCTCCAAGGCAGCAGCCATTTCTGTTGGGATTTATTTATCTTCTATAATTGAAACTCTGTAGCCTTAAGCAGAGGCCAAAGCAGTCCAGGGCTGAGGAAACTTGGCTTCCTCCATTGCCGAGGTCAACCATAGCCTCCTGCTCTCTCCAGCTCTGTGGCTGCTTCCATTTTTGTTGGGATTCATTTATCTTCTATAATTGAAACTTTGTAGCCTTAAGCAGAAGCCTGGGCTGGCCAGAGTGGAAAGCTTGGCTTCCTCCATTGCTGGGGAAACCCAAGCCTCCCTCCTGCTCTCTGTGGCCACAGCCATCTTGGTTGGATTAATTTGCATACTTGCTCCTGATTGGCTTGTGGGCATGGCTTGTGGGCATGGCTTGTGGGTGTAGCGGAGTGATGGTTAATTTGCATATTACTCTTTTATTAGATAGGATATCATGGTTTAATAAATCTCTGTTGAGGCAATTTCCAACCTTTGAGTCACACAAGTACTCCTGCCTATGTAGAACTGAAACTGTAATATGGACATATATAAGCACTACTCTACTATTATATAAGTAGTTGTAATTGATGTAGTGATGGTATTTATAATAAAAAAATTCCAAGGAACTCAGTGATCCAGTTATATACAAAATTCCAGTAGGTGTTATTAAGGAACTGAAGACTACCATTAGAAAGCAATACTTTATAATTCAAAATGACACAATAATCATACAACTTTAGAAACACTGATAGCCAAGGTGAACATTAATATGTATAATAAGATATTTAAGAAAGCAACTAAAATATTGACAATTTTTTAAAAAAATACTATGTATTCTTTATTATAACAGTTGCTAAATGAATACAGAAGTAATATAATAAGTGATTCAGGTTTCTTACATTGTAGCCGAGGAAACAAATATATCACAGGTTTTTTACAGAGAATTAATACAATTTGTACAAACTGTTATGAGGATGGAACACAAGAAAAACTTACACAGTTAAAGAAAATTTATGGGGCTGTTAGGATTAGAGTTTTGCCTGATACTTGAAAAAAAGTATAATTTTAAAACAAGTAAAAGAAACAGAATAACAAATCATGGATTTAACAGTTGTTACTGTAAGGAGTTGATGCTGAATATTAAAATGAAGGGCTTTGAAAATAAGAAAGATTTAAAATTTGGTGAAAAACATGAAGCCATTTTTTTTTGTGTGTGTAAATATTTTCATTAGTATGTGTGCATGTGTGTGTATAAAACAAAAGAATAATGTGGCCAATATAGAATAAAGGATTTATTTAATAGATAGATTGCCAGTTAGAAATCCAGAATAAGTTGTAGAAATTTTTTAATAAATTGTAGAAATCCAGCATAAATTGAAGGCTGCATTAGGATAATTACTAGCTTATCTGGTTAGAGAGATGAAATAAGTATAAGGCAATGTCTAAATGACAGACATCCAATCATTCTCTTAAATATTGATCTTTATGTAAATACCTAACTTCTTTAAACCTCAGTTTCCTAATATATATTATTAATTGGTATGGTTAATAACACAATGATGAAGATAGTCGACTCTGTATTCACAAAACATTCTCTTCTTTTATCTTCGGGACAGAAACTACTAGTATATATTGGGTGTGACAATGTGCTCCTTTTTCACCTCTTTGTAGTTCAAGGTGGAGAGAATTTCATGAGATGGAAGCTGAAGGTGTGCACTGTTCTCAGAAAAAGTGCTTTAAAGAGTGCTGATTTAACCAGAAGGCATGCCTTCTATTCTTTTTGCCATTTCCTCCTTCTTCCTGCCTGGAATGTGGATTTGATGATTGGTAATCCAGAGGTTATCTTCGAGTAGGACATGGGGTTCTATAAGAATGAATGCTATAGAGGCAGGATAGCTTTGCAAAATGATGAGAATCAGGTACCTGATGATAAAGTGGTATCATGTCAGTCTTGGGCTGACTACCCCTGGTTACTTTTACATGAGAGAAAGACAATTTCACTTATTTGGGCAATGAAACTTGTGTAGTTCTGCTTATATTCAGCAAAAGCTAATTCCAATGAATACCTAAAACCGTCTCATGAGATTGTCTATATATATATATATATATATATATATATATATATATATATATATATAAAAGCCTAAGCGACCGTCCGACTGGTAGCTATGACACGCATTGACCACCAGGGGGCAGACACTCAACGCAGTAGCTGTGGAGCTGTGGTGATTTGGCAGCTGCGCTTCTTGGATGACACACCGGAACCAGAGAGGAGGGAGCCCAATCCCATGGTGCGTCATCTGAGAACCACGCTCTCTCAATCTGGGACCTTTCAGGGGATATTGGAGAGCTGGTTTCAGCCCAATCCCTACAAGCCAGGCCAAGGAACCCCACTGGTGCACAAGTCTGTGCACCAGGCCTCTAGTTGTTTTATATGAGGCCAAGTCTATAGAGTTCAAATAAATGTTTCATATTTGAGGTCTGACCTTAAATATAATTTCTTCAGAGAGGCCTTCATTAGCAGTTCAATGTGAAATAAACACTCTTGCTTTTTACTTTCTTTCACAGTACTTATCAAAACTCAAAAATTTTATTGGTTTGCTTTTCTAGACTTTCTTCTCTATTGTATTCTATGAAACAGGAGAAAAGTAAATTGACTCAAATAACTGAAACAGAGTAGTGATTAATGAACATATGTTGGTTAAACAAATGACTTAACTCATTAAAATATAGTTACTGATTTTCTGTTAAAAATCCTGCATACATTAATAATATTTGCACAATGACTACATTTTGTAAAGTAGAAAAGCTTTCACTTATTTTCAATGGATTATCAATTAGCAATAGAATTTAATGTGATTTAAAAAAAAATCTTTCATGAAGTGATGGAAGCTCCTCAAAGACACTTAGACTGTCATTCTCTATTTGAAAAAGCCTTATTTAAATATTTTCTGAAGTTAATGATATTTCAGTCATAGTATAATCTCCAATTCAGTTCGAAAAAATTCAGTTATCAGATATTAAATATGAAATTTTCTCCTTTTTTTTTTCTTTTATTTTCTTTCTTTCTTTTTTTAATCCTCACCCGAGGATATTTTTCCATTGATTTTTTAGAGAGTGGATGAGTGGATGGGAGGGAGAGAGACATTTGTCCTGACCAGGGCCAAGGATCAAGCCTGCAACCAAGGTATATGCCCTTCACCAGAATCTAAAGAAGGATCCTTCAGTTTGAGGGCTGATGCTCTATCACTGAGCCAAACCAGCTAGGGCTGAAATTTTTAATATAATAGTAGGCCAATCCTAAGTAATTTTACACTATTTTGAACTTTTATACTTTCCATTAACTCCATTATTTTGAAATTCCTGTCTTCTGGATTTTGTCTTACCCTTTCAAGATCATCAGTGAATTTTTCTAGTAGCTCTTTTTGTACATACCTCCTAATTTTCTCTGAATCTGTCATTAGCCTTATTTCTGTTACTTTCTTATCATCCCTACCTCATTCATAAATCAAGTGTAACCTCTACATACATGGTTTACAAATCAACATTTTTGCTCTTTTCTAGTTATAGGAATGTTTTGGAAAAAAACACATTTTGTTGTCTTTGCTGCCATTATCTAAATAGCCATTTGTCAGACACAGTATTATGAATGATCGTTGCCATGCTCTACATTAGATCCTCAGACCTTACTCATATTGTAACTTAGTTTATAGTCTTTTATAACCTCTCCCTATTTTCTCATCCCCTGGCAACTATTGTTTTATTCTGTTTCCATGAGTTTTACCTCATTGGATTTTGTGTGTGTGTGTGTTTTGTTTGTTTGTTTGTTTGCATGCTTGCTTTTTTATTTTACTTAAGATTCCAGATTTAAGTGATACCATGTAGTATTTATCTTTGTCTGGTTCAGTTCACTTTTTATAATGTTATTTAGATTCATCCAGGTTGTTGCAAATGCCAGATTTAATTCTTTAAGGCTGAATAATATTCCATTTTCTTTATCCATCATGCATCAACAGACACTTAGGTTGTTTCCATATCTTGGTTATGATGAACAATGCTGCAATGAACATGGGGATAAGATATCTTCAAGATAATGATTTAATTTCCTTTGGCTATATATCCAGAAGTGGGATTGTCAGATCGTTTTTAATTCTATTTTTATTTTTCTGAAGAACCTCCATACTGTTATCTATAATGTCTATACCGGTTTACTTCTATCAACAGTATATAAGGGCTTAAAGGAGTATTACCATACATTTTTAATATGCTTTTCAACTTTAAAATGAAAACTTAAACTTATAAAATCTTTTTCCTTTCTGATACTTTCAGATTATTTATACATCCTATAGTAATCAAATAGATGAAGATGACATCTGAAGTAGTAATGTCAATGTTATTCCATGTACATGTATATTATTTATTTTATGAAAAATTCTCTGCCAAGGGTCTGAAAAATGATCTCAGACAACTCACAAAAGTTCATTGAGACTCTGAGAGAGATGTTTCTACTATGTATGCAATATTCATATCTTTGAATTGTGGTTATTCTAGATGAGAGAGATTCCATGTCAATTATAATAAAACATCTTATGTAGATACATTATGTTCCTAGAAAAGTGAACATAATGAGTGACAACCAACTAACATGGATTCTAATGTAACAAAGTTTTCCTTAGTTCTGGTTTTTCTTTGAATAGAAATGGCTACCCAAGCAAAATCTATGATGTTATTTTTTGTGATGCATTTTGTAAATTTTCAATATTCAGAATTTACTCATTTACATTACTTTTTTTTGGAAATTTAAACTTTTTATACTGAAATAATTTGAGACAGAAAATTGAAAAAAGAGTTAGAGTTCTCATAAATCCTTTACCCAGTTTCCCTGAATTTTTCTGTCTTTCATAGTCATAGTACGCTGATCTTTTTCCAGTGCCAGAAAATAGCTTGCTCTTGCTGTTGGATAGATCTTGCATGCTACAAATAGTTTCATGGTAAATCACACTATAAATATGAATTTCTATGTGTGAACTAAAATCAAATAATGGATTTGTTTTACTTTATCTTCTTTCCTCATTATTTGCTGTGGGGTGTCCCTCTAATCTACTGATATCATCTAATTGCTAATGAGACCATTGAAATTTGGATAACTTGCTCTGCTCCCCTTGTCATGATTAAAGACCTTCAATGTTTGTCTGTGAGAGATAGTGGCCTGAGAGCAAAGACTAAGGCTCAGGACAAAGAAAACTGCAGAGAGAGGTGAGAGGCACGTGTAAAATAGAAAGGGTGGCTGTCTTTCCACAGTGGAACATTTGTGAAGACAGGTAGGCTCCAGATGAAGGATCACCAAATAATACTGATAATACCACAGTATTAAAGTGTATGTTATATACTAGAAAGAAGAAAGTATAGGTCCAGTAAAAGAAATATAAAACATGATAAATTTAGGAAAAATGTCAAGAAGACTTGGTCTATAGCTGAAGAGTCAGAAGACAGTAATAACATTTTGACTAGTAAAAAACAATCTAAACTGACTGGTGACTTTTTATTTTAAAGCTGTATACTTAATTGAAACAGGTGGTACAGAAAATTAGTAAAAATATGAAATTCCCCAAAAATGGATGAGTACAAACCAAATATGTCAAAGACTTTGTTAGCCACAAAACAAATCACCAGTATTTTAGTAATTGATCAAAACATTTAAATGTTAAATGTTTTTAAAATTTGTAAAATTATAAAGACAGCTTGTATATTACAAACTCTATCCTAATATTATATGATTTAAATAGATAAAATTATAAGCTTATTCATGTGCTTAAATTATCTGTTAGATGTTTGTACATCATAGTAAATAGCCTCTCTTTCATATACCTTAGAGAAAAAAATACTCAAAATTTCTAATTTTCAAGATTTTTACAAGACAAAACTAAGAGAATTCTAAATTCACTGACTCCATCATCAATTAGCCACAAAAGAAAAAACTCTTTTTAAAAAATCAAATGACAGTTTTGGAATTATAGGTGAATATGTGCAATCAGTTGACCTCATGCATTAAAAGCAGAGACCAAACTTCTGCAGGTGATTTCTCACAGATATAATTTAACGAATAATAATTCTAATTAATATTATTATTTATCTGGTGGTTAAAGTTACCCATTTAGGTATTATGGTTTTACAATACAACACTTTTCAAGAAAAATCTCTTTTGTCTTTGTACATGTTTTAAAAAAGTACATTGAAAGTTTGTAGAAAAGCTAACAAATACTAATAGCCGGCATTATTCATAAAAGTAATAAGATATCAAGCATATTCATGGTTTTAATGTATTTTTTATTTTATCAATACATTAGTTTGAGTAACATAGTATACTTCCTATTGATCAGAAAGGATGAGTCTATTATCTGTCCAACAGTGCTTTGGGGCAAGAATTGCTCTCTCCTAATACCTTTTGAAGCAAAAAGAAAATTTATCTCTGTGATCTGACTTCTTTCAGTTCATTTAACTTCCTTGAAGTATGACAGGCCTCAAAATCACTTATAATTGGCTCTTTACAGAGTGGCAAGGAAATCATTGCATATGACAAGGTCTTATAGGAAAACAAATTTCTGATTCCATAATATAGAGGTTCTGTTTCTCCTGGGCTATTATATTAGTGAAGCCACATATTTTTTTTACTAATTCTCTGAGATAAAACACTATTTTCTCACACCCACCAAAAATATTAATCTAGCAGTTATTTGAGCAGCAAATAAATTTTACTTAAAATGTTGCAAATTTAATTTATTGGGATAAATTAAATTTGGTTTTGAATCAAATAACAATCAACAACTGAAGTGTATAAGTTTACAATAATTCAGCAGTTTTATTCACATAAAATGAGACATTGGTACTTTTTCAATTTGAATAAAAATTAATCTAAACTACAAAATTTTTAAATTCTTTGTTCACATAAGAAGACATTTATATGACTATTTACATTTATATCTCAGTTTAAAAGCAATGCATGGCACCCAAAGGAAAATGAAAACTGATATTTATTAAACTTGATTTCAAGTATTCTATACTTCATTTATAATGATATGTAAAATTAGTGCATACCTTAGAATGGTAATACTGTGATGACAACCCAGTTTTACATCCTTAAAATGGTAAGTGAATTAACCATTTTCACATTCTAATTGGGTCAGACTATGACTTAAAGGGACACTATTTCCATAAAACTCTTGGGATTCAAAAACTAGAACACATTTCTCACAAGAGAGGAAGAAAGAGTGAATATCTGTATTTTCCCTGTGGTGGAAGTAAAGGAAAGTAACGAACCAAATTCATTTTAGTTATAAGTCACTGGGATATGGACCACTTATTTTCCAATAAATTCTTTGTATCCCAGTGAACAGGTGCTTATATCTATCTATATTACAACATTATCATCTTAAAGTTAAAGAATAAAGCTAATGTGCATTATCACATCTTACAGTTACTATATAACTATGCAGTAAATAGGAGAAATTTTGTGAAAATATATGACATAAAGAAATCCAAGTTTGCCCCATAGCAAAATTACATTGTACTTTGCTAGTGTGGCCCTAGCCCCTGGCAACTATAGCAGTGCCTGTCAGAGAATGTTTACTTATCCTACAAAATATATTGCCAAATAAACAAAATGACCAGAAGTAAATATCTACAAAACAGGTTTAGGTTCATAGGCTTCATATGGGCTTAATTCTTTTTGTAGTTTAGAACCATTTTTTATTTGTGCTCTGTTAAACATGGACTTTTCTATATATTTGGTATACTTAAGAACTCAAAAGTTATTTCAGGCTCACTCAGCAAAACATAATTCTGAATCTTACACAAAAGTGATGAGAATTTCCATATTGAGAGTTCTGAGGCAAATTGATTTCTTCCTTAATAACATATTTTTAAATTTTGTATTAAATAGTTAAATTTATTTACAGGTAGAGTTTACAAAACAGAGAGAAAAACCCTAAGTATCTAGAAAAACACCCCTGAAAATAAGTATCCCATCCCAATTTCTGCTACTAAATATATATGCTGGGAATGGAAGACTCAGAGATTTCAAAATATCCTTCTTCCACTCTTTTATACCTACAAATATACATATTTGAGACTGAAAATGATCATTATAAAAAAGCCTTACACAGCAATGTCATATCCACAAACACATACATTCATCTACATTGAGATGGCTTCTAAAATATTGTTCCCACCTTATACTTTCCTCTTTTAAACAAAATAAAATAACATCTCCACAAGAAGAGTTTTATTTGCCAGAATGACCTACTGGAATCACTATTGCTCAACTAGCCATTTAGTTCTCTCACTTCTGAACAAACAAAAATCTGCAGGGAAAGAAAAACAAAAAAGATACACACACACACACATATTTTTTCAAGATATGAACACATATTCACACGGTCATATATATGTATAAGTATATATAGATAGATATATAGATATCCAAGTAACTAAATTCTATATTTCAAAAATTTAAAAACTGAAGTCCAACCTTCTAATTAAAAAAATGGAAAATTAATATAAACCAACAAAAGTCCAACCTTCTAATTAAAAAAATGGAAAATTAATATAAACCAACAAAAGTAGCTCTGGTAACAGCTTCAGAGAAAAAGTTCAGGGTTCTAATTAATTGAGAATATCACTATGCTGTGAGCCACTGCCATTTCTACTAATAGAGACCTAACTCATTAACAAAAATTGATTATGTTAACAGAAAATTTTGATTATAGATGTAATAACCTTTAACACCTTCTTAATCTAATCCATAGTCCTATATATGAAATATTACTTATTTCAACAACCTTATGCCCTGTCCCTTAGCATATTACCATAGCAACTAGGAAAAATTATTTGATATGGGGCCACTAATCTAATACTTAGTCTGTAAATACACTCTCTAAAATTTATAAAAGTAAAAGTAAGTAAACAAACAAATCCCTATAAAACTAAAGAGATTAATAGTTGCACTTAAAAGCAGAAACAGATAACTGACCCATGCATCTATACTACGCTCCATACTTAATCATAGGACTTCCTAAGTGTTAGCTGGGCATATACTAGTAACTACCCAGCTAGAGACAATATTTCTCAGTATGACCATATTTAGGTGGACTGGATATGAAAATCAATGATCTTTATAACTTCCTAGGTGTCTCTGTAAAGCTGAAGACCCCTATCTAGACTTCTTTTGTCTTCTTATTTCTGACTGAAAGAATGGTAAGCATTATGCTAAGTGAAATAAGCCAGTCAGAGAAAGATAATATCACATGATCTCACTGATTTATGGAATATAATGAACATTTTAAACTGATGAACTAAAACAGATCCAGAGACAGAGTAACATCGATCAGACTGTCAAACTTCAGAGGGAAGGTAGGGGAGGGTGGGGATAAGGGGGAGAGATCAACCAAAGGACTTGTATGCATGCATATAAGCCTAACCAATGGACACAGACAACAGGGGAGTGAGGGCATGAATGGGGGGGGGGGTTGAGGGATAATGGGGGAATAAGGACACATATGTAATACCTTAATCAATAAAGAAATGAAAAAAATGGTAAGGAATGTACTAACTACTTTAGATCCAGCAATTAGCATTCTGCCTTAAGCTTGTAGACTTTCTGCCCACCAGAATTCCTTTATAATCTCATGAAGTGTAGCCCGCCTACCCTTGCTAGAGACTGAGAGAGAAGTAAGCTTCTCTCTTGGTTGAGCTGCTATGTTTTGTTTCTATGTTATAGAGGCTATCTGGCACCTCATCTAATAGAGAGGATAAATGGCATTAATTTATTATTAGGATGAAAAAGTAAACCAATGGGAGGTAGAGAAGCATTATATTGTAGTGAGGGAAAAAGAGGTTCTGAGTCTAAACACAAACTCAGTGAATTGGAACCCCGTTGTGCCGTTTACCAGCTGGGGAAACTTGGACAAACAATCTTTTTCTTGTCTCAAACTCTAAGTTCTAAATGAGGGTAATAGTATTTTTCTCGAAGGATTTGATAAGATTAAAAAATGAATGCATGTAAAATAGAGTGTGACCTGCCAAGTAGTAGGAGCTTAAAAATGTTAGTGATGATATGACTGGCAGAGAAAAGTAAAGTTCTCTCAACACCTGCTGCTAAGGCTCCCTCTCTCCCTAAGGTCAGTGCCTCCATATTTGTTTGAATTCCAGTGGTTCAAATCCACAACCTAAATCCCCTTTCACTCCAGCAGCATAAAGCATCCTGGACCTTGTAGCCACAAGACAGAAATACTGAGAGGCAAATCCTGCTTCTGTATAACTTAGTTTGAAATAAGTATAGACTTCATAGAGATATAGGCTGAACATACTATTATAGAAAGCAATTTAAAAAATGTTTAATTAAATGTATTAATGAAATATAGTTCTATTAAGGGCAACTATAAGGTTGTAGAAATGTGGAAGGAGAATCTTCTTTTACACTACTGAACAAATGAGATGGAATGTACAAATGGCTTCACTACAGAGCACCTCTTGTCACTCCCACTAGATGCTTAGGGCTTGGCTGAAGTGTCCATAGGTCTAGAAAAATATGCCAAATTTATGGAGAATAAATAAGACTATAGCTGTTATAGATATTAATTATGTATGACCTTGCATAATTTCTTCTATTTCATTATTTTCTATCTAAAAATGAGTCAAACACATCATGGAAGAAGTTTCTGACTATAATTAAAATTCCAAACAAAGGAACAGAAAAATACATAAAAATAAGAAAAACAGGAAGAAGAGGAGGAGTTAGAGAAAGATGAAGAAAGAGTAAGAAAAAGCATTTGTTCAAATATAGTTTATTAAGGAAATGAGGATAGGGCTTTTATGTATCAGCTGAAAGAAGACACAAATCATGTCTTAATAAGACAAAAACAATCATTTTTAACTGTTTTTAAGCAAATGTGAAATAGAAATATACTCATAATTCTATTTGCTTCTATGATCATGTTCAATAGTAGTTTGTTACAATCATACTGCAAACAGATGAACAACATGGTATGCTCTGATAGTTGTTCTAAGAGGCTGAAAATATCTGCAATTTGATCAGTAGAGACATCAAAATATCACTGGAAAACACTTTCTAATTAAATGATACCAGAGAAGAAAGTTTTTGAAGAAAAAAGAAGGGTTGAAATTAGGCTCTTCAACTTTTTAAGAAAACCTCTTGAAAGCATACTGTTTTCATAATCTGAATATTTCTACTAATGCTTTCCTTTGGTCTTTATTATTGTTATTGTGAATCATAGTAGTGATGACATCACCTTTTGTTCTCTTTTATAAACTACTAAAGGCCCAGTGCACAAAATTTGTGCACAGATAGGGTCCCTAGGCCTGGCCGGCAATCAGGGCTGATCAATGCCTTCCTTCCCCAGCTGCCGTCCTGGGCTTTCCTTTGTTCCTTACCACCCCCTCGTGGTCAGCACATGTCATAGTGAGTGTTTAAACTCCCGGTCTCCTGGTCAAACTCCCAAGGGGATACTTTGCATATTAGCCATATATATATATATATATATATATATATATATATATATATATATATATATATATATATTAAGCTAAAGAATAAACTAAATGCCATTGAATCTTATTTATTATAAAATTTGTGTATGTCTACTATATGTTTTCTTAAATTCTTTTGAAAGTCTATTTTATTAAATTATTTTGAAAGGCTATTCTATTCTAAGAGCACAACTGCAACTTACAATTTATAAAAAATAGGTAATTACATAAGAATAAGTAGCAACAAGAAATGTATGAATACTATATTTTTCTGTATGGACAAAAGGATATAGTCTTAAAGTCTGAAGAGTATTGTAAAGAAAAAAACACACAAAAAAATTCCAAATGGAAGAAATATGAGCATGAAAACGCATTTCTTTTCAAAACAATCAAGTTTCTCTTGTATTGCATGAGCAATGAGATTTGACACCAGTCTCACTGTGTCACTGGCAACATTATAGTTCAATAAGCAATCATCTTATCTTACCCTATCTGAACTGCTTATTCTCCCCTGAGTTTGGTGCCTAGAGGATGTCTTTTCACTGAGTGTTTAAAAAATAACTTATATGTTGACAATCTCAAATATTATAGGAAAACAAACAAACCAAAATAACAAAATGCCAGCTTCTTTTTATATAGGAAAGAAGAGACACATTTCAAAGGATTCCTGCAAACACCAATTCAAGAAGTTGTTCTTACACCACTAAGAACAACTTATTATCATGCAATAATAAAAATACTATAGGAGCTCAGCCAGCATGGCTTAGTGGTTGAGCATCAACCAGTGAACCAGGAGGTCATGGTTCAGTTCCTGGTTGGGGCATGTGTCTGGGTTGCAGGCTCCATCCAGCTCAATCCCTAGTGTGGGGCCTGCAGGAGGCAGCTAGTCAATGATGCTCTCTCATCATTGATGTTTCTCTCTCTCTCTCTCTCTCTCTCTCTCTCTCTCTTCCTCCTCCTTCCTCTTTGAAATCAATAAAAACATATTTTAAAGAATACGTAGTTTTTAAAAAGTACTATTGGAATTTATTCAACACATCACTGGTTTCATCTAAACTCTTAGATCACCCCTCTGCAGACAGTTGTCAAGGGTACTTAACCCAGTTTTCCCTGTCGGATGACTTCTCCTTACTTCTTTCCCCTACATAATGGTATGAGTTTCCAAGTACCCCCTCTCATCCTCATACTCACCTCAGAATCACACAGCAGTCATTTTTTAAATGGTTTTTTTTCAGTGTTCACCAAATACAATTAAGAGTTAGGTCTGGCTGCTGACTTCTGTTTCATGGGAGGCAAGGAACACTTTTAAACAAAGGAAAAGCCTTAGAGATGACTTTGCCTGACATGAAAATACAGCTACAAGTGAGCCTTGGACAACATGGGTTTAAACTGCTTTTGTTCACTTATATGCAGATTTTTGTCAATAAATATGTAGTCGGCCCTCTCAGTCCCCAGGTTTTACATCTACAGATTCAACCAACCATAGATCAATAACAGTATTTCCAATTCATGACTGGGAAACCAGGATGGGGGTGGGGGCAATTGTACGCATTATTATATGCCATTTTACATAAGGGACTTGGCCGTCCATGAATATTCATATCGTAGAGGCTCTGGAACCAATCCCTCACAGATACTGAGGGATGACAGTAGTTAAGTTTAAGGGGGTGTCAAAAATTATACATGAATTGTCAGCTGTACAGGGTCAGTGCAACTAACCCCAAAATCTCTCTCTCATCACCTCCTTTCCTCCTCCTATCTTTATTTTATTTTTCTACATATAAGGAAAACGGCCATTCGGGTTTTTGTTTTGTTTTTCTCCTAAGTCTCTAATCTGTGTTCCTTCTTATGTAGTCTGAATATGATTTCAAATGAGACCATTTACTGAAGGCACATGTAACAGCTTTTATTACATAGAAAATTTTGTATGATCTTGCATAGTTTCTTCTATTCCATTATTGGACTAGAATTCTTCAAAATGTTTTGCTCTTTTCATTTCCCCCTTGCTTTTTATCTGCATTTACTTAATCTGAGCTCTAGAATTTCTTGTTTTGTGTTTTTTATTTCATCCATATGCCATTATGTTAGGAGTTGACTGCAGAGCAAGACTAAAATGGCAAAAGGCCACAGTCACTATAGTCAGTGGTGCCCTAAAGCAGCAGTTTGTGAGGACCAGATAGTAAATATTTATAGTTTAATAAGCTACAAGGTTTTTCCATCACAAATACCATATTCAATTCTGAGTGGTAGCTTGAAAACAGGAATAGACAATATGTAAATAAATGAACTCTAAGTATCCCTGCATTTGATGGCCCTTGTCCCAAGGCACTATACTTCAGTAAAATTATAGATTATTTTTAAATGTTTAGTTTATGTGTACATGACAGGCAGTCAGTTTGGGAGTGTTCTGATTGCCATCTATAATAATAAAAGTGTAATATGCTAATTAGACCAGACATCCTTCCAGACGTCCTTCTGGACGAAGCTGCGGCGGCGGGGCCGAGGCAGAGGCCCAGTTGCCATGGCAGGGGCCGAAGCAGTCACCACAGCAGTGGGGGCTGAGCCCCTTGCACGAATTTCATGCATTGGGCCTCTAGTATATAATAAACAGTGCTCATGGTAGAATCACTTAGAGTATTTAATAATTAACCAAATTGTAGCTATACCGGACACCAATGGAAACATATTTCCTTATATTCTGAGCGTAAGTTGCGATTAAAAGAGATGTGTGCTTATATTGCTTTTTAAGCAATGCAACTCACTGCACATTTGCATATATGCCATTTTTCTGGATTTAAACGAACAATCTATTTTTGTAAGGGTTCTTGTTTGTTCTCAAACACTTCCTTTTCTCTGTAGTCCACTACCTCTAAGTTTCTAATTTTGTTAAAAGACAAAAACTGAAACTCTATAACAAAGTCATATGAAAAGCATTGATTTTCTTAATCTCATCAGGATATTAAGAACAAATTACAATCTCTATGAACTTTAAGATCCCTAAAGTCTCATTCTACAAAACACAAATGTTAACAATATCATTGTAACCAGCCATTGAGTTTCTTTCATCACCAAAAGGAATTTTTTTTAGAAAGTAACACTTTCAGAAAGCTTTACTAATTCAAATTTGCTTAACTTGAAAATAAATTTGTATTCATTAATATATTTATCAAAAATTTCAACCTCTTCCCTAAGAGAATAATCGTTCATAAGTCCCCATGTGACTGGAAGCAATATTTCTGTCAGTGCAACCTTAAATATAGATAGCACTCACCACCATGAAAACTGTAGTAACAGATGCTCACCAATGCCTGGTGTCATGAATCAATGCAGAGAAAAGAGGAGAGAAAAAGGTCTGCTTAGGTGTTTGTATGGAATGGGGGGCAGGGAATATCTTATGAATATAGAAGTAAACAGATGGCATGAAGAAGGTATACTAGTACTGTGATAAATTTGATTTCTTTATACCCTGTGACTTCTTTGCTACACTCAGTTATTATATATCAATTGGAAAAAAATAATGAAGGTTTAAAGGCAAGTGGGGGAAAAAAAAAAGGAAAGTGACTTTATTGCTTTCACTTTGGTGATGAGAACAAAAGAAAATAGGTAATTAAAAAAAAAAAAGCAAATGAGACAGGGAAGCTGTTTAATAAAAGGTCAGTCAATGGCCTGACATAGTCCATGGCCTAAAATAATTCACAATCCACTATTTTCCCCCTACTGTTGCATTAAATACAACATTTTGGGTAACAGAAGAACTCATTTTTTAAGAAGTATTTTTAGACTTCCTCCTTTTATTATGAAGAAATAGGCTATTCTGGCTAATTTTCCATCTTAGGGAAAAAATTAGAAAAGCAGGACAAAACACTTAAATATATCTCCTTAGCATTCAGGGACACTGTAGCTAGCAGTATTATTGATCCACAAACTGATTGATCCCCCTTTTAAAGCCACATAGGGTTAGGGAGAGATAGACTGAAATCTAGCGCCACCCAAAGACAGGGCTGAGGTATCCTCTGTACTAATAAATATTATTGCATTGGAAAGTGACCCTGAGTGGCTACAAGTTAGTGAACATAGAATTTTGCTCAGCTTCAGATTATCTCAATAATTGAAAATGGATTGAGATAATCTCAGATTACTAGTAGTACCACAAATGCTGGGTCAAAAGCAAACATTCTCTGTAGGAAAAAAATCATTTTTCCATTTTTCAAGTCACAGAAGTTTTGCAAATATCCTATATAATAAAAGGGTAATATGTAAATCGAACAAACGGTGGAACGACCAGCCACTTTGATGCACACTGACCACCAGGGGGCACATCGCTCAATGGAGGAGCTGCATCCGGTCTGCAAGCCCCTGGGGTGGGTGGAGCAGATGTGGGTGGTGCCAGGCCAAGGCCCCCGCCCCACTGGTCACCCCACACACAGAGGGCAACGGGGGGGGGGGGGGGGGGGCAGCAAGCAGGTGGGAACGGCCGACCTCTCGGGACCTCCCCCTGACTGGCAGGTTCCAATCACCTGATAGCCAACAGGGAAAGGGGGGGGTGGCGGTGGGGGGCTGGGCTGCTGCCAAAAGCCAGGAAAGATGGCCCTGAACGCATTCCAGGACTAGGGACTGTACTCGTTCACAAATTCTGTGTGCAGGGTTTCTAGTAATATAAAATACATGATCAAAAATAACCAGGACCATAAAACAGGTCAAAATGAGTAAATCCAACCAGCCCCCAAACACAAGCAATAGAAACTGGTCCACAGGAATACAGTATTTATATTAGCAGATATGGATTTTAAATAATAATAAATATAACTGTTTTAAAAAGCTATATGAAATGTACATGTGTTCAATGAGAAAAATACAAGACTAATATTATTTTTAATTTGTAAATATATTTAACAATTGGACAGCATAACAAAATTAGAAACTCAATGAATGGGATAATAGCACATTAGACAAAGCAGAAGAAAATTTCAATGGACTGAAACATAGGTAAGGGGGGAAATTCAAAATTAATATATAGAAAGAAAGAACATTGGAAAATGTAGAAGAATATAAGGTATGAGACGAATAACATATACCGAGAAGTACAAAAATAGCTCTAATGGGAGTCAGAGAAAGAGAAGAGAGCTAAGATGAATCAGTAGTAATGCTTAATAGAGTAATGGGTAAGAAATCCAAACATGATGAAAGATGTAAAACCACAAATTCAAAAAACTCTATTAATTCCAAATAAGAAATTTTGTTTTATCTTGTTTTGTTATTATATGTTTATTTCTAGTCTGCAAAGGCAAAACTTTTTAAAGGAAAGAAATGGTGGGAAAAAGATACAGAGGCAAAGAAGCATTGAACAGACTGTCAAACTACATTGGGAGGACATGGAAGGTTGGGCAAGGGGGGCTGTAAGAGACCAACCGAAGGACTTGTACGCATGCATATAAGCACAACCAATGGATATAAGACACTGGGGCGGGGGGGAGGGCGGGCAGGTGAAGGCATGTACTGGGGGGTAGGGGAGGTCGGGGGGAGATCAATGGGGGGAAAAAAGGAGACATATGTACTACTATTTGTAATACTTAAAACAATAAAAAAATGGTTAAAAAAAAGAAAATATAAAGTAATACAATGTGGGAGATTATGGTCTATATTTCATGTTTCTTCATGTCTCACCAGCAGAAACACTGGCTGGCTTTGTTCTAGACTGATCTTTACATAGATGTATAATAACATTGGATGATAGAATTAGTGCATCACTCTGCAGCACAGAGAGGATTCTACATGCTCCAGTATAACAAAGGCAAAGCTATAAATTCTCATGTTCCCTCAACTGGAGGTTTCTCACCTGAAATGCAACCCACTGAGTATGCAGGTATCATATGACATTTGCATTTCTATCTTGGAATTGAGGCTCAGGAACTGGCAGTGTTAACAGCCTGGCTAGTTAGTACTAATGCTGTGGATAATGAAGTCCTTTGTCTCTGATCAGGAAGTATCTTGTCTTCTGCCAGCATCCTTGAAATTGTGGCAAGATAACTATAACTTCATTAGCTTTAAAAAAATAGCAAATATTTCATATTTGCTCAATAAAAGTGCAGAAAGCCAAGACGAACATCTGAATATCAGTCAGAGAAAACTGTCAGTTTACATTCAAGTGAGAGAAAAAAAAAAAAATTTCAATAGCAATAATAAAAGCGAGAGGATAATGGAATTATGTCATGAAGTTCTGGAAGAAAATTCTGACAACCTAGAATCTGTAGTTAGAAAAAAACCTCAACATTAAAGGTGATTTTCAGACAATCAAATTGAGAAAATATATTACCAATAGATCCAGACTTAAGGAGTTCTTAAAGGTAGTTTTACAGCAGCAGGCATATGATTATAGATGTAAGGACTATAAATATGTAAATATAGGTGTGGCCCTAGGTTTACAGTAGCAATTATACAAAACAAAAGTTTATTCTTTTATTATTATTTCTTATTTATTATATTATTTTGCATATGAACAATTGTAGATGGCAATTTTTCAATTATTATTTATGCAACAATAATGTGTGTTGTTTTGAGTATCAAGACAATTATAATAAAAGACAGCAATGGTGTTCAGTTTGGAAGAGAGTTGGTGGTAATAACGAAGAGTTCTAAAGTGGTCTTTTATTTTGGAAAGAAGGCTAAAGTAACAAATAATTTTCTTTAATATAAAAGGGTGCATACTGTAATCTCTAAGGCAACCTTAAATTGATAGTTACTTTCATAAGAATATAAAACATAAAATTGAATTAAATTTTCATTTTCAATTATGTCTTGCTATAGATGAGATTAACAGACCAACTAGATAAGGGTTATAGTATATACATTTTTTTTCATCTGTACCTAAAAAGACTGATGCCAAAGTTTAAAGAACCTTGTAATTACCCACCTTTGATATACTGACATATTTCCTTTAGACAAGTAAAAATTAAAATAAGTCCCTGTCTTACTAGGATTGTTAATAAATCCCTATGGCATCTTTGAACTATCCTACCTAATAAAAGAGTGATATACAAATTGACCATACATCCGCTACACCCACAAGCCACACCCACCTGTCAATCAGGAGTGAGTATGCAAATTAACCCAACCAAGATGGCTACGGCCATGGAGAGAGCAAGAGGCTTGGGTTTCCCCGGCAATGGAGGAAGCCAAGCTTCCTGCACACCCTGGCTGGTCCAGGCCTCCGCTTAAGGCTACAAAGTTTCAATTATAGAAGATAAATAAATCCCAGATACTAGGGCCTCTGCTTGGGGGTGTGGCCTGCCTGCGAATCACGACAGGCCTCTCGCCCAGGCCACCCCACGCCCCAAGGGAACCCCCACCCTGTTCCAGGACACGCTTCAGGGCAAACCAGCTGGCCCCACCCATGCACCAGGCCTCTATCCTATCTAATAAAAGAGTAATATGCCAATTGACCATCACTCCAACACACAAGATGGCTTCCCCCACGTGGTCAAAGATGGCTACCCCCATGTGGACATAAGATGGCCGCCACAAGATGGCCTGCAGGGGAGGGCAGTTGGGAGGGACCAGGCCTGCAAGGGAGAGCAGTTGGAGGCGATCAAGCCTGCAGGGGAGGGCAGTTAGGGATGACCAGGCCTGCAAAGAAGGGAAGTTGGGGGCTACTGGGCCTGCAGGGAAGGGTAGTTGGGGTGACCAGGCCTGCAGGGAAAGGCAGTAAAGGGTGACCAGGCCTGCAGGGGAGGGCAGTTAGGGGCAAACAGGCTGGCAGGGGAGCAATTAGGCATCAATCAGGCTGGCAAGGGAGTGGTTAGAGGGTGAGCAGGCTGGCAGGCTAAAGTGGTTAGGGGCAATCAGGAAGGCAGGCAGGCAAGCAGTTGGGAGCCAAAGTCCTGGATTGTGAGAGGAATGTCCGACTGCCCATTTAGGCCCGATCCCCGTAGGAGAGGGTGCAGGCTGGGCTGAGGGACAGCCCCCACCCCATGCACGAATTTCATGCACTGGGCCTCTATTGCTGTCCATAAATCCCAAAGCACAATTTACATTTATTTACAAAACAAAATATATTTCAGCAGTAAAGAGTGCATATAAGCCTAAAAAGTACTATTATTACATAAATGTCATAAGTTTAAAACATTTTGTATCTTCTAAAAATACACAAATATCCCCAAAATTTTTCCTCAAAGCATAATGATAAAGAGCAATTTATAAATAATAATAATTACTATTAAGTTATTTTATTTGTTTTACTGAACTGAATCAAACATAATAAAGGAAATAATAAAAATAAAGATTATTTTTAGTCACAAGCTGCTGGTTCTTCAAAACATTTGTTTCATGGTTATTTGGGAGAAAGTTCATACTTCTCTGGATTCTAATCACGAAATCAATGTGAAAATATATTGAACAAAATATACTGATATTCATCCATTTTTATATGTAAAAAGGAAATTTCATTTAATTAATATTTTAATAACATTTCAAAATACTTTGCGTAAGATGTTCTGTGAACGATAATGATCAAAATAAGTATTATTATCCTGAGACTCAGACCCAGTAACTTTTAAGTTCCTATTAAAGGGAACAACTATTAAAAACTCTCCTGATTGCAATATGAATAAATCAATGCCAAAAGTAGAAGCTATAAAGGAGCCAAGTTACAAAACACATTATTTACTCTTGGAAAATGCAACTGCTATGTATATGTATGCATGCTATATACACTTGCTATGTGTATGTACACACACACACACACACACACACACATATAATGTGCTATGTGAGCATATACTAGTAATTTATTATCCAAAACAATTACTTTTAAGAGTGGAAGGAATCATTTTTCACAAGTTCCCTGAGGCAATATTACAAACCATGACAGTTGTGGGAAAACAGGATATTTCCTCTATATAAATAACAATTGATTTTTCTTAATAAAAGGAAACTATGATAGGGAAAAGAACAAGATGAGCTATAATTCCTTTTCTTCATGACTTACTGATATGAGAATCTAATCATAGTGAATTATCACCACTTAACTATTAAATCTGTGAGCATGACCTATATAGCACTTACTTTTTAATTATAGTATGTCAAGTTTGTGACATGGCATATTTAATAAATAGCATTCTAATATGACCTTAAACATTTTGTGATATATTTATTGCACAGTGTCGTAGTCAATACTAAATAACCAAAGTAGTCTTCCTCATTTTTATTCATATTGGTTCTACTACTCAATAATGTTTACAACAAGTAATGTTGGCTAATCTGACTTTAATTTCAGATATTTAAGAACATAGATATTCCCATGCAGGTAGTACAGTTATTTAGGGATCAAAAGCTAATGCTTAATAAATTATATGATTAAGTTTTTACCAAAATATTTATCAAGTCTGTATTTGCAAGTATATTTTGGCAATATTCTTTTCTTCCTACAAAATGATGGAACCCCAAGACAAAACACGGTAATTGACATTCATCTTAAATGAGCGGAGCAGTGATTTAGGACTCAGTACATTGCTACCTGTCTCCTCAGCGACACTGTGTTTTCATTCAGAGCTGGCGTGAAAAGAGACCCCAACAGCACTAATGAAGATGTCTGGCCCTGCGGCCTGCTGTTGGAACTTCATCGTTATTTAAGTTACAGGAGCAGAGACTGTTTCCTAGCTGAGCATTGTTCCAGTCTTTGGACCAACGGCCATGGACTCCTGGAGCTCGACCACATTACAATTTTCACACTTAGCAACTGTAAAATTGTTAAAGTGGTATCTTTCCACGCGGTTTACCCATTATTATTGCTAAGTTTGGCATACCACCTTAGTTACGGGCTTTACATGCCACTTTCATCGCTTCCCTGGGTAACCTTGGCCATGAAATCGGAAAATCAGATCATTTTCTGGTCTGTTTTCTTCCTTTTCTTTGGATGAGATTAGATTTGGCTACGCTTGACTGACAAATCTCATTTAGGATTCAAGGAGAGGCCTGGGTCCCAACCTCTTTAAGAAGTGGGAGGTGAGATGTCTTAAGCAGTGATGAGGAAGAAAGGACCAATTTCAACTCATCACACAAAGGCAATTAGTGATTAATTCACACTGTGAGACAAAAATACTTGTAAAAGGATAAAGACTCTCAGTGTCAGGTCACAACATTATTTAAGATTCTTTAAAAGTACCAATCATGATCAAGGGTTTTTCTCTGCATGTTTTATTTTCCTTTCATATTACTAGTATATTTCTATTGCCTGTTAAAAATCAAACAAGCAAACAAAAAACAAGCAAAAAACCCACAGAGTTATTATATTTATATTATTAATATATCCCCTAATAAATAAGAAATATATATATATATATATTTTACTTTAAGAAACAACCAATACAAATCCAAAATGATACACTTTCTATAACATATTAACTTGATGTCAATTGTTTTATTATTCAGGGGTGTAATAGTTAGTTGCTGGGCTGCACAGCATCCAGATATTACTTTTTCAGGCATATTTATCCGCTGTAGATAGGGTGAAAAAGTATGTGTGGAGAAAGGCTGAAAATAAAATTGGTAAATGCATCAAATTTAATATTATTCATTTTAGACTTTGTTCTCTGAGTTTAGTAGGTCTCACATCATGATGATGTTTTGGGGGATGAGTTGGCATTTTGAAATCTATGTCCTACTACACTAGGTTACATTAAACTGATTGAAACAAGAAAGTCAGCTAGAAAGATCGTCATGCAAATTTCAATGAGTAAAGGGACCAATGAGACAATCAAGCCATCTTGTTGCCTTTAGAGACTTGTTCAAAATTGGAAGGTCATTGGATTTAAATATGCATACTTTGAAGAAGAATGATATTTTCAAGGATCTACTGGCTAAAATGGTTAATACTTTATATTGATTTATACAATACTGTCCTCTCTTTTTCTCTAAAATTATTTTTATCAATAATTGCATTTCCAGGAATTATTGCATCACATTTTACATCATTGAGGTTCTTGTTACTTCATAAAGAATATTTAGTGGTCCTCAATTTCTCATTAGATAAGTTTAGTTTCTGATTTGTTTCTACTCAATTTGGGGCTCTAGCCAAATACCTGGTCAAATAATAAGCTAAAGTTTATTTCTAAAATATTATGTGAGAAGAAACGTGGATAACAGTAGCTTGCATAAAGTGCTAAATAAATATTTTTGAAAGATAGGTTCATTTCCCTTAACCTCTCTGCTGGTATCAATAATGTAGTGCACATATCAAGTGTTCACATATAAGACCTCAAATGTTTCAAAATCAATTATAGATGAAGAGACTCACAGCTGTCTAAAAATTTAAGTAACTTACTTCCCCCAAATGTAAAATGGCAACAGGCACCATCTCAACAGAAAACTCTGAAGGTTCATTTTGTTGTATATGTTAGGTACATTTCTGAGAAGTTGTGCAAAGCACGCATATGTATAAGAAAGAAGGAAATAGCGAATTTCATTACACTTTCAGTAAGAATATCTTTTAGCAAAATATATCTTTGGTACATGAGAAAAATTATTATATATCTAGGATTTTCAATATTCATTTAAAAAAGTACTCCTCTTTTATCCCTGTGCTTCCAATATCACATACCCTTGGAAAATGCCAGGCAAATAAGGGAAAAAAAAATCTCTGAAATTTGTACTTCCACAAATCTCAAAGATACACAGCCTCACTGGAAATCTCCAATGTGTATATATATTATAATTTAGCATCTATATGATTTTAATTTAGTTTATTATTTTCATTGATTTCATGAGACTTAATTTAGTTAGCTATCATATTGACTATACTGTTTGTGATAAATACATTCAACTACATTTTTCATCAAATAATGATTATCAAGTATGTGCAAATTACATTTTATTAAATTAGTAACATTCTATAGAAGATACAAATGAGAAGTAATAGTCTTTTACTAAAATCTTTATAGTTGGAAAAGAAAAAATGCTAAAGCAAATATGTAGATAATTATTATGAAAATATACTACAGATTTCATTTCTACTGAATTTCTAGTCTAGTTTTTTCAGGTAATACTAGTACTTAGTCTATATATTACCAATGAATTATTCCCCTATGTGTGGTCAATAGATCCCAGTATTAATACATGTAATAAAATTTAATTTACAAAAATTTCTCTGTGCTCCCTCACAGTGAAAAAGTTTAAATATGTGGGCAATTCACTTCCAGGTTTAAAATGTCACCACTCTGCCCCTTTACAAAAAAGAAGGTTTTTTACATTGCTTTTGTCCATCATAGGGATGTTGTATTTTCTATACAGATCATTTTTATGCTTTGTCTATTTATGTTTCAACATGAATTCACTCCCATTAAACCAAAGGTGTCTGTTTTTCTCAGTGTTCTTCTAAAATGCTGAACATTTTACTCCTAGGTACGTCATTAAGAGCGATGGAGACACTTACTCAGGGTTTGCAAACTTGGGATAAATAAAGAAAGGCTATGGCAGCTTGGAATCCACTAGGAACAAATGCTCGAGACTGTATTTGAACACATCACCAAGATTCAAAGCATTGATTTGAAAACAGTGTTTCAAATATACTAGCATACCTTTGATCTTAGATGTGAAATTCACCCTGAGAAAAATAAAACAAAATTCCCACCTATCCATCTGTGGCTAACAGTTCAAAACAAAACAAAACAACAACAAAAAAAATTAAGTAAAACTCTATCACCCATTTTTTCAAAGCAAATAAGAATTGCTTTATTTTTAATTTCATATATTTTCTTACTCTGATACACTCTTCAAAGCTGGGCTTTCATCATGCTCTTAAGAGATCATTCAAATACTCTGACAACTGACAGTAATTGATTATTTAGTGTGGTTTTTTATACTTTAAACCATGAAGCTGAACTAATGCTTCACAGAGATATACGCTGTATTCAAAGTGTCAACTAGAAATAGTAGGATAACATCCAGGATACTGTTTTTAATTTGGCATTTTCAATCTCTATCTATTTAAAACCTTTTTTATTTTTTATAATTTTTTAATTAAATAATCTAAAAGGGAGGAAAAATATATAACAGCTTGCCATATTTTCAGGATTTTCTTTTTCGGATCACAACCCTTCTTACTCCAATTTCAACTATATTTTTAAAAAGGAACCGAAAGAATACTCTGATGTGGATGAATGTGTGCAGACTTCATCAAATCCTATTGATGTTTTACAATGTCAGACAGACCTGTACCCCAGATAAGATATCAGTAACCTTTTCTCGTAGGAAAACACATCTTTATACTGACATTCCAGTTTTGAAAAAGCATAAAGCCAATTTGATGGCAAGTGTGGATGTGTGTTATTTCACCACCAGTCAGATTAAATGGAACAGCCTCAAGAGATCCTGCAAAGAACTGTTATGATGTCAATAAAATGTTCCATGAGTGACAGGGCTAACTAAGCCAGGGACAATTCACTCTCTAGGGAAAGACTGGACTAGTGGAAGGCCAGTCTCATGCTGAGAACACTCAGAGGAATACTCAGCAGGATTAGAAATAGCCTCAGCGTGACCAACGTAATTTCTCCTCTCCACAAAAATAAGCAGGTAATAAGTATTAGCCAAAGAGAAACACTGAATTAGAAGGATGGAGTATGCTTCTACCACTAACAATATATTTGTGTTTGGTAAACATCATTTATCCAACACTATTATGCACATGGTGATCCAAGTCACACCTGGAAAATTTCATACACTCCTGAGAAAAATTCTAAGGATTTTAAGTATCAATATAATAATATTAATTAATATTACTTTTATCTATAATGCTATTTTCAGGGTATAGGTAAAGTTTTAACTTCAGCACTTAGCTTAATTTTATCTTAACTATGAACAATTGCCCTATATAAATAATATGTTACAGCCCAGAAAAAAAAAACTAGCTCCATTTTTGCTCCTTTGCATTGACAAAGACATAAATGAATATTTATTAAGAGTTATCGCAAAGCATTTTGTGGTCTGAAACACATCCAGTGCCATGTGGAGTGAGTTTTCCTTTACTTTCTCAATCAAAAATTTATTAACTGATATAAATTCTGTTTCATTTTTATTTATTTGAAGCACCATAGGCCTCATTTTTTTCTAGTTTCTTCTTTGGTGAGGTATGATAGAGCTTAGAAATAGATTAAAAAATAAGAGTGATAGATACATTCATTAAAATTTACATAGAATATTCTAGGCTTGACTATTGGGGATAAAAAATTAAAACAGACTTGAGAAAGGGATATTGTGGCAGAACATACATATCTCATACATCATTTATACTGAAGTATAGTTTTTTCTCTCACTTTGTTATTAAACATCCCAATATTATAAATGTAGTAAGAAGGTTTGGATACAGATACATTGGGATCATTATGAAGCACAAATGATGATCTATAACTAATATCATTGAAAAACTAAAGTTCATCAACTCTGACCAATAAGTATATAATAAATATTAAATTTATAATAATTATTATCGCCATTCACTCAGCAAACGGTTTTAGAATAGTTACGGTGTGTCAGCCTTTGATCTAGGCATTGAGACCACAACAGCAAAGAGAACAGAAAAATAATAAAATTCACAAAACCAAATTCACTGTCAATAACACAAGAGACCGGGCAGAAAGATAGAGAAATGTGTGTGGACACAGGTCAAAAACCAGAAATATATCGGTAATAAAAAAGAAGGTTTGATGAGGAGGTGGAATGTGTATAAGCATAGTTTTACGTGCATTTATCAAAAATAATAACATATTACACCCAAATTAAGTTATATAGCATATGTGTTTAAATTTCCCACAATTTATTGTTAAAAAATGAAACCTAATATGCATGTTAGAGTTGCTTAGGAAAAAATGAAATATAGTATCATTAGAATATTTTAATTATATCATGTCTCCCAGTTGATCCTTCTATTAGTCATACTTTTATATGTGTGTGTGCATATATATGTGTGTGTAGTATTTATGGAACACTTTTATATGCTAAGCACAGTAGAATAGAATCTATTGCAAATGTGTTTAATCATTTTAGAATCTATTCTTATTTCCATATTACAAAAAGGAAAATAATTGTATGAGTATCTATTGATGGGATTTAAACCCATGTTTTCTGCCTGCAGACCTAAAATTTTATTCGATATGCCAAAGCTTGCCCAAAGCAAATTTCCTATTAGAATAATCTTACAAACAAAAAAATAAGCATTATTTTTAAAACAAAATAATTATGTATCACAATTTTTATCATTTATTTAAGTAAAGGTTCTTGATGTAAATCTTTTTATTGTAAATTTCACCAATTCTCATTTATCTTTCTTCAATCACCTTTGATCTATTCACTTAAGTATTCATGAACAACTGTTTTTAAACTCAGAATTTGCTGCATTATCACAGATATTCATTCATAAAGGTATCTAAATCACACATAAAATGCAGAGACCTTTTTCATAAATTTGGAAGTCATTTCAAAGTAAATCGGTAAGGATTTGAATGACAGCATTTAGACTGTCAGTTCCCAGGGCTGTTGCACCAGTGGTGAGCAGAGGGGTAGCCCATCCAGGGTGCACTTTGTAAATCATTCGCTTCAGGAAGAGTTCTTGCAAACCCGTCTCCCTATAGCAACCTTGAGGTTTCTCTGTGGTCTCTCTACAAAAGTGTTTTCACAGGCCCTTCATTTTTAATAAATACTAGCCAGAAGAGCTCTCTGGCAGGTTCCCCAGGGTCTCAAGCCTGTGCAAGGGTATGTGGGCTTCTGTGAACACCCCTACAGGGATGTTCATGTGCTGAGGGTTTATTAGAATGCCATACAGGAGGGAAAATGCTGCCAGCAATTTCAGTGACTTCTAGACTGAATTTATTCCTACCAGGTAGCTGCAAAATAACAATTTTAAACTCACTTTGCAATTGTTGGCAGTTTTTGTTTACATGGTTGATTTCTGACAGAATGAAATGTCTTGGTCACTGAAAAAGTGTATGTTTTATGTGAGTATGTTGGTTTTAAAATTTTATATGTATATTCACATAAAAAAAAGTCTAGACAGTTCTAGTGCTTGTGTATAAGCATATTATCCAATTCCATGAACAACTAATGGGATAATGTCCAATATAACCAACCTCTTGTTCACAAAATAAGGGCTAATAGTCCACAAAGGTCAATTTCTATGGCCGTGACGTGCTAGGGAGTGTGAAGTATTGTAATTTATTAAACCCTAGAACTGATAGCTCATTCTTTTGAATCAAATTGTTTGCTTCTATCAGGTACCCTCAAAAGCCATCATAGAGTGCAAAACTATAATTTGGCCATTGCTATAGCCACATAAGTCTTTTCAAATAAGGAATCTCTGAAGGAAAATTGATACATTTATCTAGATACCATTTTTGCATTTCTACAGGCTGTTTTATGTGCACAGTTTAGTAATACAGTTTTCTGAAAGCTAGATTCCTTATACAGAAAAAATACATAGCCATTGTTCTGTATCACACCTTAACTTTTATCCCATAAGAATAAAGATGTTTTTCCCTTATCTGTGTTATTATAAGATCTTTTTAAATAATTTTATTTTCAAAGTTATAACATCTTTACCCGATGACATGAATAGTGAAATCACTACCTGTAGGTATCGATCATTGTTAGGATTAACATCCTTATCCTTGTATCCCATGTGCCTGGCCCACTTTCAGAGAGATATGGGAAGCCAGTGAAATTCATTTTTATTTCAACTCAATATCAGTTTTCTGTCCCTCCTCCAAGTGCAAAGCTGTATTTTAAATGGGGAGCTGGTGCCATCACTGGAACCCTACTCTGTAAATAGGAGTATAAAAATGAGAAAGGTGATGCAATTTCTAGTTTTACCCTGAATCTTTGTATTCATATACATATGCTAGACTAACATTCTAAGTGACTGAAAAGATATTCTGAGGATATATGTACCAATATAGAATTTAGATATTATGTCTTCAGCGCTTTGAATAAAAGTGTTTCTAAGTAAAATACAGTGCTTTTATTAAGGTTAAATGGTTCCATGTTGACTGTTCAAGTAATGTCCTGTTCAAATCTGGTCCATGCACATATAGTTCATCAAATCATTAATTCACAACTCACGATTATAACTGAACTCACATATTAAAGAAAATGTGACTTCAAATTAATTTCATTACTGGGTACAAGGAATTCATTGGTATCAGCTAAGAATAGAAATTCAAGCTATTCCTACCCAGAATTATTTTTAGTACTTGCAATTAAGGACGGATAATTTTATCCATTGCTAGAGTAACATTTTTAAGAAACAAAAATACACATATAAAAAAAACCTCAATTTCCTTGTTTCTCACAACAAATAATTTTTAAATTACATTTATTGGGCTAACATTGGCTTGTAACATTATATAAGTTTCAGGTATACAACTTTATAGTACAACACCTGTATATTCCATCATGTACTTACCAATCAAAGTCTAGTTTCCTTTTGTCACCTCATATTTGACCCCTTTATCTTTTTCTTCCTCCTTCTCCCCCCTTTTCTTCTGGTAAGCATGATACTATTCTCTATGTCTGTGAGAATACTACCCAGCTATAAAAAAGATAAAGTATTGCTATTTGGGACAACATGAATGGATCTTGAGGGTGGCATACTAAGTGAAATGAAATAGATAAAAAAGAACAAGAACTGTATGATTTTACTCATATGTGGGATATAAAAAAATGAACAAAGAGAACAAATGAATTTTAAAATATATTCCTTATATATGAAGAGCTCTCAGATGCCTATACCCATGACAGGAGCATTGCTGGAATGCTGAACACTTTGCTAGGTAACCTGCCAGCAGCAAGTACAAAGTACTGGTGCTATCTACAGTCATAAGCATATGGAATATCTAGGGGAGTGTCCTGCTGTTTCTTTATTCAGAGGATGCGCCATTCATAAACAAGGGCAGGCAGGGGGTAGACTGAGTGCAATGTGTTGAGGCATGGCACGACTTAACTGGCAGCTGTGCTTCTGAATTTAAGCTGGCCACTGTGCTCCACTGATCACATGGTCAAACGTCTGATTTCTTACAAGTTTATAAATATAAGTATTGAGTCAAAGTAGAAAGTGAGAGCAACAGGAGCATTGGGGCACTAAAATTAAGACACATCATATTGATTTAAACTCTTTCAATGTTTCAACTCATCACCAAATCCATGCACCTCCATTATGCTAAAAGCCAAATACATGTATTGATCTGTGGTATATTTCTTGGAAACCATAGGATAGAATGAACCACAAAAGGTTGGGGGGACAACCCATTCTATGAAATAATTTTTAAGCAAGATTGATATACCTTCAAATTAAAGATAAATATAAGTGTCTAGAAATAATTGCTTTGCTACTATCAATGCATTAGCATTTTCTGAACTCCCAAAGGAATGTTATATCATAAAACATTTCTGGTGACCATCCAGTTTGACAATATTCAGAATTAACCTGATCAATATCTGTAATCTAGTTAACTGTGGTTATCAGAAAGTCAACACCTTCAATTCAGTACAACAGAGCTCTTTATTCTTCTGTTTATTTGGAATTTGAGTTAGGTTTGAAGGTCAGCAGACTTGCTAGGCATTAAAATTATGCTATGGACACAATAGGATGACATTCGTCAACCGTGGTTTTATTTCAATGATAATTTTGAAAAAATGATGTAACGGTTCTAAATTTCCTGTTACTACTGAGGAGTGCAACTTTTACATTTGTGTGTAGAATTTTTTTGGCACTAAGTGATCAGAGTTTGTGCTTTAAATTTTAAGGTCATGGTTCTCAATTGTTTTTCTTACATACTTTGGAGACCTTTTATGGCTCTGTAATACTAGTATAACCTTGAATGTTCATGAATGTTTGTAGATCTCCCTCAAGTTTGAATTCCTCAATTTTAAGGGAAACATGCAATTAGTGTTTCTTGAAACTAGATTTCATATGGACATAAGAAAAAAAAATTTAGTACTTGAAGTTGTTTTTATAGGCTGATCACAAAACAATTCGTAGGAGAATTTTGCAGCTGCATATACATGCATTGTCAAGACATATGCTTCATTTTGCAAAGGGGAAGGGGTCATCAGAATATACATTCCAAAATATTCTTGATTTACTGAAGGTAATGATTTTTCCCCACTATGTTACAATTGGCAAACAGCAAACTTATTATATAAAGTTCCTTCACATTTTTAAAAAATCTTATATTTTAGAAAATCTCAAAAGTCTTTAAGACATTAAAGATCCTGGTTAATTAAATATACTGTACATAATTTTTTGTTTTAGTTAAAACTGGTAAATACACTTTTACAAAGATAGAGTTTAAATTAATTTCCTTTTTTTCTCTTCTCCCTCCTTCTATTTCCATTTTCTTTGGTCATACATTGTTCGCATGAAACTTTTTCTCTGATCTGTACTTTAAGGCTCCATTTAGCAGAGCTGTCCCTTGCCCAAAATTTGCTAGTTTTTTTTTCGTAGTTTTGGCTAATGTGTTGATGATTGATAAAAGTTAAACAACTACTCTTTTTTTAAATTTTAAATATATTTTTTATTGATTTCAGAGAGGAAAAAAAGATGGAGAGAGAGATAGAAACATCAATGATGAGAGAGAATCATTGATCAGCTGCCTCCTGCATGCCCCCTACAGGGGACTGAGCCCACAACTTGGGCATGTGCCTTTGACCTGAATCGAATCTGGGACCCTTCAGGCTGATGCTCTACCACTGAGCCAAAACAGCTAGGGCTAAACTGATTACTCTTTATCAAATAGTATTTATAAGAGTGGTATTTAAGAATGGTATTTAGTTCCCACAACAAATAGGTGAGAAATCAAACATTCAGAATTATTTGGAGGCACCAATGAAATGCTGAAGTATTTCATTCAGCATTCCTTAATCACAGCACACAAATAGTTTCTTATTCCAGCAGGAAGAAATATATTATTTTTCTAAAAGAGCAGTTAACAAGAAATTGCATTATGGTTGGGTTTTGGGAACTAGAACTACATTTGCAGATTTATTAGCAAATTTCTCAAGACACTCCTATTGGAAGATAAAGAAGAATCAGTATAAAGCCTCCAATATGTGTAGCAAAAAATACCAAAACTACATGTCCCTGTTTTCAATTTGTGTGAAAACTAAAGACTTGATGACTTTTTTGATAAAAATATTTGAAATTACCACATGAAAACATGGTTAGTTTTTGATTGAAAGAAAATAAAGCTATTTCCCCCATTTCTGTCCTTCTGAAAAATCTGATGTGACTAATGAGAGATTTTAAATGCAAAGATGTAGGAACTAAATACTTTCAATAGCATGTCTTCAAAACTCATCCATCTGCTTAGAAAAATCCAAGGCTGACAAATCAAAACAAATACTATCACATATCCTGCAATTACTAGACATTTTCCTCCCAAGCTATTTTTGTCTCAGATCCCTTGTAAACTAAACTAGACAGTACTAAGTGCTGAACTAATTTATCATCTGTTATTCCTCCTGCTTAGTTTTTGCTATGCTTCATAAATTCTGAAACAAAAAAAAGAAAAGATTTCTTTCAGTCCAGATTTTACCATTGCATACATATTTCAGCTTGTGATTTAACCATTCCAAATAACTCAAGAGAAATATTTTTCTTACATATTAAATGAAAGCTCTTAGAAATATAGCATAGACACCAAACAGCTTCAAAATAAAAGTACCCAAAGATATTTTGAAACCTAAGAGAGAGACTTTGTCTGAAATATTAGTGTCACTTCAATTAACATTCTAAATTATAGCGCTTATTCAGTTGTGGGTAATTTTTGGAGTTGCAGTTGCTAGGAATGTGTTAGACTAAGAAGTTATCAACATTACTCATTTATTTTCTCTTTTTCCATAAGATTTTGGGACTGTGTTAATGCACAAATAATAATAGATATCTATATATTAAGGTCTATAAAATATATATTATTACATATATATGTACATATATGCATTTGTTTTTTATCATATCATTTATTTAGTAGCATGTGCAAATGACTATTTAATTCAGTCTCTATTCACATGGGTCCTATTTCTATAAAATTCATATCCTTCTTAGCTACAAGTATTCAAAAATCACCCAGTAGAGTAGCTAGTGTTCTTCTGTAATTTTTTATACATTATGCTGATTGTATGAGGTAGAATAATATTTGCTTCAATGGAAAAAAAATGAATTCTGGCCAAGATTAAGCAATACATTTGTATTTAGTTTGGTATGCATATACACTTTCAGAAACAACAATGCAGGGAACATCATCATTCATCAATTGCCTCTATTTCCCATTATTGGTATTTCTAATACAATGCTCTCTATTGAAACTGAAATGCATTCATGGTCAGTCTATAATACTATTTCACACAATTGCATCCTTAAACAAATCCTATGGTTTTCTATCATTTCCCCTTATTTGTTACAAGAATATATCTTCAAATATTATATAGCTAATTAAAATATTAGCTAGAAACCTGTCTGAAGTATATATTTTGTGTAGAGTCACTTAACATCTTCATATCCAATTGCAATATATTAAGTAACACCTCACAGGGTTGCTTAAAAATTCATCCCAATAAACTAATGTCTTTCCAAAACACCTTTTCATTGCAAACTTTTTCAAGAAATAAGCTGTAATGTCAATAACTCATCTATTAAGTAGATCATAATTAATAGAACTTTAACCAGCTAAATCTTATATCATTATATCTTGTGAAAAAACACTAAGTTTGGTGCCTCGTATACTCAACCCAATTTCATTTCAATAACTATTTTTAAGCTCCCACAAAGTGTTTAATATCTAAACTTATAATTTTTATAACAAAGTGGCTCAGAATCTTTAATGTGTTCTAGAAAATTTTAATACAGGATTTCTAATATGGCACAAGTAATTTTCACTTTGCTCAGATTCCAACTTACCTAATTCCAACTCATTTTTTGGTCAGTCTCTATTTCTGAACATGTAGAAATGTATTAGTTACGTTATTTTTATAACTAAAACTTCAAATAATTTACTGCTTTCATCAAATTTAGAAAACTTGCATGTGTGTAATGTGTAAGGCAAAAGAAATAGACTAACAGAAAACACTAAGAGAACAAGATGATCTCTTAAAGTTCAGAGAATTCTAACCTGTAGCCAATACACATATACAGTAAATATATATTTGACAGTAAAGATACACCCACAAATAGAGTGATTGATATTAGACAAGAAAATTGAACATAATATAAGTAAAGTATTAAATAAAATTAAGAATAGCCTGTCAGTTTATAATTTCAAATAAATCATGAAAAGCTTTTATTTCTTTTTGTACCTTGGAGGTATAACTAGAAGACAATTACTATCTCATTTATCACCTGATGATCTGTTCTTCAAATTAGGTATGTCAAAAATGTTGTGATATTTAATTTAGCCAATTTAAAATATCCTTTTAAACTTGTTTCTCATAATTTCACTAGCATTTTGCATTACAAACATATCTCAATGGGGGCCCAATTTTTGCAACATGGAAATATGGTAATTAAGAGCTATGGGGGGCCTATTTTCTCATGACTATGTAATGTAGAAAACAATGGGGTCTTCTCTTTCTGTTTAGCAATTCCATTCATGCAACAAAGATGTTCAATGCATGTGTCACAATATAGTAACAGTCTAAAGGGATTAAATTGCAGTGTGTATTAAACACACAATTCTGTCTGGCAGATGTATATGTATATTATACAAGGCATCACTTAACATTTTTCATATTCCATTGCAATGCACAAAGTAACACCTCACAAGGTTCCATTAAAAATCCACTCCAAGAAACTAAGACTCTTCCCAAACACCTTTCCCTAACAAACTTTTAAAGTAATCAAGGCTGCAATGTTAACAGTGAATCATTTGCTAAGTCAATTTCATGCCCTTTCTTCAACTCCACCCACCCACCTTATTTTTTCTTTTTTCTGCCATTCTTTACTTTTTTGATGGAAATCCAGAGAGGCAGCATAATGCTGTTGCAATTTAATTCACAGTAGAGGCATTGAGTGCATAGACTTGAAAGCTCCGAGATGGCTAGAAACATCTGCAGGTTAGCAATGCCTGTGCATGTTGGCTGCAGGGCTTGTCTGCATTGCACTGCTTATATATTTAACAGGAGTTAAATGCAACTGACAGCACACTAATTATTATAAATAGTTTTCCCTACCAAAACTGTAACTTCACTGGAGACCACTTCAAATACAGTGTGATTGTTTTGGAAAATGGACATTTTTAACATTCCTTTATATCTTGGCAATTATTTTTCTATTGTGTAGGTTTATTTATTTTTTAATAAGAATTTCAGCAATACGTACTTATGCATCATCTTCCTCTTAAAAGTTTCACATACTTAATATGAAAAAATCTCATACTGACTACACACATACTCCACATTTCTATTTGTGCAGTCATCAAACTAGCAACAGACAAAATTTTGAGACATTTATTTCTAATACTAGAAGCCCAGTGCATGAATTCATGCACCAGTGGGGTCCCTCAGCCTGGCCTGTGGGATAGGGCCAAAACTGGCTGACATCCTCCAAGGGGTCCCAGATTGCAAGAGGGCTCAGGGCAGGCTGAGGTACCCCACCAATGCATGATTGGGCCAGAGAGGGCTGCGGGAGGTTGGCCGGCCAAGGAGGGACTGTGGGAGGGCTCCAGGACATGTCTGGCCTGTCTTACTCAGTCCTGATAGGCCGGACCCCAGCAGCAAGCTAATCTACTGGTCAGAGTGTCTACCTTCTGGTGGTCAGTGCATGTCATAGCGAGCAGTTGAGCAGCCTTAGCATATAATTAGCATATATTACACTTTGATTGGTTGAAGGGCCAACTGGTCGGCCAGCCACTTAGCATATAAGGCTTTTATTATATAGGATGCTATGTGTTAGGCACATTCTTGCACTCCATTATCCTCTGCTTGGGACTCTCACCCCTCCCTGGAATCATAGGCACATATGTGTGCTCCATGATGCTCTGCCTGGGACTCTCGCCCCTCCTGGTGATTGCTCTGTTATTTTCATTATAGGTTTCATGATTAGCAGCCTTCAATTTGCAGTAAACCACCTCACCGTTTCTAGTGGACCACCAACAACTGGCCCACACCTGCACCTGGTCTGACTGGTTATTCTGACTGACCATAACAAGAGACATAAATATCCTGCTCCCTCTACTCTGTCCCACTGATGCCATTTTGGTCTCAGACCTTCTACTAGCAGATGTAATAATAAATTGATAATTCTGCACCCCTTTTGGCCTCATGCATTCCTCCTTTGCCAACCCTAACACTATAAAGCAAAATGGAAAAAAAAAATCTTTTTATAGATCATTATAATAAAACTAGAGGCCCGATGCACAAAAATCATGCGGGGGGGGGGGGGGGAGTGTCCCTCAGCCCAGTCTGCACCCTCTCCAATCTGCACCTTCTCCAATCTGGGACTCCTCGAAGGATGTACGACTGCCCGTTTAGGCCCGATCTTACTGGGATCGGGCCTAAACGGGCAGTCAGACATTCCTCTCACAATCCAGGACTGCTGGCTCCCAACTGCTCGCCTGACTGACTACCTGATTGCCCCTAACTGCTTCTGCCTGCCAGCCGGATCACCCCCTAACCACTCCCCTGCCAGCCTGATTGCCCCTAACTTGCCTCCCCTACAGGCCTGGTCACCTCTAACTGCCCTCCCCTGCAGGCTTGATTGCCCCCAACTGCCCTCCCTTGCAGGCCTGGTCCCTCCCAACTGCCCTCCCCTGCTGGCCATCTTGTGGCAGCCATCTTGTGTCCACATGGGGGCAGCCATCTTGTGTGTTGGAGTGATGGTCAATTTGCATATTACTCTTTTATTAGATAGGATAGAGGCTTGGTGCACAGGTGGGGCCAGCTGGTTTGGCCTGAAGGGTGTCTTGGATCAAGGTGAGGGTGCTGTTGGGGCATGGGGCAGTCAGGGTGAAGGGCCTGTGGTGGTTTACAGGCCAGCCACACCCTCTGGCGACCCAAGCAGAGGCCCTGGGATCTAGGATTTATTTATCTGCTATAATTGAAACTTTGTAGTCTTGAGTGGAGGCCAGGGCCAGCCAGTAAGTTTGGCTTCCTCCATTGCCGGGGTAACCCAAGCCTCCTGCTCGCTCTGTGGCCACAGCCATTTTTGTTGTGATTTATTTATCTTCTATAATTGAAACTTTGTAGCCTTGAGCAGAGGCCTGGGCTGGCCAGGGTGTGCAGGAAGCTTGGCTTCCTCCATTGCCGGGGAAACCAGAGCCTCCTTCTCGCTCTGTGGCCACAGCCATCTTGGTTGGGTTAATTTGCATACTCGCTCCTGATTGGCTGGTGGGCATGGCTTGTGGGTATAGCGGAGGTATGGTCAATTTGCATATTACTCTTTTATTAGATAGGATACTTTTTTTGTCATTTCTTGGGTTTGGTTCTTAATATATTTCATTATGTGAGACATAAATGGATAGACTTGATAAAAGTATTTGCCCCCAGGAATGAACTTCTTTGTAATCTACTTCTCTCAGGCAATGAGGATGCATCAGAACTGTGATGTTCTTTTCTAAATTTTAACACTTAGCTTGGAAATGGCCATTATATGTCAAACTGACACTCCCTGCCATAGCGAAAGCATATATTTTAAGCAGCTGACATATTGCCGCAAGTAAGCTAATGCAAGGAACATCAGAGTTGAGGCTCTCTGAGTATCTAACCTGAAAAGAGAGTGATTGAGGAAAAGGCTCTGACAAGAAGTAGATGTTCAAGCACAAATTGGTGATAGCCAACCTCTATCAGTGTATGACATTCTGAGAATGAAAGCTGAGTGGAATAAAAATGCAACTTTCTTTCAAATGACTCATACAACAATGTAGTGTGTAACATCTGAATGTGGGTGTCTAAAAGTGTATTTTTGCAAGGAGCACTAAATATAGACAATGACTGTGACTATTAACCAAAGAGCTTGAGAAGTACTATCAGCTTACCCATAGTGAATCTCCAATTATGCATCAGTGGAAGACCCTATGCTGGAGTGGATGAGAATATTTTTTATAACAAATGTTCTATTTTTATTGACATTGTCCTATACTTTCAGATTCACATCCATCTTTTTTTCTAACCCTTCTGCTTTAGATTCTACCAAATGATAAATTAATCCTCTTTGACTGGTTTTCATAGGTATGCTGGATTACTGACCAATAGATTGGTGCAGAAACAATGGTAATCTATTTACATTCATGAATAATCAACATTGAAAAACTATTCCTATTTTCAGTCAAAACCATGTTTTACGTCATGAAATGACTCTTTGTCATATACAAAGTTGTGGTCCTGTCCTAGCCGGTTTGGCTCAGTGGATAAAGGGTCCAGGGTTTGATTTCAGTCACAGGTATGTATCTTGGTTGAAGGCTTTCCCCCCAGCCCAGGCCCTGGTTGGGGCTCCTGCAGGAGGCAACCAATTGATGTGTTTCTCTCATATCAATGTTTCTCTCTGTCTTTCCCTGTCTCTTCCACTCTCCCTAAATACCAATGGAGAAATGTCCTCAGGTGAGGATTAAAAATAAAAATAAAAAATAAATAAATAAAATGTTGTGGTCTTGACTCCACATCTTTTAATCTGCTCTAAAGGAAATTTGTGTTTGCATTTCAGGGGCAAGTGTTTATTAAAAAAAAAAAAAAAAAAAAACTTTCAGTTTTTGCTAGAGGAAGTAAAGCACCCTGTAAGATGTGATTTAAACAGTAGTTGTTGAAGGTATGTAGTCTGTGGAATGTACTATCATATCATAGCGTCTTTACAGTGACCTCTCTTAGCTTTGATTCATTCACTCATTTGTGTCATTCCTAAATGACACTACTTATTTGAGTGTAAAACATAAAAATGAGAAACTAAAACTTCCCAGTACTCACCACAGGCTTTGGCACATTTTCCTTATTTTCTACTATAGACTATCACTTATTTATGATTCTGTTCTCTTGGGACATTTTTCCCCTAGACACATACAAAAAGTTCATGAAGTTAGGACAAGCAGGCATGTGGAGTAGCACCCCTGGGAGTTCAAACCTTAACTTCACACTTGATGCAAATGTCTGGTCCCTTGCTACCTTCAGTTTGAATGGCATTCCTTCTCCATAAAGGAAGAGATAAATTTTATACACCACAGAAATAGCAAAATAAATCCTACTTTTTTTTAGTCTGTATAAATCTTTCTAGCACTATTGCCAATAGAATGTTTGCATATGTGTTTTATTTCCAATCAAAGAAAGAAGCATTTGCTAAAAATCACATCTGAAGGAAAGGTTTATTTTTGTAATGATTGTTATTCTCTAAACAGAGACAGGTTTAATTTGCTATCACTATAATTTTAATTTACTAAGAGTAAAATGTATATAAACTGAATATGTACTGTTTTCCAAAAGGTATATGAGAATCCTGTTTTTAAAGGACCATTTCTATCTATTTGGCCGCAGAATTTGTAAGGTATCCTCTTTAATTAATAATTTTAACTATATTTAATCATCTGATAATTAGACAATTCACTTCAAGGGCTTTATAATTGAGTAACAATTGCACCATTTTATCACATTAAAAAAATCTGTGATATGATGTGTATATATGACCCTAGAATAGAAAGTAAGTTACTTTGAATCTTTGAGGCTCCTTAGTGATTGATATGGAGAGTAACACAGGAAAAGCCCTATCATGTCAGTTAATTTACAAAATTATAATTTAATTCCACGTACTAATTTTCCTAAAATAAAATTTTAAGCAAATTGAGCATATTTACCATTATTCATAAGTTAATTTGAAATAGACTATATTACTTACAACAGGTTTCATTTTAAACAGAAATATTGCAATAGTACAAGAAAACACAACTAACTAGTTGGACTTTAAAATATCAGCAGAAATATCTACAATTTCTGGAAATCAGTTTAAAAGTTAAAGGTCAAATGGAAACTGTGTAACTAACATCCAAATTAAAATCCTTTTACAAAATTCTGTCACATTTCTCTCACACCAGACTGGTATGTTACCAATTAGACTAGAAACAGTCTCCATGAACTTAGGAATCTTTTGGTCTTTATTCACCTTGTGTCCCTAAGAATAGAAGATTTAGCATTTAATTGCCCTAAATTAACATTTATTGAATAAATACAAGTTCATTATAAATAATTTAAACTAAGAAAATGCATTGTTTCTTAGGACACCTCACTATATTAGTATACCTATATGTAAACTCTATCTCTTTTATTTATATCTTACCTAATCTACACACCCTTCTAAAATGGGTAATGGAAGTCTTATAGAATTATCTACTGAGTTTCTCATGTAACACCTTCCTTAAGATACTCCAACCCACCCCAGCTGTGTTTTTATACTATATACATACCTGATCTGATAGCTTTGTTACTTCCAAACTTTTAAACTCAGAAAAAGAATGGCTGTGTGTTTTTTTCTTCTGTCTCCCATGAAAGACTCAGTGACACACACCACAGATGGAGAAGACTAAAATAGCACAGGTAAGTGAGGGATTTAATCTGAAGCTTCTCCACCACCATTGTCAGGGACAGGAACCTGGTTCATATTCATGCAACTAGGGTATGGTGGCCCTAGACAGTTCCAGGGAGCAGAGGGAGAAGACATAGAGGTCAGATGATTGTCTCACCCATATTCATTCTGCATGACCTGAGCCATTAATGTATGGTTGGTGCAGAATGTTAATGTTGATAATAATCAATGCAAACTTGTACATGCTTCCACTATATAAAAAAATGTAAGAATATGAAGAGATTAGTCAAAGAACATATATGCATAGCCCATGGACAGAGACAATAGTGAGGTGATGGCCGGGGGGGCGGGGGAGAGGGGAGCATGGGCTGGTTGGAGGTGGGCAAAGAAGGGGGTTTTGGGGGACATCTGTAATAGTGTCAATAATAAAAATAAAGTTAAAAATAAATAAAAACTGTATGTTTCTTACATCAAAAAATGATGTATATGAATTAAAGTTTCATGTATGTAAAGATTTTACTGTTTGCAATTTAAAAAGTATGTTGTCTGATTTTTTTTTTTTTTTATAAAAGGGGGACAGGAAACAGGACAATATTTAGTATGAGGACTTAGGCAATAATTTGGCAACAAACTAAAGAAAATATGAAAAAAGAACTACACAAAGTTTCCTTCATTGCTGCCTTTTACTCATTCTAGCATGTTTTCAGACACTGTAATTATAGTTTTCTATGTAGAGAATTCCGTATTGGACTAAAATAAAATACTAAGGCTTACTTTAAAAAATGGTAGGAATATATTTTTGGAAGTAATCAAATATTATATTAACTAACTTAATCTTCAATTAAACATTAAACTAGAAAATGCAACTTAATGTGGGAAACAATTACTTTATTTCATTTCTGAAATGTCAGTCTAAGCTAGAAATCGCTATATAAAGCATACTTTTATAGTCAAAGGTATGGTACTTTCTTTAGAAATGTTTTTAAGATTATTCAAAACTTATGGGAATTGCTTTGTCTTCAACTACAAAATAACTAAATAAGCAGTTTGGCATGAGAACATGGAATTTTCTACTGTTTCATCTCATTAATGATGTTGCCAGTGTTCTTCTTCCTAGGTGTGACCTAAAAGACAGAATGAGTAATAAGCAGAATTTATCATTTGTATGTAGAACTGCAGGCAATCAGGTGGAGGATATATATTTTATAATCTGAACTGCCACTTGTCTTTTCAGGGTGGTGGCAAGGTAACTCAAAGTTTCCATGTGAGATGTATAAATATTGAAACAAATGACTAACTACAGTTAGAATGTTTTGGTATATACATATATAATTAATGCTCTGCAGCATTTTTAATTGATGCTTCATAACACTTCCTAATTATAAAATTAGGAATATAATTCTTCTTACTACTCATTATGTTTGTTTTCTCCATATTTGATAAAAAAAACATTCTTTAGCTTTATTGGATCAAATATGCCAATGCCTAATAGTATCAGTCAAAGTGATTCAAACTTGACCGTTTCCATTTTTTAAGAGTTGATTTCCAACCAAATCAAGTGTCAATTAAGAAAACTGGAATGATAAATTCTGCTTTTTCTAAGCATAGTAATTTCAAACTAACAATAATGGGACTTCTTGAGTTGGGCTATCAATGCAGACAAATACACCTAAAAGTGCTAAATATAATTCTTTAGTGAGTCTCAATTAAAGAGCAAGTAATTTAGACAAGTGCCAATAATGATTGTGCAACAAAGATTAGAGGATTGTTTCTATCATTTAAAATTGCAATCCCTCTATTAATATTTCAAAAAACATTCAAAATATTATATACTTGATGGCAAATGTGCATAAACTGAAATACTAAGTCTAATAATAATCCAATAATTTTATTTTCAAAAAGAAAGAGACAGATCATTTTAGAACAGAGTTCTGAAATCTGAATTATGGCACTTCTTAAAAGAAAAAATTCAATCTCTCAGTATTTATTTAAATATTTTTTAAATTTCCATTGTCTTAGTTAATATATGCAAATATAAAATTAAAAGTATCTTATAGCTGCTATAATTCTAAAAGCAAATAACTTGACAAAGTTAAAATAACCAAAACTATAGAACAAATATAATTAAAATTAACAATACTAAATAATGTGATAAATGATATTGTTTCACCGAAACTATATTGCTATGTGTAACTACACTCCATTACATGGGGAACTTTTAAGTTAAACATAGTGAGTAATCAATTCTTTTGAAACTGTCTTGTATTTAAAAGCTGTGAAACTTTTATTTATACAATAAACATTATTTTAATTTGAATTTCACTTAGTTATGCATCATTTACAAATTACCTGGCTTCATCCTTTACCTTTACTCTGAATAAGTAACATTTCAGTAAACTGAATCTAAATAAAGGGATAATCTGAAACATTACAAGAGTAACCCAGTACTGAGATTTAGAGTATATTACATTTGGTCTTAATGATTGTGCCAAGAACCCTCCTCCCCTTTCATATGTTGAAATCCTAATGCCCAAAGGTGCTGGTATTGGGCCCTTGCCAGGTATCTGGAGCCCTCATGAATGGGATTAATGCTTTATAAAAGAGGCTCCTGAGTGATCCCTAGTTCTTTTCACCTTGTGAAAGGAAATTCTCAGTGTCTTCTAATAGAATAATTTAATAGATCAAAACCAACATTGTTAATATGGTGATTTAGATACATGTAGATATTTCTAGGAGACAAACAATTTATGAATAATTTTCCAGAAGCCATAATTCTACTATTAGGTGAAGTTGGGGGAGTGGGTATATTTAACTTTGTATAACTTTCCATTTTAAATTTTAGACTAAAACTAAATTAGATGGAAAACTATGCATTAGAGAAGCAAAACTGGGTATTCCTTACTCATGAAATATTTTCTCTTATTTTTCTCTTCCTCTTGAAGGCAAAGACTAAGTTATTATTTGCATATCAGAAGTGACTGGGGGGGAAAAAGGAAAGAAAACAGTCTTAATGATTTTCTTATATATTGTGGGTAATAAAGAACATTTGTTTATGAAAACATTTTTGAAAAGCAAACTGAAGTGCCTTACTGTAGTTGAAATTTTCTGATAACTGGTCTCTAGATAAGTAAAGGTTCCAGGAATACGTATGAAAGGAAATTGTGTAATCCCTGGGGACACAGGAAAATTTAAAATTGCATTCCAACATCTCTTGCAACTGCCTTCCAGGTGTGCTATTTGTGGGTAATCTTAATGATCTGACTTCTGGGAGAAAAAATGAGAAGAAGAAAAGGAGAAATCTATCAAATTTACTTATATTTACTGAAAATTCAGTTTGCAGTAGTATAGAATGAACAATGATGATGACTGGAATTCATGCTAGATGACTATGTTTTGATTCTACAACTGAATTAGATAGTGGATAGACATTTCTATGTTGTTTTGTCATTACCTCTACTTTTCCATCTATTTTCCTCTCCCTTTTGAAAGAGGAGGGGAAATACAGGAACCAGAACTGAGACAAGATATTTTTCCCTTGTTATTGATTCCACAATATAAGACCTACTAAACTGTTAGTTAATAGATATATATTCTTATTTGTAAATGTATACATAAATTCATTAAATTTATTTTAAAATATGTTTAAGGTATCAGCCAGTCAAGTCCTACATGCTTCTGATGTACAGTCTTTGGTCTCTCTAAGTTCATATTGTACTGAGAGAGAGAGAAAATTAGCAATTATTTTTTAAATATATGAAAACAACTATTTTAAAAAACAGTATTTAGTGAGAAACTATTGCCACTAAACATGGTATCATTGAAGCTTTCTCGACAGGACACAGGGAAAATGAATTAAAAGTAAAGCCTCTACAACAACAAAAATAATTTATGTTGATGGTCTAGAAAGTTTATGTCTTACTACAGAATGGGACAGTAGTTTTCAGTCATATTATCTACGAGAGGCCCGATGCATGAAATTGGAGCAAGGGGCTCAGCCCTGGCAGCTGCAGCAGCAGCGCCGTTTCCTCTGGAATGTCGTCTGAAGGTCATTCGGCCATGGGGTCTAATTAGCATATTACCTTTTTATTATTATAGATTTTTCTATATAGGAATGCCATCTTCAGAATATTTAAAGTACATGAACTGATGTATATATCACAAATATAACTCAGTAAATTAAATATGACAATAGTTTATCAAGATTTTGTTAGGAGGAGAACAATTTGCAGTTAATAAGGACCCAGCAGAATAAAAGCCTGATTGTAGTTATGAATAATGCATATCACCTATGGTGCTAATTAACCTTGTGCTCCAGTAAGATATTATAGGACAATAAGGCTAATTTGAATGTGGTCCAGCCCTTTTCTCTATGACTTATGGTTATCACCCTTTGGAACATGTAAAAGTTGATTTTATTAAATGTGAAAAATATATTTGTCACATAAATAATGAAATTTTATTATACTTCTCAAAAAGGTAGATTAAATATATAAATCATGTATATGTGGAAACGTGTACTACAAATTGTAAATAATAATAATACATATTAACTTGGCAAAACACCCTGCTAAAATATCAGTATGTGATCAATCTAAGTAGACTCAATAAGTTTCTTCAGTTTATAGCCTTCTAATAATCCTATCTAAAAAAGATGGAATACGCGAATTGACCATCACTCTGTGACAAAGATGGAAGCACCCACAGCCAATAAGGAGAGAATATGCAAATTGATGTGACAAAGATGGCGGTGGCCGGGCCACCTGCATTGTCACCATGGCGACGAAGCAGGCGTTCCTCCCAGCCCCGGCCGTTCCAGGCTTCTCGGCAGCGTGTTTGTAGGTATGGAGCAGCCGGGGTGGGGCAGGATGCCTGCTATGAGAGGTAGTGCAGGGGGCTGGAGAGCGAGCTACAGGAGGGTGGCAGGGCCAGAGCGAAGGTGGAAGGCGGTTCTGGCCAGAGCAAAGGCAGAAGGTGGCGGCCAGAACAAAGACCTGGGTCATGGGTGCCAAAGGGGAGCCAGTGCAGCAGTCAGGGGAAGGAAGGCCTATTCTTGCATGAATCTTCATGCTTTGGGCCTCTAGTGTAATAATACTTTTCCTCTTTGTCTTAAAATAATAAGATGAATTCAGAGCAAAAGGTATAACTAAAATCTGTAATGGGAATATTTTCTTCAAACATACATTCTTATCAATTTATTCAAAACATAATGCTTTCTCTTTTGTGCCTAAATTACTGTTGGATGAACAATCATGAGGATGCCTGAGAAGAGATTAATTATTGTAGACACCAAAGAGGAAGATTCATTTGATATGAACCACAAGAAGGAATTTATTTGCTGAGATGGACTCCCATAGTCAAACGAAGGCCCAAATTGTATTATAATAAAAGTTCAGTAGCCAATTGCTGACAAAGGAAACTCAGTTTGAACTCTGCTTCCCACATACGCCCCACTTGTTTAAGCTGTCTGAGTCATCCTCTGCAGGGAACCCTGGTTTTGTCTCTCAGCCAGTGACTGAGACTTGCACCAATCAATCAGAAATACACAGATTATACACCAATGAGAACTGCACTATGTGGACCAATCAGAACTCATAAGTTGGAAATGTCATCTGTATAAAGCTAAGAACTTGAGTGGGAACTTTCTTTAGGAAAGACTGCTTCCCCTTTGTTTTGGTGGAGCATACTTTCAGTTTCTGCTGGAGGCTGCATCGCTCAGGCTTGCAAACACAGTTTACATGAGTAAAATAATCTCTGTTTTCTAATATTATTTTTGTGAATTTTTGTTGACATTATCTTCAATTAGAAATGCCAGGCTTTAATGTTTTAATTATACTTTTTAAACTGTTATTTAGATGTATTTTTAAATAAAAAATAATATTTCAAATTCCTACTTTAAAAGATCTCTTATAAAAGCTTAGTGACAGAAATATATTGTTTAGATTTTTGGGCTCTCCTACTCCCCTCCAAAAAAATGCTTAATTGTGACAAAGCATACCCTGTACACATGAGTCTTTTCTTTTGCATGTTTAAAAATAGCAGAGAAAACAAGGATTGGATGTAAGCAAAAACAGAATATCTAGTAAAAAGCAATTTCTGCTAACTTTAATATTAATATACTTCTGAATGGAAATATTGCTATCTTAGCTTATAACAATTTGTGTTTATTTTTTGACAGAGTTTGCATCTATGTAAATATCATTCTTAATGGAAATCCTTTGTATTTGAATTATTCTCTTTATGAGAAAAAAAGTATCAAGTGCCTAAATGTTCTTGAGATTTTTAATCAAAATGTCCTATGACAATATTACTTTGAAGTCTATTTAAATATTTATTGGTCACTCATACATTATTGTAAAGGGGAACAAAATTTACCAAAATATGCCTCTTGGCATATTGATTATTTTAAACTGATTTTTACATACATACACACAGAGACACGTACACACACACACGCACACACGGACAGGAGAGAAACTCCAAAAACTGAGTGGAAGTTACCCTTTTGTAAGAAACATTGACGTTTATATGGGAAATCTCCATTTGTAAGGGTGTCTCCTTCTCTGTACCATTAAGAGAGCAGAGGGGTAAAGACAGACTGCATGAAATAAAGTGAAGGGATTAGCCAAACCACATATATATGCATAGTCCATAGACACAGACAACAGTGTGGTGCTGCCCAGAGAAAAGGAAGGTACAGGGGTGGAGTCAGGAAAATGGGGGTGGGGTGGGGAGATAAGGCATCTATGATAGCATAAACAATTAAAATACAAAATAGAATAAAAGAGAAGGATGCCTTTCAATCTCTAGCAACTCTTATCAGTGGAGAAGGCAGTAGCTTAAATCTGCACAACAACCTAACCCTTGTTTGCAGCGCTTTTCCTGGTAACCTCCCATAACTGACTCACCCCCACACCCAACATCTAATTTTGTCTTTAACTGAAGAATGTCCTTCAGGTGATGGCTTTAGCCATTTCAGGGGATTACTCAGTTTCCTTGGCTCTCTCCCTTGCATACATGAGGTGCACATGCTATTAAACTTCTGTTTGTTTTTATACCATTAATCTGTCTTATAGCAATTCAGTTTTTAGGCCAGCAAAAGAACTAGAAGGAAAGATTTTTCTGCTCCTACATCTACATATATGATTAAAAAAATAAAAAACTGGTATCACGTGATGGAGAAAAATATTGGGGAAAGGGTAAAATCAATGCTCATAAAACAGTCTGCTGGTCCCTCTATTACCAATGCTACAAAGTTAAGAACAGAGGCAGAAATAAATGGCATAGGCTTTCATCCAACTCCACCATTTACTGACTCTTACACTTGTTACACAACTCACTTTGTGTTTGTTTTTCTGTAAAACCTAAAAATCATATAAGTTTCATAGTGTGTGTGTGTGTCTGTGTATAAAGTTAGAGAATAAATAAGCAGATGCTTAGAAGAGTGTATGATACATAGAAGTGTTGTGCATGTTATCATTATTATTTTAATATCATCATAAATAATCTTGTCATCATTATATCTAAGGATAGAATAGAAAGGATGAATTTATTGTACAGAAAAATCCCTATACACATTTAACAAACATGTGTGGGTCAGTCTATATCTGTTAATCTATATATATAAAAGACTACGTGTCTGTTTGATTGGTAGCTATCATGCTCACTGACCACCAGGGGGCAGATGCTCAACGCAGGAGCTGCTGTGACACACACTGGCCATTTAAAAGTAAATGGCACCACAGACCTGGCACCCATAAAACAACACTAGGCTTCACCCAAGTGAGGCACAGGCCCCGCCACCACCCTGGATTGACACCCCACCAAATCACAGTCAACGCTGCGGAGACCCCATGGTGCAAAATGCAGCCCACAGCCCAGCCCAGCCCGGGAATGGTGGCTGTGGGCACCAGGCAATGACATCACATGGCAACACCCGGCTTCCTTTCTCTAGCGACTAGCCTCCTTGGAGTTTCTTCAGCCCAGGAACCCGACTTGCTTTATAACCAGGTGCAAACATTTTACACTTTAACCAAATGTTTGTGAAGTGTTTTCCTGTGCCTCATCTCATTTGATCCTCACAGAAGTCCTGAAGTAGGTAGATAGGAGACTCGATAGAATCCTATTTTCTTTTAATTAGCAAGAAGCTAATAGCAATATTAAAATATTTTTTCTAATTCATTTCCTTTCAATGTGCAAGAATCTGTGCACTGGGACACCAGTCTATACATATAAAAGCCTAAGTGACCACCGCTATGACACACACTGACCACCAGGGGGAAGATGCTCAATGCAGGAGCTGCTTCCTGGTGGTAAGTGCGCTCCTGCAGTCCTTCCCCTCTAGCAGGCCACTGATCATGACTGGGTGAGACAGGCTCTGATTGGTGGCCAGGCAGAGGGACCCATTCATGAATTCATGCACTGGGCCTCTAGTATTATAATAATACCCTTTCCTGTCCTTTGGTTCTGAGTTAATGGACCCAAGTGTCCTCTTTTTGGAAGAAAGAGGTATAAGAAATAGCAATAGTTCAAATAGTTTTCCTTTAAGAAATTACCTTAAGGTTCTCTCAAAAAGTAAAATTATTTAAATAAAGGGAATGAATTTATATACAAGGAAATTAAGAAAGGTTATAAGTAGAAGTAATCAAATTAACGTAAGAACAAAGTGGCTTTGGAAAATAATAATTAAGAATTGGACAAAAGAAAAAAAATGTAACCTGGTTTTAAATGTTGTCTGGGACTTGGGCCTCTGAGGTCTTTAAGGTCTAATACTGGTTCCGTGAGGAAAAATATGTTTTAATTAACAGTAAGCAAAAGTAGCCAGTACTTTCCTGAGTTTAAACAGGCTATCTTGACCTTAGCAGTAGAGAAGCTGCAATGACAGAATACAAGTAAAAAGACAAATAATTGGAAAGAAGAGGGATATGTAAGAATTATTGGAGAATGTAATTAATTACATGGAGCTGTGTATCTGACCTCCATAAAGAAGAAAAAAAAACATGAAACATTTGCTGTAATCATGGTTATAAATCTAAAATGTCTAATAAGCATTTTAAAAACTATATTATCAGTTAGAAACTGATTGGAAAAAAATAGAAAAAAGGAACATGGTTTCTATAGCATTTAAGCATATTTATATCTCTTCTTCTTCTTTGGCCTTATTATATAAAATATAATATTTATAATTCTAAAGCTGAAGAAAAAGACCTCTAGTAGGGTTGGTTTTGTTTTTCACTGGAAGTACACTAAAATATGTAAAAGTTATAATCTTTGGAATAATGAAAATAGTGTCTTACACACACACAAAAAAAAAAAAAAGAAGAAGAAGAAGGGAGACAAGGGATGAGTAAGGGAGAAGACAGGAGAGAAGGAAAGTATTCTTAGGGAATTTGAGTTTGTAGTGTTACATATCTTTATTCCTGGTTTATTTTCATGATATAAATAATGAGGAAGCTCACTGAATATTAACTGTTTGACTGCAATATATATTAGTTTGGATTATATGATACTATCATCTTGTATACTCCAAAGTGGTTGCATATTAAAAGCAAGTCACATATTCTTCAAGTTATGATAATTATTCAATCTGAATTCAGTAGTGATTCTTTTAACATTACTGCTACATATCTCTAAATATATTTTTAATACTTTTTCTATAATTATTATCAAATATTGATGTTTGGATTTGATTTTTTAAAACAAGCAGCAGTTATTTTTCCTCACATCAGCACAATAATCTTCTTCACGCTTGTCCTTTGGCTATGCAATTCTCCCCCACATAACTCTAATAATTAAGCTCTATCTATATTTCAAATTAAAAACTAAAATCTCGTGCTTTCTTTAAGTAGCCAGTGTGTTTCCCCTCTCAAAGTTAATATGCACTAAAGCCATTAACTATTAACTCAGGATTCTTGGAAATTGTATTTAATCTACATCAGCCTCAATTTCCTCAATTACAAAATAGAAACAACAGGAGGTATTTGGCAGAGTTATTTTCAGAATTAAATTGTTTTCTGTGTACCTGGCATGTAGCTGGGTCTAATAATGGATGAAAATGAACTTAAACAAAGTTTTTTTCCTACAACAATTCTGCTTTAGCCATTATAAAATAAGGACATTTGCCTTTATTATCAAGCTGACTGTTTAACCTAGATCAATTGACAGACAAGTGTCAATTATTTTCATTGTACTATTTTTTATGAAAAACATGCTTGATCTTTTTTTTTTTTTACTTTTACAATGTTTTTGTCTTATTTTGCATTCCATTGCTTTTCACCTTCCCACAATCAAGAATTACATGAATATAGCTCTAACTGGTTTGGCTCAGTGGATAGAGCGTCAGCCTGCAGACCGAGGGGTCCCAGGTTCGATTCCGGTTAAGGGCATGTACCTTGGTTGCGGGGCACATCCCCAGTGGGGCATGTGCAAGAGGCAGCTGATCGATGTTTCTCTCTCATCGATGTTTCTAACTCTCTATCCCTCTCCCTTCCTCTTTGTAAAAAAAATCAATAAAATATATTTTTAAAAAAAGACTTACATGAATATACTTCAAAATGGGTATCTCCTCCAGTCAGAAACCTTGTATCTGCTAACTGTGTAATATCAGAATTGGTGGGGAAGTGAAGAATCATTTAGTTCCTTTATTGTGGAGATGAAATTCTAAAGGTTAGACTCATCTATGAGGCATAGAGAAACCTCCAAGCCAGGATGCTTAAGAAATCTCCTTAATCACATTACCCAGTCCAGTTTTGGCTTTTCGTTTTGTTTCCATATCCCATCCCCAAATGAAATAAAAGCAACAAAACAAACTAAACAAAACTTGCATAAAATGACACTTTAATCTCCAAAGGCCAAAAAAAAAACACCAAAAAAAGTGTTCCTATACTATTTATGGGCACAGACAAGTAAGGCAAAATAACATGTGCACAAGATGGATTGAGAATTCTTAACCTAATAACCCAATCTCTCCCTACAGCAAAACATGTATACAGGGTTTATGCAAAGGGGTTTCCCCCCTATTTGGACATTTCCATAGAAAACATGTTATACCTTCCAGTTTGGTTCTGGATTTGTGTAGTCACATATAGGATCTCTACTGTCCAGGTTAGGAGCTTCAGAATCCTAACACATTCTTCATGCTCCTACTTTGCTTCAACCATTCAATCTTGCTGAATATATGGACACAACCTCCCCTGGATGCCTGGTGGCTCCCAAGTCCTTCTGGGGACAGCTGCAGGGCAGCTCACATAGATATTAGGTAAAGCACACATGTGATGTGAGTCAAGGGGACAAAATTAGGTGAAGCTTAAGTACATTTTAATGAAAAACATATAAGACAGTGGAAAGACAGACTTTGAAACAAATACATCTGGTTGAAATGTCAGTTTGCAACTTTCTAGGTTTAGTTTGACTGATCATAATGAAATTAAACTGTCTGAGTTTAAGTCATTCCAGAAACTACTGCTCATATAATGCTGTCAAGCTTAAAAGAGAGAATGTGAATAAAACATTTAACAGTACTGGCACAAACAGGTCTTTGCCATTCTTTTTGTCTCATCATCCCATTTAAGACATCCTGACAATTCTGGTGTTCAGAATCTTTGGCCTTTTTTCTTGGGATCCCTGTTATTTCTGGTACTGATTTATACACTTACTTGAAAGTCACACTATTCCCTTTGGCCCACTTTTACATTTTCTAGAAACAAGGTCCTTCTCTCCTCAGTTTTAATTCCATTCTTTCCTAAGTTCAGATAAAAATAACAAGTTCTCCTGAGATTTGATCATGGAAACACTTGGCCAGTCTTTTCCTTGATCCCACAGGTTGCCCTAGATTGAGAATTTCACCTTCATCAGATTTTTCCAAAACGCAAATTTTTGCCCAACTCTATTTTCCTGAATGACTGATTTCTTTGTTCTTCAGTCCTTGACCAAGGTTTGTTATTAATGGTCTTTCCATTCCTGTAACATACACGTAGTTTCTTGCAGCATGCCTGGTTGGTCCAGTGTATTTCCCTTTTAAACCGAGATTAAATTTTTTCATACTTAGACTCATACAAACCACAGTCAGAAACCTCCTTAGTCTTTAAAGGCCCTGACATGAGTAGCTGACCTGGTAAGGACTGGACTACCGTGGTCTGCCTGTCTTAGGAGGGAAGGTCACGACCCTGGGTTGGTGGTCACAACACCTACAAATGTTAGTACCAAAAACAAAAACAAACAAATAAAAGCACTCTGGCATTTTGTCTGGGGTTATCACTCACTGGAATTGCTTTCAACTTTTAAAGCTAAATAGCCTGTACTGAGAATTTTCTTTGTGCCAAGTACTAACTTTCATGAGCCTCCAATCTTTAAAATCCAATCCAGGTTTTGAAATCATAAACAATCTTTTTATTGTGGGAGACAGTGGAAAAAATTTTTCCTATGGATTAGTTTCTAACATTATGTACTGAGAGCAATAACATCTCAGGTCCTGGCAATAAAACATGGAAGGAATCAAACTATAAAATAAAGTGCTATCCCTGAGTGTTATTTTGAGGAAACTGCTAACAGATGTTTTCCTCTTGTCCATAGTGCAGGGGGAAATTTTCCTATTTTGGATTTAACTTCATTTTCACCTGAATGAATTATGAAGTTCCCCCAAGTTTAAGTGTATTATCTATTGCTGCCAGTTTGTGTGGGCCTGAAGGGGATAGAACCCACTTAAGTCCGCTCTGTTATTACTATTTCAATGCCCTCACCAACCCTGCTCTCCAACCCCTGACTGTGTGTCAAAGAAAGCTAAGGCTGTCAAAAGACAAGGAGTCCTCACTGTTGTGACATTTCATTTATCTGGCCAGCAACACGCTTGAAAGGCAACTGCCTAGTTCTAAGTAACGTATGGAAGACAATCAAACCCAGTTAAGCAAACAAGTGTTGACATATTAAATCATGCTTGAACCAAGAGAGCAAAAACAGATGACACATGAAACCTTCTACAGAGAATTTTAAATCAATAAATAATACAGGTCAGTCTGGTTCTAAAAAAAGAAGCTTTTAGCATCGGGAAATACTGGGACTCGTTGAAGATCGGGAAGTCACTCACAGGAGCAAGGAATTATGTTGCTTTCTAATTGCGAGATGCAAAACTCAAGTTCCTGTGGGAAAGGAAAGGTTGGGAGCACTGGGAAACCTCAGTGAAATCACATCACATTACGTTCCAATCCATAAAATGGAAAATAAAATTTGGATAGTCTCATTCTTTATTTTAAAGTAAAGTGCTAATGGACCCTTTTCAAAGCTCTTTGAATTCATAGAGGAAAAGCCCTTATGCATATGGAGTAGTGTATCATTATTCTCCTTCACAATCACACGGCAGGGGCTTTGGAGCATGCATTCTCTAAGTCTCCTTCCCACTAACAATTCCATCAAAGAAATGGAGTTATCCATCAGTCAAATTATCATTTGCTCTAATTGTTACTTTCCCCAAATTGTGGCTCTTCTTTCTTTCAGTTCTTTTTTCTTTTTTCTTTTTTTAAACGCACCTTAACAGCACTCAAATGAGCAGGATATCTTCAAGCTCAGAAAAGGATAAAAGCATACCTACAAATCATTTTAGTTCTTACAGTTGAATCCCTACTGGTCAGCATTAAATGCAGATAAAGCATTTAAACACCAAAGAGAATCAAATGCTGGAAGACGAGAGCCACATCCAGGGCCAGAAATAATAGGACACAGAAGCATTGTCATAGAATGAAAACCAGTTATGAGATCATGGACAAGGTAGAGTTTACATTTTTTATTGTTACTGTTCATGAATGATATACTTTCTAGAAAGAACTATGTCAGGAGCAGTGGCACCATTCTTTCTTGATTTATAATAATTGGCACGTCCTTCTGAATTAATGTATAAATTAAATTTAAAGGCAATAAATTATGCAGTTTAGATAAACAACACACTTTTATCCTTTGAGTAGAACAAAGTGGATATATAAATAAATCAATTAGATTGATACCTAGAAATCAGGCTAAGTCTCTTGGATAGTGTTTTGTGTAAACCTCAAAAGGGGTTGATATTTCAAGGCTAATGCATAGAGCTGTACTAACAAAGCTATATAGGTGGAGCACAGATCATTTAACATTCATTGTCACAGAAATATGGCTCTAAGAAACCTTGAATTGTTGGCTGCACCCTCAAGAGGGCATTGGGTAAAACATTGTGCCTTTGGGCACAAGGCAGTCACACCAAAAGACCTCTTGAAGGGAGGTAAGAACTCACAACCTTCAAGAATAAAAATCCATGGCCTTCCCTGGGTGAGCTTTGAGGGTGTAAATTTACACTAGCGACCAATAAGCACCAAGCCTTACATTACAATCACCTGAGGAGTTTAAAAAAGAAAATATTAATGCCCACACTAGCACTACACAATGGAATCGAAATTTCTTATAGGTACATCCAGCAACAATATGGTTTAAAATTATTGCACTACACTGTAAATGCTGAGAACAGCAGAATTAGATAAAAGTACTTCCTCAGTAGAAAAAAAATGTTAAATCATGTGAGGAAATCCCATAAGTCAATAAAAAAAATCAAGCATCCCAGAAATGAATAGATCATTCTTAAACAGGAATGATTAGAACATGGGTGCCATTTGTATTTTTTTCCCTACTGTGCTGTGTTTTGATTTTTTCCCCCTAATTTGCCAATATTGTCTATTTATGATAATAGTACAAATAATTAACAGTAAATATGTGATTCCTAAATCAAGATGAAATTAGCAGAATTATATATATATAATTGTCAAAAGTTATATGATTACAATTTATATTTAAAAAATATATCAAGAGACCTTGGAGGGAGAGATAAATATATAATTAACACAAAACAGTTTTGATGCAACATGATAGTGCAATGTTGTGACATATATTCAAAGAACTTAAGATAAATATATTTATGTTATTTTCCTTTATACTAGAGGCCCAGTGCATGAAATCGTGCATGGGTGGGGTCCTAGGCCTGGCCAGTGATCAGGACCAATCAGGCTCCCCGCCTCCCCACCTCTTCCTTCCCTCACCACCCACGTCCACCACCACCCACCCCCAGTTCCCAGGCCCAGCCCAGGTAATCAGGACCTGACAGCTTAGGGAGGAGACAGGTGTAGGGACCCAGGAGGTTGGTCCCCAGCCCCGAGGAGGGATCCAGCCCTTGGCCTGCCTGGGAAAGGTGCCACATCTGCTGCCACCCACCCCTGGTTCCTCATCCCAGCCCAGGGGCCTGCCAGCTGGGGAGAAGGACCAGGAGGTTGGCTGGCAGGCCCCATTGGCTATCAGGGCCTGCAGGCTGGGCACAGCTCCTGCATTGAGTGTCCACCCCCTGGTGGTCAGTGCACATCATAACAACCGGTTGTCCCAGTCATTCCATCGTAATGGTCACTTATGCTTTTATATATATAGATGGTCCTAATTTATCTATACCTCAGTTTCCTAAACTACAATATAAAAAAGAAAAGAGCATTCACTATAAGAATCCCTTATGTCAGTGCTTCTCAAACTTGAATGTACATAAATAAAAGAGGATCTTGCTGCAATGTAGATTCGGATTCAGGTTTTCTGGGGTGGGGCCTGAGTTTCCGCATTTCTAGAAAATAACCAGGTCATGCTGATGCTGCCGGTCCCTGTCTCACTCCTGAAGGAGGCTGACTAAATGTGCATGTACCCATGGACTGGTGCACATTGTGTCCTTTCACATCTCACACAGGAGGGAAGTTGGGCTTAATCTAGTTTTGTATTTGGCAACAGACACACATCTACCAAACTGAAGAGTGAGATTTGAACTGAGGGCTGCATCACCTTAAAGCTCAATGTCCTTAATTTATAGCACACAAAAATCTCCTGGTGATTTCACAGATCTATTTTAAGGTTTTAAGTATACCTAATGATTTTATGTAAGTGTTGGCTACCTCATTGCTTATCATTTGCAATCATTTTTTGAGCTTTTTAACTCTTAAGAGTCTTGAGAACTGACACTGAGATGTTTGCTAAATCACAGTGAGTTCTCAACATTAAACTTTTTAATATACACTTTTCTCGTGAGAACTATACTGATTTACGTTATAAGACTTTGTGAAAGCCTTTTTGATGCTATGTGAATAATAAGAAAACAGCAAAGTATATTTTGGACTATGTCCTGGTTTCCAGCAATTTAAATGCCACTGATTTTAAAATGGTTCTATATAAACCAAAGAAGATATGACCTTTGCAAGATCTTTATCATTAAACATTTTTCTGATAGTTATCATTTCATATTAATTTACTATAATAAGAGGAACCTATCCAGTGAATATTATTTTAATAAATGTTTATTATCAAGAGGTGTTTTGTATAATATAATCCACTTGAACATAAATATAATTATGAATTCTCCATCCATAGGATCTTGATGAAGCTCATTTCCATTCATGTTAAATTAATTTGTACAGTGTGAACATGAACTGTGCCATCATAAAATCTTATACCAAAGTAAAATTTACAAAGTGGTTATTACTATTACTGTGAATATGAAGTATAGCATTTATCTGTTACATTTATTCTAGCCCTCTCTCTCTCTCTCTCTCTCTCTCTCTCTCTCTCTATATATATATATATATATATATATATATATATATATATGGCCCAGTGCACGAAATTCATGCATGGGGGTGGGGGTCCCTCAGCCTAGCCTGCACCCTCTCCAATCTAGGACCCCAAGGGGGATGTCCGACTGCCTCTTGCAATCCAGGACTGCTGGCTCCTTACCACACCCCTGCCTGCCTGTCTGACCGCCCCTAACCTCTCTGCCTGTCTGCCTGATCATCCCTAACTGCCTCTGCCTGCCTACCTGATCACCCCTAAGTGCTCCCCTGCTGGCCTGATCACCCCTAACTGCCTCTGCCTCGGCCCCACACCCAGGACCCAGAATTCCCTCCTCAGGCCAGCTGCAGGCACCTGGGACTCGGGCTTCCCTCCCCTCTGACTGGCTGCAGGCACCTGGGATGCAGGCCGGCTTCGCTGCTGGGGACTGCAGGCAGGCAGTTTCATCTGGGCCACAGCCACAGGCGCCCAGGACTAGGGGCGGGTGGCTTCTCCCTCTTCTGGGTCACAGCTGCAGCCGTTGGTACCCAGGACCGCGGGGCAGGTGGCTTCTCCTGGCCCGGCTTTGTCAGGAAGGACATCTGGATGGTTGTCAGGAAGACATCTGGTCTAATTAGTGTATTACCCTATTACCCTTATTAGTGTTTGTGTGTGTGTGTGTGTGTGTGTGACTCAAAACTTTCAGTAGTATCCTTTCTTTATGAGTGAGAAAGTAGGAGTGAAAATCAAGTTTAAATGTGCCTCCAAGAGGGAGTACAGAATGTTTGGTTCTTTGATGCCCTTTCTTTCAGGGCCAAGTCTCCCTTTTTTAACTATACACACATAGCAGGAAATTCACAAGTTGCTAATCATTGTTGGGCCAGTAAAATATCAGGTTCTTAAAAAACAAAAGGTTTTCATTTTCAAGGGCATAACAAGTTACAAGTAGTATCCAATACTAATCATAAATGAACTAAACTGTTTCAGGTTTTTATGCATGTATTTGACCCATTTGACCCCATAAAATCCCTTATTGCAGGTAGTTTCAGGAGCTGGCAGCTCTTTTATTACTTAGATTTTAATATTCAAATATATTTAAAAATATAATATGATTTTAGAAATAAAAGATGTACACAAAACTGATTAATGTGATATGATAGATCTTGCACTGAACATTCCCTCTGTGTGTTAAGTCGTTCCCCAACGTGTTTTTTACATGTTTTTTCCCTGTCTATGAACACTCTACATAAACCTGCACCCTCACATTGCCATTAGCCACTTTCATAAAGTGTAACTGTAGTTGTGAGTCTCTCTATATATACACATATATATATATATATATATATATATATATATATATATATATATATATATGTCTATATGCCTATGTCTGCATTCTTAGGATACAGGAATTGCATAGATGCACAGTGCAATAATAACTTAGAAGAATGAGTGATACTTTTAACCAGAGCAAATCATTTTTATAAACAAGGTTCTAATATATGTACATTGTTTTGATTACCCAATAAATAAAAAATGTATGTTTATCCTTTAATAAACAATACTGCTCAAGAATATGCTATCGCCCAGCCGCCATGGCTCAGTGGTTGAGCATCCACCTATGAACCAGAAGGTCATGGGTTTGATTCCTGGTCAGGGCACATATCTAGGTTTCAGGCTCGATGCCCAGTATGGGACTTGCAGGAGGCAGCTGATCAATGATTCTCTCTCATCGTTGATGTTTCTATCTCTCTCTCTCTCCATCTCCCTTCCTCTCTGAAATCAGTAAAAATATATTTTAAAAAAGAATATACAGTCTACTTTAAGAAAACTAGAGTTTTCTAACCAGAAGCTCTCCTGTATTTTACAATAAACAGATATATGTTACTATAAATACATTTTATTTTCAATAAGTGCTTAAGGAATAGCTAATGTTAATTGATAAATACAGTGTGCTAGGCACTCTTCTAAGTGATTTTGACATGTGTTATAGAATTGCTATAAGGTAGAGATGAGGAAAGCAAGGAATAGAGAGATTCAATAACTTGAAGGGACATAGATTTCATAAGTGGCAAAGGTATTATTTGAATCCAAGAATGCTGGCTCAGAACTTATGTGCTTAAGCCACTAGAGCATGTGGCCTCCCACAAGCAGTGTCTTTCTGACAATATCCAAATAAAATTGGTCACATTTCAAAACATTCACCTCCTTTGCTTGGCAGAATTATAAGAAAAATATTCACTTTGCATACATATTTAGTTTTATCAGCACATCTACTCACATGGGCAGAGGGAGTATGTCTTTTCTTTTTTAAAATTCTTTATTGTTTAAAGTATTATGTTTCCTTTTCCCCTCGTTGACCTCTCTTCAGCTGTTCCCACCCCCCAGCACATGCCCTCGCCCCGCTACTGTCTGTGTCCATGGGTTATGCTTATATGCATGCACACCAGAAGGAATATATTTTGGTTAGTGGTTTTTAACTGGGAGTGATTTTGTTCCCAGGGGACACTTGGCAATATATGGAGGCATTTTTTGACTATCAAAATGGGGAGTGGAGTATTCCTCTAAATGGGAATTAGAGGTCAGAGAAGCTGCTAAAAATCCTATAATAAACAGTACTATCCCCGCCCCCAACAAAAAAGCTTTCCAGCCCAAAATGTTAATAGTGTCAGTATTGAGAAACCTTGATTAAAAAGAAACAAAAACAAATGCAGAGTATGTTCTAAAACTTTAACAGATCTGATCCACAACAATTATTATTATTATTATGTGTAATACCTGCAAATGGATGAAATGACTTAGCAATTTAATTGTCCTGATGGTGGTGGTTCAGAGCAGCAGGACACACACACACACACACACACACACACACACACATACACATTCATGCATCACTGATACTCTGTACTTCATAATTGCCATCTTTTTTAAAAATTAGAAATTAAAATTAGTTTCTTTTTGTTGCATAACAGAGCATACCAAATAGAACCAGAATTTCAACCTCTTTGACTTTTTTTGGTAATGTGCCTAATTAAAAATAACTAGGCTCTCCAATGCATAATTACATGAACACCTAATACACTATATTTCCAGACAATTTTATTTCAAACATAAATATGCACCAGAAGTATGAATGATCGACATATTACTCCCTGCGGTATCTGTACTGTTTCTGAATCAAAGCTCTTTCTTCAGCTTAGTATTTTCACTACATTTTTCTTGCTGTGCAATCATTTCTCAGTTGGACAATTAATAAGTGCTTTTTCTCCACAGCCCTCGATTTATAACTCCTCTGACCCTGCATTTTAGCATGCATTATATACCTTCTTCACTTTGACTGGTTTTGGCAGTGACCCACAATCTAAATCTCTTTCTCCATTTGATATAAATGAAACTATAATTATCTAGGGGTAATTTCAAATTACTACTTCATTCCACTAGCAACTGATGAAGATTAGTGGTCTTGCCTTGCATCTGAGTAAGTCAGCAACATAATCACAAGAGAAGTCAGCAGGCAACATTTGATTCATGTGAACTCAATTGCTTCTGTCAAACACATTCACTTCAATAAAAAGCAGAAACTTCCAAAATGGGTTTTTGCTAACCATTTTGTACTCAAAAAATTTTTCATATGACTCTTAAGGGGAAAGAACAGCACGGATTTCATCAGAAATAATAATAAATCACAAGTGGGAAAACATACTTGTATAAATGATTTAATACATTATTAGTTTCTGAAAAATAAAGAACATTTCGAAGTAATAAATTTGTATACTGAAAAGCGGTTTATTATAGAAAATTCAGGCATAAAATTAAGCCTTAGAAAAATAAATGTACTCTAAATTTTAAGTTAATACAATGGAATCCAGAGTATTTTGTTACCTCATTAAAGCCAGATTATTAGGGAAAATATAGTCATTTTCTCTTAAAGGGAGTTAAGTGAGTGGTCATGAAGATGATAGGTCACTGACTTGCTAAATGGGCTAAGACTCCAGAATCACTTTTTCGTTGTCTTCTGAGTTTAAGCCGTGTGTCAGTGAGCTGCCCAGTAGTCTCAATCCTGAAGGTCTAGTCTCTAAAAGCCTTTTTGGGTCAACTCATCATGCCCTGCACATATATCAGGTCACATGAGCCTGATCTGATAGCAACTACCAGATCACCTCCTAGTACAAACTTGGTAAATATCAATATATGAAAATCATTAGAATAGATTTACTCAAACATCAGCTTCTTATTATAGTTATATCTTTAATTAAATCCCAAACAAGGTAAAACTAAGAAGATCACCCTCTTTTCTATCTCATTATGACCAAAGTACATTATCTCCATTCTAGAATATCAAACGTTTTATTTAAGGGGGAAAAGAATGCAGAACTATAGCAAAATATGATTGATGATATATACACAAAGCCTTCCTATTTGACATAATAATTACCCATTTTCCAAATGCATTTATCTTCCTATTACTATAAGATGCAGAAATAAACTCAAAAGAAATTTGGGGAATTCTATGTATTATATCAACTGTGACACCAAAGTATGCTCCTTTACCCATCTGACTATCCAGTTTCACACTTATATCAATAAAAAGTTTTTCATTACTTATTCCATGTGATAATTTTAAAAAGACCTATGTTATGGTATCAAGCAAGTAACCTGAGGGCAAAATTTTATCTAGAAACCAAAATCTGTGCTCTAATAGTCACATTGCTCTTTGTCTTATTGAGGACTTTGAAAACTTAGTGACAACAAAAAAGACAAAACAAAATTGGGATTCTGCAGTTCAATAAGTTGAATTCTCAGCAAAATTCTAACCTGAATATCCTCATAGTGCATGCAGATAATTGTTTTATGTTAATCTTACATTATAAAAACAGAAACTGAGTTATTAAATGTAAATGTATAATAAGGCCACCTTATCAACATATTTCAGTATATGATGTTTTAAGTTCTACAAAAATCACTAAGATGGGCTCTATAATAGTTAATATATCACAGGCCAATCACATATGATTTAATTCCTTGAAAATTTGGCCTGAGAATCTTAGGACTAAGAAAGGATGAATTTAAAATACATCAATTTTGTAAACAAGAATAATTTCAACTGATAAATAAATCAATTATTTTAAACCACAGTATTCTTTTATGCCTTTGCACATTCTATTTCCTCACTTTGAATTTATTGTCCCTACCTTTTCATTTCTTTCTCATTCCTTAAAGAACATCACCTCTGCCATTGAGGATTATGTAGTCTGATGGGGGTGGGGACAATCATTAATCAAATAATAACTTAACAAATAGGTGCAAAATTATAACTCTAATAGGTTCTTTGAAGGAACAATTATATGAGTAAATAACAGGCCTGATTTAGTCTTGAAGGGTCAGAAAAAGCCTTCCTGAGGAAGAAGAGTCGGACCACAGAGCTGAAGGATTAGTATGAGTTAACCCGGCATTAAGGAGGTTAAAAAAATGTTTAAGGGAAGGTAACAGAATCACAGAAGAACTAATGAAAGTGAGCAAACTGCCTTTGAGAAACTGGAAGGAAGTCAGTGTGGCTAGTGTGCAGTGGATGGGAAAAAGCATAGTTTAAGATGTGTCCAGAGAGATAATAGGGTCAAAACCATGCAGGATCTTAAGGTAGTGTGAAAACTTTATCTTAAAGAAAACTACTGCAGTATTTCAAGTGTAGGTGTTGGGATTAGGTGGGGCCTGAGGATAGATGTGTGAAACAACCAGATTTGCATTTTTGTAGACATGATACATTCACATGGCTAAAATCAAAACTATATACAAAATCATTCATTAAATTTGATAATAAAGTTCTAACAAGATATGCTTATAGATTGGAGGGAAAGAAAACAGAGACATAAATGATTTTACAAGATAGTTGGGTTGCCATTTCTATAACTATTTCGTGATAGATTAGAATTGGGTAGTGAGTAGAAAGGAGATGTTAAGAATGATTCCTAGAATTCTGGCCTGTCAAAGATATTTCTAAAACACTGATATCTTCACTTAAAAGTTTGGGGATAGCAGGATAAGATCATAGAATGTGTTAGAGCAGTGATTGTGAACTGGTGTGCACACGGATTTTTAAAACATGCGCAAACCTGGCCTTTTATCCCTTAGATGGTGAAATGAAAAATTTGTTAGCTATCTGATGTTCATTCACATCAGATAGCTAACACAACAATAGCTATCTGATGTGAATGAACCAAAAGTATATCTATTTTTGTTAGATTGGAAAATATGTGTGGTGTGTGTGTGTGTGCGCGCGTGCACACACACACGCACAAACTTTAGTAATTAGTTTATGTATGCCATGAGATGAAAAAGGTTGAAAATCTCTGGTTTAGCTTTATGGTGGAATTTTATAAGACACTACGCACATACATTTACTTGCATGTATATCCTATCTAATAAAAGAGTAATATGCAAATTGATCATACCTCCACTACACCCACAAGCCATGCCCACCAGCCAATCAGGAGTGAGTATGCAAATTAACCCAACCAGGATGGCTGAGGCCACAGAGCAAGCAGGAGGCTTGGGTTGCCCCAGCAATGGAGGAAGCCAAGTTTTCCACACATTCTGGACTCCACTCAAGGCTACAAAGTTTCAATTATAGAAGATAAATAAATCCCAGATACCAGGGCCTCCGCTTGGGTCGCCAGAGGGTGTGGTTGGCCTGCAAACCACCACAGGCCCCTCACTCAGGCCACCCCACGCCCCAAGGGAACCCTCACTCTGATCTAGGACACCCTTTAGGGCAAACCAGCTGGCCCCCACCCATGCACCAGGCCTCTATCCTATCTAATAAAAGAATAATATGCAAATTGACCATCACTAAAACATATAAGATGGCTGCCCCATGTGGTCAAAGATGGCTGCCCCCATGTGGACACAAGATGGCCATCACAAGATTGCCAGCAGGGGAGGGCAGTTGGGAGGGATCAGGCCTTCAAGGGAGGGCAGTTGTGGGCAATCAGGCCAGCAGGGGAGGGCAGTTGGGAGGGACCAGGCCAGGAGAGGAGGGAAGTTGGGGATGACTGGGCCTGCAGGGTAGAGCAGTAGGGCGGGACCAGGCCTGCAGGGGAGGGCAGTTAGGGGCAAATAGGCTGGCAGGGGAGCAGTTAGGCATCATTCAGGCTGGCAGGCAGAAGCGCTTAGGGGCAATCAGGAAGGCAGGCAGGCGAACAGTTGGGAGCCAGCAGTCCTGGATTGTGAGAGGGATGTCTGGCTGCCCGTTTAGGCCCGATCCCACCTACACATCCCTTGAGGGGTCCCAGATTGGAGAAGGTACAGGCTGGGCTTAGGGACACACATACCCCCATGCACGAATTTCGTGCACCAGGCCTCTAGTATAGATATAAGTGTCTAGGGAATAGCTATGATGCCTTAATTTTCTAAAGGAAATCTTCAACATTTATTTATTCTTTCAGTGAGATGTTATTTATAGATTAAACATTTGGACTTCCTCATAGTGTGGCCAAATACTATTTTTACATTGGAAAACACCAAGAGGCACTATTCATATAGACTCATTACAATCCGTACAACAGCCTTCATGACCCTGCAGCTTTGTTCCTACTACTAGGTTGGAGTAATAAACACACTGAGACAGAGTCCAGCTTAGTGACCTTTTCTACAGTATAGACTATGCTGCTCATCCCATTATCTCTCAGTTAAGTCTCTTTTCAATTATTAAGGGAAGAGTATGCTAAGAGAAAAGCATGCATCTAATGCCTGCACTAAGGCACATTCCATCAGGACACTACTTCCCCAATATGTTTTCATCATAAAGGTATTATTTTAATCCCAGTAGTAATAAAAATGTATCCTCTACAAATGCAGAGGCCTTTGATACCTTCTGTCAATCCGAATGAAGACAAAGGTCATTGTGCTCTGAACTAAAATGAACACATATTCTTCAAAATCACATAAACAACTAATCAAATAGAGCATGTTGCTTTATAATACTAGCAAACACATTTTTAGAAATGATAAGATTTATATTGTAAATATTTTAGAGAATGGAATGAAATGTATTCAATGGGTTATATTTGTTTCCAAAATTACATATATCCTCACCTTACACTAAGAAAACTGCTAAAAAAAGTTAAGGTAAAGTTAGTTAGAACTTTCCTTTAAATCCAATCCTGAATAAAAAATAATCCATTTCCCTGACAATGTTAAAAGCATTCCGAAACATAACTTTGATTCAATAAAACTTTGTGTTTATATGTGTGTGCGTGTGTCTGTGTGTCTAGAAATGTAGATTACATGACAAAACACCAACCATACACTTAAATACAGGAGACACAATACATATGAGCTGATGCTGAAAGAGGAAATTTAAAAATGGTGCAATATATTTCTAGAAAGAAAAAAATTAAGCAGCATCACTATGCTTTACAGGTAACTTCTCTAGTTTTGTTTGCCTGGATTTATAATCAATCTACATTCAGGCCTGAACATACTTGAACAAGCCTGATTCACGTTATATATTGGATTTAGCAAAATCATGCACCTGAAGCTACCGGGTGGGACTAGGGTAATGTCTCAATATTTGGTTTTCTCCTTCGTTAATATACATTAACTCTCATTGCCTATTTAGTACATGCATATCATGATGAAAGCAGGTACAGGTTCATAAGGATGAATGATTTTTTAAGAAAAAAATCTTCCTTATAAGCTGCTCTTTACTTTCACATAAAGTAGTAGCTTCTTTGAAAAAGCCATTGATAAAAATCCAAATTTAAAAGGGCAACTCACTACATTGTGGGGAAAAATGAGAGTATTTTCACATGAAGAGGGAAGAATGTATGATCAAGTTTCAGTTTAAAATAAAATTAAAATAAAAAGAATCTCCAAGTGCAAATTCCTTTGAAATAACCTTTTTGTATTTGCTCTATTTCCAAGCAGTTGTTTTCTTGGCTCTACTTCCTATGCATCAAAAAAATGACCTGTAAATGTTTAAAAACAAACATGCAATGGCAATTATATGTAAATAACACAGTAAACTAAGTCCTGTAGCTTACAGATATTTCCCTATGGAGTTTATATGGCTGAACTTATTATTGAAGAATTTTTAAAAGGCAGTTAAAAGTATGCCCAAACAAGTCTCATCTAAGATTTGCATTTACATTTTATAAAGCAAGTAAAATTACCATTTTCTCTTCATGGAGAGAAAATAACAGTAGAGTAGCAGATAATAATCATACAAATAAAGTTACATACAAAGAGATAATCCCTTGGTTTGAGTTGTTCAAAAATAAAACTTCTGAAAACAAAATGAATATGAGATATTATACTTCATGTAAGACACTTTCTGAGTATTAACTATGTATAGCCAATAAAATATAACATTAAATCTTTCATCGTTGCCAGCCATTTTAAAATCCCGAGAAGAGAGATATCAAACTAAAAAGAAATAATCTCCATAAATTAGCAAATTAAAAGGTCACTTGCTCATAATTATTGGAGGAAATACATATACATGACCCAACTGAAGCAGACAGCACCTGCGGATGCACAGGCAAGCCCTTACCTTGACAGGTGCCATTTTTCTCTTCATATCCTGCCTTGCACATGCATTTCCCGATGGGCACCAGCCACTCCCCTTCGGCGCTGCAGTGCATTTTGGGTGGTTCCTCTGTCACCGAATGGTTGACACAAGAGCCCGATACTTCCAGTAACTGCGAAGAATCAGCTCCAGTGATTGTGTCAGGGAAGACAGCCAAGTGTCGTACCACGGAAGGACATTTCTTATAGTACACGCGCACAGAAACCAGAGCGATGCAAGCACCCAGGTCTTGAAAGGCAAGATAAAATCCCGTTTTGCTTAGAGGCCCGACATCTCTAACCTCTGTATTCAGTTTCATGACACGGTCCCCAAGATCAAGTTCCGTAAAGCTTTCATCAGCGGCAATGGTATCGATTTTGATGTATTGGTTTTCCTTGATATTTCTCCCATGCTCATCATCTGATTCAAAGTAATACATGTTAAAAGTTTCCTTACAGGTCCCCAGTCCCCCAGGAAGGCTGTTGCAGTCCCGCAGAGTAAACTTAAGTTCTATGAAGATTCGGGAAGCACCTTCGTTAGAGATCCAACTGGTCAGAAGCCAGTTATTCTGATTCTGTTCCATAACTTTGCATACTTGGTATGTGTGGATAGGGGCATAATTTTCATCCACTTCACCAATCTCTTCCCACTGTATAATATGAAATAGAAAACCATGTTTAAAAATTAGACAATAACCAGAAAAAATAGTCAAAGAAAACTAATTCAGATGTGCAAATTCCTGTATACTTGATGTATAGTATTGAGAGGAGGAGCTACCTAGCAAGTATAAAATTATAAAATTAACTAAAATAGTAATTTATGATCTCCAGTGTAACTCATGGGTGAACACATATGAATAATATTACCCAGACAATAACCAACATGTATTTCAGTGTAAAAATAAAATATAGTTTAATCTGTATGCAGTTAACAACAAGGGACATGAAAGAAAAATATGTATATTTGGAAGAAAATATATAGACTAAGCGGTAAATAAAGTCTTAGAGTTAAAAGAAACAATATCATTTGGTAGACACCAATGAGAAAATAGTAGTAAATGAGGAAAAGAAGAAAGGAAAATGTGACAAGTAAAACCACACTTATGTAATTCTGGCATGTTACAAATAACGCATGAATGTAATAAAACTTGAAAGAAAATTCATTAGTTACAGTTAATAATGTATCTTTATTTATTTGAACCAATCTGTGTTGGACTTTTTTACAAATTGGATAACTAAATGTTTATTCATAAGTTGATCCACTAATATAAACCTAGAGACATATAATATAGAGCTAAAAATTATAGATCAGTAATTTGCAGAGTCTTGTCATCTCAAATACTGATGTGCCTTTATATCCTGGGAATGCATTAATTCTTTTTTTACCAATGCATCATTTTATGTATGACCTTAAGAGTTCTAAGTATATACAGAATGTAGAAAAATTAAGTATAATTTATACAGCTTCAAAAAAATATTACTTGGTCAAAGAAGAGATCTAAGCCAATCTCTTTCCTAGTAAAATACTCCCATTTTTGAGAATATCAATGCACCATACCCTGTCTGAACAATATAGAAACAATTGTTTTCTTCATAAATATTTTACTATAATTTAATAAATTTCTTAAGCCTGTGAAAAATCTGTGTAGATAAAACTATATGTAATTTTTAACTCTTTAAAATTGGCTGTGAAACACACAGAGCAATCCTATATAATAAAAGCCTAATATGCTAACTATCCAGTCTGCCGTTAATCAATCAAAGTGTAACATGCTAATGATATGCTAAGGCTCCTCAACCGCTAGCTGTGATGTGCACTGACCTCCAGGGGACAGACGGTTGACCAGTCAACCAGTCTCTATGACATGCACTGACCACCTGCAGGTGAGCATGCTGCTGGGGTCTGGCCGATCAAGAGTGAGCAAGATGGGCCGGGCATGCTCTGGAGCCCTCCCATGGTCCCTTCCTGGCTGGCCAACTTCCTGTGTCCCTTCACGATCCTGATCATGCACCGGTGGGGTCCCTTGACCTGGACTGCACCCTCTTGCAATCCGGGACTCCTTGGGGGATGTCAGAGGGCCAGTTTTGGCCCGATCCCACAGGCCAGGCCGAGGGACCCTATTGGTGCATGAATTAGTGCACTGGGCCTCTAGTGAAACCATAATGACTTTTCAATAAATCCAGAATGTGATTTCAGATATCAATAGAGATAAACTTGATAGGACCTCATTTCTTCAGACACAAAATTAAATAAAGCATTATTTCTTGGTTCTGTTCAACTGACAAAAACATGACAAATGTGAAGTCCAAGGGATGCCCATAAATCATCTACCTCTGATGGCCCCTCTCAAAATTCTAGCTGCCATTAGACAGACATAGTAAAATGTGCTAATGAGGGAAAACTTCTGAGCTCCTTAAATTCACAAGAGAGAGACATCAAGATTTTATCTCTAACAACCTTCACATGATAGTGTTATGGGAAGCCTTAGTTCTTTCATTTCATCTCACTTGTCCTCTCTTAGAATGTATTTAAACTCCTACTTAGCAGTTTGCATTTCTAATTCAGCCTTCTATTTCAGCACTCTGTCATTAATCTACTTACTTTTTTTTTTCCTGATGCAATCAGGGATCAATCTCTTTATTATACTTATTAATCATGAATGTCATGTTTAATAATTCATGAAAAAGAGCACCACAACTAACCAAGTGAAAACAATAAAAATAATCAACTTACTGTAATGAGATTAATTAAAAGATATTCTTTGAATTAGTAAAATAGAAAATAGCACTGAAATGTTCTCAGAAAAAAAAAAGAATATCAAAATGCTACATTATTTTTGTTTTATATTTTAATTTATAATAGTCTTCTGATACAAAACACAGAATATTTCAAATCCTTGGCTTTAATTCATGTATAGAAGTTCTATTTCTGCAACATATATTCCAATAGGACCCTGCTAGCAAGTAAAAGGAAATGGACAAAAGGAATTGAAACAGCAGCTTTTTCCAAAGTTATAAAGCAAGCATTTCACAGTCTTTGCCTGTACAAAGTTGAAGGTATCACAAATATTATTAAAAATGCATGCCAAGAAGCACTTGACAAGATAGTTCAATACTTACTGCTTTGGGTGATAATTTCAAAGTCTGTGTATAAGTATCTGCTTCTCTGATTATTCTCAATAAAGAAGAGAAAAACTGCAATTTATTTGATGTTAAAATTTATTATGGTGGTATTTTATTTATTTTTCTTTTCAAATGTCCAAAATATAAATGAAGGCTCACATTTTCTATTTCTAATGAATAGATAGAAAGATTCTAATTTAAATAATGATGGCCATAAGCCATTCAAAGATTCAAACACATAATATATACACATTTCCCGTACATATCTTCTCCTATTTAGATAACTATGCTAAGAAATGGACAAATATATTTCATTTATTTTAAATTGGCTGAAATAAACTTTGAGTTCTCTCAAGATCCACCCCCACCCCCTTTTTAATACAAAGAGGATTTCCTGTCATCATCAGGAAAATCTTACCTATGAAAATGAAAGGAGAGGATAGAGAGAAAGTAACAGCCACTAAGAACTTAAGAACCTGGAAGGTATATTCTTAGACACTTTTGCAAATGTCATATCAAGGAGATTACTGTAACATAATGAAGGGCCCTGATAGAAAACACAGTATTTTCTGCTCAATTGTATTGGATTTCTTATAATCCATGGTTTAATAAAAGTTTTCGCTAATCCTTTGATTACTACAAATGAGGTGCCTCGCATTTTGAAAGTGTGGTCACTGAATGCAATATGGAAACTGCAGCTCTGTTCTTCCCATCCAGCTACTCAGGGCCCAGCCTCTGAGCCCAGGCTTCCGGTTTTGTTTCCTCTACCTACACAGACAGCTTGGCTGGCTTGATTTCTCTTCCAGATGCCTGGTCTTGCTCCTTTTCCCACTGGACACTGAAAAGTCCAAGTCATTTGCATTCTAATCCTATGCCTGGCCAGGCATCACAAGTCAGCCACATTCATCAGAGAAGTGGAAGACAGAAAGGACTTATCTTCATATCCACATGTGCATATGGAGTTACCAACTTTTGCTACCTAAGCCATTAAGAACTATTTTCTCCCTGTCTGATCTCATTGCTCTATTAAGTTTCCAGCCCCAAACTCCTAGGTCTCTTAGCCTCTTAGTATCATCCTCATTCCCAGTCCACCCATACATCACTTCCTTTGCCTTCAAAGCTTAAAAACACAGATTCAGGAAATAGCCCTTATATTGTACCCCGCCACCAATACAGATAAGGAACCATCAAATGAACAGAATTGATTTTGACCTTTCAAATGATCAGGAGTACCTAGCATCTAGTTCTGTTTTCATTATTGTGTTTCTGTGTACTTTGTTTTTTAACCACAGATCAAAATATTGAGGTTAAATATAGAGGTAAGAAACTATTTTGTAAAGGTCTGAACAGAAACACTTGATTGCTCTTGTATAGAGGAAAAATCATCAGCCTGAAGCCCCAGTTGTAGTCCCAGCTCACCTATCATCTAATTTTAGATGTATAAACGGAGACCCCACACGGGCACTCTGGCTACACTGTTTACAGCAAGCATGTCAAACTTGCAGCCCACGGGCCACATGAGGCCCAGAATGAATATTTTTGCGGCCCAGCCAATATAACGGTATGTAAGAAACATTTTAATAAAAATTTCATAACTTAATTTTTATAGTATCCTGTTTACATAACTGTTAATAACAAACTACAGCATTAGCTAATGACTGATGACTATAATCATGTTGCATTCATTTCCCTCACATGCCTTAAGTGCAGGTGCACCATTTTTCTCCACTAATACTAGCAGCGAATATTTTAGCAGCCGATTGCCATGTCATTAGTCTTGGGCTGACTTGTTTGGTGTGTGCAGCAAGAAATATTTCACTTTCAGAGAACAAGAAAAATAGGTTTATTTGTGTTACGCTTATCAATTTGTGCAGTTATTCAGTGTCTGGTAAGTTAATGTTCAAGAAAAAATATTAATTTTTGTTAAAATGTTCTATTATTTTATGTTAACAATTACTCATTTATTTAAGCCCTTTGTATTCAGCAAGTCTCTATTGAAAGAAACCTACGTTTCCAGGAAAGTTGAAGCTTTTGTTTTTTGCGGCCCACATAAACTTAAACTTGTTTATTTGGTCCGTGTTAGCCTTTGAGTTTGACATGCTTGATTTAGAGTGAGAGTTGAAACTGTCCAAGGTTTCTAATATCTAATGTAAAACAGCAGAAAGGGCCTTAAAAGACCTGATTCTACTCCTCATTTTTGAAATGAGAAAACTAAAGATAGGAGAACATAAAGAAATTCTCCAAGCTCACAAAAAACAGGTTGAGCATCACAGCAGCCCCGCTGCCTGTCTTCCATGTATGGATTTATGTGAGGGATTCCCAGGACTGCACTGATTGTAATTATGCTCTGTCGCAAATAAATTCACATTTTCTTCAGACATCATTCCTCCCTTCCTGTCTTCTTTCTGCTTTCATTTGTTCTTTCTTCCTTCCCTTTCCCTCCCCCTTTCCTTCCTTCCTTCTTATCTTTCTATCTCTATATAACTTACACTCTGAAACACAGATATGAGGGTAGAGACATTTTTATCTTTTTCTCTACTATAACTCAGAGTCTGTCGCCATAGGGCACAACATATGGCATTTGGTAGAGATTTTGTAATGAATACATAAATATCAAACATATACCCAACCCTCTTTTTCCAAAGATGCACTAATTTGAAATAATTCAAACATCATAAACAAATATGATTTGTCTTTTGATTGAACAAAAATAAATCTGATTCTTTGTAAAATCTCTGAATTTCATAAATTAATATAAAAAGTATGAATTCATAATTTTAAAAATTAGTCTTCAGTAAAAAGCTTTAAGCATATAAGACATTTTCTAATTCCAATCATTTGTATAATTATTTTGTATTTAGTTTAGTATATTAACCTGTAAAACTATTTTTCATTAGCATTACATTTTACCAATTATAACTTTCAGCTTAATTTTTTTATTATTATTAATTTCTTTATTGATTAAGGTATCACATATTTGTCCTCATCCCCCCATTCCCATCCCAAACCCCTCCCCATGCATGCCCCCACTCCCCTGTAGTCCATGACCACTGATTAGGCTTATATGCATGCATACCAGTCCTTTGGTTGATCTCTCCCCCTTACACCCACCCTCCCCTACCTTCCCTCTGAGGTTTGACAGTCTGATCGATTCTTCCCTGTCTCCGAGTCTGTTTTTGTTCATCAGTTTATGTTGTTCATTATTTCCCCTAGATGAGTGAGATCATGTGATACTAGAAATACACTTATAAGAACCAAAAATGAGACAAGCAATAATGGTTATGTTTTAAAATATTATGGGTTTTTTTTTTCCCCACTCACTAGCTTTCTTCATTGTTCTGTATAGATTAAAAGCCTAGCATATGGCATATCAGTCAGTGGCCCTATATTTCTTATTTCAATAAGATAAAATTAGGATTATCTTAGTGATTTTCTCTGGCAGAGAAATGTTACAATATGGCTCAGTATCAACTGCCTCCAGCTTCACTCCAACATGCCCAAAGCATAACTCTAAGATCACAATATTTTGTGGAATTTCTTTAAAGGCTCTAAAAAGAAGCGAAATCTAGGCTTTTATTTTATTGAAAATATTGTTAGATGTAATAGTGGTCTATGATTCTCTGTGTGCATTTGTTTGTGTGCATGTGTGTGTATAGTATGTTTCCTAACTTCACTGAAGATATCCGGACCTAAAATTATTAACTGCTGGTTTAAAAAAGCAGTACCTCTCATGATCTTAGCAAGTGCCTGGGAAATAGTTAAAATATGGATGTTAGGCAGTTTACCCGTTTCATTCAGTAAGTAACACATTCTAATTGCTACCTCATAACAGTTTACCTTAAGTCTAGAATTTCTGGAAGTTTCCTGCTATTGCAAAAATCAAGTGAAACACAATATAAAAAAAAACCAGAAACTTCAAACACACCAAAGATCTTTTGTTTTTCTTCGTATCAGCGTCTAATTAATGATAATAATTTTGATTTTAGATTTTTAGTTTCATTATTTCCTATATTTTTTCAATTTTGCATTACTGATTAAAATTAGGAGAAATATACTCAAGAACCCAAGTAAATTGCTTACTTTCTCATTTTCTTCAGGTGCATGATGTATGATTAGTATTATTCTTCCCCATAACATTTTATAAAATGTACTATGCTTACATACAATCATTATGTTTCCTTCCTGTTGAAAGTACAATGGAGCTCATTTGTCTATGTGTGCATGCAGAAGTCTGCTATTGCCTAATATATTCAATCCAGGACATTTATTGTGAGAATAACCGGCCAGAAATTCCTCAAAGCATAAGTGACTTAGGAACATGATTAATGGCAGACAAGATGAGGAATCCTATTATTGTTGGGACTGACTTTTTTCCTGTTTGTTATTATTAACTCTGATGTGTTACTGCTCACTACATGCCATTTCTCATTAGGAATAAATACCATATTATTAAGACCTGTGCATGTTGAGTCAAAATATGGGGCCCTAGTCCACCTCCTTGTCCAGTGGCTGCCCAACTGCTTAAACAATGAGGTTCAAATAGAAGAGCAAACTACGTATTGGTACATAATGCTTTGAAAGATATATTTTTTTAACATATTTCTTTATTGATTTCAGAGAGAAAGGAAGAGGTGTAGAGAGATAGAAACATCAATGAGGAGAGAGAATCATTGATCGGCTGCCTCCTGCAATGCCCCCCACTGGGGATCGAGCCCGCAACCCAGGCATGTGCCCTTGTTCAGAATCGAACCTGGGACCCTTCAGTCCGCAGGCCGAAGCTCTATCCACTGAGCCAAACTGGCCAGGGTGAAAGATATTTTGTTGTAATTCAAAATTCATCCTGAATGTGTAAAACTTCGAAAGTAATATATACAGGAGGAATAGTTTAGAGCTACAGCTAGTCAACTCATATTTGGGAAGACTGCTTTCTCCAATATCCACTCTGCACTTGTCATAAACTGACAGAACACAACCACATCATTTTGCAGATGAGTAAACTGAGGCCCAGAGCTACTGACACACTAATTAGTGCCTGATTAATATCTGTGGTCAGAACTCTCTGGTATTAACAATGTTTTCCCTCTTTGAGGAGTTAACATTATAATGCATATAATAAAGTGGCAAGTGAAGTTATTTTAACCAAAAAAGGAGAAAATTTTTCAGCATCTCATAAACGAAATATTTATGTGTTCAAAAAATAAAATCGTACCCTGGCCAGTGTGGCTCAGTTGTTTGGGGCAGTTGGATTCCAGGTCAGGGAACATACCTGGGTTGGGGGGCTTAGGGGACATGCAGAAGCTGGATTCCAGGTCAAGGCACATGCCTGGGTCCAGGGGTGGGGGGTTAGGGGACATGCAGGAAGCAGCCGATCTATGTTTCGTGCTTACATCAATGTTTCTATTTCTCTCTCCCTCTCCCTTCCTCTCTCTAAAAATCAATTAAAATTATTTGAAAAATAAAATTGTTAGTCTTTGTTGTAGAATTAACAGAATCTACCTGTCCTTAAACAGTTTTCTGAATTTTGGATCAAGATCATGCATAGTTCATTGAGCAACAGAAATATCGTGGTTTGTATGTACAACCACAAGGACAACATAGTTGTAAAAGAATGAAATATATAATATGTAGTTCCTATTTCAGAAATTTAATATCTCTACTATCTATGACTCTTCAGCAAAATATATATCAAAAATAATTTGAATCAACAATCTTGATACATTTCCTCAATAATATAAATATTGCATCAAACAGAAGCTTGTTATTTGAAACATCTTTAAAACTCATGAATATGATGTAGCAATATTGTTAGAAATAGCTCAATTAATTTTCTGTGTATGAAGTAAAATCTAAGTTGATTACTTTATAGCCTGTGGAATAGAACAAATATTTATGGGATCAAATTCAATTCAATACGTACCAGAAAATATAATGTTGTCTGTACTCTCTGGTCTTTATTCTCCCCTCATTTTTCAGCAGATAGCATTAAACTTCTGATATAGGCTTTACAATAGCACGCATGAATCAATTCTATTCACATCTCTCATTAATTGTGTTCTTGTCATCAGTGGCTATTCAACATGAATTTCCATCTCAGTTTTTGTTGGGAAACAGCCACATTAGCACTATGACCTCATTCGCATCTAGCGATTATGATGCCATCCTATAGACTAAAGCACACGGCATCTACTTGCCTTAGCCGTGTTAATAAAATTCTGTAGAAATGGAGCCCATCTACAGTTAGTGCTGTCAAGTCAGGAGCTGGATCTCCCATAGAGAAGAGCCTTATTTTATCATAACCCCAGTTCTTCCCTATTTGAGTTGAAAGTAAAGAAGGAACAGCCATGGGTCCATTGCAAGTTGCCCCGCTGTCATTTTTTCCAGCTTTATCTGTTCAACAAATTAATTTCAACAAAAAATTGCTCAGTGAATAAAACTACACATTTCTTACCAAAAACTTAATGGTGGTGGTTTAAAATGATTAGTAATATTTTAAAATTAGTTTAATTCGAATTTAATTTTGACCTATATTAGAATGCAGCTTTTTCCCCCCTTTTTTCTGTTAATACTCACTTGAGTGTTTTTTTAAATTGATTTTTAGAGAGAGTAGAAGGGACAGAATGAGGAAGACAGGGAGAGAGAGAGAGAGAGAGAGAGAGAGAGAGAGAGAGAGAGAGAGAGATCAATGTGAGATGTTTACCTCCTGCACATACCCCAACCAGGGCCAGGACTGAACCTGCAGCCAGGTGGTGCCCTTGAAGGGAATCAGACCTGCAACCCTGCCCACACCCTAACCACTGAGAACACTGGCCACAGCTAGAATGCAGCTTAACAACAGGGCACACTATCTGCAGACAGTGATTGATTAATATTCATAAAAATGTTTTATCAAGTCAGTCTATACCTTATTACATTTTAATAGTTCATTTGTTTTTAAGAATAACTATGAAAATTGTTTTTTCTAGTAATACTAAAATTCTAGGCAAATATAAAATCTTTATAGCATTAATAAAATTGCAGCAGTAAGGAAGTCTTACAGTTATTCTTCCTACTTGGTCTTTTGCCTATATTTTTTCTTTATCTTCCTATGTTGTTCCTATATCATCTGAGGCCTTTTGCTTAGGTTAGTTGATAAGCAGAAGTGGGAATAGTGAAGTTAATCTAGCAGTGTGATTTTAACTTTAGAATTCAAACAAGTTATGAATTGACTTTTTCTCAGCTTATGAACACAATTTCTTTCACAACCATTTGCACAGTAATAGGGAACATAAATAGAGTAAATGCAGATAACAGATCAGTCTAATAATGGCACAGATACATATAATTTTTTAGCTTAATGAATCTTAAATATTATTTGGTACTTCTATATCTAATTGTAGATGAATAAACAGGAGTCTTGGTATAATAAAGGATATATCTATAATTATAGAAGGTAGCTGTCCTTGACTTATATTCACTGTTCTGTTTGCTACACAATTAATAGTTTTTCTGTTATATAACAGTCTTAGAAAATATTGTTCAGTGGGCTCCTGGACATCTTGAGCTCTTTTAAAGTAGTTTTCCATTCCATTTTCGGCTGGTTACCCTATATAATAAAAGGCTAATATGCAAATTGTCCCCTGGACCTAGAGTTCAACCAGGGAGCGGGACCAATCAGCCAACCACCCACAGGCCCTCCCCCAGGCCACCCCCTCCATGGCCCTTCCCCTAACCCACCCCCACCCTGGCTGGCCCCATCCCAGTCAGGTGCGGGCCAATCCCTCCAGACCCCACCTGTGCACACATTCACACACCGGGCCTCTAGTACTGAATATAAAATAATTCTGTACATTTAAATGTATGTTTATTAGGAAAACACAGGCAGATATGGAATAAAGTTTTAGAAGGGCAATAGGGAACAGGGATTCTTCCATGCTGGGAGTATATATTAGCCAAATTTGGGGATCTTTTTGGCAATACAAGACAAATTTTTTTTTAATATATATTTTATGGATTTTTTTACAAAAAGGAAGGGAGAGGGATAGAGAGTTAGAAACATCGATGAGAGAGAAACATCAATCAGCTGCCTCCTGCACACCTCCTGCTGGGGATGTGCCCGCAACCAAGGTACATGCCCTTGTCTGGAATCGAACCTGGGACCTTTCAGTCCGCAGGCTGACGCTCTATCCACTGAGCCAAACTGGTGAGGGCTACAAGACAAATACTAAAAATACTTTAAACCAGGGTTTCACAGGTGACTAAGGACACATACTCCAATATGATCCCTCCAATATTAAAATAGCCAAACATTATTAAACACTTACATCGCCATTAATAGGAATACATAAAATTTGCTATATTCATATTATGCATCACTATATAAGAGTTTAACATAAATTTGTTTATATATAAATCTCAAATATACATAATAAGGGAAAATGAACATTTTTAAAAGAGTAAAACATTTTGATATACTTTAAAGTAAATAAAACAATACTATAAATTACATCTTATTACATGCATATAATCATATAGTGATAATGTGTAAATGAACAGAAAAAATGCACTGTGCTCATGAAAACAGATCAATAAAAAGGATCTAATCTAAAGAACATAAAATATATTGAATAAAAATGGACAAAGGATCAGAAACCTCTCAGAAAAAATTAAGCATATCAACATATGTGTAATGATAGTCCCAAAAGAGAAGAAGAAAGAAAGAAAAAGACAGGGACAATATTTGAATAAATATAAACATTTTCCCAAATTTGATGGAAAATATTGATGTTCAAATCTCAACTGCCCATTGAACTCAATTAGGATACATACAAAGACACATTACAATAAGTTTACTGCTGAAAGCCAAGATACTAAAATATTTTGAAAGCTGCAAAGGAAAACCAATCTTCAAATAGAGAAGAACAAGAATATAATAATAAGTTGTCTCCTCAGCAAAAGCAATACAGGCCAGAATAACAGTGGAATGACATATTCAAAATGCTGGGGGGAGGGGGATCAACTAAGAATTTTATATGTAGCAAATATAAACTTTATAAGTGAAGGTGACTCAAAACTCACTGGGAAAAGCTATAATCCCATTAGAAAATGGACAAAAGACACAAAAAGGCATATTACTGCCAACAATATGCAGATGGCAAGCATATACATGAAGATATGGTTTTGTGTTGTTTTAATATATGTTTGTATTGATTTCAGAGAGAGGGGGAGAGAGAAACATCAATGATGAGAGTCTCATAGATTGGCTGCCTCTTGCACGCCCCCAACTGGGTTCGAGCCTTCAACCCTGGCATGTGCCCTGACCCAGAAACGAACCATGACCTCTTGGTTCATAGGTCTACGCTAAACCTCTGAGCAACACTGCCTGGGCTGAAGATGCTGAATGCCATTAGCCATCAGTGAAATTCAAATTAGGACCACAATGATGTATCACTATAAACCTATATAAACAATTTCATTTTTTTAATAGTGACACTACCAAATACTGATGAGAATGTGAAAAAAAACTGAATTCCTCATACATTGCTGGTAGAAAACTAAAATATTACAGCACTCTAGAAAATAAGAAGTTTCTTACAAAAGTAAACATGGAATTACTATACAATGCAGCAATTTCACTCTTTGATTTTAATTCCAGGTAAATGAAAAAATGTGTTCACACAAATACCTATACATGCATGCTCATAGAAGACTTATGTTAAATATTCCCGAAATTATCATCAGACCAGATGACCTTCAATAAGTGAAGGGTTAAACACACTGTGGTACAAATATACCATGGAATTATACTTACTATATAAAGAAACAAACTATTGATACAAGCAAAAAATTGACTGGATCTCTAAGGAATTATGCTAAGAAAGAAAAACATCTCAAAAGTTAAATGCTGTATGAGTCCATTTATAAAGATTTTTGTAATGACAAAATTTTATAAGTGGAGAAGAGCTTAGTGGTTGACAGAGGTTAGGGCTTGGGGGTGGAAGAGGAGAGATTAGAATGTGGTCATAGAGAGATCCTTGCCTTATTTTCTCTGTTTTGTATTGGAGAGGTGGTGAATGCACAAATCCACAGGGGTGAAGAATTTGTTTAGAATTTAATATATGCAGAGACACACAGCCAGGGCAGAAAAGGAAAAGAAAGACTTGAGATATACAAGGATGAAAAACCAAGAGAAACTTGCATAATTAATGGACAACACTGACAAAAATTGGAATTCAGATGAATCTGACTGGCTTCAAAGCTCATCTTTAAATCATTATATTATGATGCCTCCCAAACAAAGACAAAGTTTATGGGAAGAGTCTTTCCTACGCAAACTAATGAATGGGGTATAGGAAGTCCCTCTCTGATATTCTTACCAAGGCACAGCCATATTTTTTATTCCCAAAATTCTAGTCTGTATTTTATTTTTATTCCTCCTCAACTATGAATTAAAGCTTAAGTTATTAAAGTAATGACACTCAAAGTATTTTCTATGCAAGTAGAATATTTTACGGAAAACAAGTGTTTCTTGGCGAAACTATGAAGCTCTGCCTAGTGTATCTCTTTTTAAGATATTAAAATTGAAAGTTTTGATAAGACTATGCACATGTGTAAAGTAAATCTCTATAGTACACAGATCCTTATGATGATATATAAAGCTTTGCAGTAAATTATCCTATTTACTTTTAAATACAGGGTAGACAGGGCAAAAGTAGGTTTACAATTGTTTGTATGGAATAGTTAATACATAACTAATAAATAATAATAATAAAATAAAATTCTGTGTTTTGCATACTCACAACTGTAAACCTACTTTTACCTACCCTGCATTATACTATTTTCCATGTTTGTAGTGCCAGAGAACTCTTTTATTCATAACACATGCTAGCATTCGACTGAACACTGCACAGAACATATTTTGGCAAATTCTAATTTTGTTGTCGACTGACAATTGCTTCAGTGTAGCTACTTACTGGGGTACCAGATCATAATTGCTTTAATTCTAATATTCCCTTGCCAAACATTTTTCCCAGTACCTAACTGATATCTTATTGTCAGTTTACATACCTATATGCTCCAATGGATTCACTCCAGGACAAACAAAACACACCAAAAACCTTGTTATTAATTGTTTGTGCATCCCCAATGTTTAGAATTATGTGTAGAGAACTGTGCAAATTCAGTATGCATTGATTGATTGTAAGTACGTGAGAATGAAGGAGTTAATGAATAAATGAACAAAAAAAATGGATGAATGAAAATACCCGGAGTCATTTGATTTACTCTTACTGCTTTACTCAGCGGTATGCTGAGACTTAAGAGAAAGACAACAAGAAGTTTTGCGTGAGTTATTTCTCCCTCCTTTTTTCTAGAAGCAATTTAGACAAAGAACACTTGGCATGTCAACCCTGAAATGTTGCCAGCCTTTTGCTCTGGCCACTATTTTTTCCCTCTCAATAATAACTCCCTCCAGAAGAATGGCAAGGAAAGAAAGAGAAGGTTAAACTCAATTCTGTCAAATGCTGTTAAGACTTGGCAGCTCCAGGAAGGGTTTTTATAGTGAGGAGAATTGAATCTTGTGGAAAGGGGGCTACCTGAATTCCTGTGAATTTCATTTATCTGTGTAGCTCTGTTCCTAATTATCACTGGTAAGTGACAATTGGCAAGCCCATGGAGGTCACAGAAGATTGTGACATTGTATTAAATGGTCAAAACACAACATTTAGAAACTTCAGTGATTCTTGCAAATAAAAGCACAATTTATTTTATGCAATGTTGAAGCTTGCCTAGCCCAGTGGTTGGCAAACTCATTAGCCAACAGAGCCAAACATCAACAGTACAACGATTGAAATTTCTTCTGAGAGCCAATTTTTTTAAACTTAAACTTCTTCTAATGCCACTTCTTCAAAATAGACTCGTCCAGGCCGTGGTAGTTTGTGGAAGGGCCACACTCAAGGGGCCAAAGAGCTGCATGTGGCTCACGAGCCGCAGTTTGCCGACCACGACCCTAGCCAGTTTCTTTTCACATAAAATAGGATGTTAAGGTTATATCATGGTCTCTAAAGTTTCTACCTTGACAAGATCTAATTAGTTGGGCTAAATGTAAAGTTCAAGCACTGGGACAGAGCTTCTCCTTCACTTACCCCCAAAGGAAGAATAGGAATCTAATGACTCCAGTTCACACACTTGAATTTAAAAGACTAAACAAAAATGTTTCTTTGAAACATATTTGGTAAGTAGTCGATTCTCAACAATTTCTTGACCATATTTAATTACAATCATTTAAAAAAGTGCATCCTAACAAAAGAAATAGTACAAATTTAATTGTTGTAAAACTAGAGGCCCATTGAACAAAATTTGTGCACAGATAGGGTCCCTAATGGCTGCTGGCTGCTGGCCAGGGCTTTCCTTTGTTCTGCACCGCCCCCTGGTGGTCAGAACACATCAGAGCAAGCGATTGAATACCCATACCCTGTCAGTTGAATTCCAGAGGTGACACTTTGCATATTAGGTTTTATATATATACTAGAGGCCTGGTGTATGAAATTCGTGCATGGGGGGTGTGTCCCTCAGCCCAGCCTGCACCCTCTCCAATCTGGGACCCCTTGAGGGATGTCCGAATGCCCGTTTAGGCCCGATCCCAGTAGGATCGGGCCTAAACGGGCATTCGGACATCCCTATCACAATCCAGAACTGCTGGCTCCCAAATGCTTGCCTGCCTGCCTTCCTGATTGCCCCTAACCGCTTCTGCTTGACAGCTTGATCACCCCCTAACCACTCCCCTGTCAGCCTGCTTGATGCCTAACTGCTCACCTGCCAACCTAATTGCCCCTAACTGCCCTCCTCTGCAGGCCTGGTCACCCCTAATTGCCCTCTCCTGCAGGCCTGGTCCCCCCCAACTTCCCTCCTCTGCTGGCCTGGTCTCCCCTAACTGCCCTTCCCTGCTGGCCTGATTGCCCACAACTGCCTTCCCCTGCTGGCCTGATCCCTCCTAACTGCCCTCCTCTGATGGCCATTTTGTGTCCACATGGGGGCAGCCATCTTGTGTGTTGGAGTGATAGTCCATTTGCATATTACCCTTTTATTAGATAGGATACATGGGTGGGGGTTGGCTGGTTTGCCCGCAGGGTGTCCCAGATCAGGGTGGGGATTCCCTTGGGGTGTGAGGTGGCCTGGGTGAGGGGCCTGTGGAGATTTGTAGGCCAGCCATGCCCCCGGGTGACCCAAGCGGAGGTCCTGGTATCTGGGATTTATCTATCTTCTATAATTGAAACTTTGTAGCCGGCCAGGAAGCTTGGCTTCCTCCATTGCAAGAGAAATCCAAGTCTCCGGCTTGCTCCAGCTCCGTGGCTGCTGCCATTTTTGTTGGGATTTATTTATCTTCTATAATTGAAACTTCGTAGCCTTGAGCAGAGGCCTGGGCCGGCCAGGGTGTGTGGGAAGCTTGACTTCCTCCATTGCTGGGGAAACCCAAGCCTCCTGCTGGCTCTGTGGCCACAGCCATCTTGGTTGGCTTAATTTGCATACTCACTCCTGATTGGCTGATGGGCGTGGCTTGTGGGTGTAGCAGAGGTATGGTTAAGTTGCATAATACTCTTTTATTAGATAGGCTAAATGTAGCAAAGTGAATACTTACTGAATTTTTTTTAAAGCAAATAAAAGTTGTATAGATATCAATATTCTTAATTAAATTTCTTGCTTAATCAAAGATCTCTGAGTACTTTTAATTTGTTAATTTTCACAAGAATTTAGAGCCATGTTTTTGAGCTAACTGCCTTGCACACCTCGTAGCCTCAAGGAATAAATACTTTTTCTTTTCAAAATCCTGATCCAAGAATATGTCTTTGGGGGAGAGGGGGTTGTTTGTTTATTTTTCATTGATTTTTAAAGAGAGGAAGGGAGGGAAAGAGAAAGAGAGAGAAACATCAATTAGTTGCCTTCCTGACTGGGGATGGAACCCAAAACCTAGAAATGTGACCTGACCAGGAATCAAACCTGCCACATTTCAGTGCAGAGGATGAAGCCCCAACCAACTGAGCTATATCGGCCAGGGCAACACAAATACCTTTTTGATGATCATTCTCTAAGAAGTTACTTTATGATGCTGACACAGTTCATTTCTGCAGAGAAAGCTATAGAGTAACTAATATGCACCAAATGTGCTAGTTTATGATTTTCTCACATTCAGTGACCAATATATACTTACATCCATGAGTAGATGACTGCATTTATAATTCTGATAAGTTCCCACACTGAGACATTCCATTTATTTCATAATTGTGTGAAATACATACTAGTACTTATCCTAGTCACAGAAGTTTGTCTCAAAGAGGCCAGTGAAAAACTAAACAGATCACATTGACAACCTTCTGACTGTTTGCATATTGTACACTCATTGACAGCGCCTTACTTCATTAATCTATGAAAAACAATGTAATGTTTTCTACATAACTGAAAAACAGTCCTTAACCATGAGGACAAGTTATATTTGAGAATTTAATTTCCCTCAGACTTCCAAAATCCAATGAGATAAACATACATATATACATGTTTAAGCATTTTTAAAAATCTGAACTATCTTTGTGAGAAGAAAGACATTAAAAAAGGAGCCTTGGTAGTTAATAATAGAATATAAAGCTTTATTCAAGATAGGACTGGTAACTATATAGAATATATAACTCCAAAAACTGTATATTTATATTAAATAATTGATTTTGATTTATGAAGCCTGGTTTTGAAGATGTTTCTAAATGAACAATGATTGAGGTCATTTTTTTTCTATTTAAACTATCTTAATTTATTTTTTCTCCACTAAAATACATACCTTAAAGCTGACACAATTAAACACCCAGCAAGAGAAGTACTGAGTGAGTATCATTAATATATACACTGAGGCCAGATTATTATGACCACCTGATGTTTGTAGGCAAATTAGCCATACACTGTATCATATGGGATATGGAAGCCGAAGGCCTGTTCATACACCTAACTGCTGTCTGCAGTTACCAAGATAAAACATCTCCAATTCGCACAGGAACACAAGGATTGGACAGTCGAGCATTGGAAAAAAGTCATGTGGTCCGATGAATCACGTTTCCAGTTGCATCATGCAGATGGCAGAGTGAGAATTTCACAGAAACAGCATTAAAGCATGCACCCCACATGCATGAGTACAACTCTTTAAGCTGGTGGGGGCAGTGTTATGGTTTGGAGCATGTTTTCCTGGCATGATTTGGGTCCTTTAATTCGTGTGGAACAATGTCTGAATAGCACAACATTCCTAAGTATCATTGCTGATCAAGTTCATCCTATCATGTTGATGGAGTATCCCAATGGAGATGGCTTCTTCCAACAAGACAATGTGCCATGCCACGGTGCTCATATTGTGCAGGAGTGGATTCAAGAACATGAGGGAGACTTAACCTTGCTTAGGGGCCCCCCACAATCACCAGATCTCAATCCAATTGAGCATTTGTGTGACAAAGTTAAAAGAGCCATCAGGCAGCTGGTTCCACAACCATCAAATCTCACAGAACTGGACAGTGCTATTCATCAGGCATGGTGTCAGATTCCTCACATCACCTTTCAACATCTCGTGGAGTCAATGCCAAGAAGAATGCCACAGTATTTAAGGCAAAAGGTGGCCCAATGAAGTACTGATGGGGTGCTCATAATAATCTGGCCACTCAATGTATATAGGCCAAGTTTTCCTAGGTAAGCAGCTATATGAACAGAATTCTTATTCAATGTAATGGGGTTATACATATATTTTTTTTCCCTTGTAATTAATAATACTATTGCAAAGTTCCTACTTTATTTTATTCCTGGACACAATTTGTGTGACCTACAACAGAAGTTTCCAAACATTGATTTAACTATCAATTTAGTCATACCACCTCTAGTGGACCAATTTATGGGTATTTATACATGATTTATGTAATCCTAAATTCCAGGAATATGTATTATATTAATACTAGAGGTCCAGTGCATGAATTTGTGCACCAGTGGGGCCCCTCAGCCTGGCCTGTGGGGTCGGGCCAAAACCAGCTCTCTGACTGCCCTGAGGGGTCCTGGATTGTGAGAGGGTGCAGACCAGGCCAAGGGACCCCACCGGTGCACAATTGGGGTGGGGGATGGATGCGGGAGGTTGGCCAGCTGGGGAGGGACCACAGGAGGGCTCCAGAGTGTATCCGGCCCATCTGGCTCAGTCTTGATCGGCTGGACCCCAGCAGCAAGCTCACTTACCAGTCAGAGCATCTTCCCGCTGGCGGTCATTGCAAATCATAGCAAGTGGTTGAGCGGCCTTAGCATATCATTAGCATATTATGCTTTGATTGGTTGAATGGGTGACCAGACACTTAGCATATTAGGCTTTTATTATATAGGATATGATAATTTTTAAAATTTTATTCAGAACTTAAAATGTGCCTAGAACTTTCTTAAATATTTTACATGTTTTAACACAGGTTATTCTTATCAGGTCCAATGAGGAAGCTATTATTTAAATGGGAAAATTAGGAAAGTTAATGCTTGTGGAGCTATGATTATGACAATATCACTTCAGAGTTCTGGCTCTTTGCCTCTCATCACATACACAGTCTCTCTTTGGCGAATCTAATGTTTAGCCAGATTTCTATAAAAACGTCCAATTAATGTGAATGACTATAGTATACTGAATCATAGACATTTATAGTGTACCTGTTTCTCAAACTAAACAAAAAGTTTCCTGAGGGGAGGAACACCATATTTTGGATCCTTCAGCGCAATACTTGAATTCTAAATACCTATTTGTTAAACGGATTCTTCCTTTCAAATCCTCCAAGCAGAAATTCACCAAAACCATCTGCATGAAGGAAACATAGCAAAACTTCCTCTCATGATATAGCCTATTCTTCTGTCATCTGAGATAAATATTTTCTCCTATGTTTAGCTCATTTCTTAAGAATCATACCTCAGTTTTTATAAGACACAACTCATTGACATTAGCTATAATTTTTTTTTTTACTTTAAGATTTCTGAATATATTTAAGTTCTGAAATTTACTATATGAGATTGCTGCTTGCCAACATTTGAGAACGCTAAATGTAATGACCAAAGCGATATATACAGAGAAAGAAGATGAGTTGAATTAAAAACTTGGTCCCCCTCCCTCAAGTTAAAATCTATATGCATGCTATTTTTTTAAGTTAATCAAATGCCTACTCGATGTAATGTCTATTCATGACACTTAAATCCTATTCAGGTGTTTTTTGTTTTTTTTTGTATAAGCAAATGATTGCCATTCTTTTTTTTCTTCTTCATCTTTTTAGTTTGTCTATGGAGATATGTTACATCTTAATTTTTTTAAAAAATACTTTAGCTATGGTCTCTGTAGTCTTTATATTTTGTTTATGACAGTTACACAGAATGAACAATCACTTAAAATCTCTTATCTGTTGATGGATGAAATCTTTCCTTTTTTATGAGAATCAAAGTCAAAATAATATTTCAGTTCTTAACAAGTTATATATGTGTACTATTGTCAAATGAATGCATACCATGGTATTGGTTGAATATTTTGGGGCTACCAGTATGCTAACCAGAAAAGAGATTAAGATTTTCTGCAACAAAGAAAAATTTAAAGACATTTACTCTAAAAACAACCCAGATAACTTGAAGAATCAGATAATGGATTTGATATAAACTTCTAAAGGCCTCAATGCCTTTCCCATAAAAGGGAGAAAAGTAGAAAAACACAAGGTGGTGTGAATTTTCCTCTTAGAGATAGACAGGAGGAAAAGCAGAAAGTGAGGAATGAATATTCAGGGAGGAACATACTTCAACACTTCCATGTGCATAACCAGACATTCATATGTATCTAATCTGTGAACCAAGTAATCATTTTTTCCATGATATATTGAAACTCATTAGGAAAAGCAATGGAGTAATTTCTAACCCCAGACACTGGAAAAATGATACTCCCCTTAATCAGGATATAGGCTACTTTGAATAATGAATACTGCAGTCATGTTTAAGGAAGTTAAACAAGAGAAGATGAAATAAAAACATGGGGGAACATCACTTGTTTACACAAATGGTTTCCTTCTTTACATATGCAGGCTATGACAATATGCACCAACCTAGAAGACACCCAGACGCAGAAGTGGCAAGTACTACTGTGGGAGCCAATAAATGTATTGGTGTAGTGACTCTAGATTTTAAACCTTTTGTAAATGAAGATAAGATATCCATATTTGATTCTCCAGTGCAAACTACAGTCACTGGAACATAGTAAGTGGGTGATAATGTTCACATTATTTAATATACACAGTCTCCATTAGACTATGAGAAGCACAAAGTCTGTCTTTCATTTCTTCATGTCTATGTACATAGTATTTAGTACAGAACAGATTTAAAGTAAATGTTATTTCATTGAGCAAATGAATGAAGGCACCAAAACCAAAATCGAGATTTTTTCCTGAAATCAGAATACAGGAGAAAAATTCAAATCCATACCAGAAATATACAGTCAGATGCCCTGGAACAAGAATGTGAGTTAAAATATTGGGTTAATCCCCAAAGCTCTCCCACAGGGTTCTAGCATGGGATGTTCATATTAGGGCTTCTAGTATGTTGACCAATTTAATCCTGGGAATCTTCTAGGTGCTCTTCAGGACCTACCACTAGGCTGTGTGTTTCTGTGTGTGCCTGTATGTTGATGTGTTTCTGAGCATGTTAGATTTGAAAACCAAAGAAAAGGAGCATTGGGCATAAACATTACCATCAGTACCCTGAGTTCATAGGATAGGCTATCGTCCATTAAGTTCTCCATGTAAAGTTTGACTTAGATTTTATTTTTCTGAAGCCTAAGGCGTATGATTAAACCTTAAATGAGTGTCTTAAGGTTAAAATTATTCACGTGGCCCAACTTGCTCTAGGCATCCTTGTATTAGTCCTACATAATTGCATTCAGTTCAGTTTGCTTTTTTTTTTTCTATAGAAAAGTGACGTTTTTGTTTCAAATCAACTCTAAACAGTATTTTGATATACTCTTCAAAGATAAACTGAAAGTGTATTACAGTTCTTGATTAAATCTACCAACTAGGGTCTGCGTAGATACAGAGTTAGATATAATGGTAAATACCATACATGTATAAAAGTTTTCTAGAAAAACACAAACTTTAATTTAGTTTATTTGTTCACATATGAACCTGGGTGAATATGCCAACGTGTATTCAAGGTAGAAAAAAAAATGGCAGATTTGAAAAATCCTGAACAGTAAGTCAAGTATCCCAGTCTGTGAATGAACATGTACATTCTACATCATTCCCAAATGATCTCCAGTGGACCATAATAATGTCTTCACTATTTCTTAATGAACTAAGAAAACAAGTAGTAGGTGTTTCATAACAGCAATTTGTTCAATTTAATGTGTTATTCTTTATTTTGGGATTTTATGCTTATTCTTTTGATATTAGAGTTCTCTTTTTAAAAATTGATCTCAGTACCAGATATCAAGCTGTATTATAAAGCCAATGTTCACAAAACTGCCTGGTACTGGCAAAAGAACAGACATATAGACCAATGGAATAGAATAGAGAACCCAGAAATCAACCCAAATCACTATGCTCAGTTAATATTTGACAAAGGAGGCAAGAGCATACAATGGAGTCGAGACAGTCTCTTCAATAAATGGTGCTGGGAAAACTGGACAGATACATGCAAAAAAATGAAAATAGACCACCAACTTCTACCATACACAAAAATAAACTCAAAATGGATAAAGGACTTAAGCGTAAGATGTGAAACCATAAAAATCTTAGAGGAATCCACAGGTAGCAAAATCTCAGACATATGCTGAGGTAATATCTTCACCAATACCGCTCCTAGGGCAATAGAAACTAAAGAGAAAATAAACAAATGGAATGACATCAAAATAAAAACCTTCTGCACAGCAAAAGAAACCATCAACAACACAACAAGAATGCCATTGCACGGGAGAACACATTTGCCAATGTTATCTCTGATAAGGGTTTACTCTCCAACATTTACAGGGAACTCATACAACTTAACAAAAGGAAGATAAACAACCCAATCAAAAAATGGGCAACGGACCTAAATAGATACTTTTTGAAAGAGGACATAAGGAAGGCCAATAGACATATGAAAACATGCTCAAAGTCACTAATCATCTGAGAAATGCAAATCAAAACAACAATGTGGTACCATCTCACACCTGTTAGAATGGCTATCGTCAACAAATCAACAAATGACAAGTGCTAGCCAGGATGTAGAGAAAAGGACCCCTCGTGCACTGCTGGTGGGAATGCAGACTGGTGCAGCCACTGTGGAGAACAGTATAGAGTTTCCTCAAAAATCAAAATATGGAACTCCCATTTGACCCAGTGATTCCACTTCTACGAATATATCCCAAGAAACCAGAAACACCAATCAGAAAAGATATATGCACCCCTATGTTCATAGCAGCACAACTTACAATAGCTAAGATTTGGAAACAGCCTATGTGCCCATCAGCAGATGAGTGGATTAAAAAACTGTGGTACATCGACACAATGGAATACTACGCTGCGGTAAAAAAGAACTCCTACCATTTACAACAGCATGGATGGAACTGGAGAGCATTATGATAAGTGAAATAAGCCAATCAGAGAAAGATAAATATCACATGATCTCACTCATTTGTGGAATATCATGAACAACATAAACTGATGAACTAAAACAGATCCAGAGATAGAGACGCATAGATCAGACCATCAAACCTCACAGGTAAGGTAGGGGAGGGTGGGGGTAAGGGGAGAGATCAACCAAAAGACTTGTATGCATGCATATAAGCATGACCTACGGATAAAGACACCAGGGGGGTGAGGGCATGAGTGGGGAGGTATGAGGGATGGCGGGGGGATAAGGACACATATGTAATACCTTAATAAAGAAAAAATTATCTTTATTGTTCAAAGTATTACATATGTCCTCCTCTTCCCCCGTTTGATCCCCTACACTGGCATTCACTGTTCCACCCAGGCCAACTCCACTGTTGTCTGTGTCCATGGTTTATGCATATATGCATATAAGTTCTTTGGTTAATCGCTTTGTATTAAAACTCTCTTTTTTAATGAAATAATAAAGATGATAGAGGGTGGTTTATGGATTTAGATCTAAGGGTGCTTTGAATTTAATTTTTTAAATCACTGGTGAAGAACAGCATAACTACTCATAACAACAACACATGATTTTATTTATTTATTCATTCAGAAATTATATTTATCACATACTATCTTCTGGAGAAACAACAGTGAACAAGAAAGACTAATGCATGTTTCTCATATTATACCTACACTATTTTAAATGGCGTAGTGTAATTAATATGACATAGTATAATATAATATAATGGAATAGAATAGAATAGAATAATATAGTACTGGGTTTGTGGTAAGTGCTAATCTATCTATCTATATCTATATATCAAACCCTAATATGCAAATAGACCGAACAGTGGAACAACCGAACAACCGAACAACCAAATGACCAGTCGCTATGATGTGTGCTGACCACCAGGGAGAATGTGCGTAACATGGCGGGCGTCAGCAGCAGGCGGCAGAGTGCGGAACATGGTGGGCATCAGCCTGAGCAGGATGGTAGAGCATGTAAGCAGGGGCTCCAGACCAAGGTGGGGCGCTGGTCATTGTCATTGGAGCGGGACTCTGGTGGTTACTGAAAATTCTTTGTTCCTGTATGCCACAGTCTTGCCCGGCGCTTGCACCTGTTGCTGGAGCCCAGCACCGGCCTCAATCCGCCAGCGCTGTCAGCAGGTGCCAGTTGCAGCTGCTGGCCCCAATTGCCCCTCAGGGCTTCTCCACCTCTCCCTGCTCCTGAGGGGCGATTGGGGCAGCAGCCGCTTCTTGCACCCACTGCCAGTGATGGCCCTGCTTGCACCCGTTGCCAGCGCCTGGTGCCATCCCCGATTGCCTGGCACTGTCAGCAGGTGCAAGTGGTGGCTGCCGGCTCTGATTGTCCCTGAGGGCTTCTCCACCTCCCCCTGCTCCTAAGGGGTGATCGGGGCAGTCAGTGGGTGTGAGTGGGACCAGTGCTGTCAGCACATTGGAGCACCAATGGCGGGAGTGGGGCTGTGGCAGAGAGGGGACCGGGGGCCACCGTGGGAGGGGTCAAGTGGGGGCAGAGAGGATGGGCCAAGACCCGTCCTTGTGCCCACTGAAGCCTCGCGGCCCACAGTTCCTTTCAGGGTGCACAAATTTGTGCACTGGTTCCTAGTAATAAAATATTGTCTCTCTTATAGCTTTCCAAAATGACTATATGAGGTAGGAGGCTCCAGGATTTTGGAATTCTATATTCAGAATAGCACTCTGTAGAGAAGGAGGCATAAAAATTTGGAGGTCAGTGGCTTCATAATGACTGGCTGAATAGGAATATTTCTGCCTCATCATATAATAGAAATAGTCATATCTATTATTATGAATGTCATAGAACAATATTAACAAAATACTTTTAATGAAATAACATTGAAGATTCTGATACAAAATATCTGGTTCCTGGAAATAAATGAACTCTGTGCTTTAACAGCCACGTGCTTTGATAGCACTATGGCAACTATTATACTTAACAATGAAAGTTTAAGGTTTTATTTGACAAAATTTCTAAGTTCCAGTTAAAGCTTTAGAAATGCTAAAAGTGCGTATATATTCACACCATCAGTAAGTAACAAATAAGGGGCAAAAACCTACAATAATATCATGATCTAATAGCTAACCTAACATTTCACTATTACCAATCATGACATAGATCAGAAACTAGGAAAACAGAATTTGGCCAAAAAACCTGTAGAAATGTGCAATGATAGAGATAAAAATAAATTGTTATTCTTCAGAATAAGGTAAAGAGTCAGGAGAACATAAAATAATTATAAGATATAATAAAAATGTTATTGAATTATTTTAAACACAAAAATAATTTTGTTGGCATTTGAAAACCTAATATTAAATGCTTTCAGGTTTATTTGTCATTATTCAATGCCTTTCATATTAGCAATTCACAAATTCGCAGCAGAATGTGACATGCTTGCTACAGAGGAGGGTAAGAACTTTCATTTATTGCTATTAAAAACTGCATTTCTTTAAACTCATAAAAAATAAACCCCACTGTTTTATTGCTCATAATATTTTAATAAAGTTAAAGATAGAGGTCTTTATGGGTACAAACTATTGAAAGAACTTAAATTAAAACTCTCTCTTAAGTAAAAGAACTTAAATTTTGATAAATAGACAAAATAGGCATGCGTTTAAAACAACTATAGAGTAGTCATTGGCACAGATAAAAGTGGCTTCCTCAGATTTCTGAGTTTATTCTGTATGACTGTTCTTATTAACTGGAGTATTAATGATATTTAAGATATAGATAACTAAGAAACAGGGTTTTCCCTTGTGATCGAATATAGAGTGGACCCCCTTATCTGAAGTTTTGCTTTCTCTGGTTTATTCCCCATGGTCAACCTCAGTCCAAAATATTAAATGAAAAATTCCCAAAATCAGCAATCGTAAGTGTTAAATTGCATGCTGTTCTGACTAGTACGATGAAATCTGCAGCTGCCTTGTTCCGTCCTACCAGGATGTCAGCATGTCCACGCTGTATATGTTACTGGCCTATTAGTCACTTTTGGTCATGTAGGTTATGAGACTGACTGTTGTAGTACAGCAGTCCCTGTGTTCAAGTAACCCTCATTTTACTGAATAATGCCACATTCTTACAACTTTTATAAAAGTTATATTTTATAATTGTTTTATTATTAGTTTTTGTTATTAATTTCTATGTCTTAAAAATTAAACTTTGTTACAGGTATGTACATATAGGAAAAAAACAGAATACATAGAGTTTGGTACTATCAGAGATTTCAAGTATCCAGTGAGAGTGTCTTAAAAGGCGGATAAGTGGATACGAAGGGACGATAGTGTTAAGCTTTATAGTAGGTGTTCCTATACATAAGTTATTGCATATAAAAGATGTATAAAGAACTATGTTGTAGGGGGGAAATCTACTAAATATAATAATAAACAGATAATAGAAGAGAAATTCATGTAAGGAGAATTATTCTGCGTAATGAATTCTCTTCTGAAATTGCCCATTTATCGTATAAAATACATAAAATGACGTCTTTTTACATGAGTATATAGAAAACACAAATCTATGAAGAATTTTCACTTGATACATACTAGTATGCATCTCTTTTCATGGATAGGTGCATTCCTACAGTGTGTAATAAAGGAGGCTAACCATTACCTTTTCTAGTCATCAACTGATGCCAGCTATGACACTGAGGAATATTAAGATACCAAGCATTTAAACAGTGCTTAATATTTCTCTCCCAGTTCTCCTATGTGGTAAGTCAAACTTCTCCTTTCTAGAAAGACTTAGTAATTGGCCTACTTCAAATTCACAAAAGGAGGCCATGCAAAAGTGAGGCAGATTTAAGTTTCCTTGTTGCTGTGGTTGTAGCTATATGATAATAAATTGTCCACAATATATTAGTAACTGATTCAATTTAAAAATAATTAGGCTGATTTTGGTATCACCAATTGACACAGATAAAACCCAGAACCCAGTATGTAAGTTTGGTAGCAGGTTTTGTGTTGTTGTTGCTTTTTTTGTGTGTGTTTTATTTGTATGCTTGTTTGTTTGGTTAATACTCACTTGAGATATTTTCCCACTGATTTTTATTTTTAGAAAGAGCAGAAGGGAGAGAAAGAGACACACACAGAGAGATACATCAATGGGTTGCCTTTGCCTTTGCACACACCCCGACTATGGCCTAGGTTAGAGCCTGCAACCGAGGTACCTGCCCTTGACTTGAATTGAACCCAGGACCCTTCAGTCCGCAGGCGGGTGCTCTATCCACTGAGCCAAGCCAGCTAAGGCACATCATTTCTTTTTAGAAGATTAAAGTAGTTCAATGTAACTTTCCAGTGGGATTTTTACAAGGCTCCTTTTTTTGTCCCACAAAGGAACAATAGCTTAAATATTAGCTCCTATTATATAGCTATGTCATTAGAGTATGAGTTAAATAAATTATTGAGTTCCCAATTATACAGATGAAGAAGGGATTTCTGATCCTTGAGAAAAGCAGACCTGAAATCCTCTCCACTGATAGCTTGCGTGTCTAGGTCACTGCATGTCTGCAATTGAATTGTAGAACAAGGCTGATGTGGCCCAGTCACCATATTAGAAACCAGGTACAGCGCTAATTTCCAGTGGCAGCCCAGTTCGTTTTTATTACAGTGCCTCTGACAAATTTCCAGGCATGTGTAAGAAAGTAATCTTTAGGCACTGTTCCATATGTCATTATGAAAACGCAGAGAAAAAGTGTTCCTTTATTCATATTTCTCTAAATCATTATATTCAGACATGTTTCAAGAGGGGAACAAGTTCATTGTTTGAATAAAATGTTTCTTAAACTATGGTCGCTAAACATTCTTAATAAAAATCTTTGTAAGTATAGTGGGTAAGATGTTTCCTGATCAAACAGTTTGGGAGAACTTGCATGCTCAATAATTTATTAAAGACTTAGTATAATATAGCAGATAGAGAAGCCTCCTTCAGGGCATTTAATTTAATATTTACCAAATTTGCTTGAGTATAGAACCCATTTGACTTAAAACATTTTCTTCCCGTTTCTAAGAATCTTTAGTAAAACACTGTTTTTTGGAAATATTGGGCATCAATTCAGGAGTCTTAGGTCTCCTTAAGTTATCTGCATCCTAACAGTCTGTCTTATTTATTCCATATTCATTTTATAGAATTTGTTCTTTGATCAGAAGATCAAACTCTCCCATCTTCAAGCTGCCTTTTCTGTGACTGAACACATTATACCTTGTTATTCTTTTAGGAAAGAAGTAATTGGCACATATTAGTCAGCTCAGGCTGCTACAACATGCACCACAGACTGAGTGGCTTACACAACTAATATGCATTTTTCACAGCTCTGGAGGTCAAAGCACCAAGGGCCTGCTTCCTGGTTGTAGATGGGCACCTTATTGCTGTGTCCTCATATGGCAGAGAGGGAGAGGGGAAGCAAGCTCTCCCCTACCTCTTCTTATAATGCCATCCTGAGGGCTCTACTCTCTTGACCAAATTACCTCCCAAAGACCCCACTTCCTAATACCATGGCACTGAGGTTTAGGATTTCAACGTATGAATGAGGGAAGCACAAATATTCATTCCATAGCGGAGCCGAAATTCTCAAACCATCAATTCACACCTCAATTCTTAGATTTGACCACCCCACCTAGAATCATAGATGTGATTTCTTCATGAGATTTACACATATTCCAACTATGTACTAATTTGAGTGTTTACACCTTTGCACATATCATGATTGTTTATTCAGTTAGATTTTAAATCAAAGTCAGAACCATAAAAGCATAAAATATGGGTATTAATTATCAACAATTCATTTTTAATGGATGTGTCAACTGAGGTAAATTTCGAACAACTCATAAATTGAACTCAGTGTGAACTCATGTTATTATCATTATAGTTTGTTGTCATTTTTACTGCTGTTATTGTGGTGGTGGTGGTTTTCATAGTTTTTACTATCTAAATTCACTTTAAAGGATAACTCTTTTAAGTGTGTTAGAAAATAATGACTACATTTGTCTAATACCATGAAGATCCCCAGCTATAAAATACTATGGTTCAATTATTATTTTTCACAATGCTATCCTAAATTTTCCATTTGAAGATGTGGAGAAGGTACATAAGAGAATCTTCAATATTTTATTAATTGCATATATGACGTTGGATCTTTATTCTCATTTCTACTTTCAAAGGAAGACACACAATATATAGCGTTGTAAGGAATGAACATCCGTGCACTAATCAATAATTCTGCCACAAACCCCGCTGATGATTGTGGCTAGCTAGAAAGCACTATCAACATCTGATGACATGATATCTGCCTTTCACCTTCCCGATTAACATACTAATGCTACTTTTTGGAACCATATTAATTTTCCTGACATTAATATTGAAATTATATATGTTATGGGTGGTCATAATAACCTTAATCTCTATATTTTAAGAATGTAAAAGTATTCTAAAATCATACGGTAATATAAATGCAATATACTATCACAACTGTTAATTACTTTTAGAAATCCCATTATTCGATCTGGCATCAAAATAAAGCAAACAGTAAACCAGGGAAGCTTGTTTAATGAAATGACTTTATCTCTTGGGATTATACTCATCCTTACACCTTTAATTGTGCAGACTGGAAGGAGTTGTGACACGAACTGAATAATCCTACATTATTTGAATAATTTGTAATCACAGCAGAGCCAGTGATTCATTGGCTTAGTACATATTTGCATGTTATAATCAACTAAAAGCTCATGCATGCTCAACTATACAAAACTGTTTAAAATGAAACTTGTATGACGCCGTAGCAGCTGCCCTGCCCTGATGCATCTGATGTAGAGTGGAATACATGAAGGATTAAGTTAGGCATTCATGAAGCACATACACTGTTTTCATTATGTGTCCTGGATCAAATGTGAAGCGATAAAACTGAATTAGAATATGTATTTTCTGAATTAGTACAGATGCATAACCTATGGCATTAAATATCCATAATACTGGAAACATTTTGGAAGTGTTAGGAAATTCCACATAAGCAAAGCATAGTAAAGATGGATGCCTTCCTCTTTTGCTTGAATATTTTTGTATCTATAATTTGCTCCTAAGGAAGAGACTTGACATTAGATGCAGCAGAGGGACTTTCAGAACCAGGTCAGAAACCACAAGGGTGATTTTCTTGGACTCTAAGGAAACAATGAGCTAACGCGATGATTGCTATTAGTTTTATGCCTACTCATAATAACCACATGCAGACAGGGATATGCAGTTAAAGCAGCATGAAGGCACAGAGATATTTGTGTTACAGGCAAGAATGTTAATAACCAAAAGACGTAAAATCAGGGACAACAGTCTAAAATAAAAGAATAGTGGGACAAGAAATACTAAGGTTTTAAATAAATCATGTAGACCAATTAAATCTTATCAAATAAACTTTTGAAAACTTAATTAGCCCACTCAAGTAAAATTATTGAAAGCTGGATAAAAAATTCATATGTTTTATAGAGATCAGCTTTTTAGACATGATGAAAATTACAGACTAAAACAAGTCATTTCACTGCATATTTTCAGAATAAAATATTTCACATCAGTAATTATTTTGATAATTAAACCAATTTCATTATATGAAAAAACACCATACTTAATGAAATGTTTCATCAGAATTCCTAAGAAACAGTAATTGGGATGAAACCCAGAAACTTATTTTTAACGCTGCTCTCCTTATAGCAGAGATAGTCACCAACAGCTATAGCTACACTTAGGCTGCGCGATCGTATCCCCTCTCCCAACCCAGCTAGAGATGTCTCCATCAGTGCTGTACAGCTGAACCAAGTGGAACCCTTCAAAATCTATGTGAAATGTCAAACATTCCCAGTTACTCTGAGTTGCTCTTTTACATATATGAAATCGTATTTGGAATTGTGAAAAAGCCATGGGCAAAAAGAAGCAAAGAAATCTGGCTTCCAGAGAGATGAATGAAGAAAGGGCCAGGTAGAAGCAGGAACCAGAGAGAAAAAGGGTGACTACTGCCTCATTCATTGGAGCTTGCTCAATGCCTTGGTTTCATTATTTAAAAACACCAATAGACTTTGTGTTCTTTGAATTAACAAGTCCCTTTCTCTCTCTTAAGCTAGCTGAAGAGCATTTGTTACTTGAAAACAATTAAAATTTGACCGACACAATAAAAACAAACAAAACAAAACAAAAACAGGACTAAATCAGCTTCAGTTATCTACTACTCATGAAGTTCTAACACCTCTTGGTAAATATCCCTGTAATCATAGCATTCTATTTCAATAATTTTTCAATGAAACATTTCCCCAGATCTTATTTAAGAGAAAATGCATAAAAACAATCTGTTTTGAACATAAAAAATATTTATTCAGTATTTGACCACCATTGTACTCCTGTTCTATGTTAAAGAGATGTATACAAAATGGTATTTAGAGTGTTAAGTTATCATTGATTTCTGTAAGCTAACTGTTCTACTATGTTTAAGCTATTATAAAAACACCCAAGACGGGGTAGCAATAGATATAAACAGTAGAAATGTATGTCTCACAGCTCTGGAAGGTGAGATTTTGAGGTCAGGGTGTCAATATGGTTGGGTGAGGGCTCTCCTCCAGGTCACAGACTTCTCATTCTACCCTCACATAGCAGAAGAAGGTGAGCTAGCTCCCTGGCGCCTCTTTTTTAAGGGCACTAAGCCCATGCGAGGACTCTACTCTCATGCCCTAAGCAGCTCCCACAGGCCCCATTCTAATACCATCACATTGGGCATTAGGATTTCAACATATACATTTTGGTGGGATCACAAAATCCATAGCACCCACCAATCTACAAAATTACAAATCATTCTGATTTCGGTAATTGTTTCCTTCCTTCACTGTGAATTTTTGCTTCTTGTTACAATTAGTGTGCATTCCTGCTTTGATATGTGAATTGTGATTCACAAATTGAAATGTGTGATTTTAACTGTTCATTAATTGTGAAAAACAATTGTTTTAGGAAACGTTATACATGTACTAAAAATAAAAATGCCAGGTGACTTTTAGTAAAACCTCTCAAGTCTTTTTTTTTTTAATTTAGATGCTTTAATTAACAAGTGAATATATTTTTAAAATATTTTTTATTGGTTTTTAGAATAAGAAAAAGGGAGAAACAATGAACAGCTGCCTCCTGCATGCCCCCTACTGGGGATCCAGTGGGAAATGTAGGCATGTGCCCTGACCAAAAATAGAACCTGCAGTCCCCTTAGGGCACAGGAAGATGCCCAACCAACTGAGCCACACCAGCCAGGGCTATTTTCACATCTTTAAGTTTCAACTACAATTTAGTTCAAATATACTGAAGAGAATAAGATAATGGTCAAGACATAGTGACCTTATGCATCTATCATGCTCACAATGTACCTCTTGGGGGAAATAAAATTGAGAACAAAAACTAAGACAAAAAAATAATAGCAACATCACAATGACGCCTTATTATAAGCCAGGCGTTGTGCTAAACATTGCCTCATTGTATCATTCAATCCCTTATATGAAATTTGTTCAGTGGTAGTATTATTACACATTAGTTACAGATTTATTTATAACTAAATGCCACACTTTATGCAGTAAGGAGTGGAACCAAAGTTTGAACTGGAGTATCTACTTTCAAATCCTCCATGTTAACCACACATGGTTTGCCTAAAGAGGAAATGTCTATGAAAATGAGGAATCTGGATTGAGCTCAATAGAGAGAGGCCCCGAGAATTGTATATATGTTTGTGCAGGTTGTATATTCCATAGCTTTAAGGGACATCATTCAAAATATATCTACTTGAATAGTGGAGTACAGGAACTGTGTCCTGTTTCTCAATGTAATCTCAGCTGCTAAACATGTAAGAGTGTTTTGGTAAAATAAATTGTATAACTAAAGTGTTCTTGACTCAGACTTACATGACACCAAATGAATGATAACCTTTAAATCTAAATTTTGATGTATTTTTCACTATTCTCTTTTTAAGCAAAAACTGTCTGGTCTTTGGGTCCAGCAGCCACCACTTCCTAAAAATATAGATGCATAATTATGTATCCATCAGTCATGTGAATTCATAGTTGAGGCATAGAACAGCATGCTCACCCTAAAGATAAAAGGTCTTTACATTGGAGGAGCTCTCAGTGTTCACAGAAACAATAGGTAATACTACACATATCTAATTGTTAGTGTGTTCAATACACAATAAATGCTATAGCAATTCAGCCTAGGAAGGGGTCACCCTTCTGGATGGTAATGAAAGGTTTCATGTTGTATAACTTCAATTGGGCCTTAAAAATGGATGGCATTAAGATGGATTATATGAAGAGTGGGAGTGGGAGTATTTCAACTAATTTGTGCTAAGCACTCCAGGTAGAAATTGGGGAGTTAAGAAGAGAGAAATCAGGTCATTTGGGGTAAAGAGTGCTGGGCTCCGAGATCACAACAATGAAAACAACTCAGCTCCCGAGGACGGAGATTTCAGGCTGAGCAGTTTGGTCCGTCACTTTCGGCATTAATGCAAGCACTGAACAGCATAAAAAAGATAGAGAATAGGCAATGAATAGCAAAAGCCCCCAAAAAATCCTCGAACACAGAGGAGTCTTGAGCATTCTCTCTCCCCCTGCTGCCTTTAATGGAAATAATCAATAGGAATGCTGAATGATTACAGTATATTTTTTCTCTGTGGGAGAGGGGGATTATGTACTCAGAACCATAAAGCATTTTGCTAGCAAAATTAATTCAAATAGACTTGCTTGGGAGCATTGTCACAGGAATTGAAAACAGCTGAGAAATGAGTCCAGCTAAAACACACACACACATACACACACACACACACACACACACACACACACACACAGATCATGATAAACATCAATCAAATGACTCAGAAAAAGACCTGGTTGGGCCCTGGGGACCTCTGCAAGGCCCATTTTTATTTAACATCTTCATTAATTAATGGAAATATGAGAGTTTAAAAGATCATTACATTCACATATGGAAACTGGTGCATATAACTTGGAGAGCAGAGAATATTTTTTTGAAGGGAAAGGATTTTAGGCCCAGATTTCACATGGACTATATCACTTGGCAGATAAACATCTAGACAGAGACCCAGAAATCCCCATATATTTAATGAGGAAGAGGGAAATATTAGAAACCAATGTGAAACAGGTGGGAATTATTTGGGAAATGGTCGTTTGATACAAGTGTATACACAGGTGTGGCACATGACAGGCGTGGTGACAGTAACTGGTATCTGACTCTTTGGTGACAGAAAATTGCATATGACTCTTGGTTCACATTTACATTCCCTGTTACTCATATGGACCAATGAGGAAAAGCCATTAAAAAAGGAACAGATCATAAGAATCAAGTGTTTGTGCATAAAGCTAGACAAGCTGATGAATAGGAATAACATGGCTGTACACCTTGCAATCTGGAGGGGGAAAGTAGGCAGTGATAGGAATGGAGGCGAAAAGCAGTATGATCTTCTGTTAGGGGGGAACAGAGTCAGTCCTACAGCCATACTTTTCTAAAGGACTAGAGCTGAAATTGCCATCTGAAGGATGGAGCCTTGAGTAACTCAATTGCAGTTAGGTAAGGAGAAAGTATTAACAAAGGATTAATAGGTAAAGGTCATTTCCCAGTTTACATTAGTAAGTTTCCCTATAATGTGGGGAAAGTGTTTTAAAAGCATTATTTTTTAGAGACTTTGAATATATAAATAGAGTAATAAACAACACTTGCATATCTCAATCCTACTCTGCAGAAATACACTGTGACTATGCTAAGTCATTCAATATTATTGCAAATATAAAAGAATAAATACAACATCTGTCTCATATGCCAAAGCAAAGCTGGATATTTTAGAGAACTTTCTTCATAATTGCTAAGTTTCCATGTAGGAAATCTAAATGCAAAATTGTTCTTGTTCTAAACTTCAGTGTATGCTTAATGACTATCTTGAATTCCTTAAATTATTTATCCTAATTACCTCACGGGTTGTGTGTGCTTTTTGTTTTTCTAAAAAATAATGAATACAAAGCTACTTGGGAACAGAATTGTTCTTCATTATACTGGCATTTGCATTATATAGTATAATATCCATCCCCTTTAGAATAATTTTCTATCACTGTCCAAATAAAAAGCTTTTCTATATCCACTAATATGCTCTTTTTTACCCACTTCAGCATTACTTTAATCTTTATTAGCCTCTCCATGCTCAGTGTGGGCCTCAATGCTTGTCATTATCTTCCCTCTTCTTCAACAGAAAGCAAAGCCAAAATAAGGTTCTGGCAGAACTCAGCACGATCACAACCAAAATTCAAAATCAGCAGTGTTCGAAAAGTTCTCCTCAGTCTTTGCCTTTAATTTTGGGAAGAAAGTACCATATACAAAACTTCCACACACACTTTGGCCAAAATCTGAGTATCAAAAAGAACATCGAGTTTATCTTTTGAATTCAAGAGAGCCCACATCATGTCCTCACAGACCATGTTGAATAATCTAAACCTGAGTTATTTTCAATTTCAAAAGTAAATACAGATTCTCTGTCTCAAAGAAATCATAAGATAGAACAAAGTTACAATAAAGCAAGAAATGCCATCAGCTCCTGTTTTCAAATATCTACTATGCAGAACTATTGCTTGTTCTTTCTCCCCTCCAGGGCAGAAAGCAGGTTACTTACTCTGTCTCCATTTTAGTACAAATATGTTTTAAGTCAATATTGGAATCTCTCTCAGATGAATAAATTATCATGAGTGATTCCAATAGCATAAGACCAGCATAATAAGATATCTCAAAGTAATGTTTATCCTCTATGGCTCGACAAAGGTAATAGAGCAAAAATAAAAGCAGAACTTGCAATACAACTCCTAGGTGGTGCCCAGGGGAGTGTGGTGGCCCGCCCATTGTCTGCTACAGGAAACACAGAGAACTCAGTAGGGAAAAGGCTGCTTCTACCAAAGCAAAGGAGGCAAGTGTATCTTGTGATCATTTGTAACAACAACCTATGGGAAAAAAGAGCAATAGTGGAATTTCTAAAACCTAAGAACATAATCTGCTCCTAACAAAACCATAACCAAGAAGAAGCCTGGAAAACACTTGATAAAAATGTCCAGGAAACAAGGCTGTTTATATCCATGCTTAGACTATATAGATTAATCAATATTAAATGTTCCACATGATGACTGAAATAACTCTAATGTAATTAGAAGGAAGCAAAACACATGTTCAGGGTGTGAACAAATAGGCTGGTAGAGCTATGAAAAAAGAGATTGACAGTTTAATGGGAGGGAAAAAAAAGAGGAAAGTCTAAGTGAGAAAATACTTATTTTAGAAAAAGCCTATTGGGTTTACCTTTATTCAGGCAGATGATTCAATCAAAATTCAAACTAATGCATTGCTATGAGGTTTGTTCATCTGTTCTAAAAACGTCCATAATTTTAATTGAAATGTGATTTACATACCATATAAGTTTTACCTTTAAGGAAAATACTTATGGATTTACAGGTTTTGCTTATCTTTTTCTAAAGTCTAAATATGGGGTTTGCTACTAAACAATTGTCATTTAATAGAGAAGTGGAGAATTGCAGAAATGGAGTGCTTATGGTTATGGGATAGTGCTCCTCTCAAAAATCCCACAATAGAGTATAAAAAATAGAGAGATAGTCTATGACAACTATATATGCTCTATTAAACAAACAAACAAAAAATATATGAAGGAACCTTAAATGCCTATTGCTAAGTGAAGGAAGCCAATCTGAAAAGGCTAATACTATGATTACAACTACTTGATGTTCTGGAAGCAGAGAAAAAGGGGACAATAAAAAGGTCAGTATTTGCCAGCGGTCAGCGAGGAAGGAGGGAGGAAGGAGGCAAGGGATAAATAGGTGAGCCACAGGGGATTTTAGGGCCTTGAAACTGTTCTGTATTATGTCATTATATATTTGTCAAATCCCACAGAATGTACAACAGAAATAGAACTCATATAAACTAAAGCATTTAAATAAACCAATGTATTCATATGGGTTTGTCCATCACAATAACTGTATCACACTACTACAATCCTATCTAATAAAGAGTGAATATGTTAAGTGACCCTCACGCCATTACAGAAATGGCAGCAGCCACAGCCAATAAGGAGGGAATATGTTAATTGACTGCCCCACCCTCAAAGATGGTGGCGTCCACAGCCAATAAAAAGGAAATGTGCTAATTGACTGCCCTGCCATCAAAGATGGTGGCACCCACAGCCAATAAGGTGGGAATCTGTTAATTGACTGCCTCACCCTCAAAGATGGCGACTTTCACAGCCTCAAGATGGCAGCACCCAGTCCCCTCAGCCCTGCCGGGGCGGCAGGCACGTGGCAAGGCTGGGCCTGCCCACAGATGGGCCCAGCTGCTCTGCACACCTGCCTCCGAAGTCCCCCAGTCCCCTCAGCTCCCCAGCCACCCACGGCCAGTCCAAGGCGTAGGCAAGACTCAGATGGTGGCTGCCCAGCTGCCCAGGGCCGCCCAAGGCTCAAGTAACCAGGGCTGGCCGAGGCTTGCGCTACTGGCAGTCGCAACAGCAGCAGAGGTGTGATGGGGTGTTGCCTCCCACCCCTGACGGCTCCTGGACTGTGAGAGCAGGTAGGCCAGGCTGAGGGACCCCCCCCTCCAGTGCATGAATTTGCATGCACCAGGCCTCTAATATGTTAATAATAGTGGAAACAGAATGAGGAGTATATTGAGGTGGTATATAGGAACTCTTCATACTCAAGGCTCATTATTCTATGAAGTTAAAATGTCTCTAAAAACTAAAGCTATCAACTTAAAAAAGTATTGCTCCAAAATTTATGAGTATTTAAAAGTGAAATTTTATATGAAACATAAAAAATAGATGACAATAGAGTCCATCACAAAAATCAATGGAATCTCAATGCCTCTTTATTTAGTATTTAGCTCCATTCTTCAGAATCACTATCACTGTTAAAATCATGTCCTATTGAGTTGAGGCTGAAAAAGTTTGAGAACTTCAATATAAATTATTTTTAAAAGGTGGTCTGAAGGAAAAAAAAAATATTTACTCAAATAAATAGGGAAATTTAGAACTGAGGGTAATTATGCATATTTTACATCAATTTTCAAGGCATCCTATATAATAAAAGGCTAATATGCAAATCAACCAAGTGGCAGAACGACCAATCACTATGACATGCACTGACCACCGGGGGGCAGACTCTTAACGCAGGAACTGCCCCCTGGTCATCAGTGTGCTCCCACAGGAGCCACAAGCCCTGAGTTGAGCTCACGGCTGGCGAGCACAGTGGCAGTAGTGGCAGACTCTCCCACCTCCGCGGCAGTGCTAAGATGCCCGACTGCCGATGCCATCAGTCAGACATCCCCCAAGGGCTCCTGGATTGCAAGAGGCCACAGCCGGGCTGAAGGAACCCCTCCCCCCACTGAGTGCACAAATTTCGTGCACTGGGCCTCTAGTTAGTCTATGTTTTGCTTATTTTTGTTACTGCTTAAAATTAAAGACAAGTTACGCAAAAAAAAAGAAAGAAAGAAAGAAAGAAAGAAAGAAAGAAAGAAAGAAAGAAAGAAAGAAAGAAAGAAAGAAAAAATATTTACAATCTTCATCTCAATTTCATGCGAAGTGAGATTAGAGAATCTAGTCCCACATTTGGAAGTTCAGGTACGAAGTCTCTCAAACTCTACTTATTTCATGTAATCGTCAAATGCTGAAGACATAGTTGAGTGATTGTTATTTTTAACTACAAAAATGTTGGTTTCTGGCTATATTTGGGAACAGAAATAGAGAAGCAGCTTTTCTTTATCAATCATCATCTTTTCTATTTCTTTGGTGGTTTAAGAATCACATGGTGCATTCAAATTCACTTTTCTTATTTTATTCTAAAAACGACAATGCTGGATAGATGATATAATAGCCACCCATCCCACTTAACAGATAGGAAAGTTGAGATCCACAGAGGTCATAAAAATTACAGATATATTGCCCTAACCGGTTTGGCTCAGTGGATAGAGCATCTGCCTGGGGACTGAAGGGTCCCAAGTTCGATTCTGGTCAAGGGCATGTACCTTGGTTGTGGGCACATCCCCAGTAGGGGGTGTGCAGGAGGCAGCTGATCGATGTTTCTCTCTCATCGATGTTTCTCACTATCCCTCTCCCTTCCTCTCTGTGAAAAATCAATAAAATACATTTTAAAAATTACAGATATAGCATGTTGTCAATTCATTCTTGTAATTATTTATCTGTCAATCTATTTACCTAATTATATAGTTAGCTAATATATACATGCACTATAACAATTGTAACATATATTTGAGCATGTATGTGCTATATATTTGTTTCAAATACTAATGATCTAGCAATGAATAGAATGCGACCCATTATGGCTTATTGAAAACATTTTTTTAATATATTGTATTGATTTTTTTACAGAGAGGAAGGGAGAGGGATAGAGAGCTAGAAACATCGATGAAAGAGAAACATCTATCAGCTGCCTCCTGCACACCCCCCACTGGGGATGTGCCTGCAACCAAGGTCCATGCCCTTGACCGGAATTGAACCTGAGACCCTTGAGTCCACAGGCTGACAACTCTATCCACTGAGCCAAACCGGCCAGGGCTGAAAACTTTTTTTGAGGTGAATTTCTCTTCTACACCAATTCCTCTTTTATGTAAACCAGAAATCTAGGCACATTCCAGAACCTGGCCATGTCTCTAGAGACCTATCCATTCTGAGGAGCTCACCTCTGGTTTAAAATAATCAGTATCTTGGAAGTCCTGGGTTTGAAATGGACTCAGCCTCTTACCAGCTGCATAACCTTGGGCAAGTCACCCTTCCAGAGCCTCATTTTCCTCTTCTACAAAAACAATATGAAGCTTCTCCTTTTACACTGTCATCATTAGTACTAATTGGAATTAATGTACATGAGAGAGCACTGTTTTTCACGGCAAGATAACAAGAAACAGTGATAGGACACATGTGCCAAATACAATAGAGTGCATGTGCTCTTTCCAGTTGTGTCACAAACTACCTGAGTGACTTTGAATAAACACTATCTCCTCTCTGCCACTTTTTAAATCCTATGTAATAAAAGGCCAATATGCAAATCGACTGAAGGGCAGAACATCTAGTCACTATGATGCACACTGATCACCAGGGGGCAGATACTCAATGCAGAAGCTGCCCCCTGGTGGTCAGTGGTTTCCCACAGGGGTAGTGCCACTCAGCCAGAAGCCCTGAGTCTGCTCATGCTGGTCTGCACAGTGGCAGTGCTGGGAGCCTCTCTTGCCTCCACGGCAGCACTAAGGATGTCTAACTGACGGCTTAGGCCTACTCACCCCAGGGAATGGGCCTAAGCGTCAGATGTACATCCCCAAGGGCTCCCTGACTGTGTGTGAGAGGGCACAGGCCAGGCTGACGGACGCCCCCTCCCCCTGAGTGCATGAATTTCATGCACCAGGCCTCTACTATATAGAGAAAAAAGGCCTACAGAGAACTTCATCTACCACATTGCTCTAACATTAGGATTACAAGTTTTCAAAATAATGCTGCTTCAAGCTCCAGAATGTCAGGGAATTTTGTTTGTTTTCTTCACTGTTGTCACTCCAATGCCTGGAACAGAAACTGGCTCATACCAAGTCCCTGATACATATCTGAATGAATAAATGCCCTACATTTGCATGAAAGTAAATTTTGTTGTAACATAATACTTCCAGATATGTCCAGAATAAAAAAAGAGAGAGAGAGTAGAGTTAGACTTCTTACCATGAGGCAGGCGTGCACGCACACACGCACACATACACACACACACATACACACACCATTTCATCTACTATGGTTAAAAAGCACATGCTAAAGCCCAAATTTAAATGATGTGTTTTAACTCAGGTGAAGTAGTCAAAACAATAAAAATAAAAACTAGAATCTATCTCACCATATAACAATAAGTGGAATTAAAAAAAAAAAAAAGTCCCTCCTAAAACAACAGAAAATCCTGATGCGTGTGAAATACTAAAAATTGACTCCACAAATATGCCAACATTACAGACTGCAGTTTAAATGCTGGTGAAGAGCATCAGGCAGAAATTGAATCAAACAGGAGAAATTGCTTACTCTCTTAGAAAGCAGCCTTTTCTCAGCTTTGGGCTGTGAAGATTAAAACAGGCTGCTAACTCTCGTTTTCTGAAACTTCCTACTAAACAGAAAAGCTGTAAATTCACTTTATATGAACTCTCCCAATCTTGAACTGCTGACAATGAACTCATATAAATATACTTATAGATAAAACAAACAAACAAAAAACCTGATGGACTGGTGGGTGGATCTCAGTATGAGATAGAAATGCAATCGAAGGTTAAAGGTGAAGGGATTAATAAAAACAAAACAAAACAAAAACCCTCATAACCTCACCCCCACTTCCCTATGGAAATGACCGTCAACATACAACAGTATGGCCATTACCACGGGGAAATGGAGGTGCGGGAGACAGGAGAGGGTTAGTGGGGGGTAAATGGCGATGGAAAGAAACACGACGGGGTGATGAGCACAAAACACAGTATACAGATGACGGATTATAGAAGTGCACACTTTAACCCATATAACCTTATTAACCAATGTAACCTCAACAAATTCAATAAAAACATGTGAACCCCCCAAATAAATGTCAAGGAAAGCATATTTACTGAGTGCCAACACTGTGCCAAGCTCTATTCTTAATCCCACTTATTTAATCTTTATGCAAAACTATAACTCAATTTATACTCCATTTCATAAATAAAACAAAATAAGTTATCCTACCAAAAATATTCTAAATTGCCCTATCTGATAATATAGAGAATATGTTGGGTTGAAATTAATTTTTGAAAAGTCTGAGAAAATATTCTCTTTGAATCTAGTTTTGTATTTCTCCTGTTTCCATTCCAGAGTTATTCAGAAAATTTTTTAACTATTGGGGTAAATCTGATGTTGTATTGGCTCTTGCACCTAGAAATTTTGGGAGAAATTTACTCAATTTTGTATGTGATTTCTGCACCATTGATTTCCTTAAAAATATACAATCTCTTTGTATTAGGAATAGGCTTTTTCCAATCATTTTAACAACATTATGTTTTATCTTTCTATTATAATTGAGTTAATACTTCCTGTGTAATATAATTTTATGTCACAACATTTTACTTATGATTTAATTTTCCATCTAGTAATAGCTATTAAATACTTTTCAAATGTAATCTATTTATTAAGATCATTAGTATCATAAATACATGAATATGCACATTGTTAGAAAATGGTTTAATTTTCACCCAAAAGGCTTTTTTTAAATCCTCAACCAAGGATATGTTTCCACTGTTTTTTTTTGTTTGTTTGTTTTGTTTTGAAGAGAGAGAGGAAGGGAGAGAGAGAGAGAAACATCAACATACAAGCAAAACATTGATTGGTTGCCTCCCTATCATAGGTACCCTGACAGGGTTTGAACCCACATCCTCCGTATGTGCCCTGAACGAGAATAGAACCTATAATTTTTTGGTGTATGGGACAACATTCCAACCAACCAAGCCACCAGATCAAAGCCAAAGACTTTATTTTTAGTGTACACCAGTAAAATAATTTACTAATAAATACAAATGTTATTGTAGAAATGTTCCGATGAAACATTTTTTTTCCTGAAATTTTTCAATAAAGAATAATGCAAAGATTAAAAGAAAACCTTTTAATGATTACTGACTTAATGAAAGCAATCCATCCCAGGTTCTCCATGATGGTTTCTAATAATCTGAGAATTTTTTAATCTCAATGAAATTTAAAGGAGTTCCTTGTAATATTTTCATTCCTTAATGTAGTGAAAAAACACAAAATAAATTGTTCCCTGTGTATGAATTGATTTATTTCCTATTCAATATTCAATATTTCTTATTCAACCAGGCTAAGGACAAATCAGCAGCAAACCTTTTTATTTTTTTCAACTCTTGGTTTTTGAAGATAAATCAATCCTATAAGTTTGTTGGTTGCTTTAATCTGAATTTTTAAGGTAACTTCACATTTCTTCATGGAAATACTTAGAGAGGAAAATCATATATTTGTTATTTAGTCATTGAAATCCCTTCCCTATTTGCCTGCTTTTCCAGACAGAGCTGATTCGCCCACTTTCACCCACACATCCCTCCTCTCATAACAACAAATATGGCCAGTGGATTTTCAATCATATGTGACATTTAACATGATGTCTACTTAAGTTGTAGGAAAATTTCATAAAGGCTTACCCCATTTTTTGGAAAAGCAATCCATCCCAGGTCCCCCATGACAGTACGTGAATCCAATAAATTCACTGAAAGAGAAAGAACACAAAACTGAGTCAAATGTACAAAAATGCATCACTATTTTCAGTATTATTAAAAGTGCATATTGCAGTAGGGGAGGGTGGGGGTAAAGGGGAGAGTTCAACCAAGGACTTATATGCATGCATATAAGCCTAATCAATGGACACAGACAACAGGGGGGTGGGGGCATGAATGGGAGGTGGGGGGTAATGGGGGAATATGGACACATATATAATACTGTAATCAATAAAGAAATTAAAAAATAAAAAATAAAAGTGCATATTGCTACATATCTGAAATTAGATTAAGTATTCATTATGATAAATACAAGTTATAATTTAAAGAAAGCATTTCAATGCAAGAAAACAAGTTATTTTGAATTAACATTTAGAGCAAAATTATATAAACAAGTCATTACCCTAAGTGCTTTTTTTGTCAAACAACTATAAAGAAGAATTAAATTAAGAAAGAGAAAATATGAAAAATCCACAGAAAACAGTAAAAACCTTTCAGTTATTTTTCAAGCTGTAGGCTCTGGGATTAAGCAACAGCCATAAAATTGTAGCTGAACTTATTGTATTTTCTTCCGGAAAGCTGTTATGAAGCAATTAACAAATAATTTACATTAAACAGCAATAAACTATCCCCAAGCTTGTAACATTTTTGTGATATTAACTGAAATCTGTAATCCAAATTGCAAGTTTAATTAAGAAATAAATCTACACACCCTTAACCAAGCCAAGGAAACTGTAGCAGCTCTCAGGATTGTTGTTATAGTTATGAGTTCACTGCATTGCCAAGCTATCTTCTACTTATATATGACCACAACCTTCAATGTGCTTCTTACAGAACTATCAGCTACATTTTTTGAAAGACAGACATCAATCATGGCTAGATATCTTAAAATATTTGGAACTCCCAGGTGGAAATCTGAATATCGTCATTGCAAAAGGAAACCCACAGTATTTATTCAGATGTGCATCCACATCCCACACACTCACCATGTTTATATTTCAGGAGGTTCATCTACTGTCCCCCCAAGTTATACTAGCTAAAAGAGTACTGTGTTGTCAAAATGCTTTCAACCTGGGTCACAGATCATAGGTTTCCAACCTATTATGCCTAATCCAAATGGGCCTCCTTATGCAGCTGAAGCACGTTAAAGGAGCATGGCATGTGGATCCAAAAGGAAAACAACTATGTTATCCCAGTCAGAGGTATGGCGCTTCCTTAAACTAAAATCAAGAGGCAGTATCTTGAAATGCCAGTAATTAAAAAAGTTATTCTGCCTAACCGAAGAGGCTCCGTGGTTGAGCCCTGACCTTGAACCAGGAGGTCATGGTTCGATTCCCAGTCAGGGCACATGAAGGTTGCAGCAGATAGCTGATCAATGATTCTCTCCCCTCATTGATGTTTCTCTCTTTCACCATCTCCCTTCCTCTTGGAAATCAATAAAAATATATTTTAAAAATGATTCTATGTGCAAGAGTAAAGCCTGGGTACTAAAGGAATAATAGTTAATAGGCTGTTATAATATTTCTATAAGAGAATATAAAACAGAATTACTATAAACAAGTAAGTTAAAATCATAATTTAAACAGAAATTTTCTACACACTATATAAAAAGGGTGCATTTAACCCTTACTTTCCATCATTTTATAATATCAAACATGTTTATAGATTAAGTTAATGCTTTATAATATTAGTAATACAAATATAAACCAAAAATTTTAAATTTTTATAAAGTAGAAATATACTCAATACACACACACACACACACACGTATAATATATATGTATGTTCACTATACTTGCCTATATGTGTACGTTCACTGTACTTGACTATTTTTCTCAAGTTCTGAGCTCTTTAACTATAAAAGTTCATACTTACAGAATGGTGGTATCATCTTTAGTCTACCTACATTAACTTGGCTTTAGAGAATAATAAAATAATTTGTGAAATTATTTTTAGAAGAAATTTACCTAACTGAAATTGACATAATTTAAAACTATTGTTTAAAGTAGAAACAAAAAAATCTGTTCCACCTCCCACAGACCTTGCAAATCCTCCGGTCATTGCACTAAATCTGATTTTTCAGTTAGATCCATACTCTTTTTTTCTTATTCTGTTGCTGGCTTTTCTGATTTCCACTGGAATGAGGCTGGGTTACACTTAAATGTCCTTGTCCTCATTTGGGCTTTTCTAGGACACTTGGGGTTGTGTCTAGACATGACTAAGTACCAGGGTAGTGCGGAACCTACACCATTATATTCATTCATCTTCATCATTCCTTTAGTTCACCTTTGATACTGAGCAGCAGAATATCTGTGTAGACTAGATAGAGTAGAGCAAATCAGCCTTCTACTATGCTGGCAGTCAAAGTGAACTTAATACCATGGTGGCATACTGGTGTGCGTAGGAATTCTAGGAATTCATAACCAGCCTGCATGAGAAACACAGCATTCCTAGTAGACCTTTTAATAACATGTGGGTCTTGAAATACTCATTTTTGCCAACAGAATTCCAGATATTTTTTTTTAGCCTTAGTTACCCTCACTTAAATGAACTTTAATCTAAAGTACTATTTTTACTGTTTTTTGGACTAAAATATATGTATGTGAAAGTAAATGAATGAACTGAAAACATTAGCTTGGCTATTAATACAATTTATTGATAATCTGCAGTATTGAAATAGATTATTAAATGCATGAAAATAACCACAATAGGAATATATATTATCTTTCATATGATGATCTTGTCAAAAGGTTTTTTTCAAATAAGATTAGAAGGTTTATAGGACATATGTGTATGTCACTTCCCACTACTGTCTAAAATTGCTTTCCTCTTGGAAATAGATGATTTCATAAAATTCACAATGCAAAGAAGATATTTACATATACCATTACTAAATTGGAAATTGAGAGGGGGGAAAAATTAGATGTTTTAAACAAGTACTTGCAGATTTTTATATTATAATTTTGTCCATGAAAATATAGAGCAAATGGGATATGATGCCTCAAGGAAAATAACAAAAACTATGATATATGACCATATTATTTATCTATAGATAATATATGACCATACTATTTATCTATAGATCACCATATCAATCTCTATATTGATATATATGGGGGGAGGTTTTCTTATACCTCCAAGTTTCGCACATGCTGCTTTCACTCTCACAAATGTCTCTCTCCCTTTCTGAATTGCTAAATCTCCATTTGTCCTGTAAAACACATTTCAGGAGCCACCTTCTCCTGGAAACCATCTCTGATCCTCCCTTTCCTACATCTCAGTAAGGCATTCATACTGAATATTCAGTTAGCACCCATTCTTATCTCCAAAACACTAAATACACAGAATTGTATTATTTCCTTGTAAGAGTGCTATTTTGACTTATGCCTAGGAACCTAGCCTATGCTTCAACAGCTAAATAGCCGTTTTTCTTATGAATGAATCGCTGGGTCTGTGGGCAGATCTGGAGTGCGTGTCTGGATGAGCACATGGCAGTGGTTCTCCACATGGACCTCTGGTACTGTCTGGAGATGCCTTTGATTTTCAAAACTGAAGGATGGGGTGGTGGTAACTTTTTAAGGTACATAATGAAACATTATGCTGTATGTTTAAAACTAATATAATATTGTATGTGAGCTATGCATTAATAATACATTTTTAAAACTGAAGGGTGGGAGAGTATTTTGCCACTGACGTCTCATGGGAAGAAGCCAGGCATGCCCTTAAGCATCCCTTCATGCACAGCAAAACTTTCCTCACTCCCAGGAAAGAATTATGTGGCTCAAATTTCACTAGTGCCAGAGTTGAGAAACCTTGCCACCTACCTATGATGCGGTACTATAAAACCTCTAGTTCCACATATCTTTGTATAGAGTATCAGTATCGTGATCTTCATTAACAAAAGTGAGCATATTTGAAGGCATTCCATGTGAATAAAAATACTACTCCAATTTAAGAAAATAAAACTAATAAATATTGAAGTCTCACTTAAGAAAACAGTGTTTTTATAACCGAACTCCCCGTAATTTTTTTCACACAACCAATAAAGCTGTTCTCATTTATGTGCTGGTAATTTCTCAACATTCAATGTATCATGCATGAGAGAGCAACATGCCACCGATATCACTGCCTACATTTCACCCACTACTTAAGCTACTTAATAAAACCAGAAGTTTAGGACATATATAAATTTTTAGAAATTGATTTATCAATTTCATTACCAAATGTATTTATTTATGTATTTTATTTTTAATTTTTATTGAATTCATTGGGGTGACCTTGGTAATAGAATTGCAGGTGTACAATTCTATTATGTGTCATATGCATATTGTACTGTGTGTTTACCACTCCAAGTTAAGTCTCCTTCCATCACCATTTATCCCCCCTTTTCTCCTACCTTCCCCCATTACCCTTTCCCTCTGCTAACCACCATAGTGTTGTTTGTGTCTACAAGGTTTTGTCTTTGTTTTTTTTTAATATATTTTATTGATTTTTTTACAGAGATGAAAGGAGAGGGAGAGGGATAGAGAGCTAGAAACATCGATGAGAGAGAAACATCGATCAGGTGCCTCCTGCACACCCTCCACTGGGGGTGTGCCCGCAACCAAGGTACATGCCCTTGACTGGAATCAAACCCGGGACCTTTCAGTCCGCAGGCCAATGCTCTATCCACTGAGCCAAACGACTTAGGGCAACAAGGTTTTTTTTTTCTTTGCTCAGTCCCATCACCTTTTGCATCCAGCCCCCCAAACCCTTCCCCTCTGACAGCTGTCAGTCTATTCTCTAAATCTATGAATCTGTTTCTATATTGCTTCTTAGTTTATTTTGTTCATTAGATTCCACATATAAGTAAAATCATATGGTACTTGTCCTTCTCTGACTGGCTTATTTCACTCAGCATAATGCTCCCCAGGTTCATCCATACTGTTGCAAAAGGTAAGACTTCCTTCTTTATCATGACTGAATAGTATTCCATTATGTAAATGTACCACAGCTTTTTTTTCCCCATTGATATTTTTAGAAAGTATGGAAGGGAGTGGGAGAGACAGAGAGAGAAACATCCATGTGAGAGAGACACATTGATTGGTTGCCTCCCACATGAACCCCAACCATGGCCAGGGACTGAGCCTGAAACTGAGGTACCTACCCTTGACCAGAATCAAGCCTGGACCATTCAGTCCACAGGCTGACCCTCTATCCACTGAGCCAAACCAGCTAGGGCTACTACAGTTTTTTTTATCCACTCATATACTGAGGGGCACTTGGGCTGCTTCCAAATCCTGGTTATTGTAAATAACATTAAAATGAACATTAGGGGTGCATATATGCTTTCAAATTGGTGTTTCAGGTTTCTTCAGATGGATTCTCAGAAGTGGAATTACTGGGTCATAAGGCAGTTCCATTTTTAATTTTAATTATGAGTAAACTCCATAGTATTTTCCACAGTATCTGCACCAATCTGCATTTCCACCAGCAGTGTAAAAAGGTGTCCTTTTATCCACATTCTAGCCAACACTTGTTTATTGATTTATTGATGATAGCCATTCTGATAGGTGTGAAGTGATATCTCATTGTGGCTTTAATTTGCATTTCTCTGATGATTAGTAATATTGAACATCTTTACATACGTCTGCTGGCTAGACATATGTTTTTGCACATCAAAGGAAATCATCAACAAAGTGAAAAGACAACCCATTGAATGAGAGAATATATTTGCCAATGATAGAGCTGATAAGGGGTTAATATCTGAAATTTATAAAGAACTTATAAAACTCAACACCAAAAAACCCACACAAACATACCAATTAAAAAAGCTGAACAGACATTTCTTCAAAGAGAACATGTAGATGGCCAACACAAAATTTATTTTAAAAGGCAATAATGTCCTTGGACCTCCACCATAGTAACAGTCACTAAGTATCATCTGTGCAACAATTACAGTAATTGAATTGTTCTGAACAGTATATATGCTGGTTGTAAATTGCAATGAATACTCAATGAGTATTGATCTTCCCTGTACAACTTAATTAAAACTTGTCAAGGAGAAGTCACTAATGAATATAATTAGAGAAAATGTTTGATACCACAACTACTTTAAAAAACATTAATTAGATAATAGAAATTTTATGGAAAAAATTTTTATTCTATTATTTATATTTTAAAATAAAGCCATACTATTAAATTGAGAGAGAATCTTCAAGGTCATTTCCTCTAAGTCACTGTGTAATTGCAATGAGTGTGGGCATATTGCTTGGTACTCTAATCAGTAATTAAGAAGATAGATTCTCCATAAGAAATAACTCTACAGAGGTCAATAAATATATAGTCTATTATAAATTTCCTAAAATTATATAGGAAAAAAGAATCACGAACACAGGAACTTTTAATAAGTAAAATCAGTTAATTGCTTACCCAACCAAATAACAGATAATAAAACTAATTCAAAGTAATCTTAAGTATGCTTTATTTTTATTACTATACACTAATCATTTTAATGCTTTCATTAACAAATAGAAAAAAGTTCTTAAATAACTTACTTTAAGAAAAGCCAGGGAGTTACTAACTCATTTTTGTTGTTGTTGTTTTGTTAAGATTCAATGGGGGTAAGGAAAAGACAGAATGAGTAAAATGGAATATGTAATATATATAAAAAGACTCCTAAGTCCTCACAATTCCACATCCTAACAACAAAAGATTAGTTTTTTTTTAATTTCTTTATTGATTAAGGTATTACATATGTGTCCTTATTCTGCCATTACCCCCCATCTCCCATTCATGCCTCCGCCCCCCTGTTGTCTGTGTACATTGATTAGGCTTACATGCATGCATGTAAGTCCTTTGGTTGATCTCTCCCCCTTACCCCCACTCTCCCCTGCCTTCCCTGAGGTTTGACGATCTGATTGATGTTTCTCTGTTAAAAGATTAGTTTGAGTTAATAATTCAAATATGTTATTCAATTACTATAATTTTCAAATATTCATAACTTTCTGTGTATCATTTTGATGCCATTGTTTCCTCCTTAACATCTTGCTAATATTAATATCAAAGATCAGAAAAAAAATATTACTGGATTCTCCAGGAAAGTGACATATTGGGATGAATGTATTTTAAGACTTTGAAGAGTTTAAAGACAGCTCAAGAACATTCAATGCCACCACAGTCAGGGGGCTAGCCTTGAGAAAATGTGTGATCCTTGATGACATGAAGATAGAGAGCCAGAAACATACTCTTATTCATATATTGTTTCTATTTTTCACATAATCTTCACAGTAACAAACAGTTATAATGTTAGTTGGATCTCCACCACAACATGAAGAGAGGATAATTTGGATTAGAAACAAACAGCATGGCATGCTCTTTCTCTAAAGGCATTGACTCAAATTCCCATTGCATATAGTACAATTTTGATGAATGCTTGCGTATTTATTTCCATTTAACAATATCAAAAAAGATACTGGATTCAATTACAGCACACATTTTACTAATCTGTGGAAATAAACCCCAGATACACAGCTGTCCAGCCTCTCTTCATGGTCCCGTTCAGCACAGATGTTATTTCTTGCTTGTGGACTAAATTTTATAATTTGACAACTGCTCCAGGGAACAAAGAACAGTTGACAAAATGAGTGCAGGGAAAGAGTACATGTGTTTCCCATTGGAGAACTAAATTTGTAAATTTGGTAAAACTATGTTATAGGTTTAGGGGTATTTTGTAGATTTCTGGCATCCTCTATTGAAGGCAAGAATCTATGACCAGTAGTATTTCCACAGGCAATGAATAGGAGAGTATCTATTTCTTTTGCAAGTCTGAGCAACCCATTTGCACAACTTTATGAAGAAGAAGAAGAAGAAGAAGAAGAAGAAGAAGAAGAAGAAGAAGAAGAAGAAGAAGAAGAAGAAGAAGAAGAAGAAGAAGAAATAATATGGTGAAAGCAACTTAGTGTATACTTTAGTGTATACTATGTGTCAATTGCTCTACTGGGCAACTTGTATATGTTCTTTCATTTAATTTTCTCAACAAAATGCAGATTCAACAGAATGCTGACAGTTTTCAATCCCATTCAGAGCCCCAGCAGGAAAATCAAGGAAGGAAGAAAGTATAAAGCAATATCTGAGGCCTTCATGAGAGCACATGAGCCCCGCTTTCCAAAACCAAGGCCCTCACTTAGACTGGACATTAGATACCGTGATCATAGCCACCTATCTCCCAAGAAGGAAAAGGCTATGAATTAAATGCTAATCAAAAAGGAATCTACTGTATTTGTACATGAATCATGGATGCTAAACATTACTTGAGGTAAAGCTCACAACCTAGGAGTCTCACTCTGAAAACTTAAGCTAATCATGTAGCTCTGAGTTCCCAATTCGCCTCATCTTTTGGCAGCATTTTGTCATAACCCCCATGGACAAACACTCTCTCTCACCATCTCTGTTCAGTGACAACATAAGTTCTGTGGTTTTCTTCTATCCTTCTAGCTACTCGTTGCCATTATAAACGATTCTTCCTCTACCACCTCTGCAAACCTTGGCTTTGATCCATACTCTGATTTTGTAGACTCTCTTCACTTCTCACTCTACACCAACATTCTTCACTGGAACTTGACATGGGAAAATAAAAAAATTAAGCATTTGAAAGAACAAATGCCTTGGCTCCAGACCATTCATACTGAATTAGGCTGTTTAGGGTGGAGAATGGGTAGTGTATTTATTTTTTATTTGTTAGCTGGTTGGTTGGTTGGTCGGTTGTTTTTTTTATTTTTTTATTTTTTGGTCGGTTGTTTTTAAAGGTGATATTAGCATATATCCTCATGTAAAAACCCCGCAGAAGAGCTCATGAACTTCCAAGTCTTTAGTTGTAACTTCTAAATCCATATATCTTGTCCATTTCTTTCTCCTACAATTCTACCAATTTATACATCCAACCAGTCCCCAAATGAACAAAATGTATTTTCCGTACAAGAATAACACCCCATTTCCTGTTTCAGTGAGTGCAATGCCGTAGAACTAGTTGTTCTGTCCAAAAATCTACGAGTGGAACAACTAGTTCTATTCCCACATTGAATCAGTGACCAAATCCCATCAATTGTAACTATATTTTGTATATAACTCTCTGCAATGCCTGCTCAGTTTCATTCCACAGCATAAGCAGTCCAGCCAAACCCTAGCCATCATTTTTCACTTGAAAACTCTTATAACTGGTTTCTCAGTAGAGGGGCAATTTCTTCAAAATACTGCATCTAGAAAGATCTTTCTAAGCCACCAATATGGTCACATCATCACTCCCCTGCTTCAAGCCTTGTCATTGTGTCTTATTGCTTTTAATATAGGTCCTTCCGGCATTGGTCTATATTTTCTTCTCCAGTTTCATTCAGGCTTTTTCCTATTTCTCTTTCCACAGTTTAGCAATACTGAACATATTTCATTTCCCATTATGTGGTCTTACTATAGATTCAGTTCTGCCCAATGAACTGTGAAGGTGATCTGCAAGGGAATGTAGTTTTTGAGAGGAAAACACTTAGAAAAGGGAGTTGCCTTGGAAGTTGCTGGGCATGGGTGTATTTTTTTGGAACTGGTACAGTCATCTAAAGCTAATAAGGAAAGTCAGCAGCAAAGCAAAGCCTACAGATTAAGGTTGGCAGAGTGAAGGGATGAGAAGTATCTAGATCCAAATTATGTCTTAGAGTTGCTAATCCATCTAAATTTGAAATTTGCCTCTCTTTGGATTTTGTGTTGTATGTGTGGCCGGGGGTGGGGGGGGGGGGGTCAGTTTTGTTGCTTAATCCAGTGGGGAAGTGATTTGCTATTATTTGCAAAGGAAGATATCCTAACTGCTGAAACTATAATTACGGAATTCCTGTGACATTCCCAACTGAGTCTAGATATATTATGTTTAATTGTTGACTGTGAAGAACAACTGTTGCCTTTCATTGTTTGTTTCAAATTATATGTCATCATCATAAACAAAGAAGTTTTAGCCACTACTCATTGAAAGTTAAGCAGTAGAATGTTCCTTCTATGAAGATATGACTATGAGGGAAGCAAAAATTAATCAAAATATATACTAAAAATTTTGAATTGTTAAAATTGTGTATTTGGGGAGATGGCAAAAAGGAATTCAGAATTAGTATCAATTGGTTAAGCCATACAAAGTGTTTAGGCAAAGGTAACAGTGAAATACACTGACAACTAAATTATGAATAATGAGCAGTCTGCTACATTTACAGGACACATGGCATGAAAAGAGCAAAACCATCTGGTTTTCAGTGGCTACCTTGTTAAGGGTGGTAACAAAACTTGTCAAATCTCTTATAGTGATTTCATTCTAAAGAAAAAAGTCAACAATAGATGAAATAACAAGCTTGAAAATCATCACATAACAGAATACACTCATATAATACTGGCTCAGTTCCACACCATCATGCATATAGATAATATACGAAGCTATTCCTTACAAAATAGGGTAAATGTCACACTTAAAATGAACGTACTTATTCACAATTCACTTTGCAAATGGTTCACTGTACAGAGAATGCTCATTAGTCCCATGGTTCTGGTTTGGTACTATGTGAGCTCATAGAAGCGATTTAACTCTGAAGACTCCAGTTCTCGTATTTGTAATATCAGTGATTGAGACTAACAGTCTGTACTCAATATACATTACATAACTTAATTCTACAAATGATCCTTTGTTTTCTCCATTTTGCAGAGAAGGAAAGTGAAGTTGATAAAAGCTAAATAGGGCAGTGGTCCAAGGTGCCAGAGCTAGTAAGTACATACTTGCTAATAAATGCAAGTCTATCTACCCTAGTCGGTTTGGATCAGTGGAATGTCAGAATGTGGACTGAAGGGTCCTGGGTTCAATTCCAGTCCAGGGCACATGCCCAGTTTGCAGGCTCAATCCCCAGTAGGAGGTGTGCAGGAGGCAGCCAATCAATGATTCTCTCTCACCATTGATATCTCTATCTCTCTTTTCCTCTCCATTCCTCTTTGATATCAATAAAAATATTAAAAAATAAATACTAGTAAATGCAAGTCTATCTAACTCCAGAGCTGTTTGTACTGCTTCTATGCCACACTTGCTCCAATTCTGGACTTGCTGAATCCAAAGATTCATCCCTTTTAAACTCGTAACTCCTATATATCAATGTTTCATTAAGTCAATGAATGGTGAATAGTATATTACAAAAGCATCTACCATAGTATAACAGTATACTATGATATGCTAGTACTATATTATAAAAGTATCTAGCATAATGTTATAATAGTACTGTATATAAGATGAAGACATCTTAACTGCTGTTAAATTTTCAGCTATATTAATCTAAACAGAGCAGACACTGGTTTTCCGGGGAGATCACAGTTTAGTATCAAATTTCCAATAAGGTTCAAGTAAGTTAAAAGATTCTGAAAAGCAAAAGGGTAAGCCACAAAGATGAATCCTCTTTTCATAAGCTTATTTTGTTATTTATTATGCTCTAAGGATGTTAACTGGGGCAAAACTGGGCAAACATTTGCCAAAGTATACTTTGTCCTTAGATGTCAAAAAGCACATAAAAATAGAACAGCAAAATGTATATACAAAGTTGATTCTTTGTTTTGAATGAATCCTTACCCCAGTTCTCATTACCCCTAATGATTAATTTAAATATATCAAACTGCAAAACTAATGACATAATTATTAGCTTTCCAGGCTTCAGTGTAGGATAAATGATAATTAAATCTGAACGTAGACCAAAACAGACAAAAACTTGCACATATACACAGTCTGCATTTTAGGGTGATGACATTTCTGAAATCGAGCAAACAACTGGGTGGCCCAGTAACCCTTTTTGTAAAATGAGAAATGAACCAAATTTTTGCTAACAAACATGAATCATTATTCTCATGTTAGGCTTGCAGCTTAATTCTTGTGTAAACTTAATTCTGATGTAAACCCAACTTAATGATTCTTTGTCACCAAAATAGAAAAAAATACTAGAAGAAATCTTTGGATAAAGATTTGTCATCAAAAACTAGTCAAAATATACAGCAATACAGACAGAAGTACAAATAAATATTATATCCCAAATTTTAAGTGTCTGATCATAAATATTTTAGTACTCAGCTCTAATTAGCCATCTCAAAACAGCTAGAATCATTCATGACAGCAGGAAAGTATTTTTTTAGTCAGTCTACTAAAATACAATGAATTATATATTTTAAAAGGGTGTAAGTTTGATGATCTAGTAGTGTTACCTTTTGCCTAGTTAACCTGGTGTCTGAAATCTATTTTTAGTCAAGATGTAACCTCAGTAGTTGACTAATCTGTTTTTGCAAAGTATGAAAAGGAAAAGGAAATAAATAAAATAAAAATACTTTCAATTTTCTGTGGCATTGTGGCAGATTCTGTTTTATGCCTATTAATTACTCACATCCTTTCCCTTCCTTGCTATCAGGATTTTACTTGTGTTCAGAGTGGCAATGTGCCCAGCACTGGACAGTGGGTCATGACCGGCCTCAGAAAATGATGATAATCATGTTTCTATTATCTTAGCCTCCGTTGAGTCTGCCGGCCTTGTTACATAGGTCTGGCCAATGAGATATAAACAGCAATCTGCTCGGCAGTTTCTGAGAAAGTTTTGTTGTCCTAGCTGAAGGAATAGTGAAGCTGACATGACTCTTGGTTCTTGTCTGCTCTTTTGTTCAGAACTGGATGTGATGTTTGGAAATGCACCAGTCTTCTTGCAACCATGAGGCAAGACTTGAGAGTAAAGCAAAAAAGTCATCATGATTTCTGGTCTGACATCCTTAAGCACAATTCATTAGACAACTAACTCTGAAACTTCTTTCTCAAACATTTTTTAAACGGCCTCTACATTCTCTACATTTTAAATTACTGTCGGACAGTTTTTTGTGTTTTTTTTTTTTAATTACCTGGAACCCAATACTAAGTAATAAGATAATATATAAACTAAGGAAAAAGACTAACTCACTGCCTTAGCATCTATTCCAGTTCTATGTAATATGACACCTGCAATGAACAGGGTTCATTCATTCATTGCATTTATTAAGCATCTACTGAAGTACCAATAAGTGTTCTGGTCCCTGGGGAATATACCAGTGAATAAACAGGAAGTATCTTGCTGGTTGTCCAACCTCCCAATAGATGTGCCTGAGAGTAGACAGTTGTTTGAATTTATATTATCAGTGAAATAATCTTTTGATATCCCCGGAGACAAACTCTCTTAGGATATAATTACCTGAATTAACATTTGGAACATAGGGATACATATGAACACATTCAAAATGCATGTACTATGATTTAGGAATATAAAGGGGAAATATTAATGAAAGTATTATACACCTTGAGGATCAGCTCTGATATCAATGGCTGTATCACTGATTATATATCAATTTATACTTAAATTCTTTTTTGCACTTTGGTATTTTCTTTAACAATTCACTAACATCTTGTATTTTCTTATTTTGCATAATATTATCTGATAATAATATACATCACCTTTAGCCTTAACATAGTTTCATATTCTTCTTTTTGAGATTAATAGCAAACATTTGTACAGCATTTTCTGAGTGTTAGTCATACATATCTGCCATATTTTTTTAGTGTTTTTTAAGTGTGGTGTTTCTATCACCTTCATTAAAATCTCTTGCATCAGAATCGCCTGCAGTGTTTTTTAAAAATGTAAACCCACTGTCCCCTTCAAAAATCTGCAAAGATGGGATATTAGGTGAGCTCAGGAGATTGCATCTTAGAAGTTCCCATCACCCAAGTGATTTTTATAGGAACTTAATTTGAGTCAAACAACATTTGAACTGTGCTATGCCCTATTCAGTGAGGAGAATCTACCTATCACACAATTGGATTGTTGGGACAATGTCAAATCACAATAAAAGTCTGGAAAAGCTAACTTATTTTAGTACTGACACTTTTTCAGAATGGCACCAGTCCCAGACCCAGATGTCCCTTTGAAAAGCTCTAAGTATGAATTCTTTAACAGGGACAAAAGTCAGAATTATCTATGCAAATTCTAAAATTACAGATTCCCAGGTTCTAAAATTAGTAATTTCCAGAGAACTTGCTTTAATTTAATTTGATTCAGTGAGTCTAAGAGGGTACAGATATCATATAAGGTAGTCCCCCTATCTATGGAAATACATTCCAAGACCCCCAAGTGGGTGCCTGGAATCATGGGTAATACCCAACCCTGTATACACTATCTTTTTCCTATACATGCAGATTTATGATAAAGTTTAAATTGTAAATTAGTCCCAGGAAGAAATTAACAACAATCTATATATATAAAAGGCTAAGTGACCGTCCAATCATCCAACCGGTAGCTATGATGTGAAATGACCACTGGGGGCAGATGCTCTGACCGGTAGCTATGGCGTGCACTGGCCACCAGGTGGCAGATGCTCAACGCAGGAGCTGCCGAGTTGCAGTGACTTGGCAGCAGCAGTTCTCGGTTGACACACCCTGGAACCAGAAATGAGGGAGCCTGATTCTGGGGTGCATCACCGGAGAACTGCCTTCTTGCAATTTGAGATCCCTTGAGGGATGTCAGAGTGCCAGTTTTGACCCAGTCCCTGCCAGCCAGGCCAAGGGACCACACCAGCTGGAGGGACCCCACTCACTCTGCATATGCCCTTGGAGCCATAGCACCACCCCAGGTGCAGCTGGCCAGGGAGGGACCACAGGAGGTTGGCTCCAGGGTGTGTCTCCCCACTCCTTCTAATTAATTTCCTTTCTAATTAATTTCCTTTCAATGTGCACGAATCCATGCACCAGGGCACTAGTATAATAATAAAATAGAAAAATTATAACAATATACTGTAATAAAAATTATATGAATGTGACATTATTAAGTAACATGGGTTAACTGAACACAAGCTCTGCAATACTCTACAGTAATCTGATAACCAAGGTGGATGCTAAGTGACTAATGAGTGTATACAGCCTGGACACTCTGGACAAAAAAAATGATTCACATCTGGAGTGATAGACCTGAATGTCATGATATTTCATCAGATTACTCAGAACAGCTGGGCAATGTAAAACACATGAAATGTTTATATCTGGAATTTTTCATTTAACATTTCGAACTATGGTGACCACTGGTAACTGAAACTGTGAAAAGTGAAATCACAGATAAGGGGGACCATTGCATTTAACCATGTTCAAAGGTTGGCTCTGATGAGCAATTCTAGGTTAGACACCATTGGTTCCCAGTAAACTTTATCACATATTATCATTTGTGTTTTAGTGAGATTGTTAGAAAGCTAAAAGTCAGCATCACAGCACGCTGACCTCCTATACAACATTTCTTTTATATTTGTACACAGTGGTTTTCACACTGTGTACAAATATAAAAGGCTAAGGTTCTTTAGAACCCCTATGGTTCTAAAGAGATGGCTCAGAGGCACAAGCAGATGAGGGGAAGGGAAGGAGAAAGTAAAAACAGGGCCAGGAAACCCAACAATTCTGCTGTTATCTGCTTCCTGTATTGGGCTGCCACAGTCATTTCTTTTGAATGAGAGTTTCTGCTGCTTAAAAAAAAGTGTGAAAACCACTTTTAATATTATGTCTTTGGCTTCCAACAATAACTTATATAAGAACCTATTATTACAAATCAATTATGCATATTTTGAAAATTGTTAAGAATATTATTCATTGTGTTTGGGACATTGTTCAATAACACAAACACCGCTGAAACCAGTTTCTTTCAAACCCCAGAGTCAGGGAAAAATGCTTTATCCTGATGAACTGACAGATTTTCTGCCAGGAAATGAAAGCTGTGTAACAGAAAGTTTATACTTAAGTTTTCTATTCCATTGCTTTAGTATTGATGATAGTGAGATTTTTCTTGATATGTTTTCCATATCCCCATGTACTTTGCTTATATTTGTATTATATTGATTTTCTTAGAAAGCATGTAATTTTTGTAATAAAACATGATTGTTTCCTTGAAAGATGGAATGCACAAATAAAATACAAATCATAATACTAAGTACATTTATATAAGTGTAATCTCTATCACAATAGGTACAACAAAGAGCTTCAGCATCAAGCACACCTGGTTCCCATTCTATTCCTTGTGTGACACAAAGCAAGTTATTAATTTCTCCCAAATCCAATCTCCCAATGGTAAACTGGAATAATGTCCATTTCACAGGGTTGTTGTGAGAACTGAAAGAGATTATGTGGCAAGAGTTTTCATAGCAGTTCTTAAAATTAGCCTTCTAATTGAATCTAGAGAAAGATTCAATTCAAAAAATTATTAGCTCAATACAACACAATATTAACTGCTCACATTTCTACTATAATTGTCATAATTTTAAAGTAAATAAAAATATGTTCAAGAGGGATGATTATTTAAAATATATACTACTCAGACACTGGTTAGAATGAAACCCCCTAACCAGACAGTAACCAAACTATACTTAAAAAGCCATTTATTATTACATTTTAAATGTATTCCCTTATAAATCTATTTTTAATGCTCTTCTATTCACATGGTTGATGTTATCCATTTTCCTGCTAAGTTCCCTGCAATATTAAGAGTTTCTACCAAGTTGTAAATCTAAAGTGCTTTATAAAGTAAGTGACAATCTAAATAAATGAGGAAATCCAAAACAAATGAAAGGGTAACTCCATCTCCTCTCAAGAAATTTAAACCCTTAAGAAACAGATGTTTTGTATTAATTGTTTTGCTAGAAGTAAAATTAAATCATGATTAAAGCAGAAAAATTATTTTATGATGGTTGATAAGGGCTCAAGTTATATGAATTCTGAGAATTTATATTAAGAAAGGGGGGCAGAAAGCAGTAGTTGATTAAAACACAGATATCTATGGACTATATTATAGTGGTTTGCTAATCTCAGTATAACTTTCTTCTCATTGATACTTATGGTAAATCTATAACAAAGTTTTCTACTGCCAGATTTCTTGGTATTAACTTCTTTTGGTTGGCAAATCATATAATCTTTGAGTAGATAACTTCTCAGTTTAGAAGACACTCTATAATAACAGAGATTCTAAACGCTTTTAGTTATGGATTTAGGAAAAGGGCTACTTTGTCTCTACCAGTAAGAGTAATGAGGTGGGACTAGGTATGGTTAAAAGCAGTGTCTTTAAAGAAACATGGAGATGACTCAATAACATTCATTCATTAAACATACATTTATAGCATACTTGGGGGCGACTCTTTGAGTTTACAGACAGGCAAAGCTTTCTTTATACTGATGCATTTGGGAAGTGTGAAAAAATCTACTGCTAGTTTTCTTAGTATTAGCATACTTTGTTTAGCAAATCATATTATCTTTGTTAGAATATTATTTATTCAGAAGAGAACTTTTTCTCCTATTAGCCTCTATTTTTTATAACAATTTCTATTCTGATCAAGTATCGGAAATGTACAAACAAGGCAAGACTCAATTCCAGCTCATTTTAATATGCACCACATGGAATAAGAACTGATACACAATACTGGGGAAACTAGGGAGAAGTCTGACCTACTGTGTGATCCAGGCATAAAGGTCAAGTTACCTAGGTGAAGGGAGGAGCTGTGTGTGTCCTACTGAGCACCCAGAATCCAAATGCATAGAGAGCAAGCCCGCCCCTCCCCTCCCCACCCCCACCACACACACACACACACACACACACACACACACACACACACACACACACACACACACACACACACACACACTGGAGCCTAGACTGCGGGACAGGAGGGAAATAGTAGGGGAGGTGGGCCAAAGTCATATCACTGAGAGCTTTGTCCTCAGGCTCAAGGACTTTAGATTTGATCCTGAGGGCATTGGAGAGCCATTGAAAGGTATACCCAGGGAGTAAACAAGGATTGCTTGAGCAATTGAACTGAAGTCAAGTGCTTTTCTTCTGGCATTTCCACTTATAATAAATATTAGACAGTACTCCCTGACTAAGGTAGAAAATTAGACCTTGGTAAATGTCAGAGTGCCAAACCACACAATTTTTTTTTAGCACATATAACACTTAAAACTTACATAATACTATGTATCAGAACTTTCAAAAACGCTATATTGGTCCTAGCCGGTTTGGCTCAGTGAATAGAGCATCGGACTGTGGACTGAAGGGTTCCCGGGTTTGATTCAGGTCAAGGGCATGTGCCTCAGTTGCAGGCTTCATTCCCGGCACTGGTTGGCAACCAATCAATGAGTCTCTCTCACATTGATGTTTCTCTCTGTCTCTCCCCGACCCTTCCACTCTCTCTAAAAATCAATGGGAAAATGTCCTCGGTGAGGATTAAAAACAAACATTGACGTGAATTCACTTTATCTTTACAAGTCTCAACCATATAATATTCCCATCTTAACATACAAGGAAGCACAGGCACAGGGAGGTCTTCTACCTTGCTCAAGGTCAAACAGCTCTGAATGACTCAGCCAAGGTCCAGACCTGTGTTCTCACTCTGCTATACCGCCTGGCGAAGGGGAGCATTCCTTCTGTGGTCATATGACTTGGGCTTTGCAACTAGTTCTCATTGTTCTAATAGATCACATTTTCTTGTTTCAGTTCCTTTGTTTGTAACAAGGATTTACCTAATCTATACTATAGGATTTTTTTATGAATTCTCATGGAATAATGTAGGTTAGCACATTTTGTTAACTATAGAGCACTTTAAAAATATAAACAACATAGAAGTGATTATAAAATACTGAATATAACCCTGCACAAAAAGAGAAAAAAAGCACCCCAGGGGTGGACTTGGGAGAGGAGAGAGAAAGTGAACATATTTCCCATTGAACCTTTCAGTCCCCTCACTTGTTACAAGAAATTGCATTGCCTAAAAAACATAATTTCACAAGTGAAGTCAAAACTATGTTTTCAGAACTAGCCTGTATTCTCAACAATAGAGCAAGGGTAAATAGCATCTTAGTGGAAGAGAGTTGTTTGATGGGATTTGGGGTATATAAAGCTAGGTCTAGAGTGTGTCTGGGCTGGGGATTAAGTGCTGGGTTGCTTATATACTAAAGTAACAAAAGCAATTTAAAAAGTAAAGGATACATGCCCTGAAATGCAAAGGAAGTAATGTGTAGGACTGTGTTTTGCCATGTGCTAGTGGGGTTTGGGGTAATGAAAAGGGAAATGTCAACACAGGGTAAATCAGTGTGTAAGAGCCTGATGACCAGAAATTGATCAAGTGTTTAGTAAGGGGGCAAATTGGAGCTATGAGGGACCATGAGAGCAAATATCCCCAGGACTACACATGAATTTCTGTGTGCACTTTTTCTGTACTTCAATCAGTGGAGTCCAAGAGCCAAGTGGGAGTCAGACTGTCTGGGTTTGAATGAAGATTTATAACTGTGGGTAAGTTATTTAATCATGCCCTGCCTCACTTTTTGCAGGTATAAAGCAAGAATGAGAATAAGAAAAATTATTAATGTTTTCTAGGCTTATTTTGAAATGAATGAATATGTAAACTACTTAACACAATGCCTGGCACACTGTCTGTCAATAATGAATGTGAGCTATAATTACTATATTCAGGAGCATAAACTCATTAGCATGTAAATACACACATGCATTCCATAAGCAAATCTAAATACATTGTTCTAAACTTCCTTATACCTGTTTATGTTCACTTATGTTGAAAAAAGCCTTCCCAGAATATTAAAACCCTTCCAAAATATAAAAACCCAATTATATTTCCAAGCAATATTTCAAATTCTTAAGACAATTGAACACATCAGAATATTATATATTTCAGGATAAAACAGTGGTGTCAAATTTTATATATATATATATATATATGTATATATATATATACACATATATATATAAATTTTATATATATGTATATATATATACATATATATATATAAAATTTGACACCACTGTTTTATCCTGAAATATTATATGTATATATATACAAATTTTATATATATATATATATATATATATATATATATATAAAATTTGACACCACTGTTTGCTGTGGTTTGCTGCTCTGTTGACTAATGAGTTTGCCAACCACTGCCTTAGATGGTCAAATAAAAAAAAATGATAACGACCAACACGACAATAGCCATCCAGTGTGAATAAATCAAAATTATACTTATTATTTTGTCAGATCAGAAAAATATATTTTATGTACTGCAGAATTTTAGTAATTGTTATTTGTGTGATATGAGATGAAAAAGGTTGAAAATATCTGCTATAGAGTAAAATGCATATATGTATTTTACTCTACAGCATATAATGCATATATGTATATGCATATCTGCTATATATGTAATATATATGCATTTTACTCTCTATATAGAGTATAATGCATATATCTATATGCATATCTGCTATATATAGAGTAAAGTGCATATATGTACATATATGCACTTTACTCTATATATAGCAGATATTTTCAACCTTTTTCATCTCATATCACACAAAAAACAATTACTAAAATTCTGCAGTACATAAAATATATTTTGCTGATCTGACAAAATACTAAGTATAATTTTGATTTATTCACACTGGATGGCTATTGTCGTGTTGGCTGTTGTCATTTTTTTTTTCATTTGACCATCTAAGGCAGTGGTTGGCAAACTCATTAGTCAACAGAGCAGCAAACTGCGGCTCGTGAGCCGCAGTTTGCCGACCACTGATCTAGGGGAAAAGAGATCAGAGCCCTGACTAAATAATCAGGTATTTTATGTTTTAAAAATTCTTGTGGCACACCAGCACACTGGTTGAAAATTTGCTGATATATAGTAAAATTGATAACATACTAAGTAAAATATTTGAAGCTATATCTTGATATATTTTGAGTCTAAAAAGCAACATCTGACCTCTACCTTCAGAATATGAGGCAAAATTTAACATTTACAACCCATGATCCTTGCCAGCACCCAAAGATGGGGGAGTCAGGTTTTTAAAGGACTCTAGGTGGTCTTTCCTGGGCGGAGAATTCTCTGTGCAGGTCTGGATTCTGGGAAAGTCCAGAGGGGAGAGATAATGGTCTTAGCAAGTGGAATGTGGTCTAAGCAAATGGAATGTCCATTGTGAAGTGGCCTAAAGGTTAGTGCCCAGGAGAGAGGGTATCGATTCAATTATTTGATCGGACCTAACATTACCCTTCACTTCCTAATCAAATCGCGGTGTTCAATATGAAATGAGGAGAGCAGCAGAAAATTAGGACAGCATCATGTGGCTGATAGCTCTATGAAAAATTTACATAGCAATTATTTTTGTTAGATTATTCTCCTGTCCCAGATTTCCTATAATCATCCAATGCAAGGAATGTGATAAACTATGATTGCGAAATCATATCTCAAATACCCTATATTTACTGGTGGGGTAAGCACAAGGACTAATAATGTGTTGTATACCTGCTTTGCTCTAGGAATTTTACTAGACAACTACATACATTCTCATTTTACTTTTACAATAACCCTGTAAGTGTGTTTTAACACTTCATTTTAATTATGCAGGATCTGAAGTGGATGGTTGAAGACCATAGCATAAATATATGGCAGAGGTCATTTCATGGTGTTTACATCTCCCTGTTTGCACTACCTAGTGAGAGGCACAATTATTGTGAGCTTAATTAAAGGTGAGCTACAGGGCTCTCAATGACAGGACCCATTTCCATGGCCCTAAGGCACCAGCTAAGCAGTCCCTTTTCTGTTGCATTTGCAAATGCAAGGTATTTTTGTATTCCTTTTCTTAAGGAAGTTTCCTCACATAACATAAGCTTAAATCCACAAAACTGCTGTACCTCGCGCTTTCATATATCCTGATCCTTATCCCGCAAGCAATGTGTTTACATGCATAGACTATACAGAGCTTTAATCAGCTACATTTCCAAACTTACATTGGTGTGGTACTAAACCAATTAGAAAATCGTTTCCTTTTGTTTGTTCTCCACAATAATTATGTAGAGTAGGCAGTACCAAATTACAAAAAAATGAACAGAGGTCACGAAAAATAACAAAATGAGAGTCCACTGAGCTTAGAGTTAACCCCGCATCCCGCCCCCCCCAAAAAAAAAAAAACACCACCAACAACAAAAATAACTAGAATACTTTTTGTCTAGTCTAGTGGGTTTTCCCCCTTGTTTTTTCTCTGTAATTTCATATCATTAAATTTTTTCCCTACTTTATTTCACAAAATTACATAAAAAAAAAAAAAAAACACAGTGATTCCAAATCTTCGAGATTAAACATGTTGTTCCCCCTTTCCAGAAAAAATCGAGTATCACTGATGGTTTGAAACTAGACATGGATGAAATCCTTCAGACACAGCAATTTCTTTTCTTTTTTTTTTTTTTCTTTCTCAGGCTTGTTTCAGGCCCTTGTTGGAGACTTACACATCACTAGGCTGCCTCGAGTGAAACTCAGAGGGAGAAGGGAGTTCATCATCATATTCCACAGGACCAGGCTGTCTGCCTCACCTGTGCAGCCAGAGCTCTGGGTGAAAGTTAGACACTGGCTCACAGAGAAAGCTCCTGCTGTGCACGGCGGGGCTGAACTGGTGCCAGCCGGATCTACCTGCTGAGTTTGTCTTTCCACCTAAGAAGACTTTAACAAGCATCCAGGAACAGGGAGGGACAGCCAGTGCAAAGTAAATAAGTGAGCTATCTTATAAGAAACAGAAAACTGGCAGAGACACCTTAAACTCTTGTACTTCTGATTTATAAATTGAGTTTAAAAAAATGTTTAGTTTGATACAATCTACTTTTTACCTTTAGAGGCTGGGACCCATGATTTATTTAACAGAAGGCGACTAATTTGAAATTACAACTTCCTTGGGTTGTTGGAACACAACAGGTTTGGGCTCTTACCCTCTTATCTTGTTTTGATTTTGTATGAATGGAGTATCTGACAGGGAAGGGGAAAGAAGGAGGGTGGGAAGGGTTGGGTTACGGGGGGAGGGAGAGAGGGAAGGAAAAAGAAGGATAAGATATGTTTTCTTAGTGAAAATTCATTAATTTTACACTGTGATTTCTGCACTTTGCTGTGAGTTATACTTCTATTAAAAAGTGTACTGAATTGTACTGGACAAAAAGCTGTTCTTAAAGTAGTAACTAAAATTTCTATTGGTAGTTCATCTCATGGTAAAATTCCTGAACATGCAATGAACTTAAAGCAGTCATATTTTTGGGCAAAAAAAAAAAAAAAATTAAAGTTATCAAGACTGCATTATAAAATTTACAAAAACCTCCATTAATCAAAAAAAAGGGGGTGGGGATAGTAGGGTAATATCATGTAAGGAAAAATATCCTATAAGTAAATTACATCTAGAAAATTTTTACTTTACAAAATTAATTTTCATTTGTAATGCTAACAGCAAGACGGCCATGAAAAACACACATGGTGTCTAAATAAGACAAAGGAAAATAGTTTGGGCAAAAATAAAAAGGATCCCAAATCAATTACATAGAAAAGATTACTTTATTAACTTGTGGTGGAGAATGTGTTTATATATTTTCAGAAAACAACTCCAAGACCATGTGGATTCCTGCAACAGAGAGGAATTGACAGGTCTGCTCCAACCAAGAAGACAAGAGGAAAAACAGTCCAGAGATGGAAGACGCTGACAACGCCTTGCCATGCAAGCAGTCAGCAGCTATGCACTGCTGCAGGTTGCCTAGGACCAAACCAGAGAGGGTCGGACCTGCATTGCCACCATGTGCCCACCATCCAGATATCATTGCTGAAATGTACACATAAGGAACTGTTAGACATTGAAATGGGGACTCAGAACTATTGGACATTGAAATTGGGACTCAAACATTTTTTTTTGTTTTGTTATTATATGTTTATTTCTAGTCTGCAGAGGCAAAATTTTTTTAAAGAAAAGAAATGGTGGGGAAAAGATACAGAGGCAAAGAAGCATTGAACAGACTGTCAAACTACATCGGGAAGACAGGGAAGGTTGGGCGAGGGGGGCTGTAAGAGACCAACTGAAGGACTTGTACGCATTCATATAAGCATAACCAATGGATACAAGACACCGGGGGAGGGGGGAGGGCGGGCAGGTGAAGGCATGTACTGGGGGATAAGGGAGGCTGGGGGGAGGTCAATGGGGGGAAAAAAAGGAGACATATGTACTACTATTTGTAATACTTAAAACAATAAAAAATAAATAAAGAAAAAAAAGTGTTCTGAATAAAAATATACCTATAAAAAGATTAAGGAAGATAAGGAGAGAGGGGGGTATTGAAGAAGAAAGGGAATGTGGGGAAGAAGATGTGAAGTGTGAAATTATTATAAGAGAAAAAAGACATTACCCATGTCAGAGCAAAAGAACAGATTGTATTTTCTATAATTCTTCCAATACTTAGCCCAAAACATGTTTCCAAGTAGGAACATTTTCTCACAAAGCATATGCAAAATATTTTAACCTTCAGGTTTTGGCTCTTTGATTTTGTTTTAATACCAGAATCATTTTCTTAACAGAGTTATGGGCTCAGTTTAGTTAGAAGCAAAGACATGTGTGATAGAAGTAGAAGATGGCTTAGGCAATAGTCCAGCCACTAAACCAGAATTAGAATCATCAAAGATAGTTTAATCCCAATTATGTAATCTGTGGGGTGTCTCTAATGCCACAGCTATTTGGCATGACTCAATAACACAGCTTACAGAGAATAGAAGAAAAAAAAATGGGTAACATAAAATGAACTGGGAGTTTTATTTTTCATGAGGCTGAAATATATATTTTCAGAGTCAGAGTAAGACAAATATAAAATTAAAGAGTGTGTGTGTATAGGTTTGTTATTTTTTAAAAATAATATAAAAATAAAACCTAACCATATTTAATAGCAAGTTCATGATAATAGCACCTTGCAATTCATCCCCACTATTTCATCCAGCCTCTCCATGACCTTTCACACACCCAAAAATGTGTCCATGTGCACATATACAAACACCTGGCCAAGTTACTGCATTCTGCTTCATAAATGCACCACGATTAATGCTATGAATGCTGAGGGCTAGGACATACAGAAGAAAGAATGCATGACTTAAGGTCAACTTTGTTTAACAAAGTTCTCTGTTAATTTAAGAAATAATGTAAATGATTTTGACAAAATTACACATAAGATGATCAGATAATAAAGGCTGGGTGATCTATAGGAAAAAGAAGAGCTGGAAAAAAGCTTAATTGTGAACAGAATCTATTAGGTTTTCTACAGCTGGAATAGGTTGTAAGAGGTACTCTAAAGGCAAAGCTCATGTACTTTTTAGAGGATTTTCAGGCAAGTTTTCAGTAGCAGAAATGACCCTTTATGGTTTCTTTAAGTCACTAAAGATAAAAACAGTCACTTAAAACTTATACTAATATTAAATGGCAGTTAATAAAAGTCATCATGCTAATCACATTGTTTTAAAAACTTGAAGTGGGGCACCTACTAAATTAGTTTCATTTTATGATTTTGCAACACCTGGGATTCTCATTAGAGATACTAGATGAAAATTTTGAGCTTTTAGAAACAAAACAAAACAAAAGAGCAAGATCATAAATTACTAGACATTTCACCAGACAAAATTCAAATTGTTAATGTACCTTAGACACTTTTTCTTTTTATTCATTCATTTTTTAGTTTTATATTAACAGATTATAACAGGCAAAATTTTTTTTTGATGATGGCAATGAAATAAGTTTAAAGGGAATTTAAAAATCTCCATTTCTCATGAAATTCATCGATTAGGAATATATTTTAAAGAATTTAATTGTTTTCCTAGTTATTCTAATATGAATTTTAAACTAGAGCCATCTTTTGATTTTATATGATCAGAATAAATAGAATGAATAAATATTAACTAGATATTAATTCTATAGTCAGAAGAAAGATGGAAATTCCAATCAAGTTTTAATACTCAAGAGTACCTGTTACTATCTATATGTAACTTGATTTATAAATACCTATCTCATACGACAATTTATGGTATCAGTGATCCTATTAGTATTTTTGTGGAAAGTTCTTCATTATGACACTTTTTATATGCTAATAAATGTATTATCAAAAATGAGCTGTTGTCCATATTTTAATTTAAAATTCTTAAATATTTTCTTTGTGTTCAAAAGAAAAGTCCTATCTTGTTCAACACTTTAAAGTCTGTACAATTAACTCTGAATAAACAAAATGTCTGGAAAGTCAGAAACTAAATCGGCAAAAGTAAATCTATACTAATAAAAGGGTAATATGCTAATTAGACCAGGTCAACCAGACATCTTCTGGACATCCGACTTCCTTCCAGACAAAGCCACAGTGGCGGAGGCCGAGGCAGAGGGAGTTAGGGGTGATCAGACCAGTAGGGAAGCAAGCAGTTAGGGGCAAAAGTCCGGCAGGGTAGCAAGCAGTTAGGGCTGCTATCAGCCAGTGAGGGGGAGAAAGCAGTTAGGGGTGAGATCAGGCTGGCAGAGGAAAGCAGTTAGAGGGCGATCAGGCCTGCAGGGGAGGGCAGTTGGGGGCGATTGGGCCAGCAGGGGAGGGCAGTTGGGGGCAATTGGGTTGGCAGGGGAAGGCAGTTGGGGGCAATCGGGCCAGCAGGGGAATGGTGAGGGGGCAATCAGGCGGGCAGGCAGAGGCAGTTAGGGGTGATCAGGCAGGCAGGCAAGCCAGTGGTTAAGAGCCAGTGGTCCTGGATTGAAAGTGAGATGTCCCAGATTGGAGAGGGTGCAGGCCAGGCTGAGGGACAACCTGAATTTCGTGCACCGGGCCTCTAGTATATGATAAAAGGAGATTACCCTATGTACTCATGCTAATTGTTTTGGAAGTTCAAAAATGAATACTTAAAAGTGAATCATTTATATTTTCATTTAAAATTTTTCAATGGATCCAATAATTCAGACAAGATTTTCACAGTGAATAACTGTCAAATCTTATAGTTTTCTAATTGCTACATAGTGCTTTAAGAATTATTATGTATAAACCAAAGATCTCTTGTTATTAACCTGTTTCTTATATCAATACCACTCATCGAATACATCCTCTTTGTTTATTACATTAAAGATATATGTTAAATTTTATGCAAAAAATGTGAACCATTTTAATTGCTATTTCCAAAGTCTTTAGAACTCATTTTACTTTTTAGTTACTCTTATATATATTCATAGAAACATAAGTGTACCATGTGGCTTGAGGGTAGAACATCTGATAATTTGTTTATGTCAATTAAAAATTACCATCAGGAGTGTTTATGTTATCTTAGTCTATGTATACAATAGAGTAGAATAACTCCTTTGAAGAAACCACTACCTAACCAACTGATTCTATACATGTTCATAAAATAACTAAATGTGTATTTACCCAGGAGAGCATCCCAGCAGGAGCTATTTTGCTCTATAGATAAATACATAGTTACCAGAGATAACAGAACAGCAGAGTCATTCGGAGTCTCTAAGGTAACAATTTACAGTTCTAGCTTTTATATTGCTTTTGTAGTCAGAATTCACTATTTCTGAAAAAAAGGACAAATACTGCAATAAATGTTTAATGACTTATAAGCAAGGCAGGATATTCAGTGGTTAGTTAATTTTCAAGTTTTATTTAAACAACTGCAAAACTATTTTAAGATTGTTAAAAGTGCCATAATCATCTTTGAATAATTAAGTACCTCTGCTTACTTAAATTCAAACTTTTCATTAGTAAAATAGAATGTATCTACTAATTTAAATTGAAAAAATAAAGTATAAAAGAGTTATCAATACTTTTGACATTACGTATACCTTTGAAATACTAACAGCAAACTTTTCCTTTTTAGGAAAGATCATTAAGTTTGGCCTCATTAAAGGAAAAATAGCTATAGTTAGTTAATATACTCGACTTTTATAGTCAATGGTAAAAAGGATTCCTCCAAATGAAAAAGATATTAACTATTTAACAAATATGTTAAAAAGCACTTCAAACAGAGAAAATGTAATTTGTTCAAGAAAATCAACAAAAATGTAGTGAAAAATATCTAAAGCATAGCTATTTTCGCAACAGTAGAAATACTGGAGAAAGTTTAATATTTAAACAATTTGAGAATGTTTGCCTATAAATAGCTAGATGATCTTATTTTGATATTTTATGTAGAAATATTCCAAATGGTCACATTTTGTAGAGTACTAATAATATAAATAATGGCAAGTAAAGCATTTCCAAGTATAAAAAAAGTACCCTTTTCCCATACCAATTCATTGAAATAAAAAAATTAATAGTATTTACAAGCAGCAATATTACAAGAACATTTTCAATCAAAAGAGAAATCTCCATGGCAGGTGCAAGAATTGTCCACCCTCTTTTCTGTCTAATATGAGAAAGTGAAATCCTCTTATCTGCCACCCTGACACCAAAGAATATATTTGTCTACCTCAAAAGAAAATCTTAAAATTTCAAGAGCCAACCCTCTGTCTGCTTTTCATAGTTTACAAAGTAAAACAACCAAAACTCTTCATAGTCCCTTATAGTTCCAACAATCTATGGTTCAAACAGGGGTAATGGCTCCCTTTTTTGTTTAGTGGCATCCTGGTGAGGGAATGATTTTACTGTCCCTTTTCTGTGGGGTCCTGCCACTTTACCTAAAAGGAAATGAATTACAACAGGATGACAGGGCCACAAAACAAAGCTATTTAGTTTTACAAATCTATTATGTCCTCCAATCTGTTTTATGGGTCTGGTCCTATTATAAACCAAGAAAAACCCTAAAACAAACATTCTTCCTACTCTTTCTTTTCATTGAAAACATCTACAATGTCATGATTGTTTTTCAAACAATTTAGCCCCCAAATATTTTCCCCTTACGCCCCCCACTTCCCAGACCTCCTCCATCCAACTTTTTCAAATATACAAAACATTCAGAGACCAGAAACTGGACTTTTCAAATACAAACTGCTGACAACTGTCAGAAGCACTTTACTGGGACATTACTGACTGTAGCTTCAATGAATTAAGCTTGATTCACTGCGGGTGAATCATTTTCAATGCAGAGCTGTTCAACGTAATTGGCCCAGAATCCCCGCTGCGAAAACCACTTGTCAAATAATGCTTGTTTACAAATATATCTCCAGACAGTAAAAAGTGGCAGTTATTGAATAAGTTCAGGGCCACCTCCAGATTCCTAACAGTGGACAGGCTCCCTTTACTTATTAAATCTGTTAACATTGTCACTTGATACTCTTGCTAATATTAGTTTTGCTTGATCAATATTAGGTAAGCTCCTTCCTAAATACAACTCTGGACCATTTTATAATAAAAAGTTTTGTGTATTATATTGTAGTCCAAAGGTTTCTTCCACAGCTAATTTATGCCTAACGTGTGTAATAAGACAACAAAAGATGTATTTATCTTAGAATGCCAGCTAAAGAGAAAACTTACTGTCTTTTCTCTAACACATTTTAACATACCTTGCTCATCAATCCAAGATTCTAGATATACGTTTGGCTTTTTCTCTTCAATTCTGCCTATTTATGTCTACTGAAGTTAAATTTTATAAATAACTAATTACAAATTATGAATGTAAACTGACATTTCTATCTGCCTTGATTTTTTCTTGTCATATAATGGGAGCATTATATTATATACATATGTAAGGTACATACAGGGTGGGGCAAAAGTGGTTTTATAGTTGTTCCTATGAAAAATAATACAACAATGAATAATAATACAAAAATAAGCGGTGTTTCCTGTACTCACAACTGTAAACCTACTTTTGCCCCACCCTGTATACCCTCCCACCTGGGAAATCACTGAGCATCTATAGATTGTAGAAAGCAAAGCATATGAGAGCAAGTTATTAATGGGTTCAGAGTGCACATCATATCTTTCTGCCCTTGTTATTACAGAGTCCCTCCAAAAATAAACAATCAAAAACAAGCTTAAAACTCCAATCTGAATCTTTAAATAAATAGACTGCTGTTGTTAATCTATGCTTGTTGTTTGACTTGCAACACTGTCATAGAGAAACAAAAAATAAAAGAACATAAATTTTAGAGAAGAACATAAGTAAGGTCTGGGATGGTACTAATGGAAAGACGAAAAACTGTGTTGGGCAGAGATGGAATGAATGAGATGAAGTCATATATATTAATAAGATTTTATTTTTAATTACACAAAATAGTGACACATTGCAAAATGTGCTCCAAACAGCAGACATGCCTTTATTTTTAGGTCCTTCAGAGCAGCACTGGGTGGTAAAGCAGCATTCATTTTTGGTTAGAGCTCTGCCACTCTATCTCACTGTAGCCCAAGTTTTGCTGTGTGTTCTCCTAGCTGGGGTAAGGCTAATACAACCTATGGATATTAAGTTTATACAATCAGCTAGTCTATCTTCTCTCAAGGTCTAGTTCCACTTACAGCACTTTAGGAGACCTGCGCTCTTTCCTGGCTTCCCTCCATTTTCTTCTGCCTCTTCTTCCTCCTCACACAGTCTTGGCCCTGGTTTCTATTCAGGAGGAGCACCACTTCATTTCATCCTCCTCTCTAACCAACAGCTACTTACTCCCTTTCATCTCTAAATATTCCCCTTCCCCCATCTCACCTGGGGGGGGGGGCGTAAATACATACTAGGAACACGAAAGAATGCATATAACGATTACCCTTTAAATCCAAACCAGGATGCCCCTTCCGGTGGAATAAGACATTTAATGAAAGGATTCCTAACCCCTTTATAACCCCTGGACTTCTAATATAATGAATTTAACAGGAGACGTTAATAAAAGGACTAAGACTCGGATAACACTTTTCAAGTTTATGGGGAAGGGGAAATGCAGATTATTTGGATTAGGCACGGGAGGTGGCAGACAGATCAAACTAGTATAACCCTTAATTTTTTTTTTTTAATTAGGAATTAAAGAGAGAAGTTCATGGAGTGGAGGAGGATGGGAGTCTCTATCTGTTCCGCTTTCACACGGTTCCTAGGGATCTGGCAGCGCTCGGAAACCAGCTCAGAGCCTTCCCTTACAACCAAGGCAAAACCCATGTGAGTCATGAGGACACACACGACTCTGCTGCTCATCTTTCCGGCCCAGAGTCTCTTGCCCTGGGGCTTGGAAGGACAATTTTAAGGTCCAGTGCCTCACTGGTGGCATCTGGAAACCCCCGCCCTCCCGCGAGGCGTAGGGTTTTAGATGTTTTCCTGGTGGAGCTGACAACTCCTTCAGCCCTGGTCAGAGGTGAGGTGCTGCCCCTCGCCCGTGAGGGATGTGTCCTGCTGCTGAGACCCAGTGCCCAGCGCAGTCCCGGGGAGAGCGCCCGCGCGGCGGCGGCGACCCGGAGGCCCAGGGCTGTGCGGGGCGGTGGCGGGCCCAGGGCGGCGCACACTCCCGGGGCACCGATCGCGGCACAGGTGCTGCTCCCGCGCCTGGCCCCGTCCTCCCTGCGGCAGGCAGGGACAGTTTTCGGGGTCCGGGGAGTAGGGAGGAGCACTAGGGACTCCAGCACCCATGGAAGGGCCGCCGCCGACTTTTCCCTTAGGAAACACCGAGACAAGCCCCAGTGGGGTCCAGCGGCAACTTCCCTGCAGCGACACTCCCCGCCCCCTCTGCCGCTCCTCGCCTCCCCGCTCTGCGCCTCCTTCCACTTTCGCCTCCATGGGATTCTGAGCCCCAAAGTGAAAGGCACCCTACAGTGAAGGGCGCCTTCAGTCCTTCGCCAGCCCCCTCCCTTGGGAAATCAAAGCTCTTGCCACCCACCCCAGAATAGCAGCTGGCGAAGCCCTAAATCACAGCTCCCAGGAGGCACTTCCCTCCAAATAAAAGCATCCAGCCACCCCCACAACCTTTCCCATCGCCAGCCTCAAATAACGGTTTCTCAAAGCCCCGCCGCTCCCGAGGTCCTAGTCACTGTGCCGCTTGAAACAGTTCCCACTCCTCCAAACCCGAAATGGTACTTCCCCGCACGCTTCCTGTGAGCCCCAGCCGCACCCAACCTGCCGGCGAGGGTCTCCGACACCTCTGTACCCCGCTTCCCAACTTCCCAGCCCCCCAACTAGCCTCCGTGCACAGGCAGGTTGCTCGCCAGCACTCCCGCAGCTCATGCCCAACAATACAACCAGGGACAGCAGCGAGCGGGCGGAAAAGGCTAGCGAAAGCTGACCACACATGCTACTTGGAGACCAGGAAGGATATTTTGTCCCCAGCAGCCGCGACCAGCGCGCTCCGGCTCCCACTTCCAGGCCCCGCCTCGCCCCTCCGCCAGGGTCGCCTCGGTCACCCCCCACTGCTCTACCTTCATTGCTGGGACTGGCCAGGAGGGTCCGGAGCGCCGCGCACAGGAGAAGGCACGTCCAGAGGGGGGCCCTGCGGGGCGCGGGGTAGCAGCCGGCCAGAGAAGCAGGGGTGATGGGGGAGACAGCGCCGCGGCCCGGGGGCCGCCGGCGTCCCGCACCCCGGGGCTCCAAGCCCCGCATCTTCTCCCGGCCGCCTCCGCCGCTGCTGCCCCGCGCGGCTCAGTCCAGGGCTCCGGCCCGCCGAGGGGGAGGAAAGACTCGCGGCTCCTCTTTCCCCGTCTGCTGGCACGCGGCTCCTGCCAATGCGGGGACCGCGGATCCTCGGAGCTGGATGAAGTTTGCTTCCGACCCCTCTCTCCCGCCTCTCCAGTGGGGTTCAATGAAATACTAGTTATGGTCGATAGCGCGGCTCTGGGCTGGACTCAAGGGTGTCCAGAAGGTCCCGCGTCCCGTTCCTTTGCCGCCTCAGGATTTTAAGGATTGCGGTCTTTGGAATGCCCCCGGGGAAGATGAAAGCTGCTTCTCAGTCTTCAGGGCCGAAGTGGACGAGGGTAAGGAAGACAAGTCATCTTAAGTCAAGAAGAAATCCTCAATAAAAAGAGCGGGGGGGTGGGGGGGATCTGAGTGGCTCAGGGTGAAGGAAGGGAGTTGAGAAAATACGGGGTGGGGGAACTCGGAGAGAGGCCAGCCAAGGAAAAGAGCCAGAGTTCTAAGAGGCTGGCAGAGGGAAATAAAATAGCTGCGGGCTGCGGGCTGACGCGGGGAGGTACTGGCGGCAGCGAGCCGGCTGGGGCGCGGAGCCCAGCGGCGGAGCTGCCGACGTTCGCGCGGCTCGGGGAGGAGGCGTTGTGTGCGCGGCTGCGAGGCGAGGTGGCAACTGCACCGCACGGCGCGCTCCCGCTGTGTCTGGGGCTCCGAGCTCTTCGCCGCCTACCCACTCTGCACCTCCCACCCCTCTCTCCTCCTCCTCCCAGCTCCCCCGCCCTCTGCTGCTGGCACAGCCCCGCCAGAGAGCATCTACTGTACGTGTGAGTTGCTTGGACGAAGTCACACACCCATGGAGGGAAGTGATCTGGATGCTACCGTGGTGAGTGTTGCCTAGCGTTCTCCAGGAAAGGCTCGTCACCCTCCCCGGATAATGAGGGCGAAGAATCCTCCTGAGCTCACCAGCAAGAACCCAGGCTCCCGGGAGGCGGAAGAGAAACCAGCCCTGGCTCAGGGCAGCCCCTGGAGAAGCGGGTTGCTTGGTTTGGCATTTTGCCTGCTGCCCATCACAGCCTTGTGGCATCAACGACCGGGTGGTAACATAGACACGCATTCGCAAGCTCCGCCGATGGATGACTCGTTTCTTGCACACCTATATCGCTTACAGCTGCTGACCCTTTCTATTCTTCCAGTTCTTATGCTGCTGGAATGGGATAATTAGGCAACGTTTCCTTCAGAAGTAAATTGTAGAATTTCTGAATTTAGAGACCATTGCTATGATTGAGATTTTGGGGAGTCCAAGAATTTGGCTTAATGAGATTTGTAGTGTACCAGGTATTTTAAGATGTTACGACTTAATTCATCAATTTCATTGATAGAATGTCTTAGTATCTGAGAAATTATATAATATACAGATACATGTCATTAATTCTAATGAAACTGGCATGGGTCAAATCATTTCAGTTTTTAAAAAAAATAATTATTTTAATTTCTCGTGTTCTACTGCATTGAGAGACAAATCATTATGGACAAAACCAATTTAAAACAATTAACTTTCAATACTTCACCTCTATATGTCTACTCTTGCTTTAATATTTTTCTTCAACTTACAATTAATTCTCTCAAAGAGATACCTCTGAAGGGCAATTTTAGTATACTGGCACAAAAAGAAAAAAGGGTGCAAAGCATTTACAAACAAGTGTGATTTCAGAAGAAAGGTATTTTGTTTAATTGGTGTGTAGTAACTATTGTAAAGGTTGGGCTTGCACTCACACCCAATAAAGGAAAGTCTGCTCACAGGCTTTGACATCTAGAGTCCTGTTTGTCTGCACAAGAAATTTCTCATAATCTTTAGCTGACGACATTTGCTTTTTTGTTTAAATATTTGCAATGAAGATGAAAGAATAAAATAGCAGAAAAGCAATTTTGTAAATAGGTGGAGGCTCATCTTTCTTTCTTTGTTTGTTTTTGTTTTTACTGAAATATTTTGGCACCAGGATTCTAAAAGCTGCTTATTTCTAATACAATGTTGTCCACATGCATAAGCAAATTTAGAGGAATAACAGTGAAGCAATCAATCATCCAGTTTGGCAAACAGCCTCACAGTGAAATGCAAAGTTAAGATTTATGTTTCCTTTTGAAGACCATTCAAGAAATAAGCTCCTCCCCCTAAATTTATAGATGAGTTATTTACAAATACCTAACCAGAATATCAATTACATTATCTAAAACCTAGGGATACATGATAATGCTAATATTAGACATAGACAATTGAATGGGGCTTTCACATAGTTGCTTCCCTTCTGTAGGCCTCAGTATCCTCATCAGTAAAATGAGGGATTGGGAATCTCCCTTCTCTTCCATATTTTTTGGCATTTCTGTATTATTACTGTCCATCTATTTCCAATTATGTGCTATTGGCTACAAAATTACCCAATTTCTTCAGCATAGCATTTAGTGCTTCTACTACAAAGAGCTTAAACTTTCTATATCATTTTAGACTAAAACTGTACATTCAATGCCCTCTAAAGTGCCTGTACCTCTCTGTCTTTACATCTGTCACTCCATTCTACATAACTTTTATGCCTAAAAAAATTAACACCACTCCCCTCTCCCCGCCAAACACTCACACATCTCTCATCTAAATCCTATTGAGTGGCCCTACCTGTGTGACTCAGTGGATTGAGTATTGTCCCATGCACCAAGAAGTCACAAATTTGATTCCCCATCTGACAATGTTTCTCTATCTCTCTCCCCCTCTCCATTCCTCTCTCTCTAAAATCAACAAAAACATATTTTAATAAAGATTTTAAAAAGTAAATCCTACGCAGTGTCCGAGGAAAGTCAAGACCAATCTTTTTGCAAAATGAAGTGACTTGGTTCTCCTCAAAGTATCCATAAGGTATGATTTATATAAATCAACACAACTGGCAATATTTTCTGAATTAAAAATTGGAACAAATTATCTAACAATTATAAGTATATATATTAACATAAAGAGACAATTTAAACAGGGAATATCAAAGAAAACCTGAAACACTGGTTTCATCACCATAATGATGGTGAGTAATTGTGTGATCTTCTATCCAAGATAGCTAAATCATTACATGACTGAGAACACAGGATGCAAAATGCTTTGCATTCTCCACCTTAAATGATAGCCATATTTCTCATGATCGTTTAATAATATTTATTACATATTTTTGAAAGAATGAACAACTAGCTGTAAAAGCCCTAGTGACAGCAAAGGAAGTGATTTTTTTGATCTAATGAGTATTCATCAGAAAATAGGTGGTTTGGCTTGGGCCTCAGTCTTAAAGGAGTTGCTATATTTGACCATGTGATGACTTCTTGGCATGTAAATGCCATTAGCATACTTTCATTGGACCATGGCATTATAGGAAAAGAAAAATGTTTTTTTCTTCATTCATATTTACTGCTTTGCACAAGAAAAAATACTACATCAGTCCTGGTTTGGATGTCATTGTTTGAATTTCTCATTGTTTGGGATAAGTGCTGGGCCCTCAAAATATGAAAGTGGTTGGTGTCTCCCTGGATCTCTGCTTGAATCTGGCTTTTGTACTAAGCTTTTGTGAAGAAAAGATTTAGAATCACCTTGAAAAGACACCTTAAAAGTTCACTACCCTATGAAAGGTGTTATAATTAAGTTCAGTGTATTAATAAGCTTGAATATATCTTCACTGCATTCAAAGTAAAATAACAAAAACAATCACAATAAGCAGACATGCTAGTATTTACTGAAGTTTTGCTATGTGTGAAGCATTATGTGATATTTTACATTAATTATTTTACTTAATGCTGACACTTCAACCATGATGTCAGTGTAATTAATAGCCTCATGTTAATGATGAGAAGACCAAGGACATGAGGTTAGATGAGCTGAGCAGTCTCACAGCTGGTAAAACATGGGAATTTAAACACATGGTGCTAACTTTACTTGAGAAAATTGTAACAGAATTAAAGAACAAATAACTAGATTTTTCGAAAAAGAAAAAGAGGACTACTCCAAAATTCTGCATTAACAGGAGTAATTAATAGATAAAAATATTCAAATTTTCATGTTCATTTAAATCTGAAAGGAATTAGCCAAATAATAAAGTACAGGTCAAATAGGAGAATAGGAGAAAACAATATAAATGAAGGATGCTAAATAAGCATAACCTGGAGAAAAAGACCATCTCACATACATGAAAACATGCACACAGTCTGCCTGTGTACAATGGAAACAATGGACCAAATCAAGAAAATAAGAATGAGGTGTGTTTTCCAACAATATTAACACAAAAAGATGGCACTAAGCCCATGTAAGTCATGGTAGAAATCATAAACAACAGTTTTTACAAAACGAAATAAAATGCCACAAACCAAAAAGCATTTTTCCTAAAATATTTTGTAATGTTAGCAATTTTTTACATAACTTTTAAATGTTTTTGTCCCTTAGTTACATTTTTTAGTAGAATTTGGGGAAAAAATCAAAATAAAATTTTAACTTATGGTAGTTTAAATATGAAATTATAAGATACCCTAACCTGACCAGTGTGGCTCAGTGCTTGAGCATCGACCAATGAACCAAGAGGTAATGTTTCGATTCCTGGTCAGGGCACATACCCAGGTTGCAGGCTTGATGCCCAGTGTGTGGTATGCAGGAGGCAGCTGATCATTGATTCTCTCTCATCATTGATGTTTCTATCTCTCTCCCTTAGAGGAAGGAAGGGATGAATCTTAGCACATTCATCCCTTCCTTCCTCTCTGAAATCAATAAAAATATATTTTATTAAAAAAAAGATATCCTAATGAAACTATGAGATACTTTATTGAAGTTAAATATTCAGGTCCATGATTTACTGAAGAGGATAGCTATATGATGATGTTAATTATTTTGATCCTAAAGGTAAAGATTAACTAAAATATATTTAACTAATCCATAGCTCTCAAGTTCAAAACCAAGATAATTCTAAGATATTCATCATTTTATATGCTGCATTTTAATTTAATTACATAAAACAAAATATTTTAAGTTTTGTTCATTGTTATTTTGTTCTTTTCGAAATTTTCTGAAATAGGAGAATTCCATTTTTACCTATTAATGTTAAATGCCATTTAATTTAAACTTAATTGATTATAAAATAATCGACTAAAAGCATCTTAATAAATTAATGAGGGTTTAAATATATCAATTATTTCATTACTTAACAATACATCAAGTTATTGCTCATAAGAAACTTCACTTATTAAATATGTTCATGTCATATTCACACTCATTTTATCTTCTTTTCTATAAATATTGAGAACAGAATAATCACCTTTTGCTCATGAGTATTAGTAGAGACTTTTGTAGCAAAGAATAAAAAAATAAGATTTTCAAATTGATTGCCATGAGCCAAAGAACTGCAGATTTTCATCATTGTTGGTGGTAGTTGTTTTATTCTTTAATCATTCCTGTATGAATGTGCTAGGATTGCCGACCATGCAGCATAGGACGAGGCCAAGGCTGCTGGAATTGATGAGGAGCCAAACTGTGCTGCCAGGAAGTTCTTTGGTTTTTGTTTGCCTCCAGCATGTTGGATAACTGGCACCTTGTGAAGATGTGGGCGCTGAAATAATGAGGACTCTCAGGGCTGAAGAAATAGGGAAAGTTCCTGCAGAAGAGTCCCAAGACTAAGGTGATACACTGTGAAAGGGACTCACTACACATACAATTTCACTTACTCTATCTCATCTTCTGGAATCCCATAGTATATAGTGATGGGTGGAAAACAGGTTGTGATATATTTTATATTCAAAGGAAGGTTTTTATTAAATTCAGTGCAGATGCTGGCTTAAAGTTTATAAATAAGCTACTCATACAAGAATTTATCACATATATATATATATATATATATGCCTAAGTGACTAAACAACCGGTCTACCGGTCACTATGACATGCACTGACCACCAGGGGGCAGACTCTCAATGCAGGAGCTGCCCCCTAGTGGTCAGTGTGCTCCCACAGGGGGCGCACCACTCAGCTGACTTATGGGCACCAGACTCAGGGCTCACAGCTGGCGAGTGCCACTGTGGCTGCGTGAGCCTCTCCAAATTGGGACTGACTAGGCATGAGCCTGCCTGCAGCAGGCGCAGCAGGGCCAGGATGAGCGGGAGCAACAGGCAGGAGCAGCAGGCGGCATTGGACTGCCAATTTTGACTAGATCCCTGCAGGCCAGGCCGAGGGACCCCACAGGTGCACAAATCCATTCACCGGGCCTCTAGTATCATATAACTAGCTATAATTTGCTAGGAGGAAAGCTGATATATTTGCTCAATAGCATAAGTTAAAAAAGAACATATATGTAAACAGGCTTTTTGTTTGTTTTGTTTTGTTGGTTTTTGTTGGTTTGTTTGTTTTTAAAGAGAGAGGAAAAGAGAGGGAAAATGAGAAACATCAAGGAGAAACATGTGCCCTGACTGGGAATGGAACTAGCAACCATGCTCAACCAACTGATCCACACCCAGTTTTGATACCTTTGTTAATTGTCCATGGAACAGGCTTCTGGGAAAATTTACCAATTATAATCTCATGTACTCTCATACACTGTTGGTGGAAAATGAATCTGGAACATCTTTTATAGGATGGTTTCACAGTATCATCAAGTACCTTTAAAATGTGGGTACTTTTACATCCAGCAATTATACTTTTTTAAAAATTTGAGGACAAGATGGCAGCATAGGTAAATGCCTATACTTACCGCTTCCCACAACCACATCAAAATTATAATTAAAATACAGAACAACCATCATCCAGAACCACTGGAAAGCTGGCTAAATGGAAGTCCTACAACTAAGTAAAGAAGAAAGCACACTGAGACTGGTAGGAGGTGGGGAGGTGCCAAATGGACTGCTCTGGCACCCACCTGTGCTGCTTTTGTAATAGAGGAGATCACCTCTGTGGAGGCCTCCCAGAGGGGCAAGGGGTCCTAGCCCCACACCGGATCTCCAACCCAGGGTCCCAGACTGGGAAAAAAAAAGTCCCTATGGGCAGTAGGAACTGGGGACTGTAAAAACCAGTGCAGATTGGGGCTCAATGACACAGAGGCTGCTGAAGTCCCCACTGTTCCTCTCAAAAGGCCTGCACCACAAACTGAATTTACCAGGTCCCGCTTCCTCTGAGCTCCAGTACCAGGGCAAGACTCTGGGAAACACAGACACATGGCAGGAGGAACTGGATTGTCTGGCATTGGAGCAGGAACTCCTGGGCAGCTTTCTCCCAAACAGAGGTGCTCACAGGGATCATGGTTCCTATGCTGGGACCTCCCCAGTCACAGGCTGACTGCCAGCCATTTCTGTTTTCTCTGCCCTGGTGATTCCCGAAGACCCCGCCTCATCCAATTTACAACCCCATCCAAGTTGTATGCAACAGCTTTTGCATATGAATGGCCTGTCCTTGCTTAGGCTACAGGCTCTCAAACAAGCTGCAGCTGGGTCAGGGAGCCCCAAACCTATCAATAAAAGGCCCAAGGCTAGCACCAGCCTGCCTTGCTTAATAATGGGGCCTGGTCTGGGCACTTCCAAACTGACACAAAAAGAAGGAATCTGCAGATCTCTCTGTAGCTCCTACTGGGTGGGCCCAGGCAGTGGCTGACTTTGGACCTTCCAAGAGTCCCAAAAGCCAGTGTACCCAGTGGCCAGTGTCAGATCATATTACAACTCCACACACCCAATGGGCAGGTACAATGAGCAACAAAGCCCCACTTAAGCAAATATTACTCCATAAGGGTGTCTCCTGTACAGCAGCTCTCCCACTGTAGTACCAGCTGGTCCCCACAGCCAATTGGCCTGGTGGTCAATTCCTCCCATAATACCAATAGCAATAAAGTTTCTTTTTTTAATTTATTTTTTATTTTTTAATAAATCTTTATTCAGAATATTACAATTGTTTCTCCTTTTTCCCACCATAGCTACCCTCCACCCAGTTCCCACCCCACCTTCTGCCCTTACCTCCCCCACACTGTCCTCATCCATAGGTGTACGATTTTTGTCCAGTCTCTTCCTGTACCCCCATGCCTCTTTCCCCCTGAGAATCGTCAGTCCACTCCCTGTCTGTGTCCCTGATTCTATTATATTCACCAGTCCATTCTGTTCTTCAGATTTTTCATTCACTTGATTTTTAGATTCACTTGTTGGTAGGTATGTATTTGATGTCATTTTGTTGTTCATAATTTTTATCTTTACCTTTTTCTTCTTCTTCCTCTTCTTAAAGGATACCCTTCAGCATTTTGTGTAATCCTGGTTTGGTGGTGATGAAATCCTTTAACTTTTTCTTGTCTGTGAAGCTCTTTATCTGACCTTCAACTCTGAATGATAGCTTTGCTGGGTAGAGTAATCTTGGTTGTAGGTTCTTGCTATTCATCACTTTGAATATTTCTTGCCACTCCCTTCTGGCCTGCATAGTTTCTGTTGAGAAATCAGCTGACAGTCGTATGGGTACTCCCTTGTAGGTAACTAACTGTTTTTCTCTTGCTGCTTTTAATATTCTCTCTTTGTCTTTTGCCCTTGGCATTTTAATTATGATGTGTCTTGGTGTGGTCCTCTTTGGATTCCTCTTGTATGGGGTTCTGTGCGCTTCCTGAACTTGTAAGTCTATTTCTTTCACCAGGTAGGGAAAGTTTTCTGTCATTATTTCTTCTAATAGGTTTTCAATATTTTGCTCTCTCCCTTCTTCTGGCACCCCAAAAATTCGGATGTTGGTTCACTTGAAGTTGTCCCAGAGGCTCCTTACACTATCTTCATATTTTTGGATTCTTTTTTCTTTTTGTTTTTCTGGTTGGATGTTTTTTGTTTCCACATATTTCAGATCTTTGGTTTGATTCTTGGGGTATGTTGATCTATAATTGAGTTTCTGTATATTCTTTATTTTAGACAGTGTATGCTTCATTTCTGACTGGTCCTTTTCCATTTTTTTGGCATTCTCATTAAGGTCCTTGAAGGTCTCACTAAGCTCCTCAGAAGTGTCATCAAGTTTCTCAGCGGTTTTTAGAAGATTCTTGAGTAACCTTATACATGTGGGTCTGAACTCTATGTCATGCAGTAGTTTGCTTTCCTCCATTTCTTTCATTCGTGACATGTTTCTTTGTTTCTGCATTTTGGCTGCTTCCCTGTGTTGATGGAGTGGCTTTGTGTGGTAGGTGACCTATAGGGGGCAGTAGCTCAGCCTCCCCAATCACCTGATGTGGACGCTCTTGGTACACCCCTTTGTGGGCTGAGTACAAAGTCTTGGTGTAGTTAAGCCTTAATTGCTGCTGGTACGCTGGGAGGAATTGACCTCCAGGCCAATCGGCTGAGAGGACTCGCTGTGTCTATAATGGAAGAACTGCTGCACTGAAGACACGCTTATGGGGCAGGACTTGTTTCAGTGGGGCTTTGGTGCTCACTGAGTCTGCCTCTTGAATGTGTCACTTATGGATGTGAGGAGTTGAAATCTGTTGTCTCACACTGACCACTAGGTACACTGGCTTCTGGATCTCCAATGGGGTGCAGGTCAGCTACTGTCTGAGGCCACTCAGCAGGAGCTACAGTGAGAGCTTCAGTTTTCTCCTCTTTGCTTGGGGTTTGGAGGTTTTGGAGCTGTCTGACCCAGGCTGCAAGTTTGCTAGGTTAAGCTGCGACAAGGCAGGCCTTTCTTATGCTAACTCCGCTGCTTGGAGCTTGGGTGGGTTTGTAGGTTGTGCAGGGCGGAGCCTCAGGGTGTCACTGGGTTAGGGCGTGGCAAACAGCAATGGCTGCTAGTTAGCCGGCTCTGTGTCCCCAACGGAATCTGAGAGTCCCGTGCCCCAGTGCAGTAAACAATTATTCCTGCGCGCAGCTCTGCAAGCAAGCCACCCTCACTGGCAGACAGTCCAGCTTCTCCCCGTAGGAGTTTGGTTCCCCCGCGTCTCCCCAGAGACTGGATTTCAGAGTAATTGGGGGCTTGTCTCTGTTCGGGTTGAAAAACGCAATGCACCCAGTCGCCCGCAGCCAGCCCAGATCACGTGCCTCTGTACCTCAGCTTTTCAGCGTTCGTGCATGTCTCAATGCTCTTTTCTCTTTCCTTCTAGTTGTAGAACTTCCACTCAGCCAGCTTTCCCGTGGTCCTGGGTGACAGACGTTTTGTCTTTTAGTTGCAGTTTAAATTGTTGTGTTAGGCAGCAGTTTAGGTGTTTACCTACGCCTCCATCTTGGATTCTCTCCTCTGTATAATATTTTTTATTTCAGTCAGTGTATGTTTAATTTCTAGTTGGTCCTTTTTCATATCTTCGAGGGTCTTGTTATATTTATGGGCCTTTTCTAGGATATTCTTGAAAAGCCTTATAACCGTAGTTTTGAATTCTATATACAGTTGTTTGTTTTCCTCCATTTCTTTCGTTTGTGATCTGTTTCTTTGTCACTGCATATTCACTGCTCCCCTGAGTTGGTAGGGTAGCTTTGTCTGCTAGGTTTCCTGTATGGCCCAGTGGGTTGGCCTCCCAGTTAACCTGAGGTGGTCACTCTTGGTGCACCCCTTTGTGGACTGTGTGGACAGCCTTGTTGTAGTTAAGTCTTGATTGTTGTTGATATCACTGGGAGGAATTGACCTCCAGGCCAATTGGCTGTGAGGATCATCTGTGTCTACACTGGGAGAAGTTTGGTGCTAGAGACAGCCTTATAGGATTAGACTTGCCAAATTGCAAAAGCCTCTGTGCTCAGCTTGGATGGGGTGGAATCTCACGGAGGAGCAGACAGTCTTGGCTTCCTGTCAGCTCTGCCCTTGCGTGCATGCGCACACCTCCAGACCTCTGCTTTCCCCACCTCCTGAACCTCCACCTGAGAGTCCAGATTTCCCCCTTGCAAGAGCGTGGGTCCCCAGGGGCTCACCTGGAACTGGGGTTCAGTGCAGTTGAGGGCTTCCTTCCCTCTCCCACCAGAGAAAATCAGCCAGGGTCTCAACCACCCTTCCTCTCTGCGTGCACAAAGACCCTTTGCCGTACCTCAACCCTTTGCCGTTCCTCCAATTCTCCATGAGCTTTTCTCTTTCCTTCTAGTTGTAGAATTTCCACTCAGCCAGCTTTCCTGTGGTTCTGGATGGTGTCTGTTCTGTCTTTTAGTTGTAGTTTTGAAATTGTTATGTGAGGCAGCAGTTTAGGTGCTTACCTATGCTGCCATCTTGGTTTTCCTAAAGTTTCAAGTACAACTAGATTGTACTCATAGCCCACAAAGGGGTGTACCTAGAGCTCCTAGCTGGGCCCTGTAGAATACCTACTACACAAGGCTACTCTACTAACTCAAGGAGACATAGCAGCTCTACCCAATACATAGAAACAAACACAGGGAAGCAGGCAAAATGCAGAGACAAAAAATTATGTCACAAATTAAAGAAATGGAATAAAACAAACTATTGGATATAGAATTCAAAACCATGGTTATTAAGTTATTCAAGAATCTTCTAGAAATCTCAAAAAAATGGAAAAAGAGCAATCAGAAATTTAGCATACACTGACTGAAATAAAGAATAATATACAGAAATTCAACAGTAGACTAGAGGATCCTGAGAGTCAAATAGTGATTTGAAATATGAGGAAGCAAAAAACACCCAACTAGAAGAGCAAAAAGAAAAAAGAAGCCAAAAATATGAAAATAGCATAAGCAGCCTCTGGGACAATTTCAAGAATACCAACATTTGCCTTATGGGGGTGTCGGAAGAAGAGAGAGAGCAAGATATTAAAAATCTATTTGAAGAAATAATGACAGAATACTTTCCCTACCTGGTGAAAGAAGACTTACAAGTCCAGGAAGCACAGAGAACCCCAAACAAGAGGAACCCAACGAGGGCAACACCAAGACACATCATAATTAAAATGCCAGGGCCAAAGACAAAGAGAGAATGTTAAAAGCAGCAAGAGCAAAGCAGTTAGTTACATACAAGGGAATGCCCATATTACTGTCAGCTGATTTCTGAACAGAAATTATACAGTCTAGGAGGGAGTGGCAAGAAATATTCAAAATTATGAATAGCAAGGACCTACAACCATGATTACTCTACCCAGCATAGCTATAATTTAGAATGGAAGGTTAGATAATAGTTTCACAGAAAAGAAAAAGCTAAAGGAGTTCACCACCAAACAAGTATTATATGAAATGTTGAAGGGTATTCTTTAAGAAAAAAAAAAGATAAAAAATATGAACAACTAAATGGCAAAAAAATACATATCTATCAACAATTGAATCTAAAAATCAAAGTAAATGAATAGAAATCTAATTAACAGAATGAACTGGTGAACAAAATAGAATCAGAGGCATAAAAATAGAATAAACTGATGATTCTCAGAGGGAAGCGGGATAGGGGGGCATGAGGAGATTAAACAAAGATCTTATATTCATATTAGAGGCCCAGTGCACAAATTCCTGCATGGGTGGGATCTGGTCAGCCCGGCCCCAGTTGGGGTGCCATTCATGGAGCCATTGAACTGATTGGAAGAATATGTACATAAAAAGATAGTTGCAAAATATCCTAATATATAAAAAACCTGGGATTGTCACATCCACAACAATTGGAGGCTCGACCAACCAGAAGTCAGTCTTGCAGTCAGTGCTGGGTTACCGTGGTGACCCATCTCTGACTACTACGGCTGCAGGCACAGTGACCCAGCACTGACTGCTGAGGGGGCTGCAAATCAGGCCTGGAGAGAGGCCTGAAGAGAGAAGCAGGGTCTGATCCGTAGCCTTTGTGGCAGCAGTTGATCATCACTTGCCTCTCTCTTTCTCTCTGGGCCTGGCCAGCAGCTGCACCTCCATTTCTCTCCAGGCCTCCACTGGGGCTGCTGATCAGCCTTGCCTTTCTGATCAGGCCACATTGATAGGCCCAGAGATACTGACTGGCATAGAAACAGACCAATTAGAACCAAATCTGGGTTAACTGTGAGAAGCCAAAGGCTGCCTAGGAGGCTGAGCTTTTGACGTTGACTTGCATAGAAACCGACCAACCGAACCAAATTTGGGTGAACTGCGAGGAGCCAATGGCTGCCCAGGAGGCGGAGCTTTTGATGCTGACTAGCATAGAAATTGACCAATAAGAACCAAATTGGCTGGCAGTGGAGGGCAGTTGGGGCAAGATAAGGCCTGCAGGGGAGGGCAGTTGGGGGTAAGATCAGGCTGGCAGGGGAGGGCAATTGGGGTGAGATCAAGCCGGCAGGGAGGGCATTTGGGGGTGAGATCAGGCTGACAGGGAAGGGCAGTTGGGGGTGACGAGGCTGGCAGGGGAGGGCAGTTGAGGGCGACTGGGACTGCAGGGGAGCAGTTAGATGTTAATCAGGCCAGCAGGGGAGTGGTTAGGGGGTAATCTAGCAGGCAGAAGTAGTTAGGGGCAATCAGGCAGGCTAGTGGTTAGGAGCCAGCAGTCCAGGATTGTGAGATGTATGTCCAACTGCTGGTTTAGGCTCCATCCCTGTGGAATCAGGCCTAAACTGGCAGTCAGACATCCCCTGAGGGGTCCCAGGTTGGAGATGGTGCACACTGGGCTGAGGGACACCCCCTTCAGTGCACGAATTTCATGCTCCAGGCCTCCAGTGGAATTATAAAGATACAATATGAAGCAAACTTCCCTTTTTTATATTTGGAAAGCTATGTGCTATTAATTATACACACACACACACACACACACACACATATATATATATATATATGTATGAATATGACTGGTGAGATAATTTGGATTCATTATTCTGCTTTTCATCTTTGTAGTTTCCACAATTAGAATCTATGACTTGTATAACAATAGAAAAAGAGAATTTGAACATTTTTCAGATGTGTATGCACTCATACACACACACACATACACACAAACAAAAGAAAAAATAAAAGAAAGAAGAATGAGGACAGATAATTGAAAGACGGTGATAATGAATAACCTTATATTATCATAAATTAATAAAGTTATTTCAATTAGCTCCTGTCCCTATTCTAAAAACAGTTAAGAGCAATTGTTTGTTTGACTTCATCATTTTTGAGGTGTGTCCTGTGGCTTGAATTGAAACTAGATTTAACTGTTAGTAACAATGGCCCGGAGGAAAGAACATGACTCAACCGAGTCTAAGCATGTACATAAATCACAAATCAAAACCATTGTTTTGAATGCACCAATAATTTTATATTATTGAGCATGAATGTCTTTATTAAATGGAAGTTAATAAAAATATGAAAATGGATGTGCCATTTCATATATATATATTTTAAAGATTACACAAATTTTTTAGAGAACAAAAAATCTAACAAAAATTTTTTTCTTTTATTTACCTCTACAAAATATGTTCCCAGTATTATTGTGTCCTATAATCAGATTTTTTTCTGTGTTTACAACGAATAATAAAAGAAAATGTCCAAAAGGCAGCATGGGAATGCCCCCTGTGGTTTAAGAAAACAACAACAAACTTCCAGGCTCTTGTTCCTGGGTGTGTGCATGAAGTCTTCTGGCAGATTTACACAGTGGACTCTTCTGAGGACAACAGCTTTTACAGGCCTCCCGATGGGAGGTAAACGGAAGTGAACATTAACATCCTCAAAATGTGACAGGGTCCCCAAATGAAAACTTTCACGCTGCTTTTTCTCTTAAGATTTTGCCTATCAAAATTATTTTACTAATGTTCTAATTTCATTTTGAAATAGTCATATGACATTGCAAAGAAATGTACAAAGATGTCCTATGTACCCCACCCTGAATCTCTAAATCTTCCTCAATGTTTACATAATGACATATTTATAATACAAAGTGAAAACCAAGAAAATGACATTGGCACAATTTATAGAGCTTATTTACATTGCAACAGTTATAAATGCACTGATTTGCTGATGTGTTTTTGTATATCTTCATGTACTTCTATGCAATTTTATTACATGTGTATGTATCCTGTGTAATCTCCAGGAAAATCAAGATACTCATCACTAAAATATTTCCTTATGTGTGCGTATTTACAGGCACACGTGTCCCTCCACCCTTAGCCCCTGGAACGCGCTATTAAATTCTTTTCTATATTGTTATGCTATTTCTTAATGTTACATAAATGGGATTATGCTGTATACACTCTTTAGAAATATATTTTTTTTCATCCAGCAGAATTTCCTTGAGTCTTATCCAAGTTTTTGGTATATTAATAGCTCATTCATTCTTATTGCTGGCTAGTATTCCATGGCTGTACCCTTTTGTTTAACCATTTACCCATTGAAGGACTTTGGGTAGTTTCTACCTCATGACTATCACAAATAAACCCACTCTTAACAGTGGTGTACCAGTTCCTCATTGAAAATAAGTTTCATATCTTTGGATAAAATGCCCAAAAGTACAATTGTTGGGCCAGATGGTAAGTCAATTTTTATCATTATTTTTTAGTGATAAGTGGTTTATGGCTATTCCGATTATATCACTAAACTTACCCAACAAAAACAGGACGAATCAGATCCAACTGTGTAAGAAGTTCCTTTTAAAGGAAAATATTAGGTCGCACAAAAATATTTAACATGTACACAAAATAGCAGATGATATAGCAATGGAATATTGAATAAATTCAGAAAATCAAATAAATATCTTATATAAATTCTATGACATATTTATGTATTTAAACTTGAAGGATCTTATAAGTAGATAACTAAATATCTTAAAATATTAGCTATATAAACTTTTACTTCCTTGGTAATTCAAAATATATTCTTGAATCTCATTCTCTCTCCTTAAAATGTTTTTACACTCTTAAAGCATATTCCAGTACCCAAATATGTAATTCATATCACTTCATCCCAAACTGACATTTCAAAAGATGAGTTCAAATACATTTGCAGAGATATTTTTTAGTGCATTCAAGCTGAGCAGTACTTCTTATCTTTTGAAATGTCAGGTGGCTGGTCTAAGGAATATGGAAACAGATATCTTTTTAAGCAACATCACACATGGACATAGAATTATGACTTGGTTTCTATAAGCAAACTGTTGGAAAATTATTAGTTATTTGTGTGCAGACATTATTTTCTGGGGATGGGGGAAAGCACTGGAAAAGAAGAAAATCTACCATTTTAATTAATTTGTATTGGGAGTTTGACTTTAAGTCCCTTTTTTAATATTTTTTATTTTGGATTTTCTAACCACTTTAAGTAGATTAAAACTTTCATTTTCATGTAGTGATGTAGTACTAAAAAACCAACAAACTCCATGATGTAGAACAAAAATTTTAATAGCATTTTTGAAATCTACATTTGACATTAAAATATTTTTAAAATTGCAAGCCACATATAATATTTATATACTCTTAACCCCATGTAAATGTTTAAAGCTCCCTTATTGGCTTAAAATTATTATAGGGATGAGTTTGTGCATTGAATGAATATAGCTGACTGAACACCTGCATCCACTTCAGATTGCCCCTGAAACTACTAAAACTACTAATAAAGAGATTACATTAAAAAAACAAACACATGTCATAAGGAGCAAGAGAACAAGAGAGGAGACAGCAAAAAATATTTTGGAAGATGAACTGCAAATAGATATTTGATAAATAATCTAAGAGGTCCAAGAAAGTTGAATCCTAAATGAACAGGTAGAACACTAATTAGCAACCTGATTTTTATTATGAGTTCCAAGAAGGTTCTGAAGTTTATGGCAGAATGATGGAATAAAAACATGAATTTGGCTGAAGTGTGTTTTAAAAATAATTGGTTTCCCAGATCCTGTCTCCCAATCTATGTAGTTAAGTGCGCTGCCCTCTTCCTTACCTCACTCAAACCTGGAATTTTATTCTCTGAAAAAAGTAAAACAAAGGCCTTTGTTCTCTCCCTCTCTCTCCCTCTCTCTCTCTCTCTCTCTCTCTTTCTCTCTCTCTCTCTCTCTCTCTCTCTCTCAACAGAGGGAGGGGGAGAGAGAGAGAGAAACATCAATGTTAGAGAGACACATTGATTGGTTGCCTCCCACAAGCCTCTTGACTTAGTCTCTGAGCCAGCGCTCTAACTATTGAGCAAAACTGGTCAGGGTGTTCTCATTTATATCAGGCAGATGAAGATAAGAATAGCTTCCTGCATATTTTATGTTATATTAGTTGTCTTTATTGGGGAAACACATGACCCCAACACTCAACAACTTGAAACAACATTGATCACCTTACAGTTTCTATAAATCTTGGAGCTGGACACAGCTTAGCTATATTATGTGGTTCAGGGTCCCTCAGAGGCTGAAATCAAGGTGTTGGATAGAATTATAGTCATTTCAATCCTTAACTGGCAAAGGATTTCCTTTTAAGCTCATTCACTTTCTTGTTGGCAGGATTGTGTTTCTTGTAGGCTCTTAATCAGAGGCTATCTGCAGTTCCTTGCTATGTGAGTCACTTCAACATTACATCATGCTTCTTCAAAGTGAGCAAGTCAAGAAGATGAAAGAGTACACAAGTAAGATAAGAGTTATAATATTTTACAATCTAATTTCAGAAATTATATTCTATCATTTTTGCCTATTCATTAGAAGAAAGTCACTAGGTCAACCCATATTCAAGAGGAAGGGACTACACAAGGATATAAGTAAATATCAGAAGGTGAGGTCATAGGGGACACCTTGGGAAGTGTGCCCACCACCATGTTCTATGTATGAAACACCAGATCTGTCAACCTTCCTTGCCCACTTAGCTTTGAACCCAGGAACAGGGACAAGACATAAATATGGAGCAGTAAAAAACAAACAAACAAACTTTTGAAAATTAAGTGTATATGACTGAAATGAAAAATTCAATAAAATTTTGATTATACAGAGAAGAAAATGAAACAAAGAGTAAGAAACCCCTAGGATACTGCAAAGTGACTATAATAAATTCAGAGGACTTATCATAAGGTCAAACATTCTAAAATAATAATTCCAGAAAGAGAGTAAAAGAAAATCAGCAAAGAAATAATTAAAGTAAACATCTGAAAATAACAGACACAAGTTTGTATATTTAAAGGCCCATACCACATGATTTAAAATAGATAAGAACAGACTAATTCAAAGGCACATTGACATGCCATTTTAGAACAATCATGAAAAAGAGGAGAGTCTATTAGCTTCTAGAAAAAGAGAAAAACATTAACAAAAAATTCAGACAGAAAGATAGCAACACTGGATAATAGAATAACATGAAGCAGTGTCTTCAAAATTCAACAGAAAAAGTATTTCCAACTTTGACTTTCTATATCCAGCTCAATTATTACTATGTGCAAGGATTGAAAAAATTTGTATTTCTTAGTACTTCTCATTCAACCTTTCTTAAGAAGTTACTGGATGATGTGCTTTACCAAAATAAGCATATAAACCAAGAAGTAATTATACAAAATATGTCTCCAGCACTGAAATAAAGAAGACTAGAATTCTCAGAATATGTTCAAGGATGATCCCAAGATGAGATCTGTATTCCAGGCATGGAGGGTATACAGTCCTCATTGGAGAGATCAGAAAGTTTTTAGAAAGATTCCTTTTAGAATATAAAATTTACAGAATGGTTGATGTGTATTAATGCAAGGAGAATAATATAATTAGCAAATAAATTGTGATTATTTTAATAATAGGTAGAAAGAAAAAGTTATTTAGGGAAAACAAGATTTTAAGAAAGAGACAAGTAATCATATGATTATCTCTTGCATGACCTGTTAATAGCATTCACACAGTAACAAAATTGCAAATGGTGAATGTAGATCTAACAACACTTTTGATAAATAGGAGTGAAGAGAGGATGTAATGGAATGGTGATAGAGAGGAATGATGAAAAAGAATTCCTTATCTTTATAATTGCAAAATCAATAGGTATTGTATAAATCTTAAAAAACTTGATATGCTAAAGTATGTTTATGTTATTTAGAGATATATTGTTATATACAAAATAATGAGTTAAAAGAGTCAAAATGGTTGATTTGGACATGGAGATGTTAGGGACAGAGATAATGAACCACTGCTTTATCAATAAATTTTATAGAACAAATGTGTCTCTAAATTATAAGCATGTATAATATTAACTAAAATTAAAAATAAAACTATAGTTAGTATGGTCTTAAATATTTTTCAAAATATTTAACATATGTAACATTCACCAATTTGTAATTAAAAAAAAAATTTTTTTTAATTACAAATTGAGAGGAAGGGAGAGGAAGGGAGGAAGGGAGAGTGGGAGAGAGAGAGAAACACCAATTATAAGAGAGAATCATTGAGTGGCTGACTCCTGCATGCCCCCCATATGGGATAGAGCCCGCAACCCAGGTATGTGCCCTGACTGGGAATTGAACCATGGCCTCCTGGTTCATAGGTCAAAGCTCAACCATTGAGCTATGCTAGCTGGACATCGATTTATATTTTTAATGTCAGCATTATATTTAAAATTTTATACATGTCAATAAATGTTCATCTCATTCCATTATATAAATTTTCAGTTATGTAGTTTTACAGTATTCTGATATACTAGAGGCCCAGTGCACAAAATTCATGCACTCGGGGGTCCTTCAGTCTAGCCTGCATCCTCTCGCAGTCTAGGAGCCATCAGGGGATGTCCAACTGACGGTTTAGGCCTGCTCCCCATGGGAAAAATGCTCCCCGCGGGCCTAAGCCTGACAGTCAGATATCCTTAGCACTGCCATGGAGGTGGAAGAGGCTCCCACCACAACCACTGTGCTTGCCAGCCGTGAGTGAGCCTGGCTTCTGGCTGAGCAGTGCTCCCCCTGTGGGAATGCACTGACCACCAGGGGGCAGATACTCCCCTGTTGGTCAGTGCACATCATAGCAAGCAGTTGAGTGGCCTTAGCATATCATTAGCATATTATACTTTGATTGGTTGAAGGGCCGACTGGGCATTTAACATATTAGGCTTTTATTATGTAGGATGGGTTAATGCACAATTTAATTATCTATTTTTTTCACCATTAGCAATATAATGAAGACTCTTGCACATGCTTTGTGAGAATTTGTCTAAATTTATATACTTAGAAATGGAACTGAAGGATTGTAAGTATAAGGTTAAGAATTAATTTTTAACAAGATATTGCCAACTTATTCTTTATATCTGTAAAAATTTTCAATTGAAAGAGTCCAAATTTGGCAAGGGCTGCATGTTGCTGCTTCCTCTACAAAAACAGGAAGAAGTTCTCCCTTGACAACTGATTTCTGAATAAAGTGTTCATTTACTTGATTGTTAAATTTCTATACTGCTTTTTCTCTAAAGGGTTCATGGGATTTTGTTTTTATTCATTTTCTTTTCTATGCAACAATAAGTGCAGGAGGACAGTGAAGTGAAGTCAATATAGGTTTAATAGAAAAATGATTGTGAATCAAAACTTCAAATACCAACAAAGATATTGTTCATGTGTGAATGAAATATTCAGAGTCTTGTATAGTCTCAAAATAATAACACTCAAATATATTTTCCTCAAACATTTTTCTGAAAAATTTTCCATGTTACCAAGAGATAAACAAAATATGAGCTAAGGAATAGCTATGAACATTCAACAGCTTGAAAATCAAGATTAAATGTATAAAACTATGAATGTCTATGGGAAAGGATAGGGTTTCAATAGATGTACAGAAATAACTAATGCAGTTATAAACCCAAAATAAAATGTTTAAGTCTAAAAATATTTGCAAAATAATTGCTTTAACTATGAGGTTTATAACCTCAAGATAAATAAAAACTGGAAAAAATACTAAAAAAGTAATGAAAATGAGTAAAAGGATCTAAAAATAAACAGTTTAATATTAATATTAATATAACTAGATTTTTAAAACAAATGTTAAAATCTAAGTAGTTGAATTGAAATTAGCACCCTAACTTTTAAAGCACTGCAGAAAGACCAAAAGATGGAACAAAAAGGAACTTGCAAAAAGCATAGAATAAAATTAAACATTGGGCTGAATATAATTTTATGGAAATAAATATGAGCAGCTTAAATGCCTTGATTATATGTTAAGATACTCAAACTGAGTAACAGGGGGAACTATTTCATGTTTTTGGTTCATGGATGATTTCTTGTAGGAAATGTTCTTCCAAACAAAATCTGAGTTATAAGAAAGCTTGAAAAAGATTTAGATCATATTTGAAATGATGGAAATGCAAGAAAAAATGATAAATACAAAAAGATGTTAACAATGGGATGGAATGCAATATCCTTTGGGCTTCTCTGCCTGTGAACCCTTCTGATTCTATAATAAGCTGCTCAAATATCACTAGGCATTCAAGCACTTATCAGTAGGCCACAGAATGGATGACTCTCTTCCCTTGCAGTTTTGTGTTTCTTCCAAGGTAGCACTTAGTCTTGGTGGTACTAATGACTCTTTCCTGTGCTAAATAAAGGCTCTCGTGACAGAAAACATGCGCTAGTAATTTTTGTTGCCAATGTCTAGAATGAACTGAGATGAATATATATTTAAGCCATGTTTACGGTTTGTGTCAGGTTGAATTTTATAAATAATCTCAGCCTCCTTATTCAGAGGTAATAATTTTTTAAAATATATTTTTACTGATTTTAGGAAAGGGAGAGTTAGAAATGCAAGAAAATGAATAAAAGAATCTAAAAACAAACAGTTTAATATTAACAGTAATATAACTAGATTTTTTAAACAAATGTTAAAATCTAATTAATTGAATTGAAGTTAGCACCCTAATTTTTAAAGTACTACAGCCAGCAGTCAGTAAACCAAAAGATGAAACAAAAAGGAACCCCAAAAATGCATAGAACAAAGCACTGAGAGAGAATCAATGATCGGCTGCCTCCTACACACACCCCCACTGTCCACAACCCCTGCATGTGCCATGACCTACTGTAGAATCGAACTGTGACCTCCTGGTCCATTGGTTGACACTCAAAGACTCAGCCATGACAGCTGGGCAAAGTAATAACTTTTCATAAATTATCATTCTTTGTGATTTTGTGATAACCACTCTATGTTAGAACTGTGTCTGATTCATATATCCTTGAATGTGTTAGGAAGGTTTTCAAACTCTAAAATCATGGTATATTTACTTGCAAAATGCTAAAAGAAAATCGCTAATTTTTAAGTATCTTTGCATTTGAAGACTAGCAGATTTATAACCTAGTAACTAAATACACAGCATTTACCCCTGTTCTTTACGTTTTCCCATCTTCTTATTAAACAGTCTTTAAAGGGTTATATTTTGGAACAGCAGCAAACTATAAGGAACACAATCTGAGGCCAAATGCTTTGCATCTTTTTATCACTATGAGAAAATCACCAAAGTCAATATGATATCAAAGAGTAAATCTAGATTAGTACTTGGATATGGTTTTATGTTGGGCTTTTTTTTTTTTTTCATGGAATATGCTTCTCATTCTAGCTTAATGAAAAACTTTTGATGATATCCCAATTACCAATTTTAAATAGAAGTCTAAATTACAAAACAAAAAGGAAAAAAAAGCAACACCTTGTTTTAGTTTAGAGTAACTAAAATCAGTTTTAATATTTGATTTAAGTACAAATAAAACTTGTTGTTAATAACGTATTTAGAAAGACAAGTATTATATTCTAATGAACTTCTGTGCATGAGTATAATTACTATTTGAACTTGCACACAACTAATGGTAAAATTGTTATAATGTGTTTGCAAGTGTAGCTGAAAAAGCTCAATGCCTCATGAAGAACCATTTCCAAAATTTTAACAAGTATTTCCTATATCCATTTCTAGAACTTGAATTTTTTATTGTTTTCAAGTCAGTTTCAGCTTCAATTTTATAATCCAACTAGAGGCCTGGTGCACGAAATTCATGCGGGGGGGGGGAGGGGGAGGGTCCCCTCAGCCCAGCCTGCACCCTCTCCAATCTGGGACCCCTTGGAGAATGTCCGACTGCCGGTTTAGGCCTGATCCTGGCAGTGGGACATCCCTCTCACAATCTGGGACCACTGGCTCCTAATTGCTCACCTGCCTGCCTGCCTGATCACCCAAACTACCCACACCTGCTGGCTTGGTCACCCCCAACTGCCCCCCTGCCAGCCTAGTCACCCTCAACTGCCCCCCCACTGGCCTGGTCACCCCCAACTGCCCCCCCTCACTGGCCTGGTCACCCCTTATGCCCCTCCACCCCCGCCAACCTGGTTACACCCAATTGCCCCCCCCCCCCCCCCCGCAGGCCTGGTCACCCCACGCAGCCTGCTGCTTGGTGTTTGGTTTTCCCTCACTAACCCCCCTGCAGACCTAGTCGCCCCACGCAGCCTGTTCGGTCATCCATTCGGTGTGATGGTCACTTAGGCTTTTATATATATATAGATGTATTTACATGTGCCCTATCTTGAGAATGGCTAATTAGGGCAGACAAATTCATCGATTCATTCTGACTCAGTTTCAGGTGTTGAGAAGTTCTAAGTTGTGTGAATTTTGATTTGAGTTGTTTGCACTTTCTTTGTATTCTTTCTGGACTGCAGTTCTCAAATCTGAAATAAGGAACTCATTACCACTGGAAGACATTACCAATACCCATTGATCATATTAAAGCACACTGGTATTTCAGGTCATGCAAACTCTAGAAATGAAGTAGGGTGAATTTGGTCAGCCGTGAAATAAAAATAGTAATTGTTTCATGTTTGTTACCCTGAAGCATATAGAGTAATGGGAATGTTATCACTAAATTGAGCACCCGACTTGAGCCGTAGGACACATTTGCAAAAAAAAAAAATGTTAAATACAAACTGCATCTGTGAAGGAATTGCTAAATTTAGCTATGGCAAACCTGTAAGATTGGAGATTGTTTGTTTCTGCAGAGGCCTCTGCTTCTCTGTAATAAAAATGCCAGCTTGACACAAATATGTGTTCAACTCAGGACTAAAATATTTTGGAAGTTCCGTTGAAATTTACATTGACTAAGAATGATGCTGGGAAATGACTCATTCTAAAAGAAAATTGTGCCTACATATCTTTTAATCTTTATACTCAGTTGTTCCAAATATTATTGTCTTTAATTCTTTAGATAAATTACCTAAAAATCATGTAATTTACACCATGTACCCTTGTAGACTATCATAATTATGTTTTCATAAGCATCATTACTAATAGACTGGCCCAAAACCATACTGCTTCCTTTATATATGCCGTTTAGTGAAAAACAGAGAGAGAAAATACTCATGATAAAATTTCTAGATAGGTAGCTAATGAGCAATTATTTGGGTGTTTTTAACTAGATAACATAGAAAAGTTAACACTAGCATTTTCTGCACACCAGTGGCCCCAAAGATTTTTTATAACACATCCCATCATTAAAATATTTTTTGACAAATATGCCAAAACTAGAGGTCCCATGCACAAAATTCATGCACAGGGGGGATCCCTCAGCCCAGCCTGCACCCTCTCCAATCCAGGACCTCAAGGGGAATGTCTGACTGCCAGTTTAGGCCCAATCAAACAAACAGGGATCAGGCCTAAACCGGCAGTCAGACATGCCTCTCGCAATCCGGGACCACTGGCTCCTAACTGCTCACCTGCCTGCCTGCCTGATCAACCCTAACCCCTCTGCCTGCCTGCGTGATCGCCCCTAACTATCTCTGCCTGCCTGATCGCCCCTAACCATCTCTGCCTGCCTGATCACTCCTAACTGCTCCCCTGCTGGCCTGATCGCCCCTAACCACTTCTGCCTCGGCCCCACACCTGGAAACCAGGATTCTCTCCTCTGGCTGGTCACAGGCACCCAGAACCCGGGCTTCCTTCCCTCTGGCTAGCTGCAGGCACCCTGGACCTAGGGCAGCTTCACCTGGGCCAGCCACAGCTGCAGCTGTAGGTACCCAGACCACAGGGCAGGCAGCTTCTCCCTCTCCCGGGCTGCAGCCACTGCAGACAGGCGGCTTTGCCAGGGTGCGGCTTTTTCAGGAAGGACGTCCAGATGGTCATCCAGAAGATGTCTGGTCTAATTAGTATATTACCCTTTTATTAATATATACATGTTTACTTATTTACATATTATTTAAACACACTTCTTTACTAATGCATTTTCTATAATCTAAACCATTATAAAATGCAGACTTTAAAATAATTAAAACTTCTTTTAAAGATTTTATTAACTACTCTAAAGGCCTGATGCACAAAATTCATACAAGAGTAGGCCTTCCTTCCCCCTCTGGAACCCAGGACCTGGGCTTCCCTCTGGCTGCCAGCAGGCACCTGGGACCTGGGCTTCCCTCGCAGTCCCGGCTTTGTCCAGAAGGTCATCCAGAAGGAAGTCTGGTTTAATTAGCATGTTATGCTTTTATTATTATAGTTATGTACATTAATACTTCAAACTGTCTTTTTGATGATTTAGCAACTTTTTGCTGACTTCTTGTCATGCCAGTTTAGACCATCACTGTCTTTGCCTTGCAGTGTGGCCTACTACAAGATTAAATTCAATTGATAAATATCAGTTCTGACATTTTCTGAAGTTTTCTCATCTTTGGATTATTAATCATAAATTAGCTATAATATATGTGTATTTGGCAGAAATTGTTGTGGGCCACTTGTCCATTTTATGAATATTGTATTAATTGAAACTATAGAACATACAGTGTGAAAGTTCATTCAGCTATATACATGCAAACTTCAAGAAGCAGAAAATGCTAAGGCAAATAGAAGATTAAGTATGATACTGTCAATCTCTACAAGATGTGGAACTTTCACTCTTCATATACGACACATTGAATGCCATTGTGACACATGAGGTGCCAAAAAGGGACTAAGCAAGGAACCAGTGTAATTCTGTATATTCAAACTCTCTAGGGGATTGTCCCAGTTTGCAGGCTACCTCCTTAGACTAGTTGTCTTCTAACTGGGTGTTCATAGCCTGGGGTTATAAGATACAAGCACAGATGGTTTTAAGGAAACTAATTTCTGATCCTCACTTTCACATGGATTCTTTCTTAATACTGAGAAGTTTCCTGAGTCAAGCACCTTCTTTCCAAATCTCCTCTAGTATATTTACCTATACTTTACTAGAGGCCCAGTGCACAAATTTGTGCATGGGTGGGGTCCAGCCAGCCCAGCTCCAATGGGCAGATCAGAGCTGGGCCTGTCGGGAGGAGGAGACAGCGGGAGGTTGGCCAGCCAGCCAGCCTGCCCCCATTGGGGCCTGATCAGGGCCAGGCTGGTTGGCTGGCTGGCCTGCACCCTCTCCAATCTGGGACCCCTTCGGGGATGTCTGACAGTTGCACATCCCTCTCAAAATCCGGGACTGCTGGCTTCTAGTTGTTATATTATAATTAGTGTTATATTATAGAAACTGTGTTATATTACAACTATAAGCCTATTTTTGCCAATTCCTGTATACTGTAATTAGCCTTAGGATGGGTGATTGGCCAGCAGGCCCCGCCCCCAATTGGGGTGGGGGGGGTCGATTGGGGGCGGGGCCAGCCATGGGGAGGAGCTGTGGGTGATGTGCTGGTCAGCCCTGCCCCCAATTGGTGTGGAGGGGACCAGTCAGGGGCAGAGCTGGCTGGGGGGAGGGACCGCAGTCCAATTGGGGTAGTGGGTGGTGACTGGGGGTGGGGCTGGCCATGGGGAGGGGCTGTGGTGGTGAGCCAGCTGGCCCTGCCCCTGAATGGTATGGGAGGTCTATTGGGAGCCAGTGGTCTTGGGGAAGGGCCACAGGCAGTTGGCTGGCTGGACCTGCCCCTGATCAGGGTGGGGGGACCAACCTGGGGTGGGGCCAGGTGGGAGGAAGGGCTGTAGGAGGTTGGCAACCAGCCCTGCCCACTATTGGGATCCAGGGATGATCAGAGGTGGGGCCAGTCAGGGGGAGGAGCTGCTGGCCCTTGGGGTGGTGGGGGCCCATTGGCAGAAGGGCCGGCCAGGGGGAGAGGCTGCAGGAGGTTGGCCAGCCGGACCCACCCCTATTGGGGTGGGGGGGTGACCAGGGGCAGGGCCGACCAGGAGGAGGGACTGCAGGTCAATCGGGGTGGGGTGGACCAATTAGGGTGGGAGATGCTGATCAGGGGTGGGGCTGGCTGGGGGGAGGGGGCATGGGAGGTTGGCTGGCCAGCCCCACCCCCCATCAGGCCAGTTCGCTGGCTGCAGTGGGTGTCATAGTGACTGTGCATTCCAGTCATTAAGGCATTCTGGTCGCTGGCTTTTTATACATCCTATATAATAAAAGGCCAGTGACCATAATGTTGTAATGACCAGAATGACTGATCGACCAGTCACTATGAGATGCATTGACCACTTCTAGGTCCCTCCCCTCAGCCCGCAGGCTCTGATCACTGGATGGTGATCTGGGAACCACAGGGAACCAGGGTTGGAGGCAGTATCAGGACGGGACTTGGTGGGGTGGGGGGGTGGAACAGCTGACTCTTGGTCCCTCCCCCAGGCCCATAGGCTCTGATCACTGGATGGCAAGTGGAGAACCACGGAGAACTGGGGTGAGCAGCAGTGGGGTGGGACTGGGGACTGGCAAGTAGGCAGAAGATGGCCCTGATTGCAGGCTAGGCCTGTGGACCCTACCCATGCAGGGTTTTGTGCACTGGGCCTCTAGTATAGATAATAAAAAGAAATATCTCACCCATCCTAAGGCTAATTACAGTATACAGGAATTGGCAAAAATAGGCTTATAGTTGTAATATAACACAGTTTCTTCATGCTCAGCCCTATTTTTTTAAATAACGGAATGGAGTGAATATCGAGTATTGCATTATTCTTACAAAAATAATATTCACATGTGATAGAAGATTTTTGATCAATTGTTAATGAACAATTATACTAATAAAATCCTAGGTGGTCCTCATGCCTTCACGTCATCACAAACTGGCCACCACAAGATGGCCGCCCTCATGTCATCACAAGGTGGCCACCACAAGATGGCTGCAACAAAATGGTCAGCAGGGGAGGGCAGTCGGGGGCGAGATCAGGCCAGCAGGGAAGGGCAGTTGGGGGTGACCAGGCCTGCAGGGGAGGGCAGTTGGGGGCAATCGGGCCAGCAGAGGAGCAGTTAGGCATTAATCAGGCCAGCAGGGGAGCAGTTAGGGGCAATTAGAGAGGCAGGCAAGTGAGCAGTTAGGAGCCAGCAGTCCCGGATTGTGAGAGGGATGTCTAACTGTCAGACATCCTCCGAGGGGTCCCAGATTGGAGAGGGTGCAGGCCAAGCTGAGGGATATTCCCCCGCCCCATGGACAAATTTCGTGCACCAGGCCTGTAGTTTATATATAATAGTAGAAATAGGTCAATCTAAAATAAATTTTAAACCTATAGTACATTTAAAAATAACTTTAAATACAAATACATTTTAACATATAAAAGTAAAAATAATTTATATATCTTATTGTAGAAAAGTAATAAGACTTTAAACAAAAATGTTAAGTGTACTTAATAGTTTTGAATAAATTCTAAAGAGAAATTGGGATTGAATATGATCTAAAATATTAAAGACAATGTAATATATTTGTTCATATATTTATTTTACACTAGAGGCCCGGTGCATGAAATTCGTGAACAGGAAGTGAGGTGTGAGTCCCTCAGCCCAGCCTGCACCCTCTCCAATCTGGGACCCCTCCAGGGATGTCTGACTGCCCGTTTAGGCCTGATCCCACTAGGATCGGGCCTAAATAGACAGTGCTACATCTCTCTCACAATCTAGGACTTCTGGCTCCCAACCGCTCGCCTGCCTGCCTGCCTGATTGCCCCTAACTGCTTCTGCCTGCCAGCCTGATCACCCCCTAACCACTCCCCTGCCAACCTGATTGATGTCTAACTGCTCCCCTGCAGGCCTGGTTGCCCCCAACTGTCCTCCCCTGCAGGCATGCTGCCCCCCAACTATCCTCCCCTGCAGGCTTGATGGCCCCCAACTGCCTTCCCTTGCAGGCCTGGTCTCCCCCAATGGCCCACCTCTGCCAGCCCAGTCACCCCTAACTGCCCTCCCCTGCAGGCCTGGTCTCCCCCAACTGCCCACCTCTGCCAGCCCAGTCATCCCTAACTGCCCTCCCCTGCAGGCCTGGTCTCCCCCAACTGCCCACCTCTGCCGGCCTGATCACCCTTAACTGTCCTCCCCTGATGGCCTGATTGCCCACAACTGCCATCCCCTGCAGCCATCTTGTGGTGGCCATCTTTGACCACATGGGGGCGGCCATCTTGTGTGTTGGAGTGATGATCAATTTGCATATTACTCTTTTATTAGATAAGATTAGTGTTGTGTATTAATCATTATGCTAATTAAATCTTATTGGTTGTAATGAAAATACTAATGTAACATGTTAATTTTAAAATGACAATATTTAATGAGGCAAAATTTCAATATATTTAGCTATTTTAAATTTTATAATTATCACCCTGAAAATTTTCTTCCCATTCATTTATTTTTTTGCCTTTATTTCCCTTTGGGGTTGAATTCATAAAATCTCTAAGACCAAGGTCCATAAGTTTAGTACCTATGTTTTCTTCTATGTATTTTGTTTCATATTTTATATTTAGGTCTATGATCCATTTTGAATTAATTTTTTGTATATGGTGATAAACTTTGGTTTAGTTCCATTCTTTTGCATATGATTTTCCAATTTCCCCAGACCCATTTATTGAAGTCTTTCATTTTTCCATTGTATGTTTTTGGCTCTTTTGTAAAAAATTACTTGCCCATAAACTGAATAAGGTAGCATCCAATGTGTGGTTTTCTTTTTGGGCTCTCAATTCCATTCCATTGTTCTGTGTGTCTGTTTTTCTGTGTGTCAGTATCATGCTGTTTTGACTCTCATTGCTCTGTAGTATAATTTGAAGTCAGGTAGTGTGATACCTCTGGCTTCATCTTTTTTCCTCAAGATTGCTTTGGCTATTTTGGGTCTTTTGTTCCACATAAATCTGATATTTTTTTTGTTCTATTTCTTTAAAAATGACATTGGAATACTTATAGGGATTTCATAATATCTATATATTGCTTTGGTTAATATGAATGTTTTAGCTCTGTTTGATTCTTTCAATCCATAAATGTGGAATATCTTTCCAGAAAACTTTCTTGACAACACTTATTTTAATGTAAATTCTTATAGGGTACATAAGAGGAAAAATATTTTAGAAAAACCATTGCTTTAGGCAAGCACTATTAATATAGCATAGCCTATATGAGAAGGCAATAATCTTAAAGGATAAAATCCAATAAGATTTTAACCACCAGATAACAGTGTCCTAAAAGAGGAGAGGAGAGAAAATAAGAGATTGGCAGGAGGTATTTTAGATCTGATATAAAACCAATAGTTGTTTCACACATATTGTATAATTACTGGTATACCTAGACGTAATCAATAATAATTCTGTTTAGTGTCTCCTAGATCAGAAAAATTGCTACCTAATGGATCATGTGTTTAAGGATAGTCTCCTATGTAAAACTGAATTTTAAATATGCAATTGCTTTCTTATAATTGTTATTATCACTACTGCTACATCACAAATGTTTAGGACATAGGAAAATGGACCACTTTTTCATAGGTTATTGTAAACAATAGTTCATAAGTCAAATTTATAAGATGATTTGATTTTAACATGTTTTCTGGATATGTTGACAACAATTGTATTATTTAAAAAATATTACTCAATATTATACAATCTCATTTTAATTGATGCTTCCAAATAGTTTCAGAGACCAAATTGCTGTTCTCTTAACACCTCTGTCTCAAATTATGAGGAAAACATCATTTTGAGTTCATTTTGTTTCTATTTCCCAATAAAAAAAAATTTTTTTTTCAATAAATAAAAATCAAATAGAGGCATACATTTATTGCATTTTAGAATGAGGACACAATAAGCCAGCATTATTTACTTAGAGAACATGGAAACAATGTTTGATTAAAAATAACCCTATTATCCAAAAACCAGGTCGGCAGGGGAGGACAGTTAGGGGCGACCAGGCCTGCAGGGGAGCAGTTAGACGTCAATCAGGTTGGCAGGGGAGTGGTTAGGGGGTGATCATTGATGTATTTTATGAGTGTGTAGGAAACCAGAAATATGAAATTCAATTCAAAAGTTAATATTTTAATAAAAAGAAAATTTTGTTATGAAGACTTTGCCTGAACAATGTTTACCAATAAACTTTTTGATAATAACTTTTCATATTTATTTAAATAGAATATTAAAATAAGAAAGATAGCATTTGTGACATTAGAAGTTCTATTTTCTTTTTTTAAAATATATTTTGTTCATTTTTTATGGAGAGGGATAGAGAGTTAGAAACATTGATGAGAGAGAAACATTGATCAACTGCCTACTGCACACCTCCTACTGGGAATGTGCCCACAACCAAGGTACATGCCCTTGACCGGAATCGAATCTGTGGCCCTTCGGTCCACAGGCTGACACTCTATCCACTGAGCCAATCTGGTTAGGGCAGAAGTTCTATTTTCTTTGTGCTGATTGTTTTATATATGCTATTATTATTTTTACTATGTATATTCTTTTCTTTCTTTTTTTTTACTACATTTCTTTGTACTGTCTGCTACATCTAATATGTATATGTCTCTGGATGTATTTTCTGTTTTGTTTTTCTTTCTGACCACACAACTGCGCTGTATTTTCCAGGCTCCTATTCTATGATGTGTGCACACTTGACTTAGGTCTGGATTATGTAGAATAAAAAGTAGGCAGCTCCCCTTCTTGGAACAGACAATGAACACTCCCTAATACCCAGGCTATGCTTTTTCCATCAGTTGGCTTAATGGAGAGGAATTAAGGACTTAAGAGGCAAGCAAAATCTTGGGTGTCCAGATGAGTGTGTTGAGCAGAACCCCCAAGAGAGTCTGTCCCTGTGTGATTATAAGTAAGAAATAAATTAACTGTGTAAAACCAGTAAGATTTAGTAGTTTGTTTATTAAGAGTTAGCCTAGCTGGCCTGCATGGCTTAGTGGTTGAGCATCGACCTATGTACCAGGAGGTCACAGTTCAATTACCGGTCAGGGCACATGCCCAGGTTGTGAGCTCAATCTCCAGTGTGGGTTGTGCAGGAGGCAGCCAATCAATGATTCTCTCTCATCATTGATTTTTCTATCTCTTCCTCTCTCTCTCCCTTCCTCTCTAAAATCAATATATATATATATATATATATATATATATATATATATATATATATGCAATTTTTTATTGTATGTTTCCATATATAAAGAGTTAGCCTACTCTGCTAAATACCATCTTGAGGTGCCTTTGACCTAAAGGTTAATTAACATATCCTTACCTTAAGCACTTATCATTTCAAACCATCCTTCTTATCATTGCCAGTTTACTTTTTATATTAAACAGCTGTTTAGTGGTTGCTTATTTTAAAATTATTGTTTTGGATCACTATTCTACTATAGTTCTCTTTGTGACCCTAAGTCTCTCAATATTTTAATGTTTATTTTATTCCCTTCCTTTTTTCATGTTTTCCTTGTCATAGAGTCCCTGCCTTTTTTCCTCTCTCTACACTAATCTCAATTTTCCTCCCAGACCCTTGCCAAGTACTGAACCCTCTCTAAATTCTTTGTACTATTCTCTCTCTTTTTTTCATATTAGGCCAGTAATCCCCAAGTCCCCTCTACTATCATGCGCTCCTTCACACACATTGTCCTCCCTGCTCTTTTTCCAATAATACACCAAGCTTATTTCCCATATTGCTTCTGCATTTATTTACCCATTTCCCCAAAATTCTGTCACCTTAAAAAAACCTCACAGTTTTCAGCCTTATTCCATTCAGATCTCTTATTATAACATCTCTCAGAAAGGATTTCCCTGTTTAAAATAAATCTCCTCAAGGTTGTCCCTCTGCATCCCTTTACTTTGCCTTAATTTCCCCCCAGTGATTACAATCTTATCTCACAGGTAATATATCTGCATATTCCTTCATTTTCTGTTCCCTCTTCTAGAATGTAAGCTTGCCCAGAGCAGGGGAGTAGTCTAGCCCATGCTATTTTCCCAGAAACGAGAACAGTACCTGGCATATGGGGTGCAATAAACAACATTTTAATAAAGAAATGAATGAATCTACACTTCTAAAATCCTATATTAATAATAATTAGAAGCAGCCCCCTTTTGGTATCTTTCACATGCATTGTCTTATTTGAGCCTCTCTCACTTTCTCTCTGCCTCCCTCTGTCTCACATAGCTGATTATTTAGAGCTGTACAGAACGAGGCTCAGAATTGTGCTGTTATAAAATTGAGGTAGCAGAGTAAGAATCCATGTCTTTTGATTTTGGACTCTGTGTGAATGTCACAACATACACACATTATCAGATAGTATGCAGATTTGTTATTCTTAAATATAACACCTAACTATTACTTCTTTAGTATTTTTCCATTATTTTAACATTATCATTATAACTAGATAGTAAGCTTGTTGAAAGACAAGAGCATATCTTTTTTGTAATCATACTATTATTAAGAGATTGCATTTGCTCAAGTATTTTCATTGATTTAGTGACTTATTTATTCAGAAAATTAATTCCTCATAGCTTAACCTGGTATTACTTAAAATTTTTACTTTAAATATAACACGATTCACTGATTACATTCAAAATATGTTCTACACATTAAAAACTATTTTATAGCTTTTCTTTACTTAAAATACACACAATTTTAAAATGGCAGTGTTTTATGTTCAGTCGACAGCTATAAAAACTCAAAAGTTTTTATTTCTAGGGCATATCTACTTAGACTGAAGTGAATAATGTTTAAATAAATTAAAAGATAAATGACAAAATGGAATTTTTCATGCCTCCGCTTTCTTTGAGAGACACACCATGTGGCCTTCACTTATATTTGGACATATTTTTCTCATGCAAAATGTTCTCAAATAGTTGTAAAGCAGTAAGACAAATAATTTAACATTGTGGAAATAATTTATGCTGCAATTCTTCTTGAACAAAGAAAACACAGTCTTTCCTCCTTAACTATATAGTAAGTTATATAAGCTATGTGTAGTGTTTGAATCAAAATACAATGATTGCATTGAAGCACAATAAAAGCCTTTCTATGGATTACCCTGTTTGAGATTTTCTTACATACTTGTCCACTCTGCTTTTTTTTTAAAGAAGATGTTTGTTTGTTTGTTTGTTTGTTTGTTTGTTTGTTTTAAATTGTCACTCGAGGACATGCTTAGAGATAGAAAGAGAAAGAGAGAAACATTGATGATGTGACCCACAACCCAGGAATGTGCCCTGACCAGGAATCAGACTGGCAACCCTTCAGTACAAGGGAAAATGCTCACCCAACTGAGCTAACTGGCTGGGCTACACTCTGACTGTGTATTGAAAAATTGTGTTCTTTTTTATTCTTAGAGATGGTGTCAGTAACTAACTGTTGCCACAAGCACATTAATGTCTTTTAACCATGCTAGATGTTTCCTAGTAATTTTTTCTAAAAGAAAAAATTTTTTCTAAAAGAAAAAATTGACTACTTATTTATCTCTGATTTCAAATATTATTGTCATTTCAGATATTTTTTACTGAATCAGAAATATATTCCCAGATCATTTATTAAAGTAACACCCTGTTTTGCAACTTTTATCCCCATATACTTTATTCCCCTTCACAGCACTTTATTTATATATAATATAATATAATATAATATAATATAATATAATATAATATAATATAATATAATATAATACAATACAATATAAATGTCATCCTCTTCTAGAATAATCAGTTCTATAAAACCAGGCACTTTACTCATTGCTTTTTTTAAAAAAAATTATCCCTACTTACCAGCACATTGGATAATCAATGAACATTTATTGAATTAATGGATGAATAGATGGATGCATTTATGTTTTAATTCTAATTCACTGTGTCCCAGGGAGAAGTATTTGCCACAGAAGATTAACTATGTTGAATCTATCACATTTTCATGCTATATAAATAGATTTAAACCCCAAATGAGAACTGTTACACATATTAGAAAAAAAAATAATAAAAGTGAAGCATAAAGCTATTCTCCAATTATTTAATTGTGTAATCTTAGTATATAATGTAAATGAAATACTTAACTCAGTTTTTATAGTCTTTCAAGTCACAAGTCATAGTTTATTCCTGTTCTATCACATACATTTCTGGCAAAGACTCTTTGAATTCTCATTTAGAAACATTGGCAACTTATTTTAAAATAGTCTATTTGTTCCTCTCTAGTTAAATGTGTGAGACACGAATATAGAACATTGTGTGATGGAACAGATGCTGTGGCAATGGTGAGTTTATATGAGGATGCTGATGACAGATGCCACCTTACAGCATTGGCCAATGAAAAAGTATGAGTATTAGTATTTACAATTACTAAAAATAAGCTGGACTAAAGGCAATCCTGAATGCACAATCTCACTCTCATATACTGTAAGTGATCTTATAATCCTATATAATAAAAGGCTAATATGCAAATTGTCCCCTCGGGAGTTCAACTGGCCTAGAGTTCAACGTGTGGTGACCACCAGGGGGTGGCACAGAATGAAGGAAAGCCCTGGCCAGCAGCTGGCAGCTGGGGGAAGGAAGGCCCCGATCGGCCCTGATCACTGGCCAGCCCTAGGGACCCCACCCATGCACAGATTTCATGCACCAGGCCTCTAGTATGGATATAATAAATATCCAAAGTTAATATAAAAGGAAATAAAAACATTTGTTTTAAGGAAGGTAGCATAATTCACTTCAGTTAGGTGTTTTATTTATTTGTTTTTCCTTAGGGAAGTGTTTTATTCTCTATGGAAAGAAGAAAGAAATAAGACAAAATTTACTTGGAACAGAATTCACAGATGATAGTTAAGTAATTATGAAGTTTCAGCCAAACACAAAATTTTCAATAAAGAATATATTAGTTATAATACTTATACATACATTTACTAGAAATATTTCCTTTTTTTGGTGAATAATTAACAAATACAAGTTGTTACAATTCTATTAAAATTAATTTGAGGATACTGCTAGTTATGTTATTATGGAATTATGTTCTATTAGAGGCCAGGTGCACGAATTCATGCATGGGTGGGGTCTGGCTGGCCCCACCCTGATCGAGGGGGAGCAATCAGGGTGGGGCTCGCTGGGGGAAGGGGCCTTGGGAGGTTGGCTGGCCAGCCCTATCCCCTGCAGTACATGTCATAGCAACTGGTAGTTCAGGTCATTTCGGTTGTTCTGGCCATTCTGGTTGCTTAGGGTTGTAGATAGATAGATAGATAGATAGATAGATAGATAGCACTTAAAATCTATTAAAAATGCTGGTGAACTCAGTTGAGAAGAGACTACTAGTATATGGACATCAGTAGTATCTACTAGATTTTTGTCTTTTTGTGTCATGCACCAAGGATAATGAGTGTGTGTGTGATATAATTTGTGTGTTTTTGTACACTTCGATTGCCCTTTAATGCAAACATTTATAGAAATTTAAAAAATCATTGCTTGTCATTATGTAATTCACTCAACATTTTTTTATTTAGATAGTTTAATAGAGTGGTATTTTTCATAGGAGGCTTTTGATCTGCATTTGTACTGTAATTAAATTGAAATCATCAATATATTCTGGTCAATCTTATATTCCTGTCAGAATTCAGTTTCACCAGGTTTTCTATCCCTATAATTATTTTAAAAACAGAAATAATTAAAATGATCAAATTATATTTGTTTTGTTCCACTCTGCTAGCTTGGAGTGGTTTTGAACACAGACTCAGAGACTAAAACTTGGGTACAGATAATATATGTGAGAGAAGATCCTAGGAAGTGCAAATAAGAAAGTGGAAGGCTGGGAAGAGAAGCTTGTGTTAGTGGTATTACTGCCGTAGGCTACTGGCTTCAGAATCATCCCTCCAGAAGAAGGGAGATCTTACATCTATAATATAAAAGCCCAGTGACCGACCAGCTGATGACCAAAATGACTGGTCGACCAGTTGTTATGACACGCACTAACCACCAGAGGGCAAATGCTCAATGCAGGAGCTTCCCCCTGGTGGTCAGTGCACTCCCACAGGGGAAGGGCTGCTTGGCTGACCAGGATGAGCTGCTGATGGGGATGAGTGGTGCTCCCACAGTGGCAGCAGCCGCACAGAGCGTGGGTCCACAGCTGCTCAGCTGACTGGGATGAGCAGAATCCATGCACCCGGCCTCTAGTTCATTTATAAAGCCCCCATTCCCCATTGTTCGAGGGTTAACTGAGGGACATTATTTCCCTAAAACTGACAAGATGCCCTTAATTACAAATAAGCAAGAGTGTGGTTAATAATAAAGTCCTCAACAATGCTACATTGTATTGTAAAACTTATTGAGCATAGATTTTATGTATAGTGCTCTTACCATGCACACACAAAATCATCATCATCATCATCATCATCATCATCAAGGGGATGGAAGGAAACTTTGCCATGTAATGAATATATCTTTGGTAGTGGTGGTTTAATGTGTACATACTTATCCCCAAACTCAAGGAGTTACATACATTATAAATGCACAGATTTTTACATGTCAATCATACCTCAGTCAAGTAGTTTAGAACAAAAGTTCTTAGGATATAGGGATATATAAGGGTTTTTTAAATTAAAAGCTGAAGGTAGCATGGAAAATCTATTAAAAACACTGGTGAACTCAGTTGAGAAAAGACTACTAGTATATGGACATCAGTAGTATCTACTAGATTTTTTGTCTTTTTGTGTCATGCACCAAGGATAATGAGTGTGTGTGTGTGTGTGTGTGTGTGTATGTATGTGTGATATAATTTGTGTGTTTTCGTATACTTTGATTGCCCTTTAATGCAAACATTTATAGAAATTTTAAAAATCATTGCTGGTAAATAAAGAGTTCAGGACACATAATAGCATATGAGAATAGCTCCTGCTATGTTAATTTTGCTATTAAAAGTTAACATTTTATTTATTTTTATTTTTTAAATATATATATTTTATTGATTTTTAGAGAGGAAGGGAGAGGGACAGAAAGTTAGAAACATTAATGAGAGAGAAACATCAACCAGCTGCCTCCTGCACACCCCCCACTGGGGATATGCCTGCAACCAAGGTACATGCCCTTGACAGGAATCAAACTTGGAGCCCCTCAGTTCGCAGGCTGACACTTATCCACTGAGCCAAACTGGTTAGGGCAAAAGTTAACATTTTATAGAAGTATAATACTTGTTATTGGAAATGGCATTTCTAAATATAAAGGTAGTTTTCATTTTAATGGTTTTTCTCTTGGTGCTTCCAAAGTTTTTTACTTTTTAAAAAATATTTACTTTTATTGATTGCAGAGAGGAATGAAGAGGGGAGAGAGAGAGATAGAAACATCATTGATGAGAGAGAATCATTAACCAGTTGCCTCCTGCATACCCACTACTGGGAACTGAACCCCCAACTGGGGCATGTGCCCTTGACTGGGAATCGAATCTAGGACCTTTCAGTCTGCAGGCGGATGCTCTATCCACTGAGCCAAACCAGCTAGGGCTGAAGTTTGTACTTTAAAAATTGCCATGAAGAATTTCCACTTTATAAAATAAACAGGATTAAATTTACATGAACTTAATTATCTCATAGCTTAGTATAAAAAAACTAGATTTTTATCTATCAATATAGAATTTAGAATATATTGTTATTTTCTTATATTTACCTTAAAGTAGTTCATTTCTCTTTTTTCTTTGTTATTAGTATTATTTTTTGGTTATTTTGAGGGTTGGGAAACTTGCTACATTTCTTTGGAGAAAGAATCGGTACAATGTGAATTGTGTCAGGATCTGCTTTTTGCCGTCTCTAGAATACTTGCAGTCTAAGCTCATATAAATGCCATGGAGTGAAGGGAAAAGGTCAGGAGAAGGCTTGTGGCTGCTCCTTTGTTCAAATTTCTAGTCATGCTAGTCTGTGTACATGCCTATCCTTTGAGGCCTCAAGCTCTTCCTTGAATTGCTGTGTTTAGTTTCATTCGTTTTTAGTGAATGAATATTTTCTGAGCCTCATATGTTGAAGGTCAGAGCCAAAGCTAAACAGGCGATGTCACTGGGTCCTTTCCAATAACAGTTACTAACTTCCTATAAAACATAGCATTACCAGTGAGGCAATGAGACCTTGGTTCTTGTCTTCTTGAAGAAACGATTTCAATCAGGAGACAAAGTGAAGCAAAGTAAGTAAGAATTCATTGGCCAAAATAAAAATAGACTTAGGACAGTGAAACAAGGAAGGGTATAGAAGAAGTAACAGGAGCGCCTGGGCTGCTTTGACTCACTGAAAAGTCAGAAAAAAGGAGGCCTTGGAGGCAGGTTCACGGGGTTAGCCTAGGAAGAATGGCCACTGTCCATTGCTCCTCTGGTTGCAAGTCTCATGAGGCACCCCTTAGAGGAAAGAAGAGAGAATGGAATGGCATAGGTGTGCTCCCCTAGGGGAGAGAGCACACCAGGTTCTTCATCCTGACCACATTTATGTATCTCTTGCAGTTGGAAATTTAGGGGAAGTCCCAGAGGAGGGTCTCAAAAGAATATTCATCAGCTTTCCAGCTTTTCAGGATTGTGGTCTCCACTGATTGGTTGGTACCAGGGCAGGGGGTCATTAGTCAAGGCAGCTGGTTCTGAGGCAGCCAGGGAATCACTTGTCTGGTTTTGCTGATTTTCTGGCCTGTAACTGAAATAAAACTGAGGCCTAGATGTTATCTTTAGGAAGGAAAGTCAGGGGTCTAAACCACATGACCAGCAGTATGCTATGGGAGGAAATATTACCCTGGAGGCAAGGTTCTCCTTTCCCAGTTTTGTTAGGTATCCAGGACTTTCTGTCCTAGTGAGTTTCTGTACCTGGCCCATCATTCTTGCTCTGCTCATGTCTGTCTAACTACCTATATAGCAAAGCGACCTGCAGATGACTGTTTCTTGTGTTGGGTTTGAAGGTTCCCAGAAGAGGCCGAGCAGTGTTCAAATGCAGCTGCCTCTAGTGCCAGATCTGAGGCCACTTAGCAAGAGGTACAGCACATGCTGAGGCCAGATGCTCCTTGTTAGAGAGATTTTAGGAAAGTGCAAAGTATGAGGCAAGACAGGTCATTAGTAAGGAAAAGCCATTAGAAATGGCTTGGGTGAGTCCAAAAATTGTGTGGAATGGGTCTCAGTGAATCACCAGGCAGGACCAACGGTCATGGGTTGATGGAGACTGGTCATGCTTCTTTGCAAAATTCTTGGCAGACCTAAATTTAGATTAACTGATGGTTTCACTCATTTTCACTAGAATTTATAATAAGAATTTATAGACGGACCTTAGTTTCCTCTGCCCATACTCTGCTTTGGAAACATTCCAATACTGTTGAGATGTAGATCGTGGAACCTGTTTCAGGTTTTACTAGAATATTCAAGTACAGACCCTGACATTCCAATGAGCCCACATGCATCCACATATGTTACTGTGGATGGCATTTTATCTAATCGTTTCACTAATGATTATTAAATAGCTAGTAAGTGAAGTGCCAAGTATACCAGAGACACAGTGTTCACTCTCACTAAGAAGTTTACTTCCTACAGGACTTGAAAACTGGGACAACTCACATACACACATATACACATACACACGTAATCCTTTCTAAGATGCTGTTGATTGTAAGACACAATATTGTTTTATGTAGCAGTACAAAAATTTTAAAAATATATTATAAAACTATGCCATAACATGAAAACACCATTCCACTCATATTAGATGCGTCTCCAAACCCAGAGAAATTATATTGTGGGGATTTAAAATGTCCTGAAATTGTTAAAATGTAGTGATTCAATATATTGTTTATTGCTGTTTTAACACAGATGAGGGCCTAAATTAATTGAAATAAGTAGGTTAGTGAAGTTTAACAGGATAGGGTATTGCTTAAAGGAAAAGAAGTTATCAGGCCATGACCAACACAGGTTGTTTCTGTTTGTTTATGTCTTCTTGGCTATCATTTCACAAGGATATCAGACAAAAGAGAAGAGAGAGTAAAAAATTTAGATGTGTATCTAATCTCCAGAATTTGGAGTTGGAGAATGAGAGAGATGTAGCAATATATAACTGGACAAATGTGGTCACTCAAGAATCAATATTATTTTTAAATATTTGGCCTTGCTAGATTCCCTGGGCTCTATACTGGCTCTCACATTGGTTGAGTTGGCTGGACAGTATTGCTTAAGCACTGGATTGAAGGGCGAGAAAGTGAAGGAAAACAATAAACAAATGCAGGGAAGCATTAAAGAAACACCTTTCTGAAAAATGTTAGGTATTTTTGTATTGATGACACATAAGGTATATTGGTGGAGAATGAGATAAGATAGTTACACAGTCAGATGATAAAGAAAATTGTATGTATGCTAAGGTATTAAACTTTAAAGTTTATTTTTTGTTTTATTTTGTTAATCCTTACTGGAGGATTCCCCCCCCCCCCCCATTGATTTTAGAGAGAGTGGAAGGGAGGAAGAGAGGAAGAGAGGAGAAAGAGAAAAAAACATGGATGAAAGAGAGTCACATCAATGGTTTGCCTTCAGCACAGGCCCCAACTATGGAGGGGGAACCTGCAACCAGGTATGTGCCCTTGACCAAATCGAACCTGCAACCCTTCCGTTCTTGGGCAAACATTCTAGCCATTTAGTAACACCGGCCAGGGCAAAGTTTATACTTTTAATCAATATGTGGTCTTTGGTATGGTAAGAAAGAAACTAATCAGATCTGTTTTAGGAAAAAATAGCTTTTTGTGATTATGAAAATAATATATTTTAAATAGGATATTTGGCAATAGAGAAAATGTATCACACAAATATAACTTAGGTTATTTTGAAAAATATCTTTCCCAATATTTACTGAGTAAACAACACACACACACACACACACACGTTTTTTTCTATTTAACCTCACACATTCCTTCTCAGCAATATATAAATTAAGGTAACTATTATATATAGATATCTAATATATTTTATTTGTAATTATTATATTTACCATTTATAATTTACATGTATCCTGGCCAAGTGTGGGATCTAAGGGATACATGTGTCTGCTATCTCTCACTATTAATGCTTACGTATTATACTAAGGAACATGACAGATGTTTGCAATTTTACCTGAGCACTTGTTTTGCTTTACTTGATTTCTTTTTCTTTTCCAGTAAATGTTTTTGCTTTTTAAAATTTCCTTTTGAATACCTGCATTGTTTTATTTTAAAACTTCTACATCCTACTAAGACATCTAATTACAGGGTCAGCACTACTCAGGAACAACAACAACAACAAAAACTTTTATGAAATTACTACTAAATTACAATTTTTTAAACAGACGCTTTATAAAGTGTGTATGAAGCCTCAGAGATATTTAATGAGCTACCCTTGGTCACTCTGGGATTAGTTTATGGAAACAGAACAGTTTAACTTGCAAAAACAAAGATAGAATGTGATCAACATTTCAAAAGGAGTCTAACAGGCTAGACCTATGAACTACTGACAGTAAAGATGGCATGGTTTCAATCATGGAGAGAACACTCCCATTATCTCTTTCATCATATAGCACCTTATTATGTGCTGGGCCCTGTGGGGGTGCTCGCTACTGATGATGATCCTAATCGTGCCAATTGCATACTGATGATTTACAGTCTTTGAAGTGTCATATATACTAATATTTATGTGAAATCTATATGCGTGTGTATTCAAAACATACAATCATATATTTCAAATAAGCTTTGGAAAATGTAAAATAAGAGCAGAACAGCCTCATAGCAGTGTTGTGGATTGTATAGGAACACACACACACACATTTATTTATTTTGAAGTTATTTTAGTAATTTACTATTTCAGAAGGCAATCTTATTATTTACATATAGTAGCAGTGGTACTGGGAGCTAACCCTAGTCTCATTGTTTGCTAACACTTGAGCTCCTGAACTCTGACTCCTCAGGAGCAAACTCCAGAACTTTCAGTTTCCAGGCCATTATGACCAGAAAAAGGTGTAAAAACTAAAATTAAATAAACACAGCTGGAGACGGTAATAAAAGACACACGTTATTTTTGTTAGAGGATTGACCAATATATCCAGTAATTACCTCTGATGATCTGTTTCAGAGAAGAGTGAAAGATAGGATTAGTACCTGTGAAAAGAAATACTCTTCCTTGTGGGTCCCACTGTCATCATCATGCCTGTAAGGACCTGTGAGGAAACGCTACACAGTGAACAAGGACAATTTTAATGTCGTTATGTCCAGTACGCTTCCCTGAGAGGAACTATAGGCTGAAATTTAGGATCGGACTCCAACTTCAGTGGAGACAAAATCGCCTGAACAAAAAGTCCATTATTTATGTTAAGGATAAATAATGAAGACAGTGTCTGAACTCGGAAAATGCACAGTGAGCTCACAAGAATAGTATTGAGCATAGTGGCTTATAACGGCAAGTGGGGGTGCATTAAGTTAACAGCAATAAAACTTATTTCAGATCCCACATCCTGCAGGTGCCATATACTAATCAAACATTCTTGCTCGGGAACTGGTTCAAGAGCTAGATGGAAGTGAGCCTTTGTAATTCTGTTTGCTATTGTATCATGAAAATACATGTAACAGTGCCCCACACATGATAGGCATTTAATGACTGTTGAGTGTCTGGCACCTGGCAGCTAATTAAAGATCTTTGCAGTAGAAATTAGTAAATCAATACCACTGTTTTCTTAACATTTATTCTCTTTATACTATTATATATAAAATGTTGCTGAGAGGATATATCTTGTACTTACTGCTCCTCCTTTGTCAATCTAATTCCAAAGCCTATCACATTTCATACTTAAAATTTTATTTTTGATTAAAGACTATAGTAGTAAAAAATACCCTAGATGATGAAGCAATTGATCTATGAATTGATCTACGTTATGGAATAGTAGTGAGTACTGAAACTGAATCTTTCATTTACTTCTGTCATTTACTCTAAAGACATTTTGGTGTCCTCCCCCCGCCCTCCCCCCCACACACACAGAATAGCAGGTTGATTAAGTTCTGATTAAAGTAAACCTTGGCTCAAAGTGGGGACAAGCTAGCCCTGTTGAAAAAACTCCTGAGCAGAAAAAATATTAAATCCCAGGACTTTAGAAAGCAACTGAATATTTAAGGAACATTCAAAAAGAACCCGCAGTCAACTTTAAAGTGAGCAATTTCACCTATGTATAAAAAGCAAAGTTGAGGAACTGAGTCAACTCAGACAGGCATTGAATATGTCATTTCACAGAGTCTCAATACAATAAAAACGAAGCATGTGCCACTAGTCCATCCTGCCAGCTCATACAGCTTTTGAGAGTGAAAGGTTCTCAGTAATAACATTAATTATTATTAAATATTTCTAGCTTCGTGTTGTAGAGACTGTAAACACCAATATTTACAGCATCTTGGTAAAATATACTTTATTTTTTTAGGACATTGCAGAGTTGGCTATTGATTTCTAATACAACATATTGTAGAATTGCCATTTAATAATTTTTAGAACTAGCTAGTGCAAGCTAGCAAGTGGCACATGTTCCATTTTCTGTCTTCTCTCATTTTTACCACCTGCTAGCAGCATTTCAGGCAACAACACAGCAGTGTTCTCAGCAGACAGTACAACTTCCAAAATGATACCAGTTCAGATGGTTCACAATAAGACAATACCTTTAAGACTATAAAAATGCTTTTTTATTTTTTACTAGAGGCCTGGTGCATGAAATTCATGCATGGGTGGGGGGGGGTTTCCTCAGTCCAGCCTGCACCCTCTAGAAATCCAGGACCCCTGGGGGGATGTCTGACGGCCTGTTTAGGCCCAGGATTGGGCCTAAAATGGCAGTTGGACATTCCTCTCACAATCTGGGACCGCTGGTTCCTAACAGCTCACCTCCCTGCCTGCCTGATCACCCCTAACCACTCACCTGCTTGCCTGATCGCTCCTAACCACTCTACCTGCCTATCTGCCTGATCATCCCTAACCACTCACCTGCCTGCCTGATCCCCCCTAACTGCTCGCCTGCCTGCCGGATCGCCCCTAACTGCCTCTGCCTTGGCCCCTTCCGCCACGGCTTTGTCAGAAGGACATCTGAAATGACGTCTGGAAGATTGCTCAGCTGTCCGGTCTAACTAGCTTATTATAGATAATTTAATTCCTCCTTTCTTCTTTTAATGTTTAAACACTGAATTGTAAAGGGTAATTAAAAATTGTATTTGGTGTGTATATGTGTACATATAGGAGTGTACATGAGTTAAATTAAACAGGATTGAATTAAATATATCTTAGTCTGACTTTAATGATATGTATGTGTTCAATCAGTTTTCTACCATCCAAAAATTAACTATCCTGTTTTGGTCTTATTTTATGTTGACTAGCTCTCTAATTATTATTTTTTCTCTTGTGAACAAATGTGTTTCTGTTTGTTTGTTTTCTGGGTGGAAAGTGTCTTATTCTGTTCATTAACTCTAACAAGACACCATAGATGGGGTGACACAAAATATTTACTTCTTACAGTTCTGGAGGCTAAGTCTATGATCAAGATGTCAGCAGATTCAGTGTCTGGTGAGGGCCCAGTTCCTGGTTCATAGACAGCCACGGTTCTGTTGTGTCCTCACATGGAATAAAGGGCAAGGTTTCCCTCTGGGCCTTCTTTTATAAAGGTACTAATATAAATCATGAGGGCTCTGCTCTCAAGATCTAATCAACTCCAAAAGGCTGCTCCTCCTGGCACCATCACTTTGGGGGGTCAGGATTTTAAACTTTGAATTTTGGCACACAGAAATATTTAATCATATCAGGAAGTGATCCTCAATATTAATTATGTTTTTTTTTCTTTAAATGAAAACCTCTTTATCAGTTAAAGAAACTTGGATATAGGTAAAAATTTTGGAAGGAGTAAAAGCAACAAATACTGAATAATGATTATTTAATACTATATTTTGATACTGCATGACTATCGAAACAGTATATTTAGGATGTATTGTTGGTTAAAAAATGTATTTATGACTTTATATAGATAATTGATGTCTTAAATGTAGTGTTTATTTTGCATTTCAAAGGAAGATAAAACTGGTTCATTTTAAAAAAGAGCAAAAGGCATTTTAATCAAAATATAAAATAAGAAAAAATTTTAATTGATCCCTGTAGTAGTAAGGAAATAAATGAAATTAATAGACACAATTTTTAAGAACCAACCTATTATAAATGCCCATTTATATTCAAATAAATATGATTACAGATTAGGCTATGTAGAATGTTATTCATTTACAAATTTAAAAATAAAACTGTGTGGATAGGTTTCATTATTTTATATTAATTCCACTAGAATAAAGTAAAGACTTGACTGAGTTAAGAATGTAAAAAATTACATTATAATACTTGGTTCAGTCTCTTGAGATGATTTTTGGAAGGCAAACCTGAAATTGTTCAAATATTTAGTTGTTTTTTTTCAACTGATCTACAAAATATAAGGATAAATTACAAAACAGATGATATTATTCTACATACTAAAAGTTTAATTGAATTAAATACATTTCTTTAAGAGCCTACTTTTGAAAGATAATGTGCTAAGTGATGAGTATAGAGAAATAAGTGACTCAAAGGCTGAGCTTAAAAATTCAGTCTATTACTAAGACAGACAAGTTAAACCAACTATCACAGCACAGTCTGATAAATTTCCTAAAACAAAGGAATAAATATCATAAAAGTCCAAAAGAACATGGCACAAACTCAGTTTACGATCCAATTGGAATAATTTTGGAAAAGATTCCTTGAGAAAGTCAACTGAAGGAAGTGTTAGAGAGCAAGTGACATTCATTCGGGCAGACAGATGGGGCATAAAGTTTCCATTCTACATAAAAAATGTTTCCCAACTAAATACAAGTATATTTATAAGAACCTATAAAGTCATATATACAGTATATAATTTTTTAGAGAGAAAAGTTCACAGACAAGTACATTTTATTTCAACTGATTTTGGAAATGTTTTGTGATAGATGGCACTGACTTGGGCCCTGACAATATGAAAGGCACTTAATAGTTTGGGAAGATAAGGAAATAATTGTGAGATATTAGTAACAAATTAGGATAGTTGCTTACTTCTTAATTTTACTCTGGTTACTTAAAAAAATAGGAGCAGTTTATATGCAAATAAATATTTTAAATATTAATGGGGTTCAAGCTTTTGTGGTGGTTTAATAGAGATATATAAAAAAAGAAAAAACTATTTGAAGGCAATGTAGAATAATCAAAGCTAGCAGAAACTGGAGGAGAGTCTCTCCTTAAATAGAAACTGGAACAAGTGAGATTTGCAAGTTTGTAGACTTTTGCCTGAAGGCACCTTTTAATTTAGTACTACTTCTGCAATACAAAACCATGGCATTGCTAGCTCAAAGTGTCAGATGACAAAGTTTGGTGCTCTAAAAGCATGCAGAAATTTATGGAAAAAACTCTGGAAAAGAGAGAGTTGGACAGGAGATTAAAAATTTTAAAAATTGTTTAAAAACTGCACAAATCTTGATATAACACTGAATTTTTCAGGCATGAAAGAGAATGCAGAGCCCTGAAACAAATGGTGGGAACTCAAAACTGAAAGATATGAGTGGATATTTCAGTTGCTGCCGTGAAGATGATACACAGTTTGAATTTGGACAAATAAAATGCCTGCTTGAAAAAAGCAAGCCTCTGAAGAGAATTATAATAAAATCTGGACAATGAATAAAATACAAAGCTTGACTAGAAATCACCAGAATGCAACTGATTATTGACATGTGACTTTATAAATGTCAGTTATGCCTCAAAAATGAAGGAAAAAGAGTGTGAACAAAATGAAATGTATACAGAGAAAAACAATGCAACCAATAGAAACTTTCCTGAAATTATCAAGATATTGAAATTAGAATCCAAAGTAGCTATTAAAATATGTTCAATGATTTAAAGGAAAATGTTCTCATAATGAATAATTATATAAGAAAACTTAACAGAGAAAAAACTATAAAATAACAAAATCAATGCAGTGAAGCTAAGTACAGTAACTGAAAGAAAAACTTCACTGCACATATAAGGATAACCAATGGACACAGACACTTGGGGATACAAGGTGAGGGCATGTACCAAAGGGTAGGGGAGGCGGGGGGAAGGTCAATTGGGGGAAAAGGAGACATATGTACTACTATTTGTAATACTTTAAACAATAAAAAAATAATAAAATGAAGTTAAAGAAACAAAAAAAACTTCACTGCATGAAATAGATAAGAGTTAGGGGACAGCAAAAGAAAACATTACTGAACATACAGATAGATCAATTGAAAATATCCAATATGAACAATAGAGAGAAACATTAACTACTTAAAATATATGTAATAGGAGCCCCTTAGGAGAAGGTATAGGGAATGGGGCAAAAAATTACTTGGAAAAAATATAAAAATATTCAGAACTTTGAGAAAATGCATCTAACTATAGATACAAAAACTTCAAGAAATCATATAATTGTGAAGCTATGGATATCAAAATATAAAGAAAGATGCCTAAAAGAAAATAGAGAAAAATGACACATTACCAACACAATAACAGGTATTAGAATAATGCCTGATTTGTCATTAGAAAAAGGAAAAAAAAAAAAAGGAACTTAAGACTGTAACAAAATAACCTGTCTAATGTGCTAAAAAACAAGTTAATATTAACCTGGAATGTTGTATCTAGAAAATAAGCCTGCAAAAATGAAGGGGAGCTCGGCCAGCATGGCTCAGTGGTTGAGCGTGGACCCAAGAACCAAGAGGCCACCGGATCTATTCCTTGTCAGGGCACATGCCAGGGTTGCCGGCTTGATCCCCAGTAAGGGGTCGGGGTGCAGGAGGAAGCCAATCAATGGTGTTTGCCTTTCATTGATGTTTCTATCTATTTCTCTCCCTCTCTCTCTAAAAAAATCAATAAAAACACATTTTTAAAAATACAGGGGAAAGGAGAGATTTTAAGTAAACCAAAACTGAAAGAATTCATTGCATTTAGACTGGCCTACAAAAAATGCTAAAAGAAGTAATTCAGAATGAAGGAAAATAACATCAGATGATAGCTTGAATGTGCATAAAGAAACACCGATATCAAAAGTAAGTAAATTAAAAGACCAATTTTGCTTCCAGCCAAGATGGAGCAAAAGGAACTAATTTACCTTCCCAACAACAAAAATAAAACAAACTAAAAATACATACAAAATAAATGAAACAATGAATCCCATCTAGTAATGCAAAAGTGATCCCTGGGAGATAGGAGAGAAATGCAATGAGCCAGTTACTTACCTCAGTTTACTGTTCAGAGAATGTAACTCAGGCAGAACTCAGCTATATCTCTCTGAGAAGAGATGATAGATATGCAAGTTCAGGGAATTTAAGCCAGCCAATTTACTAATGCATAGCAAAAGAGAGGAGAAAAGTGAGAAAAAGAGAAAGAGATAACTATTAGAATGCAGAATGTTAGTGTAATACTCATCAGTGAATGCATGTGTAAAAAATAACTGAGGCCAGAAAAAATGTATTACAAAGAAATAATAATGTGCAAAGCTCAAACAAAATGAAGAATATTGCTTGTTCTTAAAAGCCAGAGTGGAAAACCTCATAATTTATGAACTAACAGGTGGAATACTAAAATGGTTTTCCTCAATGGTTTGTAAAATTAAGCTAGACTAAACACTGCTTCCATCTGATAAAGTTTAAAGACAATATCCTCAAGGTTCAAATGGATTTCAAGTAATTTAATTTTGATCTGGAATAAAACTCAATAATATTTATAGAAGTACAAAATATATACATCTTCCATCAAGGTCAAATATGCAATGTCTATTAGCTAATAAAAAATGGCCATGCATTACAGAATCAGAATATAATGTCCATAATGAAAAACTATATACCAAAATAGTCCTAGATACAACAGAGATTCTAAAGTTAGTAGATTGGACATTAAATACATAGTGAAAGAAAACATCCAAAAGTGAAATACAGAATAAAGGATAGCAAAAATGAATAAAATATCAATGAGGGTGATACAAAATATAATGATTTAATATATTGTATATCTTCTGAAGTGTAGAGGATGATTTCATAACAAAAAGAAGAAATTACTCAGAAGCACATGACAATCCTAAATGTTTTTACTTCTAAAAGAATCTCAAAATTATTAAAGAAAAAATTTCTCAAGAGAAATCTTCAGAGTTAAAGATTCCAAGATCTAGTCTCAATAATTTATAATACAAATACAATATCAGTAAAGATACAGAACAGCACTATCAACCAACTTTTATACATGACCTAATGAACATGTATAAAACCTCTACCCTATTGATATATAATCTTTCCAAGTGTGCATGGATCATTTAGATATAAACATACATATTCTGTGTCAGAACACATACCACAATAAATAGAAAAATGATGCCAAGTCATACAAAGTAAATTGTTTGGCCACATTGAATTAAATATTAAAGAAATAAATGAGAGCTATTTGGAAAGCCCATAAATATTTTACATTTAAATAACATATTCTTAAGTTATATGATTCAAAGAAGAAATTTAAGTGTGCATTAGAAAGTATTTTCAACTGAATGAAAATGTAAACACAACAACTTGTGGAATGCTGCTGAAGAAGTAATTAGGGGAATGTTACTAAGAAGGTTCTCATATTAGAAATTAAGAAGTTCTCAAATCAAAGGCTTAAGCTTTCATCTTAAGAAACTAGAAAAAGAAAAGCAATATAAGGCAAAGAATGCAAAGAATGTTGAAGAAAGGTTAGAGCAAAAATAAATAAAAAAATAAGAAAAAGTCTCTTGTTCTGAGGTGGATCACTTGTGCTTCTGCCAGCAAAAGAAACCATGAACAAAACAACAAGAAAGTCCACTGCATGGGAAAATATATTTGCCAATGTTATATCTGGTAAGGGTTTAATCTCCAAAATTTATAGGGAACTCATACAATTTAACAAAAGGAAGATAAATAATCCAATAAAAAAATGGGCAAAGGACCTAAATAGACACTTTTCGAAAGAGAATATACAGAAGACCAGGAGACATATGGAAACATGCTCAAAGTCACTAATCATCTGAGAAATGCAAATCAAAACAATAATGCGGTACCACCTCACACCTGTCAGAATGGCTATCATCAACAAATCAAAAAGCAACAAGTGCTGGAGAGGATGTGGAGAAAAAGAAACCCTCTTGCACTGCTGGTGGGAATTCAGACTGGTGCAGTATTGTGGAAAACAGTATGGCATTTCCTCAAAAAATTAAAAATGGAACTTCCATTTGACCCAGTAATCCCACTTCTAGGAATATATTCCAAGAAAATAGAAGAAAAAAAAAAAAACAATCAGAAAGGATATATGCACCCCTATGTTCATAGCAGCACAATTTACATTAGCTAAGATTTGGAAACAGCCTAAGTTCCCATCAGCAGACGAGTGGATTAAAAAACTGTGGTACATCTACACAATGGAATACTACACTGCTGTAAAAAAGAAGGAATTCTTACTATTTGCAAAGGCATGGATGGAACTGGAGAGCATTATGCTAAGTGAAATAAGCCAGTCAGAGAAAGATAAATATCACATGATCTCACTTATATGTAGAATATAATGAACAACATAAACTGATGAACAAAGATAGAGCCAGAGTCATAGAAGCATGAAACAGACTGTCCAACCTATGAGGGAAGGCAGGGGGTGAGGGGATAAGAGATCAACCAAAGGAATTATATGCATGCATATGAGCATAACCAATGGACACTGATGGGGGCGGGGGAGCGGGGGAGGTGAGGGCATGTGCTGGGGTGGGAGTAGATGGGGAGAGGTCAAGGGGGAAAAAGGAGACATATGTAATACTTTAAACAATAAAGAATTTTTTTAAAAAAAAGGAAAAAAAATCAATGAAGTGAAAATCTAATAGCATAAGAAGATCAAACTTATTCTCTAGCCAGACTGATCAACAAAAAATACAAATAACCAATATCAAGAATGAGAGGATCAAATCATATTAAATTCTACACATTTTGAAGGCTGATAAGGAAATATTATGAACAACTTTATGCCAACAATTTGGCAACTTTGTCAAAATGGACAAATTCTCTTTAAACATCACTATATATAAAACCCTAATATGCAAATAGACCGAACGGCGGAATAACCGAACAACCAAACAACTGAACAACTGGTCATTATGACGTGCACTGACCACCAGAGGGCATGTGTGGAACATGGTGAGCATCAGCCGCAGTGGGATGATGGAGCAGGTGAGCTGGGGTGCCAGACCAAGGTGGGGCGCCAGTGGCTGTCATCGGGCGAGCCTCTGGCGATTACTGAAAATTCTTTGCTCCTGCAAGCTGCGGTCCCGCCTGCCGCTTGCACCTACTGCCGGTGCCAGCCCTGCTTGCATCCACAGCCAGCACCATCAGCTCCTGACGGCTTTTCCACCTCCCCATGGTCCTGAGGGATGATCGGGGCAGCAGCCACCGCTCACACCCTCTGCTGGCATCAGCCCTAATTACTTCGCACAGTCAGTGGGTACGAGTGGGGCTGGTGCCATCAGTGCGTGGGAGCGGCGGTGGTGGGAATGGGCTGCAAGCAGACAGGGCACTGGAGTCCATGGCAGGAGTGGCTAGGTGGGGGGGGGGGGGTGGAGGATGGGCTGAGACCCACCCCTGTGCCTACAGCAGCCTCATGGCCCACAGTTCCTTCCAAGGTGCACGAATTTGTGCACTGGGCCCCTAGTGTAAAATAAAATAGCTCTCCCATGTAAAATCTTATATCTGATATATCAATTGTACCTGTAACAGATAAAATGCTTTTCTATAAGAGAACTCAAGACATAGATATTTTCAGAGGGGGGGTTTAACCAAATATTTTAAGAATAAATAATTCTATACAAAAGCATTCAAATTTTTTGATTAAGGAACATGTCTCAGACAATTCTGAGGCCATCATCTCTCTGATACAAAAAAACAGAAAAAAAGATATTAAGAGAAAAGTAGAGCCAATATCAAAATGGTCATAGATGCCAAAATTTTTAGCACAATTTTAGCAAACAAAATCCAGTGAAATATACAAAGAATAATACATTATGAGTAAGTGGAATTTATGTCCAGAAAGAAGGTTGTTTTTCTTTAATGGTTCATATTTTATCAATATAATTCACAATGTTAATTAACAAAAGAGCAACAGCAATATATAATAATTTTAATAAATGGAGGAAAGCCTTCATAAATGCAAAACTAATGAGGATGATTTTGTTAAACAGCAACCTGGAGAGCATTGTGTTAAGTGAAATAAGCCAGGCAATGAAAGGAAAATACCACATGATCTCACTCATTTATGGAAAATAAAGAACATTATAACCTGATGAACAAAAAGATAGACACAGAGGCAGTAAAGCACCGAACAGACTGTCAAATTACAGCAGGAAGGCTGGGGAGTGTTGGAGAAGGAGGGAAATAGATCAACCAAAGGACTTGTATGCATGCATATAAGCACAACCAATGGACACAAGACACTGGGAGGGTGGGATGAGGGCATGCAACAGAGTTAGAGGAGGCTGGGGGAAGTTCAATGGGGGGAAAAAAGGAGATATATGTGCTAATATATATAATACTTTAAACAATAAAAAATATTTAAAAAATAAAAATAAAAAAGCATATTGTTGTTTAAACCAAAAATTAATTAATTATTTTTAAAGTTACACTATATTTGGATTCACATCACCAGTAGATATTATATATATTATATAAATTGTGCAATAGAATGTGTAGAACTATACAGTTGTAGGTTTCCTATATTTCAAAGAGCCCTCTAATTTTTTAAAATATATTTTTGTTGATTTCAGAGAGGACGGGAGAGGGAGAGAGAAAAACATCAATGATGAGAGAGAATAATTGATCTGCTGCCCCCTGCATGACCCAGGGGGATCCAGCTCTCAACCCAGGCATATACCCAGAGGGGCCAAGAATCCAACCATAACTTCCTGTTCATAGGTCCATGCTCAGCCATTGAATCACACAGGCCAGGCAGAATATTATATTCTCTAGAACAAAAAGTAAACATATATGCAAGTGGTACAGTAAAAAAAGCTGAGCAGAAGAAAACAAACACCCACACTTATATGGGTCTTTTAAACAAATAGCGTTGGTCCCACTGGATATAACCAAATGCAAATAAAGTCAACTATAACCGCTACTTTATACAACACACAGAAATTTATCCAAGACTGTGTGGAGTAGATGGAGACATAGATTAAACTAGGATGATGATCAGAGATTCCGATGTTTTTTTTGGAACCCAGTGATGGATATATGATGATAAACTATTCTATATTTGAAAATCTCTGGGTTAAAATGTTTATTTTTTTAATTTTATCCTCACCCTATGATATGTTTTTATTGATGTTTAGAGAGAGAGAAATAGGCAGAGAAAGACGGAAACATCAATGTGAGAGAGAAACATAGTTGCCTCCCATACACACTCCGACTGGGAATGGAACCCACAGCCTCTGCCATGTTACCAAGGAAGGGTTAAAATGCGTAAGTGATTAAAGCATATGAATTCCATAATGGAGAGCGTGTGTGTGTGTGTGTGTGTGTGTGTGTGTGTGTGTGTGTGTGTAGGGTAGCAGTGATAATTATTACAGAAAATAAAGCCTAAAAAACAAAACAAAAAACAACTTGATGGAGAATAAAACTAGAATCTTAATAAGAAAGCTCTTTTTAATATAACATGCTAATGAAGAGGAGCAATCAATGTGTGAGTAAGAAATTAGAGAGATTTATGTATTAGACAGAATCAGGTTCACATTTTTGTTCTCCTTTATTAGCTTTGTTACTTTGTGCAAAGCAATTAACCTTTCTGAGCTTCAGTTTATTCAACTCTAAAATGAGATTAATTGTCTGTAACTCAAAAGGTGGCAATGAGAATTTGGCAACTTTAACATATTGTAAGCATTTAGTATATTGCATAAAATTTATCACATATTTAATGGAATTTTGTTTGTTTGTCCTCATTCCACAGACAATCCTTAATTACCATCACCAGCCTTAATAAAAGAAGCTATAAAAAATTAGGATTTACATTAAATTACTTGAATTAATCCACATATGCTTCTAGTCTTGGAAAACAAAGGTCAAGGATAGAAAAGCATATGTTGAAGAGGATGTGGAGAAAAGGGAACCCTCACTCTGGTGGCCATGTAAATTGGTACAGCCTCTATGGAAAACGGTATGGAGGTTCCTCAAAAAATTAAGAATAAAGCTACCATATGATCTAGCAATCCCCCTTCTGGGTATCTATACCAAAAAACTAAAAATACTTAGTCATAAATATATATGCACTCCCACGTTCATAGCAGCATCAGACCTAATAGCCAAGATAGGGAAACAACCTAAGTGTCCTTTGACAAACGATTTGATAAAGAAGATGTGGTACAAATATACAAGTGAGTACTACTTAGCCATAAAAAGATGAACTATTGCCATCGGTCACAACATGGATGTATCTTGAGAGTATCATGCTAAGTGAAATAGTCAGATGGAAAAGAACAAGAACCATATGATTTAATTTATAGGTGGGATACAAAACCAAAAGCAACAAATAAACTCATAGACAACAGTATGGTGGTTACAAAGGGGAATGAGGTTAGGGGAGGATGAAGACTCTCAAGAGGATCAAAGGGATGGTGACAGAAGGAGAATAGAATTTCGGTGGTGAGCACACAATGCAATATACAGATGATGTATTATAAAGTTGTACACCTGAAACTTATATAATGTTACTCCAATAAATTTAATTTTAAAGTATTTTTAAAAAAGAGGATATAGTAAAAAGGAAATTGGATTTACAGTCATACTGGGCCTATCTGAGCTACTACTAGCTATGCAGATTTTGGTGAGACTTACTTATACTGTGAAATGGATATAATAGCAACATTGCAGGATAAATAAAATATTGTAATAAGATTTATGAACAATGTTGCTTTGTATATACAGTATTTATCTCTTAACAAATGAAAGCTACTTATTTTATTAGTATTCAATAAGTGCTAAAGGAAAGCTTATTTTGTTGTTCTTGTTATCTATCTAGAGTCTAGAGTGGAAGTGAAGTTTCAAAGAGTAACTTGTATGTGTGAAGAATTTTTAATTGAGAAACTGATTATGAGAGTTTTAAGAACCAAGGATAGTTACCTATAATTTTTAATAGAAGGAGCTTCTCCTCACTAATACATCGGATGAAAGATTCTTTGTATCAGTTCTTGGGGAATAAAAACTGAGGATATACAATAAATAATTTTGCAAGCACATTAGCTCACATAGCTTAACTAGAGCAGAAGCAGCAAAACTACCTGTAATTTAAAGAAATTTAGCAAGTATAAGAACACCACAGTGGAAAAGCAAAGTATCTTGCAAGGTGGAAGAGTATATCTAGGTTGTATATCTCTTTAAATTCATAAGAAAAGAGACAATATAACTTATATTAAAGCCTAAGTGTAGACACATAAACATTTACTGCACACAGCACAATGCCAATGACAATACACAAATATTAAAAACATGCAATTTCATTTTTATGTTGCACGTTATCACAACAAGAAGTGGAATGGGGAGGATGTAATTGTTTTCTACAAGTTTTAATTCAATTAAAATGAACTTCTTAATAATTGTCTTTAATGTACTTTCAAATAGTCATTACTTATTCTTAGCTCCAATATAACTGGTTTACCTAGTATCCTAAAAATAATATGAATTTTTTAAGGCCTTGATTATTTCGCTAATGTTTCAGTCAATAAAAACCTGATATCAGGTGACTTGAGTGATTTAAAAGAAAAGATATAGCACAAATTGCTTACAATTTATGACAAATAATTAAAATATCCCCACAAATGAAAGTCCAGGCACAAATGGTTTCACCTATGATTCTATCAGACATTTAAGAAAAAAATAAAATGAGTCTTCCCAAAACTATTGTGGAATCTTTGTAACTCATTCTATGAAGACAATTTTATACTAATATAAAAGCTAAACAGAGACATTTTAAAAAGCAAAGGACAAAAATATAGGAAGGGAGGAGAAGAAGGGGAGAAGGAAGGAAGGAAGGAAGGAAGGAAGGAAGGAAGGAAGGAAGGAAGGAAGGAAGGAAGGAAGGAAAGATATAGCACAAATTGCTTATAATTTATGAAAAATAATTAAGAAAGAAGAAGGAAGGAAGGAAGGAAGGAAGGAAGGAAGGAAGGAAGGAAGGAAGGAAGGAAGGAAGGAAAGAAGGAAGGAAGAAAGATGAATGGACCTAGTGGGTCTTATGCTAAGTGAAACAAGTCAGAGGGAGAAATACAAATATCATATAATTGCATCTATATATGGAATCTGAAGAATAAAATAATGAACAAACAAGACAGAAATAGACTCATAACTGCAGAGACCAAATGGATAGTTGACAGAAGGGAGGAGCTATGCGGGGCTGGGTGAAAAAGGTGAAGAGATTAAGAAGTACAAATTGGTAGTTACAAAATAGTCAGGGGGATATAAAGTATGAGATAAGGAGTATGGTCAATAATATTGTAATAACTGTGGATGGTGCCAGGTGGGTACTTGAATTATTGAGAGGATCATTTTGTAAATTAAATAATTATATATACACTAGAGGCCCGGTGCATGAAATTCCTGCACTGCGGGGGATCCCTCAGCCAGCCTGCACCCTGTCGCAGTCTGGGACCCCTCGCTCCTTACTGCCCGCCTGCTTGCTGCTCTTTACTGCTTGGCTCGCTGCTCCTTAGCACTGCCACAGAAGGTGGGAGAGGCTCCCACCACCACTGCTGTGCTCTCCAGCCATGAGCCTGCCTTCTGGCTTAGCAGTGCTCCCCCTGTGGGAGTGCACTGACCACCAGGGGGCAGCTCCTGCACTGAGCATCTGCCCCCTGGTGGTCAGTGCACATCATAACAACCGGTCGCTCTGGTAGTCTGCCATAATGGTCACTTAGGCTTTTATTATATAAACTAGAGATCCAATGAATGAAATTTATGCAACAGTAGGCCTTCAACGAGGCTACTGGCACTGGCTTCCCTCTGGCACCTGGGACCCAGGTTTCCCTCTGGCACCCAGGACCTGGGCTTCCCTCTGGCTGGCAGTAGGCCCCCGGGACCCAGGCTTCCCTCCGGCTGCTAGCAGGCACCCAGGACCCAGGTTTCCCTCTGGCCACCAGCAGGCCTCTGGGACCAGGCTTCCCTGGCAGCCCGGCTTCATCCGGAAGGTCGTCTGGAAAGATATCCATTCTAATTAGCATATTACATTTTTATTATTATATATAATGCTGTATAACTGAAATTAAGATAACATTGAAAGTCAAGTGTAATTAAAAAAAAAAAAAAAAAGAGAAATCCCTCAATTAAAATCAATGTAAGGGCTCCGAGGAAGGAAAAAAATACCCAATACCCTGCCATAACCTTAAATAACAAAGGTGATCAACTGTAAGTATAGATGGTGATACTCATTCCTGGTAGATATATGAGTACTCTTTGTACTTAACACCTTGCTACTCTTGCTCAACCTTCTCTTTGATATAAACCTACAGGAAAAGTTGGTAGGATTTTAAGTAATCAATAAATGTGGCCTGTCTCATAACCCTTAACATGAAGTCTTGGTGCCTTGACTGAAAACATTCCTTCTTGCTCTGTAGCACCACTCCGAGTTAATGGGGAGAAATGTATTTTGTAAATGGAATTGTAATATTAAATGAACACGAGAGACTATTTTTGACCTTTCAGAGGACTCTAGTCATATTTAAGTATTTGAACCATTTTGAATTAATATTTGTATATAATTTGAGGAAGAGGCTCAACTTCATTCTGCTACCTGAGGCTCTATGCCCAATTCCCTTCATTTATCTACATGAATTTATTCATAAGCCATATTCTCTCGATTACTGCACTTTTGGAACAAGATACAACATCAGGAAGTATTAGTTCTCCATCATTTTTTTTATCACTGGTTTGCATATTCAGTTTCCATTGTAGTTCCCCATGAACTTTAGCATCACTTTCTCAGTTTCTGTAAAAAAAAAAAAAAGCTGGAATTTTTGAGAAATTGCATTGAGTTGGTAGAATTAATTTCAATTCAATGTCCATTGTAGAGTCAGTTTAACATGGCAAAAACCATTTCCATCTCATTCGTTCTGTTTCTTCACATTGCCTTCTATAGCCCTATAAATCATGACTTCAAAACCATGAGTGCTAAAGAAATTTTAAAAAGAATTAGTTCTTAAGCCATTAAAAATCAGGCTAGAATAAATTCCCAAAAGTGGGATCATGGGTCAAATGGCAGTTCAATTTTTAATTTTTTGAGGAAACTCCATAATGTTTTCCATAGTGGCTGCACCAGTCTGCATTCCCACCAGCAGTATACTAGGGTTCCCTTTTTTCTACATCCTTGCCAGCACTCATTGTAGTTTTAATTTGCATCTTGCTAATGATGAGCATTTTTTCATGTGTCTATTGGCCTTCTATATGCCCACTTTGGAGAAGTATATATTTAGGTCGTTGGCCCATTTTTTAATTGGATTGTTTGTCTTTCTTTGGTTAAGTTGTATGAGTTCCTTATATATTTTGGAAATAACCTCTTATCAGATCCTAAGAAACTTGAAACATCAATCAGAAAGGATATATGCACCCCTATGTTCATAGCCGTGCAATTTACATTAACTAAGATCTGGAAGAAGCCCATGTGCCCATCAGTAGATGAGTGGATAAAAAGCTGTTGTACCCCTGACTGGTTTGGCTCAGTGGATAGAGCATCAGCCTGTGGACTGAAAGGTCCCAGGTTTGATTCTGGTCAAGTGCATGTACCTTAGTTGCAGGCACATCCCCAATAGGAGGTGTGCAGGAGGCAGCTGATCGATGTTTCTAACTCTCTGTCCCTCTCCCTTCTTCTCTGTAAAAAATCAATAAAATATATATTTAAAAAAAATTTTTAAAAGCTGTTGTATATTTATACCATGTGGAATACTATGCAGCTATAAAAAAGAAGGATCTACTACCATTTGAGACAGCATGGAGGGACCTAGAAACCATTATGCTCAGTGAAATAAGCCAGTCAGAGAAAGATAAGTATAACATTATCTCAATTGTATGTGGAATCTAATGAACAAAATGAACTGATGAACAAAATAGATCCTGAGACACAGAAACATGGAACAGACTGTTAAATATCAGAGAGACGGCAGGAGTAGGGGTTGGTGTGGGGAGAGATTAACTGGAGAACTTATATGCATAGCCCATGGACACAGGCAATAGTGTGGTTCAAGGTCTGGGACAGGCAGGTGCCAGGTGGAGAGTTTCAATTAAAAAAAAAAAAAAGAGGGACATCTGTAATACTTTCAACAATAAAGATAATTTTTAAAAAATTTTCAGGCTAGGACATTGTGTTTCCTCTAGAATGTAAAGGTCTTGGATAGAAATATCAAGCCATAATGGACATTTTGGTGGTGTTTGTATCATTCATAATGAGTTGTCCTCTTGGGAAACCCATCCCTCTCCCATGGGGTTACATGTATGGGCTCTAGCAACTAGATTGATAAATGATACAAATGATTCTATGCTTTGACCAAGAGTAATCAAACAAATCATATCCACTTATACCAATACAGAATAATCAGATTTTCTTCTTGTGAATTTATTAGGTGTGAAAACTTTCGTGCAGATGGAGTTATAACATGAAAGCCTGGAATCCTGAATCATGATATACTTCTATGAAGGCTGGAGAGCAGAGGGATGGAATAAGGGAGGCAGGGGCGGGGAGCATAAAAGAATGAGGTAAACAGATAGACAAGAGAAATAGGCAAGAGAAAATGTATTGTCTGGGTTCTCTTACATTTTCATTTTCAGTGTCCATTGTTCCCAAGGATTGGCTGCAATTTTTCTTTGGATTCAATATTATCTCTGTGGTTCCTGATAATAATAATATTCACTAGGCTTTTTGTTTGATTTATTGGTTTGTCTGCTGTTAATGTTATTGTTATTGTTTTGAGATATCATAAGAAATGTGGGTGATAACAGTGACATTATGACTAGGAAGTAAAGAGATGCATTTAAGAAATATTTTAAAGCAGGTCTAACAAAATTAAACCTATTGATGATATATAGATGTATACCTAAATCTTTAAGCAGAAAAAGACTACAAAAGAGGTATGTAGTTTATTTATCTCTTAGGATTGTGCTATGACTAAGCTAACAAATATGAATTTTTTTAACATGCTTTGAGTTTACCAGTTCTGGAAATTTAAAAAACATCATTAATGAATAAATTTAAAATTTAAGACAAAGTATATTGTTATAAGTGCATGATATTAATTTAACATTATATTTATTATATATTATTATAAAATCGGAGACTTAAATTTGAGAAAGGACTTTGATATAATATATTTTGAAGTGTTCACCTCACTTATGAAGCATCAAGGTAAATGTGTATTTTTTGTATATTAATGAATAGTTCTATGTTTGGGTTTTTCTTGAAAATTAATAAAATCAATACAATAAAAATTTTAAATAGCATCATATTATTAAGACAATAAAAATATAAAATATTAATATTTGAATTGTGTTTATGTCTGTATCTGAATTAATTAGTTGGGAAATATTAAAAGGGTGTATTTTAGTTTCTCTTTGAAAATGGGAAAAGGTAGACAGTACCTAATATTTTAGAATTTTGAATTTTATTTTATAATTAATTAAAATTGCATTGAGAGCTAAGATACATACATTTTGTTGAAGTTATTCAGTATATCAATTCTTTTTTCTGGACTTTATTTTTTTCAAGCATATCTAATGGATTAGATTCCAGAATACTGCTGGAATATTTCTGTGATGACAATAATTACTTCTACTACCATTTGTTCTGTAAGTATTATATGCCTATTATTTGCCAATAATATAATATTATTTTATCTATCTATATATAAATTGGAGATTTCATCTTTTTATATTTTACATTGTTTATTCATTAAGGCAATGCCTATAAATTAATTAAAGTACTAATAACCTCAATTAATATTACTGAGCATTTACAATATGCTAGGGTTTTTATTAAAGGGTTTATGTGTATAGTGACATTTAATGCCCACAAAAACTCTTTGAGATAGTACATTTTACCCAAGTTTTATAAGTAAACAATTAAAACTAAGAAGTTTCAGTAATTTGTTCAATGTCCCACAGGTAGCAAATGACAAAAGCCTCATTGAAACCTGGTTTTATTGCTTGGCAAATGTGTGCTTCAACTATTCTGTCTTTTCAATGTAAATTAAATGTGAATATATAATATACTTTCTCAAGTTTTACATGGACAATATCAGAAATCCATCTTACAAATCATGAAGAAAATGATATTTTGGAAATCCATAATTCAAAATTATGAGGATTGGGGTTCAAATATTAGGGCTGGAGTTGCCTGTCTGCTTATTAAATTCATTTTTTCTCTGTTTTAAATCTATTTGAGTACTCTATATTTTTCTGATTATTCTTTTCGAGTTTCATGAGGGTAAAGAAAGGCATAATTGCATTGAAAATAATATATTCATGACACAAATTTCAGGAAATCACTGATGTTATGCATTGTACCCCATGACCTATAAAGAGTAATCCATAACTTAACGTAGCCAGTTTTCTCAGTGCAAGTAACTGAAATGTGCTTAATAAGATGACAATAACAAGACTTATATAAGTGGTTAATATGTGTGATGTATTAATCTAAGGACTCTACAAATATCAATTTATGTAATCCTTACCATGATCCTGTGAAATAAATACTATCATCTATCTCCATTTTTTCAGATAAGAAAACTGAGTCACCGAGTGGTTAACTAACCTTCTCAAGAGAACTAATCTCTATTTTTACAAAGGCTCTCTGGTTCCAAAGTCTGTGATCCTAATCATTACTCTATGCTTAATCTGCAATGGAAGGTTAGATCTCTCAATGGCTTCTCAGCCCAACTCCATGGCTTACAGCTTTCTCTGGCACTATAGACTTATAGAGTTTTTGTTTGTTTGTTTGTTTGTTTTTTACCAAGCAATATGGAACCTTTATTTTCAAAGTGATTTCTGTACATGTGGAGCATGAGAGTAATCCTTTTGGAAATGGAACTGATTACTAGAAGAAACGATGATAAAACCAAACTAGTATTTGATGTGAATCCATAGGAGTTTAAGCTTGGAGAGTATTGACCATTCCTTTTATTGCCTTTGTCTACCACTTGCCCCTTTTCTAGATCCTTCCTAATGGCACTTAGATGTGTTCAATCTCCCCATATCTTAAACATATAATTACCTCCCTCTCACTTATAACTAAGCAACTACCATATTCTTTTCATTCTCTTTAAAGCCAAACTTAAGAGAACTGCCTACACTTATGAACCTTATGTAGTTGTTGAAGCTCCACATTTTTTTTTCTTTGAAGGGGCATGGAATGGTGTTGCTAATGTAAGATAGAAAAGTTGGGTGAGAACAAGATCAATAGAGCTGTGTGTTAGGAATGCACTCTGGATACTCCTGCAGTAAATTGAACCACCAGACTGAGGGGCTGACAGAGCTGTGAGAGAACCTGGCTCCCTTTTGTATTCTCAAGGCACTATAATGACATCATATAATAAGTGATTGATGACTATTTTTTATTATAAAGAAGTATATAGAAGTCAAAAGAAAAGATAGCCTCTATGATGCAATCGTTGTCCTCAAAATATGTTTAATATTGAAGTGCGGCATTATGGTAGTTAATACATAAAATTAATGAACGTTTATCCAAAGACTTCACCTGTGGTGGGCTCATACATACATTTATTCATGTATTGAAAAACCACAAATTCTTTCTAAAATTGCTATATGAAATGAAAACACCCATGTAATATTTAATACATAACTATGCAGTCTCATAGAACCTCTTATTTCAGAAGCAGTGGAGATAAAGAAATATGTGCTGTAGCATGGAACAGACTGAGGAATCTCAGAGGGAAGGGGGAGGAAGAGGGAAGCAATTAACCAAAAACTTATATGCATAAGTTTTTGCATATAAGTGGACACAGACAGTGTGGTGAAGGCCTGTGTGTGTGTTTGTGTCGGGGGGAGGGTGTCCAGGTTGGGGGTGGAACTGTTCAATGGAGGAAAAGGGGAGATCTGTAATACTTTCAACAATAAAGTTAAATAAAAGAGAAAGAAATATGTGCTGTTAAAACAGTGGTCTTCACACTGAAACAAACCTCTGATTTTCCAGGAAGTACATGGGCATGAATAATTTAAATAGAATAATTTTTTAGATCCTCAATATTTATTTCTAGTCTTTTCTAAAATTAACTTACTTTTCTTTCCAAACTTTCACAATAATCCATTTCCCATATGTAATAAAGGGAATACCTTTCATCCTTTAATGAGGCATAGTCCTTAATATGGGAAAAAGAAAATACAAAAATCTCTAAAGAACCAAGCATAGAGTACTTGTAAAATCCTGAATAATTGTGGAAAGCCTTGTGATCATAAAGTGTCTACAAGATATATTACAGTGAATCATCATGACAATCTATGGTCAAATTTTTGGCATAGTTACAAAGCTGTTCATGTACTACTATACTGTATATGTATCTATGTTTATCTATCTAGCTGTCATTTTATCTCATTTACTACTTCTCTTGATACTCAAAAATAAGAAAGTATAACATGCATTTATTTTTAATGTTCCCAGAAAATTTATTTGTAATAGTCTTATGCTGAAAACAATCCAAACGTCCATCCACAGGTGAATGGGTAAACAACTGTGGTATGTATTTTTTTCATTTTTTAAAATATTTTTTATTGTTTAAAGTATTACATGTAGTAGTACATATATCTCCTTTTTTCCCCCATTGACCTTCCCCCAGCCTCCTCTAACCCCTGTCACATGCCCTCATCCCACCCCCGCCCAGTGTCTTGTGTCCATTTGTTGTGCTTATATGCATGCATACAAGTCCTTTGGTTGATCTCTTCCCACCCCCTCCCCAACACTCCCCTGCTTTCCCACTGTAATTTGACAGCCTGTTCAGTACTTTACTGCCTCTGTATTTATCTTTTTATTTATTAGGTTATAATGTTCTTTATTTTCCAGAAATGAGCGAGATCATGTGGTATTTTTCTTTCACTGCCTGGCTTATTTCACTTAACAATACTCAGCAGGTCCATCCATGCTTCTGCAAATGGTAAGAATTCCTTCTTTTTTATAGCAGCGTAGTATTCCATTGTGTAGATGTTCCATAGTTTTCTAATCCACTCATCTGCTGATAGGCATTTGGGCTGTTTCCAAATCTTAGCTATGGTGAATTGTGCTGCTATGAACATAGGGGTGCATATATCCTTTCTGATTGCTGTTTCTAGTTTCTTGGGACATATTCCTAGAAGTGGTGTTACTGGGTCAAATGGGAGTTCCATTTTTAGATTTTTGAGGAAACTTCATATTGTTCTCCACAATAGCTGCACCAGTCTGCATTCCCACCAGCAGTGCACAAGAGTTCCTTTTTCTCTGCATCCTCGCCAGCACTTGTCGTTTGTTGATTTGTTGATGATAGCCATTCTGACAGGTGTGAGATGATACTGCATTGTCATTTTGATTTGCATCTCTCTGATGATTAGTGACTTTGAGCATGTTTTCATATGTCTCTTGGCCTTCCTTCTGTCTTCTTTCAAAAAGATTCTATTTAGGTCAGTTGCCCATTTTTTTTAATTGGATCATTTATCTTCCTTTTATTAAGTTGTATAAGTTCCCTGTAGATGTTGGAGATTAAACCTTTATCAGTGATAACATTTGCAAATATGTTCTCCCATAGAGTGGGCTTTCTTGTTGTTTTGTTGATGGTTTCTTTTGCTGTGCAGAAGCTTTTTATTTTGATGTGGTCCCATTTGTTTATTTTCTCTTTAGCTTCTATCGCCCTAGGAGTGGTATTGGTGAAGAAATTGCTTTGGCATATGTCTGAGATTTCTCTGCCTGTGGATTCCTCTAGTATTTTTATGGTTTCCCCTTGTATATTTAAGTCCTTGATCCATTTTGAGTTAATTTTTGTGTATGGTGTAAGTTGGTGGTCTAGTTTCATTTTTTTGCACGTATATGTCCAATTTTCCCAACACCATTTATGAAGAGATTGTCTTGACTCCATTGTATGTTCATGCCTCCTTTGTCAAATATTAATTAATTGAGCATAGTGGTTTGGGTCAATATCTGGATTCTCTATTCTATTCCATTGGTCTATATGTCTGTTCTTGTGCCAGTACCAGGCTGTTTTGAGAACAGTGGCTTTGTCATACAGCTTGAAATCTGGTTTTGAGATCCCACCTACTTTGTTCTTCTTTCTCAGAATTGCTGTGGCTATTCGGGGTGTTTTTTTATTCCAGATGAATTTTTGGAGAGTTCATTCTAGGTCTGTGAAATATACTGTTGGTATTTTAATGGGGAGCACATCGAATCTATAGATTGCTTTGGGGAGTATGGACATTTTAATGGTATTGCTTCTACCAATCCATGAACACGGTATGTTCTTCCATCTGTTTATGTCTTCCTCTATCTCTTTTTTCAGTGTCCTGTCATTTTTCGCATACAGGTCTTTTACCTCCTAAGTTTATTCCTAGGTATCTTAATTTTTTTGGTGCGATGGTAAATGGGATTGTTTTTTAGTCTCTCTTTCTGTAAGTTCACTATTGGTGTATAGAAATGCCATAGATTTCTTGGCATTAATTTTGTATCTTGCTACATTGCGAATTACTTAAGTCTATTAGTTATTTGATGGAGTCTTTCGGGTTTTTTATGTACAATATCATGTCATCTGCAAATAAGGACAGCTTTACTTCTTCTTTTCCAAGTTGGATGCCTTTTATTTCTTCTTCTTATCTAATTGCAATGGCTAATACTTCCTGTACTATGTCAAACGGAGTGGTGAGAGTGGGCATCTCTGTCTTGTTCCTGTTCTTAAGGGAAATGGTTTTAGTTTTTGCCCATTGTATATGATGTTAGCTGTGGGTTTATCATATATGGCTTTTATTATGTTGAGGTATGATCCTTCTACTCCCACCTGCTTGAGAGTTTTTATCAAGAAAGGGTGTTGGATTTTGTCAAATGCTTTTTCTGCATCAATGGATATGACTATGTGATTTTTATCTCTCAATTTGTTTATGTGATGTATCACGTTTATTTATTTGTGGATATTGTACCATCTTTGCATTCCTGGGATAAATCCTACTTGGTCATGGTGTATGATCTTTCTGATGTAGTGCTTGATCCGATATGTTAGAATTTTGTTGAGGATTTTGGCATCTATGTTCATGAGGGATATTGGCCTGTAATTCTCTTTCATTGTGTTGTCTTTATCTGGTTTTGGTATTAGGGTGATCCTGGCTTCACAGAAGGAGCTTGGAAGTGTTCCTTCCTCTTGAATTTTATGGAATAGTCTGAGGAGGATAGGTTTTAGTTCTTCCTTGAATGTTTGGTAAAACTCCCCTGTGAAGACCTCTGGCTCCAGGCTTTTGTTTGCTGGAAGCTTTTTGATGATTGCTTCAATTTCTACCATAGTTATTGGCCTATTGAGATGTTTAGATTCTTCCTGATTTAGTTTTGGAAAGTTATATTTTTCTAGGAATATTTCTCTTTCCTCCAGGTAGTCCAGTTTGTTGGAATAGAGTTGTTCATAGTATTTTTTAACAATCCTTTGTATTTTGGTGGGGGCTGTTGTTATTTCACCTCTTTCATTTCTGACTTTGTTTATTTGGGTCCTCTCTCTTTGCTTCTTGGTGAGCCTGGCTAGAGGTTCATCAATCTTGTTTATCCTTTCAGAGAACCAGCTCTTGGTTTTGATGATCTTTTGTATTGTTTTTTTTGGTCTGAATGTCATTTATCTCTGCTCTGATCTTTATTATTTCCTTCCTTCTGCTTACACTGGGCTTTTCTTGTTGTTCTCTTTCAACAAGAAAGAGTTGTAGGGTTAGGTAATTTATTACCATTGTTTCTTGATTTTTTTGCAGTAGGCTTGTAGAGCTATGAACTTCCCTCTCAAGACTGCTTTTGCTGTGTCCCATAGGTGTTGGATCGTTGTGTTTTCATTGTCATTTGCTGCCATGATGTTTTTTATTTCTTCTTTGATCTCTCTGGTAACCCAGTCATTGTTTAATAGCATGCTGTTTAGTTTCCATGTATTTGATTTTTTTAGATTGTTTTTATTGTAGTTGATTTCCAGTTTTATGCCACTGTGATCTGAGAAGATGCTTGTTATGATTTCTATCCTTTTGAATTTGAAGAGACTTTGCCTATGACCCAATATATGGTCTATCTTTGAAAATGACCCATGTGCACTTGAGAAGAATATATATTCTGTGGCTTTGGGATGAAATATTCTGAAGATGTCAATTAATTCCATCTGGTCTAGTGAGTCATTTAGGATTGATGTTTCTTTGCTGATTTTTTGTTTAGAGGATTTTCCAATGGTGATAGTGGGGTATTAAAGTCTCCTACTATGATTGTATTGCTGTTAATCTCTCCCTTGAGATCCTCAAGTTTTTGGGTTTTTTTTTTTTTATGTATTTGGGTGCTCCTGTATTGGGTGTGTATATGATTACCAGAGTTATTTCTTCTTGTTTGATTGCTCCCTTTAGTATTATGAAGTGGCCTTCCTTATCTCGTTATGTCCTTCATTTTGAGATGTAATTTGTCAGATATAAGTATTGCCACCCCAGCTTTTTTTCATTTCCATTCGCCTGAAAAACCTTTTTCCATCACTTCACCCTCATTCTGTGTGCACCTTTTTTTCTGAGGTGGGTTTCTTGTAGACAGAAGATATATGGGTCATGTTTTCTTATCCAATCTGTTACCCTATGTCCTTTGATTGGGGCATTTAATCCATTTACATTTAAAGTTATTATTGATAGGTACTTATTTGTTGCCATTTTTATTCTTTACCCCTGTGATCCTTCTTCACTTCCTATTTTTTTTCTATAGCAGACCCTTTAGCATTTCTTGCATTGCTGGTTTGGTGGTAATAAATTCCCTTAGTCCTTTTTTGTCTGTGAAGCTCCCGATTTCACCTTCAATTTTGATTGATAGCCTTGCTGGGTACAGTATTCTTGGATTCATACCCATCCTTTGCATGACTTTGTATATTTCATTCCATTCCCTTCTGGCCTGATGAGTTTCTGTTGTGAAATCAGTCGCTAGTCTGATGGGGGTTCCTTTGTATGTAACTTTCTGTATCTCTCTGGCCGCTTTTAAGATTCTTACTTTGTCATTGGTGTTTGCCAATTTTATTATAATGTGCCTTGGTGTCGGTCTTTTGGGGTTCATTTTGCTTGGGACTCTGTGAGCTTCTTTGATTTGCGTGGGGTTTTTCTTCCCTATATCAGGGAAGTATTCTGTCATTATTTCTTCAAACAGGTTTTCTATTCCTTGCTCAGTTTCCTCTCCTTCTGGCTCCCTATTATGCGGATGTTGTTTAGTTTTGTGTTGTCCCAAAGTTCCCTTAGGCTCTCCTCCTGCTTTTTAATTTTTTTTTTCTGGAAGCTGCTTTACTTGGGTATTTTTTCCTACCTTGTCTTCTAGCTCACTGATGCAGTCCTCTGCTTCTTCTAGTCTACTCTTGATGCTTTCTATTGAGTTCTTTACAGCAGTGATGTCATTTTTCATTTCTTCTTGGTTCTTCTTCATTTCCTCTTGGTTCTTACACATATTGTCGAATTTGTTTTCCATTCTTTTCAGCCACCTTATGACCATTTCTCTGATTTCTTTCTCTGACAGGTTACTTGCTTCCATTTCATTTACTTCCTTTTCTGGTGATGCCTGCTTTTCTTTCATATGTGGGCTGTTTCTTTGTCTCCCCATGGTCTCTCTTCTCCAGGTGTCTGGTTATGTAGTTCTCTTTCTCCTTATCCCAGGTGAAATCTGACCTTTCCATGGTGGAGCATAGAGCTCCTCTGCATCTGCATGTTTGCGCCAATTGGGGACTGGTGTTCTCGGGTTTGCAGCTGTTCATTGGATGCCATATTTGCAGACTCCCAGGGCTTTTCAGGTTCCCGACAACATCCACTTTCCCCTTCAAGATGGCATGGAACCCGCATCCGAGCTGGTCACTCCGGGAGGGAACCCAGCAGCTGTGGGGGCTGACAGGTCAGGGGAGCCCCATCCAGCAGTACCCCATAGTCTCCTGGAGTATAGCTGTCCCTCAACTCACCAACAAACACCCACCATATGACCACACACTCTCCCTTAGTTTTCTTACTCACACACTATCTTGCAGACTGCCTTCCCATCAGCAGCCATCTTCCTTTCTAACATGCATATTAATATATTTACTTGAACTACTTAGGGAAGAGAGTTTTTTTGTTTTGTTTTTTAACAGAAAATAGTCTAAGTCTGACTTGCCTGATTAATTTAATTATGAGGGCTTTCTTTATCATTAAACTAAATTGTGCATGTTTTAATATATTGAATGACCTATACCTGTAGCTCAAAATACTTTAATAAAAGCACTGCAAATTTCTTATGCAATAACAATATCCAATAAGTGAGAAATGCGTACTTTGTAAATATTAAACTTATGTATCTCACATATAGCATTCAGAGTTTGATCAGGAAAACAGAAACCACTCCAATATTTTAAGCAGGAATTAAACTAAATAGCAAAACCATTACAAAACCATTAAAAGGAAGAGATGATGAAAATGTCAGGAAAACCTCCCCCAGCTTTCACTTATAATGTTCAGAGAATTAAGAAATTGCAATCACAGGAAGCCTTACCAATGTTTAGAGTTTATCTACTGCATTAAGGAAGCTATTTGCAGGGAAATTCATTGAGTTCACCATAAAACCTGTGACGACTACAGTTTCCATCTCTGCTACAGAAATAGTACTATAGCTTCTGCCCCTTTTATGCTGTCCAAATCTCATTGATATGGATCTCACTTATAGAATGTACTTCAGGACTCTGCTGTCAAGTAATTTTAAAAAAAAAATGTAGTTCCAAGGCTCCCAGCCTCTTTGATGGAGCTAAATAAATAAGTAAATAAATAAGAGAAGGCAGGAATGGTGCTTACTAGCCAATAAGCTACCTGGCACAAATGTTAAATTTTAAAATGTGAGTCATATCCCCGACCCTTCAAAAAACTTTTAAGAATTAAGCACTCAAGAACTTTGAAGGCATGTTCTAGTGTCTTAACTAGAACTATGATTTATTTACCCATATCACTCAAATAATTCAGTAAAAAAATAAAAATACTATATAGTACTACCCTAGAGTGGGTGGCTTAAACAACATGCATTTCTTTTTCTCAGTTCTGGAGGCTAGGGAGTCCAAAGTCCAGGTGCAGGCAAAATTTTTTCCTGATGAAACCCTCTGTCTTTCAGATGGGCACTTACTCATTGTGTGCTCACATGGAGGAGACCAGAGAGCTCAGGTCTCTCTTCCTCTTCTCATCGTTATGATTACTAATCTCATCAGGACATCCAACTCTTAAGTTATCTCTTAAATCTAATTACCTCACAAAAGACACATCTTCAAATACTATCACTTTGGGAGTTAGTGCTTCAATATAAATTTGGGAAGGATGCAAACATTCAGTTCATAACATAACAGTAGTGACTATTTTTATCCTCTACTTCACTTCTGATTTCTGCTATGTCCTCTTAGCCACTATTTCAAGTTGGCTGTTTTCCTTATTATTATTTTTTTATTTCTGTTCCCTGACATGACCACCTGCTAAATCCTTTAATATATAGAAAGTTATCTCAAAATTTGCATATATTATTGGGTTGCTATTGCTTGTCAAAGCACAATATTTTGCTCTTTCAATATCCAGTCATTTCTGCCCAAGACTTACCAGTACAGGGAGAACCAAGATGGCAATATAGGCAAATGCCTGTCCTCACTGCCTTCCACAACTACATTAAAATTACAACTAAAATAGAGAATAACCATCATCCTGAACTGCTGGAAAGCTGGCCGAATGGAAGTCCTACACCTAGAGAAGTAAAGAAGAATGCACACAGAGACTGGTAGGGGTGCAGAGGTGCCGGACGAGCTGGTCTGGCACCCACGTGGGCTGCTTTTTTAACCAGGAGGAAGATGGTCTCTGCGGAGGCCGCCTGGAGGAGCAAGAGGTCCCAGCCACATACCAGATGCCCAGCCCAGGGTCCCAGAACTGGGAAAAGAAGTCTCTATGGGCAGTAAGAACCAGGGGCTGTAAAAATCAGTGCTGATTAGGGGTCAGGGACACAGAGGCTGCTAGAGACCCAGCTGCTCCACTTAAAAGGCCGGCACACAAACTGAACTTACAAGCTCCCACTTCCTCTGAGCTCCAGTGCTGGGCGAGGCTCTGGGGGACCCATACACAGATGAGGGGAAACTGGACTGTCTGGCAGGAACTCATGCAGGGGCGTCTTTCTTCCAGACAGAGGTGCTCACAGTGGTCATTGTTTCCAATCTGGAACCTTCCTGATTGCAGGGCTGACTTGCAGCCATTTTGTTTGCTCCACCCTGGTGATTCCCTGAGATCTGGCCTCATACAATTTATGGCTCCACCCAAGCCGTAAGCAGCAGCTTTTGCATATGAATGGCCTGTTAAACAATTTGCAGCTGGTTTACGGAGCCCCAAACCTATCAATAAAAAGCCCAAGACCAGCATCAACACCAGCCTGCCTTGCTTCACAGCTGGGCCTCATCTGGGCACTTCCAAACCTGATACAAGAGGAGAATTCTGCAGATCTCTCTGTAGCTCCTGCTGGGTGGCCCCCAAGCGGTGGCTGACTTTGCACCTCCCTAGCAACCCAAGAGCCAGTGTACCCAGTGGTCAGTGTCAGACCATACCAGATTACAACTTCACACATCCATAAGCAACACATTGAAGGGGCAGACTCAGTGAGGACCAAAGCCCCACTGAAGCAAGTCCTGCTCCATAGTGGTGTCTCCTGCACACCAGTTCTCCCACTGTAGTTGCAGCTGGTCCTCACAGTCAATTGGCCTGGAGGTCAATTCCTCTCAGTGACACCAACAGCAATTAAGTCTCAATTATGACAAGACTGTGCTCACAGTGCACAAAGGGGTGTACTTAGAGCTCCCAGCTAAGGTGACTGGGGAGGCTGAGCCACTGGGTCCTGTAGAATATTTACTACACAAGGCTACTCTACCAACTCAATGATACATAGAAGCTACCCAATACATAGAAACACATAAACAAACACAGGGAAGCAGCCAAAATGTGGAGACAAAGAAACATGTCACAAATGAAAGAAATGCAAGAAAGCAACTACCGGATATAGAGTTCAAAACCACAGTTATAAGGTTACTCAAGAATCTTCTAGAAACCTCCAAGGGACTTAGTGAGACTTTCAAGGATCTTAGTGAGAATGCCAAAATAATGGAAAAGGACCAGTCAGAAATTAAGTATACACTTACTGAAATAAAGAAAAATATACAGGGATTCAACAGTAGTCTAGGGGATCCCAAGAATCAAATCAACAATTGGAAATATGAGGAAGCGAAACAAACAAACAAACAAAAAGAACACACCCAAGCAGAAGAGCAAAAAGAAAAAATAATCCAAAAATATGAAGATAGTGTAAGGAGCCTCTGGGACAACTTTAAGTGTACCAACATCCAAATTATGGGGGTGCTAGAAGAGAGAGAGCAAGATATTGAAAAACTATTTGAATAAAAATGACAGAAAACTCCCCTACCTGGTGAAAGAAGTAGACTTACAAGTCCAGGAAGCACAGAGAACCCCAAGCAAAAGGAACCCAAAGAGGACCACACCAAGACACATCATAATTAAAATGCCAAGGACTAAAGACAAAGAGATAATTTTAAAAGCAGCAAGAGAAAAGCAGTAAGTTACCTACAAGAGAGTGCCCATACAGCTGTTGGCTGATTTCTCAATAGAAACTATGCAGGCCAGAAGAAAGTGGCAAGAAATATTCAAAATGATGAATAGCAAGGATCTACAACCAAGATTACTCCACCCAGCAAAGCTATCATTTAGAATAGAAGGTCAGATAAAGAGCTTCATAGACAAGAAAAAAACTAAAGGAGTTTATCACCACCAAACCAGCATTATATGAAATGTTGAAGGGTATTCTTTAAGAAGAGGAAGTAGAAGAAAAAGATAAAAAACATGAACAACAAAATGGCATCAAATATATACCTATCAACAATTGAATCTAAAAATCAAACAAATAAAAAATCTAATGAAAATGATAAACTGGTGAATAAAATAGAACCAGAATCAGTCATGGAAATGTAACAGACTGATAATTATCAGAGGGAAGGAGAGTTGGGGGGGCAGGAAGAGATTAAACAAGGATCTTATATGCATGTATGCATGGACAATAGGGTGGCGAGGGCCTGGGGTGGGGGTGGGGAATTGGGTGGAGGGGAGCTATGTGGGAAAAAAGAGGGACCTCTGTAATCATCCTGTATAATAAAAGGCTAATATGCAAATTGTCCCCTTGACCGGGACTTCGACCAGGAATTTGACCAGGGGGTGGGCCTGGTCAGCCATCCATCTGCATCCCTACCCCTGGCAAGCCCCTCCCTCAATCTTCCCTCCCTCATCCCAATGGGGGCCGGCCAGACCCCACCCATGCATAAATTCGTGCACCAGACTTCTAGTCTCAACAATAAATATTAAAAAAAAAGAAGTTACCAGTACATGATGTCATACTTTCTGATGTATTTTTAATATTAAATGTTATTTTTTTAAATAACAAGTTAAAACAGAGTTTTGTAAATTTACCTATTCTGGTATATCATATAAATAGAATTATATAATATGCAACACTTTATATCTGGCTTCTTTCACTTATTGAGTGCTTTCCACATTGTAGCATGTATTAATACCTCATGCCTTTCTAAAGCTGAAATTGCATTGTATTTCTATATTACAATTTGTTAATTCATTTTGTTGATAACATTTAGGTTGTTTCAACATTTGGCTCCAGGAATAGTGCTGCTATGAACATCCATGTATCTGATAAGATTTCATATTTATGGAACTATTTGTTGTGTCTGAACTCCTTATAATTCTACACTGGATGCTGAATTTGCTGAGAGGGAAACATTTTATAGAATAATTTTTTTTATTACAAATGTGAATAAAGCTACAAACAAGAGTTAAATCTGGTAGATAATATCAGCTATTGCTTTATATCTGATCACCTTGAAATTATGAATAAAGTGTCTTAAGAATAACATTGTGTACCGAAACTTCTGCTGAGTTAGTACATAAATAATAACTCTGACAAAAATAACACTAATTAAATGCTTAGTATATATTCATTACAAAACTAGGGAAGTTGAGTCACTTATTCTTAACAATAAACTATTGCTCATTATAGATGAGTTCACTGAGGTAGAGGAAATTTAAATAAAATTTCAATACCATAGCCAAATGTCACAGCTAGTGAATGGTGGATACAGAGTACAAATCAGGGAAGATGGTCCCAGAGACCAATTTCTAAAACAGGTGCCAATCTTTCTTCCCTCACTTAATCATATGTTACAAAGCAAGGCTGATTTTGTCTCATTTAGTCAAACGTTGTTGACTTCTTCTACAAATCTTATCTCTTCATCCCATTAACATCAAACTGCACATGCTCTGCAGTGGCTTAAGAGCTCCTTTGTGATCTGGCCCTTGGCTGTATGCTTTACTCTTCTCTTCATACATTGTGCTTCTTGCATGTTCTGTTTTATTTGCTTAAAGAAAATGTATTTAATTAAAGCCCTTTTCAATGGTCACTTCCTCACAAAGGCATCCCATGTCAACCTGACCCTAATCACTAATCTATGCTCTTACCATGCTTTATATTTTATAGCAATTATCACTACCTAACTTACACACACATACAAACAAACAAACACAAACACACATATATGTAATTATATATGTCCCCCATGCCTCCTGCTTATATAAATTTCTTCAAGGCAGGGACTTCATTTGCTGATATATTTCTAATGTCTACTATCACGCCTGAGGTATGTAGGATATGCAGTAAATATTTGATGAATAAAGAATTTCACTGGATAACTTCCATGTGCATTTTCTGTATATTATCTGACTTCACAGTATACTGAATGTTCTTAAGGCATTCAATGTATCTTCTTTAGCATTAAACTATTGTCTTAGTTCAATCTTCTAAGCCTTGACTTCCTTTTCTCTTTTGGATTAGTTCTTCCATAGAACACATGATAAAATTTCAGCTCAGGACTAGACTTCCCACTACACTTAGACATGAATGAATAAAGGATTAGCAAAGCTTAAGATCAAGTTAATACTCTGCTAGGTCAAGCTGAGGTAGACCCAGAGAAGTTGATTCTGAGTTTTTACACCTTTTGAAAAATTTCCTTTGAAATTGCTTCAGAGGACTTGTAACTTGCTATTTGGCTCACTTAACACTGGCTTCAAAGGAAGTACATTATCTGCTTACTGGCTTAGATCTGGGACCAGTGGTCAGGTACCTATACTTGCTCATCCTTGCCACTAGTTGTCTTCTGGTTTTAATTATATGAATCTTTAAAAACATTTTTGTTGTTCTTTTATTTTTTCTATCTCTCTATTCATATATATTCTGATTTGTTTCTTGTGGGAAGGAGGCACAAAGGATTGTTTTCCCCTGTGTTACTTTTCTGTGTAACACTTGTTGCTCCTTAAGATAATCATAGCAACTTGGTCATCAGAGTAGGACCTACTGAGTTTAAACTACCTTCCTTTAAAGGAACTAACAAAAACTCTATTCCTATTTCTCTTAAAATAATGGAAGAAAAGTCCAGGTTAAATATTAATATCTAATTTTATTTTACCTACACAAATAAATATTTTTCATGAAGATATACTATCAGGGGCAGGTTTCCCCCCACAAAGTTTAATCTGTATATCCATTGTACCAGAATAACTAGAATGTCTTGTCTCTGAGCTCGATTGCAGACTCAGTGAAGCTCTAAGTCTAGATAATAAACTGAGAAATTTAATACAATTCTTAGGTGTTTCTCTATCACACAAAATTTGGGAAGTACTGATCCAGGGACACGTTGCTATGACAAGACTTTAAACATACTGCTTTTTGGTGTCTTAAAAAAAAATGCAACATGGTTTATAAACACTCTATTATTTCCATTTGAAATTATTTAGAAATGCATTTAGTTGGTATTTGAAGAAATCTACCATACATATCGAAATACAACTTTAAAAAATTGTACATTTTTAGTTTTAAACTACAAATACAATATTTTTAGTTGGTATATTTATTGGATAGTAGCTGCATACATTCCATGATATTTAACATTTTTCATCAAACTGTTACTATTTTCATCTTTACTATGTGGGAATATAGGACATATTTATAGCACCATGTTGTAATGGTTTAGGTTACCAAATATACTTTCTGTAGAACAATAAATAGGTAGGCATAAATCATTAGTCAGTGTAGAAAATTCAGTGTATCAATAAAAAATATAATGTTCTTTTTTGGATGATGTAGACAGGTTCTAAGAATAATCTTTCCTCATTTATCATCTTTTTTGAGAAAAATATTGCAAACCTATATCTCTAATCCCATCGACAATACATAATAGCATGTAAAATATACCTTCAATTTATTTGAATGCCTACATATATTACATGCTTTGATATATTGAACCTAATGTCCTCTATTTAATTCATAAACCTATGGCTTGGGGAATTTTTATGAATAAACTAGAGGCCTGGTGCACGAAATTCATGCACCGGTAGGGTCCCTAGGCCTGGCTGGCGATCAGGGCCAATCAGGGCCTTCTGGCTGCTGGTCGGGGCCTTCCTTTGTTCCACAACACTCCCTGGTAGTCAGTGCATGTCACAGCGAGCCATCGAACACCCGAGGGGACACTTTGCACATTAACCTGTTACATATATAGATTTGATTGTTCTATTGAATAAATTTCATTCAGCCTCTTTTAATATGAGGCTAACTGTGATGAAACTCTTATCCTTTTCAATATTCACTGATAATAATATTACCAATATTAATATTAAAATTATCAAATGATGGATATAAAATTATAATAGCAAAAGCCACTTTCTGAGATTGTATGGCTGATAGAAACATAGCTAGTGTTTTTAATCAGATTAGTGGTCACTGGATTATTATTTACTAGATATATTAGGAATATGCTAATTGATATGGCTTCAGAAAAGTTGTGACTTGCCAATCCAATTCAATCCAATGTAGTGTTATTTGGGCTCAGTTGTTTGAGAAAGCTTTGTGTATATCATGGCCTGGGAATGGCAGATTGATAAAAATTGTAGAAATAATTTTTAATTATCTGTGAGCTATAATAGAAGCTAGCTTTTCTACCTAAAAAGCAAGTAATTCTTTTTCTCCCAGCAACTGTAAAAATTAAGCACAAGGTGCTAAAACTATCCAGCTATTATTCTCCCTTCCTTTCACAGAGGCATAGCGGTTCATCAGCACCCTGGGCTCACAGAGAAATTTAAGGGCTTCATGATATTCTCTATTATATCCTAAGCATTCCTACTTTCCACATGATGGAAAGCTTTTCTTCCCCAGATGCAGGAATACTATTCTTCAGATAGTTTGATTTATCTCATGCTATAAATTAAATTATAATATATTTTATATAATATTATTTATAAATTACCATTATGCCACACCAGATTTTAAGAGAAGTTTGTTATATGAGGATCCTATGTTAAGAGTCAGAAGGCTCTATATTAATTCCATTTTAAGGGGGACGCATTTTAATATCTCTGAATACCTTCCCTATTTATCTTTAAACATGTTGGTGAGTTTCAAAGCAGAGTATGCATTCTGTAGAACTTTAGGAAAATAAAAATAATTAGGTAATTTACAATAATAACATGCTATATTTTACTAATTAAACATTCATATTGTATGTTTTATGTTACATTTTTTGTAGTGTTGAAATATCTTGAATTCTTTTGAAAGCCAGCCAGAATTATGTGTGGTCATCATGGACAGACCAAGTTAGCACAGATACAGTTAGAATCTAAATCCTTATATGCTTAACTGTTCAGTGATATTGTATGAACTGAGCTTCCTCCTATACTTATGATTCAATCAATCTCAAGGATCCTAAAAATGATTTTGTAATTTTACATGAAGCATTTCATAGTGACCCTTGAATAAGACATAATTTAAGAGCACTAGCTTACATGAATAAAATGTAGTCCACAAAGAACAATGTTTGAGATAAATTTCCTGTCTCCTTTATGCTAATCAGCCCAAAATAAAATAAAGAATAATAATAAAAAATACTTCCATACCACAGTAAAATAACCATATTCAAGTAGCCGTATAATAACTAAAAATGAGTCTTCGAGGTATGACAATATAAGCAACATTTACTATGTTCATCGTAACCATGTTTGAAATTGTATGAAAAAAAAACAACAACATTTCTAAGGCTTGTTATCTATTGTGGTCCATGGAATAATATGGCTATTCATAAATGTGATTTTTGAAATTCAAAGAAAAAGAGAAGGAAGTTTTAATATACAAGACATTAAAGGTAAGTAGTTTGGTGTCAACACAATGAGAAGTAAATACAGCAAGCTCTGGAAAAGGCAAAACAAATAAGCTAATTAGACAGAAATTTGTACCTTTGTTACAGGTTAGGGCGGGTGAGATGAAAAAAGCTTCATCTGGTGAAACATAGTTCCAGAAAAAGCACATGCTCAATTGCTCTCATGTACTTTATCTCAGATAATTTTCTCTCATCTTTTCCAGGAAAGCTCTTGTAGGGGGCTCATAATGGCCAGATCCCTCTACAGGCAAAATGAAGAACGTCCAAAATATGTTCTAGGAAAAGAAATCCTTGACATTATTTAGTCAGATAAGCAGCAAGAATTCAGGATCAAGTCTTCAGAATAGTTCTATTATGCATAAAACAAACAATTCTGTGCATCAAAGTAAAGACACATTTTAAATATAATAGTAGGAATAGGAAGTTGTTGGTTTGTAACTTTGAGAGTTCCCCAGGTATAATCAAAAATGTTCTCCATTACACAGAGGGCAAGAAGAGACTGATGAAGGAAGCAGACAACTCCAGATACATAGGAGGCTTGTCTTGGGGGGATACAAAACAGGTAGATCTCCCCACCAGCCCACCAGAATCTCAAGAGTTTATATAAATAGAAGAGTTAACAGGGATCAGTCACATGTACAGTTCAGATGATTTCAACAATACAGTATTCTGTCAAGGCTATGTCCTTACAGTGGCTCCCAGTATGGGAACAGTGGGCAGAACATACATTCCAAAGACAGGGAGAAGATAAGGAGCTTCTGATTGCCTAGGCCCAGCTTGTGAGTCAAAAGGCATTTGTGTCCTTGCAAGGACCTCCTCCATCAGAAGTACAACTGAGTGCAAACAATGTTGGATTAAGAAGGATAGATTGTTTTATCAAATTCTTATTTGTCTTTAATTTTGTATTATGGATCTAATACCCACAGTACCTACATAATGCCTGGCTCTTTCTTAAGTATTCTATAAATATTTTCTAAATGGGTGAAATTATAAATATAACAAGTAAAGGACACCTGAAAAAACAGTATTTTCATTGTGATAATTATAGTTGCTGCTATGAGCACAAATTCAACACTTCCTAAGTACTTGTCAATGATCACTTCCCACCAAGCATTCTTTTTCTCATGGGGGATGACTATCCTGCTATACACTGACAATAGAGATTCATTCCTTTAATTATTCATTGTAGAATGAACCATCTGATCCCTTTTGAACTCCTTAGAGGTGATGTTTGTAAATGACAATTTGAAAACCTTTTAGTTATTTTACCTTCCAGTTTGAAAAATCAGTTATAGAAAACTCCCCCAATTAAATATGCATCAATATAAAGGAAATGTATGGTCTTAAAGATAATCACCTTGTTAAAAATGATGGATTCAGAAAATTTGTAATTGCTTTTTGTTCACTTTGCTACAATTTTTTACCTACTTTTTGTTAGATATAAAAAGAGCCTTGCAGAAGCACACTCAAATTAACAAAATTCTTACAAAATTGTTACCTAATGAGCACTGCTTTTACTTTATTTTTTAAAATATATTTTATTGATTTTTTTACAGAGAGGAAGGGAGAGGGATAGAGAGTTAGAAACATCGATGAGAGAGAAACATCGATCAGCTGCCTCTTGTACACTCCCTACTGGAGATGTGCCCACAACCAAGGTACATGCCCTTGACCAGGATCGAACCTGGGACCCTGGAGTCCGCAGGCTGATGCTCTACCCACTGAGCCAAACTGGTTAGGGCATGAGTACTTCTTTTAAAGGAGGATTGATATATGAAACACATTTTTTTCCATTCTATTTGTAGAAAACTAGCTTTTCTGTATTATATTTCAAATAGTTTATGAGAGTTATTCTTTATTTACAATCAAAACTAAATAAAATTCAATCATCCAAATTCCTTCTGTAATTCCCTAAGATCAGTTTACCTGTTTCCCACAGACAATGAGGGTCTTTATTGAAAAACAGATGAAAAGAGCATTAAACATTCTTGTTCTACATTTTGCCATCATTTACAGTTATAATTTACAACATAGATTGGCAAACATTTTTCTGTAAACATTTTAGGCTTTAAAGGCCATTTCATCTCTGTTACAATTATTATACTTTTTCATTGTAGTGCAAGAGCAGTCATAGACAAAATGGTAATGATTAAGAATCTGTGTGCCAATAAAACCTTATTTACAAAAACATGTGGAGATCTGGATTTGGCTTGCGAGTTGCAGTTTATTGTTCTCTGATATGTTGAATATTTAAATTTATAATATGATAAATAACTATATTTTTATCTGAAAATTTTAAATGTATAAAGAAGTTTTGTGAGTCTTAAAATTATTATCTGTTTGTTAGACTTACACCACTAGACCATGAATTCCTTAAGGGTAACAGCTTTTATGGAAGTCATATTCACCTCTCCCATACCTATATGTATGTCATCTATATCACCTATATCTATATCTATATCTATCATCTATATCTATATCACCTATATCTAATCTATAGATTGATATATTATTGAAAAACATTTTCCATTTTCAAAGTTTTGTGTCTTTTTTTCTACTTTCAGATGACGTCTCCAAGATTCTTAATAATTTTAATAATGAAACATAAACTATATAACTGAAGAAGTTTCAATCTTTTCTCTTCAAAGTAAATACATACTTTACCAATATTCTTTACAAGATGTATTAAATTAAACTTTAGTTAGACCCAACCTTTAATTTATTTCTTTCATTATAGTTGGAAACACTGCATCTCTATAGACTCAAAACTTTCAGCTCCTACCACACAACACATGACCTTTAGAGTCCACAGTTGTTTTGCTGCTAATATAGTTTTGTGTTTCACTTATTTTTATTTTCATTTTTTGTTAATTCTCACCCAAGGATATTTTTCCATTGACATTTTAGAGGGAGTGAAGGAAGAGAGACACAGAGAGAAATATCAATGTGCGAGAGACACATTAAACATTGTTTAGAAATCCAATAATTTATGTCAAAGTCATGGATCACTTGTCATTTCCCACCCCTGTTGTTCTAATGCAAATATTGCCAATCAGCATAGTGTGCTTCCTCTGAGATAAAATGTGACCCTGGCACTGTTACCAACATTGTGCTTGGCATTTGAGATGAGCTACAGTTTTCATTCCAGAATACCTAAAACTGAGTATGGAGGATGACAGATTTTCAGGCAGGCACAATAAAGTCACTGTGTGCAAACAGTATCTCTTACCTCTGTCTGGCCACTCACCCAGGGTGTAGTCCAGTGATGTCTGTGCAGGATTTTCCAGCCACAGGGCAACCTCACTCAACTGTGACTACTTCTCAGCCTCCTTTCCCACTCTGACTTAGTGGGTATTAGTACTTTTCCTCTACATATGTTATAGTTCATAGAATGAGATGTAAAAATCCTCATCTTTATGTTTATTCCACTTTATGTGATCAGCTTTTCCTAGTTTACATCACATGTAGTCTTATCCTAATTTTATACCATGTTCATTTTAACCAAAATTTAGGGATTAGAAGAAATATTGTCATCTTCCTTGAAAGTTATGCCAATGTCTACTTTTAATATTTTTACACTCTGAGAAGTTTTACTAATGGTCAATGTTAGGAGAAATTTTTACTATATATAATAAGGCTATTAGGACTTTGGGATGATTACATTGCAGTACTTCTCAAATATTAGCAGCAAAAGAATTCTTATAACAGGAGAGGAGATGGAATGCTTATCTCCAGTTGTCCAGAGACATATCCTACACAGCCTTGGTGAGACAAACATATTTTTTGAAATGATAAGATTTTCATACAAAGTATGAAAATATTTCCTAACAGATGGCACATTAATTCTTTTAGAGAGAGGAAGGGAGAGAGAAACATCAATGTGAAACAGAAACATTGATTGGTTGCATCCTGTATGCACCCCAAGTAGGGATCAAATCCCCAATCTGGGTAAGTGCCCAGACCTTACCGGAAATCGAGCCCACCACCTTTTGGTGTACAGGACAATGCTCCAAAAAGGAACATTGTATTTATGCTGATAACAGATACATACTCTTATAATTACCAGGTAACTCTCTTCTACAAGGTGCTACACATTAGTTTGAAAATACCAGCTCTGTGACAATCATTAAATAGAAAATATAAATATTTCTAAAATGACAATTACAGAAATAATCTCAATTTTATAGAAGGACATGAAAATCTATTCAGAAAAATCCCTGGGATTACAATTACTGCTGTCAAGTCTACATTAACTTAATATAATTTTTATTTATCTTGTATAATTTTCTACAATACAGGAATTAATGTTAATGCCCAATCACCTGGGCTTTTCTAATAACAAACAACAACAAAAAAATCAACAGATGCCATCAGTTGTCCATCAGTTATTGCTTTTAAAATAGGTTTTTAAAACAAATATATGTAAAGTATATACAAGCAATGCAAAATAATTAATGCTTCACAGATAACTCACCTTTGTATCAAGGATTCACAAGGCAATTGGCAAGGAGTACAAAATGAGATTGCCGAATGCCATTTTCCAAGGTAGATAGGAAATCTTTTTCCTAATAGAAAAACATGCTGTATGTGTCTTCTATTCCTTAGTTTTATTTAGTAGCAGCATTTGGAAATATGCATTTGTGATTTGTTCTCCTGGGCTGTGAAAACAAATATTTAAACGATGTGCTTTTTTTTTATATTGCAAGTAATTTATGGTATGTTTTATGTGGCTTATTTATTTTACTCTTCAATCTGTCCTTTGGTTTGAAATCAGAACTATTTCTGAGAAACAAAACAATGTAATTATCCTAGAGTTCTAACTTGTTTTGCCTTTTTTTTTCCAGTGGTTCATATATAGTTTGAAGTTTTCAAACAGAATGGATGTCTGGATATTTATGTTATTGTTAGAATTTTAAGATTTTAAAATATTTAAATTTGAGAGAAGGGAGTACGTAAAAAGATATAAGAGGACTGGAGTTCTTCTAAACTCTATCACTAACTGTAACTGTATAATTTTACAACACTTTGTGACCTGAATTCTAACACCTATAGCATGATTCAACTGAAGTTCTATTTGTTGATACACTCACACACTGTGGCATTGACAATTTTTCAGCAGCCCTATGACTTATGTATAGTACATCATTTCCAGGAATGTAAATCATCAAGAGAATTTCACAAAATCATTTTCAGGCTCTCTTTAGTGCTTATTGAAAATTTGACAGCTGAGTTCATCAAAAGTGACAACTAACAATTAATTGTAGTTTCCCTCACTAGAGCTTCAAAGAAAAGTATTAACTACAACCTGCATTTAAGACCCAGGGAATTTCATGTTTTTTTTTCCTTCAGAAGACATAGAATTTGGATTTACCAAAGCATCATGGGTTAATATTTTGATATACAAATTAAATAATTATGTGCAGGTCCAAAGTCAGCCCAGATGATAATGAAGAGTTAAATACTACATGTTGCATGTTAAATCTTCAACAATATTTTAATTGCTTTGTAAATATAATTTAATAGTAAGAAAAAAGGTAAGTTGCCCTAAATGGTTTGGCTCAGTGGATGGAGCATTGGCCTGTGGACTCAAAGGTCCCAGGTTCGATTCCAGTCAAGGGCATTTACCTTGGTTGTGGGCGCATCCCCAGTAGGAGGTGTGCAAGAGGCAGCTGATCGATGTTTCCCTCTCATTGATGTTTCTAGCTCTCTATCTCTCTCCCTTCCTCTCTGTAAAAAATCAAAATATATCTTAAAAAAAGGTAAGCCTATTCAGGATTCCTACAAGTTTACTTCATTTACTAATGTCCATTATCAGATAATTTGGAAATTTTAAGAAAATTGTTTTTCAAAATTTAAAATGTTAATGGTAATTCCTCCCAGTACATGATGATAAGACATCATTAAAATTTACACTTTGGTTTAGAATTTAGTAATTTTACTTTGATTATATAGGCTGATCCTAGCATGCTAAAGTGGGTGTTCTCTATGTGAACATTATTATCGAAGAACTAAAGATTATGGATAGTTGTATTTGGCATGAGCTGTGGGCATTTTGCAGAGCCATAGACATTGAAATTAAAATACCTGCTGATACGGAATAGTAATATCTGCTTTTCCTTTGATTTAGAGGCTGGTTTTAAAGACAAAAGGAAATTTGGTAATGGTGCTACAAGTAAATTTTTACACAGTTCATCATAACAAAAATATAGGAATGATATGACATAAACATCATTATCAGCTATTGGGTTCTATCGATAGGGCTGCAGAATGGCAGATTAAAACAAACAAAATAACTAGTTATACTAAGAGTTAATTTATGTGTCGTAGGTGGCTTCCTTTTGTGACCTATAATTGTATTGAAAGATAGTGATTTATATTTGAAATTCTCCATTGTTTTCCAAATCCTTTGGCTTGATTAGTTTTGTCTTCTCTGCTCATCTGTTTCTTTCCACACACATGCACTCACACTTAGTTACTCACAAAAACACATAAATATACACGAACCTTAGAACCAGCAGGGATGCAACCAATATAGCCATCTCAACATAAATCCTTCCTTGCTACATTTGTGCCAGAAATGAAGCTTAACTAAGAACAAATGAGAAAATTCTATGTTAAAAGAGAGAGAAAAACAATGAATGACAAATGCAGAGGTTACAAATATTAATAGTAGTTTAGCAAAGAATATTTATGTTTATTCCATTTACAAATTCTTACTTTTGTTGCTGCTCCTGTGCTTGCTGCTGCAAATATTCTATTTTATGCCAATGACATCTCAATAAAGCTGGGATAAAAAGAAATAAATATTCTAGTTTCCCTTGCTCTGTTTTAAAAAGTTTGTGAATGCAGCCTTTTTGAAATTATTTTTTAGAGCTTTATTTCTCAGTAATACTTACAGAGGAGATCCTGCTCTCTATTTTTTTTTTTATTTCTTATAGTACTAATTAAAGTCTAAAATTATAGGAACGTCACAGAAAAAGCAATAGTTAAATATATCTCGGGGAGATATCTTTTGTTAGCATTTGGTGAACATAACTACAGACATTCCTTTATGCATCTATTCATAAAGAAGGATGGCTACGTACATGCATGCATGGACAGAGGAATGGATGAACAGAGAACAGACTAATAGACATTTAAAATAAGACTATACTTTAAACTATATTTAAGATAAGTATTACTAAATGGAAGCAAATAATCTTTCTTAGTATGATAGCATTAGGGTGTTGTTTATTTTAGTCAACTTTCTTTCATCTAAGCCATATGTCCCCCACACACATGGATTGCTGAAAGAAAGAGCTTGGTTTTGGTTGAGTGTAGCTTTTGAAAATTTCCAGTTATAGTCTACAGGACTGCCTAGTTCCTGGAGTTAGGCGATGCTATAACCCTGCCAGCCTGTCTGGTATATATACAATCAGGGTTTACTCCATTCAGTCTTGTTTACAGTATTCCATGCAGGGCTTGTTTCAGTATCAGGAGTTTCTGCTCATTTTCCCATTTCCTAAACATGCCCCCAAAATGACACGATCAGAAGCCCTTTATTCTAGTACCTTCCATGTTACCATTAGTATGCAGCACAGTCTCTGCTCCATGTCTTTGCCCCACATTTTCCACGGCGGCATGCTCATCCCTCACCCCCTTCCACGCCAGGACAGGGGAAGGCACTGGTGAGAACTCAGGGGATTCATTCCATTCACCTGCTTTTCCTCACTGCGATTTGGTCAGAGGAGGCCGAGGACAGTGGTGCCTCTTATCCAAGCTTTGCTTCAGTGTTTTCAGTTACCTGTAGTCAACTAAGGTCCAAGCATACTTAGTGGAAAATTCCAGGCATAAGCAAGCTATTCGTTTAACATTGCCGGGCTTTTCCGTGTAGCGGATGAAATCTCGCGAGGTTCCGCTCAGCGACGCGAGGACAGGATCAGCCCTTGTCCAGGTTCCTGCTCCCCAAGCCCCCGGTCCCATATTTGCTCTGAAGCGGAGGGTTATTCGTTCGACTGACTGGGGGTATCAAAGCGCCTGTGTTCAAGTGGCCCTTATTTTACTCCATAATGTCTCCAAAGCTCAAGAGTCCTGACGCTGGCGATTCGGCTCTGCTAAGGAGAACGTGTCAAGTGCTTCTTTGCAGGAAAAGGTGAGTACAGTACAATAGGATATTTTGAAAGAGAAAAAGGCCACCTTGACATAACTTTACAGGATATTGTTAGAACTGTTCTACTTTATTATTAGCTATTGCTGCTCTCCTACTGTGCCTCATTTATAAATTAAACTTTGACATGGGTATGTATGCGCAGGGAAAACAGTGTGTTCAGTACCATCCTCTGGTACAGCATCTACTGGCAGCTTTAAACATATCCCCCTGTGCGAAAGGGGGGCTATTGTAGTCCCCACCCAGAACCTTTCGTTTCTTTCCTCCATAGCTCCTTTTTAAAAATCCTCACCTGAGGATATGCTTATTGATTTTAGAGAGAGAGGAATGGGGAGAGAGAGAGAGAAATAGCTAGATAGACAGCTAGATAGAGAGAGAAAGAATGTGAGAAAGAACACTGGTTGCTTTCCCCATTGTGCCCCCCCCCCCCCCCCCAGGGATCAAACCGGAAACCTAGGTGTGTGCCCTGACCGGGAGTCAAACCTGCAACCTTTCAGTGTACCAGACATCGCTCCAACCAAGGAGCCACACCAGCCAGGCAATAGCTCCATTTTTAACCTCCTCAGATCATTCATTTTTTTATTATTTGATGTTGGTACATATGGGAAAATTTTATCATAATGTGTTTTTTTCATTGTGTGTTGAAAAGGGAGCTTCTATAATTCTGTTTTATTCTGTTCCACCCAGATCAGGTACAGGTTTAATATCATATTATATTTGCCTGTGTGCAAGTATGAGCATGCACACACACTTACACACATATGTACACACTCAAACACTCAATAGAAGATGTATGCAGTTTAGAGTTATAAAGTATCTTACTTGCTAAATCCTATTTCAGACATTAATTAGATTACATTTTCATTTTGTTCAAAAGGAAAAATGTCCACCAAATGATAATTTATGCTTCCTCACCATATTATGAACTTGTGTTATACATCATTTTGGCCAAATGTTGGCAAGTTAATCACAATCTCAGCATGCTTCACTAACTTTAACATTATTTCTGAACTATTGTAAATTCTTCCCCTAACCCAGATCCTCTATTCCAGCTCCAAGAATAACATATAGCCAACCTTTGAGGATTCATTAACTAAATGGTATTCAATGAGCTATTCTTTAAACCTACAATTTTATTATTAAAATAATTGCTGAATTAACTAAGTAAACAGAGAACAATAAACTCTATAGAACATAATATTAAATTAAATTAAAATTCCATGAGTGACAGCTGAAGGATAATAGTGGTTGATGTTCCCCTAAGGCTGGCAGCAGTCAAGGAATTCATTTTTCAGCTTTAATATTAAAGTGACATAGCAAAAGCTACCTGTGCCTTACACCTGTAACTATTTTATATTAACATCTTTAATCCATATAAAATATGGCACTATAAAGCTATTACAAAAATGTTACTGTCACTTGATTGAATTTTTTTTTCTTCCATCCTTTGTACCTCTGAAATATAATGGGGGGATACTTATCTGTCTGAGATCAATATATCTGGTGCTGCATGCTCTATGTTGCTTATATGAAAATACTAGTGTTCCTCTAATGTTAAGCATTAATTAAACACATCAGTACATGTTCTACCACTAATTAAATAAGTTGGAAAGACACTGCCTGCTGAAATCCACGTTCGAATATGCACAACTGTCAATTAGCAGGTTACAAAGTCAGAGTATGTCTGCAAATGTTTAACTTGGTTAAAACTGGTAGTTACCAAAATTTTGGACTTGCTGAATTTCCATATTGCAGAGCTAATCAAGAATGTTTATTTTGTTGGTTAGAGAAGTAGTCATAGAAGGATTCTCTGAGGATACCTAAGGGGGTGGTGAAGCATAAGTTTAGCAAAGCAAGTGCAGGCTGAGATAAGATTTATATTGGCTGTCAAAATGTTTAACCAGCTTTTTACCCATTGCACTGGCACTGACCATTCAGAGGAAACCTATTTTTAAAAACTGGACCTGGATCCTAGAGATGGATCCTAGAACCCTTCTGGCCTGGCATCAATCCCTTTCCTGTTGGGTGTTTAGCAATCGGCATATAAGTATTTGACAGTTTTACCACAATCACCAGTGTATTGCTGAATGTCATCTTTGTATAGTAAGACTGACTGGCCTAGAGGACAAATCTGAGAAAATGAATAGACATCGGAGAAGATGTGTTTTCTTGTTTAGTAAAATTTTATTAAATTAAACAAGCTGAACTGTTTTGTCTTGTGAAAGTTCACTAAGAAACCCCCTTCTTAAGGCAGATGTAGAGGCAGTCCCTGTAGTTGGATTATGGAATCTCTTCTGTGTCAAGGTGTCACTCCCTAATATTCTTTCTTTTCAAAGTTGATAACTGATGACTAAGCAGATTACTTTTGTCTGGAATACAAAGCTCAAATTCTTAATTTAGAATCTTCCAGAAGCTAATGCTGAGACATAGATTTCAGTACTAGTACTTTTGGGGAGAGGTATAAGGAATTCTACAGGAGAGTAAGGAAGTGATACAGGGAAGAGAAGGCAGTTCAAGTATGTGACATTAAATCAGTCGCCACAATAAGAATTGCATCTTAATTCCTCTTAATACCAGACTCAAAATAATGTCTATCAAGGGTAAGGGTTCTGTGCTATTTACTTATAAGATAGCTTCTGGGGGTCATTGATTGAGGGCTAACTCAGAGATGAGTGAGGTTAATTCACTTGTCTTATCTCCTGTGAGTACACACAGACCCTCTTCCCATTTTCTGAGGGAAAAAAGTACACAGACCCAGAAATGCAGAAACTAGCACCTGGAAAGGTCAGAGACATATAGGTGGCCATTACCAGCTTCTATTTTTTTTTTAGGGCTACTAGTTAGGCTGATTTAGGGTGGCCTCAACCAAGTCTCAGTTAAAATGCAGGCAATAAAAGTACTTTAATCAAATTACCTATAAGAAACGTCATGTAACCTAGGGTAGTGACCTAGGCTCAAAACAAGGAACTTAAGAGAATGGTGAGAAAATGTTTCAGTGTAGCTTATAACCCTATATAATAAAGAGCTAATATGCTAATGGCCGTGACACCCTCACACTGTAACGACCAATCAGCAGGAGGCTGTGTGTGTGTGTGGTGGGGCAAAGCCACTGCTTTGCTCTGGAGACAGGGTGGAAGTGGGGAGGCTCCTGGAGGAGGCGGGACCATCTCTTAGTGGGGAGGGCAGGGGTGAGAGCCCGCAGTGCCCCCCTCACCTGTCCTTCACCACCCACCACTCACACTCAGCACGCCTGCCTCCCACCTGCCAGGGGAAGGAGTTCAGCGCCCCCGCCCCCAGGAAGTGGTGCTCGAAACTCTGCAGCAGGTGCAAGGCTTCCATGCTCTCCAGGGGGCGTGGCTGGCCTGCAAACCACCACAGGCCCCTCACCCAGGCCGCCCCTCACCCCAAGGGAACCCCCACCCTGATCCAGGACACCCTTCAGGGCAAACCAGCTGGCCCCAACCTGTGCACCAGGCCCCTATCCTATCTAATAAAAGAGTAATATGCGGATTGACCATCACTCCAACACACAAGATGGCTGCCCCCATGTGGTCAAAGATCTTGCCCCCATGTGGACACAAGATGGCCACTACAAGATGGCCTGCAAGGGAGGGCAGTTGGGGGTGATCAAGCCTGCAGGAGAGGGCAGTTAGGGGTGACCAAGCCAGCAGAGGAGGGAAGTTGGAGGTGACCAGGCCTGCAGGGAAGGGCAGTTGGGGGGGACCCAGGCCTGCAGGGGAGAGCAGTTGGGGGGACCAGGCCTGCAAGGGAGAGTAGTTAGGGGTGACCAGGCCTGCAGGGGAGGGCAGTTAGGAGAAAACAGGTTGGCAGGCGAGCAGTTAGGCATCTATCAGGCTGGCAGGGGAGTAGTTAGGGGGTGATCAGGCTGGCAGGCAGAAGTGGTTAGGGGCAATAAGGAAGGTAGGCAGGTGAGCAGTTGGGAGCCAGCAGTCCTAGATTGTGAGAGGGATGTCCGAGTTCCCGTTTAAGCCCGATCCTGGTGAGATCGGGCCTAAATGGGCACTCGGACATCCCTCGATGGGTCCCAGATTGGAGAGGGTGCAGGCTGGGCTGAGGGACACCCTCTGCCCTGTGCACATATTTCGTGCACTGGGCCTCTAGTATATATATAAAGCTCTCACTGGTGCCAATGGCACACGTGTGCTTCGATCTGTCAATGTTGGTTGTGAATTTGGTTGACAATTCTATTTTAAAGAAAGGGTGAATAGTGATATTAAAATATTTCTTCTAATTAATTTCCTTTCAATGTGCACGAATTCATGTAATGGGCCACTAGTTAGTTCTAAAAGCCCTTCCAAATCCATTCTAACCCAGGTTTTGTGCTCTGAGAATGGAAATAAAAAGGGCAGCCCTTGGGGGCCTGTGCATGGAGTCAGAGGAGTGAGGTATCAGTGTAGAGGTGGTCATATTTGTGTGAATACAAAAAGCCAGCTTCCAACAGCAACATCATATATTAGTAATGAATTGATGAGCTATCAACTGTGTTTCCTCCACTTGATTATGATGGCTGAGTGAATATCTGGCACCATGATCCTGGAATATGTAATAATTCTGGATGAGTGAGGCATCAAACTGGTTAATGGATTTCCCAATTAGCTGGAATACATGTACTTGAACTAAATGTATTTTGAGTTGAAAAATAAAGGGAAAAACTCATAATACAGAATAGTTAAATAACACCTAAAAATCAATGACTAAAAGAGAGCCCACCATCAAAAGACCTTAATTATTTGATTACAATTTTAAATAAAATCCTATCTTATAAAGAGGGAATATGCTAATTGACCCTCATGCTATTTCAAAAATGGCGGTGCACACAGCCAGTAAGGAGGGAATATGCTAATTGACTGCCACGCCCTCAAAAACGGGGAGCACCCATAGCCACAAGATGGTGGCACCCAGTCCCCTCACCCCGCCAGGGTGGCAGGTGCACACCGAGGCTGAGCCTGCCCTCAGGTGGGCCCGGCTGCTCTTTGCACCTGCCTCTGGAGTCCCCCAGTCCCCTCCTCTCCCCAGCCGCCCAGGACCGGCCCAAGGCGCAGGCAAGCCTCGGATGGCAGCTGCCCAGCTAACACCCAAGGTGCAGGCAATCCTCAGATTTAGCTGCCCTGCCGCCCAGGGCCGCCCGAGGCTCAGGTAACCAGGGCCAGCTGAAGCTTGTGCTGCCAGCAGTGGCAGCAGCAGAGGTGTGATGGGGCATTGCCTTCCCCTGATAGCCGGGTCACCTCCTGCCCCTGAGGGCTCCCAGACTTTGAGAGGGGGCAGGCGGGGCTGAGGGACCCCTCCTCCAGTGCATGAATTTTCATGCACCGGGCCTCTAGTTTAGAAAATAAAATTCATTTTCTAGAACCACTTAAAATTATCTAATTTAATATGTGACATGTTTGGATTAACATAAGTTCCCTAGTTTCTAATTATTCTGTAGCTCAGAAAATATAGATCACTTCTGCCACAAAAAATTTAATTCTGCATCTATGTGCTCTGGTCTTATTCCACTTCTTCATCACCAGGAACCAACCTTTGTAACAGCTTGTTCATATTCTGTCCTTTGTGTCAGACTGTAAGTTCTAGGACACCGTCATACTCACTGGGTCACTGTTCTATTCCCAGTGTCAGGCACAATGACCACTATACAGTGAGCACTTGATTCTAACAGTGAGCATTTATTCTAAAAATGACCAAAAAATTAGTATATGTATAAAAAGTTTCCTAAATTAACTTAATTTTACTCCTATTGTAGGCTTACCTATATATTACTTTATAAGGTGTTTTATTATAGGTGAGTTAGCAGTATGTATGCCCATATTTTTGGATGACCCAAATTTTATTAATTTAAAAATAATGTTTTTAATTTTAAAACTTGGATAACCATTCTGACAGGTGTGTGTGTGTGTGTGTGTGTGTGTGTGTGTGTGTGTGTGTATGTGTATGAGAGAGAGAGAGAGAGAGAGAGAGAGAGAGAGACTACATACAACTTTTTTTTTATATAACTTATAACAGCAGGTAAATAAACTTATTTTCCATTTATGAAAACTAATGACATATAAAGAAAATGGAAGGCCAAATATTTAAAACTTTGTCAGTTTCTTTATGTCCGTAAGAGTGTGAATTTTGTTTGATCAGAGGCATGAGTGAGGTCCTGGGCTAAGCTGTGGATGGAGAGCTAAACTGGTCTGCATAATAAATTAAGGGATCTTTTTTTGTGTTTTGTTTTTTTATTTTGCTTTGGTTGGGGCATGAAGGAAGCAAGAAACTCAAGGTTAAGGATGTGCTCGGTCCTGGGCAAAGGGGTACTAAGAGATAGGAGCTGGGAAAGAGTTACAGGGTATGAAAAAAAGACAGTGGTATGGATCTTCAGAGGAGAGGAGATATGGATAGAAAAAATTAAAATTTGCATTGAGCCTTTGATAAGAAAAGGAATTCGATCACATAATGGGAAATTCATTCTATTCAGATTAAGGAGATGCAAAAACAACAGAGATAGGAAAATGCATGGGAAATTTGGAAAAAGAACATGAAGTTCTTAAATGTTGTTGAGTGGGAAGAAGATAAATTGGTGAATACATTTTAAGGCTAGAATATAGGGTAAGGTTTCAGAAATCCAAATTGTCAGTCCTAGGAACTCTGAGGAATTGGCCAAGAGGGATGCTTTGAAGGTTTTTTGTTTGCTTGTTTGTTTTTTGGGTGGGGCAGGGCAATTAGAGAGAGAGTAGCAGGAACTTTTGGAGCTCTACTTCAGCAATATAAATCCTTTAACTCTGTGTTGAATATTTTGCATAAGAATGCTTGGGAAAGCTAAAGTCCTTAAAGAACTCACTTGAATTAGGGGTATTGCTGAGAAGTGGCTTGTGGTGTGGGTGCATGTCCTAAAGATTTCAGATATAGAATATATAGAACGAGGCAATGAATACCTAGTCTTTCTCACATGTTAATGGCACTGACACTTTCAAGATTGTTGAAGGTGAATCATAGGAGTTATTTCAGATACCACCCTTTTCTTTATCCTACATAGTTAACCCATACCAGATCCTTAATCTCTTTACTGCTTCCCATCTCCAACAATACCTGGCCTTCTGGCTGTTTCCCCTGATTTTACCCTTGCTTGCTCCCAGCTCATCTCCACTAAACAGCCAGAGATCATTTTTTTTAACTTAATTCAATTTTTATAATTTTCAGTGTAAATATATCAGGGACATGTTATGTATACTGATTCCTTACTGTGGAATGCAAAGTCCAATATTATCTGGTCCCTGTAATTCTACAACTCATTATACTCTATCCATACTGTCTTTTTTAACATTTGGGAACATTCTCACTTACAGGGCTTTGCAGTTGTTTGTCTTTCTTGCTGAAATTCAACTGTTTTTTTGTTTTTAGCTTTGTTGCATGGCAGGCTCTGGTTCATCCTTTAGTTATCAGTTCAAATGTTATTTCTTTAAAGTCACCTTTCTTAATGATTCTACCTAAAGGACCCACACCACTCCCAACATTCTATTCTCTATCATGTCAATTTACAAAAAGTCTCTTTGGCCATTAATACATTTTTTCTCACATCACTGATTTTTTCTTCTAATATGGCATTCTAAAGCATCATGTTTATGTATTTTTTGTTTATTTTCTTCCAGGATGTTGCTTCCATGCTTTGATCTTCTTTATATCCAAGGATCTGGAAAATTACCTGGCACGTGGATTTGTTCCCTAAGCATTTTAAAAATCAGTGGATATATGATTGCAACAAAACAGGGAAAGTTATTAAAAGTGACTATAACATATCCTTTTTGACAGACTAGGAGAATCATGATATTGGTGATGGAAAGATTATGAGGAAGGGAGACTAGCAAGATATCTGTGAGATTCACAGGTTAATATAGCTGATTTTATCATAGGCTTTAGAAGTATGAAGCCCTAGGGGGACATAAAGGTAAATAAAGCATGTTCCTATTTCTAGTATTTCCCATTTAGTAGCTGATAGCTCTGTGCGTGTAGGTAACTGTGGAGAGGCACTACAGTAGCTGTCCTCAGTTACAGTTTTAGTTCCTGTGACCCACTAGAGTGTAGGCTCCCAGATTGCCCTGATCAAGAGTATTCTCATAGCTCATAAGAGAAATCACCTTCCAGGTTGGAAGTGTACATATCAGGGTCTAAGCAAAAGAGCAGATGACACATTCAAGTAGGTTGCATTAGGCATGATGGAAAAGTGTGGGCAGGGTTAATAAAAATCAATATGGGATGTAAAGCACAGTGTGGTCCTGTGACCACTCATAGGCCTACAGGGTAGCAGGAAGGGACAGTTGCCTAAATGGAACAAGCTTGGTATTCAGTAGGGAGGATACTAATAGAATAAAAAACTTCACTTTATTACTCTACACTCCATGATACTGCTACTGACACTGCTCATTGGCCAACTTAATCAGAAACCAGAGGATAAGAAACCCTGCTGCTATATAAAACCCCACCTCCTAAAAGATAGAGAGGTGTTAAGTAGCTTGAAGTTCCAATATTTTGTCCTTATCTATATCCATTAATTTTAAAAGAATAAGATTAAGTAAGTAAAAAAGCCTGGTACATAGTAATTCCTCATTAAGCATTTTAAAAATGAGTAGATGAATGATAAATAGGATGTAGTACCACAGAGGACAGTTATTAAAAGCTATCACAAGATATCCTGTCATAAAGGCTAGGAAAATGGTGATATCTGAGGGTACCTGAGAGGCAAACTATCTAGCACAGTTTTTCTTTCATTAGCTGCAATTAATTCAATAATGTATTTCTGTAGTTACCAGTTATAGAGTTCCTACTATATACAAAGCATTATTCTAAACTCTTTACAACTGAGTGAGATAGGAAGCAGAGACACAGGCATTAAAAAGTGGTTTAAAAACTGGTTGTTATCTGTCTCAGGTTGCACAAATGCCAAGTGTTGGACCTGGGACTTGAATTCATATCTTTCAAATTCAGAAACCAGTCACCTTATTAAAGGATAGTGTCTCCCTGTATTGCATACCAATGACCCCTTTCCCCATATGGTCATTGATTTCCCACTCTTATTGTCCTTTTTATCACTCTTATTGTCCTTTTCTTCTATAAAATGAAAAAAACATAGATGATATGATTTTATGCTAATTCTGGGGTTCTAAGTATCTAGATAGGCTGTCATTATTAGTGTAATATTGTAGTATGAAAATGAATAAAGGTTTGGAGGCAAAACATGAAAAATGCCAAGGGAACACAAAATCAGTGAGAATTACTCCTCCATATAACCTGGGTCCTAAATAAATATTCAGGAAATAAGCATCAAAGGATATGTCAATAACACTTTTACCTCAGTGGAAGTGATTACATTATAGAGCGGGTAATGTACTTTTTATGAGTTGAAATTTCTTTTTTACTGGGTGATTTATCACATAGGCAATGAAGGAGACTAATTAATAATGAAATAGATATTACCAAGTTTTAATGAAGCCTGTCCTTTCATTATATTGGTTTTCTGAGGTTGGTGTCATGTGATACCAGAGAGTCTATCTAAGAGATTCATGGACGGAACAATACTCTAGAGTTCCTAAAAGATAGGAATTACCGTATTTTAATACACCTTAATGTGACTCATGGAAAACAATTTAGAATTGGACCAAAAGTTAGAGAAGCCTATGTTTGAAGGTGAGCTCTGCAATTTTCAGCCCACCAATGCAGGGTATTTTACTTAAGCCTGTGAGCATATTTTATTAGGTTTTTGTAAAGATAAGATTATATAGGTTAGGTGAAGTTCTTAGCATTGTTCTTGGTCTATAGAATACATTTATTAAGTGTTGGCTGAAATTATTTAATACAGGATAGGCAATATCAAGCATTATAATATATAAATTCTTTTCATTTAGCAGAAATTCTTACAATTAAAAACAGACAATAATTAAGCAACTGAGTAACATCATTTACTTAATGCTATAATTGGCTTGAATGCAATTAACTTTCACTGTAATGTTCTTTTTTTAGGTGTTTACCAGCATCCTCTTTCATTGGATTAAAACAAATAAGTAAGGAAATCAAACTTCCTCTAAAATTCTTAGAATCTCTAAGTAACTCTCTCTCAGTTCATTTTCCAAGTTATGCAGGTTTAGAGGCTAAGTAGGGTAGCCTGGCTGACGTGGCTCAGTGGTTGAGCATCAACCTATGAGTCAGGAGGTCACAGTTTGATTCCTAGTCAGGACACATACCCCAGTTGCAAGCTTGATCCCCAGTAGGGGGCGTACAGGAGACAGTCGATCAATGATTCTCTCTCATCATTGATGCCTCTATCTCTCTTTTCCATTCCCTTCCTCTATGAAATAAATAAAAAATAGTATGTTTTTAAAAAAGGGAATAGGGTAAACTCATACTCAGGGGGACAAACTATTAGATGCAGAATAAAGGGAGTATTAGTGACTGTAAAAGATGATTTAAAAATACTGAACTATAAACATGAAATATAACTTTATTATAAAAACAAATGCTCATTGAAAAGATTCAAGTAATATTTAAATATATAAAGCAAAAAGCGAAAGTGAGCACCTTTCCCCCCAAATTTCATTTTTTCCATATATATATAAAGTTCAGTCTTGCTTTGGATAATCCCTCCCAAACATTTCCAGGAATCCCAGAATTATTTAAATGTGTCATCTGAATAGAACTCAGACCTCCAGATTATAGCAGGAAAAGTAATTTTTCTGCTATGAGTCCCAGAGGTGACTGTTATAGGTATGTTTGTGTGGGGCTGTCTCCCACATATAATTAAGACACCTGCTTGCAGATCCTATGCTTTTTACTCTTTGATGGCAATTTTTGTGGTGGACACTGTAAAGTGAAACTTCAATATATTACATCCTGTATAATCTTCACCCCTTGAGTGCTCTAGAACATGTGACTTACTTCTTGCCAACAAAAAAGGGCAACGATTATGAGATAGTTGCTTCCATTATGATTATTTCACCTTCTATAGGACTCCATTATAGCAGACTTAAGGGGGAGATTCTCTGGTTGGCTTTGGAAAAGTAAGCTGCCTTGATGTGAAAATACCTGTCAGAGGTTGTTGTGATAGGAGGTATGACTTAGGAAGCTGAGAGTGGCCACACCTGACAGCAAAAAACAGGCACCTCAATCCTACAGCTGAAAGAAACAGAATTCTGCCCCATGAACTTGGAAAAAGAACCGGAACTCCTGAAAGGAAAGGAGTCTTGTCAATATCTTGAATAATGGAAGTCTTCCATTATCCTATCTAATAAAATGACAATATGCAAATTAACCATCACCCCGTCACAAAGATGGTGGGGCCCATAGCCACACCAGTCTTCTCAGCCCTGCGGAGTCCCCCAGTCCCAGGGGGGCAGCTGCTGAGAGTGGACCACGGGAGTGTCCTGGCAGAATGCTTGCTTCATCACTGCAGCAATGAGGCAAACGTTCCACCCCAGATGCAGAGGGTCTCTGGGCAGCAGGCTTGCGTTGTCATCCTGGCGATGAGGCAAGCGTTCCACGCCCAGCCGCAGGTGGGCCTCTGGGCCACAGAGAGCCTCTGGGCAGCAGGCGTGGAGTGGCCAGGCCCCGCAGAGAGCTACTGGCGCACGGATTCGTGTGCAGGGCTACTAGTGAGAAAATAAATAAGCTACTGTGGTGGGAATTTTACTGATGGCCTCACACTGCTCGCTACTGATAGCCTCTGGATAACTATTCTCATTTTCTGATTTGTTCATCACTGGATGTGAATTCCACATTACAGTGGTATTTTTCCTTCCTCCTTCACATAGATACTCCATATGTGGTAATAGTGGGTAACCAGGAGTAACTGAGAGAAGGTTCAAGTGACGACATAATGCACCTGGAGCCTGTTCAAGAATCATGCTTTGCAGTTGAGTCCCACCAAATTCCTTATGGAGGGTGATTTTCAATCTGATTCCAAATGAATGCACTTTCCGATTTCCTTTGAAGCGCACCTAATCACATAGGCAACTTGGTGTAAAGCTGATCCAGTTGGAAAAATACAGATCAAGTTTGTTCTCAAAGAATTCCTGGGCATTTTATAAGTCAGAACATTGATTTGTTCATTTTATTTTAAATTTATAATTAGATATTATTATAATACAATAATTTAGTATTATGAACTATATAAACTCAAGATGTGAAATATAGCACTCTTATAATTGAAGCTTTAATTTAAATTCTCATCATTTATTCTTGCTGATATTTCTAAATATTCCTGCTAAAAACTGTATATGTGTACATAAAATCAAGTACATATCTATATAAATAAAAGGCTAAGTGACCATCGTATCCGAAACAACTGAATGGATGACCAAACAGGCTGTGTGGGGCAACCAGACCAGGGGGTTAGTGAGGGGCGACCAAATGACCGAGCAGCAGGCTGTGTGGGGTGCCCAGGCTGGCAGGGGGGTTAATGAGGGGCAACCAAACAACTGAGGAGCAGGCCCGCAGGGAGGGCATTTGCGGGTGACCAGACCGATGGGGGGCGGGGGGGGCAGTGAGGGGCAACCAGGTTGGCGGGGAGGCAGTTGGGGGTGACCATGCTGGCAGGGGGTGCAGTAAGGGGTGACCAGGCTGGTGGGGGTCACTCAGGGGCAACCAGGCTGGTGGGAGGGGCAATTGGGGGCAACCAGGCCAGCAGGGGGGGGCAGTTGGGGGTAACCAGGCCAGCAGGGGGGGAAGTTAGGTGCGATCAGGCAGGCAGACAGGTGAGGAGTTAGGATCCAGTGGTCCTGGATTGTGAGAGGGATGTCTAACTGCCAGGATCAGGCCTAAACCGGCCCCAGACTGTCTCTAAAATTTCAATACTAATCATTTACTTAAATCAACAACCCTAGGAAAAGCTGCTGAGAAGTCTCAGAAAATCAGGTCAGAAATCAGCCTCAAAGTAGTGCTGGTAGAGAACGCTAATTTGTGTGCTGTAGTTGAATATGTAATGTGGACTAGGAATTGGGAGGGCTTTGCGATGTGTCCACCCAGCAAGTCTGAGCTTCATTTTTGAGTTTCCTTTATTGTATGTTTCCATTAGAGAGAGCAACTAGGGAGGTTCTGTGGGAGATTTTAAAAGCAGAAGAGAAGCAGCAGGCACTTTGTAGCTCACACACTAATTGTGGATCTGCTGACTTGCCTCATTGGTGGGAAGCAGCAGCCGGGCCTGCAATTGTTCCACTTTTTCTGGAATTATTCGTTAGCTTCTTTGACCATGTCTGTATGCTTAGCTTTGTGACAGTCTCCAGTTTCGGCAAGTTTAGTGGGCTTTGAGGTATAGGGTCTGTTCTTACCTGACCCTGGGATGATTAGGGCAGGGAGTAGTGATCTAGGAACCCAGTGAAGGAGGTGAGTAAGTGTGTAAGTTCTCGTTTAGTTGGTTTACATATAGGCATCCTCCAAAGAAAGTTGTTTACCATTCTGGGAGTGGAAACCCATTCAGGGTTAGCAAAGTCCCAAATGCTAAAGCATCAAAAAACAACAGCAGCAACAATGGAATTATTAATACACACAAACACATGCATATATAAATTTTGTATTCTTTTTTCTGGACTATGGGCCATATTGTTTACAACCCTATCATTGTGTTAATGCATAGCCTATTGTTCTTAAGAAATATTTTAGTTATATATTATTTACTCAAACTGACACAAAAAATTCCATGCAAACTCTCCATACAATCTATCTTCCCTCTAGAAATCATTCCAGCCTAATCAAGAAGATGTTCTCATTAATATCTGATATACATAAACTTGTTGCTCTTTGGCTTATCTTATTGATTTATTTTATAATAAAAAATGCTTACTTGCCAATTCACTTGTTATATAACAGTTCTTTTCTTTACTACCAATGTTTCACAAACTCTTCATACTCAACACAAGAGAAAATTTATTTTGCTTCTTTGAAACTCTAAAGTATATTTTATTATTTCAATTGTTCAACTGCTTTCAATTTTTCAAGAGTTTCACTATATAAACAAGTTAATATTTCACCAGTTCTTTTTATAAAAAGCCAATATTGTTATTAGATTCTAGCAACCATAAATTCTAAGTCTTTATTCTCTTACATGGAATGTTTTATGTAGAAAAGCATATGGTTTCTAGGTTGAGATGATATAATATATACCATTCCCATCTTGCTAAACTTGGTATCATGGGCACCTTACTATAATTAACATTAAAAGTAAAACAATAAATTTAATTATGTAGAATATATCAGTGAAAATGGTATAGTAAAAGCTCCCCAAAATTCTCTCCTTTATAAAAGCAATTGGAGTTCTTGTAAAACATCAGAAGCAACATTTTTAGAACTCTGAAAACTATTCTAAGTCTTGCAGCAATCTGGAGAGCATTATCGCAACAAAAACAAGTTGAATTTTATAGAAGCCCGATGCATGAAGATTTCTGCTAGAATGGACTTCCCTTTCCCTGGCTAGTACCGCCTTTCCACTCTGGCCCAGCCCCTTTCCGCTCAGGCTCCAGAGCCACCTCTTTCTGCTCTGGGAGCCAGCTCCTTCTGTTCCAGAAGCCGCCTCTTTCCGCTACGGCCCCGCCTTCCCACACTGCCCAGAGGCCCTGAGAGACTGGGAGTGGGGCAGAACGCCTGCATCGTCACCATGGTGATAACACAAGTGCCCCACCCCCATCATTTGGCGCCTGTGTATGCAAATTAACCACCATCTTTGTTGGGTTAATTTGTATATCACTCCTGATTGGCTGGTGGCATAGCGGAGGTATGGTCAATTTACATGTTTGTCTATTATTAGGTAAGATAACTTGTTCTATCCTCATTCCCTGTCAGCTCCTCAGAAGCTTTGAAAACCAACATCCCATAGTCAGGGTAAAATTTGGTATCCTGGCAATCACTGGAGGGGGCAGAATGCAGTAGGAGATACTTAATCATCCTGTTCCTAGAGAATTGTCTTTACTTGACCTATGTTGGTATTTTGTTTTTGCTTTTCTGATTCCACTTACAAATGTGTCTTTAATTGACCAACTTGGAGCTTTTACAGTAGGAACAGCCTTTGGCACCCAGTTGTTTGCCAAAAACAGAGAGGAAATTATTTAACTTTACAGCTGCAAGGGGCAATGGGTAATAGTTGTGGCAAAAATTTACACACATATACATATATATACAAATATATATATGTATACACACTATATAACTATAACTATATATATACATATATATATGTAATGTGAAAACACATACACATACACACACACACACACACACAACAAAACAGCAAGAATCTCTGCAGGAGGGGAATAATATTATTTTCAAAGTTGGTACATCATATTATTCAATATGTCCTGATTTCAAAAATAATTATAAGATATACAAAGAAACAAAGTATGGGAAAATAAATTAGTAAATAGAAACTGTCTCAAGAACACTAACATTTTGAACTTACTAGACAAAGACTTACAGTTATTTGACATATGTTGAAGAAATGAAAAGAAAGAATGAGTGAAGTAATAATGGAAGGTATGGAAATGAAGTTTTATCAAAAACAGACTATTAATTAAAGTATAGAAGTTATTTTAAAAGATCCAAATAGAAATTATGGAGTTGAAAATTATAATATATGAGATGAAAATGCATTATGGAGCTCACCAGTAGATTTGAACAAGAAGAATTAAAAATGTGCAAACTTAAAAATTAGCTGAATTGAAATGATCTAGTCTGAGGAACAGAGCGTACAAAGAATGAAAATAAAAGAACAGAATCTCGGATAAATGTGGGAAACTATTATTTTTACCAACATTTACATAGTATCTCAGAAGGAGAGGGAGAGGGCAGAAACATATTTGAGAAAATAATTGCCATAAAATTGCTAAATTTTATGAAAAACATTACCACACACACCCAAAAAACTCAACAAAATCCAAGCAGGATACACTCAAAAGGATTTACACCTAGCCACACCATTATCTAACTGTTAAAAGCCAATTCTGAAGAGAGAATCTTGAAAGCAGTAAGAAAGAAGTAACTATTTATGTACAAAGGAGTCTCAAAAAGATCAAGAGCTGATTTCTCAACAGCAAACATGAAGGTCAGAAGGCAGTGGGTTGAGATAGTCAATAGTAAAAGAACAAGACTGACAAAGAAGAATTCAATATCCATCTCACTCATATATAGAATCTAATGAACAAAATAAACTGATGAACAAAATAGATCCAGAGACAGAGAAGCATAGAATAGACTGTTGAATCTCAGAGGGAAGGTGGGAGTAGGTGGGAAGAGATCAACCTAAGAACTTCTATCCATATATAGGCATAATCCATGGACACAGACAATAGTGTAGCGAAGGCCTGGGATTAGGGACAGGGACAGGATAGAAGGGGTCAATGGGAAAATAGGGGACATATAAAGTATTAAAAAATACTTCAAGATGAAAGAAAAAAATTATTACATTCTAAGGTTAAAAAGTAAAAACAAATAACAAAATCTGAGAGAATATGTTTTAAAAAATAAAATTGCTATACAAGTAATACATAAGAGAATCCCTCAAAATGAAATGACAAAATAAAAGGACACCCAGCAGTAAATCCATATTAATTTATATTAAAAAGAGCACTGGTAATACTACTTAGGTAAACATAAAAGATAATGCAAATTGTTTTCTGCATGTAGATTTTTTGTTCTACCTGTTTGATAGACATCTGCATAACACAGCACATATTAATCTCTGTTTTGGGGCATAGAATGTGTAAAGATGTAATTTGTATGACTATTACAGCACAAAGAGAGAATGGAATGATAATATACAGGTGCAAATTTTTTTGTATATCATTGAAATTATTTTGCTATTAATTCAACATCTAGATTGTTTTAAATAGTAATCCTTATGGTAATCACTAAGAAAAGAAAAACAAAACATACAAATCCTATTTAATAAAAGAGTAATATGCAAACTGACCATCACTCCAACACACAAGATGGCTGCCCCCATGTGGACACAAGATGGCCGCCACAAGATGGCCAGCAGGGGAGGGTAGTTGGGAGAGATCAGGCCTGCAAGGGAGGGCAGTTGGGGGTGATCAAGCCTGCAGGGGAGGGCAGTTAGAGATGACCAGGCCAGCAGAGGAGGGAAGTTGGGGGCTACCGCGCCTGCAGGGAAGACCAGTTGCAGGGGGACCAGACCTGCAGGGGAGGGCAGTTAGGGGCAATCAGGCTGGCAGGAGAGCAGTTAGGCATCGATCAGGCTGGCAGGGGAGTGGTTAGGGGGTGATCAGGCTGTCAGGCAGAAGTGGTTAGGAGCAATCAGGAAGGCAGGCAGGCGAGCAGTTGGGAGCCAGCAGTCCTGGATTGTGAGAGGGATGTCCAACTGCCCGTTTAGGCCTGATCCCAGTAGGCCTAAACATGCAATTGGACAACCCTCGATGGGTCCCAAATTGGAGAGGGTGCAGGCTGGGCTGAGGGACACACACCTCGCTCCCCATGCACGAATTTCGTGCACCAGGCCTCTTGTATATAAATAACAATGGACTTACCTGCTTCACTAGAGAATATATGTTTAACACAAAAGTAAACAATAATAGTGGAATGGAGGAAAAAAATAAGACTTAAGACATATAGAAAACAAAACAAAAAATCAACAAAATGGCAAGTTAGCCTTAGATACAAATTTATGCTGATTAATGTGCAGTGGTTAATGGATTGGTTAAAAGGTCAAGGAGCTTAGGTGAAATATAATTGGAAAATTGGTAAAAAGTAGTTCTGGAAAAGAGATATGTAGATAGAGCTTTTCAAATAGCCATAGACCATAAATATATTTTTGTCCAGTATGCGTGCTACCCAAGGAGCAGCCTCCATAGGGGAGGATTGTAATCATCAGATGGGTAAGTAAAAAGACAAATAACACAATTTAAAAAAAAAATGGTTAAATAAATGAATACACATTTCTTAAAAGAAAAAAATTACAGATAGCTAATGAGCCCATGAAATGATTCAATATAATTAGTCATTAGGGAAATGAAATCAACATCTTAAGAGATACCACCTCATAAATACTATAATCTACACTAATAACAGAGAAACATGCAAATTGACCATCCCTCCGCTACACCTACCAGCCAATCAGAGCAAGTATGCAAATTAACCCAACAACGATGGCGGTTAATTTGCATACACAGGCTTGGAGCGAAGACTGAAGACAGTGTAGAAGGAAGCCAAGCACTGCAGAAAGGAGCGAAGCTGTGGAGAAGGGAGCAAGGCCGCGGAGAAGGGAGGGAGGCAAGGCAGTGGGGAGATGGGAGTGAAGCCCGCTTCAGCAGGCTTCGCTCCCTTCTCTGCTTCACTCCAGCCGCAGGAAGCCCTATTCTTTCAGGAATATTCCTGCAACAGGCCTCTAGTGGATATAATAAAAAGGCAGACAGTAACCAGTGCTGTCAAGATGTGAGACTTGGAATACTCATATGTTGCTGTTGGACATGTAAAGTGATGTAGCCATTTAGAATCTGGCCATTTCTCAAAAAAAAAAAAAAATCATAAAATGATCATATGACCCAGCACTTCTGTCATAGAGAATTAAAAAAAAATATGTTCACACAAAAATTTGTGCACAAATGTTTATAGTAGCATTATTTGTACTAGGTAAAAAGTAGAAACAACTCAAATATCTATTAACTGTTGAATAAACAAAATATGGTATTCATATATGCAAATGTTTTATATATAGCCCTCAAGTCAAATTTATGTACAATTCACATTTATTTATTTCTTATAACAACTAACTATTTCTCTTGAGTTAATGGCTGCACACAAGAATATATTTTAATTAAAATATTCTCATGTCCTCCATGCCATCTTGTTTCTAGATTCAAACACATATAAATTTCTTCATTAGGTATCTACCATCAAAATTTTTATACTGTTTTTTATACCTAACGTTAAGATTATGAAATGACTTTCAACTATGAACAATAGAGATTTAGGTTTCATTTCTTCACACCCATGTTATCACATACTTTCTCTTCCCACATTCTTAGATTGTTATAACTAGATTTTCTGAAATTAATATTTTTACATCATTATAATGTTATTATTTTTCATTCATGAACTTTGTATGATAAATTCCTTTCCATTCTTTCATAATTATTTTTGAAGCTAATATTGCTTTTTCATTTGTCTATTTCTTAGCACGCAAGTGTCCCCAAGGAGAATAAATCTCTTCTAATATGGTTAATCACATCAGGGAATATATTCCACTTTTTTATCTTGGAGATATGCCTCCAAGAGTCCTCTGTCCTTTTGCTCATATACATACTGGTTGTTTTCTAGATCTGCTAGAAACCAGCCAAGCAACACAACTGACATTCTCAGACATTCTTTCAGCACCAGTCTAGAAAATTCTTTAATTTTTCCCATGTATTTGATCCCTATTTCTGTTTTATAAATGTACTAGAGGTCCAATGCACAAAAATTCGTGCAAGAGTAGGACTTCCTTCTCCCAGCTGCCCGCACCAGCTTTCCTCTGGCACGTTGGACCCAGGCTTCCCTCCAACCACTGGCAGGCACCCGGAACCCAGGCTGGCTTCCCTCTGGCCCAGGTTTCATCAGGAAGGACATCCGGAATGTTGTCCAGAAGGACATTTGGTCTAATTAGTATATTACTCTTTTATTATTATAGATACCTCTGTGTCTAAAAAAGAGTGCATCAGAGACAAGTATCTTGATATTGTGAACCTCTGAAAGTGTTTATATTCTACCTTATTTTTATTTGTTAATTTGTCAGACTTTATTAGTTTTTTAGGGCTGACTTTACAAAGTACCACAAACTGAGTGGCTTAAACAAGAGAAACTTATTATCTCTTAGTTTTGAAAGGCAAATATCTAAGAAAAAGGTGTTGGCTGGGTCGGTCCCTCTAAGGTCTGTGAGGAAAATAATATATGTTCAATTTTCCAGATTTACCCAGACAAGGCATTTACTTGGGTTGTGTTTACTAACCCAATTTCATGAGATTAGTATTTTAGCCAGATATTTATTTTCCTAATTGCTGCGAGTGTTACTAGCACATGGCATGAAGTCATCTCCTGACAGAGACTCTGTGACCTGTTTACCACTCCTGCTGACTGTGTTCCCATCAGATTTAGATAAAGAACAATTTTAGGGCTGTAGAAGAACAGTTCTGAGATAGTGTATAGCATCGTCTAACTCTTTTGCAGATATTGATATAATTGGGTCGTTGAATGGTATAATTTCCACTGTATAGTTACTATTGATCTCTTTCAGGGAGTCAATCTGTGCTTGGTTTATTCTGAAGTCATTAGGCAATTGAGATTAACCAGAAATTTCACAGTCACATTTGTCCTTTGGTTTACTAATAATGTACAAATGAGCAAAACTTAATATTCCATACCCTCTTTATTTAACTGTCATGACTAGGTAACCGAGTTCTCTGAGAAGAATCGTAAATCAAAATAAAAAATGAATGATGCATGCTCTTCCCTAATGCTGCTACTCATGCAACCATAGAGAGTCTGTTAGGAATGAGGCTCTGAAGCAAGATACAAGTGTTAACAATTCTGGCTCCGTTACCTACAGCATACAATAGGGGGCAAGACTACAATTTGTTCATCCATAGAATGCAAATAGTAATAATGATAATAATAACTCTAAAGTATTAAATATTTGATTAAATTATGTGCTTGGAATATGATACATCTATTATTATTATTAAGTAAAAGTTCAAAAGTTGATGGATAGCTTAAAAAGCTTCAAGATTGGCTATAATCTGGAGCAGTCACTTTTCTAAAAGAACAATTATATTCCTGTGTCCTTTTCTGTGGTCTTGTCAGGCCTTTCAAATTTCTAAACATTTATTCCAGTAATATTGAAAATTCTTCATATAATATGGTGAAGATTGTTTTCAGATGTATTCTTGAAAGACAATAATTTATTTTTAATTTGGGAGCAGTGATGGGTGGGAGGGATAGATAGAAGGAAGAGTAGCATCCCTTGTGACTTTTATAAAATATAATTTTGCTGATTTTAGAGAGGAAAGGATAGGAAGGGAGAGAGAGAGATATCACTAATGAGAGAGAATCATTGATAGGATGCCTCCTGCTGCCTCCTGCACACTCCAAACTGGGAATCAGCCCACAATCCCTGCAGGCACCCTGACTGGGAATTGAAACTTGACCTCCTGGTTCATAGGTTGACACTCAACCAATGAGCCATGCCAGCCAGGCATCCCTTGTGACTTTTAGTGGCAACTCCATTCTTTGTTTTATTTCAGTCCCTTTATTTTTATTTTTTTTAAATTTTGAATTTATTGGGGTAGCTAGCATTGGTTAATAAAAGTTTCAGATGTAAAATTCTGTAATAATCTGTATATTGCATTGTGTGTTCACCACATCAAGTCAAGTCTCCTTCGATCACCATTACCCCGTACCCCCTTTACTCTCTTCTACCTCCCTTACCTCTCATTTCTCTCTGATACCATATTATTGTCTATGAGTTTTTCATTTATTTGTTTTTTTTTGCTTAATCTTTTCACTTTTTCCACCCAACTCCCTAACTCCCTGCCCCTCTGACAGCTGTCAGTCTGTTCTATGAGTCTGTTTCTATTTTGTTTGTATATAGCAGTTCCTTTACATTGCAAATGTATAATTGATCAATATGAGACACAACATGAAATGTTCTCATCCAGTTTATACCTCTTGGAGCCTCCAGATCATTTTACCTGAATATCGCCCATATTCTCTTTTGTTTGTGTTCTTAAAAGCTTTTCCAAGTTTTATTTTATTCTTAATGGGAGTAGTGATTTAGTGCAGATAAATATAAGGCCAGGAAAAGTGAAAAAGAGCTCAGTGTTTTAAAATGCTTTCGGGTTAAGCAAATGTTCTCATATCTGATCTGTTTATCATCAATATGTGTTTTTTTAGAGTGTTGGCATATTACTCTCAGTGTCTTTTGATATGCATATACCATGTTGCAGATGATGAAAAAATGTCAGAGAAGCCTATGTGGTAGACTAGTGCTCTCCCTCAGCCCCAAAGATGTCCACGGTTTAATTTATGGAATCTGTGAAAATGTTATTTTGCAAGGAAAAGGGGAGCTTACAGATGTGATTAAGTAAGGATCTTGAGATGGAAAGACTATCCTGGATTATATTAGAGTGCCAAATAGAAACAAAAGTCCTTAAAAATAAAATTCAGAGAGGAATAGTCATTGCTAGAGTGATGAAGGGTGAGAAAGCCTTGACTGGCCATTGCTGGCTTTGAAGATGTAGGAAGGGGCCATGAGCCAAGAAATTCAGGCAGCCTGAAAAAGGGAAGGGAACAATTCTCTTCTAGAGCCTCCTGAAGGAAAGCAGTCCTACCAACATCTTTATTTTAGTACAGTAAAATTACTTCTAGACTTTTGATGTCCAGAAAACCTCACATTATAAATCTGTACTGTTTTAAGGCATTTTGTTTGTAGTATTTTGTTAGAGCCATAATAGGAAATGAATATAATAAATGATTAGACTATAATTTTACAAAGGCAAGTGGAAACAGCCCTTCCAATCTATGGATTTCCAGTCTAGTACTCTCATACCATGTTACAATGTATCTAAATCTGGTTTAAAATGTAGTTTATATATTTATAAATGAAAATATAGATTAAGATAAAAACATTCTCAAACATTTTTACACAGCAATATATATTTAACTGGTTTTATGCTGTCTATTTGAAAACACTACTAACCAAGGATGGACTAGTTAAGTGATGTCATAGATTATGCATAATATTTATAAACATATAGAAACACAATCCCAGTTAATGTAAGTCATATTCATGATTCACATATGACTGGTTGTAGAAGTTGATTGATTCATTGGGCATAGAAACTCCTGTTTTTTCTTTGTTACTGCCTTTGATTTTATTCCTGATAATTCTCATTTGCTTTGCTGATATCCATTTACTGTATTCTAGCTTTTTAATAAGGATTGTTTTGAGGTGTGTTTTGTGTGTGTGGGGGGGAAGTTGGTTGGGTAGAAACTAAGTAATCTTGTATGAAATTCTTAATTCACCACCACTTCTATCTCTCCCATCGCTATCTTTTATGAAGTATCCTAGATATTAGCAACTCTCTTTTTTTGCCAACTTAAGTGGCTCCATCTTTGCACTTGATCCAGTTCTCCTTAAGGAACTGGCCAATAATCTCCCTGCGCCTCTCTTGGCATCTCAATTTTCTCCCTCTTGTTTATTCTCTCTCTTCTGCTTTCAAGTATAATGTATGTTCCCACATCTGCCACCATCAAAAGATAATTTTGCCACATTTTATGATGCCACCCTATAAATTATTTCCTTTTCATAAAATTTTACAAGAGTAATCTATAGCTGCTTTTCTACTAAAATATATTTATGTTTTTCCGAGATATTTTTCAGATTTGTTGTAGAAGTAAAGGAAATCCTTATTCAGTGCCAAATTTGCTCTTAAGATAAGGAGAACCTAAACTAACTATTGGGTGGGTTAGGTAAAATATACTGAAGGTAAACACATAATTATAAATTCAGTAGTCCCCTTTCAGTCTACACTCTCCTTGAAGTAGTGGCAGCATTTTACATTACAGTTGTGAGGTACATAACTATGTTTCTGTCAATGATTAACTGTGTACCGTATATGACAACGATCCCATAAGGTTATAAGGGAGCTGAAAATTTCCTATCATCTAGTGATTATGTAGCTGTTATAATGTCATTGTACAATACAATACTCATGAGTTTGTGGTGATGATGGTGGGAACAAACCTAATGTACTGCTAATCATAAAAATATAGCATATGTAATTATGAACAGTACATAATACTTGATAAGCATAATTAGCAACTGTTATTGCTATATGCATTTGCTATACTATGCTTTTTGTCATTATTTTAATATGTATACTTTATACTTACAAAAAACTTATGGAAAACATATTGCCATGTTACACCATGTTTACTTCATCTCTGATTGCCTCACTTTCTTCTGTGCTTGATTTAGTCTCATGTTGTTTTGTTTAATCATAGACCCTAAGTGCAGAAAATCTATTGCTAATATTTGCTAATGTTGCCAGGAAGAGGCCACATAGAGTGATTGCCCTGGAAATGAAATAAATTGTGATTTAGGGGCTACAAATGTGGAGACATCAGTGATGGCTATTGTTTACCAGTCAGACATGTCCCATGCACCATGGCTACAATATTGAAGAACAAGAACAAAGTTATGGAAACTGTTAAAGCATCTGATTAATTGAAGGCATAAGACTAACAAAAATTCCAGAGAGGCTCATATCAGACATGGAGAAACTGCTAATGACTTGGATTAAAGACCAGAGTTGTACAATATGTTTGCATTTTAAGCTAAATGTTATTGCAAAAGTGTTAAAAATTTTATATAGTAAGAACGTTATAGTAAGCCAAATCTAATTTATTATGGAAGGAAATATTTTTTAATAAATTTAGTGTAGGCCAAGTGTACTGTGTTTATAAAGTCTACAGTAGTACACAATAGTGACCTAAGCCTTCATATTCACTCACAACTCACTCACTGACTCACCCAGAGCAATTCCCAGTCCTGCAAGCTCCATTCGTGATAAGTGCCCTGTAGAGGTGTGCCATTTTTATCTTTTATACTGTATTTTAAAAAAAATCTTTATTGTTTAAAGTATTACATATAGTATTACATATGTCTCCTTTTTCCCACATCGGCCTCTCCCCAGCCACCCCTACCTCCAGCACATGCCCTCACCGCCACCCCCCCGCCCCAGTGTCTTGTGTCCATTGGTTATGCTCATATGCATGCATACAAGTCTTTTGGTTGTTCTCTTATCCCCCCTCCCTGTCTTTCCTTTGAATTTTGACAGTCTGTTTGATACTTCTCTGTCTCTGGATATAATTTTGTTCATCAGTTTATGTTGTTTATTACATTCCACAAATGAGTGAGCTCATGTGATATTTATCTTTCTCTGACTGGCTTATTTCCCTTAGCACAATGCTCTCCATGACCATCCATGCTAATGAGAATGGTAAGAATTCTTTCTTCCTTATAGCAGCGTAGTATTCCGTTGTGTAGATGTACCACAGTTTTTTAATCCACTCTTCTGCTAATGGGCACTAAGGCTGTTTCCAAATCTTAGCTATGGTAAATTGGACTGCTATGAACATAGGGGTGCGTATATCCTTTCTGATTGGTGTTTCTGATTTCTTGGGATATATTTCTAGAAGTGGGATTACTAGGTCAAATGGGAGTTCCATTTTTAATTTTTTGAGGAAACTTCATACCATTTTCCACAGTGGCTGCACCAGTCTGCATTCCCACCAGCAGTGCACGAGAGAGTCCCTTTTCTCCACATCCTCACCTGCATTCATCATTTGTTGATTTGTTGATGATAGCCATTCTGATAGGTGTGAGATGGTACCTCATTGTCAGTTTGATTTGCATCTCTCAGATGATTAGTGACTTGGAGCATATTTTCATATGTCTCTGGGCCTTCTATATGTCCACTCTGGAAAAATGTCTATTTAATTCCTTTGCCCATTTTTTTTAATGGGTTGTTTAAATTCCTTTTGTTAAGAAGTATGAGTTCCCTATAAATTTTTGCAATTAGGTCCTTATTGGATATAACATTGACAAATATGTTCTCCCATACAATGGGCTTTCTTGTTGTTTTGTTGATGGTTTCTTTTGCTATGCTGAAGCTTTTTATTTTGATGTAGTCACATTTGTTTATTTTCTCCTGGGTTTCCATTATCCTAGGAGCACTATCAGTAAAGATATTGCTATGACATATGTCTGATATTTTGCTGCCTGTGGATTCTTATAAGATTTTAATGGTTTCCTGCCTTACATTTAAGTCCTTTAGCCATTCTGAATTTATTTTTGTGTATGGTGTTAAGTTGGTGGTCTAGTTTCATTTTTTGCTTGTGTCTGTCCAATTTTCCCAACAATATTTATTGAAGAGACTGTATTGACTCCATTGTATGCTCTTGCCTCCTTTGTTAACTATTAATTGAGCATACTGACTTTGGTCAATTTATGTGTTCTCTATTCTATTCCATTGATCTACATGTCTGTTCTTGTGCCAGTACCAGGCAGTTTTGAAAAGAGTGGCTTTGTAATATAGCTTGATATCTGGTATTGTGATCCCTCCAACATTGTTCTTTTTTCTCAAGATTGTTGCAGCTATTCAATTTTTTTTTCATTCCATATGAATTTTTGGAGAGTTTATTCTTGGTCTGTGAAATATGCCCTGGGTATCTTAATGGGGATTGCATTGAATCTATAGATTTATTTGGTAGTATGGATGTTTTAATGATGTTGATTCTACCAAACCATGAACATGGTAGATTCTTCCTTTTTTTATGTCTTCCTTATATCTTTTTTCAATGTCCTGTCGTTTTCAGAGTATAGGTTTTTACCTCCTTAGTTAAGTTTATTCCTAGGTATCTTAATTTTTTTGGTGCAATAATAAATGCGGTTGTTGTTTTGTTTCTCGTTCTGTGAGTTCATTATTGGTGTATAAAACAATCATAGATTTCTGGGGGTTAATATTGTATCCTGCTATATTGCAATATTCATTTATTCTAGTAGTTTTTTGATGGAGTCTTTAGGGTTTTCTATGTACAATATCATGTCATCTGCGAATAATGGCAGGTTTACTTCTTCTTTTCCAATTTGGATGCCTTTTAATTCTTATTGTCTGATCGCTATGGCTAGTACTTCCAGTATTATGTTGAACAGGAGTGGTGAGAATGGGCATCCCTCTCTTGTTCCTGTTCTTAGGGGAAATGATGTTAAGCTGTAGGTTTGAGTATGATGTTGGTTGCGGGTTTGTCATATAAGGCTTTTATTATATTGAGGTATGATCCCCCTATTCCCACTTTGCTAAGTGTTTTTATCAAGAAACTGCATGCCTGGAATAAATCACATTTTGTCATGGTGCATGATCTTTCTAATGTAGTGCTGGATCCTGTTTACTGGGATTTTGTTGAGGATTTTAGCATCTATGTTCATCAGGGATATTTGCCCGTAATTCTCTTTCTTTGTAGTGTCTTTATCTGCTTTTGGGATTAGGGTAATGCTGGCTTCACAGAAAGGGCTTGGAAGTGTGCCTTCCTCTTGAATTTTTTGGAATAGTCTTAGGAGGATATGATTTAGTTCTCTGAATGTTTGGTAAAAATCCCCTGTGGATCCATCTGGCCTATGGCTTTAATTTTTCTGGAAGATTTTTGATTACTGTTTCAATTTAATCAGTATTTATTGGCCTATTCAGGTTTTTTGATTATTCCTGATTGAGTTTTGGAAGCTTGTATTTTTCTAGGAATATGTCCATTTCATCAAGGTTGTCCAATTTGTTGGAGTAGAGTTGTTCATAGCAATTTTTTACAATTCTTTGTATGTCTGTGGGGTTGGTTGTTACTTCACCTCTTTCATTTCTGATTTTGTTTATTTAGGTCCTCTCTCTTTGTTTAATGGTGAGCCTGGCTAGAGTTTCATCAGTATTGTTTATCCTTTCAAAGAACCAGCTCTTGGTTTTATTGATCTTTCATATATATATATCTATCTATGTCATTTATTTTCACTCTGATGTATATTATTTCCTTCATTCTGCTTATTCTTGGCTTTTCTTGTTGTTCTCTTTCTAATTCTTTAAGTTGCAGGGTTAAATAATTTATTACCATTTTTTCTTGTTTTTTGAGGTAGGCCTGTAGAGCTCTGAACTTCCCTCTCAGGACTGCTTTCACTGTGTCCCATAGATTTTGGATTATTGTATTTTCATTGTCATTTGTTTCCATGATGTTTTTTAAAATTTCTTCTTTGATCTCTTTGGTAACCCAATCATTGTTTAATAGCATGCCATTTAGCCTCCAAGTATTTGATTTTTTTAATTGTTTTTATGTAGTTTATTTCAAATTTTATGCCATTGTGATCTGAGAAGATGCTTGATATGATTTCTATATTATTGGATTTGAAGAGACTTTGCCTGTGTCCTTATATGTGGTCTTTCTTTGAAAATGTCCCATGTGCACTGGAGAAGAATCTATATTCTATATCTTTGGTGTGAAATGTTCTGAAGATGTCAATTAAGGCCATCTGATCTAGTAAGTTTAGGATTGCTGTTTTTTTTGTTGATATTTTGTCTAGAGCAGTGGTCGGCAAACTCACTAGTCAACAGAGCCAAATAGCAACAGTACAATGATTGAAATTTCTTTTGAGAGACAAATTTTTTAAACTTAAACCTCTTCTAATGCCACTTCTTCAAAATAGACTCACCCAGGCCATGGTATTTTGTGGAAGAGCCACACTCAAGGGGCTAAAGAACTGCATATGGCTTGCGAGCCTCAGTTTGCTGACCACTGGTCTAGAGGCTTTATCCAGTAATATCAATGGGGTGCTAAAATCCCCTACTATGATTGTACTGCTGTCAATATCTCCCTTGACATTTAGCAGAAGTTTTTTTTTTTTTTTAATGTATTTGGGTGCTCCTGCATTGGGTGCATATATGTTTACCAGAGTTAAATCCTCTTATTGTATTGATCCCTTTAGTATTATGAAGTGGCCCTTTTTATCTCTTGTTATGGCCTTCACTTTGAGGTATATTTTTTCAGATTTAAGTATTGCTACCCCAGCTTTTTCCCATTTCCATTTGCCTGAAAAATATTTTTCCATCCCTTCACTTTCATCTGTGTGAGTCCTTTGTTCTGAGATGGGTCTTTTATATACAGCATTTACATAGGTCATGTTTTCTTATCCATTCAGCAACTCTATGTCTTTTGATTGGAGCATTTAGTCCATTTACATTTAAGGTTATTATTGATAGATACTTGTTTGTTGCCATTTTTATTCTGTATGCCTGTGTTCCTTCTACCCTTTCTATTTCTTCTTTTTACAACAGTCCCTTTAGCATTTCTTGCATTGTTGACTTGGTAATGATAAACTCCCTTAGCCATTTTTTGTCTGTGAAACTTCTGATTTCCTCTTCAATTTTGAATGATAGTATTGCTTGATAGAGTATTCTTGGATTCAGCCCCTTATTTTGCATCACTTTGTATACTTCATTCCATTCCCTTCTGGCCTGATGTGTTTCTGTTGAGAAATCATTTGATAATCTAATGGGAGATCCTTTGTAGGTAGCTCTTTGTCTCTCTCTTGCAGCCTTTAAGATTCATTCTTTGTTGTTAATGTTTGCCATTGTAATTATGATGTGTCTTGCTGTGGGTCTCTTTGGGTTCATCTTGTTTGGGACTCTTTGTGCTTGTGTGCCCTTTTCTTCCCCAATGCAGGAAAGTTTTCTGTCATTATTTCTTCAAATAGGTTTTATAAACCTTGCTCCTCTTCTTGTCCTTCTGGAATCCATATTATATGTATGTCTTTGTTTCATGTTGTCCCAAAGCTCCTGTAGGCTCGCCTCCTGCTTTCTAATTTTTTTCTCCAATACCTGTTCAGATTGGATGTGTTTTCAGCCCTATCTTCTAACTCACTAATTTGGTCCTCTGCTTCTTCTAGTCTACTGTTGAAACCGTCCATTGTGGTTTTTATTGTAGCAATATCATCTTTGATTTCCTCTTGATTCTTACATAAGTTGTTGGTTTTCTCAGTCATCCGGTTGATGAACTATATGACACTGTCTCTGAATTCTTTTTCTGACATATTTCATGCCTTTGTTTCATTTAGTACCTTTTCTGGAGATGCCTCCTTTTCTTTCCTTGGGGGGTTGTTTCTTTGTCTCCCCATTTTTGCTGTCTCTTTCTGGCCTTGGACATTGTGCTTTTGGTTTGAGAGGTTGAAGACCCTATCAGGGCAATGGTCTGGAAATCGTTAGGCCAATGGCTGGGTCTGCCTTGAGTTTCACTCCTTTAATGTATCTGCTCTGAGTTGTATCCCCTTCTCCCTCAGAACTGGTCCCTCAGTTGTCTGCTTCAGATGTTTGAGGTGGTAGGAGTGCGTAAACAGTTCCTCTGATGTTTGACTCCCTTTGATTGCCCACATCCCTGTGGCATGCAATTTACTTTGTGGCTCCAGCACCTGTGGCTGGGTGGCACCCTAGATCCCTCTGGCAGAACACTTGCAGCGCACCCTGTGGACTCTGGTTGGGCACACCAGCTATCTCTGGGTTGCTCTGGCAGCACTCCCTGTTTCCTGGAGTGAGGTGTGCATTGGTTTGCTTCACATGGCCCTGCAGGACTGTCCCAGGAGCCGGGTTGGAGCGGGTGCAGTTTTCCCTGGGTTATATAGTCAGAGCTCCTCTGTGGCCTGAGTGGGGTGCATGCTGGGATTCTCCAGGTTACCCCGGCAGCAAAACCCTGTGCTTCGGTTTCAATGGGTACAGGTTGCTCTGGGTTGCACAGTCCTCACTTTCTTGTAGCCTGGAGTGCGATGCATCCTGGGTTGCTCTAGTTTTCTCCTCATCACTGTGGAGCAGGATAATGTTGCCCTGGGTCGCACAGTCAGTGCTCCTCAGTGGGGCAAAGTGAGGTGCATTTGGGTTGCACCACATGGCCCTGACAGGACTGTCCTGGAGGCCAGAGAGGTGCGGCATGGGTTTCTCTGGGTTGTGCAGTCAGAACTCCCCTATGGCCTGGAGTGGGGCATGCTGTGGGTTATTCCGGGTTGCCCTGATAGCAGGTCTGGGGACTCGGGGTGGAGCTAGTGCTTTGTGGCTCTGGGTCAGGCTAGCAGCATGGTTATGGGCTCCAGGGTGGGGTTGGGGCACAGGGTTCCCCCTGGCTTGCACTCATTCTGGGGTCTTGGAGCTGGATCTTAGGACACTGAGTCCCAGTGGGCTGGTTAGGAACCCTGGTGCGGGAGCTCACTCTGGCGGCATACACTTGCTGCAGACATCTGGGAGCCTGCCAGGAGGTAATATGCCATTCACTGCCTGGGCACATTGGTGGTTCCATGTGGGTTATGGCAGGCAAGCAGCATTCTCTCGGTGTCCTGTGACCTTCCTTATTGAAAATCGTCTCCTCAGCTGTGTCTAATTTGTTACTTCAGGCTGGATATTTTCCCATTTAGTTGCTTTTCTTATCTGGCCCGAGGAGAAGGTGCAAGACACTGGTGCCTATTTGGCCACCATTTTCTCTCTCCCTAATACTGTATTTTTGCTGTACTTCTTTGTTTGTTTGTTTAGACATACAAATACTAACATAACTCTATATAGTATTTCCTACAGTGACTTACTATACAGGTTTTTATCCTAGGAGCAGTAGGCTACATTATATAACCTACATGTGTAGTAGTCTATACCAATTAGATTTGTAAGTGCTCTCTGGCAGTTACACAATGATGAAATTGTCTAACAGTGCATTTTTAAGAACATATCCCTGTTATTAAGCAACACATGACTGTATTGATTATACATCACTACCACTTATAAACCTATTCTTCACCATCTAGACCATTCTTTGCTACAAGATTGTTGTAATCATTAATTTCTTCCTATTCCCAAAGCCTAATATTCAAGCAATCACCATTCCTATTTTTTTCAGGAACAGAGAAGGCACTGTAAATCTTTTAGTAGAGAAAATTTAAAATAGGAATTGTTTAAAAGGTTGAGGGAGAAAAGAAAGGAAGGCAATATCTCTTGGATCAATAATGCAGGAGCACAAAGGAAAATGGATTTACAGTCCAGGAACCTAGTGCAGCTGGTTGGAGCCTGCACTTCAAATCAGTCTGACCCTGACACCAGAAGCTAAGCACTCTTGATGGAAAGTTAAAAGTCTACACAATAGATGTCACAGTCTGCTCTACAGCCCAGAAGAAAAATACTTTTTACATTTCCCAGTCTCCTTCTAGTGTCCCTCATTAGAAGAACAGAGCCAGAAACCAGTTGGCAAAGAGCTTAAAAAATGCAGTTTGGAGTATATTAGCCCTTTCAAGTTACAGAAAAGAGATAAAGTGGTTTGGAGAACTTGGGGAAGCAGAGTCTAGATTGTTTCGAAAAGTTGGGGGAGTGACAAAATGGAACGTGTCACTCAGATCGTTTTAGAGAAAAATAGTACTCTGTACTCCCTCCCAGGCATGTAGTTTTACAGAATGACTAGGATGAGAGAGCAGAGAGAAAGGAGGGAAATTACCTGTACAATTAGTTATCCATAGTTACTCACCATTTATTTATATCACTTCTTACAACTCTATCACTTTTTTCTCCATATTCCAGATTGCATGCAATAACAATAAGACAACCCGTTTCCATTTATACAACCATCACTTATATAAGACAATATCTTTTACTTTGAAAGAGGATATATTAAAAGTGCATCTTCTAGTATCTTAATTTTTGACTGTTACTAGTAATTCCTCTTTGAGTTCAGTCAAAATCTTATCTGAATATTTTGTAACCCAAATTTGTAAAGATTACCCACACAAATTACCTCTAAGAAAACAAAACAAAACAAACAAACAAAATGGGGGAAGGGAGAGGAAGGAATAACTGGTTAATGTATGTTTCTGTTACCACAGTTCCAATTTCTGAACTCATCATGGAGCCATAGGTACTATTTGTTGCTTCATTCTTCCATTTTTATTCATATTGTTTCTGCCCTCAGCCACTACTTTAGCTGGTAGAGAGACAAAACCTCCAATCCTACAGATCTGTCATTAGCAAAATTTGCATAGCAGTACTGGACTATAAAAATAACTAAAAGCTGAACTTTTAAAAAATTAATTAAAATATTTTAATTAAAAATATTTGTAAAAATTTAAATAAAAAATGTCAAGGTCACAGACTATGTATAACTCCCCAAGTAGATGTGTAAGCTTGAAAAGTAATTATTTTATGAACTTTAAATTTTTGTCAGGAAATTATAAACTCTTACTTTTGATTATAAATATTCAGGTAATTAAAAAAAAACTTAAAATTGATATGCATTTAATATACGTAATTCAAAACATTAGAAAAATTAAAGTGTTTTAGTTCCTTGTGAAGCGTTACCAAGAATGGTTTGAACAGTGCTTGCCTTCTTCTTCATGTGCTATAACTTACAGTATGGAGTAAGCATCTTTTCCATACGTTGGTGAATTGTCATGCTCTTTTTTGAGCTTGTACCAGCTTCCAAAATTTTATAATTTCACTTTTAATGTCATGAAATATCTGTGAAAGCCCCTTTAATGTGGAATTTCCCTAGGGATACCATTATCCTTTTTATCACTGTCCTCATTTATATCAATGACTTCACCTTCACTAGACTAGGTTCCACAATTTAGCTTCTCCAATGGTGGCAATGTCAGCATTAACTATTATTCCATAACTTCTTTTATGTTTCACTCAAATTTTAGTTCTAGTAATGCAGTTTTAATTACCTGGTGCACTTTGATTTTTGTGGGGCAATTCCCTCTTTTAATTATCTTTTTTCCCCCAGTGGTCACACAGATTTATCACTGACACGCAAAGAGATAAATAACAGAGGTATTTTTTTTCCTGTCTGAACATGAACAAAATAACAGATGCACAGTGACCAATCACCAAAAGACTTTTAAAAAAAGTGATATGATTGGTCACTGATCATTATTCACATGTTATTTACAGAGTGATTTGTGGAGTGCAGAGCTGGCAGTGATGCTTGTATTTATTTTATCCAATTACTCAAAGTTAATGCACCCTGGTATTTGGAATTTGAGTTGTGTTATTGGAGACTAGTACTTCACTAAACCATAGCAACCAAAATTGTGTATATCGGAATCATGTGAGTGAGGACTGTTTATACATATTGCTTCTATCTGATGATGAAATGCTGCTGCTAATCCGATATTTAGGGCTTTCTAGATCAGATAACACCCAGTTCATAAAGAACAGTCCAATTTCCAGAATTTTAGATCCCAGTCAATATCAAATGGCAAGCCAATATCTGTTTGTATACCTAAAAGAGTTATTTGCAGAGTTTTGTTCAAAACCCTGGAGTCCTGCGAAACTGAGACTTGCCAGAGGCTCTCTGCAAATCCCCCCAAATCTTTCAGTTTGCTTTCTCTTCTGTAACTCTCCAAGTTGGCATTCTTTTCCCATATGCTGACAACCTCAGTCCTGAATTTTCATGATTTCATATCTCGAGAGAAGAGTTAGCTTCCTAAAGATGCTCCCTGACTCCCATTTTTTCAGCTGCTGTGATTATGACATAATGACATTTTTAGGAAGAACACCTGACCATGTAGCTCCTCTGCTTAAAAATCTGTCAATATTTCCTTAAAACTTTTAAGACGAAGCCAAAACCCCTTAGCATAGAATAAAGGGTTTCGTGATATGGCTTCCATTTAATTTTCAGCCCCTTCTATTAGACTTTGTTGTACATTCATTCTGAGCAATTGTGGGTTCCTAAACAAACTCTGATTTTCTTACTCCTGTTTTCTCCACGTGGTGCTCTTACTGCTTAAACCTTTCACTTTACCTGAATAACTGTTGGTTGTCTCACAGAATAATCCTAATGCTATATCTTTGGGAATGTCTTACATCACACATCAGGTTTGAATAATTTTTATATCCCTACTCATGGGCTATCACCATTTAAAAATTTTATGACAGCATGTTGAGTTTTATTCCAATTTAAAACTTTTATGACGTCGTATTGTGCTTTATTTCAGCTTTCGTGTTGTGTGTTCCACTGCTCTTTGATAACAGAAAGTATGTTTATATTGTGTCACTAAGGTTTAGTATGAGAAGGCACATATTCTCTTTTGCATATTTTTTCCTAATCTTCTGTGACAATATTCTCTCTTAGTCTCCCCTTGTCTTTCGCTGCTGCTCTGCATCATGTAAGTCTCTGGATCTTCTCTTATGTTCATTTCATTGCACTGATTTTGCTGAAGTTATGACGAGAGCTTTCCTATTTTTATTTATATGTTCTACCTTAGTTATCTTATTAAATTCTCATGGCTTTATATACTATCTTTGAATAGCTAATGCTGCCATCTGAATCCATATCTTCACTCCAAACACTTTCTTTTTTTTTAATGCTTTTATTGGCTTTAGAGAGAGAGGAAGGGAAAGGGAGAGAAAGAGAGAAATGTGAGAGAAATATTAATTGGTTGTCTCTCATAAGCACACCCTGACCGGGGACTAAATCCATAACCTGGATATGTGCCCTGACCTGGAATCAAACCCACAACCTTTTGGTGTATGGGACAACACTCCAACCAACTGAGCCGTATGGGCCAGTGCACTCCAGGCACTTTCAAATATCCTAGATGGCATTTACTATTGTTTATTTGAGATCTTTATTTTAATGTTCCAAAATATTCATTACAGAAAAGATAAATACCTCTGTTTCCCACAACATATTTCTCTTTTTAATCTTTTAAGTAATAGCATCATAACCCATTTAATTTTAGAGCCATTCATTCTTTTTAAATTTAGTTAAATAAATTTTATTCAAAACCAAAAATTGAGAGCAAACTATTTCCTAGGCAGCATGCCAAATTATAGGAAAAAAGAGCAGAAAAACACAAATATTCTTGCCCTTAATATGTTAGAAGAACAGTGGCAAAGTGCTGTAATGGAGAAATGTTTTCCTGTGAAAACAATGCCCAGTTCTTTATTATTGGGGCCAAAGGGTGATCAACATCTTTAGAAAAGAGATACAACTTGAATGTTGAATTTCCAAGTGATACAAAAGTATATCTTTAAAAAGGAGGCTGTGGAAAAATATTTTACTTTGCTTGATCTCCCTATATCAACAGATGTCTAAATCCTTTCAATTGCATCCCTGAAACTTCAGCAAAATTCATCATCTGTGCTCTTATAGGGACCTCAAGACCACATCATCTTATCTCTTAATTTCTGGTTTTGCTCCTTCTCCTCTATCCTGATATATATAGAAATAACTTAAGAATAAAGCATGTTATGGCATTTTATTCCATAAGATTGGCCTTTAGCTCCTATTTTCTACAAGGTTAATGCAGGTTATTTACCTTATATGGACCTATATATGTAGCATTATACCTTTTTCTTCTCTTATATCCCCACCAAAATACATTGAAAAGCAAGAACCCAAGGTCTCAATGTAAGTTCATAGGCTTAATGAGTAACTTCCTAACAAAACCAGTTAATGAGTAGTAAGTGAACTACCCACTATATGACCTGGGGATGCATCTCTCTCTCTCTCTCTCTCTGTCTTTCTCTCTCTCACTGTCTCTCCCTCTCCCTCTTATCTGTTATCTGTCTAATCTTTTAATTATATCTTCTTATAACTGTTTTTTCTTTAAGACTTAATTGAATACTTATGTACTGTATGAGAACATTCACTCAACAAAACATGATTGATTTTTTTTTTCTTATTTCCTTGACATAGGTAAATATACTTTCATCTGAATAGTATTATAAGGGTAATGACTGTTGTATTATAATTGTACATTTACTTAACATTTTTTGTACATTCATTTAGCTCTTTGGATAAGAACACTTCTCAAGTTAATGTAATACCTAACTTATTATTTGTGTTCTAATATTTGTAAACTAAGGAAATAAAGCTTCAATCTAAACTCCTTTTAGGGATCAGCAATACATTTTCACATAATAACTAGGTTTCTGAAACATAAGGCATTTGACTTACTAAAAAAGTTAAAGACACATTACAGTATATGCCAAGAAAGAATTTGCCTTAAGAAAATTGGCTGATGATCAAACTAGGGAATAGTATCTAAAATATTTGAACACTCCTGATACACAACTTTTTTTTTTATATTGCCAATTGCTATGATGGACAGTGACATATAAGGCACATTAAAACAAAATAAACAAAATGAAGCTCTATAAGTGTTTTCAAATGTGTCCTGAGTTACAATGGATACAGTGAGTTGGAAGGAGAAGTGATTCTTTCCACACTCCCACAGGGAGCTAGAGAGGTCAGGAGATTCCATAAATTCTATTCTGTCCCTTTGAATGGTTGGTGAAAGTGGATGCCTTGTTGCTGGAAGCAAATTCCAGTAGGTCATAATGATGCAAGAAGTTCATCAGAAGGCTGATGGAGCTTGGGGCTTTAGCAGGGCTGAATTTCTGCATATTATTGCCTGCTGCTGGACAGCTGCGGGCAGTTTCACCAACCTGATAGTCCTTTATTGTTTACTGGACCTTACCTTTGATATGTATATCTGCTTCTATAAAGGGTAAAATGTGCTAAGGAGCCCACTTCACCAGAAAGTGGAGCCTTCTCTGGCTCCCCCATGCCTCCCAAATTTTTATTTCTTGTCTAGCCTCTCTAGTATATCCATTTACGTCACATCTACTTCTCCAGATTCCTGAACCCTTGCAGTGAGAAGACTGTGGCCCCTGGTTATGGATAAAACAAGAACTTATTCCACAACTGCCCCTACTTTCTGCAAGGGTGGAACCATCATAGTTTGTTTTGTAAGAACAATTGGAGGATTATGAATGTTCTGGTACATTACTCGCCCACTCAATACCTTGTACTTTCCCTTCCACATGGTTGTATCAAAGAAAACCCTTTAGAATATGGTTTGAATTCTTATATTACTTTTTTCCTGTCAGTAATCTTCACAAGCTGCTTCAGCTGAACCAGGACCTCACTGTGAGGGCAACCACAGGGACATTTTCCTTGAAGAGTGCCATTTTATAATGTTTCTCTTGACATCTTAGGTCATTTCTCTGTAGAACCATCAATCCACACAAGTCCAGATTTCCATGCCTACAATACTGATTTTACTGTGGCAGAATAACTGCCTATATTAGGTAGATTTTATTTTTTACATCTTAATTTTAAATTCCACATATTACTTATTACTTAGACTAAGTAATAATAAAACCAAGTTTCTTAGAATAATGTACTTTGACACATTTAATGAAAACAGGAACACTGAATTAATTAAATTGTACTTTATTTTCTTATTAGAATTGATTATAAATAGAATTTTACATTCATATTAGAAGAGCCATTACTTCTTAAATTTAGTAACTTTTTTTGGCCTTAAGTACATTCATTTACAGCTACAAAGGTAGCTCCATGAATGATTGTAGAGTAGAATATCCCTTTTAGCAGAATTGACTCTCGTCAGTTTAAGCAGGCAATTGATTTGAATGACATTTTTAGTGACCATTTGCTTTTCAGCAAGCTAATTAAATCAATAAAAAAATCTATGAACATGTTCTATGAACACAGATTATAGGAAAGAATGCAGTCATTAAGAGTAGAAACACATTTACTATAATGAGCAGTAATATATTTCAATATATTAATTTATCCATTTTACTAGCAATACACTCTTAATCAGACTATGAAAAGGCTATTGAATTAGTCAATTAAAGAGCAGAGAAAGGCTACAAATGAATTAAAATAGCAAAGCTATCCTGATTATTTGAATATAGACATAAACCCATTGTCTTCCACAGATATTATATAATTTATTATTATTAATTAATTATATTTCTTTTAGCCAATGCCTAATTCAAAATTATTTAATGAGTGTCTAGTGCTTGCAAGTACTCTGTTGTGTATTGTAGGGCCCACAGTTACTAATAAAAAAGCTATTTGGAAAAAACTCTATTTTGGAGAGTATATATGTGGTAACATGGTTATATCCTATAAGCAAAGAACATTTTGCATTGGGAATTGGGAGATGACCCTTCTCTACCATTATTTTATATCCTTTTACAAAGCTTTATAGACACAAGAATAAAAATAGGCTAATTATTCCTAGGGGTCATAAACATCTGTTCCCAGTATAAAAGTCCAGTCCTAATATTTATCAAGATCTAAGAGCACTTAATACAAATTACAATATTGGCACAGAGAGTGACCTTTTATCTCTATTACTCACATTTTCCTTTTTGTCTGTACAGGAGTTGAACATAGTCCAAACAAGCACAAACATATAAATGTGTGCATGGCAAAGAAACTGTGTTAATCTTTTAACACAGTTATCCATTATGTGAGCATGGTCTTTCTCATGCTATGTCTTTGAGTAGACACATAATGCAGTTAACACAGTATTGATAAACAGATTTCTTCTTAAGTAGACTTCCCTATTTAATTCTTGTTACTTATTGTGTTCTCTTCTTCCTTGAACTTCATGTTTGTTTGATTTCTAACACTTCATTGGCACTCAATATATTGCACAGTACTTTATAATTAAATAATCAATAGTTGTTAGCTATGTGCTTGGTAGAAACATAGTTGAGTGATATCCCTAGGTTTTAGGCACCTAAGATACAACTATCCTTCTAGTCATCTGACATGTATTTCTAGCACTGATTTAAATTTGTTGATTATTATTTCCCGGGGGTGTTGACCCATGTTTCTATGTAGTACCATTCTTTGGAGAATTGACTTGAGGTGTGATTAAGCCATGAGGAATATATTTGTCCCTTAGAATAAGACTGATGTAAAACTAAATGATATTTTCCAGGTCTTATTCTCTCTAGGACTCATAAAATAGTCCAGAGTACTCTGCCATTGTAAAACATCATCCAAGCCAAGCAAGACACATATTCCTGTCATTAAGGACTCCACACCTAGAACTAGAGAGAAGTCCTCAGGCCTTCACCTAAGTGAGAATTCTTTCTTTGTGGATAGAGAAAAAGGAGAGGAAAATTTACATTCTTCAGTAAGGATAGAATAATTCACTTATATTTTTCTACATGGAATTTCTGCTGTTGCACTAGAAAATACTTAGGAAAAAAGCATAGCTTTTCCTTAGAAGAGAAGATTACATTCTTAGAAATCTTATACCTATACCTTCATAACACCATATTTCTAATCCTTGGCACTCTTTTTATGTTTAAACATGGGGGAAAAGGAAGGGCATCTCAGTGCCTCAAGAATGTATATGATTTTATTTTAGATGTTGCCCTAAAACCACCTGAAATTTATCAGGACATTACTAAAATTAAGTATGTCCCCAGGACACATTAAATACTTGGTCAATCCTTGCTGATATGGCTCAGTGATTGAGTGTCAACCTATGAACCAGGAGGTCATGGTTCAATTCCCAGTCAGGGCACATACCAGGTTTGTGGGCATGATCTCCATTGTGGGGCATGCAGGAGGCAGCTGATCAGTGATTCTCTCTCATCACTGATGTTTTTATCTCTCTCTTCCTCTCCCTTCCTCTCTGAAATCAATCAATCAATCAATCAATCAACAAACAAACTAACTAACTAACAAACTTTTTGGTCAGTAATGTACATTGTGGTCTAATTTTCTTCTCAAGTTATGCATAGCTCAAGCCATATGTGCCTGATGTTGCAATGTGCATCTTAAAATAATTTGGTCTATGACATGCAGTTTCAGTGATATAAAATATGCAAAATATTTTTCTCATTATTTTAAATTTTAACAATAGCAAGATAACTTATTATTTTAAAGAAAATGAAGACCTTGATTAAAAAAATTCTTTAAAAATTTTTTTTTTGTTTTGCTTATCCTGGCTAGATTCCTTATTAAATAAATAATCTTGAATTCACTTTTTGAGTTACATATATTTTGATTCCCCAAATTGCCAAAGACATTACAAAAAAGGAAAATCTCCTTAAGTATTGATGTGAAACTCCTAAACAAATATGTCCACTACATATTAGGAATGTAAAATTGCCTTGACATTAGACAATGATTCCAAGATAATTTACTATACTAACAAAATAATGGAGAAAATTCATATGATTATTTTAATGGATGCAGAAAAAATTAATAGAAATTTACACTTTTTATAATAGAAATGTTAGCAAAAGAGGAATAGGAGAGAATGTCCTTAAGTTATTATAGAATAGTCGTCGGCAAAGTCATTAGTCAGCAGAGCCAAATATCAACAGTACAACGATTGAAATTTCTTTTGAGAGCCAAATTTTTTAAACTTAAACTTCTTCTAATGCTATTTCTTCAAAGTAGACTTGCTCAGGCCGTGGTATTTTGTGGAAGAGCCACACTCAAGGGGCCAAAGAGCCACATGTAGCTCGTGAGCCGCAGTTTGCCGACCACAGGTATAGAATAATTACTTAACAATAAGCGTGAAACAAACACAATAAACGTAAGTCATAGGTTTTTTTCTGAAATAAGGCTTTCTTTTGAGTTGATTTATGCTATCATATATATTTAACATTTTATCATCATTTCCAGCAAGTATGATAAGGTAACATAAATAAATACATTGTCTATATATTAGAAAGGAAGAAATAAATATCATTGTTCATAATTGACATGCTTTTTGTATACATAAAACCTAAGAGAATACAGATTAACTATTGTAATTAGAGAATTAGAAAGTTTGTTATAAACCAATAAATGGTATTTTATTGGTTTCTTATAAACCAATAAATGATATTTTATATTTTATGAATTTCAAATTTGAAATTCATAAAATATATGCAACTTAAAATATCAAAATTAAATTAAAAACAGATTAAAACCAAGAAAGAGTTTTGTATATTTATATATACGTATAACAATCAATATAGAGACAATTTCAAGATGAACCCAAATAATGGAAGAATATATTATGTTTTTGGATTGAAAGACTAGATATTAAAATTATGCCAGTCCACTCAAATTTTCTGAATATATAATGTAACTCTAATTAATATCCTAACCAATTTTTTGGTGAAAATTGATAGGGTTATCTTAAATTCATATGTCAATGTATATAGGTCAAAGACAAGTCTAGACAACCGTGGAGAATAAATTTGGAGAAATTACCAGATATCAAAACTTAGAATTAGCTACATAAATTTTAACAAGTATACTATTTCATTTTATCTTCATTTTTGGGTTATTATTTATAACTGTGTTCCCTAGAGTTTAACTATGAATCTTTAACTAATTATAGTCTACCTTTACCTAATATAACACTATACTTCTTTTTGCCTACTCTAAGAAACTTACAACCTTGTACCCCCAGTTCCTACCTCTAATATTTTGTTCCATTGTTGTCACATATTTTACAGTTATGCTGTAAACACCATGTATGGTTAATATGTATTTTTGCTTTTTACACTAATTTTTAAAGTAATTGAAATAAGAAATACGTATTTTAAATATTGCTTCATTTTCACCATTTCTGGAAATTTTTATTTATTTTTGAAGATCTAAGTTTCTGTCTGGTATATGTTTCTTTTTGCTGAAGACATTTCTTTTTTTAATATATTTTTATTTATTTCAGAGAGGAAGGGAGAGGGAGATGGAAACATCAATGATTGGCTGCCTCCTGCACCCCCCCGACTGGGGATCAAGTCCACAACCCAGGCATGCACCCTTGATGGGAACTGAACCTGGGACCCTTCAATCCGCAGGCCAACTCTCTATCCACTGAGCAAAACCAGCTAGGGCTTGAAGACATTTCTTTAAAATTTATTGTAGAACACAAAGGGAACATATTGGGAAATAGATTCTTTTGGGTTTTTGTTTAATTTTTGGTCTTGAAAAATATATTGATTTCATCATCTTAATTTTTAGAAGATATTTTTGCTAATTGTTTCTAATTATTTTCTGCTACTTTAAAGCTGTCACCCTGTTGTCTGCATCTGTACTTTAAGGACAATAACTTTTGCTGCCCATCTTCAGCACCAGAAGAATTTTCTTTTGTGAGGGTGATGGCTTCGGGCCCGGACTCATCCCTTATGTAAATCAGTGGGCTTCACTCACCCTCCAGAGAGGCATTGCCAAGGGAAGCCTTGTCCAACCTCCTGCCTGTACTCAATCTCTTTTATGACTTTGGCAAGGTCTGTGGAGAATGTTTCTCATATGTCTGTGGTTCCCACAGTTTCTAAATTCTCATTTTAGACCAACTTAACCTCTAGCAATTTGTAAAAAAAAAAAAAAAAAGGGGGTGGGGTGGCGATTTCTTTGCACCCTCTTTTACGATTTCTGGCATGTTTTCCTCCAATGCACTGCTACAGGTCAGCCAGGCTCAGGCCCTCTCTCTCATTGGAAGGTCTTATATTTAGGGCCACTTGGTTGCCCTAGAATCTCAGCCATCTCAGCCTTTATTGTTAGATCCAGAGTGATTCTGTTTCTAGCAATCTGCATCCTCGGCAAAAAAAGGGTCTCTCTCAATCAGTGTCTTGTTTCTTATGAACAATATCAAGAACTTAAAGTCTCCTACTTCTAAATGCTTTACCATCATCTTAGTTTATCGCTATCATAGGTTGTTGTATCTATCTTTTCCTGAGTCTACAAGTTAGAGGTTTTTATTGCTACATGTGATTGATTTTTTAAAAAATAGTTTCTCTGAAAAGAATGTTTATCACTTTGTTTGCTTACTATTTGTCTTACATATCAGATCATCTTTTTGGGCCCATTAAAGCACTTTTAGGAAATAGACTCCTTCTCATTAATTTGTTGACAGTGAATAAAGATGATGTTTGCTTGAAATACTTCTTATTCATAAATTTAGAAATACAGGTTCACTAGCACATAAATTCAAGATTTACCCAGACATTAAACATATTCCACTGAGCCCTAACCAGTTTGGCTCAGTGGACAGAGCGTCGGCCTACAGACTCAAGGGTCCCAGGTTCGATTCCGGTTAAGAGTATGTACCTTGGTTGCGGGCACATCCCCAGTAGCGGGTGTGCAGAAGGCAGCTGAGAAACATCTCTCATTGATGTTTCTAACTTTCTTTCCCTCTCCCTTCCTCTCTATAAAAAAATCAATAAAATATAATTTAAAAAAAAGATATTCCACTGATTTTTGGCTTCTATTTGCATTAAGAAGTTGAATTTCAGTGTAAATATTTTAATTGTAAACAATTTACCTTTTATTTCTTACTCTATATATTTTTTTACTTTTTTCCTGAAGTCTTACTATTCTATATCAAAGTATGAATTTCTCTGTATTTCTGTATACTCTTATTCTGCTTGACATAAAATCCTTTATATAAGAAATCATGCCTTTCACCAATTCTGCAATAGGTCTGTTATCTTGTTAACCACTTCTTTAATTGTGTTTTAATAACTACAATTTTAATTTGCCAAAGAGTTTTATGACTATACATATATGAGGAAGAGGAGCCTCTTTGTTTAATTCTTACATTTTTATCATAGTTTTGTATTCACAATACACAGGAAAGAAAAAAATCATATATTACAAAATAAAGCGACACCTGGGGGAAGAAAAAAATATACTTCTGTTGCATGATGGTAGGTCACTTTCAGGCTGTATTTCCATACCTAAGAGTATAGAGTCTCAGGAGTGGAGATAGACTGAGAATTTTCTTCCCTCTGAAACAATAAAAAAAATACATCCTAAGCTAAGCTGAGGAGAAGAAAACTCATTATTCGTAGCATAGTGTCATTCACCCTGTAGGCTTTCAACAATATAATTGATGATGATGATGATATGGCAGTCTTATGTGTACACCTCTTTAGTCCTTGACATTATAACGTTCATTATCCCACCTACCTGTAACAAAATAAACTACAAAGTCAGTCAATATAAATTAGAATATCAGGTGGTAAAATGATGTTAGATTTCAAAATAATAATTCTGGCTTCCTCTGTTATTTGAAACCACTTGCAGTGACAGCTTTTCTCTTTATTATTCCTTTACATAAATCATCCCTGATTACCATGAGCTCAATCTCCAATTTTTGTGACAGGCATCTGAGAATTATGGCACTAGCATTTACCCTCTTGTTCACGTCAAACTGTTCCCTCTGTTCTTGAAATAATTCAGAAGATATGATATTTGAGCAATGCAGACTTAAAGGACATAGGCAATTTCTATTGATGTCAATGATAGTGGCCTTTTGTTCTTGAAAAAAAAGGCCTGACTCTTTAGACCATCTCTAAGGCCAATGTAGACACTGCTTTAAAGGCAAATGACAAGGAAATGACTCATAGAATCAAGGAATTTCAAAACTCACAGGGATCCTGAGATTTCATTCCATGTGTTCAGAAACTAAGTCTATATGAAAGTTTAATTTGCTCAAAGGCACATATTTATTTAGTTGCTAAATAATTGATTTATTAATCAATTAATACATCAATTTTTTTTACCAAGATTCCTTTTCTTCAGCACAAAACAATTATCTGTGAAGTTGTTCAATACAGACAATATCATAGAGGTTGATTTTAAGAAGTAGAAATATATGTTATCTAGCTTATTGATTCCAACAGCCAAATTTGTCCAGTGATAAGTATAAAACATATCTGGGGCTTTTTTTTTTACACATTTTGACTCCTATTCAAACATTTTTCTGTGTTTTTCATGGATCTTTTGCAGGGAAATGTAACAATAGATCAAGACCTTAGAAAACTCTCTCTCACTCATCTCAATTTGCCTGCATGAGTTTTTTAAAGATTAAACAAATCCTTGATAAAAAAAATCTGTTGTTCTTGTTTTGTTCTGTTTTGTTTTGCAATTTCAAGCATTTCCTTTAGAACTATTACCCCTATTTTTGCTTTAATCTGTGCCTTACACATGATAAGTTTCTACATTTTATGGAAAATATCAGATAAACTCCTTCACATTAAAAACAAGTAGTTCATGATACTAATCTTAGTTATGTTTTAATTTATAAGGAAGACTAGATGAAGAAACCTTTTATTCAAAAACTTCAGATGCTAGTGTCAGAAGGCTACTGGCTAATTTGTTAATCTAATACAGAGTCATATGGGGTGTATGGTTGTAATTTTTGCCTCTCATCACTATTGAATAATGACCAAACTTACAAAGTGATCAAGATTGTATCCTTGAAAATGTTGCTGTTTTAGGTTTCTGATGTATTACTTAGAATGTTAAGATGGCAAACATCATTTGCTGGAGCAATTAATAACATACTTATTGCTCCCCTTCATCCTTAAATTTAGTAGACACTAATTTAGATTTGACTAAAACCCAGACATTTTTCCAAGTACTTTATTAATATTACTATGTACTCTTCATTAAAAACAAATCTTTTGCTCTAGGTGCTATTATTAACCCCATTACATAAATGAAGAAACTGAGGTTAAAGACATACATGAGAATATAAAGCCCAATATGTGTTGAGCCTTTTTGAGGTCATACAGATGGCCAACAGATATATAAAAATGTCACTAATTATCAGAGATGTAAATTAAAACCACACCTGTCAGTATGGCTATCTACACTAATAAAAGAGTAAGATGCAAATTGATGGTACCTTCATGATGTCCACCAGCCAATCAGGAGTGAGTATGCAAATCAACCCAACAAAGATGGTGGGTTAATTTGCATATGCAGGCTCCCAGCAGCCGGGGCCGGGGTGGGCTGCAGGCATTCCAAACTGCCCCCGGCCACTTGGGGCCTCTGGGCAGCATGGAAAGGCGGAAAGTTGGCTCCAGAGTGGAGTGAAAAGGCAGCTCCGGCCAGAGCGAAGGTGGTGCAGGCAGCCAGGGAAAGGAAGGCCCATTCTTGCACGAATCTTTGTGCATCAGGCCTCTAGTCATTAATAAATAAACAAGTAACAAGAATTGGTGAGGAAGCAGAGAAAAGGGAACCCTCATGCACTATTGGTGGGAATGCAGATTGGTGCAGCCACCATGGAAAGCAGTGTGGAGTTACATCAAAAAAATTAAAAATGGAACTGCTTTAGGACCCAGTGATTTCATTTCTGGGAATTTATCCAAAGAAACCCAAAACACTAATTTGAAAGAATACATAGTACCCTTATGTCCATTTTAGTGTTATTTACAGTAGCCAAGATTTGGAAGCAACCCAAGTGCCCATCAGTAAATGAGTGGATAAAAAAATCTGTGTCACATTTATACAATGGGATACTACTCAGTTAAAAAAAAGAAGGAAATCTTACCTTTCACAACAGCATGGATGGACCTGGAGAGTATTATGCTAAGTGAAATAAGCCAGTCAGAGAGAGATAAATACCACATGATTTCACTTATATGTGGAATGTAAGGAACAAAATAAACTAACAAAATAAAAACAGACTCATAGATACAAAGAACAAACTGACAGCCATCAAGAGGAGGGCGTTTGGGGGGCTGGGTGAAAACGGTGAAGGGATTAAGCAAAAAATAAAAAATAAATAAAAAACTCACAGATATAGACAACAGTATGGTGATTATCACGGGGAAAGGGGGAGATAAATGATGGAAGGAGACTTGACTTACTGGTAGTGAACACACAATACAATATACATATGATATATTATAGAATTGTAAACATAACACCTATATACTTTTATTAACTAATGTTACCTTCCAAAATTTGATAAATTAAAAAAGTAACACATAAGCAACATTTTTATCAGTTGGAAAACAAAAGATGACTAACATTTGGCAGTAGTTGCATTCTTGACATATAAAGTTAATTTTAAACTGTTTAAATATTTTATGCTATTGATGTATATACATCCTTTATTTACATTTTAGAATATTTTTTCTTGACTTGTTCTTAAAATTCTTCCCTCTTAAAACTGATGAAAATAGTTAATGATCTATAAAACAGACTTCTGGTTCCAGGAAGAAGATCCTTATGTACTTTTTCCTTGAATCGTTCAATATTCACCTTTCTAATATGAATAAGAAACACATTAATTTGACTTTTATATAATGGAAGTCATTAAATATTTATTGAGGTACCATAGCTGTACCTTATCAGTAGTTAAATGTTCCTCTTGCAAAGGAGATTAGAGAGATAAATGGCTGCTTTGCTTTATATTATAAAGCTTGTTCATCATTGTCATTAAGGTTGAACTATATAAAAGTAGTAGAAAATGATAATATATATATATCTAGAAACCCATTAAAAAGATTAAATAGACATTAACAATTTTCCATAATTGTTTAAGATGACTTTTTCTTTTTCTGTATGTGTATTTATATTTTGTTAAAATGAATAACATAAAAGTAAAGCCTGAGAGAGAAACCAAGATGGTGGCATAGGTAAACACCTAAATTGCTGCCTCACACAACAATATCTAAACTACAAGTAAAAGACAAAATGGACATCATCCAGAACCACACGAAAGCTGGCCGAGTGGAAATTCTACAACTAGAAGGAAAGAGAAAAGCACGCTGAGACTCAGAGGAGCTGCAGAAGGCAGAGGTACAAAGGCGTGTGGAGAGGGCTGGCAACTGAGTATGCGGCTGGCTTTCTCAAGCGGGAGGGAGACAAAAGCTTCTGACTGCTCTGAACTTCAGTTCTGGGCGAGACTCTGGGGACCCAGACTCATTCAGGGAGAAACTGGTCTGCCTGGCAGCAGGTGAAACTCGAGGGCGGCTTTCTCTCAGAGGTGCTTGCAGCAATTACCGCGGGACACTGAAACCCAGGGGGCCTCTTAGGGTAGGGCTGAAAGGAAGCCATTGCTGTCTGCTCTGCCCTGAGACTCTGCCCCATCCAAGCTGAGCTCAGAGACTTTTGAAGTCTTATCTCATAAGGATGTCTCCAGCAAAGAAGTTCTCCCAGCGTAGACACAGCTGATCCTGTTGTTGGTATCACTGGGAGGAGGTCACTTCCTCCCAGTGATACCAACAACAATCAAGGTTTAACTACAACAAGACTGTGCACACAGCCCATAAAGGGGTGCACCAAGAGTGTCCACCTCAGGTAACTGGGGAGGCTGGGCCACTGGACCCTATAGAACACCTAGCACACAAAGCCACTCTATCAACTCAGGGAAGCAGCCAAAATACGGAGACAAAGAAACAGGTCAAAAATGAAAGAAATGGAGGAAAGCAAATGACTAGATATAGAGTTCAAAACCACGGTTATAAGGTTTTTCAAGAATTTTCTAGAAAAGGCCAATAAATTTAGTGAGACCCTTGAGGATATGAAAAAGGATCAACTAGAAATGAAGCATACACTGACTGAAATAAAAAATATTATACAGAGATCCAACAGCAGACTAGAGGATCGCAAGAATCAAGTCAAAGATTTGAAATACAAAGAAGCAAAAAACACTCAACCAGAAAAGCGAAAAGAATCCAATAAATATGAAGATAGTGTAAGGAGCCTCTGGGACAACTTCAAGCACACCAACATCAGAATTATGGGGGTGCCAGAAGAAGAGAGAGAGCAAGATACTGAAAACCTATTTGAAGAAATAATGACTGAAAATTTCCCCCACCTGGTGAAAGAAATAGACTTACAAGTCCTGGAAGGGCACAGAACCCCAAACAAAAGGAATCCAAAGAGGACCACACCAAAGCACATCATAATTAAAATGCCAAGAGCAAAAGACAAAGAGAGAATCTTAAAAGCAGCAAGAAAAAAACAATTACCTACAAGGGAGCACCCATACAATTGTCAGCTGATTTCTCAATAGAAACTATGCAGGCCAGATTGGAATGGCAAGAAATATTCAAAGTGATACATAGCAAGAACCTACAACCAAGATTACCCAGCAAAGCTATCATTCAGAATTGAAGGTCAGATAAAGAGCTTCACAGATAAGAAAAAACTAAAGGAGGTCATCACCAAACCAGTATTATATGAAATGCTGAAGGGTATTCTCTAAGAAAAAGGTAAAGATAAAAATTATGAACAACAAATACATATCTATCAACAAGTGAATCTAAAAATCAAGTGAATAAAAAATCTGAAGAACAGAATAAACTGGTGAATATAATAAACTCAGGGGCATAGAAAGGGAGTGGACTGACAATTCTCAGGAGGAAAGGGGTGGGGAGGTGCAGGAAGAAACGACAAAAATTGTACACCTATGGATGAGGACAGTGGGGAAGGATAAGAGCAGAGGGTGGGATGGGAACCAGGTGGAGGGGAGCTATGGGGGGAAAAAAGAGGAACAATTGTAATAATCTGAACAATAAAGATTTATTTAAAAAAAGAAAAAAAGAAAAGTAAAGCCTGAATTTCTGCTCCTTTACCTTCCATACCCAGTGTAACCACTGCTGAATGTGCATGTATCCTTCAGTTTTGTGTCTTTATATATCTAAAAGTCTTCCATTGTTTTGTGTGGGTGTTAAAAGGTTAAAAATATCGTATTGTATAGTACATGTAGAGATTTACAACTTTTCTATATTTAGTCGACTTTATGATTTTGAGATATTTCCTTCTGTACTCTTGTTTATTAAATGTAATTATGTATACACACAATTTTACTTTATTATTAAAGTAAAAGCCTGGTGCATGAAATTCATGCATGGGGGGTGGAGGGGTGTCCCTCAGCCCAGTCTGCACCCTCTCCTATCTGGGACCCCTTGAGGGATGTCCGACTGCCCGTTTAGGCCCGATCCCACCAGGATCGCGCCTAAACGGGCAGTCGGACATCCCTCTCGTCTATCTCCTCCTGCTGAATCAAAGTCAGAATCTGCTGAGAAGGTTCTTGGTTAAGCTACTGCCTTTGATCTTGTTGATCTTTCCAAATATGTTAAATTTTCTGGTTACATTTTTGAGAGAAGCCCTGGTACACATTGCTAGATTTTTTCCCTTTGCAAGAAGAGGATTGTTAATGTCAGCTTCAAATTTTTCCAGCATATTTTATACTCTACACCCCCACACCTTCACACATCTTCAACTATTCCTGCAGAAGTCATTTTCTTCCCATCCTTATTAATTACTGGAGTCTTCATGTCAGTAACATCCTCCTCTGAATCACTCAGATATTTTTTATCTTCTTTCTCAAAGTTATAGGTTCTTAAAACCTGATCCTCCATTGATACCTTCTCAGATTTCCCAGAATGTTTTTTTTTTTTGCCCTAGGGGCACCTTACTTGGATGTTTTATGACTGAGGTATCTACTTTGCTACCGATGCTCCTCTCTGTTTTGGGGTTTGATATTGCTATTAATAGTGTTACTTAAACTTCATTAACTTGATCTTTTCTGTGCCTATTCTGCAAAGGTAAATGTCTGCTCTACAATGTGGGAATTGCTGAAATCTATACTAATAAAAGGTTAATATGCTAATTAGACTGGGAGACCTTCTGGATGTCCTTCCTGACAAAGCAATGGTGACGGGGCTGAGGCAGAGGCGGTTAGGGGTGATCAGGCTGGCAGGGAAGGGCATTTGGGGGTGAGCAGGCCAGCGGGGTGGGGGGGGCAGTTGGGGGCAAGCAGGCTGGCAAGGGGGCAGTTGGGGGCAAGCAGACCGGTGGGGGGCATTTGGGGGTGAACAGGCTGGTGGCGGGGGGGCGGGGCAGTTAGCAACGATCAGGCCGGCAGGCAGAGTGGTTGGTGGAATTCAGGCAGGCAGGCAGGTGAGCAGTTAGGAGCCACTGGTCCCAGATTGTGAGAAGGATGTGTGACTGCTGGTTTAGGCCCGATCCCAAACCAGCAGTTGGACATCCCCCAAGGGGTCCCAGATTGGAGAGGGTGCAGGCTGGGCTTAGGGACATGCCACCCGCGCATAAATTTTGTGCACCAGGCCACTAGTTTATATATATAAAACCCTAAGTGACCAGTCGACCATTTGACCTGTTGCTATGACACACACTGACCACCAGGGGGCAGGCACTCAATGCAGGAGCTGCCCCCTGGTGGTCAGTGCTCTCCCACAGTGGGAGCACTGCTCAACTGACTGACAGGAGCCAGACACTGGGCTCATGGCAGGTGATCACAGCTGTGGCGGCGAGCCTCTCCCACCACTTTGGCAGTGCTACAGAGTGGTGGCAGCAGGCGAAGCGGGGTCGGGATGAACCCAGCCTGGGCTTGAGCTCTGCCCTGGCTGCCTGCAGCTTCGAGCACTACTCCATCCCTTGGGGGATGTTGGACTGCCTGTTTCGGCCTGATTCCCGGAGGCCAGGCTGGACTGCCAGTTTTGGCCTGATCCCTGCAGGTCAGGCAGTGGGGATCAGGCCGAAACCAGCAGTCCGACATTCCCTGAGGGGTCCCAGACTGTGAGAGGGTGCAGGCCAAGCTGAGGGACCCCACCAGTGCACGAATCTATGTGGTGGGCCCCTCGTTATAAAAAAGGTTTGTATGAAAAATGATACCTGAATTTGGTTTACTCTAAAATATGCATTAAGCCCACAAAAATTTGTTCACTTATTTTCACACAAATAAATGTAAAGTTTTCCTGCTATTCTATATGCAATAGAATAAAGATAGTACCACCAATTTCATGTAAGAAAATAAATTTTTGATGTTAGAATTTTTTTATTCAAATACTATTATAATGTTTCTCTTTCTACAAAGGATGAGAAAAAAAGGAAAACAGAATATAAGAATTATCATTTTGTTTTTGTTGTCCAAATTACATTAGACTCAATATATATTTTTATTTTCCAAGTTGTTGCTGATTCTAAATCAGGATGGGTAGACAAATGATCGCAGCTATAACAATGAACTAGAAAGTATTAGTGTCTCATTGTTATTATTTATATGGTTTGTGCAGTATTAATGGTTGAGAGAAGACATTCCTTAAGAGTGGTTGAAGTAGAGGTCCATCTTACTAGAAATAAAATTGTTTTTGAAGTTCATTTAACTGAGCATTTTAAGGACAAGCAAATAGAAACATCTCTGGGAAAAACCTATAAAGGGTTATAGCTTTGCTAAGGATCCATCATAACTCTTACTCTGATATTCAGGCAGCAGGCAGTAACCATCATGCTTAAGATTGTGCTTCCACTTACTGTTGACACCATTAAATTTCTTGAGATGTTTATAGCAGTGAGGATTATAGGCAGTGGCAAAACCAGGAGGCACTAAGGGTAATGATGTGGACATAGGAAAGATACACATGATAAACAAAGTGAATTGATAATGTAGGAATGGTTCAAAGTACTAATAATTGGTAAGGGAGAGTCACAGATTTGCAACGTAATATATGGACTAAAGTAAAATGATCTCAACTCATAATTAAATAATTCCACAGAAATTGTAAATAATTTTTGACCAAATGAAATCCTGTTGTTTGTGTATGTTTTGTTTTATTTTTTATTTTGAATTTTTTCATGAGTTTTCTCTTTACCTAAAACTATCCTGATACATCTTTCTCTGCCATTCAAAAGTAGCTTATTATAGAAGCTTTTCAGATCAATCTAGTCTCTCAAACAGATAATTTTAATAACCTAATTAGATTGTCTGAGTGTTTCACTGTTACAATGATAGACAATATATAAACACCCAAACTGTCACCTGAACACTCAACATAGCCAAATTTGCATTTGAATAGTTGCCAGAATATATTTTTTGCTTTTGGGTCCAATGCCATGCATTCTTTCAGGCTTTTGTAAAAGAAATATCTGCAGCAAAATTGCAGAAGGCCTTGTTAATTCATTTTTTAATGAATAATGCCCTGTGGCATTTTCTTTGATAGTCATGGTTTGCTGGAATGAATAGCATACACTTCTCTTTTTGGATTACTACAGCCCTTTTCAAGCTTGAATATGCCTTGGGGGTAAAATAGAGGGTTATCCGTTTGTACACATGAGGGAAAGTGCTTAGATGAATACCAAAATAGAAGTATTGGGGTGCATAGTAAATTTGCTTAGTTGAGATTGAGGACTGAATGAGTTTGCCCATGGAAAAATATTTTAATATGTTGTATAGACCAAGGTTATGCTCTCACATACAATGTGAATTAATAATTCAGGTCATTTCCCAGACAATATAGCAAATAGTAATTTCCAAACTATGTTTTTCTTTTTATTTGTATACTTTTATGGGTCAGAGTTTAACTCATTTTAATAAATGTTTATTGATTGGCTACAAAGGTCCTGTTACTGTGCAAAAACACTGAGGCTATATGCAAGCATGAAATGTGATTCTAACTTTAGGATTTGTATCAGATCACAGGAGACAGACAAGTATCTAGCCAACTATGATGCAATGTGATAGGAAGCATTATAGAGACATAACAAGAAAATCATAACTAAATGGAAAGAGCAACTCATTTTTCTGGAAGGGACATCTGGTTAGATTTTGCAAAACATAAGACATTTGAATTGAGAATGGAAGTGCTGGTTAATTTGTGGCAGGTGCCAAGGATGTCAGAGCATTTCAACAGGGTGAGAACTGCAGGCAAAATCCCTGGGTCAAGGGAATCCTTGGTAATGGTGAGGATGACAATAAGGAAAGTAGTCCATTGTGGCACTGGGAAATGGGAAGAGATGGGACTGAGAAAATAAGATGCCAGGATCAGCTTCTACTTAAATGTGACTTTGTTGATTATTCGACACCAGGATCTGACAGTCTAGAGCCCATGATAATTCCTGGAGCAATTTATGTGTGTTCATCATTTGTTTTGAAACAGCTGGCACTTAATACCAGTGATTGGTTTGAGAATTTGGAATCAGAATATGATTTTAAATGAGTTCCTGGTCCTGATATTTTCTTTGTGTATTATTAACTGTGATATATCACAAGAGTTACATAAATATAAACAAAGAAGATGATAATTATGTAAATTATATAAACCCTATTAATGGTTTTATAGGAGCATAGGTATAGTCCAGTCCTATCAAAATTTTCAATCAAGGAGAAAGGATACCGAGGCCAATTAAGTTTGGGAGACGAAATAATGTCACCTTTTATAGGAGTCACATTCAGAATAAAGTTTTGAAAATCCTGAAATAGACCACCTTACTTAACTTGGTTAAAATCACTTGTTTGAGCAAATACACATATTATTTTCTTTTTAAAAATATGTTTTTATTGATTTCAGAGAGGAAGGAAGAGGGAGAGGGAGATAGAAACATCAATGATGAAAGAGAATCATTAATTGGCTGCCTCCTGCAAGCCCCTCACTGGGGATCCAGCCTGCAACCTGGGCATGTGCCCTTACTGGGAATCGAATGGTGACCTCCTGGTTCAGAGGTGAATGCTCAACCACTGAACCATGACGGCTGGGCCATATTATTTTCTTAACATAAGCACTTATTAACCTTATTAACCTTCTATGGAACTAATTTACCAAGGGCATACTTCTTGGATCATACAAGGCTCTTTAAATATTTCAAAAGTGATTGGCATTAGGTTAAATAATGGCAGATATCAGAGATGCACCGGTTTACCAAGCACATGTGTAAACCATAAACCAGTACTTAATGTGTTTTTTCTCAAATCCAATCCTTGTCTTTTTGGTGCTAGCTACGTTTGCCATACTGCTGTGCAGCAGACTTGTGGCTGAGTTAAGCAGATAGGAAACCGTGGTGAGAAATTAGAGGGTGAACTACGCGAAAAGCCGGGGTAAGTTTACCAGTTCCCATACACCCCTTCCCTTGGCTCCAGCTCTAACTGGACATGATCTAAGTGGTTCCAGCAACCTTTGACTCAGCCAGTCCCTACGTGCCAGTATCACTACCTTCTGACTTTATCATATACTTAAAATTTGTAGTTTCTCCTGTTGTTGATAATACTTCACTATTTTCAGATTGACTTCATAGTTCTCTCATTCCCAGTGTTATAAGCCATCTCAAACTTTTAAGAGAAGTTTCTGTGTCCCTAGGTGGACTTTGATTGATACAGCACTGTAAAAATTTCTTCATAGCCATTTAGATTTGTATAATTACTTTAACATTTTGTTATCATTTTCCCTTTCTTACAAATAAAAATGAGAATACAGACTCTATAATTTTCTGTTTTACTGAATCCCAGCCCAATGGTACTCCATAATACAAAAATGTCATTTGCAAAAGCCTTCACTACAATAGCAAAGAGGAAAATAGTATGAATAAAGGCGTGTTTGAACTCCCAGCTAATAACAGTCATCTGCCTCATTACCAGGACACCTAGTAAATTTAATTACCACTCAGGTTTGAGAATCTTGCCCTTAAGTTCAACAGCATCTATAATGTCATGCCTCCATCCTAAAAATCACCATATTATAACATTTTCTTCTGTGAGTCCAGGTTTTTATAATGTGAAGCTATATGTAAACAGATTGGCACACCAGCCAATATTTCTCCTTATCCATCCAAGTCTGTCGTAAGAGACAAAGCTGGTTTTAGGGTTGTCTGTATGTCTTCTAGTCATTAACACAGCACTCTTATCAGTTGACGCTAATTCTATGGAAGCAATATTAAATGGCCCCTGACACCTTTTGGAAATGGAGTACATTTTTTTCTTCATCATCCCAGATAAAAATTACAAGATATTAGAAGATGCTGAAAGAGGACTACTATAATTAGTTTTTTATCTAGGTATTTTATACAGTTTTCTCTTTCACTGTATTTTCCCACCTGCTACTCGGTGACATAGTTAAAACACCAAAATCACTTATTTTCAATATTCCTGGCAAGTTTGACATAATAGGAATAATGTCTTCAGTACTTACTGCCAAGTCTCCAATTCTTTATGACTATTAATTCATGTCTAATAATAGTGATTCTATATTTTCTCTCTTCCTTTCCCTGTTTAGTTTAATAATTTAATAACATGGTGATATATATTTTACTTCTTTTGGTGAATCAGCAGGCAGAATGCTTTTCATTGACATTGATTCTCAAAACAACAGTTACTTCAAAGATATGTTTGAACAGGAGACATTCACTGGAAATATAGCTATGTTTTAAGATCACTGACTTTTCCCAGTTTCAATAATTTTTAAACATTTTTTTTGAGAGACAATAAACTTTGAGCCATTTCAGAAATCATTGAGTTTTTAAAAATATATTTTATTGATTTTTTACAGAGAGTAAGGGAGAGAGATAGAGAGTTAGAAACATCGATGATAGAGAAACATCACTTAGCTGCCTCCTGAACAACCCCTTACTGGGGATGTGCCCGCAACCAAAGTGCATGCCCTTGACCAGAATCGAACCTGGGACCCGTCAGTCCGTAGGCCGACGCTCTATCCACTGAGCCAAACCGGTTAGGGCAATCACTGATTTTTATTCATAAGTTTTTTAGGTATTGAACAAGGTGGATCTTATACTTACTTTTTTAGAGGTATAGACTTTATACATTTGTGTGAAAAAGGACATGGGGGAAAAATGCTGGTAGGGATAGTGGAATTGTAATCTGTCAGACAGATTTTATTGCAGTACAACAACTATGCTCTATTTGGTTTGCAAGATCTTCTCCAGACTTAAACCAAACTGGCTATAATCTTGAATATACTCCAAAGCTAATGAAAAGTGCAGAGGGATGATGGGGCATCTAACAATATCTTTTAAATGTGGTCATAACTAAATTGAGAGCACTCCATGTAGTGATAACGAAAGTTAGCTTTTAGAATTCTCAGCCTCCTGGATTTGGGAAGCAATCAGAATAGCTCTTCCTGTTGGATAAAATGGTCTTTTGTATGTGTGTTAGCTTAGAGGGGATCTTTACAAATGAAAGGAACAAAACTGGACTCAGTCAAACCATTCTGCAGTAAGGATTTAAAAGCCTATTCAGCAAGTTAGTCAGATTATAGCATCCACAGAACACCGTGACAGGCGTTAAGTCTGAACCCACGCATAGTTTCAGCTGAAGGAAAAGGAGACCTGAAATCATACCTCATGTTCTAGAAAAGCTAAAAAGAAGGCCATGTACAACAAGGGGGCGGGGCATTAAGAGAAATTGTTTCATGTGACAAAAATTTTTAAATGAAACTCTCTGTAGACTGAAAATTATTTTGGAAGGAAACAAAGAGAAGTTTCCTTCAAAAGTCATAAGGATTGTAATCGAAAGTCAATATATTTGGCCTCTTGAACTAAAGTAAGTAATTTGTGTTTTTGCCTCCCTTACAAAGTTTATATAAAGCTACAAAAAGAAATTGACAGCCAGTTTGAAATGGAATTGCCAGGGCCTAGGGCAAAGAATATCCTTACATGATATTATTCTACAATCTCATTATAATCTTAGATATTTTACAACAGCATACTTTACAATTATCCCAAACAAACTTATAAACTAATTCTTTGAATGGTGGGCAGCAATTTAAAAAAAGGGACATGAAAGGATTTAATCCCTTGCAGAAGGAATTAAGGCACTGGGAAGGCACTTGAGCATCCTATATTGGCCCCTCTTGCCCTTTGTGCCAAGAGGGACCCTCTTCTCACAATCCAATTGCCCTCAGCTGTTACCTGAGCTTTCTGTTCATGCTGAGCTTGAAGCCTCGTGGGGGCTGATACCAGGGATCTGTCTCACATCCAATTGTGTGAGCTGGGCCCTCACTGGAGAAGAAACCCGAGTTCCCCGAGATATGTGATCAGCACCGGGACCCTGCCAGCAGGCCAGGGGTTCCCAAGGCAGGTGCTGGGTGTGGAGGCCACGGGGTCATAGGCTACCAAGGAGACAGAACTGAACCTCACAGCACCCTGCTTGGCCCCGGAGGATGGCTGGTTAGCCAGAGACGGGTAAGATTCCTCAAGGAAGGAACAACCTAAGACAGGCACAGTCGCAGAGGGGCCATCAGGAGAGAACTTGGGGGGGCAACAGAAGTGGGGCACAGACCCTCACCCCCCCCAACATTGCAGGGGCTTGAACCCCCACCCCCTTCTAAAGGAGGTCTCCTACCCCCATGGCTGCTTCGCGCTTCCCACACCCAGCTCAGATCGGGACCCAGGCAACAGAAAGAGACCCGGCCCAGCTCACATCGAGATACAGGTGACAGACAGAGACTTGGCCCAGCTCAGATCGGGACCCAGGTAACAGACAAGAGACTTGGCCGACAGCAGTTGCCCTATATCTAAATTCAGCTGAGCATGTGGAATGCTCAGGGCCCACTCAAGAATGCAAATAATCCTTCCCACTAATATTTACAGGGTAAACTAAGATTGTTGGTAGAGTATTAAATTTGACAGTAAAATAGTAATCGAGTTTTCAGATTAATTTAAATAGGCTAATTGAAATAAGTGAATATTCAAGTACTGGACAAAAAGCTATTCTTAAAGTAATAACTAAAATTTCTATTGGTAGTTCATCTCATGGTAAAAATTCCTGAATATGCAATGAACCTAAAGCAGTCATATGTGTGGGGGAAAAACAATTTTTTTTTAATTTAAAGTTATCAAGACTGCATTATAAAATTTACAAAAACCTCCATTAAAAAAAAGGGGGGGGATGGTAGGGCAATATCATGTAAGGAAAAGTATCCTATAAGTAAATTACATCTAGAAAATTTTTACTTTACCAAATTAAGGTTCATTTGCAATGCTAACAGCAAGACGGCCATTAAAAACACACATGGTGTCTAAATAAGACAAAGGAAAATCGTTTGAACAAAAATAAAAAGGATCCCAAATCAATTATATAGAAAAGATTCCTTTATTAACTTGTGGTCGAGAATATATTTGTATATTTTCAGAAAACAACCCCAAGACCAGATGGATTCCTGCAACAGAGAGGAATTGACAGGAGTGCTCCAACCACGGAGACAAGAGGAAAAAACAGTCCAGAGATGGAAGACGCTGACAACGCCTTGCCATGGGAGCAGTCAGCAGCTGTGCACCACTGCAGGTTACCTAGGACCAAACCAGAGAGGGTCGGACCTGCATTGCCACCATGTGCCCACCATCCAGATATCACTGCTGACATGTACACATAAGGAACTGTTGGATATTGAAATTGGGACTCAAACATTTTTTTGTTTTGTCTTGTTTTGTTATTATATGTTTATTTCCAGTCTGCAAAGGCAAAACTTTTTAAAGGAAAGAAATGGGGGGAAAAAGATACAGAGGCAAAGAAGCATTGAACAGACTGTCAAACTACACTGGGAAGACAGGGGTGGTTGGGCGAGGAGGGCTGAAAGAGACCAACCGAAGGACTTGTACGCATGCATATAAGCACAACCAATGGATATAAGACACTGGGGTGGGGGGGGAGGGTGGGCAGGTGAAGGCATGTCCTGGGGGGTAGGGGTGGTCGGGGGGAGATCAAAGGGGGAAAAAAAAAAGGAGACATATGTACTACTATTTGTAATACTTAAAACAATAAAAAAAAATAAAAAAATAAAAAAAAAAAAATTAAAAAAAAAAAAAAAAAAAAAAAAGAAGGCCATGTCAAAATCTCTGTCAGCAATAGGAGCTGCCCATATTTTTTTTAGATCAGAGAATGGGCATGATCAATAGGCAGAACTTGTGATTAATATTTAAGTCAAGGAGTCATTTAAAATGTTGAGATTGTATAAGGAGAGAAGAAATATTTCTCCTCAAAATAACTTCATGCATTTGTACAATTTTCCTGTTATTCAGCAGTTCATGGACCTTTAGAATTCAAGTTCCTAAGAGCTTTTTACAAGATTAAGTATATTTGTTGTGGACTAAAGTAGAGATATGATATTACAGTCTCATACCTAAAGTATCAATCCAGGTATGAGACTATATCAATCCAGGAAAATTATATGAAAAAGGATTAATGGATGTCAGATTCAAGAAGGAAGGATCCACAGGAATGGGTCATCTATTGAGAAATCTCTTGTTCATACACAGATAGTTTTAGGTATAAATTAACTTATTAAATAAACACCTGATAAATCATTTTAGCATTTTAATATAATGCAGTTTGAGCTCATATAAATTTAATTATTGCAATTTTAACCAAAACTCATAAGTTCTCCATTTAAATGCTACTGCTTAAAATGCTTACTCATTTATTTCTTTAATAATTAGGTAACATTATTTTTCTATTCTAAAATAATTCAATTCCCAGTCATGTGATCCCATAGGTAGTTCACAACATGAATATTTGTTTTCTCCTATGCCCTCTAGAGTATAGTTCTTTGACATCCTTTTCTGTGACCAGCTATGTAAAAGCTGTCTTCCTTTAAAGGGTTTATGTAATTAGGTCAGGTCCACTGAGATAATTTTCCTGTCTTAAGATCAACTGTTTTGGGACATTAATTATGTCTACAAAACCTTCAAGAAGTATTATGTTTGCATTTGATTGAATAACTGGGAGAAAAGTATGCCTATCTGGGGATGGGAATATTGGGGAGCCATCTTATAATATTGCCTTCTACACTTCCTAAAATAATAACAGCTCATAAAGTAAATACAGAAGTGTACCGATCTTCCAAATTTTCATCTTCCTCTAAGAAATATATTCATGCTTACTTCATTTTAATAAAATCATGTTTGTTCTTTTCTTTCTCCAACATTAATAATGAACTTTTTGAGGAGAGCAATTGTGTTCTATGTATTAGGTATCCCCAAGAAGCACAATGATTGCAGATTTTAGGTACTCAATATAAATTAATGGAAATCACACTTAATACTAATAATTTCAAAATAGTTAAAATACTTGTTCATATATCTCATTGTATACCACCATCCTTTCTGAGAAGATGACTTTATGGAAAGTGTAAAAGTTAAGAAAGCAGTAATTTATAATACAACATTTAAAGATATTTTACATATGAAGAAAACAAGACCATATATTCTTTGTATACTCACTTAGAAAATGGCATTTTGTGCCTTAATTTTAGTATAGATATTTCTGACTAAGAAAGAATTTTGATACATTTTTTAAAATGTCAACAGTATAAGAGAAAATGTCATATCTGTTTTTAATACCTCCACTTCATTCCTGACATCTAGAAAAGACCCAGAAAAACAGACAAGAGATAAAAGATATGGCTTTGACTCATCTCCATTCTTTGCTCTAACATGGACCTGTCACTCCATAGCTTCACTGAACATGTGTAAAAGTGTTAATATGTCAAAAGATCTACCACAATTTGCCCCTAATATTTACCTTTCCTTTACTAAGGAAATTGTGTGAACAGGTGGAAAATGTAGAGTCATATAAACCAATACTTACCAATACATTTATTTAAACGATCCATTACTATTTCCAAATACAACGAGAACTAAATAATAATTTCTAAAGAGTTGTTGACTAAGCAATGCTGAAAGAACAATTGAGAATATTTTACATTCACATTTCTTTCTTTTGGTTTATTGTTATTATTTTTAAATTTGAGTTAAAAATCTATACTGTGTTGATATTATCTTTCTTAATCTTCAAAGACTTATTATAGCTTGTATTTTCACTTCTGGAGATAAAAATTAGTTTACAGCATAGGTTGTGCTCCACCTGCTGATATAAAATGTCACTCCCAACTCATGTACAGTGTTCATTCTTTATCCAGTATTGGGCTAACCATCATACAACTTTTTAATTTGGATTTGTTATCTACCCCACCCCCCGCCTTAAATATTCTAGGAATTATAGAAACTTTGCTCAAACAAGTTAAAATAGTAAATCTAAGTCTTTGATTTGAATGTGAGATAAATTATATACCTATTTAAAAAAACACTTTAAATTTCTGATTAGGATACATTACGGACTAGTAAATAACCTTTACAAAACTTTTATGCAAGCGCTTCATGATAAAAGTAAAAAAAGCTGTTTATTTTATCTACTTTACTAGAGGCATGCTGCACGCAAATCTTGCACTCAGGTCGGGGCTCCCTCAGTCCAGATTGCAAGAGGACACAGGACAGGCCGAGGGACCCCACAGGTGCATGATCGGGGCCAGGGAGGGATGTGGGAGAATGGCCAGCCAGGAAGGGACCATGGGAAGGCTACAGGGCATGTCCGGCCCATCTTGCTCAATCCCAATCAGCCTGACCCCAGCAGCAAGCTAACCTACCAGTTGGAGCGTCTGCACCCTGGTGGTCAGTGCATGTCATAGCGAGAGACTGAGTGGTCTTAGCATATCATTAGCATATTACGCATTGATGGGTTGAATGGCTGACTGGATATTAGGCTTTTATATAGGACTAGAGGCCCAGTGCATGAAATTCGTGCACGGGGTATGTGTGTCCCTCAGCCTAGCCTGCACCCTCTCCAATCTGAGACCCCTTGAGGGATGTCTGATTGCCTGTTTAGGACAGTCGGACATCCCTCTCACGACCAGGACTGCTGGCTCCCAACTGCTCGCCTGCCTGCCTTCCTGATTGCCCCTAATCACTTCTGCCTGACAGCCTGAATGATGCCTAACTGCTCTCCTGCCAGCCTGTTAGCCCCTAACTGCCCTCCCCTGAAGGCCTGGTCACCTGTAACTGCCCTCCCATGTAGGCCTGGTTCCCCCCAACTACTATCCCCTGCAGGCCTGGGTCCCTCCAACTGCTCTCCCCTGCTGCCCATCTTGTGGTGGCCATCTTGTGTCCACAAGGGGGCAGCCATCTTTGACCACATGGGGGCAGCCATCTTGTGTGTTGGAGTGATGGTCAATTTTCATATTACTCTTTTATTAGATAGGATAGGATAGAGGCCTGGTGCATGGTGGGGGCTGGCTGGTTTGCCCTGAAGGGTATCTCGGATCAGGGTGGGGGTTCCTTTGGGACATGTGGCGGCCTGCTTTAGGGGCCAATGGTGGTTTGGAGGCCAGCCATGCTCCCCGGCGACCCAAGCAGAGGCCCTGGTATTTGGGATTTATTTATTTATTTTTATTTTTTTTAAATAAATCTTTATTGTTCAGATTATTACAATTGTTCCTCTTTTTTCCCCCCTTAGCTCCTCTCTACCCGGTTCCCACCCCACCCTCTGCCCTTACCCCTCCCCGCCCCCACTATCATCATCCATAGGTGTACGATTTTTGTCTAGTCTCTTCCTGCACCCTCCACACCCCTTTCCCCCCAAAAATTGTCAGTCCACTCCCTTTCTATGCCCCTGATTCTATTATATTCACCAGTTTATTCTGTTCATCAGATTTTTTATTCACTTGATTTTTAGATTCACTTGTTGATAGATATGTATTTATTGTTCATAATTTTTATCTTTTTTTTCTTCTTCCTCTTCTTAAAGAATACCTTTCAGCATCTCATATAATACTAGTTTGGTGGTAATGAACTCCTTTAGCTTTTTCTTATCTGTGAAGCTCTTTATCTGACCTTCAATTCTGAATGATAGCTTTGCTGGGTAGAGTAATCTTGGTTGTAGGTTCTTGCTATTCATCACTTTGAATATTTCTTGCCATTCCAGTCTGGCCTGCATAGTTTCCATTGAGAAATCAGCTGACAATTATATGGGTGCTCCCTTGTAAGTAACTAACTATTTTTTTCTTGCTGCTTTTAAGATTCTCTCTTTGTCTTTTGCTCTTGGCATTTTAATTATGATGTGCTTTGGTGTGGTCCTCTTTGGATTCCTTTTGTTTGGGGTTCTGTGCCCTTCCAGGACTTGTAAGTCTATTTCTTTCACCAGGTGGGGGAAGTTTTCTGTCATTATTTCTTCAAATAGGTTTTCAGTATCTTGCTCTCTCTCTTCTTCTGGCACCCCCATAATTCTGATGTTGGTATGCTTGAAGTTGTTCCAGAGGCTCCTTACCTATCTTCATATTTTTGGATTCTTTTTTTTTTTTGCTTTTCTGGTTGAGTGTTTTTTGCTTCTTTGTATTTCAAATCTTTGACTTGATTCTTGCGATCCTCTAGTCTGCTGTTGGATCTCTGTATATTATTCTTTATTTCAGTATGCTTAATTTCTAGTTGACTCTTTTTCATATCCTCAAGGGTCTCACTAAATCTATTGGCCTTTTCTAGAAAATTCTTGAAAAACCTTATAACCGTGGTTTTGAACTCTATATCTAGTCATTTGCTTTCCTCCATTTCTTTCATTTGTGACCTGTTTCTTTGTCTCCGTATTTTGGCTGCTTCCCTGAGTTGATAGAGTGGCTTTGTGTGCTAGGTGTCCTATAGGGCCCAGTGGCTCAGCCTCCCCAGTTACCTGAGGTGGACACTCTTGGTGCACCCCTTTATGGGCTGTGGGCACAGTCTTGTTGTAGTTAAACCTTGATTGTTGTTGGTATCACTCAGAGGAGTTGACTTCCAGGCCTATTGGCTGTGAGGATCAGCTGTGTCTAAGCTGGGAGAACTTCTGTGCTCAGCTTAGATGGGGCGGAGTCTCAGGGTGGAGCAGACAGCTTTGGTTTCCTGTCAGCCCAGCCTTAAGAGGCCCTTGGGTCTCAGTGTCCCATGGCAATGGTTGCACACACCTCTGAGAGAAAGCTGCCCTCAAGTTTTGAGTTTTGCCCACTGCCAGACAGTCCAGTTTCTCCCCGAATGAGTTTGTGTACCCAAAGTCTCACCTGGAACTGGAGTACAGTGCAGTCAGGAGGTTTTGTTTCCCTCCCAAATGAGAAAGCCAGCCATGCGCTCAGCTGCCCGCCCTCTCCGCTCGCCTTCACCTTTGCACCTCTGCCTTCCGCAGCTCCCCTGAGTCTCAGTGTGCTTCCTCCTGACAGTCCAGTTTCACCCTGTATGAGACTGAGTTCCCCGTTTCTCACCTGGAACTGGAGTTCAGTGCAGTGGGGAGCCTTTGTCTCCCTCCTGTTTGAGAAAGCCAGCTGCGTGTTCTGCCGTCTGCACTTTCCGGGCACGCGCGTCTGTGCATCTCCCCACCTCTGCCCTCCGCAGTTCCTCTGAGTCTCAGTGTCCTTTTCTCTTTCCTTCTAGCTGTAGAATTTCCACTCAGCCAGCTCTCCAGTGGTTCTGAATGATGTCAGTTTTGTCTTTTAGTTGTAGTTTTGAAATTGTTGTGCAAGGCAGCAGTATAGGTGTTTACCAATGCCACCATCTTGAATTTTCTGGGATTTATTTATCTTCTATAATTGAAACTTTGTAGCCTTGAGCGGAGCCAAGCCTCCTGCTTGCTCCGTGTCCACAGCCATTTTTGTTGGGATTTATTTATCTTCTATAATTGAAACTTTGTAGTCTTGAGTGGAGGCCTGGGCTCGCCAGGGTGTGCGGAAAGCTTGGCTTCCTCCATTGCTGAGGAAACCCAAGCCTCCTGCTTGCTCCGTGGATGCAGCCATCTTGATTGGGTTAATTTGCATACTCACTCCTGATTGCTGGTGGTCATGGCTTGTGGATGTAGCAGAGTGATGGTTAATTTGCATATTATTCTTTTATTAGATAGGACTAGAGCCCAGGTGCATGAAATTTGTGCACTCGGGGGATCCCTTAGCCTTGGGGAGTGGGCCTAAGCCATCAGTTGCGTATCCTTAGTGCTGCAGCGGAGCCTCTTCTGCCACTGCTGCTACACTCATCAGCTGTGAGCCTGGCTCAGGGCTTCTGGCTGAGTGGCACTCCCCCTGTGGGAGAACACTGACCACCAGAGGTCAGCTTCTGCATTCGGTGTCTGCCCCCTGGTGGTCAGTGCACATCATGGCGACTGGTCATTCTGCCATTCAGTCGATTTGCATGTTAGCCTTTTATTATATAGGATTTTTAATAGCACCTTTACTCTGCAGAATGTAGTAGTCAATCTTCTTTATTTTGTGGGTCAAATAAAGGTAGAATAAATTAATTTTTGGATGAAGTCAAAGCATTTTTAAAAAATAAATAGGATTGAGTTTTCCCAGAAATTAATATGATTTTTATTTTGAAGTCAAAGAAACATTATAGCCTAATTTGACTGTGATAATTATAAAGTTATATTAACAACCCCATTTAAAAAAGATTAATTAAAAGTGTACACCTCACTATGCAAAATATATAGAAATAAACACTGTTACTACTACATGCAAAAATTAAGGGGGTGAATAAGGGCAGAAAGAAAAAACAAGGAAGGGAGAATAATGCCTCCCCCCTGCAAATGACAATGAATAACAGTGATACTTAACACCTTTAAAACTTGATAAGTATATGTCATAACAAACCAGATTGTATGCCACCTTTGTGCATGCTGAACTTGACCTGTCAACATCCTCCTCAGGCAGCTTGTTGAATAGCCAGCCTCCTCTCTACCTAGCAAGCACTGTAGATGGCTGCAAAGAATGTTCTCTCAGCTCAGCGAACTTCATCCCTTGTATTTAGATGAGATATAGTAACCCATCCAAAAATAGTTTTCTTCTTCACTTTCATTATCTTTGTTATACCCACACTGTTGGGAGTCTCCTAACTCCAGCTCCAAAGAAAGCTTGCATTGGTGTTTCTTTTTAAATTTGGCAGTTTCTGGATGTACTGTCACTCTGCCAATGAACAGAGCTGCTCTGTCCATTAGGCATAATAGCAGCTCCCCTTCCATGAGACAAAATTAACTTGTATTTCATCCAGGTTTTCAACAATTAGCACACAGGAACACACATCCTCATTATAAGCTCTTCTCCACATACAGCCATCTAGCTATTACACGCCAGCATTCCTCACGATGATCTGTCTTCCATTATTGCTGACATAGGTAACTTCTCTTTTCTCAAACCCCAGACATTCCAGTACTTTCTGCTACCAGTACTCTATAACCAGCAAAACCCACCTTATTTTCATCCTCTACCATGAACAATTATTTGCCTCCTTGACTTACACTGATTTATAACATGCTTTTGAGATTAGTATTTGCTCCTTCACATATTATCATTTCAGGTATAGAAATTAGGAATGTTGTCTCTTCTCCTTTCGCAGTGTTGCTTACAGTCTATTGCTCTTTTTATAAATTATGTTCTCTTATAAGGTCTTTTATTTTTTATTTATTGATTTTGAGAGAGATATATTTTGCTGTTCCCTTTATGTATGCATTCATTGGTTGATTCTTATATGTGCCCTGACCCAATCAAACCCATCACCTTGGAATGTCAGGATGACACTAACCTTCTGAACAACCTGGCCAATACTTCTATGGACTCTTTTATTTTGGTTCTACTATCTACTTGTCCTTATCCTAGCTCCTTGTCTTCTTCCCCTAGCTCTTTGGTTCTACTATCTACTTGTCCTTATCCTAGCTCCTAGCCTTTCCACAGGGTGATTCCATCTCCATGTGGACAACTCATTAAATACAAGAACTTCTCATTTATTTGTTGACTCTCTTGCACCAAACTAATCTTATTCTAATTTACTCATTCCCAAAATCACACACTAAAGTCAGTTGTAATCTGACAGCACAAAAATATCTAAAAGAAGTATTTTACAGTATAATAACAAAATCCTATTCCTACCACCTGCTTCAACTACTCCTCAAATAATTTTTAATCCATTGGTCTCTCTAAATTAAAGATGGAGTAAAGTCCCTATTTTAAACCATCTCTTTCTGAACACATTCCCACCTCCTTTCTACTAGAACATAGTAACTCATGACAACTCCAACCCAGATATATGTGCTTTTGTATTATATTCCATTTTGTTTTTCTTGGAAAGCTTACACTCTCATCTCTTCCTTTCTCTCTTTCTCTCCTTTCATTTATATTTGTCTTTTGTCAATTGTATCCTTTCCACTGTTTTTACAAAATCTAAAATATTATTTAAAAATAACGAAAAATCATTAAACACATACACATAACCCTCTTCCCTAAACCCTTAATTAGGCTATCCCTCATTTTCCTTCCTATTAATATCCTTAACATTTTTATTTATAAGCTTATTCTCTTCTATAACTCTCATATCCCTGATTTACTACCCAACTCACTTTAATTGGATTTATTTTCTCATCACTCCATAATTTATACCATGAATACTCAATGATTTGACATCCTAAGAATTTCTTACTCTTTCTGTTTTTCTCATGCTTAATAATATCATCATGCAAAACTCTTGAAATGACTTCATGACTGGTCTTTTTATTCCCACTAGAGTCTATCATCCATTCACATTTCTTCAATCTGTTCTTCATATTGTGGAATGATCACTTTCAAAAATAAATCTCAGCATGTTTTTCCTATACTTAAATAATACAGAAAATATTATGTTATAATAATTATCCCATGAACAAAAGTATCCTTGGAATAATAATTGAAGTTATTACTATGTTCTTTAATAACTATCATGATCTATCCTTTACTACTTCTTCACAGTCATCTAACATAATGCCTTCTCCATTCTACCCACAATTCTCTGCACTCATATTACTGGCCTTCTCTTAGTTCCTTAAATACTTTATGAAAATCTTGCATTAATAAAAAGAAAGATTGCCCTTCCACATGTCATTTCTCTTCAACTTTCTCTAGTTAATTAATTACAACTCTTACTTTGGATGCTTGCTTAACTCAATTTTGTTTTGTCAGGGAAGTATTTTTTTGTATTATGCTCATGCACTTATAGTACCATCTAATCAGAGTTTTAATTTAGTGTTTCTTTATAAAAAATTGATAATTTTTATTATTTTCATGTCAACTACTTGAACCCAGGAGCCCCCTGTCTTTTATTCACTTTTGTTTTCAGATGCCCGCCAATCAGAGTCTTAGATATGCTGTAGGCACTAAATAAATAACTTTGTGATAAAATAGAGGGCTTTTTTCTCTTGTTTATTAGAGACCATATATTTTGTGTTATTGAAGATGCCTCACTATTTTCTTAAAAAGACTTCAATGAATAAATGTATGAAAATCAGTAGAATGTGTAGCCTTTCCCCAGGACTAAGGATTTTGTTTTATTTTTACAATTGACTTAAAGTTTGCATGTTTTCTCTTGTCTCTTTCTAGAATGAAGACAGATATATGTCGATACAGTATTAATCTGTATTTCATGTGTCTGTCCTTGATTTATCTTCTTGGTTTTTTAGGAAATGTCATTCAGTTCTACAACTTGGGAGCAGGCTAATGCACAGAGTTCTTAAACTCATTTTCAAGTCCAGATGTTATTCATCAACTACAATTCTGATAGAAAAGGCTCTATCACATCACTAGTTTTTCCTTAGGATTTGTTCATATCAAAAATCCCACATTGCTCAGAATGATATAAAGGCTTTGCCTGATATTTCTTCTTCTATGAGAAATTTATTTTTGCAAATCTTTCACTCCAAAATAAAGTGCTACTTCAAGTTTCCTTCCTAGCTCTTTAGATATACCAAGCTCTTAATGGATGAATAGGGATAAATGCAAGAAGAAACAGTTCTTTGATTTCCTCACACTGTAGTATAATACAACATATACCATAGAACGGATGTTTATTTTATTAATATGGAAGAGTACTCACAAATCAAGGAGTAAAAGGCAAAGTAAATGAATAGAAAACTGACCAAAATGTCTGAAGGATGATTTCACAGGAAAACAATTAAAGTTATTGCTAAACATATGAAAAGTCAGTTAAAGATATGCAAATGAAAGCAATGTATATGACACAATTTAAACTGATCAGGCTAGTAACAATTTAAACTTGTAACTATACAGGGATGCATCTCCCCCCCACCCCCCCCCCCCGACTTGGTTGCTACCCATTCCACTTTGTATGTCTTTTATTCACCAATCTGGCAATCTTTTTAAAAAATTTTTTATTGATTTTCCAATTACAGTTGGCATACAATAATATATTACTTTCAGGTGTACAACCTATTGATTAGACAGTTATACACCTTACAAAGTAAGTCTAGTACCCATATGACACTATACATAGTTATTAAAATATTATTGACTAGAGGCCTGGTGCATGAAAATTCATGCACTGGAGCGGGGGTCCCTCAGCCTGGCCTGCCCCCTCACATAGTCCAGGAGCCCTCAGGGGTGGAAGGCAACCTGGCGATCAGGGGTAGGAAACACCCCATCACATCTCTGCTGCTGCCACTGCTGACAGCGCAAGCCTTGGCTGGCCCTGGTTACCTCAGCCTCAGGCAGCTCTGGATGGCTAGGCAGCCGCCATCTGAGGCTTGCCTGCACCTTGGGTGGGTCCTGGGAGGCTGGGCGGCTGAGGGGACTGGGGGACTCCAGAGGCAGGCGCGTGGAGTAACCAGACCCGCCTGGGGTCCGGCCTGGCTGTGCCACACACCTGCCGCCCCAGCGGAGCTGAGGGGACTGGGCGTCACCATCTTGTGGCTGTGGGTGTCACCATATTTGAGGGCAGGGCAGTCAATTAGCATATTCCCTCCTTATTGGCTGTGGGCCCTTCCATCTTTGTGATAGCATGAGGGTCAATTAGCATATTCCCTCTTTATTAGATAGGATTATATTCCTGATAAAGTACTTTACATCCCTGTGACTATTTTTTAAGCTAACAACTTGTATTTGTTAATCCCCTTCACCATTTTAACCCATCCCTATACTGCTCTTCACATCTGGCAACCATTATTTGTTCTTTGTCTCCATGAGTTTCTTTGTTTTATTCATGAATTTATTTTGTATTTTAGATTTCACATATAAGTGAGATCATATAATATTTGTATTTCTTTTATTTTACTTAGCACAATACCCTCTAGGTCCACCCATGTTGTCACAAGTGGCAAGATTTTATTCTGTTTTATGATTGAGTGATATTCCATTGTATGTATCTACCACTTCTTCTTTATTCATCTAGTACTGGCACTTAGGTTGTTCCCATATCTTGGCTATTGTAAATAATGCTGCAGTGAACATAGGGATATTTATATCTTTTCAATTAGTCTTTTTGTTTCTTTAAATGAATACCCAGAAATGAATTTGCTAGGTCATATGGAAATTTGATTTTGATTTTTTGACAAAATTCTATACCATTTTCCATATTGATTGCATCAATTTACAATCATACCAACAGTACATGAGGGTTCCCTTTACTCCACATCCTTACCAACACTAGTTTGTTGAATTGTTGATGGTAACTATTCTGACAGGTATGTTTAATTTGCATTTCACTGATGACTAGTGATATTGAGCATCTATTCATTTGTCTTGGGACTATATCAAACTAAAAAAGATTTTCACAGTGAAGAGGACCATCAACAAAACAAAAAGGAAGCCTACTAAATGGAAGAAGATAGTCACCAATGATACATTCCACAAAGGGTTAAAATCCAAAAACTTTAAGAAACTCATACAATTTAATACCAAAAAATACAAACACATATACACAATGTGTCATTGTATAACTTATTTTTAATCATCACCAGTGGATATTTTTCCATTGATTTTTAGAGAGAGTGGAAGAGAGAGGAGGGAAAGACAGAGAAAAATATTGGTGTGAGAGAAACACATCTACTGGTTGGCGAGCCACACCCTGACTAGTGCTCTGGTCTGGGGAGGAGTCTGGAATCAAGGTATGTAACCTTGACTGGAATCGAACCCAGGACCCTTCAGTCAGCAGGCCAACACTCTATCCACTGAGCAAAACTGGCTAAGGTTCATTGTATCACTTTAACAAATCATAATGTCAATACAACAGAAATGGAACACTTTCTGGAAAAATAAACAAATTACCTCTGGACAGCATGATTTGGCAGCCTAATAAAATATATATGTGTGTGTGTGTGTGTGTGTGTGTGTGTGTGTGTGTGTGTGTATAATCATAAACTTTTAATACTGTTAAGATGAGAACTGTACATATCAAAATGTGTAGCAGAAAACAAAAGAAAGAAAATAGAAATGCTTATGCTAAAGAGATCATTGCTCAGTTTCTCTTGTTTTTCTGTTTGCTTTGAATTATCCAAGTCTGAAGGGAGTGGCAGGTAGAGATTGAGGGGGTCTGAGGAGAATGTGATATTAAATTAACAGGTGTATTAGTTACCAGTTGTAATTTTTAATCCTATTCTAAACAAAGGATATACTGCCCAGATTTTTATAATGAATTGGCTCTCTAATTCAGTTTGCTTTATCCTAAACTTCCGACTTTTTTCTTTCTTTCATAGATGTTTTATTAACCCACGTTGAGGCACAGTATTAAGTATGGCTAACAAGATAATAAGACACCATTTTAAATAAATATTGATAAATATTTAGTTTGATATAGTATTAAATAAATAGTCCAAAATAATAGGGTTTAGATTGAGGGCATCTTAAGTTATTGTAGGAACCCTAGTACTTGTTTAGATATATATTTAGGATTAGGAAGCAAGAGATATCTGTGTCACAGACTTCACATGTAATAAATTTTGAATAGGACACTTATATCCATATATTGGTTTCCAAATTGATAAGTAAAATGATAATTCAGTCCCATTAATTCCAATGGGTTGACATTTAGATAAAAATGTAATGCATTCTACAAGGGCACAGATATTATTAAGTGTGCAAACCAGATTTTCTCAGGAAGGGTAGTACTGTAAAGGAGACTGCCTCCACTTGTCCTGTGTACTGCCAACAGCCTCCTGACTAGTGGCCCTGACTTCAATCCTGCCTTCTATAGGCCATTCCCCATCCGAGGACTTAATGACTTTTTTTTTATTTTTTCCAGTGAGAGAAAGACAAGTAGTATGTGATTTAATTTATATGTGGAATCTAATGAACAAAATAACGAAGTGGAGACAGACTCCTGGCTACAGAGAACAGACTTGCAGCTGTCAGAAGGGAGGGGTTTGTGGGCTGGATGAGAAGGGTGAAAGAATTAAGCAAAGAGAAAAAGGAAAGATTCATGGACATAGATAAGGGTATGGTGAGGTGATTAGCAGAGGGAAGGGGGTGGGAGAAGGTAGAAGGTAAAAGGAAAGATAAATGGTGAGGGAAGGAGACTTGACTTGGGGTGGCAAACACACAATGCAATATTCAGATGATGTATTGTAGAATTGTATACCTGAAACCTGTATAATTCTATTAACTGATTTCACCCAAAAAATGCAGTTAAAAATTACATTAAAAATAAATTGTTTCATATTACTTTTATGTACCTTCATATATGTACCTTCATATATGCTTATATATCTCTAATTCCTTCCTATCACATTACATGAAATACTCAGGTGGGCAAAAGTAAGTTTACAGTTGTAATATAAATAATGCAATAATTAATAAACAATAATACAAGAATAAACTGTGTTTTGTATACTCACAACTATAAATCTACTTTTGCCCACCCGTGTATAAACTCTAACATGATCCAGCAATTTTCAACCTTTTTTATCTCATGGCGCACATAAACTAAATATTAAAATGCTGTGGCACACCAAAAAGTATATATTTTTGCTGATTTGATAAAAATAGGTATAATTTTGATGCATTCACGCCAGATGGCTATTGTTGTGTTGGCTGTTGTTAACATTTTTAATTTGACAATCTTAGGGAAAAGGGATCAGTGCCTCTGACGAAATAGTCAGGTGTTTTAAAAAATCTTGCAGCAAACTGGTTGAAAATTGCTGATCTAGATGATTGAATGCAATCCAGCCCCTCTCTAACGCCTTAACCCCATTACAGATTTTCTCCATTGCTCCCATGGCTCAAGTCAGTTTAGTGTGTTTCAGGGACACCAATCTCTTTGTCCATATTCTTTCTCTCTCATTCCCTAGAATATTTTTACCTGGCTATTTACATTGTTCTTTCTTTTACATTATTTATCTCTACTTAAAAACTGTTTTCATTACCACCTTGTCAAAATCATCCTGCCTATCAGTTTTATATCTTTATCTTGAAACAATGTTATATATTTAAGTGTTTAGTTGATAATTGTCTGAATTATTCTACCAGCATTTGGGCAGAGATTCTCTTTCTCTAATTTATCCCCAGAAACTAAAACAGGCAAATAGTACATTCCCAATACATATTTGTTGAAGGAATACATTAATGAATACATGGATGAATACATGACATGTGAGATAAAAACTACCTAGCTGTCCTGCTTTCCCTATTTTACATAGTTTTCAAGTTTTCCTTTGGACATCTACTTTATAAAGAGAGAATTGTATCTCATTTTAATAATCCATAATAAGTTACTCTAAAATTGGTCATTATTGATTCAGACTTTAATTAAATTAGCAAAATGCAAAGCTATTTTCCATCTGATGCTATCAGGAACAGTTGACCCTTATTTACACTTTCTGTCAAGTTTTTCCAATATTGGTATGGTCAGTTTGGAATCATTCCATGTTTTCCATTAATCATTTTTTTTTTTTTTTGCATTTAGCACAATGAAATGTGACAAACATGTAAGTTTCCCATATTCACTTAGGCATACAGGCACGCACTTACACTAGCATGTCCTAATGCTTCCATCTGCTGTGCTGTGGAAGTTAGCTAACTGAGGGGTAGCAGTTCACCTAGCCATTGGAGGATTACTATCATTTTTTCCTAACAGCTTTATGTAAGAGCCTCAGTGTTGGCATCTAGACAATATGTCTCCAAATGGTCTCAGTGCTGCTTAATGAGCCTGCTGAAACTATATTTGAAGTTGGTAGTTCCTTGTTAATCTATTTGGTTTTAGTTCCCCAATTTTATACACATATGCATTAAGTGCCACTCTCTATCTTACATACAAAGTAATATCGTCTTATGTCTAATAATGTATTTACTTAAGAAGTATAAATCTGAATAAAATTATAAAATATTGGTGAATTAATTAACAAATATTTAGATAAAAATAATTCAAACAAATAGCTATTTGCTTTTTCTTTGCTTTTATTGATATAAAGAGAACTGTAGGTTAAGTTCTTACAAGTCTTATTTAATCATGAGGACACCCCTATAGAGTGGGTATGATTGTCCTTATTTTAGAAATGAGGTGAATGAACCTGAGAGAACTAAAATAGCTTTGCCACGTGCACACAGGTGAAAAATGATAGTCTGGCTATGAATTCATGACTGACCCAAGTGACACAGGCTACTCACCACGACCAATGTGTAATCTTGGAAAACCACTTAGCCTCTCTGAATCCCGGGTTACACACCTTCCTGTGAAATGCAGTATATGTACCATTCTTATCCAATCCTACATGGAGTTGAGGTATTGGAAGACTTGGTCCAGTGTAGGTTTCTTTGCTTAACTGTTGACAACATAGTAAGGATTTAGGTCCTAATCTCATTCTGGGTCCTATTGCCTTTTCTTTTTTATATGTTCAGGAACATAAAAAAAGTAACAATTTCAATTCATGTCACTTTCAGTGATCTCAGCAAAACCCAAGGCTCTCTCTCTCCTTTCACACCCTCCTTAACCATTTTGCACAGTCCTTGATGACTTGACTTTCTGCATCCAGAGGGATAGAGCCTGGGGACAAGGGCTCTGAAAATGAGGAAATAGCAGGCACATAGTCCCTAATCTGAGTGACTTCTTGAGTTTTTGTGTGTTTCTACGACTTTCTGAAGAATTAGAAAGCTGCCAGTCAAAATGACCAATTGTTCATTTGTCAGGTTAAATGATTGATGCTCCAATTGCTAGTAAGCAAGGAAGGGGCCAAAAAGTTAGCTATGGGCTCTGTTTAAGGCATCAGTGTGTGATTTCCATTGTTTTATTGGATGACAACCCAAATAGGCAAGGGCATTTAGATTAAAACTTCAATTCAAAGGGTTGAAATGTTAGGACAAAACTCTCTTATTCACCTGAAATAGAAAAGTAAACCAATATATCCAGGAAATCTTGAATGTTAATCTAGGAAATGGTAAGGACTGCGGTGAACAGCCTGCATTTACCTGTCAAAGGTTGTTTTCTCAATATTTATTTGGATAAATAACTGTATCCATTTATTAGATTCCAAAACCAATATATTGGTGTGAAGTTAGATAGCACCCCAAGGTGGGATGTGAACCTTGGAAACACACCTCAAAAATATATATATTAATATATAAAGACTAGAAGCCCAATGCACGAAGTTTCATGCTAGAATGGGCTTTCCTTTCCCTGGCTGCCAGCACCGCCTTGCTTTTCCACTCCGGCCCAGCCCCTTTCCACTCAGGCCCCGGAGCCGCCTCTTTCCACTCCAGCCCTGCCTTTTCACACTTCCCAGAGGCCCTAAGAGACCGGGGTGGCCAGAAAATCATGGCGAAGACCCAAGCATCCCGCCCCCATCACTGGGCACCTGTGTATGCAAATTAACCACTATCTTTGTTGGATTAATTTGCATATCACTCCTGATTGGCTGGTGGTGTAGCAGAGGTATGGTCAGTTTACATGTTTGTCTATTATTAGGTAAGATTTTGTGACAATTAAATAAGATAATGCTTGTAATTCTGTTATTACATTATCTAATTTTAGAAGATGCTTAATAAATAACAATTATAATATTTTAGTAGTTGTTTTGTAATATGCTATTATTATTATTAACTAACAAATTCATTGTATTTCGTACTTTAAAAATGTAATTCTAATTGTAAGGTAGGGTGAATTGTTATTTTGATCTCTACTGTATCAGATGAAGAAAATGAGATTTGAAGTATGTGGAAGACAGAGGAGAGAAATTCCATTCTAAATGATTAAATGTGGGATAATAGAAAGCATATTGTACAGAGAATTCCAATTTATTTTGTAGATTATTAAGTGAAGCATAACTCCTAACTCTTTAAATGTGGATTATTTGTAGTGAATTTCTTCTACACAGTATAGTATGGAAGGAGGAATAGTGTGGTTAAAATACTTTTACAGCAGAGAAACCTGATAATCTCAGCAAGGTGATCAAGGTTAGAATCAACAGTGATAAGTCATGTTGGTACAATGTACCCTTTTTATGATGTGATGAAAATGACACTGTACCTCTTTGAACTTCCTCCAAAAACACATCTCCTCAGTCTAATCATTAGAAAAACAATGGTCTAATCTTAATTGTGAGACAGTCAACAGAATATTCTTCAAAACTTACAAGTTCACCAAAAAAGAAACTCCTCCGAAAATGTCACAGTCAACAGGAGCCTAAGGAGATGGTAAATAAATGTAACATGATATCCTGGACAAGATCCCAGAAGAAATAAATGACATTAGATGATATATGAAAAGTCCACAGAAAAAAAATGTGGACTTTAATTAATAATAATGCATCAACATTTATTCATTAATTAGGACAACTGTACCATATTAAAGCAAGATGTTCATAATAAGGGAAATTGTGAGTGCATGGTATAAGGAAATCTGTACTCTCTTAACAATTTTTTGTAAGTATAAAACTATTTCAAAATGAAACATTTATTTAAGAAATGGAATTCAATTTGAGAATTATAGTCTCTTAAAAATGTCTGTATAAGATAGTCATTATCATCATCAGTAGCTACAGAATTAATGTGTCAAAAATTAATCTCAAAATATAGGATTCAACAAAGAGAAATTACCTACTATTCAAAGATAAAACATTTAATATCAGTGATAAATTTTAAAATATCAAATAGAGATTGAAAATACATGTTAGCCTATTAATTGGGCCAAAATATAGAAATTACAAGTCTCCAAATTGGCAACAGTGCATTAAAACTGGTATGTGAAGGAGTGAAGTTTTATTGTAGAATGGCTCAATTTATTTACAGAGTAATAGAACATCTTATTGATTAATTCTATTAACACTATTTCTAGAAATATTTCCTAGCAAAGTATTTCATATTTGAATAAAAATCACATGCTTGATGTTTTCTGCCATAATATTTAAAAATATATGTAATTATCCTAAATGTACAATGTTGAACCAATAGTGTCCACTCGGTAATATGTAACATAGGCATAACATATTCTGATCTGTGTTGAAAATAGACTATAAATGGGGAGTGGTGGGATGTAAGTAGCATTTATATTACAAAACTCCAGGCAGAAAATGGTGGGAGTTTGGAATAGGATAGTGACGGTGAAGGTACTTGGAAGTGATTATTCTTTGAATCTACTTTGCAGATTGAGAAGATTTTTCTGATGGATCAGTTTTGGGATATAGGGAAGAATAGGTAAAGCATTACTCAAATGCTACTGCCAAAAGCAATGGAAAGAAAGGACTTAGCATTTAGAGAGGAGATACTGCAGAACAGCAGGCTTGAGAAAAAAAATCAACATTTTGGTTTCAGAAATTTTTAGTTTGAGATAATTATAGTTTGTATTGAAGAATAGGTATGTTACAGCAGTTATGAATATATTAATAGGAATGATCCAGAATTGAAAAAGACACACAAAAATCTGATGATTCCCAAGAAATTGGAAATAATTTCTGGTATTATTTCCTTGAATAAGCCACAGGACACAATTATATGTAGGATAATTGATTTTAAATAAGAACAAATATTGTTATCTAGGCTAACATGAAGGTAGACAAAGTAGATGGATACAGATGCAGGTATGTGAATGAAGGTGGTGATGGTAGCAACTGGGAGTTCTTTCACTATGCCTTACTGTTGTCAGTAGAAAGTAATGTGAGAAAGAAGACAAGCTTTCACATGTAATGGAGCCTTGAAGAAGGAAGAAATGTTTAAAATAATTGCTAGGAGAGTGGAAGAGTAAATGAAGTAAAGCTCTAGAGTACTAACAACTCACTACAGGTGACTAAGTGTCTTAAAACTAAAAAAATATAGAACATGACCGCCAGTTGACCCCAAACGAACAAAGGCAATCAGAGGCCCCTCCTCCCCCCCTTGTCATTGGAATGAATATTCTGCTCACCTTTCTGACAGTGGGAGCCATTTTCAAGGATGTAGCCTTGAAAGAGCAATGTGTTGTTGAAACCATCTAGTTGGTACAAGTGACTGAACTAAGTTAAAGCCTCTCTATACATTTTTAAGATTCTGGTGGGTGGGTGCAGAAATCAAGTTACCTTTCAGTTGCTAAGATAAGCCTTGTATGTAAGTTTTCTTGCTTATTTAAAAAATATTTTCATTTATTTTTTTGGAGAGACGGAGAGAGGGAGAAAGAGAAACCTTGATGGGAGAGTAGAACATCAGTGGCCTGCCTCCCCTGCCCCCATCCAGCGATTGAACACTTAACCCAGGCACCTGACATGGAATTGGAACCTTCCAGACCATGCCCAACCAACCAAGCCACATCAGTCAGGACTAAGTTTCCTTGCTTATTGAATCTGCCACCTATCAATCTGGAATCATTAGCCTGTTTAGTCTCTCCTTGCCCTTCCTGTGTGGGGGCCAGTTTGCAAACCAACACCTTGTAATTCAACACCTGTAAGGATAGTTCCATGAGCTACATGTCTCATACTTCTTTGGACTTAACAGCCATCTGGGTGACTCTATTTCAAAGACAGTCTCAGATCACTCTAGAGAGAATCATTGAAAAATCTGTTAAGAGCATCCCCCAATTTAGTAACAATAAAGTGATTCCTGCCATTCAGGGCCCAGCACCCTAGATAAAAACACTAACACATAGCAACAATGGGAATACAGAGAGCATTTATTGAAACTTAATTTATCGAAAACAATAAGATTCAATTATAATATTTATCAAAAGGAAATAAATAGATAAATAATGGTACATTCGCATATTATTTTAAGTTTTTAACAATGAATGAACAAGCAAACATAATTTAAATGAGTAAATCTTGAAAGCATCCTATCTAATAAGACTAATATGCAAATTAACCATCACTCTGCTACACCCACCAGCCACACCCACCAGCCTATTAGGAGTGGGTATGCAAATTAACCCAACCAAGATGGCTGCGGCCATGGAGCGAGCAGGGGCTTGGGTTTCCCTGGGCAATGGAGGAAGCCAAGCTTTCTGCACACCCTGGCTGGCCCAGGCCTCCACTCAAGGCTACAAAGTTTCAATTATAGAAGATAAATAAATCCCAACAAAAATGGCTATGGTCACAGAGCAAGCAGTAGGCTTGGCTCTGCTCAAGGCTATAAAGTTTCAGTTATAAACAAAGATAAATAAATCCCAGATACTAGGCCTCCACTTGGGTCACTGGGGGGCGTGGCCAGCCTACAAACCACCACAGGCCCCTCACCAAGGCTGCCCCATGCCCCAAGAGAACCCCCACTCTGATCCGGGACACCCTTCAGGGCAAACCAGCTGGCCTCCACCTGTGCACCAGGACTCTTCCTATGTAATAAAAGAATAATATGCAGATTGACCATCACTCCAACATACAAGATGGCTGCACCCATGTGGTCAAAGATCCTGCCCCCATGTGGACACAGGATGGCTGCCACAAGATGGCCAGCAGGGGAGGGCAGTTGGGAGGGACCAGGCCTGCAAGGGAAGGCATTTAGGGGTGATCAAGCCTGCAGGAGAGGGCAATTAGGGGTGCCAGGCTGGCAGAGGAGGGAAGTTGGGGGCGACTTGGCCTGCAGGGAAGGGCAGTTGCGGGGGGGACCCAGGCCTTCAGGGGAGAGCAGTTGAGGGGGACCAGGCCTGCAGGGGAGGGCAGTTAGGGGTGACCAGGTCTGCAGGGGAGGACAGTTAGGGGAAAACAGGCTGCCAGGGGAGCAGTTAGGCATCAATCAGGCTGTCAGGGGATTGGTTAGAGGGTGATCAGGCTGGCAGGCAGAAGCAGTTAGGGGCAATCAGGAAGGCAGGCAGGTGAGCAGTTGGGATCCAGCAGTCCTGGATTGTGAGAGGGATGTCCGACTGCCCATTTAGGCCCGATCCTACCGGCGATACTATAGGGATCAGGCCTAAATGGGCAGTCGGACATCCCTCTAGGAGTCCCAGATTGGAGACGGTGCAGGCTGGGCCGAAGGACACCCTCCACCCCATGCCCGGATTTCGTGCACTGGGCTTCTAGTCTACATTATATAAGGCCAGGGTCAGAAACATCCAAAACAACCGAATGGGCAACCAAACACCAGAAGTGTATGGAGTACCTCTAGGTCCTCTCCAAACCGCCCCTACCCTCGGCTCGCAGGCTCCCAGTACTGGATGGCCAAAGGAAAGCCCTGGGGAACCAGGCTGGGTGGTAGCAGAGCGGGACTGGGGATTGTTGTGGGCGCAAGGCAGATCTCCTGGTCCCTCCTCCCAGCCAGCAGGCCCTGATCAAGCTTCAGTTTCTTCTGAAAGGAACGTGGCGCCTCCACTGCGCAGCCTCCCAGGATGTGGACTCACTGCTGTGAGAGGCTCCAGAGTGGAGACTTCAATAAGAACTTCAGCACCTGCAGTGACCCTCAGCCTTCACTGCTGGGAGGTAGACAGAGAGCCTCTGCTTTAAAGCAGACACCCTCCTTGAGAAAAACCACCATTTCCCTACTCCACAGCTGCTTCTGTCTCTGCAAGAAACTGCTCATGCTCCTCCCTGTGGGATGGGTGGGGCCAGAGCCTGAGTTGAGCAGTGCAGGGATGGAGGGAGGGAGGTTGGGGTAAGAGCAAGGGGGAAACCTGGGTTCCCTGCACCTCCTCCCACAGGCATAGCCCTTCCTGGTGTTATGATAAAAGGAGTTGTGTTTTTCTAAATCTGTTCAGGTAAAGGAAACAAGTGTCTGTTGACCTCTGATCTTACTCTCCCAGCTGCCAGTTAATCCCTCTGGATGCCTCATATCCAACCTCCAAAGGATCCGAGGGGCAGGTTCAACCTTCGTTCCATAGTTGAAGAAAGTGACGGATAAATATTTGTGTCTCATGCCTCAGTGTCAACTCCTGCAGAAATCTCCGGGTAATAACTCAGATTGCATATCTAAGGGTATAGTTTCTTCTGTTTTCATGTTTAATTCAACCCCAGGAATCAAATAATACAATAAAGAATAAAATGAGTTCAGAGGGCTCAGCATTGTATTCTCAGGGCCTTTGGTACCACACAAACAGCAGAACTCAATTATCCTGAGATGAAAGGAAAGGAGAGAGAAATGTGGAAGGTTTCCCAGCTCAGTCACAGAGACATCTCGTAGCCACATGCTAAGGACACGGCATTAACTTAGGGGTAGAAAGGACACAAATGGAATAGAAGATGGATTTACTTCTGTTCAGATTCAAACCAAGTTAACGAGGCACTGGATGCCATGTTAACGAAGAAACACTGGATGCCATGGAAGAATAAGATGAAATAGTCCGGTAGGCAGTGTCACAGAACTTGCAGGGTTAGCACCTGGGGCTCCAGACATGACAGGAGGAGGGAGGGGGCTGGGTGAGAGGAATTGCATGGGAAGGCCTGGGAGTAGGAACAAGAGGGTGATATGTGGAAGGTGGGCCCCACCAGGTAATGAAAGGGGGCAAGGCTACGGGAGGTGGCCCAGTGCCCCCACCTCTGCATGCGTCTGTCCTGGGAGCTGTGGCTGGTGGAGAGGGAGGCTATGGCTCTGTGTGGATGAATTGCCAATGAGAGCCTCACTGCAGCCACAGTACTCGGTGTTCCCAACATGGCGGGAGCACAGGATCATGTACACAACGTCACGAAAGAAAAAGCATCCTGTTCCCAACTTATTCACAGACTTCTATTTCTGGTATCTATATTCCCAATGTGTCCACAGTACATTTGGGAAAAGAAAAAAGATTTGTACGTGATATGACTGCATCTTTAGAAAACCCAAGTGATCACAACCAGAGCACTTTTAACACCTAATGAGCCAAATACACTGATGAACAAAAATAGATCCAGAGACACAGACGCATGGACAGACTGTGGAACCTCAGAGGGAAGGTGGGGTAGGGTGGGTGGGTGGGAAGAGATCAACCATTGGCCTGTGTGCATATATGCATCACCCCTGGACACAGACAATGGGGTGGTGAGGGCCTGGCGGGGTGGTAGTAGGCTGGAAAAGGTTAATGTGGGGGAAAGACAATCTATGTAAACCTTTTAACAATAAAAATTTAATAAAAAAGTAAAAAATAAAATAAAAAAAGAAAAGCCAAGAATCACTGCCCTGGCCAGGTAGCTCTGTTGGTTGGAGCTTCATCCTATACATTGAAAGGTTGTGAATTTGAACCTGGGTCAGGATGTGTGCGGGAGAGCACTGAGCAAGTGTGCCTGGAGGAGGGAGGCTCCTAAGACATAAACACAGTCCAGGCCTCACCCATGATCCCAGGCCCGTCCTCTGCTGAGTGAGACCGGACCTCCTAGCTTCCTGTCCAGTCCCAGGTCTCTGAGTCAGAATGCCACTTCCTAGTGTTCCCCAGAATGCACTGCTCAGTAACCATCTATACTAATAAAAGGGTAATATGCTAATTAGACTGGGTGACCAGACATCTTCTGGACATCCAACTTCCTTCCAGACAAAGCCACGGTGGTGGGGGCTGAGGCAGAGGTAGTTGGGCGATCAGGCTGGCAGGAGAGGACAGTTGGGGGCCATCAGGCTGGCAGGGAAGTAGTTAGGTGGCGATCAGGCCAGCAGGCAGGCAAGTAGTTAGGAGCCAGCAGTCCTGGATTGTGAGAGGGATGTCTGACTGCCGGTTTAGGCCCGCAGTCAGACATCTCCCAAGGGGTCCTGGATTGGAGAGGGGGCAGGAAAGGGCGGAGGAACACCCCCACCCCTGTGCACAATTTCATGCACTGGGCCTCTAGTAGAGTCATAATAAGAGAGATACAATAGTTTCATAAAACATGTTAACAGAAAATGTCAAGCAGTACTCTAGATACATATAGATAAAATTTGACAAAACCATGCAAATAATAAGCACAACACTCCAGACAGTGGATATCACCTCTTGAGTACATTTAAAAAGATAAATGAACCTGGCTGATATAGCTCAGTGGTTGAGTGTTGACCTATAAACCAGGAGGTCATGGTTCCATTCCCAGTCAGGGCACATGCTCAGGTTGTGGGCTTGATCTTCCATGTGGGGCATGCAGGAGGCAGCCATTCAATGATTCTCTCTCATCACTGAAGTTTCCATCTCTCTCTCTCTCTCTCCCTTCCTCTCTGAAATCAATAAAAATAATTTTTAAAAGATCAATGAGAGGAATAGATTACATAAATATGGCAGATTTTGAAATCTGCCAATATTTATTTTTTAAATGTATTTGAAATAAATGTGGTAAATCATTAGGAATTTTATGATGATATACAGTAGTTTTATAGTTTCAAGTTTATGTAGTCTATATGAAAGTATAAATTTATACCTGCACACTTATACTTGGCATATTTTAACTTTTAAAATTCATTAACTAAAATAACTAAAAGTGCCTCTATGAACAACATCTACAAATAACACATATGCTCCATGACACTGGTGAATTTCATCTTTTGTTACCAAGAAGCCTTTCTCTATTGCTTTAATATTTTGTTGCCTAAATATAACAACCATTAAATAAATAGCTAATTAATCATGGTTATGCTCTAAAATAATCATCAGTTTTCTGCTAGAAAACAAGCATTATAAAAAGGAGGGCCTACCTATAAACTGATAAGTAATCAAAATCTTGATGTACAAGTTTTTAGATTGCAGTAAATGTGTTTAGTGTTTCTCTAAGCTGGCTACACAGCAAGTGATTTGCTATTTTAAAAAGAATGTTAAAGAAAATTCTGTTCCCCACTCCCAAAAAACTATTTTCCAGAGGAATTTTTTCTCATGATTCTTGTATTTTGGACAAAACATCGTGCATCTGTCTTTCCTGCTTAACCTTGAGGTCCCTGAAGCCTAGCTTGGTTTCTTCATTTTGTGACCCCCCCCCCCCCAAACCTAAACCCTGGTCTGACACATTCTAGTGGCTCTATATGTGTGAACTGGATTCATGTCAGATAGAGCAACAAGAAAAAATACCAAAAAAGCATGACAATTTCACAAAGGATTCCACATTCTAATTTGTACATACGCTAATAGATGACCAAATGCTGAAAAGTCAAATTAGCAAAACAAAATACAAAACCAGAATTTTTTACTGACTTCCTAGGAACTGTCTTTACATAACATTCACACAGTATCACAATGCAACATAAGTGTTCTGCTGTTTTAAAAATAAGATTATCATTGTGCAGACTCTTTATCTATATTTCAATATACATCCCACAGGGCATGTGACATGGTTACTATTTTTAAAGACTAGAAATCTATGACTGACACTTCAGATGAAAATGTTAAGAAAAGTAATCTCTTGTTAAAAGAAGAAAAATGGAGGCTAAGAACTTCCATCTCATAAATGAAAAAATAAGTGATGTTCTTGGGATAAATTACCTTTTTCTTTCTAGTTAAAAAAATAACATCTCTACCAAAGTAAACTTTCTTAGTGCACAGAAATTCACATTTATATATCCAGAAATGGAATATTTAGTTACACACACTTTATTCAAGGTTATACATGAGACTATAGGACAAGGCAACTGAAAGTCTACAGAGCTTGCTCTTTAGAACTGAAAGTAGGAGTTCTCTTACTGCAGGTATTGCAACACTAAAGACCACTTAGTCTTGAAAGTTCCTTTGCCTTCTTTACTCCAGTAGGTAATGTGGTCTATTAAGAGATATTCTTTTGATTAACACCCGCAGTGCAGGTGTTTAACATTCTAAACCATTTCTAGCCAATGATGTAAAAAAATAGTGAATGCTGCTTGACAGCTTAAAAATTACCTTACAGAATAATTCCCTGAAGGTATATCTTTGTATAATATGAAAGCAAAATTTGAAAACATTTTTTGATTACTTGGCAGGTTTATATTAGAATGAATTTTTCTTTTTATTTTAAAAAGCCTCAGCAATGTCTATATATACATGTTGACTGATTTCAATATTGTAAATTATGAAATAAGTCTCAGGGCAGATTATGAAAATTCATAGCTACATCTAAAATGAAGAATTTTATGCATCATCTCATTATTTTGATAATATGGGAAATAAATGCCATTTTTCCTAAAAGATGTTAGATTTATTAGAATTGGTTAGAATATAAAAGTGTCTTACTAATCTATTTTGCTGATTTCCTTTTCTTTCAGTCTCTCATTAGTAACACTTTTACAACAGGTCAAGTTAGGTTCAAATTGAACAACTTTCTACTAGTTCCAAGTTAATGTTTTCTGTATAGATGCCAAAAGTAGGTATGTGTGTGTGTGTGTGTGTACAATACAGTCAGCTACTCATCTTTGGAATTTCATTTCTGCCTAGGAGAGAAGATTAGAGGAGATTCTGATTACAGCTACTTCTTCAGCATTTTGTGATGCTGTTTGTCAAGTTGACTTGTTGTATAGTGAAGTGTAGATTTGCCAGAAAATCTAATTTCTGTTTCATACAAATCATGTAATTGGGAGCAACATGGGGAAGGTCTTTGTTTTAATGCAGTACATTTTTTTTGTTAAACAACATATTATTATAGATATAATAACTCGTCATGACACTACTTTGTGAATAGACATAAGACAATTTAAGTGTAGGTCAATAGACATAAAACAATTTAAGTGTAGGTCATCTCAAAATGAGATGATTTGGGAACTTTAAGACCTAGTCTTCTTCAGTTAGGTTTTAACCTGTTTTCTGTTAAATGTTATTCATACATCATAGTAATATGATCTGTTTTACACACACACACACACACACACACACACACACACACACACAAAATGACCAAATTAGAAATAATTCTTCAAAAGTATTGTTTAAAGAAGTAATTATGCTGTATGTTTTCAAATAAAAAAATGTGCTTAAGGATATGTTCCTGCTAGGGACATAAAACAAATCTAAAAATAATTATATGGGATATAATTGTATTTAATTTATTTATAAGTGTTCCCTTGTTGACTTTATTAATATATGTGTAGAAACAGAGCTTCATGAGATATCTGCATGAATACAAAGTTTGGAACATTCATAATAATATTTTATCTTATTTATAGCATTTTGAAGATCCTTATGAGAAAATGGCATTCAAAAATATATGCATGCTTCTCAAGTACAAACCATTAAAATAACTTAAAGTTGCTAATTTCTGTTCTGACTCTGTCAATATCCAGTAAATTACTGGCAGGTCAAAAGTTATTTGTAAATATAATTAGAATGTTCAAGGTATCATATGCCTTTGGCTTCAAAAGGGGTTACATCAGCAACAGAAACAAACTTTGACTGGCATTTTGCTTCTGTTTGTCAATTTGTAAGACTTTGTCTATATCTGAAGGAGTATTGAATGGATCTTATGTATGCAGAAATCCCCCAAAGCGGGTGTTGATCAACCCAGCACTACCAATGCTCTGCTGCCCCACACCATCCTCTCAGGTGCTGCCCCTGCTCTGTGCTGCTCCACCAGCTATTCTCTATCTGTAGGCCCTACCTTTATTATAGTGAGTAACATTATTCTGCTCCTCTGTGTGGAATAGTTGTCTGCTAGTGATCCACAAAATGGCAAATCTGAGCACTGGTCTGAAGAAAGCCAGAAAATGATCCTTCTCATGTTATGTTATTGATTTGGTATTCAGACCCCGTGATTTTGCACATCTCAGTGACACATCTCTTTTGAATTAGCCCACAGCATGTCAAGGGCAAGATCTAGTTGTATTACAGCAGCAGAAATTTGCTTTAAAATATGATAGACATGTGTGTGCCACATATTTTTCATTTATATTGGTTCAGTAATTGGTTAACAATTAAACTAAATGAACTGGGAACTCACATTCCTGAAAGAAATAATAAAAGGCTTCAACAATCTTTATCTCTGACCAAGCAGGTTTTAAAATTAGCATAATGATGTTACAACGTATAGGTTTAAGGTCTGATATTCAAAATGTAGAAATTGGCTATAAGTAGTGTCTTTTACATGGGAAGAGATGGCAAATGCTCTTTGGAATGAATCTCTTAAATTAGGATTCAGTTCAATCAAGAGAATTCTGTTGCCTGATTCTCCCTATACATGTAGGTGTTTTGTGCCTGTAGAATATTGATGTACCTGCCTCTAGGGAAGCTTTCATTCTAGGCACTCTCAGAACACCTAAAAGGACAGATAGTTGAGATTACAGAACAGGTTGTTTGGCTATTTGTGTACCTGCTTACTAATAGATGTTTGTATTAGTAGCAGAATTTAATCCGTGACTTGTTTCATTCCACATGGCTGGAAAAGGGGAGGGAATGGGAAAACTGGGAGAGTGCTTATGGTCCTTCTGTACCTCTTACTGTTCAAGGTTAACAATTTTCCCTCAACAATAATTCAAATAATTTTACTGTTGGAAATGGCTCAAGTCAGTTTGCACAAGGTAACAACCAACAAACATTGCACAAAACCCCTTGAGAACTCTGTAGCTAAATCTCACTATTTTCTGATTCTCCTGGGGTGAATTTTCTACAGTACCTGGATGAATTCAACAGAGTTGGCTCAATTCAGAAATACATGCCTCCAAATATACTCAGTTATATCTGCATTTCCAGTGGAATAAAGCTTTATCTCATTCCCCTGGCTCCTCTAAACACATTTAAACATTTCTTAAAGGGTCCACCAGTTTTCTGCACAGCCCAGGCATGACCAAACCCCTACCAGCAGACCCTGCATAAGTATATGTTAATGTCTCCGACACTTAAGAAAAATATATAAGCATTATACTCCAAGTTATGTGTGATTTGTGATTTCATATTTATTTAATGTGAGATTAAGCTATCTGGGAGATCATTAGTTTTTAAAGAGAAAATACTGTGTGTTCCAATCAGACTCTGAGAAATATTCCTCATTAATTATCAGACTTTATACCTGAAGACCTGAGCTAATTTCAGTTAACAATTTAGTTGAAAACAAGGCCTCTTTTGCATCTCTGCTTCTTAAGGAGCATTTATGTTACTTACAAATAAATAAACACCTTTTCCCCCTAAAGTTTCATTTCTTTCTTTTTGTGTAAACACTAAGAAATGCTGCTCCCTAACATTCATACCAAGGGTCTAAGGGTGTCCAGTACCACAGGGTGCCAGCTAAATTTGAATTTCAGATAAACAACAAATAATTTCTCACTACAAGCATGACCCATGCAATATTTCAGACATAAGATGTCCTATATTCTTATTTGTTGAATATGGCAACCCTAGTCTATATACAATTGATAAAAATTATATGAGGAATAGGGTAGTATTATGGAGCTGATTTATTTCAGTACCAATCTACCATGTGTATCATATATATATTTTATCATATGTACATATATATATACATATGCATACACACACAATATATATATTGTGGGGTGGCAAAAGTAGGTTTACTGTTGTGAGTACATTAAACACAGAGTTTATTCTTATATTATTGTGTATTAATTATTGTATTTACCATATGAACAACTGTAAACCCACTTTTATCCACTCCTGTGTATTAACAGCCTTAGGCAATTAGTCATAAAAATGAAACTCACCCATGTTGAAGCAAGTGTTTTTTTATATATCTTTTCAACCTGTGCAATTTGAGTACATGTTTCTCTTCCTGAAAATGTTGATTACTGCCCCAATTCTGAAGATAAACAGCACACACACTTACCCAATTCCACTTTCCTAGGATCTTTTAGTTTAAAAAATCCTTTCCCTTCAATGCCAGTAGAAAGACAAAACTAAGTCCTCCTCCTGGGCACCCCTGAGAGCTAAGCATTAAGCTCCCTGAGTTGAAGGCTCAGCTTCCCATTGGCTAGCAGGTCTTTGCTTTCGGTTTCTTTCTTTCTTCACTCCCTGTGTACTATACTTTAGGTCCTCTGCTCTTAACCTTGCTGGCTGAATTCGTTCCCAAGAAGTGATTTTCCATTTTTCTTTTCTGTGTTTTATCAGTGAGATTTCTGGTTCTAACTGCAAATATAGACTGTCCCTGGAAGAAAATGCTGTTTGTATTAGATTCAGTTTTTCTAGTGGCTCTCTACTTGCTTTCCTTTGCATATATGAGATATTCTATATTCCCATCAATCATGTTAGGGACCAGAAGAGCCTCAGTGCACTTGTTTTTACTATGTTGCATCCTAAGACCTTTCTCTAAGGAGCTCAGTGTACATAGCTAAGATTATCTAATTAGTTCTCACAGCATCTGTGGGTGGCTTTGGTTTCCTTCTCTTGTAGCTTCCAAATGATGACATGGACACAAGATCACACAGCAAATTTTGAAAGTTCTCAAATTATTTAAAGGAGCTCATAAAACTTTCCATTATTCTTCTAATCTTCCTTTCACTGTAAATCCTTCTTTTCTCCCTGCTCCCGCCCCAAGTTTCCCCTTCTCATTGTCCACAGATATTCATATAAAAATCCTTTAGAAATTAATTATGAGAATTATGTGTGATTTACTGAGAGTAGAAATTGGCTTAACCTTGTTTAAATCATTCTAATATCAGCATAAATTGTGATAGGAGCCCTGGCCTGTGTGGCTCAGTTGGTTGAGCATTGTCCCATGCATCCAGATGCTGCTGGTTCAATTCTGGGGCAGAACACATGCTGGGTCATAGGCTCAATCCCCAGAAATGGGTATGGAGGAGTCAGCTACTCAATGTTTCCCCCTTTCATTGATATTTCTCTTTTCCTCTCCCTTCTTCTTTCTCTAAAATCAATAAAAATATTTTTTAATGTGGTAGGAAAATTCCCATTTATTGGGGAGTATAAAATAGAAAACTAGTGAGAAATGGAAAATTCTTTCTATCTTTATATTCTTCCAAATTCTTATTGAATATATAAATTACTTTTTCTTCACTAACTTAAATTTGGGGCAACGATCTTAATTATAAATGTCTACTTCTGGTTTTTTTACTTCTCTAAATAGAACACATTCTGGTGTAGGCCATAGACAGACCATCTGTAAACCAGATGATACAGTAAAAAATGTGAATTATGTAACTGAGTGGGCCTTTTCTCACATGGTATAAAAGTTAGTAAATTAATGTCTCTAACTCCTCTAACTTGGCAATTCCCTTACAATCAGCACCGAATTCACATTTCACGGGATTCATGATGTTAGAGATAGTCTATGTCTTTTTATAGATTCTATTGTTTTCCAGCTTGAATATACTCATTTTTATTGAATTTGTTAATAAAAGTATATAAGTTTCAGGTATATAATTCTACAAAACATCATCTGTATATTGCATTGTGTGTTCACCACCCCAATTCAAGTCTTCTTCCATCAATATTTTACCATCTTTATCCCTTTCTACCTCCTTCTACTCCCACTTCTATCCCTTTCCTCTGACAGCTGTCTGTCTGTTCTCTGTATCCATGAGTCTGTCTTATTCATTGGATTCCTCATATATTTGAAACTAGAGGCCTGATGCATGAAATTCATGCAAGAGTAGGCCTTCCTTCTCCCAGCTGCTGGTACTGGCTTCCCTCAGGCACCTGCGACCCAGGCTTCCCTCTGGCTGCCGCCAGGCACTGGGCTTCCCTTGCAGCCCTGGCTTCATCCGGAAGGACATCCGGTCTAATTAGCATATTATGCTTTTATTATTATAGACTAGAGGCCTGGTGCATGAAATTCATGCATGGAGGGGTTCCTTAGCCTGGCCTGCACCCTCTCCAATCCGGGACCCCTTGGGGGATGTCCAACTGCCTGTTTAGGCCTGATCCCTGGCAGTCGGACATTCCTCTCACAATCCAGGACCACTGGCTCCTAACCCCTCTGCCTGCCTGCCTGATGCCCCTAACCACTCTCCCCTGCCTGCCTGATCGCCCCTAACCTTTCTCCTCTGCCTGCCTGTTTGCCCCTAACTGCTCTCCTCTGCCTGCCTGATTGCCCCTAATCACTCTCCCCTGACGACCTGATCACCCTTAACCACTCTCCCTTGTTGGCCTGATCACCCCTAACAGCCTCTGCCTTGGCCCCCACCACCATGGCTTAGATCTATCCAGTCCAATTAGCATATTACCCTTTTATTAGTATAGGTTACATGGTACTTTTCTTTCTCTGAGTGGCTTATTTCATTTAGCATAATACTTTCCAGGTCCATCCATGCTGTTGAAAAGGTAAGATTTCCTTCTTTTTTATGACTGAATAGTATTCCACTGTGTAAATGTACCACAGCTTTTTTATCCACTTATCTACTGATAGGCACTTGGGCTGCTTCCAAATCTTGGCTATTGTAAATAATGTTGGAGTGAACATAGGAGTTCAGATATTATTTCAAATTACTATTTAGAATATATGAATGGATGCTCAAAGTCACTAATCATCAGAGAAATACAAATTAAAACCACCATGAGATATCACCTCACACCTGTCAGAATGGCTATCATCAATAAATCAACAAACAACAAGTTTTGGCAAGGTTGTAGAGAAAAGGGAACCCTCATGCACTGTTGATGCGAATGCTGATTGGCACAGCCACTGTGGAAAACAGTATGGAGTTGCCTCAAAAAATAAAAAAGTAAATGGACATGCCTTATGATAGAGTGATTCCACTTCTGGGAATATTTCCAAAGAAACCCTAAAATAGTTATTTTTTATCTCTCTACTCTAGAATTGTTTCCAGTTTTTCTTTTTTTCTTTGTCTTCAAACTCTTATTGTTTCTTAGTCTGATTTGTTCTCTTTTCTAATTCTCAGACTGAAGCAGGGTAGAAAGAAGTTAGGGAAAACTTCCAATGACTGGAATGAGGAAACAGGAGTGGATATTATAGGCTAACTATGCTCCCTGGTCCCGCCCCCTGCTGCTGCTGACTGGTCAGTTCCCTATGTAGGGTGACAGGTAAGGTGATCCCCTTTCCCCACTATCCCCCCAACCCCCGGCTGGCATCCACCTTGGCTGGCCTGGGGCCTGTGGGCAGCTCCTGCATTGAGCATCTGCCCCCTGTTGGTCAGTGTGCATCATAATGATTGGTCATTCAGTCATTCTGTGATTTGTTTGATTTGCATATTAGGCTTTTATTATACAGGATAAGCCACTAGGTCCTCTCATCAGAGCCCCTACCTCATGCATGATCAAAGGCAAACAGTTCAACGCAGGGAACTCCTGAGGGGAATTGCAGAAGTCAGCTACAACAAGGAATGGCTCAAAACAGATCAATCCAAGTTGGAGGAAAATTGACCAGAAACCATCCCAAAGCTCATTGTACCAACATTATAATGAAAACTGACACCACAAGTAGAAGGGTGGCCTAGGGAGACAAATGCTATGACACTTCCAGAAATGATCATATTAAGAACAGGACCCCCTCAGAACCAGAAGGTGAAGCCAGAATTTGGTGCCATAAATTTTGTAAATAACACTCCCTTGGAAATCCCAAGAATGGACCATCACACAGGCAACTCACTTGTGATTTATCTGCATCCAATCAGATGTGTACTTTCACTTCTTTCACAGCAGCATCCTGTGAGACTTGCAACCAGGAACACAGCAGGAGGCTAAACCTTTGGTCCTGTCTCCAGGAACCCACATCCTAGCCTCTTTGTCTCTACCTGATTAAAACTTGCTTTCCACTCACTTGTACTTGTTCTTGAAATTTTTCCTGTGTGAAGTAAGAGCCTGGAGGTCCCAGGCCATGCTGGGATAGGGCCAGTCCCCAGCACAGAACCAGTGTGGTGACATGACCACAGATTTTTCTATAGTGCCCTAAACCAAACTCCTGATTCAGTTTTATCATTAAGACTAATGCATTTCTCAGAGAGAAAAATAATGGAAAATAGTACTAATAATGGAAAATTCTCCACAACTTAGAAAATTTTTGTGGTTACATCATATCATTAAACTCAGCATTTGCTAAATGCATATTATAAGGGAAACAGAGTATACACTTAGTGGCCAGATTATTATGATCTCTGAATGCATAAAAATCTGGCCACTCAGTGTGGAAAACAGTATGGAGTTTATTATATATATACTATATAATAAAAGGCTAATATGCAAATTGTCCCCTTGACCAGGAGTTCGACCAGCAGGCAGGCCGGCCAACTGCCCATGTGCCCTCCCACTGGCCAGGTTGGCCGGACCCCACCCATGCACGAATTCATGCACCGGGCCTCTAATTTATATATATATATATATATATATATATATATATATATATATATATATGCGCACACACACACACACACACACACACTGAGTGGCCAGATTATTATGTGTTCAGAGATCATAATAATCTGACCACTCAGTGTATGTTCAAAATAAATCCTGTCAAAATTGGGGAAATGTTTAGTATATTTTATTCCAATTTCAGTTTTAAATAATATTTACATGCCATGTACTGTCCATGACTGTTGGTATACAAAGATACAAAAGCAGGTTTCTGACCAGTTGGCATGGCTCAGTGGTTGAGTGTTGATCAATGAACCAGGAGGTCACAGTTTGATTCCTGGTCAGGGCATATCCTTGGGTTGTGGGCTCAATGTCCACCATGGGGCTTGCAGGAGGCAGCCAATCAATTATTCTCTCTCTCTTCCTCTCCCTTTCTCTCTAAAATCAATACAAATATATTTTTTAAAAAGCAGGTTTCCTGTACTTTAATTATTAATCATCTAAAAGTCAAAGGGAATGAATATGTAGAAAAAGAAGTAAGTGTTATAATAGAAGACCTAATATAATAACATTTGAGACAAGCATGAGTATTAAAGTAGAGTTTAACAAATTAATATGTGGGGTGATAGGGAAAGGACATATGTGTAAAAACAAGGTATGAGAAACTGCAATACATAGGAATTGGCTCTAGTAGAGCATACATGTATGGATTGACAAGGGGAAAACTAGAGGCATAGGCAAGGTTAAATAAGGCAGGTCCAGTAAAACAGTTATTAAGAAATTTGAACTTTTTCCTTAGGCCATTGATTTTTTTAGGCCATTGATTCTGAAACTTTCATTTGCATAAGAAGCAAATATTCTGTTCTTTGGCTAAAGTTATATCTTTGACAAAAGTTTTCTAAATGTTGGGAAGAACTGAAATTAAATTATGATTGAGGCCAAGATGCTAAATGATAGATACCTGAGCCATGACACAGTAAGCAGAAGAATCAAATACATGGAACCATTTGAAGTAATTAATAATATTAAAATTTTAGTGTCTGTTGGATGAGCTGGTGAAAGAGAAAGAAAATAAAAATGAAAACTTTATTTTTAATCATGTCTCCACTACATTCTTGTGCACATGTAGTCATGTTGATTTTCCTACTGGTTTGTGTGCATATATAGTCTAGGGTAAATCCCAGCTTCTGACCTAATATGTGACCATATTAGAGATTATTTTATAGAAAAAATGCTTTATGACAGTAGATAAATGACCTCAAGATAAATCACACTTTTTTATTTAATGTATGACCCATGTTACAGATTAATTTATGTGAGAAGATATGCTTTGTAGCATCTGAAAATTTTTATTACATTTTTATCTTGTAGAGAAGCAAAAATTACATAGTTTCCTTTATTCTTGGCTTTGAGATTGTAAAAGACTTTGAAACATATTTGTAAAAATGTTTGCCAGGTATTAGCATTACATAAGGCTATAGCTAACTGTTGAATTTGGAATGTGTCTCCAAATGTCCTTATGGTGCACTAGATTAGGATCACAATTGTATAACATTGTTAGCAATGCCATTAATGTAGATTCGACATGTAACTGAATTTATAGTTTTCATTAAGAATAACATGATATTTTTCTGTTCTTCCTTCCTCCCTGTGTTATTTTATACTTCCATTTATCTTTAGATAAATCTGAAAATTCATCTATGAATAAAGGAAGATATCTATGATCAAGAGTATGAGAAGGATGTGAAAGAAAATAGAAAACAGCAGTAATTTCTTCACTCAATTTATTTAGTATATGTATCAAGTTAATTATTATTTAATCAATTTCAGAATTTAATTAAATACACTCCAATTGGGTCATTCTAGCTCTAGTAATTGGATTGAATTCATATAGTTCATATTTTCTCCTATTGCTCCTTTCTTAGCACATTACAGTCATCCATAGGTTAAACAAAGAAAAAAAAACTTCACACTTCATGATTTTTTAAAAGTTAAGTTTGTGCCTTGGGAACAAAAAGTTTGAACTGGTTGGTATAAGACTGAACTTTTCAATTAAATTAGCTCCTGTTTTCCTTCTTTTCTTCCATATGTTTGATTTATATTAAAATTTATCATTTTAATCATGCTATGAGTGAACTTTAAATGAGATCTGTATCCCATATACCTAAGTGATTAGAGATGTGAAAAAAGTCATATGTGTTTCTTCTTAAATTTCAAAAATTCATTAGGTACTATTTTCTGAATTTATAACAGTTTGAATGCATTAGATTAAAATTATGTATAATTTAATTTTCAGCATTTCTGTGTGATATGGTTTTTTAACAATACACTGTTTGTTTTTACTTAATTACTTAAAAATTGCAGCACATTCTAGTTGTGAAACAATTTCACTTACTATGTTACCAGAACTGAATGACACACACATAATTTCTATCAGTCAACATATGATCTCCTCAGCCAGGAATTTAAGCAATCTTTATTACAACCCTAGTAAATGACTGATACTTTTTTTTCTCTATGTCATAATATGTAGCTTATATTCCAGATAAATTTGACTCATTATTATTTCCTGTATATGCTTGGAACTTGCCTCCATATCTCCATTCATAACTATTTCATTGACACCCATGTCTTCCTCGACCTTGATTCCTTCTTTCTACTATGTTTCAGCATCTAACGCAGATTTTAAAATTGTTTTCTCCTTCTTAAACCACCATAATATCATATACATTTAATTTATATAGTATTTTAATACCAAAGTTTTTATATGATACCTATTTTAAAGTTGTCTTATTGTCATATTTTGTAGTAGACTGTAAATTATGCAATGACAATGTGTTACTCTTCTTTTAATCTACTTTAGCAATTAGCACAGGTTAAAATACTCCATAAGTAAGTATTGAAATTGAAATATTTTTCCCTGATAATTTAAATTTTTTGTTTTGTTCTGAGTCTCTTCTTTAATATATTATTTACTACTTATTTAACTATTTTAATATATTGTTAATAGTGAGCTTTCTGAAAACTGAGAATATATCTTATATACTTTGCATTCATGCAAATGCATAAATTATTGAGCATTTAATAGATGTTCAAAAAAATACTGTGGTATGCTGGATTTCATTCCTTTATTGATTACAATTTTACTTAGAACATAAGAAAGTCCCTCTAATGCAGAATCAAAGCTCCTCTTGGTATTTTAAGAGAATGGAACATTATTCAGATCATAGAACATCAAAGAACTTAGAGTAGAATGGCTAAGGGAAAAATTGAATATAAATTATGTAAATGTCCTAATTAAATTATTATTAGTACAATGTATTTGTCCTACTAGGGATTCAATGTTAAGACCTATGGCATGTTTATTCAAGTTATGTACAATGCAATGTTGTATGGGAAATAATCAAAGTAAGTCTGTGTCATCCAAGCAACCTATGTAAAGTGTGAAATTGCTAACAATCCTCTGATGGATTTCGAGTTCAGGGTGTAAAATATAACTAATTTGGTTGACGATTGAGTAGTTTTTTAAGAGACAATAATTTAATTTTTCTGTGAAATCCAGAAAGCAAACAAACTCTGAATCCAAATAGTTTCAGGAAGCATAGGGTTTACATCTTTTCTTGCTGTGTGGTGAGCTCCTGATTTCTTTGTTTTTAAGTAACGCAACTATGACCTATGGTTTGCCAGCCTCAAAGTAACAGTCCTTTTATTATTTTTTAACCTGCAGTGGCCTTACTTCTGCAGCATTATGACTTTATTCACCAGCAGACTTGCTTTAAGAGTATAATGAGTCCAACTTCCGGCTCAAAAAAATGTGTGATAACTTCTGGCTGAGACTTAAGACATTTTAAAAGCTCTCCTTCACATGAGAAAAAAGGCATCAAGCCACTATGCACATGCATATATCTGTCAGTTATCTTGAATCTGGCACTCAGTTCATGTCATCACTTAAGGGAAAAAATATGCTGAGAGATTGCACTTCCAACACAGAAATTGCTATTTGGTTTCATTTTGGGCTGTGGGTGGGTGGGTGGGGGTTGTTTTGTTTTGTATGTAGAAAGTTTGCAATGGATTATTTCAAATGGATATGCAAACTTGAAAAGCATACACATAATATTAATGCTAAAGAAAGGCTTTTGGGGATAGATTATTATCTCTTGAACATGTGAATCATAGATACTTTTAATTTCTGAAGCATGAATAATACATACGAATTTTACAGTAGATGAAAGCAAACTGTTTTGAATTGGGCTAAACTTCTTTTAACGTTCTCAGTAGCTGTTTTCTTCTTTGGTGGCAGTTGCCATTTTGAATTGGTGTTGGAGTGATTTTTGCTACTTTGAGGAGGACATAGATACGTAGGTGGAGGGTGGGCTAAGGAAGGAGGGGAAGCTTCCGCAGAGGAAACCAGAGTAGATATGTGCTAGTGTGTAAAATATTGACTCTGGGCACTATTGCTGACACTCTTTGTAACTAAAATTGAAGGTGATCACATCCTAATTTAGTCACATGCTTGAGGCACTTAACCTGACAGGTAGCAAGCATCTGCTCAGTGAAAAACCCCAACATTTGATTGCTGCAGAACATTTCGGTTCATTGTCTTGGTGCCCAGTTATGTACTGCATTCCGCATTCCGAGCTCAGTACTTGATGAAAACGTAGCTCCTGAGAGTGCTGAGCGATGCATTCAGCCCAGGCTGCTCAAGTGAAGAGAAACACGAAATGTTTCTAAAACAATTACAGTAAATAGAGTTAGCATGTAATGATCAAGATAGACTCTTCAAAGCTTTTAGGCACAAATCAAAGTTCCTTACAGAGTAAGCTTGCAAATTATTCAGAATTGCACTTGGGAGAGTATATTCCTAAAGCTAAAATTTAAGACATTTTCTGCAGTTTTCTTCCCTAATTTTATCCAGTTTTATCTAAGTTGCTAGACTGTTAGTGATGCATCCTTGGGTATTTGTTCTTAGCAAAGCTCCTACCTTGATAGTAATTTCAAAAGTAAGAATACAAACATAGGCATACCAGCCATAACCTTGTCTTATCAAGGCCCAGGGCACAGGTCATGATAGAGGAGACAGAATAGTAAATTCTCAAGTTATCTACTTAAGTATACTTCATTGTAAGAGATCAAAGTGAAATTTAATTCAAAGTTAGATGCTCTTTACCATCCAACGTGCTGAGGAAAATAAAGTGAATATGTCACTTTATTCACACTTGTACCTATGTTTACATAAATCATTCTAGAATCAAACACACTTTTTAAAAATGTTCACTATCTACCTTTGGCATTTTTTATGGTTTTGATAATTTCAAATAAATTATGTAAGTGGTACAGATTATTATTACCAAAACAAAAATATAAAACAAATTGTTAAAAGGAAATATTAAAAATAATTGAGTTGATAAAATTTCTAAATAAATTGTTGATTCACATGCAGTTGTAAGAAATAATACAGAGAGCTCTAATCTACTGTTTACTACATTTCCACCCAGGGTGACATCTTGCAAAACTATAGTAGAACATAACAATCAGACTATTAACTGTGATTTCTATTACCCTGTAATCCTTCAAGTTGCCTGTTTATAGTCACACCAACTGTCCCACTCCCAAATCATGAACAACTGTACTTTATCAAATCATGAACTAAACTGTACTTTATTTTTATACATTTTGTATTTCAAGAATGTAACATATGAGTGCTTGAAAAGTCTGTGTATGCTGCTATTGTTGAATGACAGTGTTATATAAATGTCAATTATATCCTGTGAGTTGATGATGTTGGTCAGGTCTATTTATTGATTTTTCTGACTAGTTGTTCAATCAATTGTTCAGAAAGGAATATTAAAATCTCCAACTATAGTTGTGGATATGTCTGTTTCTTTCAATTCTATCAGTTTATACTTCACATATTATGTAGCTCTGTTGCTTGCTGCATACACATTTAGGATTGCTATGACTGCTAGGTGGATTGACATTTTATTGCTATGTAGTGCCCCTCTCTGTCTGATATTTTTCTCTGCTCTGAAGTATATTTTATGTGACATTAATATAGCCATTCTTGTTTTCTTTTAATTAATATTTTCATGATATAAGTTTTCCCATCCTTTCACACTTAATGTAGGTAGCTATGCTTATATGTGATGTGAGTTTCCTGTAAGTAGCAAATAGTTGGGTCATGTTACTTAAAATCACTCCAACAACATCTTTCTCTTCATTGGTTTATTTAAACCTTTTAGATTGAATGTAGTTATTGGTAAGTTAGGGCCTAAGTCTCCCATTTAATTTTTTTTGTTTTCTGTTTTATCTTGTTGTTGTTTTTTTCCCCTAGTCTTACTTCAGGTTATTTGAATATTTTAAAATATTCCATTTTGAAATGTATCTCTTTATATAGATTTTGTAGTGGTCACTCTAGGTATTATGTTCTGCATACAAAACATTACAGTCTACTGGTGTTGATATTTTACCATTCCAGTAGAGTGTCAAAATCTTACCTATCTTAATGCCTCCTTACCCTTTTGTTGTAGTATACATATCTTTGCCTTCACATATATTCAGAATCATATCAGACATTTTTATAATTCTTGCTATTAACTTGAGAGAAGTAAGGGCTCTTCATCACTGTTGGATGGGGGTGAGATTTCTGAATGTACACTATGTGTCTAATGCCAGCATTCTGGCTGTAAATAGAAGGGCCTAGTTACTGCTCTCAAGACCTCCACTGACACCATGGAGTCGGGGGGCGAGGGGGCTGAGGGTTAGGGTTAGGATTAAAGGGCTGGGAGGAGTAACTTCATTAACTGGGTGGTAGTAGAAGTCCTAACTCACCACAGGCTTCCACTGACAACATTTCAGTGGGGGATGGGCAACTGTTCTGTTACTTCCTGGTCAGCTGGAAGTTTAGGTTCCCCTTGTGGTTGCAAAAGATATGTCAAATTGGTGTGGTGCTTCCTTTCAGTCTGGTGGGTGTGGAAGTCTATGCCCCTTAGTCAGCCTTTAATGCTAATGTAAGTGGGAATGAGGCTGCTATCTCCCCAACACACACACACACACACACTGTGGTGTTTGGCTAACATAGATCAGCTATGTCTAAATATATGTGAGTATTAACTCTCTACTAGTCATTCTGTTAATGTCTCAGTGCTATTTCAGTATACCAGTCAAATAAAATTTTGAAAACAATTATTTTAATTTTAGCTGTGAACTACTTGAAACTTAGATTATGGAACTTTTCTGAAAAACTGAGAGTGCTTTAGAAGCTAACTCCAGTAACATAATAAAGTTACAACTAGTCTAACTATTATGTCATCTTGGCCATGACAATGTGCAGCTTTGGAAAGCCATTCTCACCTTCGTCCATTATACAACACAGTGCGAATTCTGCCTTCTGGAGTTACATAACACTAAAACGTTCACATGCATGTTTTGATGTGTCAAAAGCATTCTAGATTCATTATTATTTATTATACTCTTTTACATTTATACTCTTTATACCTTTTTGTTCAAGGTAGAGCAAATGCCAAGATATTTAAGTGCAGATTTTTAAAGTAACATAGAAAAAGATAAGGATTATGTATTGTGTTTCTTTTGAAGAGAAAGGACATTAGAATAAACAATCCTATCTAATAAAGAGGGACTATGTTAATTGATACACCATCGCAAAAATGGCGGCGCTCACAGCCAGTAAGGAGGGAATATGCCATGCCCTCAGAGATGGTGGCACCCACAGCCACAAGATGGTGGTGCCCAGTCCCCTCAACCCTGCCAGGGCAGCAGGCACACAGCAAGGCCTGCCTCCAGAGTTCCCCAGTCCCCTCAGCCCTCCAGCCACCCAGGGCCAGCTTGAGGTGCAGGCAAGCCTCAGATGGCAGCTGCACAGCCAATGTCTGAGGTGCAGGCAAACCTTGGATGGTGGCTATCCAGCTGCCCAGGGCCGGCCTGAGGTGCAGGCAAGCCTCAGATGGCAGCTGCCCAGCCAATGTCTGAGGCGTAGGCAATACTCGATGGTGGCTGTCCAGCTGCCCAGGGCCAGTCCGAGGTGCAGGCAAGCCTCAGATGGCAGCTGCCCAGCCACCCAGGGCTGCCCGAGGCTTGCGGGTGATCGGGCCAGCAGGGGAGGGCAGTTGGGGGCAGACAGGCTGGCAGAGGAGGACAGTTGGGGGTGACCAGGCCTGCAGGGGAGAGGCTTGGCGGCTGAGGCTTGCGCCAGCAGTGGCAGCAGCAGAGGTGTGATGGGCATGTCGCCTTCCCCTAATTGCCATCCGGTCATCCATCAACCAATCAAAGTGTAATATGCTAATGATATGCTAAGGCCGCTCAACTGCTTGCTATGACATTCACTAGGGGGAAGGTGCTCCGACTGGTAAGCTAGCTTGCTGCTGTGGTCTGGTCAATTGGGACTGAGCGAGATGGGCTGGACATGCCCTGGAGCCCTCCTGTGGTCCCTCCCCTGCTGGTCAACCTCCTGTGTCCCTTCCCATTCCCTATCATGCACCAGTGGGGTCCCTCGGCCTGGCCAGAGCCCTTTCACAATCTGGGACCCCTCGGAGGATGTTGGAGAGCCAGTTTCGACCCGATCCAACAGGCCAGGCCAAGGGACCCCACTGGTGCATGAATTCATGCACCGAGCCTCTAGTTTATAATAATTAGAATACTTTAAGGATTGTAGAGAGTCATTATAAGACAGTCCTCCTCATTTCCTTTTTCATTTTTCCAGAAAGAGCAAGAAAAAAAAATAAAGAGGCATAAATACATACTTAAAAGGTATGGACACAAGCAAAATATATGTTTAGCAATATCTCTAGAGCAGTGGTCTGCAAACTCATTAGTCAACAGAGCTGCAGTTTTCTGACCACTGCTCTAGAGTGACAAGAGACATCCTGATAATTTCCAATAATAATGTACCATCATCATCCTACATTTCAAACACTTAAATCTTATATAAGTTAAAGAAGCCTGCTCCCGCTTTTTAAGAAATGAATTATCTGTGTGTGTTGATGTTCTTGCTAATGATAGAATAATTCGGTTTCTAACCAGTGGAATGGCTCTGTATACTAGTTGAAAGCTCTTTGAATTGACAATCCTTTGTGCACTCAAATTCTCAATACTGAAACCAGTGATAATACCCATGCTTAACTACCGTCAGAACAAAGAGAAGCTTATAAGATTTCCTTTGTGTAATAATTGGAAAGTAGAGGAAAAAACTCTCTATTGACAAAAGATTTAGGGTACTTTTTATACTTTCATGTATTATAAGGCAATTCTATTAAGTTTTATGATATACTTGTTTTTATAATTATATACAGGTTGTTTTATTTGATGATAAGAATACATTAAGTATGGGAAATATATTTTCTTATTTGTAGCAGAAGAGGTGCTGATTAGTTAACTATTTGTATTTCTTTAAGTACAAAGAGTAACAACTGGTTACTATTTACAAACCTTGAATTGGTATTTATTTACAAACCTTGAATTTTTAGGGGACATTGTGGTATTTATTTACAAATCTTGAATTTTTAGGGGACATTGTGTCTATAAGCTGCATATATATATATATATATTTTTTTATAAAGACATGACATCACATTTACATTTTCAAATTACATTAAATATTTGGATAACTGATATAGATCTTATATATTGTGACTTATGCTCTTCACATGATAGAAATAAAATTTATTTATATTTACACAGAGTATCAATATATGTTTAATAATTTTTGTCAGACTATGTGCTTGAGTCTCAAGAAGATGGGCCATCTCGTTGCTGCATATGATACCATATATATTTAAAACCTTGCGATGCTAAATCTAACATCTAAGAGGAAATTCAACTCATAGGTACTGTCAGAACTGGGGAAAAATGTGTTGCTGAACAGTGACCATCTGTCAAACAAAACTGTACTAAAGTAGTGTACGGTACCCACATGATAGAATCTCATTTACTGAAATTGAACTGGGAACACGGCATGCATTTCACATAAGCAAGGGTTTCAATTTGACCTTGGAGAGATTTACAAAAGGAAAAACTCACTCTTCTTGCCTTACTTGTGTTGTTTTCATTATCCTACCGAGATGTTTAATGAAAAAAAAAAAGTGAAGGGACGCAGGCAATCAGACAAATGAGTCGATGCATACAAATACACTTGTTTAATTATATATAGGTCTTGCTGAACTATTTTATTTGTGATAAGCTGGAGAAAAATGCCTAATAGGTTTACTCTTAACATATGCAGTAAATTTGGGAATGTAGGACATTCTTTGAAACCAATAGGATCATTTCAAGTTTCCTCCTACTTCAATGGTACAGTACAATATAGGCTGATTTTTTACCTCTTCAGTTTTATCTTCAGACTCTAACAACTAAATGATGAATTCAATGCCCTCTGTATGCCAGATCTATATTGGTCACTCTGTTATTTAACATTGACATTCTGCAGAGAAAGTATTAGAAGTGTTGATGCCTTTTCCATTTGTACACATAAATTTGTTGGGTTTCTTGTTTATCCAAATACAGAAATGATTATATAATTTTCTTTTTTCTAAATTAACCTATACTAATAAAAGCCTAGGTGGCCCTCGCACCCTCACGCCCTCATGCCATCACAAAATGGCTGCCCCAAGTTGTCACAAGATGTCTACCCCCACATCATCACAAGATGGCTGCCACAAGATGGCCACCACAGGATTGCCACCACAAGATAGCCACCACAAGATGGCCATCACAAGATGGCTGCCAGGGGAGGGAAGTTGTGGTTGATCGGGCCAGCAGTGAGAGCAGTTAGGGGCAGATAGGCTGGCAGAGGAGGGCAGTTGGGGGTGACCAGGCTTACAGGGGATGGCAGTTAGGGGCGACTAGGCCAGTAGAGAAGGGAAGTTGGGGGTGATCAGGCCGGCAGGGGAGGGCAGTTGGGGGCCATCAGGCTGGCAGGGAGTGCAGCTGGGGGCGATTGGGCCAGCAGGAGAGCAGTTAAGAGTTAATCAGACTGGCAGGGGAGTGGTTAGGGGCAATTAGGCAGGCAGGTAGGCAAGCAGTTAGGAGCCAGCAGTCCCGGATTGTGACTGGGATTGGGCCTAAACCAGCAGTTGGACATCCCCTGAGGGGTCCCAGATTGGAGAGGGTGCAGGCTGGGCTGAGGGACACCCCCCAGTGCACAAATTTTGTGCACCAGGCCTCTAGTCTTATATAAATACAGTTATCAAAATTAGTTATAGGCCAGAGCATATTAAAAACAAATTATATGCTAGCAACTATCTTATAAAATAGTTTTTTCTACATGTGGTATCTATTTATTGTAGCAACCCCAAATTTTTCCTTACATGTTGATTATTATTTAGAATTCATGACTGTTGTTTTATTATCAGAGGTTTTATTGCAAAAAGATGAAATATTATTTTATTACATTCCTTTGACACTGTGTTTTTCCCCTTGTATTATCAGAGAAAAATGTGATGTGCCTCGTCTTTCCCCGTTGCTAGTGGGAGTGGGGTTCTTGGGGTACTGCTACAATAAGCATTTCCAGAGACCCCCACCAGAGGATGCAATATGGTAGAAAGCTTTATTTCCATGGAATTACACCACTGAGTTCCCAAAGTTCCATTTATTTTAGTCCAGTCATAGAAGTATAGCTGGAGTTTCAGTAGAGCTAAAATCACAGCCAGTGTACAGAGTTTTCTTTCCATGTTGGAGCCAGGTTCACTACAGCATCAGGCTAGTTACAGTCCATTAGTCCACTGTGTGTGGGGGTCTGCATGGCTGTGGGCCACACAGGAGAATGCCAGGAAGCCAAATGTGATCCAAAGGCCAAGTACACAAGAGGAATGAAGAGAGCCAAGAGATTGAGATTCTTTGTTTAGGGGATTATATAATCCCAAATTTTGGCTTGCTTGCAGCGGCCACACCCATTCTGGCCAATGACCTCGATTCCCTGGTATGACTGATAGACAGCACCTTCTCTATTATCATCCCAACTTTACTTGGCAGGCATCTATTTTCCCTTTTTCCAGACCTCTGCCCCTAATGTGTTGTAGGTACATGCCTATAATATCAGGACTTCCTTTGCTCTTTCATTATTATCAATAACTAGATAATTACAATGGTCTCACTTGCACATACAAAACCCACACATTTTTTGGTACTTCTTGTGGGATCACTGACATTACCTTCAACTTAATTTTTCTGAGTCTTTTGTAGTGACTCAGGGTTATTCAAAATATTAATTTTACTGCCATTCTTGATACTCATCCTAAAAGGTACAACTCACTCATTCTTCATATGAAATTGTGTTGCTTGTTCTTATCCTACAGTTCAACACTGATTATGAATGACTTGTTACTACTATTGAAAACATAGTTTCTCCCTTGTGTAAAATTTAAGTCCTTGATATGCCTCTCGTTAACATATCAACTTGATGTCCGGTATCAGGTCTGGCATAGTATGGACAGCTAATTGATGTTTATTGAATAAATATAGTTATAAATAAGTGAATGCTAGCTCATTAGGTGAATTTTACATTTTACTTAATAACCTGATGCAAAATACCTCTTTAGACCTACTTCTGATCATCTTAGCTTCACCTACTGCTTGCTCCAGCTTGGAGCAGGTACTGACTGCTCTCACCTGCATTCCTGGCTTCCCAGCACATCTCTTACCTGTGAGCAAGGGTCTGTACTAATTTGTGTTCTTCATCAGAGAAGGGTATCCCATGCATTCCCACCCTGAAAAGCACAGATAAGTTAATATCTCCAGGAGCTGAACTTTGTCCAATGTGATATAGGAGCAAGAGGATAAAGCCTTCGCCTTGTGGATAGTTTTTAACACAATTTATGTTTCTCCAAGAGCATCATCCCACAGATCATATGATTAGTCACCTTGGTGGCAGAGGACAGCTTGATAATGCATCTTTTAATTAACCACCTCTGCTTTCTTGCTTTATTTTATTTATTCTTCAATCATGAGACTACATTATCTAATTAAACAATGCACATAAACTACAAATCTATGGTTCTATTTTCTATAGAACCCAACCTAGGCAAGCCCATCTGAAACAGCCAAAAATTTATGTGTGTTTCTTATCTTTTAGGGTTTCACTGTTAATATAAATCATATTTATGTTGCAAATATGCCCTTTATTATGTCAAAAATGGTAGTTAATTAATTAATTTATTAAATTAAAGTTTATATGCCCTCCACTTTACTAAGTTATAGAAAATTTATGATGGAAGACACGCCTTAGTCTTAATGTCTATAGAGTAGGGAGAAGGAAAAAATATAAACACAATATAATTACAATGCCTTTCAGAGCACCATACAATGAGACAGAGTGGCTGAGCTATCCATGTCCTACAACCATCACACAGAAGAGACAAGATCAAATTCAAATTGAACACATATCTTCATTTGCATGTATAGATTAATGTTCCTGGTCTCTGTACCCTTGGACTCAGTAACTCTTTGTATCAGGGTTTCTGCCCACTGGGTAGTAGAGGAAGAAGCTGGGCATGTGTGACTCATTTTCTCCTTGAATTTTCTGCTGTCAGACAGAGTATTTATGTGATTTCCTGTGTTGGAAAGGCCATGTTTCCACTGAGGCCTTTGACTTTTGTGAAGATTGCATTTATGGGCCGATTCTTCATTTATTTCTTCAACTACACCCTCTGCAATGTGACTACATAGTTCCTTTCACCAGTGAGGCAAAGAGTGTTTCCTGGCCCTTTGAGTCTCAGTTTAACTAAGTGATGTGCTTTGACCAAAGGGATTTCAACATATATGATCTATGTATAGGCTTGGAAAAGCATGTGTTTCCACTCTCACTCTTGTCTTCTGTATCCACTGTGAGCACAGGCATGAGTGAGTGGGCTCTAGGATGAGACACAGATGGCCCAGTGGCCCCTGTTATCCCATTTGACAGTCTACTAAAATCCATAAATGTGAGTGAGTGCAATTAAAGCCAGAAGAGCCACCCAGCCTAGAAGCTGAACCACAGTCTCCTGAGAGAAATAAGTGATCATTGGTTTATGTCATTAATTTTTGGAGTGATTTGTTGTGTGGCATTATTGTTGGAGTTGATAACTAATGCAGAAATTGGTTCTAGTAGTGGACTGCTGCCATAACAGAAACCTAAAATATGTGGTTTTGGTTTGGGGGCTGGATGACAGAAGAAAGGAGGTGTTAGTAGATATACTGAAAATTAGTGAGGACATTGTTGGGGAGACCTGGAAAAACATGACAAGGAAACTTCTAAAGGGGTCTGAAAAATGGCCACCTGTGCTATGTCTCTGAAATCAGCTTGTAAAAATGTTGCCTCAGGTAACTTGACTTTTTAATGCTCCTAAAGGGCTTTTGGATTTGGGAAGAATTATCAGAGCAAAATATTAAGATAATGTATTAATTTATTTTAGCTGTCTATGAAGAAGTGTATTAAAATAGCTGAACACTTTGGAATTAAACTTATAACAAATACAAAGGTATCAGGACTTACTAGGCTGCAAAATAAAGCTTTTTAAAAAATCTACTGAGTCAAAGACTCTAAATACATGGTGTCAGGATAAAGATAAAATCAATATTGTAGCTATAAGATCTTTTGCTAAAACCTCTCAAAGAATTAAGGTGGTACCTAATCAGTTCTATGCTGAACAAAAGTACTTTTAGGAAAATCAAAGTCATGAGCCTTAAAAAAATTAGAGCCAAGGGTTAGCCTTCTACTGAGAGGCATTTACCTTAAACTACAATTTGGATGACTTTGGGGATACGGTAAAATATAATCAGATACACAGAAAGCCCATAAAGATTTTAGGGGAGTTGTATTTACAAAATCATGGCCAGCATGAAACTGATACAGTTTAAGTTGTAAAATTATCTTTGAGCTTTTGATTTTCTATAAGACACTAGAATAAGAAAGTTGCCTTAGATAGGTACTTTACTTAATACACTATTGCTCCACTTACACATACTGTTTGAAGAGAAATTTACCTAGTTCTGTTTCTTCAAAATCTAGATATGCAGCTTCTCCTTGGGCTCAGTGATTATTTTTATAAAGTTTGTACCTTGGACTCAGTGACTATCTATTTGTGTAAGATTTGTAGGTAATTTTAAGAAAGGCTAAAGCAGTTAAGGCTAATACCCCATATTCAAGGAACAGATAAGTGCAATGACTTATACAAGGATCAGAACATTTTTCTGTTAAGATCATTATACTTTCTGTTCCTTGAATATGAGAATGTTAGCCTTAACTGTTTCAGCCTTTCTTGAAATTACCAGCAAACCTTACACAAATAGGTAAGCCTTTTTGTGGCATAAGGTTTTTGTCACCACTACTTAATTCTGCCATTGTATCTAAACTTCAGAGACTATACATAAATGAATAATAATGACTATGTTTCCATATAACTATTTATTAGCTTATAAACTATAGGTGGCTGAATTATGATGTCAGAAAATACAGAGAATGCGAGGAAAAGCACATTTGTCATGTAATAGCATTCTATTGCTTTTGCAATGAAGTGCTCAGATAATGTGAATCAAGGTAAATATGGAGTTCTGAGCAATCTTACATTTAAATATTTGTTGAATTCTTCTATAAATTATTAAGTTGATATAGATTGATGTTTACAATTCATGACTCATGTTGTAAGACCTATGAGGATTCCATCTAGTGTAGTTACTAAATTCCAAGAAAATTAAAGTGCACCTAAATGCAATCTTACCAATATTTTTCTGCAACATTTTACTTTTGAAGTTTCTATCTTTCTAAATGTAACGTGTCCCTAAGTGTACATCTATATAACCACAAAGCTAAATATGGAGATTCAAATCTCAAAATCTAGGTTATTGAACACATTGAGACAGAACATCTTTTGTTCAACTTAAGACATAATACGTGGGTATTAAATAGAGAAAGCTAACTAGTTTTCAAGTTGGAACTAATTTTAGTTCTTCTAAGCATAATCTATTCTATTTCAAGTAGGAAAATAAGCCATCTGTCAAATGTTTTCCTCATTCTAATAACATTATTATTGTAATTAAAAGATTTAATATAGATACTATATGTATATTAATGGCTGACTTTTTTGGTGTAAATCTTAATTTCATTATTTTTTGGGTTTTCATTTTAGGAAAAGTTGGAAGAAAGGCTAAAACAAGATTATGAGTAGAATGCTATTTTAAAACTTTTTGTTTTGGATATGAGTACTTATTTTATAAAATTTTGTTTTATAATTTTAAGCTATATATTTTAAAATGATTCATAAGTTTTCTATTCTTCATTTTGGGGAAAATTTTAAAAATCAAAAATTTCTCATCAAAAAACAATCAATTAATTTGATTGCAGTTTGAATTAAAAGGAGAAAGTTAGATATTCAGAGACACAAATATCCTATGATCAGCTGATGGTTTCCCCTTATTTAGTTTTGTCCTATGCAAATAGTTTAGCCATTCAATCTTAATACATATTATTACTTGAGAGTCAACCATGTTACATATTGTGCTATTGGCAAGGTACATTCCTTGAACTCACAGATTACAATCTACCAGGTTAGAAAAATTGTAAACAAAGAAATGTATAGGGCATGAAGGAAAATATAATGTATAATAAAAACATAAGAATGGGAACCAGATTTTTTATGGCCAGCAAAGAACAGCTCTTCTAAGTAAATGAGTTTTCTGCCTAGATCTGAAGATTCAGCAGGAATTAGGCACTTGGAAGGTTGTGTGAGCAGCACTTAAGCAGAGGAAAGAACATAATGCCAAGGAGCTCTGGAAAATAAAATTTGTTCTATTTCAGGTACTGAAAGAGGGTCACTGTGGTCAAACATGATAATACAGAGCAAGAATGTTAGCAAGGAAGTCCAGAAAGTTAAATTGCATTTAATTAATTTGGGCCTTGTCATGTTTTAAAAATATTTTAGTGTTCATCCAGTGAATATTGATAGCCAGCAAAGGGTTTTAATCAGTAAAGGAATATGATCAGTTACTTTTTAGTGTTGAGTAATATTGCATTGTCTGGACATACCACAGTTTACTGAAAGACATCTTGGTTGCTTGTTTGGCATTTATGAATAAAAATGCTATAAATATTAATCTGCATATTTTGTGGGGGCATAACATTTTAATTCCTTTGGGTAAATGCCAAAGAGCATAATGGCTGGATCATATGGCAAGTTTATATTTAGTTTCTGATACTACCAAACTATCTTTCAAAGTAACTATCATTTTGCATTCCGACCATCAATGAATGAGAGTTCCCATTGTTCAATATTCTTGCCAAAATTTGATGGTGTTAGTGTTCCATATTTTGTCCACTGTAATTGGTATGTAGTGGTATTTCACTGTTTTACTTTGTATTTCCCTGATGACATATAATGTGGAACATCTTCTCATACAGTTTTCATCTGTATACTAGTATCTTCTTTGGCGAGTCATCTGTTAAAAGTTTTGGGCCCCTTTTGAATTGAGTTGTTGTATTATTGTTGAGTTTTAAAAGTTCTTTCTATACAATCAGTTTCTTATATAAAAACTTTCTGTAATTTGTTTTTATTTGTTTGTTTGTTTTGTGAAAATATGCCAAAAATGAATATTAAAATATTATTTTCTAGAGGAATGAAAGTGATGTCACATATGCTATTAGTGCTTAATGCAAGTGAGAGAAATGTGCAATACAGCTGACCAGACTTTGTGGTTCGAGTAAAACAGTGGATGGTGAGAAACAGGAAGATTGTTGTTAGCCACAATATAATGCTTTTTACTGAAAAAGAAATGTTTAAATCAATGACAATAAAGCAGGAGTTATTTCCTTCCCCTTGAGTATAAAACAAAGTGTCCTGGGATTTTTTCCTTTCACATATACATGCTAAACCTCCACTTAACAAAGAATGTGGCCCTGTTTCTCTGGTTCTGTAGCAGAGTGTCTTGTAGTGTGGAGGATCACCCTCCTGCACCCACCATATAAGCTCCGCAGAGGATGGTGTCCTTAGTTGGAATTGGGTCCCCTGAGCTAGGGCAGTGGCAGATGGTGACAGAGGCATCCTTCCATTTTTTCCCCTCTTCAGTCATGTTTTAATAACAGCCTCAAAAGTGGTGCAAAATGTCTTTTCTTTTGTCCTTTCCTATCCCAGACTTTGGAGACCAAGATGACAGTACTCTATGTAACTACATACATGCATAATAGCTGGTAGAAGGTCATCCAGCATTTTACAAATGCAGATTTATCTTTTCACGGTATAAATATACTTTTAAAGAAAGTAGTTTATAACTAAGTATGGAATACTCAGTCATTCATATTAGTGAATAAAGGGCTAAAAAAGCCCTGAGATATTGTTTACCATGAATTCTAAAGTAATGTTTTTAGAATCATCAACACTAACTCTTCACAGATGCAATATAAAATGACAGAAGTTGTTATATTTAGAAAGAAACATTTCCTATGTTTGAATAACTTAAGAATGGATATTTCTTTATAGGACTTTTTTTTAGACTAAACCAATAATTCGTTTTTTCAGTGCCTAACTTATTTTTTCAATGCCTTCTGTGATCGTTATAAAAATCATTTATTGAACCCTTAGTAGGCCCTAGTTAAGCATTTTAAATGTATTAACTTACATAATGCTTATAAATTATAAAACTGGTATGATTGGTATCACCATCATACATGTGGGAAGTCGACATATTGAGACAGAGAGGCTAATTTGCCATGAGATACTAAGGCAGTAATTGAAGAAGATCCAGTCAGAGCCGAGGCAACCTTAGTTAAGACCCATGCTTATCCATTAAGCCAGAGACAATGGGAAAATGAGTTCTCATATTCATGATGAGAATAAACTTGATTTTTTAAATCATAAATTTAGTTATATCAGGTCCTCTCTACCAATAGTATTTGTAGATGCTACTCTAGAATGAGTTTTCTATTATACTGTGTGTGGTGTGTTCATTTTTTTTTAACTTACTTGCTTTGCCTTGCTGTCTCTGGATGCTTCCCCATTGTTTTTAACAAATATTATGCCCTTTCATACTGTCTCTTTGAATGCTGCTTTTCTGACACTATATGTTGCTGGTCGTGATACCACTGTCAGTTTCAGTGATGCATTTTCAGTTAATTTTTGTATATAGTGTAAGGTAAGAGTTTAGCTTCATTCTTTTGCATGTGCATATCCAGTATCATTTATTTGTCTTCAGACACATACAAAAATGATAGCACCATTACTCTCACCCCTTCTGAGAGTAAAAAGGTAAGGGATTAGCCAAAGAACATATATGCCAACTCACAGACAACTCAATAGTATATGGAGGGCCAGAAGAAAGGGGTGGGGGGAAGAGGGAGGTGAAAAAGGGAGAATAGGGACATCTGTAAGTATAAGCAATAAAAAAAATAAAAAAGTTGGGAGCCCAGTCAGTGTATCTCAGTGGTTGAGTGTTGACCTGTGAACCAGGATGTTGCAGTTGATTCCAGGTTGCAGGCTTGATCCCCAGTAGAGGGCATTCAGGAGGCAGCTGATATGTGATTCTCTCTCATCATTGATATTTCTATCTCTCTCTCTCCCTCTTCCTTCCTCTCTCTGAAATCAATGAAAAAAACGTATTTTAAAAAATGTTGGGAGTTAGGCTTCTTTCCAATCCCATATGCAATGAAAGTTGGAATTGTTTCCTTAGTTCAAACTGACAAAGTCAAGACAAAAGATCCCACAGATACTGGATACTTAGTAAAATGATGAGAACTTGCCATCCTATATAATAAAAGCCTAATATGCTAAGTGTCTGTTTGCCCATTCGGCCATTCAACCAATCAAAATGTAATATGCTAATGATATGCTAAGGTACTCAACCGCTCACTGTGACACGCACTGACCACCAGGGGGCAGACGCTATGACCCATAAGTTAGCTTGTTGCTGGGGTCCAGCCAATCGGAACTGAGCAAGATGAGGCAGACACACCTTGGAGCCCTCCCATGGACCTTCCCCAGCTGGCCAACCACCCACGACCCTCCCTGGCCCTGATCATGCACCAGTGGGTCCCTCTGCCTGACCTGTACCTCATGCAATCCAGGACCCCTCAGGGGATGTCAGAGAGCCAGTTTCAGCTGGATTCCACAGGCCAGGCCAAGGGACCCCACTGGTGCATGAATTCGTGCACCAGGCCTCTAGTGTTATATAAGTCCAACATAGGCACCAAACCTCCTCCAAAAACACAAACATACAATTATGTATCAGCTAATGAACAGCCAAGAAAAAACATCCTATCTAATAAAATAGTAATATGCAAATTAACCAGCACTCCGCTACACCCATAAATCATGCATACCAGCCAATCAGGAGCGAGTATGCATATTAACCCAACCAAGATGGCTGCGGCTACAGAGAGAGCAGGAGGGAGACTTGGGTTTCCCAGCAATGGAGGAAGCCAAGCTTTCCACACACCCTGGCTGGCCAAGGCCTCCACTAAAGGTTACAAAGTTTCAATTATAGAAGATAAATAAATCCCAACAAAAATGGCTGCAGTCACGGAGCTGGAGAGAGCAGGAGGCTTGAGTTGCCCCGGTGATGGAGGAAGCCAAGCTTTCTGCAGCTCTGGCCTGCACTCAAGGCTACAAAGTTTCAATTATAGAAGATAAATAAATGCCAACAAAAATGACTTCGGCCATGAAGCAAGCAGGAGGCTTGGCTCTGCTCAAGGCTACAGAGTTTCAATTATAGAAGATAAATAAATCCCAGATACCAGGGCCTCCACTTGGGTTGCCCAGGGGTGGGGCCAGCCTGCAAACCACCACAGGCCCCTCGCCCAGGCCATCCCATGCCCTAAGAAAACCCCCACCCTGATCCGGGACACCCTTCAGGGCAAACCAGCCAGCCCCCACACGTGCACCAGGCCTCTATCCTATCTAATAAAAGAGTAATTTGCAAATTGACCATCACCCCAACACACAAGATGACTGCCCCCATGTGGTCAAAGATCCTGCCCCCATGTGGACACAAGATGGCCACCATAAGATGGCCAGCAGGGGAGGGCAGTTGGGGGGGACCAGGCCTGCAGGGGAGGGCAGTTGTGGGCAATCAGGCCAGGAGGGGAGGGCAGTTAGGAGTGACCAGGCTGGCAGAGGAGGGAAGTTGGGGGTGACCGGGCCTGCAGGGATGGGCAGTTGAGGGGGACTCAGTCCTGCAGGGGAGAGCAGTTGGGGGGAACCAGGCCTGCAGGGGAGGGCAGTTAGGGGCAAACAAGCTTGCAGGGGAGCAGTTAGGCATCAATCAGGCTGGCAAGGGGAGTGGTTAGGGGGGTGACCAGGCTGGCAGGCAGAAGTGGTTAGGGGCAATCAGGAAGGCGGCAGGCAAGCAGTTGGGAGCCAGCAGTCCAGTATTGTGAGAGGGATGTCCGACTGCCCTACCAGGATTGGGCCTAAACGGGCAGTCGGACATCCCTCTAGGGGTCCTAGATTGGAGAGGGTTCTGGCTGGGCTGAGGGACATACACACCTGTGCACGAATTTCATGCACTAGGCCTCTAGTATTTGCATAAAACTCTAACAGAAAAGACCAACAAAACAAATATTTAAAAAATGACATATAGAAAAATATAGATAATGTAAGAAGTAGAAGAAAATTTTATATCATTTTAAAATAGAGTGTCATAATGAGAAAAAAAATCAGGCAGTAATACAAACTGCTCTTACAAATTCAAATTATCAGTACAGCCCTGGATAGGTGATTCAGTTGTTTAGAGCAATGTCATCCTCTGCCTCCCCTCTGTAACTAGCATACTATTGTCTGTGTCTATGAGTTTGCTCACTTGTTACTTTCAATTTTATGTCCCACAGATGAGTGAAATCATATGGTTCTTAACTTTTTCTATGTGACATTTCCATTAGCATGATATTCTCAACTTCTATTCATTGTTGTTGCAAATGGTAATATTTCATATTTTCTTATGGTTGAGTAGTATTCCATTTTATATATGTTCCACATCTTCTTTATTCAATCTCTTTTGAAGGACACTTTGGCTGTTTCCATATCTTGACTACCTCGAATAATGCTGCAATGAACATTATAGATGTATATATCTTTGGAAATAAATATTTTCAAAATGTTAAGGTAGATACCCAGAAGAGGGGTTGCTGGGTCATATGGTAACTCTATTCATTTTTTGATGAGCCTTCACACTGTTTTACATATCTAACTCTTTAATACAAGCAGATTCCATGTTAATTTTTTTCTGATGATACTGAATTAACTCCGGAATTACTTACAATATTTATTCTGCAAAGTGACTTTAAAACACTGATTCAGTGATTCAAGGATTTATTATAATGCCTGGATTAATATATGCAATTGAAGGCCTAAACATTAATATTGGTTAAATTTTGCAAAAAGCAAGCTATTATTGTGGAAATATTGGAAACAGAACTATGTTTGACCTTCCTATAAAGTAATTAAAATTTCTCACTTTGATTATCTTGTCTCAGAAATTAAGGAAAATAAAATTATTGAAAAAATTTGTTCTCAATCTCAAGTCTTCAAATTCACAACTCTTTCTATATTATTGCTGAATTGATCACAGGAATTTAGTTTATATTTCACAAAAACATTTCCTTAAGCAAGTAAATCATTGTCCACCATGATGGAAGGCTCATTTCTAAGAATTAAATTATCAATGAAAGAAACATAATCTCTATTTCCTCAATAACAGTCCTTTAAGGATATAAATCTGTGAAGTACAAGATTCATCTCCTCTTATCAGCAGTTTGGGAGAAACAAAATTAAGATAAGTTTTAATCAGAAGGGTGTATTTGCTCTGACATATATTTTCCAGCTAAGGGATTCAGTGTTAGTTCTAATTTATTACTGTGGATTTCCCTATAAGAAAAACACTTTGGTAGAGATCCACCATAACCAAATCTTGGTATAGGAAACTTTGCAAAACAGCATTTATGATAGTAACATATAGTATATCTTATGAGAGAAGAGTGGAAAGTAAGAGTTCCTTCTTTTGAGACATCTGAAGGAATGGATGCTACTACTACTACTACTGCTACTGCTACTCCTTCCTGTCCTCTTAACATAACTATTGGCCAATTCAGTGTTAATGAATGGTTTGAGAACTGAAATATATTTTTTGTTCTTTCTTCTCTTAATTTTTCTAGCCAACTCAGAGAATGCACATTTCATCTCATAACACTTAAGCAGCCCACTCTTTGAAAAAATTTGGCATTGTATAATGCATTGTATTTCTTAAATGAGTCTGAGAGAATTGGAAAGAGTTAACTTTGATTATAACTGATTTATCTATTTGTAACAGACTATGGTGTAAAATTTTTGGAACTCAGAATAATTCAATATGAGAACATTTTGATTACATATTGGCAGACAGTTGTTCCGTTTTACAAAAGATCATTAATACTGCCAGGGATCTCAAACTGTAATGGTGAACCAAGGACAAAAATAAGATCCAGGGGCTGGTGATCATAAAATTAAGGCACTAGCCTTTCCAAAATAAATTACAGCACCTGTGTGTGTCAGTGGCCAACAAATCAATACTTGTTAGCATTCTCAGTGGGGAAAAAGGGGACTGAATCTAATATATGCATGCTGGAGGTTCAACTGTATCTGTATCTCTGAATCAGTCCCAAATTGACAGGAAGCAATCCTGCCTTTCGGGGTTAAGAAGCAAATAAATAGCATAAACATTATTGGAGGGGAAAACTATGCATCTTTTGTCTCTAATGAGGGGAAAACAATGTCCAACACTTTAGCTATGCTGTGCACTTGCCTGTTGTAGTTAGTTTTCCTTGTAAGCTCCATCGCATAGTGTGCGTGACATCAGTAGCTGCAACTGCAGAGACATTCCAGTCCCCACAGCTGTCAGTAAAGCCTACACTAATGTGTCCTGAAAAAGTGATTAATAGGTTTTGACAATATCATTGCATTGAATATTTAATCAGATTATACATCTGTTAGAGATGGTTTGCTTCTCACATCTGCAGTCAAAATCCACAATTGGTATTCAGATCATCGCTTTAACAGAAGCATGAAACTACTATCTATGTCAGTCTTACTATTGACAAATTCAAACTGCATGCGAAGAACAGATGAATCGTGACATTTTCTTGATTCATTTAATAAGCTTTTTCCAAAAAATTCTGGAAGTTTATCTGTGTCTAATTTGATGTTCATTAACAAGGAAGGAGATAAATACAGGTGGAGCAAAAGTAGGTTTACAGTTCTTCGTACGGAAAGTATTACAATAATTAATAAATAATAATACATGAATAAATTCTGTTTTGTGTACTCAGAGCTGTAAACCTACTTTTGCCCCAACTTGTGTATATAATTGTAAGTTACACTGAGAAAAGGGAGATGTACTGTATCTTGATGTAATCCTAAAGTTGGTAGTACTTGGTTTTAATTTCAAAAACATTTAAAACGATGATGCTAGTCTAAAAAGATAGATATTATGAGACATATATTTAAATTAAAAAATTTGAAAACTGAAATGATCACTCTCTAGGCCTCATCTTTCTTCATCTCACTGTACTATTTAGCAGTGTTACTTACACCGTTGTTGAAACTGTTCATTTTTCAAATTCTCTGGGCATTTTTTTCTTGGTTTGCTCTGTATCATCCTCTTTCTCTGACTTATCTTTAAATATGGTATTCCAAGTACTTTAATTGACAATCTTTTCTATTGTGAATAAAGTTGCTATAAACATATTTGTACACAGTTTCAGGAGAACATATCCTAGTTTGGTTTGATAACTGCATATGACTGGAATTGTTGGTTCATGCTAAACTTGTCAAAAGTTGTAATACAATTTTACTTTCCCACCAGCAATGCATTAGATGTCCCATAACTCCACAATTAGTATTTTCAGTTTAAAAAATTTTAATTTTAATATTTCTAATTTGTGTGTAGTGGTAGCTCATTTCTTTTCTAACATAAATATTTTAAGATCTAATATTACCTTTAAGCACTGTCTTAAAAGCAACAAAAACTTTTGGATATGTTGTTTTAATTTTTACTCAATACAAAATATTTTCTAAAATCTCTTCTAAATGTTTAAACCATATTTTATTTAAAATGTGTTTTAAAATTATTTTATTAATTTCTGGGTTTTATCATTTTATTCTACTGATTAAGAGAAAATATTCTATCCTATTTTGGTCATTTTAAATATATTGAGAATTATTGGTACAACAAATCATCTATTTTGTTGAGTGTTCCATTTGAACTTGGAAAAAATGTTATGCACAGGTGGTACATTCTATAAATGTTATTTATTTCCAATTTACATCTTTTATATCTTTCAATTTTTTATTTCCTTTCCTATGGTTAATAGAGAGAAGTACTGATATTGCCAACATATTTGTAGATTTCTCTGTTTCTTTTTTCAGTTATCTCAGTTTTGGCGTTGTTATGAGATAGGTGCATATGATGACTGCTATTTCTTGTTGACATAACTGTCCCTTTTATCAATATGAAATATTCCTCATCATCCCTGAAAGCATTTTTTAGTCCAAAATTTAAATATTTTGATACTAATATAGTCATTCCAGTAGTGTTTGCATAGTATATCTTTCTCTATTTTTTACCTACCTTATTTTTTTGTTATGTAAAGTAGCTTTCTATAGACAACATTCAGTTTTCTCTTCCTATTAATCCAGTCTCTTAAGTTGTCTCTTTTAAATTTGAGTGATTAGATAATTTCTATCCCATGCAATTATTTGATTGAGTTTAAATCTTCACAACACTATTTTGTCACATCTGTTCTGAGTTCTTATTTTCCTCTTTGCCTGCCTTGTTTTGAATTGAGAACTTCTAGCAATCCAATTTCTCTATTATTAGCTTATTTAGCTATATTCTTTTTATGTTTTTTTTAAAAAATGTATCTTTCCATTATCAAATACTTTCCAATATAATTTATCAAACATATCAGAGTATGCACACTAAACCACAGTCAGTTATTCTTTTCCATCCTTTTGTTAACATACCTGCTCTTCTGCATATATTTATAATAAAATTAAGAATTTTTTACAAAACCAAAATGTCTCTTATTTACTCATATTTTCCATTCCATTGTTCTTTAATTAGCTCTGTAGATCCAAGTTTCCACCTGGTAATTTCTTTCTGCATGAAAAACTACCTTTAATACTGTTTGCTGGCAATAGGTTATCTCATGTTTTACTTGCAGATATATACTTATGCACTCTTTTATCTTTAAAAATATTTTTGCTGAGTTTAGATTTCAGCTTCACAGTTTTTATATAAATTTAACATTTTAAAGTTGTTATATTGCCTTTTTGTTTGTACTGTGTGTGCCAAAAAATGCAAAGTTGTTTCTTTTTTGTTTGTTTGTTTTCTGTGTATATTCCCCTGGTCTACTCCCACCTGGCAACTTTGAAGACATTCTCTTTATTAGTGGTTTTCAGCAATATTTTACAAACTTACCTTGATGTGATTCTCTTTGTGCTTATCTGCATGAGAATTCTTAGATTAATGAGTTTATACTATTCATAAAATGTAATACATTTTAAACATTATTTATTCAAGTTAAAAAATCTCTCCCTGAGCTCTTCATTCTTTCTTTGACTCTAATTATATACATGATAGAATTTATATCTCAATGATACTTATGTTATTTTAATTCTCTCTTTTCTATATCTTTTATTTTGCATCATTTTTATTTACATTGTTCATGTTTTGTGTTCCTTTCTCTTTCTAAGTCTAGACAACCATTATCTCATGAAGTTAAAATTTCAAAGTCAATATTGTAATCTTAAATTAAAACTTTATTTATAAGAAAAGTTTTTGATTCACATTTGAGGGGAAGACACAGATTTTTTTTATATATCTCCTATCCCAATGCATGTATAGCCTCCACCATCTTATATATATAAAAGCCTAAGTGACTGGCCAACCAGCCAACTGGCTGACCGGCCGGTAGCTATGATGTGCACTGAGCACCCGGGGCAAATGCTTAATGCAGGAGTGGAAACCACATGTAATCATGTAACAGACTGATGGAATCATGTAACAGACTGATGAATCTCAGAGGGAAGTGGGGAGGGAGTGAGAAAGGAAGAGATTAACCAAAGATCTTATATGCATACTAGAGGCCTGGTGCACAGATCCGTGCACTGGTGGGTCCCTAAACCTGGCCTGTGGGGATTGGGCCAAAACCGGCTTTCTGACCCCCTCTGAGGAGTATGGTTTGTGAGGGGGCTCAGGCCAGGCTGAGGGACCCCACTGGTGCACAAATCCATGCACTGGGCCTTTAGTTATTAATATTCAGCCACCAGATTGGGGCATTCGTTATATATTATAAACACTCCAAGTTCATAGTTTCCATTACAGTTCATTCTTGGTGTTGAACATTCTATGGGTATGGATAGATATATTAATAAATAATGTATCTATCATCCTATATAATAAAAAGCTAATATGCAAATGGTCATCATGCCATCATGCAGTAATGGCTCAGACACTCAACACTGGGGAGTGAGGAATGAGGACCAGCCAAGCCCAAATGGGCTCGTGAGAGAGGAATGGGGACCAGCCAGGCTACAGCCTGGGAGAGGGACAAGCCACCCGCCCCATGGTCTCAGGTGCCAGGGCCTGCTGCTGTTCGCCCACAGTCTCCTGCAGCTATGGCCAGCCTGGGCAAAGCTGGCCCGGGCCCTAGGTGCCTGCAGCCGGATAGAGGAATGGAAGCCCATGTCCTGGGTGTGGGGTCAGGCAGAGGCAGTTAGGGACAATCAGGCTGGTAGGGGAGAAGTTAGGGGTGATCAGGCAGGCAGGCAGAGGTGGTTAGGGGAGATCAGGCAGGCAGAGGGGTTAGGAGTGATCAGGCAGGCAGGCAGGCAGGCAGGCAGGCGAGCAGTTAGGAGCCAGTGGTCCCGGATTACAAGAGGCAGTCAGACATCCCCCGAGGGGTCCTGGATTGGAGAGGTACAGGCCTGGCTGAGGGACTACTCCCACCCGTGCATGAATTTTGTGCATGGGGCCTCAATCATGGTATAATACAGATTGTTTTCATTGTCCTAAAATTCTCTGTGCCACACCTATATATCTCTCTCCAATTCCCCTAACCCCTGCCAACAACTGGTCTTTTTAATTTCTCCATAATTTTGCTTTTTTTAGAATGTCATATAGTTGGATTTTTATAGTATGTAGCCTTTATAGATTAGATTCTTTCTCATAGTAATATGGATTTAAGTTTCCTCCATGACTTTTTATGGCTTGCTAGCTCATTTCATTTTAGCACTGAATAATATCCCATTGTCTGGATGTACCATACTTTATTTATCTATTCACCTATTGAATGACATCTTGATTGCTTCCAATATTTGACAATTATGAATAAAGCTGACATAAACATCTGTGTGCAGATTTTATGTAAACATAAATTTTCAATTCCTTTGGGTAAATACCAAGAGGGTGATTGTTTCATCATATTATAAAAATATGTTTAGTTTTGTAAGGGACCAACAAACTGTCTTTCAAAGTGACTATACATGATTGGATGCTAAATATTGTAAATGCATTCTCTTGAGAGATGCATATTACTTTATTATGAAGGTTATTGGGTTTTACTTTACCTACTAGCTAAATAACAAGTAATCCAGCTAAATTAATTTGAGGCATTCTTTTAGAATCCCTTTTTCTATGGTTTTGGATAACAGCAGTCCTTTTCTGGACTATATGCATATGTAGATGTATTTTGTGGGTCTGCACATATGTATGCATCTTGTGGGGCCACATATACATCTGTTGATATTTTTAAGTGCTTTTTGCTATATCTTTGTATTGACAATTTTTTTTTTTTTGCTTTCATATGATGTTTTTTCATGGAAGGAAAAGAGATTCTAACTTTTAATTAGAAGATCTAACAATGTTTCAAGAGTTGTAGTTCTGTTTCATACCTTTGCTTTTGTTTTTAAAAAAGCATTTCCTGCCTGCCCTGTGTGGTTTAATGGATGAGCATCAGCCCAGGAACCAAGAGGTTGCCAATTCGATTCCTGGTTAGGGCACATGCTGGGTTGCTGGCTCCATCCCCAGTAGGTGCTGTGAGGAGGCAGCCAATTGATAGTATTCCTCTCTCATCGATGTTTCTCTCTATCCCTCTCCCTTCCTTTCTTTCTAAATAGCAATAAAAACATTAAAAACAATTTCCTTCAACAGGTAGTTATGGTATCATCCTATGTCATCTTCTCAAGGTATTACTATTGTTGCTACTTGCACTTAGATCAGCATTCAACCTGAACTCATTTTTGTGAATCAGGATAAAGTAAGATCATGATTATTTCTGTGGCTTTCCATTTGGCACCATTAGTTAAAAAGACCACTGCTCTGAACTGCCACTTTGCTGTCACCCCTATTCAAAAATATTCAGACATGTTTCTGCATTTTTATTCTGTTCCACTAATTCATGTATCTGTTCGTTTTCTTCTTTCCTTTCTTCCTTTTTTCTTTCTTTTTTGTAGTCCTCAACCAAGGATATGTTTTCACTGATTTGAGAGAGAGAGAGAGAGAGAGAGAGAGAGAGAGAGAGACTGATGTGAGAGAGAAACATTGATCAGTTACCTCCTGTACGTGACCCTACTGGGGATGGAACCTATAACCTAGGTATGTGCCTTGACTGGGAATTGAACCCTCAACCTTTTGGTATATGAAACAACACTCCATCTAACTGAGTTACCTGACCAGGGCCTTTTGTCTATTATTTTATCAGAACAATACACTCATTACTATAGTTTTATAACTGGTAATGTAAGACCTCCCATCTTGTCTTATATTTCAACACCATTTACCAAGCTATACTCATATAAATTGTAATTAGTTTTTAATTATATATAGAAACATTATACTATTTTGACTGATATTGTATGTAATATATAATAGTATATTAATAAATTGTTATTAATATTGTTTTAACTTTTGAGTTTTCCAATCCATATATACATTGAATTGCTCCAGTTGTTTAGGTGCTCTTTAAATTCTCTCAATACTAACTAGTATTTAGTAGATATATTTCCAGACACATTCTATTTCTAGACTAATCTTGGAAAAACATAAGATGAGCTATGCAAAGTCTACAGGAAATATGTATCACCAGTATTTCATAGTTAATGTTTGAAAGGCACAGGTAAGTAGGTCTTTGGTCTCCAAATTGTGCTCCTGGGCACTTGTTCTGAAGCGAGAGAGATATAAGTTGTGGAGATGTCATTGTGAGTCTCCCTTCCTTTGCTGCAATCTTAGAGCTATCCTGATTTTATGAGCAACCTTTCACACATCAGCTTTCACATAAGAATCTTTCGAAAAAAGTCTCGTTTTTAAAAGCCCCAGTAGCATAAAGTTTATTAGCTTTTCAGTCTAGAAAGCCTGAATTTGAATTTCAGTTTTTTTATTTACTAGCATTGTGTTGCTGAGCCATTGTGCTTCATGGCTTCAAACTTTAACTTGCTCATATATAAAGTAGAGACAATAAAATTTCTTGCAAGTTGATTATAAGTGTTAAATATGAAAGTGTATAGCATGAGGTAGACATTCAGTGTAAATGGCCCTTTATTTTTATGATGAGGTCTTAATAGTAGGAACTCTAGAAACCACCTATTATGACATCCATCCTATAGCTCAACAACTGAATATAATTCATACATTCATCCAATAAATATTTATGGGTTACTTACTAAATGTTAATGGGGATAAATAGTGACAGGCAGTGAAGGTGCCATTATTGAAATGGTACTCAGGAAAAGATATTTAGAAGAAAGAAATCTATTAGCCATGACTTCGATGAAATGACATAGTCAGTCATGTAAATGGTGAAAAAAATTGGAAAGAGAAGGACTCATGTGTGAAAATACCCTGCCTAGGTTAAAAATAAGCTTGATAGTTTCAAGAAACAACAAGAAAGCAGTGAGCCAATATTGGAGTAAGCTGTGTTAAGTGGATAGTGGTGTAAAATGAATGGGGTAAAGGGGATCAAATAGATGGTAACGGAAGATATAGTTGGGTGGTAGGCACACAATGCAACATATAGATCCTTGTATCATAGAACTGTGCATTTGAAACCTATAGAATCTTATTAACCAATGCCACCCCGATTAATCTAACAAAAATAAAAAATACATAAGAAAAATGAATTTAAAAATATAAACTGAGGCCATATGATGAAAGTGGAATAGGTTGTGTCAGGAGAAACCACTGAGGAGTTTTGAGCAAACGAGTGAAATTACTTGATATAGGAGTTGTTTTGTGTCTGATCAAAGGAATCTATATTTCTACCTCTCCTTTTAAATGTAATGTACTAGTATAAAATTTATCAAGCCTAAAATGGTAATTCTAACAATTTTATTTTTTCAAAAATAGATTTGAGCACAGTGGGATGTGGCTCAATGGTTGAGCATTGACCTATGAACCAGGAGGTCAAGGTTCGATTCCGGGTCAGGGCACATACCCCAGTTTAAGGCTCAATCCCCAGTGTGGGGCATGCAGGAGGCAGCCAATCAATGACACTCTCTCATCATTGATGTTTCTATTTCTCTCCCTCTCTCAAATCAATAAAAATATATTTTAAAAAACACATACAGATTTGAATATGATGAGGTTCAGTGCATTAGAATAACACTAAGACTCCCTAAAATCAACTTTATTAACGAAACTAGAGGCTAGGTGCATGAATTCATGCATGGGTGGGGTCCCTTGTCCTGGTCAGGAATCAGGGCCATCTTGCCTAATCCCAATTGGGGCCGATTGGAGCTGGTTGGTGTGTGGGGGGGCAGAAGGAGGGACCATAGGAGGTTGGCTGTAGGAGCACACTGACCACCAGGGGGCAGCTCCAGCACTGAGCATCTGCCCCCTGGTGGTCAGTGCACATCATAGCAACCAGTTGACTGGTCATTCAGTTGCTTAGGCTTTTATGTATATAGATTAAAAAATGGTTTGGCTTGCTTGTAAGATCAGTATGTTCTGTTGCTGGTGTCATAGCTAAAGTTTATTGAATTTTTTATGATTTATCTGTAAAGGTGAGATTAAAATAGACTTTCATTATGTGTTATGTATCCCTCAATTAATATTTTATTTTATTGATATATATCAGTTTTCTGGTGCATACAAACTCATGTTAAGATATCAGTACTTTCCATTTATTTTATTTATTTATTTATTTTTAATATATTTTTATTGATTTTAGAGAGGAAGGGAGAGGGAGAGAGAGAAACATCAATGATGAGAAAGAGTCATTGATAGCTGCCTCCTGCATGTCCCACACTGGGGATTGAGCCCACAACATGGGCAAGTGCCCTGTCTAGGAAATGAACTGTGACCTCCTGGTGCATAGGTCAACACTCAACCACTGAGCCATACCAGCTGCACATCAGTACTTTACATTATTAAATTTTCATTCATTTTTGCCTTAAGATTATTATTTTAGTTTAAGTAAAATCATTTAAATAAATTTATACTGATGATGTGCAGGAATCAAATTGACAAAAATCCTGCAATGAAGTTAGAACATTACTGGTTTCTGTTCTAACTAAATTCTGACTAGTCTCACAAAAGATTACATAACCTTTATTTCAGTCTCTACTCAGTAAAGTTAATGACAATATCTACCTCAAACATGCTCTATACAGTAATGTATTAGAGGTTATAGTGGTAAAGCATACTTTAAAACAGTAATCTAAAATACTTATTAGAGTCCAAATATTGAAGATGGGCCTATTCACAGCATGCTCTAATTTTGTAATTAACAATGAATCAAAAGATGCTATTAAGCTTCTGTGGCATGTCTACTCTTAATAAACCTCATGCTGCTTAATGCTCAAAATTCTATTGTCCTCATGCTGCTTAATGCTCAAAATTCTATTGTCCTCTAGAATATGTTTATAGATTTTTATAGGGTCAAATATAATAGTATGTTTGAAGGATAATTATTTTCATAAGCATTTATAAAGAATTATTTCAACATTTCCCCTGCTTCTTTCCCATTATAACTATTTAACTTTCTGAGTTGCCTGCATGTTTTCATAGAAGTTAAATATTGTCCAGCAATTACAGAGCAATGTCAGGGTGTATCTTTTTTCGCAATATCCTAACCTATTCAGTATATATTCAAATTTCCTAGGTGTTTGTTCACAGACATATCTGGCCAATATTTAATTTTGGCAGACTTCATTAGTTTTTAATGTACTGACTAATTTTTTTTTCTGTAAAGAAATCTATATTTACAAGGTGTTTTTAATCACGCAATGAAAATACTGCTCTATTAAATTCATACTAATGCTATCAAGTTATTTAAATGCAAATATTGATACTGTCATAATGCAGTAAAATTTTCTTGCTAAGAAAGTGATAGGTGTTAGAATATTTGGATAAAGAAAGTATACTTTAAGAGATAAACAAATGATTATGTCCATTTCTTTGTCCACAAAATTTTAGGGAGAGAGAGTGATAACTCTAAATGTGTGGCACTCTGTGCTTAAATTGATAAATTCTTTTACTCTTGGTGGGTTTTGAAGACATGAAAAAAACAGAAAGGCAATATGAAATTAATAAATTTAATCATATAGAAAGTCTTTTCTTTTGACCTAGGAATCCCACTCTCAGAAATATAAGTTAAAAGAATAATTAAAACAAAGTTGAAACAGAAAAAAAAGAAACAAAAACCAGAAACAAAAACATTCTATTCCTAAAAAAAACACTTGGCATTTTGTTTTTCTATTGATTAAAATAATAGAAAAAGAGAATAGTTTATAAAACTGAATTACATGTAAGATGTCACTGGCCAGCCATTAAAACTTGTGATTATTTAGACTGTATTGTAACAGCTGCTCTTTAATAATATGGATTGAGCCCTGCCCAGTTTTTCTCAGTGGTTAGGGCATCGGCCCTCAGACTGGAGGGTAGCAGGCTCCATTCCCAGGCAAAGGCATGTATCTAAGTGGCAGGTTTGATTCCCGCCCTGGCTTGGTTGGGGTGCATGCTGGAGGCAACTAGTCCATGTATCTCTTTCATGTTGATGTTTCTCTCTCTTTCCTCCTCCCTTCCACTTTGTAAGAATCAATGGAAAAATATCCTGGGGTGAGAATTAAAAATTAAAAAAATAATAATATGGATTGAAGTAAAAGTAATAAAAAAAGACATGCATAATAATGAGTTTAAATCCCTTTAACTGAGCTACTATGTAGATTCAGATTATATGGCAATGCATAAAACTAGAGCTAGATGTTTAACATTTAAAAGATTATGGCTTTTAAAAATTATTTTGCAATATCAATATTTTGAAATGGCATTAATTTTAAGTGGTTAAATAAGGAAATAGATAGAAATCTACATTTTAATAAGAAAATGAAAATATATAATGGTGACATAACAAATTCAATTGTCATCACAATGCAATCATGTATCATTTAAGTCAAATAAATACTAAATATGTTCCATTTTATACTTCCACAGTTCATAAAAGGTTATGAATAAAATTAAAGCAATTCAAAGTAAAAAATCCATTTAAAATAATGAATTATTTTATAAATGGAAATGTAACTATTTCTTTATAATATACTAGTGACCCAGTGCATGAAATTCATGCACATTAAAAGGGAATTAATTAGAGGAAATATTTTAATATTGCTATTCACCCTTTCTCTATAATAGAAGTGTCAGAGATAAAAGAAAATTAGTAAAATGTATGTGAAAATAATATATAAATTTATTAATAAATAAACAATCAGAACATGATTTAACAACAAAGACATGATATAAAAACAACACCGATACAAAGACTGATAAATTGATTAAACTTATTCTATTCTAATATCTCCCTTTTTACCACATTAAAAGTAAAACCACTTTCAGAGTGCTTGACTAATTTCCCTTGTGATTAAGCATTTACAACTTTAATGTTACAGGTACTTCGAACTCGAGAGAAAGCAACATGTAACTGACCATGTCTGAAAATGGGTTCAGGTAGGACTATTCCTACACTGTCTAGAGTTTATCCTTGTGATTTATTAGTAGTCATTGCAAATGCTGGCATATGGGACAGTGTCTTTGAATTAATTTAAATGGGAGGCCAATGTCAGATGGGGACAAATCAATTCTTGGAATCAGAACAACCTCTTCTTTCACAGATCCTGTTAATACTTCAGCTTTGATTATGTTAGGTCGCAATCTTTTGATAATAAATCTAGTACCATTACAAAGACCCCATTTACTATTAAGATTTCTCAGTAGCATGATGATTACACCTACTTTCAATTTTAATTTATGACACGGCATTCCCGAAGGAGTAATATTATTAAGAAATTTGATGGGAAATTTTTCCTTTTCGGTATAATCTGTTGAATCAATGGAATCACCATTCAAATAGGTGTGAAAATCTCCATCCAGTATATCCAAAATATCTTCATTTAATTTATGAACATGCTCATTTTTAGGACAAAGAATCACATGCTTAGATATATTTTAATATTATCTATAGATATACTATTTCCAAAGGTAGTTTTAATAATAGATCCGTTACAAATGATTTCACAGGGGATTTCATTAATATCCATTCCTAAATGAAAACTGCATGCATGAGACAATGTTTATTTTCAAATTGCCAGTGTGTGTCATATGTACTGGCCAGTCATTCAGTCGGACAGTCGGATGGATGGATGGTCGGTCACTTAGCCTCATATATAGATGATAGATAGATACGCATGATGGAAACAACCTAAATGTCCACTATTTTTATGTATGCCATATAATAACTATGTTATATAATATTCAGACATTAATTCATACTTTAGTAGATTCAGGAGGCCACAAAGACTACCAAGGATAAATCTATCTATGTAGGATGCTTTACAGGTTATCTCACATTCAACAAATGTGGCTAATCTTTAGATACAAATAAACCCATAACAGACAGCAGACCTATAGCCAGGTTAGAATACTTGAATTCATTGAAGAAACACACCCCTAACTGATCTTATGAGAAAAATGCTGAAAGTCACAGTAGTTATGTGCTGCCAAGGCACAGTAGTTATGAGCCTCAAGAACTTCCAAGAAGTAGAAGAATCAGGAATTTAGTTTCACAGCAGCATGCTACTTCTACCACGACCAGGAAGCCTCGTGCTAAAATGATGGTACAGTTTCCAGCTTCTGAACTATGCCTCTTCTGCTTTAATATGCAGCAACAGAACAAATGCTCACACACTGCCTCGCAATGCCCTTAAAGCCAGGGCATGGACATTAAGACCTCTAAATAGCTGCTGGGCAGGACGGGGAAGAAGGGAAAAGATACAAATGAAATAGCAAAAATTTCCAGGAAAAATAAAAAAAATGTTAGATGTTAGTTAGGCTTATATTTCTGTTCTATTTCTGCTTTCCAAATATTTTACAGATGAATATGATAGGTGACATTTCAAAGATATCTGTAAACTGAGATATACACTTTCTAGCATCTGGATCTCTGAGCTGTGAAATGTATACTAGGAAGAGGTTGGAGTGGATGCTGAATCAGCAGATTGACAGTATCTGTGAAAAGAACCTTACTGAGGGACTTTGCATGCTCTGAGAGAATTTGTTGAAACATAGTTGAAATTTTTGTATTTATACCAAGCATAGAAGACACCTAACTGGTTTCTTCAGCTAAAAAGTATTTATCACTCTGTCTCTGTGAACTTTGATTAATGTTTACTTTGGCTCCTCCAGAGATAACAAAATATTGGTAACTTTATTTGTATGACACCTGGATGAATATACTAAATGAATGTCAAATATTGGGAAATGTTCTATTTAAGTAATGCTAAACAAATGGATGCATTCTTGAAGGGTCCATAGTTTATTTATTCTTTACACAGATAATCACAGAATGGTATAAGTTACATGGGAAAGAGAAAGAAAATCATAGTACTTAAATTATATTTCGCATTTCAAGAAACTTATTCATTCACATTAACATCCCTGAATTGATATGCAACTTAAATACGTCATGCAAACAGCATTTATGATATACATGTGTAAAGATAGATATTTAAACTATTATTTTCACCTCATTTGATGTATATGCACTAATTATATGGCATTTAAAAGGTCTTTCCACACTGCCTATAAGTTTTATAGCATTGTAAACAAACTCATATTTTAATTATAATAATGCTATTATTATTATGAATTAAGTGTCTTAAAGATATATTTTAGAGATAAACATTAAACTCATACATAGATATTGAACAATAAATAAATTACATGATTTAGTTTCAGTATACCAGTAAAGGAGGAGGGAAATGAATGAGGGTAGAAATGACTGTAATTATTAAAGCTGAGTGAAAGATACATTGAGATTAATTACACTTATCACTCTATTTTTGTATATATTTAAAATTGTTCATATTGGAAAAATATTAAATTCTTCAAAATTTGAAAACACATTTTACATTAAAAACAAAATATTCTGTGTTTACAAAATACAATAAAAATAATGCTAAGTCATATGGTAGAAATTAATATCTATATAAATGTACAAGAAATGAGCTACTAAGTAAAAATAAAAACAAAATAGAATGAAGTAAATTTGAAGTTATAAGAAATTGTGTCATATTTTAACTGCCAACATTTTATTCTTTCCAAATGTTCCTTAAATTATGATGTCTCACATTATATAAAATGAAGTATACAGACATGATTTCCATTTATAATGTGGCTTTTACCAAGAAGCATGATACATCACTATCTATCTAAACTTAAATGTACAATAATGAGTTTTTACAATAAAACTATAATGTTAATGTATTACCTTTTTATGTTATTAGGCATACTTAGTTTATAGACTGTACCAACCTCAGAATATGATCTGAAATCATTACCCTTATTTTATATATATCAATGGGTCTGGCTGCAAGCTCAATGACTTCTTTAAAGTTACACCATAAAATTGAGCTTGCATTGTATTAAGACATTTGAATTCAGACTCTTACCCAAATTCAGCTAAGCTTGAAGGACTTTATTTAACTACTAGAGGCCCAATACACGAAGATTTGTGCAAGAATGGGCCTTCCTTCCCCTAGCTATCAGCACCGTCTTTGTTCTGGCCCGGAGCCGCCATTCCCACACTGCCCAGAGGCTCGGAGTGGCTGGGGCTGTGCGGAACACCTGCATCGTTGTTGTGGCAATGATGCGAATGTCCTGCCCTGCCCCTGGCCGCTCAGCACCTGCATATGCAAATTAACCCACCATCTTTGCTGGGCTAATTTGCATACTCACTCCTGATTCGCCAGTAGGTGTCATGAAGTTATGGTCAATTTGCATCTTCCTCTTTTATTAGTGTAGATTTACAGCAGACGTAATCTATATTTATATTTTCTTACATATTAGTCTAATTCACATTTCTTAACCTTTTACTACCTCATGAAGTATTGAAATGTCTTTGCCTTCTTTGGTTGTTATGAATTAATTTACCATAACATCAGCTGTCATCTTAATATAGTTATACTAGAGGCCTGGTGCATGAAATTTGTGCATGGAGGGAGGTTCCTCAGCCCAGCTTACACCCTCTTCAATCTGAGACTCCTTGGGAGATGTCCAACTGCCAGTTTAGGCCCGGTGGAATTGGGCCTAGACCGGTAGTGGGACACCCTAATCTGGGACGACTGGCTCCTAACTACTCGCCTGCTTGCATGCCTGATTACCCCTAACTCCTCTGCCTGCCAGCCTGATCACCCCTACCTTGCCCCCTGCCTGCCTGCCTGATCGTCCCTAACTGCCTCTGCCTGCCTGTCTGATCACCCTTAACTGCCCTCCCCTGCTGGCCTGATTTCACGCCCAGCTGCCCTCCCCTGCTGGCCTGATCTCCCCTAACTGCCTCTGCCTTGGCCCCCACCACCATGGCTTTGTCTGGAAGGAAGTGAGACATCTGGAAGATGGCCGGTCAACCCGGTCTAATTAGCATATTACCCTTTTATTAATATAGATAGATTATATAGGATAGGATTGCTTAAATGGGGGGAAGAAAGGGAAGCATTTTTCAGCAGGAGGCGATGCTCTTGGCAGACAAAAACACATAATCCCTATATCTGGACTGATAACCAGCTATATGCACTATGTCGCCAAACCAGTCATTAAAAAAAATTGAATCACTTTCTTACACCTTACACCAAACAGCTGTTACACTTAAAACCCCTCCTTAGCCCCCACCTTGGGTTCTGTCTTTGCAGTTCACCCAGAGTAGGTTCTGATTGGTTGGTTTCTATGCCAGTCAGCGTCAAAAGCTCTGCCTCCTAGGCAGCCATTGGCTCCTCGCAATTCACCTAGATTTGGTTCTGATTGGTTGGTTTCTATGCCAGTCAGCATCTCTAGGCCTATCTCCGGGCCTGATCATAGAGGCAGGGCTGATCAGCAGCCAGCCCAGGTTGCTGGTGAGTGGGCTGAACTGCTGACCTCTGGGAGAGAGAGAGAGAGGCTTGGCTGCTGGCGAGGCCAGGAGAGAAAAGCAGGGTCTGATCACCCTGCTTCTCTGATCACCCTGCTTCTCTCTCCACACCTCATCAGCAGCCGCTGCCGCAGCTGATCAGCCCTTCCTCTCTCTCTCTCTTTGAGAGGTCAGCAGTTCAGCCTGCTTGCCTGCTGCACATGCAGCCTGGTGTCCATTCAAGCCTTCGGTCATTTTGTATGTGATGACCCTGGCTCTTTATTATTTAGATAATAAGCAGAACACACTTATCAACTAATAATTTTATTGTTTTTGTAAAGTTTAATATAGAGAACTGTTATTCATATAAGAAGCAGAAAAACTATGTATACACTTTGCAGTTGGCACAGTTTGAAAGAAATTCTTATGTAAGGAAAATTGTGATAAAGTACATTTTTCTCTATATGTATTTTCAATTATATATATGTTAAATTAGTCATATTAATATCCCCATGGGAAAACATATCAATGTCTACCTTCATAGAGAAAAGACTAGCCTTAGTATTTCAAATAAAGTGATTTTGGTTATGTGCTCATTGTCCTTATTAATATTTTATACTAAATTTTTTTATGTTTTCATATATAATATTCATATTTTATAGCTTAATGTGCTTCATGTCCTTAATCTGAGTTCACTAACTAACCTTTACTAGGAATGGGCATTACTTTTTATTTTTTTATGGACTCTTAGAAATTAACTACATTATCTATACTAATAAAATGGTAATATGCTAATTAGATTGGGAGACCTTTCAGGAGACCTTCTGGATGTCCTTTCGGACAAAGCCATGGTGGTGGGACCAAGGCAGAGGCGGTTGGGGCAATTGGGCCAGTAGGGGAGGGTAGTTGGGGGTGATGAGGCCAGTGGGGGATGTAGTTGGGGGTGAACAGGCTGGCAGGGGGGGCAGTTGGGGGCAAGCAGCCTGACAGGGGGGCATTTTAGGGTGATCTGGCTGGCAGGAGGGGCAGTTGGGGTTGAGCAGGCTGGCAGGGGAGCACAGTTGGGGGCAATCAGGCAGGCAGGGAGGGGCAGTTGGGGGCAAGCAGGCCAGCAGGGGGGGCAGTTGGGAACGATCAGGCTGGCAAGAGGGGGCAGTTGGGAATGAAGAGGCCAGCTGGGGGCAGTTGGGGGCAAGCAGGCAGACAGGCAGAGTGGTTAGGGATGATCAGACAGGCAGGCAGGTGAGCAGTTAAGAGCCAGCAGTCCCAGATTGCGAGAGGGATCCCAGATTGCTAGAGGGATCCCAGATTGGAGAGGGTGCAGTCCAGGCTGAGGGACACCCCCCCCCATGCATGAATTTTGTGCACTGGGCCACTAGTTGATTATATAACCTAAAATTTTACAAAAGTTACATAACAAAAAACCAGGTGGGTAAAGTGCACAACTGGTAGTCAGACATCCCTCTCGCAATCTGGGACCACTGGCTTCTAACTGCTCACCTTCCTACCTGATCACCCTTAACCTCTCTGCCTGCCTACCTGATTGCCCCTAACTTCCTCTGCCTGCCCAAACTGCCCTCCCCTCCTGTCCTGATCCCACCCCCAACTGCCCTCCTCTGCTGGACAATTTGGTTCTGATTGGTTGGTTTCTATGCCAGTCAGCATCAAAAGCTCTGCCTTCTAGGCAGCCATTGGCTCTTCACAGTTGACCCTGATTTGGTTCTGATTGGTCAGTTTCTATGTCAGTGAGCATCTCTGGGCCTATCAACGGGGCCTGATCAGAAAGGCGGGGCTGATCAGCAGCCCTGGTGGGGGCCTGGAGAGAAATGGAAGCATGGCTGCTGGACTGGCCCAGAGAGAAAGAGAGAGGCAAGTGCTGATCAACATCTGCCCCACAGTCTATGGATCAGACCCTGCTTCTTTCTTTAGGCCTCTCTCTAGGCCTGATTTGCAGCCCCCTCAGTAGTCAGTGCTGGGTCACAGCGCCTGCAGCCACAGCAGTCAGTGCTGGGTTGCCACGGCAACCCAGTGCCAACTGGAGGACTAAATTCCCGTTGGTCAAGCCTCAGGTCCTGATGGACCTAGTGTTTTTATATATTAGGATAAGACTGTATTGAGTTTTAAGTTGGAAGTTTCAAATATAAAGAATCTGAGTTTAGGTTCATAAATTATCTTCTCATCACAAAAAGGCATATATATTTCAGGTCAATAAGACTCAACTATAATCTCAGTTAATGCATTAATAAGCTAGAAGTATTGTTCAAATCGAAGATTTAAAAAGATGTTCCACTTAACCCAAAAGGTAACTAATCATTTTCATACATGCATTGTCTAAGAAAGTATTGACACTTTTTCAAAATGAATTTGTCTTTTTTTCATTTTTTCATTTTTCATATATTTTTTCCTTTTTATTGAATTTATTGGGGTGATACTGTTTAACAAAATTACACAGGTTTCAGGTGGAAAATTCTACAACACACCATCTGCACACTGTATTGTGTGTTCAGCAAGTCAAGTCTCAGTTCATCACCATTTATTTCCACACCCCATTGGCAAGGCCATGGCCATTGAAAAGTACTATGTGACTTTAAACCTCTAGATTTTTGCATAAATACTTTGAAGAGTGATCTCTTTTCCATAGTATTTCTTACTCATATCTATTTTTGAGTACATTTTTATGAAACACTTTCCTGTTATCCCTTGTCTCAGTTACTTTCTACTTTTATGTTGTCCCATAATGCCTCTACCTCTCCAATCAAAGCATTTATTGAAAGATGTCAAGGTTGTTCACCTGTTTGTCTTTCTTCAACCATAATAATTTATAAATTCAGTAACCTTGTCTGGTGTGATCATTACTTGTTTCCTGGTATACTATGTACCATTTATGAAATACATATAGTGTTGTGAAATATCTTAGTATTTGCTGAAAGAAAACATTTTTGTTTTAAAACTTACATAGGACAATTACAACTTTAATGAACCTATTTTATTTCCTTGTTTATTTTCTTTGGAGTATGTTTATGATAGTAACTGGTGCAGTTTTATAATAAAATTATACATAGAATTCAATAATTTTATATTATGTTTGATGGTGTATGTTGGACTATATTAGAATACCAATAATTTTAATTTCTTAAAAATCATTATCAACTTTTATAGCTACAGTAATAAGCTATGTTTTTATTCAGAATTGAACACTTAATGACTGTCCTTCTAGAAACCTGAACAAGTTAATCAAAATGTAAAGATGGAAAAAAAATGTGGCTTTTCTAATATGTTGAATTGTGAGACACATCATGAAAAACAAACACTTCCAATATTTTCTCAGCTCTCCATCCCCAATGTTAACTCATTGATTCATTAAACTGATGTGAAATTATTTATTTTACCTTCAACTTTATTTCTTACTAATCTCCCTGTAATTCCTTGCCCTGCTTAATGACTTACAATTCAACAAATGCAACACAGTCCCTCAGCACAGTGATATTTTTCTTCCATTGCTCTTAGGAATTTAGGATCACATTTTATGATTTCTAAAAATTTACTGCGGTCCCTAAAAATTAAGTTACTGAAAGCAACAGAGGACACATTCACCCCTGATTTCTCTCTGAATCCAAATCTTTATATATAGAGGATGCCTTGCAATTTACAAGGTTTACCAAGTAAACCTTTGCTATTCTATTATTTCAATGCTAGGCTCAGCTTCCTGGTTTTTAATAATAGGAGGCTGGTTAGTCATTTGTTAAGTTATGGATCAATGCCATAATTTAGAGTTCAAGACTAAAATACGTTTTGATATTATAAAACGCTCATCACAAACATGTTATTTGCTTGTTTCATTGCTCAGCTAGTTAATAAAATCCAAGGTAGTTGCATTATCCAAGAGGGATGTTCACTTTACCTAGGATTCCACATCCTAAATCACTGACTTCTCTATTGTTTAAGAGACTAAAATGGTGAAAATAGAGATTCAGTGCCTGATTATTTATCAGATAACAAAGGTGTCAATATATGTAACCCAGAGAGAAAGAGATTAAATAATTTAAACAAAAGAAATATTTATGCCACTTTACAATCAAAGCAGGGAGAGTTTCAGATATCTCCAAGTGGTATCTGCTTTGTATCCCTTTTTGAGGTATGCTGTTTAAAGCAATAATGCAATGTCTAGATACTTCAAAGGCAACTGCTATCCATATGTCTGTGCAAAAAGCATATTTTTTCTCCTGAGTTTTTTACAAATAAAAACAAATTCTCTTTGCCAGCAAAGTAACAGCTTCAATCAATTTCTTTTTGGCTGGTGTAAAAGATACTGATTAAAATAAGGATGATTCACAGATGGAACATGAAGCACACTGTTCCCCCTGGATATTAAAGAACAAACAAACAAGGTCTCTTCAGACTTCAATTTTTTTTTTGTCAGAATGATCAGAGAACAGTGACTGAATGACATCTATTAGGGAGAACTCAAGGCCAACCATGGCAATAGATTTTGGTAACTTCCTGAGAGTATCCCCTGGGAACTATGAGATTGACAAAATGGAACTTTTCCTTCATGTCGGGCATCTGATTGATGCCCTTTATTTAAGACTGGCATTTGGGTGATTAACTATATTTTGAACTTTTATACTTGTCCTTTTTTGTTATGTTCTCGAGAAGTAACACCTTGCCTCTTTGAGGGGCTTGGGATGATTGCAGCATTTTAACATCTGTTCAGGCTGCCTCCCTTTCAAGATGTTTGCACACAGTAGTCAGAGCGGTCACTCAGAATTTCAGCTTTAGTTAGTTGTGTGACCTCACTGCTTAAAAGACTTCAAAGACTTGGCACTAATTGTAGTGTTCGACTTGATTCATTAAGCTGGTGTGAAATTCTTTATTTTACACATTCATCTTTATTTCACATCAATCTCCCTGTAATCCCTTGCCCTGCTTAGTGGCTCACAATTCAACAAAGGCAACACAGCTCCTCCAACCACCACTCATTTGGATATGGCAGTCCCTCTACTTGAAATTTCATTCTGCTTGGAAATTTCTTATCTACTTCAAATTTACTTTAACATATTATTTCTTTAGGGGTATTTTTGCTTATTTCTCCAAGATTAGATGGAGTGGCTCTCCTACAGCTACCCAAGCCTGAATTCTATGTTTACTTTTATAGTAGCAGCACTTTTGAAGTTGTACTTGCTTTTTTGCTCTCTCATCTCCTGAACAACAATCCCTTTAGAAAAGAAACCTAGTATTGTCACCTGTGCTGAGTTTACATTTTATAATAAATGGCTATTTTTCTAAGGGTACTTCTATTTCTAAGCCAACATGAGCTTAGATGCAACCACAAGAATATTAACTGGAATACACAGGATAAATTTTTCCAATCCTGAAAGAAGGCAACGCAATGTGCAAGTTATATTAAACTATGTGAAAAATTAAGGTTTTTGTACACAAAAGAGGAAAGCAAAAATAGGTGACAGCAAATGTCCTACCTGATCTATTCCTTTTATTTCTGGAATAATTCAGAAATGGCTATTGATAGAACCTCAGACAATTTCATGATGTAATTTTCTGTGAGGGTATGAATCACTTCACAGAAGTATTGTATGGGACATGTTAACAGCCAAGTGTTGGAGTCAGATAGGAAGGCTTTCTTACCTCCAGTCCTTGATGTTGAGAATCATCATAAACAATGAATTTAGGAGATAATAGATAACTTGTCACATATATTTTTAGGGCTTTTTCAAGCAGGTAGTTATGAAATCCTTTTGTAAAGAGTATTCTTAGAATCAACTACTTAACTTATTTAGGAGAAATTACAGTGCCACTCTCATAAACTATACTTCTACAGTTAGACCAACCTCTTTATATTTGAGAGAAAAGAAAATGTAACAAGGAAAGAAAAAGTATTCATGTGACTTATGTTTCCCAGTAACTATTTAAAAATTTGTGAAAGTATTGAAAGAAAAACAAGTTTCTATTGGAAAGGCTGATTATTAACATAAAATTTGCTATTTAGATGTTACTCTTTAACTAAATTTAAGTGACAGAAAAGTATTACTTACATATTGTGGAAATTAATATTTTGATCACTGAATTTTAAAAAATTAATTTATAAGATGAGCAGCAGAATAAAAAAGGTATAATGACAACTTAATAGTGAGCTAGATCAGGGCTAACAGCCATCTCTGTATTAGGAATTTCAGCTAAAAATAAGTACCAAGTAAAAAATATTATGAACAACTCCAACAAACTGGAAAACTTTGACAAAATACACATATTCCTAGAAAAATACAACCTTACAAATCTCAATCAGGAAGAATAAAAAAAAGTGAATAGGCCGATAACTACTGATTAAATTGAAACAGTAATCAATAAACTTCCAGCAAATAAAAGCCCTGGACCAGAGAGCTTCACAGGGGAGGTTTACAAACATTCTAAGAAGAACTAAAATCTATCCTTCTCATACTATTCCAAAAAATTCAAGAGGAAGGCACACTTCCAAGCCCTTTCTATGAAGACAGCGTTACCCTAATTCCAAAACCAGAAAAAGACACTATGAAGAAAGAGAATTACAGGCCACTATCCTTGGTGAACATATATTCTAAAATCCTCAACAAATTTCTAACAAATCAGATCCAGCATTATGTGAGAAAGATCATACAGCATGACCAACTGGGATTTATTCCAGGGATGCCAAGCTGGTACAATATCTACAAATCAATAAACGTGATAAATCACATAAACAAATTGAGAGACAAAAATCATATAATCATATCAATTGATGCAAAAAAGACATTTGACAAAATCCAACACACTTTCCTGATAAAAACTCTTATCAGAGTAGGAATAGAGGGATCATACCTCAACATAATAAAAGTCTCATATGACAAACCTATAGACAACATCGTACTCAACGGGCAAAACTAAAACCATTTCCCCTAAGAACAGGTACAAGACAGGGATGCTCACTTTCACCACTCCTATTTGACATAGTACTGGAAGTGCTAGCCATAGCGATTAGACAAAAAGAAGAAAATAGAAGGCATCCAAATTGGAAAAGAAGAAGTAAAAACTGTCATTATTCTCAGATGGCATGATATTGTACACAGAAAACCCTAAAGACTCTACAAAAAAACTACTAGACTTAAATGAATTTGGCAATGTAGCAGGATACAAAATTAACACCCAGAAATCTAAGGCTTTTTTTATACACCAAAAATGAACTCACAGGAAGAGAAACTAAAAAAAATAAATAAATAATAAATAAATAAATCCCATTTCCATTGCAACAAAAAAATTTAAGATACTTGGGAATAAACTTAACCAATGTGGTAAAGGACCTGTACTCAGAAAATTATAGGGCACTGAAAAAAGAGATAGAGGAAAACATAAACAAATGGAAGAATATACCATGTTCATGGATTGGTAGAATAAACATCATTAAAGTGTCCATACTACCCAAAGCAATCTATAGATTCAATGCACTCCCCATTAAAATACCAATAGCATATTTTAAAGACCTAGAACAAACTCTCTAAAAGTAAAAGACCCCGGATAGCCACAGCAATCTTGAGAAAGAAGAGCAAAGTTGGAAGGATCACAATACCATATACAAAGCTATGTTACAAAGCCACTGTTCTCAAAACTGCCTTGTGCTGGCTCAAGAACAGACATATAGGTCAATGGAACAGAACAGAGAACTCAGAAATCGATCCAAGCCATTATGCTCAATTAATATTTGACAAAGGAGGCAAGAGCATACAATGGAGACAAGACAGTCTCTTCAATAAATGGTGCTGGGAAAATTGGACAGATACATGAAAAAAAATGAAACTAGACCACCAACTTACACCATACACAAAAATAAACTCAAAATGGTAAAAGAACTTAAACAGAAGATGGGAAACCATGAAAATCTTAGAAGAATCCATAGGCAGCAAAACAGCAGACATATGTCATTGCAATATCTTTACTGAAACAGTTCCTAGGACAATGGAAACTAAGGAGAAGATAAACAAATGGGACTACATCAAAATAAAAAGCTTCAGCACAGCAAAATAAACCATCAACAAAATACTTTTCAAAAGAGGACATACAGAAGGCCAAGAGACATATGAAAACATGTTCAAAGTCACTAATCATCTGAGAGATGCAAATCAAAACAACAATGAGGTACCATCTCACACCTGTCCGTATGGCTATCAACAAAGGACAAGTGCTGGCGAGGATGTGGAGAAAAAGGAACGCTTTTGTACTCCTGGTGGGAATGCAGACTGGTGCAGCCACTGTGGAGATCAGTATGGAGTTTCCTCAAAAATTTAAAATGGAACTCCCATTTTACCCAGTAATCCCACTTCTAGGAATATATCCCAAGAAATCAGAAACCCCAATCAGAAAGGAAATATGCACCCCTATGTTCATAGCAGCACAATTTACAATAGCTAAGATTTGGACACAGCCTAAGTGCCCATCAGCATGTGAGTAGATTAGAAAACTGTGGTATGGCTACGCAATGGAATACTATGCTGCTGTAAAGAAGAAAGAATTCTTACCATTCGCAGCAGCATGGATGGAACTGGAGAGCATTATGCTAAGCAAAATAAGCCAGTCAGAGACAGGTAAATATACCATGATTTTGTGGACATCCTTTTGGACGAAGCCAGGGCTACGAGGGCCGATGCAGCTGCCTCGGATGCCAGGGCCAAACCCCTTGCATGAATTTTGTGCATCGGGCTCTAGTATAAATATCACATGATCTCACTCATTTGTGGGATATAATGAACAACATAAAATGGTGAACAAAAATAGGACCAGACTCATAGGAGCATGGAACAGACTGTCCAACCTATGAGGGAAGGTTGGGGGTGTAGGCATAAGTGATCTACCAAACGACTTATATTTATGCATATGAGCATAACCAATGGACATAGACAGTAGCAGGGTGAGGGCATGTGCTCCGGGGTGGGAGCTGCTGAGAAGTCAATGGGGGAAAAGGAGACTCATGTAATACTTTAAACAATAAAGAATTTAAACTAAACAAAAAACAAAATAAAACAGCAATGTTATTGCCACTACAAAACTCACAGTCCAGAAGAAATCCACAATTCAGGGTATACTTTTTCATATAAAAAAACTCCAGCTTAGTACTGTAACTGGCATTTTACATTTCTCATGTGTCCCAGGGAACAATGCCAGTGACTTAACCAGATGTTGAATACTCTGGCAGCAGAGCTCAGGGTTTGTAAGTCCTAATCTATTTGTGGGTAAATTCTAGCTCATGTTGGATTAGGTAGAACTATTGATTGGCTCATGTTATTTGGGTCATTTGAGCCATAAGCAGTGGGAGAAGATATCTTTCAATATCAGAGCTTTGGGAATTCCATTCGGTCATTCATTTAAAAAACTAAGAAGACTGAGTGCTTGCTATCTGCTCAAATCTCTTTTACACTAGAGGGGTAGTTAGGGAACAAAGCATCACATTCTTGTAGGGACATAAAATAACAGTGTTGGGAGAAAAATGAGGTGATGCGTCATAAAGATATTTATACCTGCTGATTTCACATACTAGTAGACATGAGTTTTTTTGTAGATTCTTACAGAAAGAAATGTGAAACCAGGAGTTCATAGATATTGAAAGGCAAAAGAAGGTAATAGATCCTGTGGGCAAATAGGAGATTGGTCTCATTGAACAGAATATGCTAGCAGATACTTTCTTTTATTCTGAATCCTACTATCCAGATGACCTGGCTGGACACCTATTTATGTCCCTTATTAGGGCAGTAAACTCTGAAATATCACTCAAACCTTCTATATCAATTTGTCTATAAAATGGAGATTATAATATTATTTTTATCCCATAGTGCTTTTATTACTACTATATTTATTAATGTAAACACTTAGAAATAAACCTCACAAATAGTGGGCACTCTTTAAAGGAATACCAGGTTTGTTTGTTTTTTTGCCAAATTATTTTCTCCATGTTAACTAACACTGAAGTACTGATAGTGGTTGCTTGGATCACTGTGTTGGAAAGGATTGGCTACTAACTCAGCTGACCATAGAAGGTGTTGGAAGACTCATCATATAACATTTTAGAAACTGAAGTTTTATGGGTATAAAATAATTCAGAGTATGGCCATTGGAATGAGTTTTTTTTTTAAATATATTTTTATTGATTTCAGAGAGGAAAGGAAAGGAGAGAGAGAGAGGATGAGAAACATTGATCGGCTGTCTCCTGCATTCCCCCTACTGGGGATCAAGCCCGCAACCTGGGCATGTTCCCTTGACCAAAATCAAACCCGGAACCCTTCAGTCTGCAGGCTGATGCTCTATCCACTGAACCAAACCAGCTAGGGCTGGAATGAATTTTTGAAGTTAATTATGAATAAAATCACAAGGAGTTTTGGAACTAAATTTTATTTGTCTTCTACCTAGAATCAAAAGTCACTCATGATAATGAGTTATGCTTTCTATCAGCATGTTGTCATGTGGTGGGTACGTGTATGTACATGTGTGCATGTATGCACATGTGTGTAATAATAAAAAATCCAAATGGAAAATAAATAGATGTAATTTTCAGGATGATGCAAATTGAAGTTAAAAAATATTGAGTGAATTGTTAAATTGTTAATTAAATGAGATTTAGAATCTCTTTTCAAATTATAAATAAACTCAGGAGAAAAGAAGCATAAACAATCAAACTGCAATTTAAACTATAATTTTACATACAGTAATGTGCCTCTGAAAGATAGGTATATGTTCTGAGAAAAGCATCATTAAGCAATTTTCTTGTTTTGCAAACATTATAGAGTGCACTTACACAAACCTAGATGTTATAATCTGCTACACACCTAGGCTAACTGATAGCGCCTATCACTTCTATGCTGCAAGCCATACAAAACAACAGGTGATTAAATCAAGCACAGGAGAAAATGATGCAATCAAGAGACTTGGTAAACATGAGATGTATGAGGCTGCTGCTGCCATAACCCAACATAGTGTTTTACAGAAAACCTTTTTTTTTTTTTTAATAAATAGAGCACATTCTAAGATAATGATAAAAAGTATAGCATAGTGAATATATAAACGACTAACATAGTTGTTTGTTATCATTATCAAGTATTCTCTACTGAGCATAGGTGTGTGTGTTATACTGTTGAAGGACTGGCAGTGCAGTAGGTTTGTTTACACCAACATCACCACAACACATGAAAAATGCCTCGTGTAATGACTTTATGATGGCTATGATGCCAACAGTAGGAATGTTTCAGCTTCATCATAATCTCATGGGACCACTGTCATACATGAGGTCTTTATTGACTACAACATCATTATGTGGCTCATGACTGTATATCAGAGAAACAATTTCTTTATATCAAACTGGTTGAGAAAGGTGTTGAAATTGAGAGGAAAGCCTGGTTGGAGTGTCTCAGTGGTTGAGCTTTGACCTATGAACCAGGAGGTCACAGTTCGATTCCAGGTCAGGGCACATGCCTGGCTGGCAGGCTCAATCCCTAGAGTGGGGCATGCAGGAGGCAGCTGATCAATGATTTTCTCTCATCAATGTTTCTATCTCTCTCTTCATCTTCCTTCCTCTCTGAAATCAATAAAAATATATTTAAAAAATTGAGAGGAAGAAAAGGCTTTGTTTTTCACCTTATTGATATATGTAACTGTCAACTTTGATGAGCAATAATTATCAGATTGCAATGATCCTCAGAAAGATTCATTCTATCTGAGCAATAAATTATTTTACAATCATAATACAAAAATTCTGGAACAAGTAAGTTATATAATTTTTGGGGAGATTAGCTAAGCCTTATTTGAAATAGTTTTCTCTTTCCCTGGATATTAATCTAATTTTTTATGAATTCCAGTAACTGACAAGTATAATGTTTTAATACTGCAATCACAACTTTCCAGAATCAAAAGTAATGTATAAAATGATTTTAATCTACTCAAATTGATATGATTTCTTTTTAATTGAATATTTTAGTTTGTTGCGTTAATATGTATTTTAAAGTGAATGCTTTTCTAGCATATTCTTGACAAATGGTTGAAGGATAATAGCAGTTTGAAGATTGGTGTGCTATGTACCATTAACTGGCCATATTTAGTTAAGCATTGAGTAATGGTATACTTTTCTTTAAGTAAAATATGCAATCACTACTGCAGACTAGCCATTCTCAAAGCAATAATATTATCATTGCTATTTTTTTTGTATCTGTGCTTTAAATGTTAATACAGAAAGTAGGAAAACTTGCTAGTTTACACTTAGATTAATTATATTATGGCATTTATTTTTCTCACTAAATTACATATATATGAACATATCTTATGAAAGTCTCTTTTTTTGTGGATGAAATTCATTATCTTAACTCAGCTTCCTAACAAAATTAGGCTTTTCTGAAATTTGAAATTGTTTATCAAATTTTAATCAACAATCTTCAAAATTGAATAATATCTAGGAAGCAAAAATCTAAATATAAAAATAAAAAATACTATTTCATAACAGACTCTGATAGATGCTAAAACTATGTATATGTTTTATTAACTATGGAGTGTGGAATAGTCTGTGTTTCAAAATGCTAGAGTAAAATTCTCATTTCTACTATGGAGTAATTTAGCGAAGTATCAAGAAAATTCATATCTCTATTATAAAAACCCCTTGGCTGTCACGCTGTAATGACCAAAGTCTGGTCACCAGGAGACTGCGTGCACTGCGAGGCGTGCGCGGGTGGGCGGGCCTGCGTGTGAGGTGGGCGCGGGTGGGCAGGGACTTGGTTCTGGGTCCTAGAGCGTGGCGGAACTTGACTCTGGATCCCGTGGGGCAGCAGGACTTGACTCTGGGTCTCGTGGCACAGCGGGAGTCAGTCTGGGTCCCGCCAGCTGGGCGGGTCTGGATCTCACAAGATATCGTGTGCTGGGCCTCTGTTCCCACAAAATAGACACGGCATCAGGCAGCACCTCCAGTACCAATTTTCATAAGATTTGTTTATGAGACACTTCCATGGATAACAGATATACTGGGAAGTAGTTTGTTAAGAAGGGAAGGGTCATGAGACATTTTATTTTTCATTCTGTAAACTTATTTTCTAACTTTTTTTTTTTTGAAAGAATGAGCCTGAAAAGATACAGTCTTAATAACTGCAGGCTATTGCACAGAGCTGTAATTCAAAACTGTCAATAAGCAAATTGGCAGTAATTGCCTTTTAAAGGGAGCCTGCCTTTTTAACCTATTCAGTGTATGTGATTTGGTGACAATTTCATCTTCAGGTCAGTTGTAACACTAAATTGCCCCTAATGGTTTTGACCTGTCCCTAATCCTGGAAGTTGCAAGATTTGTACTATTCAGCTAAGAAAGCTGTTTTCCCAGAAAGGAGAGTATAAACAAAGGCTCGTCAGGAGAGAGCAGGATAATAAGTCAGATGCTGCTTCTAAAGTTGCCTCTGGTCATGACTAGATCCCTCCTGACCCCCATCACAATCCTCCTCCATCACTTTGACTCCAGTCACTTGGGTGGACCAGCTTCCCTGCACATGTTCTAGAGTTTAACCTCATATCGAAGCTCCCTCACACTGTGCCTAGATCAAAAATGATCACTTGAACAAGGCTTCACTCATTATCTTATGGCATTTCATCTATGTCATCTTGTCTGGTTTGGTTTTGGACTTGGAATTTAACATCTGAACAAAATAGATCTGATAAAAATTGTAATTGATTAAATCAGAGACATTTATTTAAAGTGTTGGAAAGAGTCTTTTCTCCACCATAATTTAACATGGAAATGTGCCAGCTGGAAGCTACTGGGTAAATATCAGTAAGGAAAAGCTTGAATGAGTCAAACCAATACCAAAAGTAAAAGAACCAAAGTATAGAGAACGATTTTCTTGAACCACCCTGGTTACAGGAAAATTTCTCAAACATACATTTTCCTTCTGGAATGTTTACACAATGATAAGCAGTGGAAACTGTGAGTTGTGTAGGCTATATACATTGAGTTATATGTTTAAGATATGCTAGGCTATGCAGATGTAAAGATGCATTCTCCAACACCAAAGACATCTCTCTTCTAGGCAGTGACATAAGAATCTAAGCAATTCCATCTATTTGCCACCTCAGTCCATTTTCCCTACTCTCTCCTCATTGGCTTACAGTTCTCAATTTGAAGTGTCACATGTTATTTTTATTTATATTTAATTGGCTAGAACTGGATTTCTGGATATTGAGATGTCTGCATTTCCTATAAGGGTAAGGGTAAATGGTATTAGTTTATGTAAGAGTAATTAATTAATGGTTTATGGGCTTACTTACTCTTGGAGAGGAGAGAATGATTTCAAAGTAAAAGCTAATACAGCTCTCTTATTCTGACATAGGACCCTCCCACAGTTGAGGTGAAGGTGGAAGTTTTGCAAATTGATAGTGAACACATAAAAAAAAAAAAAAAGAAAATCTATTAGAATAAAAAAAAATAAACATGGCTGTGGGTGTTTTTTTTTTTTTTTTTTAACTTCTCTCCCAAGGATGTGATTATTGATTTTAGAGAGAGGAAGGAGGAAAGAAAGATAGACATCAATGTGAGAAAAATCTATCAGTTGCCTCCCACACCTGCCCATAACCTAGGTATATTCCATGACTGAGAATTGAACCTGCATACTTTCTGTGTATGGCATGATGCTCCTACCAACTGAGCCACACAGCTAGGACAAGGCCTGTATTAGAATTTAATGTATAAAAAAGGACATTTCACATCAATGAGGAAAAGGCCTATTGTCTTTTTAAATGCCTTTAGTATTATACAAATATATTGATTTTAGATCAATTATATTACAAGAAAATAGTAATACATTTAAAAATATAATTAACATGTAGACTTATTAATCAACTAGAGGCCCAGTGCACAAAATTTGTGTACGGAGGGGGGGGTGTCCCTTAGCCCAGCCTGCACCCTCTCCAACCTGGGACCCCTCGAGGGATGTCTAACTGCCTGTTTAGGCCCAATCCCTCTCACCATCCAGGACTGCTGGCTCCCAACCACTCGCCTGCCTGCCTGCTTGATTGCCTCTACCTGTCCTCCCCTGCCGGCCCGGTCACCCCTAACTGCCCTCCCCTACAGGTCAGGTTGCCCCTAACTGTCCTCTCCTGCAGGCCTGGTCGCCCCCAACTGCCCTCCTCTGCTGGCCTGGTCACCCCTAACTGCCCTTCCCTGCAGGCCTGCTTCCCCCCACTAACTGCCCTCCCCTGCAGACCTGGTCCCCCTCAACTGTCCTCCCCTCCAGACCTGGTCGCACCCAACTGCCCTCCATTGCAGGCCTGGTTCCTCCCAACTGACCTCCCCTGCTGGCCTGATCACCCATAACTGCCCTCCCCTGCCGGACATCTTGTGGTGGCCATCTTGTGTCCATGTGGGGCTGCCATCTTTGACCACAAGGGGCGGCCATCTTATGTGTTGGAGTGATGGTCGATTTGCATATTACCTCTTTATTATATAGGATTATTATGTGAACTTATCACTTTAGGAGAATTTCACATTTAAAATTATGCCTCTGCCCAACCAGTGTGGCTCAGTGGGTGAGTGCCCACACATGAACCAGGAGGTTAGGGTTTAATTCCAGGTCTGGCACATGTCTGGGCTCTCTATTCCCCAGTAGGGGGCATGCAGGAAGCAGCCGGTCAATGTTTCTCTCGCATAGATGTTTTTATCTCTCAATCCTCTCTTCCTCTCTAAAATCAATAAAAAACATTTTAAAAATAAAATAAACGTATGCCTCTGTTTCTCACATCCTTTTTTCATTATAGTATTGATGAGTTAATTTATTACAGCAGCACATATTTGAATGTATATAATTGTACACTTTCATGGAAAATATTGGTTTAATATTTGCATATGTTTTGTATTGCATGTAATCTGTAATTGTGCTAATGATTTTCTGGAGAAAGTTGAGCCTCTAGAATTACTGTTTCTTTTAAAATATATGTGAAATGGATTGCAAAGATAATATATTTGTATGTATAAAAGCAAATATGCTTGAGTGCATGCACACACACAAACACATGTATTTCAGTAACCCAGGCTGTGCAGCATTTTTCTATACTGGACAATGTGGCTATATTGACTACAGATAGATCTAATACATCTATATAATCAGCCCTCTATATCTGTGGGTTCCACATCCATGTACTCAACCAGGGGAAAGTATTGGGAAAAAAGTATTTGGGAAAAAAATGTTACATGTTGCTGACATGGACCATGAAGTAATACCTATGATAATTGCACCTATCCTGAATATGTTGTCATTATCCACTAAACAATACAGTCTAACAACTATTTACATAATATTTACATTGTATTAGGTATCATAAGCAATCTACAGAAGATTTAGAGTACACAGAAGGATGTGTATAAATCAGTGGTCAGCAAACTCATTAGTCAACAGAGCCAAATATCAACAGTACAACGATTGAAATTTCTTTTGAGAGCCAAAGACTGACTTCTGCGCATGGGCCACGAAGTTTCAATCGCATTGTATGTGTGCACCCGCACGTGGTATTTTGTGGAAGAGCCACACTCAAGGAGCCAAAGAGCCACATGTGGCTCGCGAGCCACGGTTTGCCAACCACTGGTATAAGTTACATGCAAATACTGCCCCACTTTATATAAGGGACTTGAGCTCCTGCAAATTTGAAGCCTTGGAGGGGCACTGGAACCAATATCCCTATGGATACTGCGGAATGAGTGTATATGCACACACATACATATGCATATGTATTTTATATATTGTTTTTAGTGTGTGTGTGTGTATATATATACTTATATGTATATAATATGTACAGTAGTAGGTCCTCAGGTTACGTCGGAGATCCAGTCCTATAGTTTGGCATAACGTGATTTTTGCTATAAGTGGGAACCCACCTACATAAGCAACCTACATCACTCACATGGAGCACATACACAGCAGTAATGAAGGGAAATAGTAAAAAAAAAAAAAAAAAATTAAAAGAAAGATAACAATTCCTGACTTTTACTTGTGGTAAATAAGTGATAAAAACCTTAAAGCACATATGTATAGAAGTCGAAATGACGGGAGATTTTTTTTTTTTTATAAATAAATGGGAGATGGCGATGTAACCATGAAATGATGTACCTTGAGTCCGACATACCCCAGGACTGCCTGTATATATATTAATACTGACTTTAGAAAATTTTTGGAACGAGTGGTCTTTAATCATTCATCGGGTATTTAAATCATGAATTCAACTAAGATTATTTTTTTCATTACCACAAAATATAATATTAAAACTTGTTCAAATAAGTTAAAATAGTGATAGAAAGAGAAGACTGGGAAAAGCAGATATACAACACAGATTGCATGAAATTAAAGGTTAATGTAAGTATCTTTAAGAAATATTAAGAGCCCTAACCGCTTTGGCTCAGTGGATAGAGCGTCGGCCTGGGGACTTGATTCTGATCAGGAGCATGTACCTTGGTTGTGGGGTGCATGTACCAGTAGGGGGTGAGCAGGAGGCAGCTGATTGATGTTTCTCTCTCTGATCAATATTTCTAATTTTCTATCCCTCCCCTTTCCTCTCTGTAAAAAATCAATAAAATATATTTTAAAAAGAAAGATTAAGATATGATACTGATATTTATGAAAAATGAATTAGGCTTTATGTTAGTTTCTGTTACTTCCTATTAATTTGTGTTAATTAACTTTTGAGTATATACAAGTAATTTTTAGCTTAGAGATAAAAAAATAGGGGGACTGATTTCAGGATGCCTAATCACCTAATTTTAGGAACTGATTTTATTTATTTATTTGTTTTTTGTCTGTAATAGATCTGAGCATTTAATTTTTAATTTTATTTATTTACTTTTTAAATGATTTCTAAAAATTTTATTGTTTAAGGTATTACAAATAGTAGTACATATGTCTCTTTTTTTTTGGAGGTCAGTGGGGAGGAACTGATTTTAGAAAGCTGACTACTTTAAGTATTTTTCATATGTCCAATATGAATGAACATTTGTATCAAAGTTGTAGCTCATTACAGATTGCACATCACAAGATTTACAAAGCAAAATATACTTAAAATTGCAATGGTTACAGGAAAGAAATACTGAAATTATGAAGATAAAGAAAGCCCTTCTTATAACACTTAAACCAATAAGTTGTATAGGGAGAATACATAAATAAATCCTGGCCACAAATTTCCAGGAATTGAAATAATGAAAATAAATGGATATCAATAATATCACTTAATATTTTAAGTACACTTATTTACAGAAAAAATAACAGCAAAAGTTATGACATAGTTCTGATTACATAGAACATAAATATTAGACAAATAATTTAAAACTAGATCTAGTTTCTTGTGGCATGCTCCTATACTTAGTGTCACATGATTTAAAAAATATACTGAATATGTATATCATTGGTCAATTGGTAAATAATCTAGTATTTTAGTTAAATCACTGTAATAAAATGTACTCATGATGAAGTATAATAGTATAAAAGATGCAGAAAACTACATGAATTAGCATTATTGTTTTGTCTCTATCCCCAATTTAGTCTTTTATAAATCAAGGAAAAATAGAGAAAATAAGGAGAAAGCTCTTAAGCCTTCCAGGATTAATTGTACTGCCTGTGTTTTTAATCTTCTATTCAAAAAAGTACCAAAAAGAAAAAAGCTTCTAAAACAAAAATAGATGAAAACATAGTCAAGACTCAAAAAAGTACTGATACAGTTGTTGAGAAAACCCTAATATCCACTCTTCAGTGATAATTTATAAACATTTAAACCTCAGCGTACCCTGAGAGGATAAATTTTTGGAAGCAAGCTGTGGACATCTGGAGTCAGTGTTTTGAATTAGCAGTGTTAGGTGAAGTGTGGGTGGATGCTAGCATCTCTTTTCTTTAGAAATGTTTTGGACTGCTACTGTACAATATCAGGGAGAACAGGCAGATTCCTGTAATTATGCCACACAACCCCTCCCAGTGTAGGCAACAGAGGTTTTACATACAGAGCAAGTGAAAGGCTGTATTTTCAGGAACCATTTCTTTAGTGAGAAACAAGAGTGGTGAAATAATAGGGTCTTTTATTTATAGAATTTCTTAGTTTAAAGAGCTAAAAGGGAGCAGCAGTCATGATCTCATTAGCTAGCAAAGTAACTCTGTGAGAAACCATAGAACTAATAACAATATTCTGCATACAGGGAAATGGGCTTAGAAAGTTGTGTGTGAGACCCAATTATCTTTACATCTGTATGTGATGGGAATACACTTTTCCACTGAACAAAGCCATACCTCCCAAGCAGCCTCCTGCAGGTTGCTTGATTACACAAGGTGGTTGTAATTTGCCTTAGTTTCCTTCCTAGCCCAGTTTCTAATCCCCACAAACCCACAGAAGTTCCTTTATGTAATAATCATAATCACAATAAATTTGCTAAAAGAGGTTTCCATAGCGACTTAAATATGATATTTCCATCATATTTAAGTTTTAGTTTTATATATGATGTTGCCTAAGATTAATTAATTGATGCCATGATTTTGATTGGGTCTGAGTCAACAATTGGTAATAGTATTTTGCTATGGTTATAATAAATCTTAGGATAAAGTCTGATAGAATAACTTAGAGGGGCATTTAGAAAAGGTTATAGCTTGTGCTTTATAAAGAATGTCAGGTTCACTCACTTTCTGTGCATTTAGAAAATAATTTTGAAACTCCAATTTAGTGGTATCCATGAAGTCCTAAAGATAAACATAGAAGTTTAAGAATATTGTAGGCAGTTACATTCCATAATCTTAGAGAATTTTCAAAAACTGCATTCAGAGTAGATTAAAATGTTAAAATTTTATATTTTTTCATGAGCATTCTCCTGAACCATTTTTTACTAAATAACATTGGTTAAGTACTGTTCTTTCAAGACCCTTTGATGTACTTCCTGGAGAATAATGAAATCCATAACTATTTAAGCATTTCAGATGGTTAATTCTTATATCTAAAAGATATAATAGAATTGAAGATACATCGCTATTTTAATAACAATTGTTTTGCATCACTTGGAGAAATTGAGGAAAATCAACTTATTCATGGTTCAATAGACAGTATTGATTTAAAAATGTTTTGCTAAGATAAGAGTACTTGAACTTACAGTAAATACATATAATACATAAATACATATAATCAACCAAGACACTTAGATATTATAGTTGAGTTTGAACAGTAATTTTAAGTTCCTTTTCCCTGGAAAAGTCATAATATTTCCCACTTTTCTGAGTTATAAATGGAGATATTTAATAATATGGCTTGATCAATAAACCAAAATGATTTAAGTGTGATTATTAAATACTGGCATTTTATACTTCAGTAATTTCTAATTTAATGGGGAAAGGCAAGTAATGATTGTTTGGCATAAAAAACTGAGAAAGAATGTTTAAGTAACTTTCCTGAGTAATGTGAATAAAATTTTCTTCACCAGTTAAATGATATTCATCTAGTAGTATTATTTACAATAGCCAAGACCTGGAAACAGCCCAAGTACCCATCAATAGATAAATGGATAAAAAAAGCTGTGGTATATTTATGCAATGGAATACTACACAGCTATAAAAAAGAAGGAACTGTCACCCTTTGCAACAGCATGGATGAACCTGGAGGTTATTATGCTAAGCAAAATAAGCCAGTCAGACAAAGACAAATGCCATCTGATCTTACTGATATGTGGAGTATAATGAACAAAATAAGCTGATGAACAAAAATAGAACCAAATGCATGGATACATGGAACAGACTAATAGGGGTCAGAGGGGAGGGGCATAAGGGGCACAGGATGAAAGAAGGTGAAGAGACTAACTAAAAAATATATATGTATAGCCCATGAACATAGACAACAGTGTGGTAAAAGCCAGAGGGAGAGAGGGCAAGAATTGGTGGAGGTGGGCAAAAGGGGGGTAAAATAAGGGACATCTGTAATAAAATAAAAATATAGCCTATGTGATGAACTTTTCTAAGCTGTTTCTCTTCTACTTGAAAGCAGTGGCACAGACACCAGAGCACAGAGGTTGAATGGTTCATTCATGGTCACATGTTCTATGTATCAGACAAGGAACCCGATTCCATCCTCTGTGATATCCATCCAGAGCTCCATAGTTAACATGCCATTTACAGGTTCAGAAACTTATTTAACTCTTAATCACAAATATAATTTTAAATATTGCTTTCTGGAATTCTCTGTCTTCCCTTTGTGAGATGTCAGAAATTGTCATTTCTTTTATTTTACACACACAAAAAAAGTGAAAATAATTTAAGGTCCTTATTTTCATCATGTAATCTGTTTACAGATTACTATCCATAGTTACTTTTTTTACAGGGTGATCTTTCCTCCCCTAACATATTTCTAGTTATGCCATTTAGATCCCCTTTCATATCCATGGTCACAGTTTAGAGCAACCCCTGACCTTTCTTCCTCTGGCATTTCCCAGGCATGTGATTTAAGACTCCTTACAGGTAGAATAAGGGGTCAGAGAATAGTCTCATATGACTCCCATACAAGTCCTTGCACAACCACATCAAGTAATCTTAGGAACAAAGCCATGGAGACAGAGTTTTGGTCCAACTACAGATAACATCTAGACCTCTGTTGTACTTCAGCTCCAGGTCCAGAAAAGCAGCAAGGCCAGGCAGGGTGATGCCAGGGATGACATCAAGACTAGGTACAATGACAAATGACTCCCTCCTCTAGTGCTGCTCAAGCAATTGAAACCCTGAAAGGGTACAACTGGAAATAGAATGATGAACATTCTATTGAGATCCTCCTCTGGCACCTCCCCTAAGATCCCAGACTTTAGAGAGTGCATTAAAAATCCTTTTAGAGGACCCATTGCAGCTCTCCCTATGTATGGAGCACACCTAAGCCTTTCCCCACCCCCACCTCACCCCAGGCACATATTCCTTGCCTCTCTCTCCTTAGCTCCAAGGACACTTCTTTTGCCTCTGTAACTCGTTTCTTGAGCCCAATTCTTCTACAGCATACTTCTACTTCTGTGACTTTCTAAATAAATGTTCTCTTATAATTTGAGTCTTGGTTCTGAATTCTTTCTTAGCCAGAATTCAAGTATCAAGGTTTCTGAATTCTTGTGCCATTTTGCTACCTATATGTTTATTATACCTCAATACACTTGTTACAATTTTGTTAAAAATAAATAAAAGACACAAGTCTTCACTCCCCAACATGGCAAAAAAATAATTTTTTCAGGAAGCCAGAAACTTTAAAAAATGTAGGCTTTTCTCTTAACCAACCAATATAAGATTATAGGATTTCTGACTCTTGGAAAATCAGAGAAAAGAGCTAGAGGGAGATAGGGAGAATTAAAAAACCCATTTACCTTTTACCGACATCAATTTTAGTTCAGAACGTCTTTCTTTTAACTACCCACTTTTCCTACTTTTTGTCTACATTATTGTGGTGTTGCTATACTTCATTTTCCCTTTTATATTTCCCAAGGAAGCTAAAGTTCTTCTAAGGTAATAATTACACCTAAAATACACTATTTTAGGCACATTTCTCATAATAGAGGATATGTAGGGCATAATATATACCTGAGAGCCTAGAAGATACAATATGGTTGCAAACTATTTAAATTAAATTCATATATAATTACTTTCTATCATGCCATAGATATCTCCTCAGAAAAAAAAATTATTCAGTACTAAAACAATTATATATAAATTTGAAACACTCTCTCCTCCTTCTAGAATTAATATCTTAAAGCATTGTAGGTACTTTGCTACTTGAGTTCTGGCCTGGAAAGAATTCAGAGCTAGGACTTAAACTATAACGGAACATCTATATTCTATATATATAAAGAGGTAATAAGCTAATTGGTCCTAACAGTGTCATAGTCACGACCACTTAGGAGGAGGCTGCCTGCTTGTGCATGGTGGGGCGTTGCTCCCAGAGACGGGGTGGAAGTGGGGAAGTGCCTGGAGGAGGCCTGTGCCGGGAGGGGGGGGGCGGGGGTGAGAGCCTGTAGTGCCCCCCTCAGCAGTCCTTCACCACCCACCACTCACACTCAGAGTGCCCTGCCGCTCACCTGCCTGGAGAAGGAGCACAGTGCAGCAGGCGGGAGGTTTCCATCTCATGACAGGGCTGAGCTTCTGTGTTGCTCCAGAGATGGGGAAGAAGCTGGGAGGCTCCCAGAGAAGGTGGGACCAGCCCGAGGCAACTTGAGGGATTGAGGGCAGGGCTTGAAGCTGCCAGAGAAGGCCAGAGGGTTGGGGGGCTGGGCCAGGCACTTTGGAGCTCTGCATGGAGAGGTCTGGGTGTCAAGGCAGGGTGGTTGAGTGGGCGATTTTGCGTGCTGGGCTCCTAGTTTATTTGTAAAATCACAGACGTAGAAGTAATTTGTAAAGTAAATGGACTGAGAAAACAAGTTAAAGAGGCAGAGAAAGGGCCCTTGGAGCTTGAGAATGAGGAAGGTGAAGGTGACATGCCTGAGGGGGATGGGAAGGCTAGGGGAAAGGGTGAGCAAGCTGATTCCTCTGACCTAAGTATTTTAAGGGTGGAAATTTTAGGGGCAGTCCCAGAGACAATCTCAATAGAATATTCAGCAGTTTTCCAGGTAGTTGTGTCATTTCAGGATTGTGGTCATTACTGATTGGCTGGCACCAGGGCAGGGGGTCATTATTCAATGCATCTGGTCCTGAGGTCAGTTATGGCTGCATTTGTTGCTTTTCTGGGCCTGGAGTTAAAATACAACTGAGGTCTAGATGTCATCTCTATGGAGGAAAGGACAGAGGGTCCAAACCACATGACCAGCAATATGCTAGGGGTGGAAAGGCCACCCTGAGGGTGAGGTCCCACCCTACATTTTGTCCAGTTGTTAGGCACCTGGGGCTTTCCACCCTGATGACCTTCTGTACCTAGCTCATCATCCTTACTTTGCTCATATCCGTCTGCCTACCACAAATAGACAAACTAAACAAAGATGGCTGAAGAAATACTATGACATTTTATATCAGGACAAACATACTGAAATAAATCAAACTAAAATGATTAAATTCTACTCAGAAAACCTATTTGACCTAAATATGGTCAATGTCCAATTAAGGTCAAGGATTCATGGTCAATCCATGTTCTAAAAGTTAATATTTAATAACTATTATTTAAACAAATTGGTGATCCATCATTCCATGGAGGTCTCTAGATATTTGGTGCTAGCAATAATGAAGTAATCACTAAGTATGGACAGGAAAGCTAAGTAAATTTATAAAATAGGCTTGTTGTCTTCATAAAATCTACAACTGCTGAGATGATTTCAACAAATTTCTGAAGGGAGTAAGAAAAGAGATAAAATTCAAATGTGATCAACTGACATTAATCTTAATGCTCCCTGAGTTGTACTAGTATAGTTACATAAAAGGTAAAGTAACAAACTCAGAAGGAAGACTCTAATTGGCACGCTATGCATCCTTTTTTCTTAGATCTTCCATAACATGCTACATGAGTATTGCAACCACAAGCTTCCATGCAACTTGAATTCCTCAAGTGAAAATTAGAATAATATTCTTACTACCCAATCTTGGCAGACTAATAGGATAAATGCAGAATAAAAGTCACTTTATAGCAAATACAATTGTTCCTATAAAATGTTAACCTAAATATTGGTATATGTCATAAGAACAATCCATATCAAAGGAAAACTTAACTTACATTCAACTTCCCCAAAGCTATAATGAGCTTTGAATTCAATGTTATGTTCTAATTTCCTTAAATATATATATATATATATATATATATATATATATATATATGTGTGTGTGTGTGTGTGTGTGTAAAATCAATGTGAACTTTACAATAGAATTCTTTCATTATGTAGTTGTAGGCCAACCAGGAGTCAGGGGCTAATTTCCTGGTATATTTTACTGAATGCACTATGAATAATAAGTGCCTACCAAGAGATTTAAAAATCCACTTAGAGCCTCTTCATCAAAGGCCAGAGGAGTAGAAATCAAAGTTTTCCAGACATAACCACCTCCTAAATAAACCTTTCAGTAATTAGAAGCCCATGATGAGAACATTGCATTTGGGAATAACAAGGACAGAGGCAGGAAGTGCTTATAAGCTTGTCCTGAATTTTAACCAATACTATGGGCAAAAAGAACTTAATGCTCATCAGAATGTATTTTCCCATTTATGTTAAATCTTTCAAGTCACATATTTAGAATGTGATACATAATGCATGTATATATTATCATCTAACAAAAATAATTTAATATATTTTATGAATATGGGCAGTAAAATAACTTTGAATATTTGAAAGTTTTTTTCTTCGGTTTTGAATGGCTCAGGAAGGTGGAAGAACAAGAAATAAATTTATTAATAAGTATTCCATTTAATTGGCCTAGAACATTTGAGAAAAAAATAGATCTTTTACAATACCCAGTTATATCTCCTATGTGATGAGAATAGGTGGTTATATTAAAAAGTCAGAGGACTTCACATAGATCTAAATTACAATTTACAATAGCTAAGATTTCGAAACAGCCTAGGTGCCCGTCAGCAGATGACTGGATCAGAAAACTATGGTACATCTACACAATGGAATACTATGCTGCCATAAAAAGGAAGGAATTCTTACCATTTGTAGCAACCTGGATGGAATTGGAGAACATTATGCTAAGTGAAATAAGCCAGTCAATGAAAGAAAAATACCACATGATCTCACTCATTTGTGGATAATAAAAAACACATTATAAACTGATGAACAAAAAGATTAGATACAGAGGCAGTAAAGCATCAAACAGACTGTCAAATTACAGCAGGAAGGTTAGGAAGAGGTGGGGGAAATAAGAGATCACCGAAGGACTTATATGCATGCATATAAGAACAACCAACTGATGCAAAACATTGGGGGGTGAGGGCATGTATGGGAGTGGGGTAAGATATGTACACATATAATACCTTAATAAAAAAAATGGGGAAAAATAAATAAATTAAGGCTCAGTTTCAAATATTAGGACATAATATCAAGGTAATTTTAAGTATACACATGTAAGTACTGGGGCTCTTTACCTATTTATTTGCTTTCCTTTATTGTAGTATTTAGAATGCATTATAAAACTTAAAAGGAAGACATAGATTCTTTATAAAACAATTCCTTTAAGAATGGGATGATTTTGACTTAAACTACAAAGAGCTGCCCACTTCCATGGTCTTGTATTTGGTCGTATACAAGGTGGATTTCATAAGGTCCCAGAGAAAAGTGCTATAAGGTTTTCTCATGTAATCACTCACTTGACACAAATTTACAGGCATTGAAAGGCCTATTACTTCAGGTACATATCAAACTGAAGGAGTATGACTTCCATAATGTAACAAGTTTTCTGATTAGCTGCAGGATGACCTTATTATATCATTATTTATTCCAAGTAGGAACAACATGACAGCTTATTTTCAGGCAATTAATTTTAATTTAAGGTTTTGACACATAAATAGTTTTATGACTACTTCTGTGGGTCAAAAGTGATACATCCAGAAGGCAAAAATGTACCTAAAGATTGAAAGCTTTGCAATAAGACATATACTAGAAATTAATATCTACAACTTCCATTTGTTAATTATTTAATGTGTGTCCAATACTGCGATAAATATTTCACATGCAGAATACAAAGCTAGTATAAATAGGAGATAGAAGAAATTGAATTCTAAACTAAATTTTTCTTGATGCCAAAGGCTGTACATACCACATAAGAACAGTAGTAGAGGCAGGCTTAAATCACATTTTCTCCTACCTAAATATTATTTTTCTGAATATTTTTAAGTTCACATTATTGCTTTAATTTGCCTTTCCACTTTTTAAGTCACTGATTACCTGATCCTATTTCTCAGATGCCCATGTCTGTATCAATCTGTTCCAACTTGACTTACTCCTGCTCTGTTATTCTTGAACCCACCCTGGTCATGTTCTTGTGTTAAACTACCTTTATTCCTCTTTGGTTACTTTAACTAGAATTTAAATTCATTTTATATATGTGTTGTTCAGCCCTAGTCGACCACAACTGGAATTTCTAGCTCTTATTCAAGATTATTACTTTTCAAAGGTCAGGTTTTTCTTTTTCTGACTCCTTTCCAGGTTCAAAATCTTTTTTTTCTTTTCTTTTTTTAAAAATTTCTTTATTGATTAAGGTATCACATATTTGTCCTCATCCCCCCACCCCATTCCCATCCCAAAGGAATCCTGCACTTACATCCAGGACCCTATATAAATTGTTTCTAATTTAAGTTTTCATATTTATCATCCAGCTTTCCATATGACCATTTTGATTTATAGTAAATACAACACCTAGGTCTTTGCTCTTTTTTTTTTTTTTTTTTTTTTTTTTTGCTTAAGCCTTTTATTAAGTTGGGATTATAGGGTTCATACTGCGACTGGTTATGGTATTTGTAAAGGATTTAGAAATTTGCTATAAGCAATGATAGGAATGCAACTGTGCAGAAAACAAAGTTTATTCCTTCAGCAATAGAACTGCAACTGAGACATTTGAATTAAGGAAAATAATACAAAATCATTTTGTGAAAATTATTCTGAAAAATTATATTCACCATGGGTTGATCAAAAAGAAAGACTAAGGAAGAGAGATGAATTTGAGATCTACTGAAGTATACAATCAACGAAATGTATAAAGTGGCTGTCCTGAGCTAAATCAGTAGCCCTAGAAATTAAGAGGCAAAAACAGCCTGGCTGGTGTTGCTCAGTGGTTGAGCATAGACCTATGAATCAGGAGGTCACATTCGATTCCCGGTCAGGGCACATGCCCTGGTTACAGTAGGGGGCGTGCAAAAGGCAGCCAATCCATGATTGTTTCTATCTCTCTCTCCCTCTCCCTTCCTCTCTGAAATGAAAAATAAAAATAATACAAAAATAAAAATAAAAATAAAAATAATACCATATATTTTAAAAAATTGTGAATGATATAATTTGAAAATTGTTTGGTTCATATTTTATTAGTTATGGGGGATAAAGAAGAGATAATGATTAAGAACTATTTAAAGTTTTCTTATTTGAATGACTGACTAAAATATGTTGCATTTGAAGTAACAGAAGGATAAACTTTGATTGGGAAGCAGATGATGAGTTTCATTTTAGACATATTGATTTTAACGTACTAGCAAAAGGTTCCTGTGAAAATGTCTTGTAGCCAGTTGAAAATGAAGTGAAAGTTTAGGTTAGAGGTAAATTTTTTTCCTCTTTAATTCATTTTTAGTTATAGCTGACACACAGTATTATATTAGTTTCAGGTATACAACATAGTGATTCAGCATTTTTACATCTTACAAAGTAATCACCATAAGTCCAGTAATCATCTGTCATTGTGCATAGTTATTACGCTATTCCCTGTACTGTACCTTACCACCTCATAACATTTTATAACTGAAGTTTGTCCTGTTTTCCTTTTTTATTATTTAAAGTATTGAATATATCTCCTTTTTCCCTAATTGACCACCCTCCCCCCGCCACTTCCGCGCCACAGGACAAGCCTCCACCACCCCAGTGTCCGTGTCCATTGGTTATGCTAATATGCATGCATACAAGTCCTTTGGTTGATCTCTTACACCCCCTCCCCCATTCCCACCACATTCTTTCTGAGGTGGGACAGTCTGATTAGTGTTTCTTAGTCTCTGGATCTGTATTTGTTCATCAATTTATATTGTTCATTATATTCCACATATGAGTGAGATCATGTGATATTTATCTTTCTCTGACTGGCTTATTTCATTTACCATAACGCTCTCCAGGTCCATCCATGCTGTTGCAAATGGTAAACGTTCCTTCTTTTGTATAGTAGCATAGTATTCCATTGTATAGATGTACCACATTTTTCTAGTCCACTCATCTGCTGATGGGGACCTAGGCTATTTCCAAATCTTGGCTATCTTGTAAATTGTGCTGCTATGAACATAGGGATGCATATATCTTTTCTGATTGGTGTTTCTGATTTCTTGGGATACATTCCCAGAAGTGGAATTACTGGGTCAGATGAGAGTTCCATTTTTAGTTTTTTGAGGAATCTCCATACTGTTTTCCATAGTGCCTGCACCAGGCTGCATTCCCACCAACAGGGCAGGAGGGTTCCATTTTCTCAGCATCCTCTCCAGCACTTGTTTGTTGATTTGTTGATGATAGCCATTCTGACAGGTGTGAGATGGTATCTCGCTGTTGTTTTGATTTGCATCTCTCAGATGATTAGTGACTGTGAGCAGGTTTTCATATGTCCCTGGGCTTTCTGTATGACCTCTTTCTAAAAGTGTCTATTTAGGTCCTTTGCCAATTTTTTTATTAGATTGTTTATCTTCCTTTTGTTAAGTTGAATGAGTTCCCTGTAAATTTTGGAGATTAAAACCTTATCTGAGATGACATTGACAAATACATTCCCCCTTGCAGTGGGCTTTCTTGTTGTTTTGTTGATGGTTTCTTTTGCTATGCAGAAGCTTTTAATTTTGATGTAGTCCCATTTGTTTATTTTTTCCTTGGTTTCCATTGTCCTATATTGCTATGACATGTGTCTGATATTTTGCTTTCTATGGAGTCTTCTATGATTTTTATGGTTTCCTGTCTTACATTTAAGTCCTTTAACCATTTTGAGTTTATTTTTGTGTAAGGTGCAAGTTGGTGAACAGGTTTTATTGTTTTGCATGTATCTGAGCAATTTTTTCCAGCACCATTTATTGAAGAGACTGTCTTATCTCCATTTTATGCTCTTGCCTCCTTTGTCAAATATTAATTGAGCATAATGACTTGGGTCTATTTCTAGGTTCTCTGTTCTGTTCCATTGATCTATGTGTCTGTTCATGTGCCAGTATCAGGCAGTTTTGAGAACAGTGCCTTATAATATACCTTGATATCTGGTATTGTGATCCCTCCAACTTTGTTCTTCTTTCTCAGGATTGCTGTGGCTATACAGGGTATTTTTTAAATTCCAGATGAATTTTTGGAGAGTTTGTTCTATGTCTTTGAAATATGCTGTTGGTGTTTTAATGGGGGTTGCATTGAATCTGTAGAATGCTTTGGGTAGTATGGTCATTTTAATGATGTTGATTCTACCAATCCATGAACACTGTATATTCTTCCATTTGTTTATGTCTTCCTCTACCTCTTTTTTTAATATCCTGTAGTTGTCCAAGTACAAGTCTTTTACTTCCTTAGTTAAGTTTATTTCTAGTTATCTTGATTTTTTTGATGCAATGGTAAATGAAATTGTTTTTTTGTTTTGTTTTGTTTTTTGTTGTTGTTGTTTCTCTTTCTGTGAGTTCTTTATTGGTGTAGAAAAAAAGCAATGAATTTCTGGTGTTAATTTAGTATCCTGCTACTTTGCTGAATTCATTTATTAAGTCTAGTAGTTTTTTGATGGAGTGTTTAGCGTTTTCTATGTACAATATCATGTCACCTGCGAATAATGGCAGGTTTACTTCTTTCCCAATATGGATGCCTTTTATTTCTTCTTCTTGTCTGATCAGTATGAGTAGCACTTCCAGTACTGTGTACAATAGGAGTGGTGAAAGTGGGCATCCCTGTCTTGTTTCTGTTCTTAGGGGAAATGGTTTTAGTTTTTGACCATTCAGTAATGATGTTGTCTGTAGGTTTATCATATAAGGCTTTTATTATGTTGAGGTATGATCCTTCTATTCCCACTTTGCTGAGAGTTTTTATCAAGAAAAGCTTGTTGGATTTTGCCAAATGCTTTTTCTACATTGATTGATATGATAATGTGATCTTTGTCTCTCAATTTGTTTATGTGGTTTATCACATTTATTGATTTGCAGATATTGTACCATCCTTGCATCCCTGGAATAAATCCCATTTGGTCATGGTATATGATCTTTCTAATGTAATGCTGGATCTGATTTGCTAGAATTTTGTTGAAGATTTTAGCATCTATGTTTATCATGGATATTGGCCTGTAGTTCTCTTTTCTTATGGTATCTTTATCTGGTTTTGGAATTAGGGTAATGCTGGATAAATGGAAAGAGCTTGGAAGTGTGCCTTTGAATTTTTTGGAGTAGTCTGAGGAGAATAGGTTTTAGTTCTTTGAATGTTTGGTAGAACTCTCCTGTAAAGCCATCTGGCACAGGGCTTTACTTTGCTGGATGACTTTTGATTACTGCTTCAATTTCTTCAATAGTTATCAGCCTATTCAGGTTTGTGATTCTTCCTGATTGAGTTTTGGGAGCTTGTATTTTTCTAAGTATATGTCCATTTCATCTAGGTTGTCCAGATTGTTGGAATAGAGTGTTTGTTACAATCCTTTGTATTTCTTTGGTGTCTGTTGTTACTTCACCTCTTTCATTTCTGATTTTATTTGGTCCCTCTCTCTTTGTTTCTTGGTGAGCCTGGCTACAGGTTCATCAATCTTATTTATCCTTTCAAGGAACCAGCTCTTGGTTTTATTGATGTTTTGTATTTTCTTTTGGTTTCTATGTCATTTATTTCCACTCTAATCTTTATTATTTCCTTCCATCTGCTTACTCTTGGGTTTACTAGTTGTTCTCTTTCTAATTCTTTCAGTTGCAGTGTTAGATAATGTATTACCATATTTTCTTGTTTTTCGAGGTAAGCCTGCATTGCTATGAACTTCCCTCTCAGGACTGCTTTCACTGTGTCCCATAGATTTTGGATTGTTGTGTTTTAATTTTCATTCATTTCCAGGATGTTTTGTATGTCTTCCTTCATCTTTTTGGTAACTCAGTCATTGTTTATTAGCATGCTATTTAGCCTCTTAAGTGTTTGATTTTTTTTCATTGTTTTTACTGTAATTGATTTCAAATTTTATGCCGATGTGATCCAAGAAGATGATTGATATGAGTTCTATCTTCTTGAATTGGAAGAGACTTTCCCTGTGTCCTAATATGTGGTCTATATTTGAAAATGTCCTGTGTGTACTTGAGAAGAATGTATATTATGTAACTATGGGGTGAAATGTTCTGAAGGTGCCAATTAATTCCATCTGATCTAGTGAGTCATTTAGGATCGAAGTTTCTTTTTGCTGATTTTATGTTTAGAGGATTTATCCAGTGGTGTCAGTGGGGTATTAAAGTCCCCTGCTATGACTGTATTGCTGTCAACTTATCCCTTGATATATTCCAGAATTTTTTTTTATGTATTTGGGTGCTACTGTATTGGCTGCATATATGTTTATCAGAGTTTTATCCTCTTGTTGAATTGCCTCCTTTAGTTTTATGAAGTGGCTTTCCTTATCTCTTGTTATGGCCTTCATTTTGAGGTCTGTTTTGTCAGATATAAGTATTGCTCCCTCAGCTTTTTTTTTTAATTTCCATTCGCTTCACAAATTTTTTCATCCCTTCACTATCAGTATGTGTGAGTCCTTTCTTCTGAGGAGGGTCTCTTGTAGATAGCAGATATATGGGTAATGTTTTGTTATCCATTCAGCTACCCTATGTCAGCATTTAGTCCATTTACATTTAAGGTTATTATTGATAGGTACCTGTTTGTAGCCATTTTTATTCTTTATGCCTGTGTTCCTTCTTTCCTTCCTATTTCTTCTTTTTATATCAGTCCCTTTAACATTCCTTGCATTGTTGGTTTGGTGGTAATAAACTCCATTAGCCCTTTTTAAAATCTATATAGCTCCTGATTTCACCTTCAATTTTGAATGATAGCCTTGCTGTGTATAGTATTATCGAATTCAGTCCCTTGCTTTGCATTACTTTGTATATGCCATCCCATTCTTTTGTAGCCTGGTGTGTTTCTGTTGATAAATCAGTGGATAGTCTAATGGGAGATCCCTTATAGGTAAATTTCTGTCTCTCTGGCAGCCTTTAAGATTCTTATTTTGTCCTTGGTGTTTGCTAATTTAATTATGATGTGTCTTGGAGTCTGTCTTTTTGGTTTCATTTTGATTCGGACTCTGTGTGATTTTTGAATTTGTGTGAGTTCTTTCTTCCCAATATCAGGGAAGTTTTCTGTCATCATTTCTTCAAACATGTTTGCTATTCCTTGCTCAGTTTCCTTTCCTTTTGGCACCCCTATTATGCAGATGTTTTGTTTTGTGTTGTCCCAAAGCTCTTCAGGTTCTCCTCCTGCTGTTTAAGGTTTTTGTTCCAGTTGCTCTGCTTGGGTGTTTTTTCCTACCTTGTCTTCTAGCTTGCTGCTGCAGTCCTCAGCTTCTTCTTGTCTACTGTTGACCCTTATTATTGTATTCTTTATTGCAGCTATGTCATTCTTCATTTCTTCTTGGTTCTTCTTCATTTCCTATTGATTCTTTCACATGTTGCTGAATTTGTCTTCCATCCTTTTCAGTGTCCTTATGACCATTGCTCTGAATTCTTTCTCTGACAAGTTGCTTGCTTCCATTTCATTTACTTCCTTTTCTGGTGATTCCTCCTTTTCTTTTGTATGGGGGCTGTTTCTTCATCTCCCCATTTTTGTTCTTCTGTGGGTCTCTGGTTATGTGGCTCACTCTCTACCACATTGACTGAAAGGCACAAAATATAACATGACAAGACACGGCACAGAGGGAACGAAACACAAATGTATTCACAACATGGATAACCCCAATAAAGGTGACCACCAGAGAAAAGAGAATTAAGGGAATGAATAGAGCACAAAAAATGATATCCAGGAAAGGAATAAATGTAAGAGAGAAAACAAAAAGAAGAAATAAGAAGGGGGGGGGGAAATATACATATATGGGGAGAAAAGTCCACATAAGAAACAAATAAACCAAAAAATGCAAACAACAAACAGGGACAAAAAGGGTGGAGTGGGACTGAATCTGAAGAGGTGGAGCATTCACCAGGCATCTCTGTCCTTTCCAGGCAGGGACTGTCTCACCGGCTGTGTTTAATTTGCCAATTCTAGGTGGATGTTATTGGATTTATTTGTTTCTTCTATCTGCTCTGTGAGAAGGCACAGGATGCGTCCACTTATTTGGCTGCCATTTTGTCTCCCCCTGGACAAACTGTTTAGGAGCCCGTGGCTGGAGTCTTGGTGTCTGTGGGTTTGCAGCCGAGGCAGCAAGTTCCTGGCTGGTGTGGCGGTAGGGTCCAGGGTGGTGTCTGAGGTCTCCATGGGTGGAGGTGAGGCTGGGCTCCTAGTCACAGCTGCTCTCCCCTTCAAAATGGCACAGCCACACTGGGAGAAATTTCAGTGGTGGCAGAGGCTGCCCAGCGAGGGGAGCCTGGTCCACCAGTCCCCAAAAGTTCTGTGGAATATAACTGTCTCTCACCCCCACACACGCAGGCCCCACACATCCACGCACTCCCCTTTCGCTCCCTCACTCACTCACACTGTCTACCTGCGTGCCGACCTGTTGGATGCAGAGAGTGGGAGGCAAGAAAGGGCAGCATGAAGGTCAAACCTGCCACAAAGAGCTGTTTTTGGGTGTCTTTTACTTTCATGTAGAGAGTGTGAGCACATTAGTTAGAACCTTAAATAATATATGTGGGCATGGCTGGCTTACTGTCATAAACGTTTAAGACACTTGTTGAAATCAAATGAAGGTGCCCAAGAGAGTCAGAAATAAAAACAAGACAATGTGAACCCAGTGGAAGACAATTTCCATGGGTAGAAGACTTATACTGCAAATTCTGGCAGGGAGGGTGGTGTGAAAATTAACAGAGAAAATATTGAAATATCGAGTATGGCAATAAGGATCTCATTAGTGACCTTTGAGACCAGCATGAAAACATGCTCTATTTATGCAGTGTAAACATTAAATGCAGCAAAATACTAAAATAGTATCTAGAATTTACATCTGTAGCTCCAAAAAGTTATCTCTATAGTTATGTTTCATATTTTGATGTAACACATGTCATTAATCTTTTATCCTCATTTTAATAATAAACTGAGGCAAAAGGTCAGAAGACATATTTTACAAATGGTGTGGATTAAAGGCCAGAGTTTTAAATTTGGCACATGCACCTTCGACGTCAAACTTAATGCTCTTTCATTGCCACCATGGCAAGCACTTTTTCTTTACGATGTGATCAGCTCATGCATGTAGTTAGATGGTATATAAACAACAATCAGTTCAAATTAAATCATTCCACTTTTAAATGTAGAACCTACCAAGACATCTCATGTCACATAATTGTATAATTCGCTTTAATTACATAATGCTCATATGGTGCTAAAAAAAATTTGATAGGCTGACTTAAAAGCAAAATGACTTAAACCCATCTCAGTTTAAAAAGCAATGATCACATTACTACCAATAAGATTAGTGCTAAGTTTTGGAATTGTAGTCCCTAGGACTACAGGTTTTCTCCTACCCAACTTTAATAGCATTCATAGGGAACTACAGGAGAAGGTAGCAACCAGGTTACATATGTTAACAAAATGTCTTTATATTTGTCACATATTTTTAGTATTTCCTGATTAACATTTATTTGTTTCAAGCCTATTGAGATTATAAAACATAGTTGATCATAAATAACAGCAATCTTTTTTTTATAATTAACCTAATTTTTAGTGATTTATTCAGTAATAAAGTGAGCCAGATTCTGGAACTTTGATCACTTCTTAGGGAGTGAAATCTTGCATTCTAACAGCTTGAGACTAAAAGAAAAAAAAAAAGACCACATTCTTGCTATTCTGATGCTGCATATATTATAGCCAGAGTCCGAGGGGACTTCCTAATTGAGTTATAACCCTAAGACTTCAAATATTAACTATGACAAATTTTGCTTGCTCACAGTATATTAAAAATAAGCTTTTAATAAGAAGAGTTTGAAACTATTGTTTTTAACACTGAACGTAAGGGAATTAGTCAGGAAAAAATTACCCTCAAGACCCATGTCTGGAAACAAGGCAGCCAGCTTCTTTAAGAAAGTAAAAGCTGTGCCAGGCAAGTTTGCTCATTGAGGAGAGTATGTGTGGGGATCAGACAGTGTACAGTCCTCACGCCCAATGGGGAGCAGTGTGCCAGCTGGGTAGTGAAACAAGAAGAAAAGCAAGGTTATCGTGTAAAGAAAATTTTGAAAACTTCCCACAACCTCAACTGCTATTTTTTCAAGAGATTTTATGTTTTTTTCCAGAGGAAAGAAAAATATATTTCATTTTAAAATTAAGTTTAACTACACACAGAAAAATAGTTAACTTACTTTATTTGAATTTTTTATGATACGCCTCAAAACAATCATATCTGGACTCGCTATATTTTTATCACCAATAAATTTATCATCATCCCAAACATTTTCATTTCCTGCAAATTGAGTTTAGTCTATGTCTCCAAATTTTACTTTTCTTATTTTTTCTATTTATATGATGGAAAATTTTACATGCATAACAAATTTCATGTCTATATATATATAATCCTAATATGCAAATAGACTGAATGGCAGAACAACTGAACAAGTGGTCACTATGACATGCGCTGACCACCAATGGGTGCATGTGCAACATGGCGGGCATCTGCAGAAGGCAGCAGAGTGCAGAATATGGCGGGCTTCGGCTGTGGCCTTGATGGGATGGGGAGCAGGTGAGCAGGGGCTCCAGACCAAGGCGGGGTGCTGGTTGCTGTCATTGGGGTGAGCCTCTGGTGGTTACTGAAAATTCTTTGCTCCCATGTGTTGTAGTCCTACCTGGCGTTCTCACCTGCTGCTGGAGCCTGCCCCACTTGCACCCACTGCCAGCACCAGAGCTGGCCCTGATCTCTTGGCGCCATCAGCGTGTGTGAGCAGCAACTGCTGGCTCCAATTGCCTCCAGGGCTTCTTCACCACCCCCTGTTCCTGAGGGGTGGTGAGGACCAGCAGGAGCCGCTTGCACCCTCTACTGGCAACAGCCCCACTGCTCTCACCCACTGCCAGCACCGGTCCCACTCGCATCTGCAGCTGGCGCCAGAGCTGCCACTCACCTGCTGCCAGAGCCCAGTGCCTGTCCCAATCGCTCGGCACCATCAGCGGGTGCAAGTGGTGGCTGCCTGTCCCGATTGCCCCTGAGGGCTTCTCGACCTTCCCTTCTCCTGAGGGGCAATCAAGGCAGCAGCCTCCATTTGTACCCAGTGACAGCACCAGTCCCACTTTCACCTGCTGCTGGTGCCAACCCCAATTGTTCCCTGCCATCAGCGGGTGGGAGGGGGGCTGGCACCATCAGCACCTGGGAACAGCGGTGGTGGGAGCGGGACTGACCGGCAGAGAGGTAGCTGGGGAGCAATGGGGAGAGGGGCTGGGCAGGGGTACGGAGGATGGGCCAAGACCCGCCCCTGTGCCCACTGCAGCCTCGCGGCCCACAGTTCCTTTCAAGGTGCACTAACTCATGCACTGGGCCCCTAGTCCTATATAATGAAGAGTTAATATGCTAATTAGACTGAACAGCAGAATGAGCATCCGGGTGACCTTCCCAATGACCATCCAGGTGACCTTCCCGACGAAGCTGGGGCTGTGGGGGCCGAGGCAGCCAGGGGTGCAAGAGCCGAGCCCCTTGCGTGAATTTCATGCATTGGGCCTCCAGTACTAGTATAATGAATCCTGCTGAATCCATTTTATTTCTGTAATTAACATCAAAGTTCCTGTAACTCTAATGTCCACAGGTCTTTTCCTAGATACATTTCAGTAGTACATTATTTCTTCCATAAATATTTAAGTATGCATCTGTGAAAATGACTATTTAAAAAACATAACCACACATTAATAATAATATTATTAATTAATGAAGTATACAGCTAGTTTTTATATTACTAAGATTGTCTTTTTTAAAAAAACATTTGTTTATACAAATCAGGAAAAAATTAAGGCTCATGCATTACAATTTAATCATCTTTATTTTAATTATTTAATTTCTGTAGGTTTTTTTTTTTTTATTTCCATCTTCCCACCATCACCCTTCCTAAATTATCTATATATAAAAGGCTAGTGTGCTAAGTGTTCATCCAACTGGTAGCTGTGACATGCACTGACCACGAGGGGGCAGATGCTCAACACAGGAGCTGCCATTACATGCACTGGCCATTTAGAGAAACTGCGGCATGGACCTGGCACCCACAAGGCAACACTCAGCTTCCCCCAAGTGGGACACAGGCCCCGCCACCACCTTGGAGTGACATCCCACCAAATCGCAGCCAATGCTGCCAGGACCCCATGGTGCAAAAGGCAGTCCACAGCCCAGCCTAGCCCAGAAATGGTTGCTGTGGGCACCAGGTAATGAAATCTCATAGCAATGCCTGGCTTCTTCACCCTAGTGACTAGCCTCCGTGGAGTTTCATCAGCCCAGGGACATGACTTGCTTTATAGCCAGGTGGACACATTTCACACTTTAACCAAATACCTATGAGGTGTTTTCCCATGCCTCATCTCATTTCAGCCTCACAGAAGTCCTGGAGTAGGTAGATAGGAGACTCAGTAGAATCCTATTTTCTTTTCATTAACCAGAAAACAGGGATTTAAAAAGCTTAGAAACTTGACCTGACTGAAAAGAAGTAAGAAATGGTGGACCTTGAAAATGACTTCAGGTTTTCTCACTGCACAGAATATAATCAAACACTGCTGCAATTAAATATTTTACCCTTTGTTTTCCTTGTATGACCTACAATAATAATCTGCTTTGTGTTAATATTTACTGTTGTGTTGCTGACAATTACCTGAAAGAGAAATCGGGGTGCTTCACTGGGCTAGAAAAAGTTTAGCTAAATCAGAAAGCGGGTCTAATTAAGCAAGTTTATTCTACATATTAAAAGGCTAAGTTGACTCCAGTGTGCATAATACATATAAAGCTCTCACTGGTGCCAATGGCACATGTGTGTTTTGGTCTGTCATTGTTGATTTTGAATTTGGTTGACACTTATATTATAGAAAAAGGGTGAATAGTGATATTAAAATATTTATTCTAATTAATTTCCTTTCAATGTGCATGAATTTGTGCACTGAGCCACTAGTTTTCCTCTAATTAGCTGTTTAACTGAATAACCTTCCTCCAAGCTAGATTTACTGATTTCATCCATTTGGTTTCACTAACATTTTCTTAGTCTTCTCTGTTTTCTATAAACTTGTAGTTCAATCAAAAACTGAATCAGATAGGAGTTCAATGTGGTGTAAAGTTTTATAAGAGTTATTGTGCATTTCCATCAGTATGTGCATTGGTCTAGGCTTATTTTATTTGAGTATGCATTTATTTATTTCATTTTGAGATGAAGTTTAAAATATATAAATTAAAGTCTTCTTTACCATAAAGGTAAAATATTTACTGTTATCTCTAGACTATTTTGTCATGAAATGTATCCATGTTATTTGCCTTGTAAGGCCCAATTTGGAAAATTGAACTCTTACTCTTTTCCAATAAAATAATAGCATCAAACTATGCACTTTAATATGTCAAGTACCAGTACCAATATGAATTCAAATATATGGCAAAAAAAGCAATTTCAATCTCCTTTCCCTGTAAAAACTGCATTTTTGTTTTTCTTTTTCTCTTTTACTACTCCTGCAATATTTCTAAAAACCTGTAAACCATAATAAATCTAAGAGCTGTAGAAGAAAAACAAACTGAATTAATAGCATGAGGAGGCATGGGTAATCCTAGTTTTTAAGAGTATATCTAAATAAACTAAATTAATAAATTAATTATAAATTATAATTTATAAGCTTTAAATAAATTTATTTCTAATAAAATATTTATCTCTTTGTTCAAAATGTTTTAAATAATCAAACTACCCATAAGGAGTGTTATTGTTTCTGATAGAAAGTCATGGTTAAGAAATGTTGAGGAATGTGGTTTTATAACCTTTAGTTGGATTGGAATTTTGTACTGATTTCTACGACAAGATATTTTCTGTATATTGGATACTCCCTATGTGTATAATGATCTGTATCTATATATGTGTATGTATCTATATCTATATTCTACAATAAAATTCCTTCACTGATTAAGAGGCAGATCAATCAATAGTTAAATATCTCTCATTGACTTAACAGCAATCTTTGGAGTTATGTTTAGAATAATTTCTGACACTCTTGGCATGCCTCCTGACATAGCTCAATATCTACAAATACCACAATAGACTTCTTTTTTCATTGCAGTTAGTATTGGCCAAAACATATTTTTGGAAATTGCCATTTTCTTTCATAAGTTCATGTTTCCTACTTACAAATCTTGCCATTCATAATTGTAAGGTGTTTATAAATCTTAAATATCTGTTACTGTGTAGTAGTGATGATTATGCCATGGGAAACCTTTGCACTTTAGAAAAGAGGGAAAATTCAATACGATTCAGGAAAATTGGACTGGAATGCATGGTGTTCCCCTGGGGAGGATGGTTCCCGGGCTCTTGTCCAAGTAGAGTTGAAGAATGAAACCATGGTCAAAAGGTGGTATAGTAAAAGGTGGAAATTTATTGAGAAACAAGTACAGACTCCCATGTGGGGAGGGGGACAAAGTCCCATTGAGCCCCTTTTCTCTAGGGTTTATAAAGGCTCCAGTTCTTTGTGCCTTGACATCCCCTCTGATTGGTCACTATCCCCTTAGATTGGTTACTATAACAACTTCAGAGTTCAAACCTCATGTGAGGTAGTGAGGTATGTAAGACTCTCCTCTTCTTCTCCCTTTTGTTTTCCCATTCCCTTTGGGCTTTCCTCTTTCCTCTCTGAATGAGGGAATTCCTTCCCTTTATTTTGTAAATGTATACCTTCTGCTGTTTCCAGCTCCCTTATTCTTTGGAACTGTGTACCTTTTGTAGCTCTCAGCTCCCTTATTCTATGGAAACATACCTTCTGCAGCTCTGTGGCCATGTGCTTTTTCCATGGACCCCTTAATTTCTAAAATTTCCTAGTCCTGCCTATTTAACCCTAAAACCTCCTATTTTACCCCTAAAAGCTCTTTTAAATATAACCTCAAGTTGTGCTTTTTAAACTGAGGAATGCAATGAACTGTCAGAGGATGTCCAAAACCAGAGGATAAAAACAATGCACATACATACTTTTACATGACTCAAGTGATTGAAAATTTGTGTGTCTGATTTTGTTGTTACTTGAAAATTTGAAATCTGGTAATCATAGAACACAAACACTTTTGAAGTGAGGAAGAATAAATTGTTAAATTACAAAAAAAAAAAATTATTCTGTTTTCACCAGTGTCATGAACTCTTATTCTTTTCCAATAAAATAATAGCATCAAACTATGCATTTTAATATGTCAAGTACCAGTACCAGATTTAAACAACTGCTTGTGTGAGCTGAGTTGGATGAAAGTAGGTAACCAAGACCACTTAGTTATCCAGAGTGGGGCAAAAATCAGGTTCACATTTGTACATATGGAACATAATACAATAATTAATACATAATAATATAAGAATAAATTCTGTTTTGCATACTCACAACTACAAAGCTACTTTTCCCCAACCCTGTATTTAGAATAATACTATATATGAAGACAAGTAAATAGCACAATATTTAATATTAAACTAATAAGTAGGTGCTTCATGGGGGTAGGGCCGGCAGGGTCTGAGTCTCGCCCACTTTCAAGGTGCATGTGGGTGGGCGGGGACTTGACTCTGGTTCCTGAGTCAAGTTCCAGAGCCCCAGACCCTGACAGAAGGAAGATTTTCATATATTTTACTAATTTTCTTTCATCTCTGACACTTCTGTTATAGAGAAAGGGCAAAGAGCAATATTAAAATATTTCCTCTAATTCTCTTTTAATGTGCATGAATTTCATGCACTGGCTCACTAGTATTTCTATAATATAATTCCAATGTAATAAATGTTCTCAATTGTTGAACCTGTCAGAGTATTAATTTTTTAAAATTTAACCAAACATCTAATGTTTGTAAACATGGCACTATAGCATTTCATCTAAACATGAAAAAAACCAGAAAGGAAATTATTTTTCTAGAAGATTGAGCAATTTGAAATATGTTTGGTTATGTTATACTGTATTTATATCTATAATAATAAAAGTGTAATATGCTAATTAGACTGGATGTCTTTCCAGATGACCTTCCAGATTAAGCCTGGGCTACGAGGGAAGCCCAGGTCCTGGGTGCCAGAGGGAAGCTGGTGCCAGGCAGTCAGGTGAAGGAAGGCCTACTCTTGCAAGAATTTCGTGCATTGGGCCTCTAGTTACGTTATGTTATGTTATGTTATGTTATGTTATGTTATGTTATGTTATGTTATATCATATTATATTATATTAATTCTATTCCCAGTGCACGAAATTCATGCACGGAGGGGAGTGATTCCCTCAACCCAGCCTGCACCCTCTCCAATCTGGGACCCCTCGAGGGATGTCCAACTGCCTGTTTAGGCCCAATCCTACCTCTCACAATATAGGACTGCTGGCTCCCAACTGCTTGCATGCCTGCCTGCCTGATTGCCACTAACCGTTTCTGCCTGTCAGCCTGATAACCCCCTAACCACTCCACTGCCAGCCTGATCGACGCCTAACTGCTCCCCTGCTGGTCTGATTGCCCCTAACTGCCCTCCCCTGATGGACTGGTTGCCCCCAACTGCCCTCCCCTGCTGGCCCGGTCATCCCTAACTGCCCTCCCTTGCCAGCCTGGTTGCCCCTAACTGCCCTCCCCTGCTGACCTGATTGCCCTCAACTGTCCTCTCCCTGCTGGCCCAGTCACCCCTAATTTCCCTCCCTTTCCAACCTGGTCGCCCCTAACTGCCCTCCCTTGAAAGCCTGGTCACCCTAAACTGCCCTCCCCTGGAGGCCTGGTTGCCCCCAACTGCCCTACCCTGCTGGCCATCTTGTGTCCACATGGGGACAGCCATCTTTGACCACATGGGGGCAGCCATCTTTTGTGTTGGCTTGATGGTCAATTTGCATATTACCTCTTTATTATATAGGATTATACTAGTGGCCTGGTGCATGGAATTCGTGCATGGTGGAATTCCCTCAGCCTGGTCTGCACCCTCTCCAATCGGGGATCCCTTGGGGGATGTCCAACTGCTGGCAGTCAGACATTCCTCTTGCAATCTGGGACTGCTGGTTCCTAACCACTTACCTGCCTGTCAGTCTGATCACCCTTAACTTCCTCTGCCTGCCTGCCTGCTTGATTGCCCCTAACCCCTCTGCCTGCCTGCCTAATCACCCCTAACTGCCCTCCCCTGCCTGCCTGATCTTGCCCCCAACTGCCCTCCCCTGCCGTCCTGACCTCGCCCAGTCTCTGTCTCTGTTTCTCTCAGCAGTCCTCCAGGCCTCCCTGCCTCCCTGTGTCCCTCTTCCTCTTTCCCAGCTGGGAGGGGGCGGGGTCAGTGGGGCCACTTCACCCTCTGCCGACCCTCCCTTCTATCCAGGCCTCTTCAGGCCCAGTCTGTTTTGTTTCTACATTCTGAGAGAGGCTCCTAGAGCGAGCTCGGAGGGAGGGAAAGAAAGAGAGAAAAGGCTGTGAGCTGGTGGGTGCTGTGTGTGTCTATGTATGTATGCGGTTGTGAGTGAGTATGAGTGCTGGTCCCACCTCCCCCGTCCCCATCTCCACTGCCACAAGTCCCCACCCACCAGAGCCTGCTGTGCGTGCAGCCTGGGCATTAGGTCGAGCCTCTGGTTGTTGCAGATGTGACAGACCCAAGGTTTTTTATATATTATATTATATTAATATTATAATGACAAGTGTTAATAAAATGAAAGTTTTGCTTTATTTTTAAAGAAAAAGAAGAGCCCTTTCATGCCATTTCTTCAGACTCCTGAAGGATCTATGTTTAGTGATGTCTCATGAGAATATATGGGAAACCATCTCTACCATGGTCCACATTTTTATCGAGGAAAAATTTATTTTTCTATAGGAAAAACACAGTTCTCTGACATTACACAGTAGCTCTGAGATGAATAGTTTTATGTGGCTAGACAGCTGGTAAACCATTATTTGTTGGTGTGTTTGAAATGATTAGCATTTCGATTGGTAAAGTGAGTAAAGAGATTTACCCTCACCACTGTGAACTGGCATCCAATCCATAAAGTGTCCACATAAAACAAAAAGACAAAGGAAGGGTAAATTAGCTTTCTCTCTTTTCTTCTTCTTCTTCTTCTTCTTCTTCTTCTTCTTCTTCTTCTTCTTCTTCTTCTTCTTCTTCTTCTTCTTCTTCTAATTGTTATTGATTGATTTTTAGAGAGAGAAGAAGGAAGGGGGAGAGGTGGAGAGAGAGAGAGATACATCGATTGGTTACCTCCTATAAAACGCACAAACCAGGTATGTGCCCTTGACCAGGAATCAAACCTGAGACCCTTTGGGAGTAGGGCATGTGGGCTAACACTCTAACCACTGAGAAACACTTAGGCAACTTTCATTTTGGCAACTTTTCTCTCTTTTTGGGCTTCCATGGCAACCTTCTCTCTTTTGGGCTATCACATCCATCTTTTCATGTCCTCAGACCTCAGAGCTCCTGGTTCTCAGGCCTTTGGATTTGGTCGGAATTAACCCTAGTGGCTTTCCTGGTTCTCCAACTTGCATGAGCCAATTCCTGCAATATATTTTTAATTGGGTTATGTTTTTCCAGAAAATACCACCTCTTTTTCTCAAAATTTTCACCAGCAATTAGGATATAGGAGGTTCGTTCTAGAAATTAGAATAGTTGGCAAATAATAATAATATATAAATTCTAGAGCTAATGTACTCTTTATTCTTTTAGCAATTAAGTAATTCAGGAATAATGTTATACAGAGCATTAGTATTTTGGCTTGGAATAATTTTTTCCTCAGAACAATTAAATTATCTGTATGGGCTCTTAGATCATTAAATATTAATAGCCAAAATGTGCATTAGTAACAACTATTAATCTGGAAATCTTTAAAGGAATGTCTGCAATTGTAGGTAAATGCCTGGACATTAGCAGATTTAATTGTATATTAGCTAACCCTGCAGGTTAAAAATACAACAAAGGGGTAACATTTATGCTACCAGTGATCAGAATCACAAATTTACAAGGTGTCACCAAAGTGTCATCTCTAAGAAACCTTAGCCACATTCTGCATATTTTAGGGTCCTCACTCTCATTTTCTGTCTCTCTGCCTCCCCCTCTCTATGACTTTGTCTCTCTGCTTCTCTCTCAGCAGTAATAACCCAAGTGTAAGGATCTAAAACTATTGTATAAGTAATTTTGAACTTTTGACTTAAGTATTTGATAGATATGGTGGAAATGTTATTATGCTTTATCATCATAATAATAATGATAACGTTTAGAATACAAATATTATTTTACTTTTTTGTCATTGATTTCAAACTTCTCTTTAATCAAACTATTTAATGTTATTACTTTAAAAACAATTTAAACTTTATGTTTCTTGCTTCTCTTAAACATTACTTTGTGAACAAATTGAAAATGTTATTTAAAGGGCTGGCTTGGTTTACTAGTCAAAATTTATTTTCTGTAGTAATAATGCAAAAAGAAATAAAACCTTGATTTTATTATACCTTTTTAAAGTTTATAACCAGAATAGCGTGGCATAATTCTTTAACATTTAACAAATACTGAAGTTAAACTTTAAAATATAAATATGAAAAGACCTACAGACATATAAGGATATTGCTTTTGGTTTTTCTTAGATCTATTGTTGGTGAAAATATAACTGAAACTTGGTCAGAGAAGTAGTCAAAGAAGGAGTTACAAGAGGAATCAAAGGAAATCAGCCACTAACCAAGAAAATACAGAGTGCTTCTCTCCTTGTTTTATGTGGTGCTACAGTGTTGCAAAATGTCCCTTTCTTAGATATAGCTTTTAGACAAGTACATTTCACTAGAAACTGCATTTTAGATAAATGGGTTTCCCATTGTTCTGAAATTTGGAAGGTCACAAAATAATGGTCACTTTTGAGGGGGGAAAAGTCATTTTATCTTTCCTTATAGACTTTTCCTGGTGGTTTTTGTTTTAAAGTAACAGAGCCCTGTACATAAGAAGATTTATAGAGTCTAAAGATAGTGGGTACAGTGTCAAATTAATCTGCGTGATTTATTACAAATCTGAGAATGGCCCCTGATCTTGAAGGGTCTGAGAGCATGGCCTTGATGGCTTACATGCTATGACTTGACTCACTGACCTTCACCCTTGGGGTTTTAAAATCATTTTGTGGAACTCTTGAGGACATTGTTATATCCAAGCAGTACTGTCTTCCTTGCCATTGGCTTTTATCTTCAGATGTCTTTTTTCTAAATATCCACACAACTTACGTTGTCTAATAAGAACAGCTGATGGATAAATAGGTTATCTGGGCTTTAGTAAAATAAAATATTTTATACAGAAAGTATTAGACTTTAATTGTTCAATGGGTATCTATAATAATAAAAGGGTAATATGCTAATTAGACAGGATGTCTTCTGGATATCATTCTGGACACCCTTCCTGACGAAGCTGGGGCCGGTAGGCCAGCCAGGTTGTCTCTGGGTAGCCCAGGGGAAGCCAGCCCAGGTCCCAGGTACCTGCTGGTGGTTAGAGGAGGGAAGCCTGGGTCCCGGGTGCTGGAGGGAAGCCAGTGCCAGCAGCTGGGGTAAGGAAGGCCTACTCTTGCATGAATTTTCATGCAGTGGGCCTCTAGTAAAGTTACAATTATACATGGTAAGTTCTAGAGATCTACTGTACAAAATAGTAGTTATGGTTAACAATAAGGTAATATATATTTGAAATTGCTTAAGAAGGCAGACCTGAGCCTGGCCAGTGAGACTCAATGGTTGAGTGTTGACCTATGAACCAGGAGGTCATGATTCAATTCCCGGTCAGAGCACATGCCTGGGTTGTGGGCTCCATCACCAGTGGGGGCATGTAGAAGGGAGCCTATTAATGATTCTCTCTGATTATTGATGTTTCTATTTCTCTCTCCCTCTCCCTTCTTCTCTGAAATCAATAAAAATATATTTAAAAAAAAGAAGGCAGACCTCCTGTTGACCTCTTACCACTCCCCCCACTCAAAAAAAAATCCAACAAACACAAGGAAACTTTTGGAGGTGATAAATATGTTTATTACTAAATTGTGGTGATATGCATACGGGTATATGCCTATGTCCAACCTCACCATATCGTATAGATTAATTATATTCAGTATTTTGTATGCCTATTTTACCTCAATAAACCTGGGGAGAAAAAGAAACACTACTTTTGGATAAAATGCAACTTTTCTTGCCTTTTCAGGAAAAAAAGGAAAAGTAGGAGGAAAAAGGTGTACCAGTTAATAATATGGATTTTTTTCAATAGATGGAGTTACACATATGTTGATATATATTCAATTTGATATGTATGTTGTTTTGTTGTATTAACAGAAAGCTTCGAAACTTCATATGTCAAATTTGCTGAAAGTGTTAACATCATAGATATTTTTACGCTTAAAAAATGCTGAATCTCGTGACAGAAAAAGAGCATTTGCAGGAAGTTTTAATTCATTATTTTGAAGAAAAGTGCTGCTGAAAGGTATAGTATACTTCGGGAAGCTTATGGTGAACATGATCCATCTCAAGATACTTGTGAAGGCTGGTTTAAATGCTTTAAAAGTGATGATTTCTACGTGAAAGACAAAGAATGTCCAGGTCAACTGAAAAAGTTTGAAGGCCAACAATTACAAGCATTATTGGATGAAGCTGGGTGTCAAGCTCAAAAACAACTTGCAGAAAGATTAAACGTTGCTCAGCAAACAATTTCCGATCATTTACAAGCAATGGGAAAGATTTTAAAGGAAGGAAAATGGGTACCACATCAATTGAATGAAAGACAAATGAAAAACCAAAAAGTCATCAGTAAAATATTGCTTCAATGGCATGAAAAAAAGTACTTTTTGCACTGAATTGATACTGGCAATGAAAAGTGGATCTATTTTCAGAATCCCAAATGCACAAAATCATGGATTGATCCAGGTCAACCATCAACATCGACTGCAAGGCCAAATCGCTTCGGTAAGAAGACAGTGCTCTGTGTTTAGTGAAGTCAAGGAGGTGTGGTATATTATGAACTTCTAAAACCAGGTGAAACTGTTACTACTGATCGCCACCAACAACAAACAATCAATTTGAACTACACTTTGGTCATAAAATGACCAGAATGTGCCAGAAGACACGACAAAATAATTTTGCTTCATGATAACGCACCATCACACACTTTAAAACCAGTTAAAGACACGTTAAAAGATCTTGCATGGAAAGTATTAACCCGCCTGCCGTGTTCTCCAGACCTTGCTCCTTCAGATTACCACTTGTTCTAATCGATGGCATACGCACTTTCTGAGCAGAACTTCAAAACATACGAAGAAGTGGAAAATTGGGTCTCTGCATGGTTTGCCTCAAAACAAGAAAATTTATATTGGGACGGTACCCACAAATACCTGAAAGATGGGGTAATGTGTAGCCAGCGATAGACATTACTTTAAATAAAGCACTTTTGATGATTCTCTTGAAATTATTGTGTGTGTTTTTTTATTACAACATCTGCATTATTAACTGGTATAACTGGTAGAGGAGGAAGAGGAGAAAGAGGGGGGAGGAAGAGGAGCATATATTATTTAGGATCATTATAAATAAAAAACAACAACACCTGAATATTCATAATAACAAATTACTGTTAGTCAAAACCCAAAGTACTAGAACTATCAAGCTAGTTATTAGCATCAGATTTATAAAAGTAATGTATTTGGTTGAATTTTTACATATGTTATTGACCAAAAACCACCAAGAACATACCTATAGTTGAACAAGTTCGGCTTATTACTACTCATTTTAGTGAGAGAGAAGGCACACCATGGGCAATCATGAGACATCTCAATAAGAGGGCACCCAAAATAACTTTGAATAGGATGTGGGCTTGTGTTACCAAGATTTTGAGGAAGATTTAAGGAAAGAAGGCTTTGCTTCATATTAGATGTTGCCAGGAAGTTGGGTTAAATCTGTGATTGCATATCTTAAGAAATCATATATAGAAACAGTTTAAAAATAAAGTGCAACCTAAAATATTTGAAGATTCAAGTGATAATGGATGCAGCATGATTAATTCTTGCACAAGGTGATTTGCTTATAATAATGATTATTGCAATTATTTACTTTATCATTCCTAGAATGTTGAAAAATATTTGATTATTGCTATCTCTCTGTAACTTGTAATTCTTTATATATTTACAACCTATCATTAAATAAATATAAATTTTTAATCTTGGCTGTTTATATATCAAACTTGATGCATCTCATAGTATGTTTTTCAAGTTTTTGTAGAAATGGCAGTATGTAAACTGACAAAAATTATTTAAATTGTCACTGTATTCTCTCCATAAGATATTTTCTATGGCATTATATACCAAAATATATATGTCTCTCTAGATGTGAAATATAAATTTAGACCCAAAGCATATCTCAGGGGAAGTTTGTATACATTACACATACTATTCTTTGCTGGTGCAAGGATGACTTTTAAGTTAACCAGTCATGAAATTTTACCTTAGCCATTTACTAAGGTTGAGATCTAAAAGGAGTCGTTTCACTCACTAAGCTTCATTTCCTGGCCTATAAGTTGGAATCTGTAATATTTATCTTAGTGATATGTTTAAAGAAACACATGTATCAGAAAATTTCATGATAGCTGTTATTTTATTAAGTACTTTAACATTACTATTTAATAAAGTTAGAATGGTGTAGGAAAAGTATGGAGATAAGTTTGTGATTTTCTGTTCCTTGATATGCAGAGATAATACCCCTGTCTTGATTGAAAGTAGGAATACATTCTCAGAATTTGACTCAGAGCCACATTAAATAAATTATGGCCCAGCATTTTAGATTTAAATAGTTTCATGTTTCACCAGAATTATAAATGAATCACAAGAGTAACTTGATAGATCTCATGGTGACTTTTAAGCAAATTATATACATACACCAGCCTGAGAGAAAATTCAGTAATATAGCTTTAAATGCAATATTAATGACAAATTTTGCACTCTAATAGTAGTGTGGGGGAAGAACAAATAACAGATAAATTCATAACATCGTTTGCTTTTGGCTTTAGATTAAAATCTGGATAAAAAGTTTTAAACACACTTATAAACAAAACAATTCTCCCTTTCTCTATTCTTTACTTTTAATATTTATTCATTTATTTATGTATGCATTCTATAAATAAATTTGAATACATATTATGTAAAGGGAAGTAATTCGGGAGTTTTATTTGAACAAAACAGAAGAAATTCTCATGGAGCTCTCACTTAGTAGCCTCAGACCTTATTTGGCAACATTGAAAAAAACTGTTTTATGCTATGGTGGCTGACCTAGATACAAACAAAACAAAAAAAACACATAACTATAAACAAAAAAGTGTAAAGAATTCCCATTTTATTATGCCATTATTTTTACCTTAAAGTATTTTTAGAACAATATATGTTTATTTAAAATTAGCAGCCTAATCTCTCAGGGCTTTCTCGTTATTTGTCTCATTGATTTATATTGTGCAGAGTTGTAGAAATAGACTAGCAAAATCAGTTGCATCTACTGAAACTATCACTAAGAGTTAATATCATTTTAAATTCTTGCAAGGAGTGCATGCATTTGAAAATTCTTTAAGGGAATACAATTTCACAGACTACTGTTTTAGATAAGGTCTTCATCTATTATTATGTGTACTAGAGGCCCGTTGCACAATATTCGTGCAAGAATAGGCCTTTCTTCCCCTGGCTTCACACCCAGTCACCTGGGAGCCAGCAAGTCCCTGCTCCGCCCCTGCCCAGAGCCAGCAAGTCCCCGCTTCTCTCCTGAGCATGGCTCCAGTAGTTCTCTCCACCGCCCCCCTTCCCTCATAGCAGGCATTATGCCCCTCCCAGCTGCTCCACGCCTGCATATGCAAATTAAACTCCATCTTTGTTGGGTTAATTTGCATACTCACTCTGATTGGCTGTAGGCATAGCGGAGTGATGGTTAATTTGCATGTTTCTTTTTTATTAGGTAAGATTACTACAACAATCTACTAATCAGTTTCTTAGACGCTTACTGGATTTATCTTCTTCCCAATCAAATATTTAGTGGAAAAATCCAATATTAGTGAAGTAAGCATGATCATATTAACTCTTGCGTGAACTTCTACATGCGAGCATCCTTCAATCTTATGAATAAATCAAACATACGTACCCTTTAATTATGCATTGTCATTTTGCTCTCTCACTCTTTATGTTCCAACCAGATTCTACTAATTGAGAGGTCAAGCTTTGTTGGATTATCATTATCTAACCCTCAATACCCAATATTTGGTTGTCTTAAATCCAATGAATGCATCTGATTTCAGCTCTTCCAAAATGTTATTTCTACTTGCAAGGTTCCACGGACCTTCTCCTCATCCATCCCCTGTCTCATAAACTGGGTTAAGTGCTGCCTAACACTCTCCTTATTTCTATCTAGGACTGCCATAGTTAAAAGTACTTCTGTTTATGCATAATTTTAATTAGCCTGTAGGCTATTTAAGGCTACCTGCTATTCCAATACCTATACCAGTCCTTGGAATGCAGTTTCTATAAAATAAATATTTGTTGGATAAATGAATAAATGAATAAAACAACAACAACAAATACCATTGTACAATGCCATTAGCACTGTACAAGTCTATAAAACTTTATCTGAAACTCATAGAACCAGAAGTGTTTTAGAATTCAGAACTGCTTAGACAGGCAGTATGTTCTGAAAGGTAATATGGTGCAGATACTACAGGTTATGAAATAACCCAGTGGATTACAGGACAACAATGAGTAATAAAATGTGACTATTCCTACTAAGCAGGAATAAATAAATACTAGTAAATAGCCTTATGCCAAATTGGGATAAATACCAATAAATAGTCATATTCAGTTGAAATCAGATTTTACTGCCAAAATATTTTAGGAAGTACACAATGCAATATGCAAATGATATATTATACAATTGTATACCTGAGTATATACATTTTAATAATTAGTGGGTTTTGTAGGTTTGACATTTTCTAGGTATAAAATGTATCTCAAAGTTTCAGACTTTGTATATATTGTTCACTAAGAGATACATTTTCCTTATGAATTACAGGATTACCTAAATTTATTCTTTTTCTAGTTATCCAATAGTGAATTTATATTTTCCTTCAAAATTAAAATTAGTTTTCTGTATTGGTAGAAGTATTAACCACTTTGTATATTAGACAAAAACACTTTACTTTAAAATATTTTTTCTTCTCTCATTTATTTTATTATGTACTAGAGGCGTGATGCACGAAATTCTTGTAAGCGTAGGCCTTCCTTCCCCCAGCTGCTGGCACCAGCTTCCCTCTGGCAACTGGGACCCAGGCTTCCCTCTGGCACCCAGGACCATTTATTCACTCATTGTATAAAATGAAAGGTAATTTGTCAGACACACCAATGCTCCTCACATATGACACTCACTTGGAGCAGTCAGTCTCATGTGGTATGTTCACAGTGCCACTCTTAACCAGGTTTCCATCTCCATACGTATTACAGTTGAATTCAATCCCTAGAGTCATTGATAGAAAGGACAGACTTTGTGTGTCTACAATTTTTTCAAGTTACTTCCCTGCTACTGTGACATGGTCTTTAACACTTTTTACTATAATTAAAAATATGAAATAAAGTGGATTGCAGTCCATGTTAAACCCCTTCAACAAAAGACTGAAGGAAAGGAATTAAATTGATCTGCTCTCCCCCCAGAATGGGGCTGCAGACGACCAGCCTAGTAGCTTGGCTCTGTACATGTTGCAGTTTGATATAGTAGTTGAAAAGCAGCCAGTTTACAGGGAATTGCAGTAATCAAGTTGTTGGGGGAGGAAAATCAATGTACCAAACAGACTTTCAATCTTATTATAAGACCAACACAAGTAAAGACAGGCAGTGGTCCTCCTGTCCCAGCAGCAGTGTGGATAGGGAGAATAGGAAAAAATGACCTCATAACTCAAGAAATATATATATATATATATATATATATATATATATATATATATAATTTGAAAGGCCACTAAGTGTCTAAATGAATATTAAAATCATGAAATTGAAATTTGATCAAAAGCCTTTTCTGTCAAATATAAAATGAAATGACTTAATTATGAAGTCACTTAAATGAGCTAATATAATTTGATTTATTACTTGTGTGAGTTGAATTATAAAAAAAATTGAATATAACTGGTGTTATAAGATTACACAAAACTCAGGGAAAATAGCATAGGGTACCAATGTTTAAATATAGGCAAATGCTAATGAGTTATAGTACACTAGAGGCCTGGTGCATGAAAATTTATGCACTGAGGTGGGGGATCCCTCAGCCCAGCCTGCCCCCTCTCACAGTCTGGGAGCCCTCAGGGGCGGGAGGCAACCCGGCAATCATGGGAAGGTGATGCTCCATCACACCTCTGCTGCTGCCACTGCCGGCAGCGCAAGCCTCAGCTGCCCTGGTTACCTGAGCCTCAGGTGGCCCTGGGTAGCTTGGGGGCTGAGGGAACTGGGGGACTCTGGAGGCAGGCATGCAGTGGGGCTGAGAGGACTGGGCACAGCCATCTTGTGGCTGGGGGTGCCGCCATCTTTGAGGGCGGGGAGTCAATTAGCATATTCCCTCCTTATTGGCTGTGGGCACCACCATCTTTGCGAAGGTTTGAGGGTCAAATTGCATATTCCCTTTTTATTAGATAGGATGGCTTAGTCACATAAACTGATTTAAATACGAGAATCATGGAGTAGATTGGATATTGCAAACGAAATCAATCAGACTTGGAAATTTTCTTTAATTCACTGGCATACTTTGTTTCAAATGGCAACAAAGAGGATAAATTAAGGGGAGATCAGAAGACAGAGAAGAAGGGAGAAAGGTAAGAATAAACAGAATGGTGTTGATTACTCTCTTAGGGGCAGCAAAGGCCTAAATCTATCTGAGGCAGCTCTTGCAATGCAGGCAGACTAGTACATTTCCAAGCATTGTATTAAAATTTCATGATCAATAACACTGAAAGCTGCAAAACATACAAGCAAAATAAGTGCTGACAATTCACCAACGTCTGAATTTAATAAAATGTCATTCTCTGGACTCAGCAGTAGTGCCAGGAGGAGAGGCTATGCTGATTAGAATCTGCAGAAGAATCTCCATTTGTCAGGTAGTAATAAACTCAAGATAGTACCTTTTGTTCCAGGTTGTGTTTACTCTCCAAAATACAGCAGTCAATTCATATTCTGATATAATGCTATTGTTTGCAACACTGAGTCAACCAATCAAACAAAAAACCTTTTTTTTCACCCTGGGGGAAAATCTAATATTATGACCTACTTTGATATTATATGTCCATAATATATAGATTGGAGGATTAGTCCTTTTGTAATTAAGTGAGTTTGGTTCCAAGGGCTCTGGAAATGTATCCACACACCATGCATCTAGTTGGCAATGTAGTTTCATCATCTTTGGCATCTTACTTGTTACTTTTTAAGGATATGGAAAATGTTGCCTTGCATATTTACTGAAAAAGTCAATATCATTTTACTTAAGATATTCTCCATGGATCCAGGCACTAAGAGGTAATTATTTAGAGAAATCATCGTTTTTTTTTCTTTAACAGAAACCCCCTTCATGGGCATTCACAATGCCTAAGAAAACCCTGGTGATCCAGGACCTAGCACATCTGAGAGATTGGCCAAAATATGATTTCTACAGTCCTTTTTTATTAAATAAGTGATGAGAAAGACTGAAAAGACACTTGGTGGGTTTTTAAAAAAATATTTTCTTTACAAAAATGTATTGCTACATGTTTTTTATCTGTTGTTAAATTTTGCTATAATCTTAACAATACTATTAACACAGCATACTGGAATAGTCCTCAGAGGTTTCCTTAAGTGATGAGAATTTTCCTTAAGGTGATATATCTACAAACTCACCATACTGTCCAGGATTGCCTTTCTTTTAAAGTATTTATTCAGGAATTGACTTAGTTATATATTCATGTGTTTCACCCAATTAATCAACATTCATTGGCACCCAGGTATCAGACTCTATGCTCAGCACTTGATGGCTCCCTTGCATTGACAACTGCTGAATGTTTACTGATGTTTGTACTGTCATTTGACCTAATTCTGAACCTTTTCATTCTCATCCACTTTGGTTAGAGCTCTGTCTATTACATAAATTTCTAAACTTGAAAGAGTGTTAACTGAGTGTTAACTGAGATTAACTGGAATAGATTCAATAGGTGATTAAAGATTGCAGAGAAAGCTTTCAACTCTGGAATCTGTGATTTTATGAAACAAAAGCTTTAAACCATAATGTGATGTAAATTATTATTTCTTGATTAAAATATAGAGTTGACCTAGTGTGATTTGTCTTTAGCCAATAGTATACATGTTTTACCTGTTTAAGTCACTAAAGAACTGTTACACTTTCCCAAAAAATATTTATTAAGATATGGCACTTGAATGTGCTATGGGTATGTGAAGCCATACCTAGTAGTTTTGTTGTAAACATCTTTGCTGAAAGCATTTGTGCTGTGGCAAAGATGTTTACAATGAAACTACATAGAACCCTACACTGGAACTTGAGAGTATGTCACTTTACATGGCAAAAGGGACTTTGCAAATAAAACTGAATTAATGATTTTGAGATGGGAAAATTATCCTGGATTATCTGGTGGGCCCAGTGAAATCACAGGGTCTATCAAAGGAAAGAGGGAGGGAGAAGAGGTCAGTATGAGGCAATGCAAGAAAGACTAGAGCCCCTATTGCTGGCTTTGAAGGGGAAGGGAGGGGAACACAAGCCAACGAATGGTGACATCCTCTGGAAGCTAGAAAAAACAAGGAAATACATTCTTCCCTAGAGCTTTCTAAAGGGAACACAACCCTGTAGACACCTTGATTTTTAGCCCCAAGAAACCTTGCTGAACTTGCTGAACTGATTTACAGAATTTTAAGATGATAAATTTGTGTTGTTTAAGTTTGTGATAATTTGTTATAGCAGCCCTAGGATATATTGGGGCTAATGTCAATATCTCTTCCATTATTCTTCAGCTGGAGAATGGTGGAACTGATGATTACATCACACTTTATAACTGTTTTGCTGACAGTCTAACAAAGAAATGAATCACAGCTGAATATGAATATGTTTTGCATGTCAATAGTATAGAGATAATTCAAAAATATGTATTTGAGGGAACATATTTAGAACTATTGTTTGGGCCTAGCAAGAGAGACCATCATCTTAATTCGTGTTGAGGGAAAAACATTATACATGCAAATTCATAAATATTTAAACTATGAATAAAGCTAGATAAGTGGAATTAAGAGTATTACTTATTTGAAAATCACCAAAAGACTGTTAATGGTCAAATGTGCCTGACAGCCTATATTCTATGTAATAATATAATTTTCCAAATGTATACATAGTATTTTTTTTAAACTATAGACTTTTTTAGTGATTTGAAAAAGACACAGTTGGTTACCTGGCAAAATGTGAAATACTTAAATTTATGAAGCACTCCCATCTCTCACTTGATGTCACTTCTCACCTCAGTACTCATTGCAGGCCCCATGGGAGGAGGTGCCTCCACTGGGACAATCCTTCTATTCAGTATGTTCATCTGGACTTCTCTAGCTCCCCCCTTATAAAAACTGCCATCTTCTTCTTTAGAAAATTGTCATTTTCCAGGCCTTCAAAGTGTAAAATGTTAATATATTTTTTGGGGTCAATGTTGAGCAAAGAGGAAGAAAACCACATAGGGGCTGCTAGGAGAGTCTGGAACAAGGTCTCACTATAAACCCCACCCCTAGTGTGGGTTCCATAAATTGGAGGGAGCTCAAAACCTGGAGCTTCAACCTGAAGCATCAGGCACTGGGCATGCCAACCCTGAAGACACAGAGTTGAGAGTTGACTTCCCCAAACACCTAACTTTGAAAACCAAAGGGGTTCATGTCCTAAGTCCCATAGGCTGTAGCTATGGGACAAACAACTCTGAAAGGGCTCAAGTGCTCAGAGTCACTCACCCCAGGGTGGAGCTTAGAAGCATTTATGACACCCAGACTTAAAGTGAAGGAGGACTAAAGTGATGGCTTTAGGGACAGACGCCTAAGTTAACGCAGACATCCGGGAGCCTGCTGGAGCATGCTCCTAGGACAGCGACTGGTGGGAGCACCTTCCTGCTCTCCCTTTGCAGTGCTGAGAGCACCAGGAGCTCCAAGAAGGGAGCTTTTCCACATATCAGAGACTAAAAGATTCAGTAACATACACCTTTACAATATCACTAAGGAATGCTTGTTTTTAATGACAAAAGTGTAGAAAGGTTCTCTTCCTTCTTCTTGGGATTTTCAAATCACATCATGGAATCAATTTTTGTTTTTCAATCAAGGCATGCAACTGGAATTTCATTTACTGAACTACCTATTTCCATTTAAAAAATAAGTTAGAAGCTTTATTTTTATACTAAGTAATGAAGAAAAAGAATTAAAATTTGAAAGGCTAGCAAGAAAGCAACACCCTCTCCTACTTTATCAGCACAACTCTGCTATTGCAATATGCTTGGTCCTAAGGGATAGATCTTAATGGAAATCAAATAGGAAAACCCTGTTCTACGTTTCCCCAGCTTCAATTGCAGCTAAGTAAGGTTGGACATATGATGCATGTCAGGCTAGTGTGACTAAACAGAAGCCTACTCTGGGGAACTTTGGGGAACTGGGAAATATCTTGCTTCTGGGAAAACATTTACTTTCTCAAAAAAAAAAAAAAGCCTACAATGAAAGAATAGAGAAGACAGAGAGAAGTTACTGACCATCTACAGTTTGTGTGCTTTAGCAGTTACACATATATTTACTGAATTATTCAATAATTATGTATTGCATGTCAAATTTGTGCCAAACACTATATAACAGGCATAAAAGATGGAAAATGCATCAGTCCAAACCTTCAAGAAGTATATGTGGAAAAAGAGAAGCTTATTCAGTGCAGAAGGGACATACAAACGAGAATAAAAAAAGACTGTAAAACATCTCAGGCTAGGGAAGGTACTGTAATTGTGTCTTTCCAGTGTGTGATGTCTGAATTAAAAAAGAAAGAAAGAAGGGTGAGTGGGAGGAGAAAATAGGGAAGAAGAGGGAGTGAGAGAGAGAAAAGAAGGAAGATAGGTCATAACTCTCTAGAGTGCTATGCAGAAGCCAGGTGCTTGGGAATTTACTGTGGGACCTTTCCAGAGTTCGTCCTTGTATACACTTCATTTTGCTAGCTTACCATGATGCTAAGTAAAAGTGCACCATGGTCATTTAGAGAAATACTGCATATTTAATTGTATACCAATATATAATAGCAAATTAAAAATTGTAAAAGTCACCAGCTGTACTTGTTTAATAAATATTTTGTGAATGTGTAAACCATGAACCAGCTTGTTTTCTAATAACACCTATTTGTATGGAACACCAGATTATAAAGGATAGATGTATTTTATACATGCATTTTGATATTAGTTTGAAGGAAGGGTTAAAGAAAAGACTGGGAACAAAAATTTTGCTGATGAATGATACGGAACAATGTTTGAGAAGACCATCAATTGGGGCCATATTAAGTGCTTTGTAATATAAACCATATTTTTATTCTTTTATTCTTTCTCCTATTAATCTAAGAGAAGTTAACTTTAGTGAGAAGATCTATACTCAGGTAGTTGTTTTTCCCCCTTATCTTCTAAATTAAAATGAAGTTAAGATGAAAACTAATTTGAAAAGGCCTAGCATGCAAGGCAAGAATATATTAAAATATTGAAATAGAAAACATCGTTTTTATTATTCCTTCTGCTTGTTTTATTTCAGATTATGTTGACATAGGCTGCTTTTCAAGAAAGGAAAAACAATTTAATATATTTGTGAAAACAAGAGACTCATTTAGAGTAAATACTTGGGACTTAAATAAAGAAGTAACCATCTTTATTAAAAAACACAGGCCTGGTGGAGGGTAGGTCCAGGGTGAAGGGTGTCATTGGGAAAAAGAGGACATCTGTAATACTTTCAATAATAAAGTTAAAAAATAAATAAATAACATAGGCAACAAATATTATATATTGATTTTGTTTTATAATTAAAGGTCAAATATACCTAAATCGAGTGCCAGATAATAAACATCGTATTAATATTTGGATGATTAAAAATAAGAAACGATTGTTCCTTGAGAAAAATAAGTGAGAAATTATCCCAAAATAACTCTGTGTAGTGTCTGGAGAAGTAGAAGGAATGATATCTGAGAAAAGAGAAGAAACGTAAGACTAGAAAAATAGATGGCATTATCTAGATAACTTACTCAAAGGATTGTATTGAAACAGGGTAGATATGCACATCCAGTAATTATGTTTATTTGAAATAGAACATTAAGATAAATGAATACAGTGGCCACTTCTTAGCTATTCAGTGGAACAAAAGAATATTTGCCCACACAAATGACATAAATGATTTATATCTATTTAACATTTAATATCCTGATACGGTTCAAATTGATTTAATTAAAATCTGAAAGTGATGATATATATATATGATATATGTGATTATTTATTCTTATCAGACAACAGGGAATGATTAATCATTAATTGTTTACTAGAAAAAATTATTAAATTGTTGAAGGAAAGTATTATAGGAATGAGACTTTTCAAATTTATTTGAGGAAAATGTAATATGAGAATAACAAATAATACTAAGGCTGCAAAATAGCAATAGTGTATGGTTTAAGTAGAGATTAATTGAGTTTTTCTGAGCAATAGCTTGACATAAATCTGACTGAAAAATATTAATCTTATAACTATGTCATAATGGTCTACTATAGAACATTAAAAACAACTCTTAATATGGTTAATAACTTCACACAATAGTTAGCAAATTGCAAAGGGTGCCCTGGCCAGTTTGGCTCAGCGGATGGAGCATCGGCCTACGGGCTGAGGGGTCCCGGGTTCGATTCCGGTCAAGGGCATGTACCTTGGTTGTAGGCACATCCCCAGTGAGGGGTGTACAGGAGGCAGCTGGTGGATGTTTCTCTCTCATTGATATTTCTAACTGTCCCTCTCCTTTCCTCTCTGTAAAAACTCAATAAAATATATTTTAAAAAGGGTTCTAAGATGGTTCTTTACTTTCAAGCTATCTAAGACATTTCAAAGGATTGACTGCAAAATGAGTTAGTGAGGAGGCCTTTCTTGTCATCTGACAAATGAGCATATTTCTCATTTGTCAGATGACAAGATTCATGGTGAGCTCAGGATCCAGTCTTGCAATATTTACTCAAGCCTACTATCTTCTTGCCTTTCCAATCACCATAGTAGTACTCAGTACTGCAGCACTTGCACTTTTTGGTCTTCTCATAATTAAAAGCTCAGGAGTTTAAGGAAATATAGTCTTCAGTGGGCACATGGAATTGTGCTTCTCTACTGTGATGTAGCTGGATTAAAGGAATAATGGTAACGCAAGAACAAGTGTTCTGTTTTTAAGTTATAATTCATAAAGGCCATACTGATAATTTAAACTTGTTGTTATTTTAGTTTTAGTGGTTCATTTTTAAAGTTAAACCATAGAAAACATACCTTAACACTTCTATAAAATTTTATAGTTGTTATCTTATTATTATTAAATATCATTTCTTATGTCTTCATTTTGTTCCTGACCATATGTAATATAACTTACCTGAAAAAGGAATATAATCTCTCCAATAACTCTATGAAGTAAACAATATTGCTATTATCATATGAAATTACCAGCTATTATTATTAAGGGGGAAAAAAGAAGTCAATAATTTTATAACATGCTGTGATAGAGCAAAACATGAACCTAAGTCTGACTGATATCTATAATAATAAAAGGGTAATATGCTAATTAGACCAACCGTCATTCTGGACATCCTTCTGGATGAAGCTGGGGATGGAGGGAAGCCCGGGTCCCGGGTGCCAGAGGGAAGCCAGTGCCGGCAACCAGAGGAAGGAAGGCCTACTCTTGCATGAATGTCATGCATCGGGCCTCTAGTATCAACATAAACAAAAAGAAACTGAACAATTTTCTTAAAAGGAAGAGTAGGAAAGTTATTTTAAAAATAATCATGACCAAGATGGATTTTTCATTGATTTGTGAAAAAAAAAAAATAGCCTAGACAATTTTTAAAAACAAATATCCTAAAACTCTTCTGGCTTCCATTACTTGTACTTAAAAAGGCTTTAACTAGAAGTTTGACATGAAAGAGCAATATTCTTAGCTTAAACTGCTTCAGGTAAAAATAACAATCTATAATCTCTATACTCTTTCTAGTAAAATATTTGTGCAGTGAAATAAAGTGGTTTAATACTTTTATTTTAACCCTTTTATAATTTTGAATAAATTTGGGAAAAATTCTAAAATATATTTCAAAGTTTACTTAGATGTTTATCAATAAAAATATGGACAATATATAAACTGGATTCTGGAGTGAGATTGGTTGGGCTCAAATCACATTTCTGTCATTTCTAGCTGAGTCACTAAGGGTATTACATGAGTTAACACTTGTAATGCACAGAGAGCAGTGCATGACATATAGTAAGCTTTCAAATGAGCATTAACTATTTTCATTATCATAAATGCCACTGAAAACAAGCCATGTTCTGGAGACTTTTAAATATAAATGTACTCAAATAATGTATCCAATGCACATATTGACATTTTATCCTTGATTGCAATATAAGCAACCAATGCAGGAGAAATGTTTTACAAAAGTGATAAAGTTTCTAAAGCCACTTAGAAACTTATGGGAAACATTTAGCAGTTTTATATATAATACAAAGGTCCTTATTTAATCTAAAACCTGTCTATCTTATACACACATACATACACATATATGACGAGAACAACACAAAATTTCAAGAAGCAGATCTACTTTCCTTCTGATCTGAATGTAATGGGTCACCCAAAGAACACGTTGGCCCTTTAAGAAAGAATAACTATATCCACTATCATTAAACAGGTATTTAACTTCAGTTTATTCACTTTCTATGGTTCATGCAAAAAGTTTTTATATGTTATTCCCTCTACACTGACCATTTGATAAATGAAGATTAAATACTAATAATAAATTATTAACTTCTAAGCATTGAAGCATCTCAAATGCTGTTGAATGCTTACAAGCAATGTTAAGGTTTATATGATTGCTTAATCAGATCTCAGTGGGTCATTGAGAATGCCAATGAAATGGAAATTATTGTTTTATATATATTCAAATATACAGTGGTTTCTTAGAGTAACCATTTTAGGCAGATGTGATTTGTGACCATTCATTAGATAATTGAATATAAATCAGGCCCTTTTCCCCCAAAGAGAAAGGCTTAACTTCTATATATTCAATGCCATTTATTGTATTCAGGATTTGAGTTGAACTTCTTACCAATTAGCTGTATTATTCTGTGCTGAAACAACCATTCAAACAGAAGAAAGAAATCAACTATTCATGTCCCTTACAAAATGATAAAGCCTTGAAGATTGAAAAGGTAAAGAAAAAAATCTTTTGTCAAGATTTATAAATCATCAATGTTCTATAAATCTCACAGATACTGCATTAGTTTGTGTCATGTAAGCTGCAGTAACAAATAGACACCAAAATTTCAAAGACTCATTGTAGAATATCTGTGCAAGTGTGCAGGTCTTTGGGGGCTGTTGCACTCACAAAATCTATCCAGTGCTCCATTTGCTAGGCATTCGGCCATCTTCAGCACTGGTTATCCGTGTCAGCCTGTCCTTATTTGCACAGTGAAGCATAAATGGCAACCTTCAGTTTCTAGCGGGAGGAAGAGGAAAGCAGAAAACTGGAGTACATAGGAGATTTTCATGTCCCACCAAGCAACTAACGCTTACCATTTCTTCTCAAATGCATTGGCCTGAACTCAGTCACAGGACCACATCTGCAATGGAGCCTGGAAAATATACTATAGCTATGTACCCTGAAAGCAAAAGTCATGGATTTTGATGAAGCACTAGAAAACATGGCTGGCAAATATATTTATCAGATTATGCCCATCAGAGAAATGGAATAAAATAACGTATTGATGAAAAAGATAAAATAAATTGTAGTAAAAGATTGAATAGAACTAAGCACAATTAAAGGAAGATGCACTTATTGTCATAACCTGGATGCACTTCAGCCTGGCAGGGTGGCTGCTTGGAAGTGTTTTTATGTTTTCACCCCTACTGCTTTTCTTCTGTCACCAAGCTTTATCGAAGTGTGAAAGTTAGTCAAGGCAGAATAGGTGTTTAACTTTTATAGATACAACCACCTTCACTTTGGAATTCTCCATATGTCAAGAATAAATTCAGCTTAGATTTTTACCTTTATCCTCTTGTCAGTATTTCCTAGAATAGAAAATAATAAATATTTAATAAACATACCATAATAACCACTAAATAACATAGCTTTAGTGGCAACATACTGGCATGGAACCCTCATGTAAAAATAAAATCAGACCATACATCTACAGAAAGAGTCAAGAGACCCCTGATGGGCAAAAAACTTCAATGATTAGTTATTTTGAGAAGACTTTGAGTCCCATCATATATGTGTATGTATGTTTGTGGATATAAGATTAAATAATTGCCTTTATGTTATGCACAAATGTTGCTCTTAGATTTCCAAGTGGCTTTAAACACTTCTGTAGAACATTTCTTCTCCATAAGTTGTTTATATTGCAATCAAGACTAAAATGTCAATTTGTTCATTGGATAAATTATTTGAGTACATTTATATGTAAAAATATCCAGATTTTGATAAAGGATTGGGGGATAAAAATTTGGATTTTTTTTAAAGACAAATATGATATTGATATCTGATGTTTGGGAGAACAATGCTCCATTCCTTGAAGTCAGTAGCTGATAGAAGTGAGCAAAAAAAATAAATAAATAAAAATTAAAAAATAAATGAGATGGCAAAGCAAAATTTTACTACATGTGAGGAAAGATAATCAACAAAATCAATAAGCATTCTCAGACAAAATGAAAACAATTGTACAATAATCGATATACAATTAGTTTCTAGTAACCTTATTTATAATTATTCCTGTATTTTATGATGACACTTTTATGGACTAGATGAATATTTTGGGTGATTGGTGTGTGTTCATATGGGGTCATTATTGTCTTTGTCATAGTGAGTATTCCCTTTATTATACTGTGGTTGAACAGTCTTACTTTTTTTCTCTCATTCAAAACTGATAACTTTTCTTGATATCCATTAAGGAGTTGACTATCATGCAATGTCAGAGAATTTATTACTAAACTAGAGGCCCAATGTACGAAATTCGTGCATGGGGGTATGTGTCCCTCAGCCCAGCCTGCACCCTCTCCAATCTGGGACCCCTCGAGGGATGTTGGACTGCCTGTTCAGGCCCAATCCTGGTAGGATCCTGGCAGTCGGATATCCCTCTCACAATCCAGGACTGCTGGCTCCCAACTGCTCATCTGCCTGCCATCCTAATTGCCCCTAATCACTTCTGCCTGCCAGCCTGATTGATGCTTAACTGCTCCCCTGTCAGCCTGATTGCCTCTAACTGCCCACTCCTGCTGGCCTGTTCACCCACAACTGTCCTCCCTTGCAGGCCTGGTCCCTCCCAACTGCTCTCCCCTGCTGGCCACCTTGTGACGTCCATCTTGTGTCCACATGGGGGCAGGATCTTTGACCACATAGGGGCACTTGTATGTTGGAGTGATGGTCAATTTGGATGTTACTATTTTATTAGATAGAATAGAGGCCTGGTGTATGGCTTGGGGCCAGTTGGCTTGCCCTGAAGGGTGTCCCAGATCATGGTGGGGGTTCCCTTGGGGCATGAGGTGGCCTGGGCGAGGGGTCTGTGGTGGTTTCCAGGCCAGCCACGCCCCCTGGCCACCCAAGCGGAGGCCCTGGTGTCTGGGATTTATTTATCTTCTATAATTGAAACTTTGTAGCCTTGGGCGGAGGCCAGGGCAGGCCAGGAAGTTTGGCTTCCTCCATCACCAGGGAAACCCAAGCCTCCTGCTCGCTCTGTGGCCGGCTGCCATCTTGGTTGGGTTAATTTGCATACTCACTCCTGATTGGCTGGTGGGCATGGCTTGTGGGTGTAGTGTAGTGATGGTTAATTTGCATGTTTCTTTTTTATTAGTGTAGATATACAATTCATCTTATTTGGATAGATTATGATAGATGCTACTGAATTTACTCAAGGAAAATTACTTTTTCATGACATTAAATGAAAATTGCAATCAGAGAACCAAACATGTTGAATACCAATTGCAGCTTGCATTTACACTGTTAACCTATATGTTACTGATATAACTAAAGGAATCTTAAATAATGTAAAATACTTGTGTTTGAACATTTAATAAACATGATGTCAAATCTTAGTTCTTTAACATAATCATGTGCCTTGGAATATAAATTGGTAACTCTTTTTGAATGTCACAAAAATGAATTTGCCATTTATAAAGTATAAATGGTGATTGTATGAGACAATGTGTTTTACAGGCTTTTGACATTGCCTGGTGATTGCTAAATAGTAATATTGATTATGGTTATTTTATTATGTTTGTGGTTCTTATCTCATCTTACCACCTGCTGAAATATGCATATAGTTTTGTCTGTGATTTGTTTTCAATATTAAATGAAAAGATATTTTTAAAATATGTTTAATAGCCTGTATTCCACTGAGCATTGACATAATTTTGGGAGTTATTCTAGATAAGAGGTCGACTTCCCTCCTATGGCCTGCACTGTAATTTGAGAAAGGAGTGGTGTGTGTATGTGTACCTGTGTGTGTTTATTTTTATACATAGTATCAGGCATTTGCCTTAAAATGTAGGGCTTATAGTGTGTGTCCCACATGGTAATTTTATAAATGCTAGATTTCTTAGTACTTAACTAATTTGATATAATATACATGCTTTATATCTATGTCACGTATGGGACCATGTCCATAAAAAGGAGATGGATCCTTATAGCATCTAATATTGGCTCATTATTAGGAAATTTATTCAATATTACAAAATATGCCAAATTTGCTAACATTTCTAAAAAAAATGATTACTTATCATTGAAAAAAAATTTACTTGGTTTTCTTTTTAAATTTTTTTTCTTTATTGATCAAGGTATTACATATGTATTCTTATCGTCCCATTGCCTCCCCACTCCCCCCTCCCACTTATTCCCTCACACCCCTGTTGTCTGTGTCCGTTGGTTAGTCTTCTTATCACTGAAATTTATTCACTTATTGGTACATTCACATTACTCCAGAAATATTGGCTTCCACTAATCAAATTTAGAGAAAGTTATTATTTACTCAAAAACATTTTCAGAGCCCACTCAGCATGGCTCAGTGGCTGAGCCTTGACCTATGAACCAGGAGGTCACTGTTTGATTCCTGGTCATGGCACATGCCCGGGCTGCAGGCTAGATCCCCGGTGGGAGCGTATAGAAGGCAGCCTATCAATGATTCTCTCTGATTATTGATGTTTCTATCTCTCCCTCTCTGAAATCAATAAAAATATACTTAATAAACATTTTTAGAGCTTATTCTGTATAGTAAACACTGTACTTGGTAGCAAAATATAGCAATGATGACAGAGTTACAGTTCTTGTCTTCATGGAGCTTACAGTCTGGAAGGAGGACATGTGAATATAAGAATAATGTATTTCAGAGAAGTTTAGTGTGACACTGAACTAGAACAGGAGAATACAAGTCATATTCTGAAGCTTTTTATGTTTCAAAACACTAGTGTTATTTTCATATTGTATTATTCTTTTATTACATTTCACTATAATACATATTTTTAATATTTTATTCTTATCTAAACATTTCTATATTATAGTATCAAATAGGAAAAAACACACGTATTGCTCTAGAAATTGATACCAATGAAAATTACTGAATGTTTAGGGTATATCAATGGAAAATACACCATTAAGTTTGTACAGTTTGTTTGGTGCATATCCCTTCTGGTTTCAGGTTGGCACAATGGGGAATTAGGCATGCCTCTGACAAAAGCCTGTGTATAGACAAATTGTAGTTTGCATGAACATGATGTGTCAGCTATTATAACTTACTGAAGTTCTGATGATGAGTCCTGACATTTTTTTTAAAGAATAGTTTATTGATTTTTTTAGAGAGAGTGGAAGGGAGAAGAGAGAAACATCAATGTGAGAGCATAGGGATTGGCTCATCCTACAAGCCCTTTACTGGGGATCCAGCCTGAACAGGGCATGTGCCCTGACTGGGAATTGAATCAGCAACCTCTTGGTGCATGAAAGGATGCCCAACCAACTGAGACACATATTTTAGTCCTCACATTTTTATCCATGCTAGAAAACTGAAAGACCAATATTTAATTGTTGTCTGAAATCACCAACTTAAAAGAAGGCTAGTTGATTCCAAGTTTTTGAAGTTAGGTCAGTTGGCTCATCCTGAAATTCCAAAAGACTTTTCTAGGTTGATGTGAAATTAGGAAAATCTAGGGAGAATATATAATATTTCTAGGATGAGAAAATACTTCAGAGAACTTTTAAGATCTCAATCTATAACTCCTCTTTAAACACAAATTTCCTTGAATGAATCTTATGGATTATCTAAGCAAATCAAACCAAAGCTCTGGATAATTGCTAAAGAGTGTCCAAAATGCTGCTTTCTGTTAGCATTCAGTTTGGTACCTTTTACACAGTCTAGTCATTATAATACAAACTTTTCTATGTATTTCTGTCTATTAATAGCAACAACAGCCCTGACTGGTTTGGCTCAGTGGATAGAGCGTCAGCCTGCAGACTGAAGGGTCCCAGGTTCGATTCCGGTCAAGGGCATGTAGCTTGGTTGTGTGCACATCCCCAGTAGGAAGTGTGTAGGAGGCAGCTGATCGATGTTTCTCTCTCATTGATGTTTCTAACTCTCTATCCCCCTCCCTTCCTCTCTGTAAGAAATCAATAAAATATATTTAAAAAAAATAAAAGCTACAACACAGGAACTCTTTGTTTAGTAGCTTTTGTCTTTGCTCTCTTAAACTTGTCTCTTATAATTTGCTGACCACTATCATTAAAAAGAACATTCATGGTTTGTATGCAAAATTGATCATCTTAAATTACATTTGACCTGAATATGGGGAGTTTCAAAAGGTGGGGGTTAGAAATATGAGTCAAAAATTAATGTATCCATTCTGAATGATAGCTTTGCTGGGTAGAGTAATCTTGGTTGTAGGTTCTTGCTATTATTTTCTTCTAGTTGTAGAATTTCCACTCAGCCAGCTTTCCTGTGGTTCTGGAAGGTGTCCATTTTGTCTTTTAGGTGTAGTTTTGATATTGTTGTGTGAGGCAGCAGTTTAGGTGTTTACCTATGCTGCCATCTTGGTTCCAGCAAAGCTATCATTCAGAATTGAAGGTCAGATAAAGAGCTTCACAGATAAGAAAAAGCTAAAGGAGTTCATCACCACCAAACCAGTATTATAAGAAATGCTGAAAGGTACTCTTTAAGAAGAGGAAGAATAAGAAAATGGTAAAGATAAAAATTATGAAAACAAATACATGTCTATCAACAAGTGTATCTAAAAATCAAGTGAATAAAAAATCTGATGATCAGAATAAATTGGTAAATATAATAGAATCAGGGCCATAGAAAGGGAGTGGAGTGACAATTCTTGGGGGGAAAGGGGTGTGGGAGGTGCGAGAAGAGACTGAACAAAAATCATACACCTATGGATGAGGACAGTGTGGGGGAGGTAAAGGCAGAGGGTGGGGTGGGAACCAGTTAGAGGGGAGGTAAAGGGGGAAAAAAGAGGAACAATTGTAATAATCTGAACAATAAAGATTTATTAAATTAAAAAAATAATGTATCCACATTTGTTTGGCCTTCAAATCTTAATTACACCTATGTTCTGTGCAAAGCCATCAATAACAAAGACCCCACAAAAAAAAACACATATAAAAGAAAAATATTTTATTTATGTTTGGAGCTGTACAGCAGGCAGCACTTTCTAAAACAATAGCATAGAAAATTTCCCAACGTTCTTGTCATTTAATGTTATACCTTTATCTCATACCTATTTATTGATGTAATAGATAAAATTAAATACACATGCAATGAGTCAAGATTTTTCAGATTTACATATTATAAATGTGAAAAATACATATGAAAATATATTTTAATGGGAAAAAAATAAAGTTAATTTTTTCTCCTGCCAGTGAAAAAACAAACAAAACAAAAAACCCTTAAATATACGTTTCTGAAACTATTGCTATTTTTAATATGCTCCACTCCTATCACAATGAATCCATTCTTCAGCTTGACTCCTCATTCTTTTAGCAATTAACACAATTTATCAGGTTATGAATATGCAACAAAAATAACCCATGACAGATTTCTCTATCCTGGTTATGAAACCAAGCTTAATTTTTCCATATGGCATTCCAACTGCTGGCACAATTGTTCTATCTCACTTAGCATTGACTGCCCTATTACTGTCTTCCATTGCCTTTTTTTATCAATGTGTGTCCAAATTTACCATTTCTGCCACTTAAGGCAGAATTATTCAATTACATTTTTAAATGACAAGAACTTTTGAGCAATTGGGTGAGTTTTAAGTGAAGAGATGAAATTAGATATAGATATAATTGCATGACAATCCAATTACATAAACGCATTATGAAATATCATTCTACATTTAATGCCGAAGGTATAAACCTTTTTTATTGCTACAGCTTCCATCTTGCATTATTAACATAAGTAGTAAAGTTGAATATAAAGAACAGGCAAATTGCAAAAGGAGGTGTAAATGTATCCTTACTGTTAAAAGCCTGCTCTCTAAATAGAGGTAAGACACATAGCCCTGTGTTTCAGTTTACTCAGTCTACAAGGCATGTGGGCTGTCTGCCCTTTGTGTACTGACATCAGAGGGATGAGACGATCCCGTGAGAACCACCAGGTGAAATGTTTCAAACTTCTTGGGCATTTGTAACAGCAAAAGTCAGGGATACTGTAATTATTTGTTTGGTATTTTTTGAATAATAACAGACCTTCATGGTGCTATTTCTTTTCATTTAGTTTACAACTTAAATTTAAAAATTAGTACAATTTTAGGAAAAGTATAACTGAATAAAATTTTAATCTATTTAAAAGCTCAGCTCTTCTAATATTTTCTTTAAGAGCTTTAAAGTCAATGAATTTTTAGGAAGCGTTTGCTATCCTGAGGTGGACAGACTTTTTGAAATGTCAATTAATTTTTGATATTATTTAATAGTCAGAAACAAATTATAAACGAATATTTTATGGAAAGCATTTGTAATAATAGTTTAAAAATTAATGCTTTTCCAAAATATGCATAACACAAAAATGTCATGAATATGATACACATACACAAAAAATAAGATATATTTCAGTAAGAATGTTATGAAAGAAGGCAGTATAATCTTACAATGGAAGATCCCTGGTAAAATCATTGTCCTTTGTAGGACCACCTTGAACTGACTGTTAAAGTTATATACTCTGTGCACAAAATGCTTGGTGTACAGATCCACTCTGTCCACTGAGCCCTGGAGCCTGTGAAGGTGTGCAAGTATTGCTCTAGCTGCATTTGCTTAGTGAATAGAGTCGGCCCTGGGACTCAAGGGTCCCAGGTTTGACTCCAGTCAAGGGCACATACCTAGGTTGCAGTCTGGTCCCTGACCCTGGTCATGGTGCAAGCGGGACACAATCAATCGATGTCTCTCTCACATTGATGTCTTTCTCTCTCTCTCTTCTCCCCTCTTCCTCCTCCCTTCCACTCTCTCTAAAAATCAACTGAAAAAGGATCCTCAGGTGAATATTAACAAAAATATGTGCAAATATTATGCAAGAAGCTGCATACATCTACAACAGAACTTAACTAATCCTAAATATTAATGATAAACCACTCTTCTGCAGCACTGAATTCCACATTCACTTGGTATCTAACTTTCTAGCTGCTAAACATCATGTCATCACAGCATACTGCAAAGCATAGAATGAACTGTAAAAATTTGGAGTCTGGTTGTTCAATGTGCTTTCAAATGCCACATTCTGTTTATACTTAATGTGGGCATTTATTTATTTACTAGAGGCCTGGTGCATGACATTGGGGGGGCAGGGAGGGTCTCTCAGCCAGTCCTGACGCTCGCAGAGGATGTCCTAAGTCTCAGTCTGGCTTCCCTCTGCAGGAGGCCACCAGGCTGATCAGGGGAAGGCACGCCCGTACACCCACCCCCACTGCTGCTGCCACTGCCAGCTGCCTGCCCTCCTCGGCCCTCACAGCCACTGTGACTTTGCCCGGAAGGATGTCCGGAAGACGTCTGGTCTATCTGGTCTAATTAGTATATTACCCTTTTATTAGTATAGATTTTAAATGTATTGTTATTGATTTCAGAAAAGAAGGGAAAAGGAGATAGAAACATCAGTGATGAGAGAGAATCATTGATTGGCTGCTCCTGCACACCCTTTACTGAGGATCGACCCTGAAACCTGGGCATGTGCCCTTGACCAGAATCAAACTTGGGACCCTTCAGTCTGCAGGCCAATGCTCTATCCACTGAGCCAAATCTGCTAGTGCAATGTGGGATTTTATTTTGTTCTTGATGCCACACCTATGTGCGCCCTCCTGAGTAAAGATTTAGTTTGAAAAGGAGAAAAGTAGAAGGGCTTATACTCGAACAACTTGGCAACTTCGTCTCCCTCAGAAAATGTGGCCATCGTGAATGTTGTGAATGTTCTCTCTCAACTTTTTTGTTGCCTCCTTCCTTCTTGGATAAAATGCCTAGGAAGTGGTTAGATGTGACAGATCCACAGGAAGTGCTTATTCTCTGGTTACACCCACTTATGGTCTCTGGTTTCCAAGACTCAAAACCAGAAGCAGTTTATCCTCACCCGATTTAAATATTTCCTCCATGTTCTCAAACTTAAAATTGCTGTTAACTGACTTCTAAATTGTGTTATGTCCTACTATGGCTTAGACTGCCAGTATTAATAGAAAAGCTGAAAAAAAGGGGGAGGGATAAGAGGGATAAATTGTTCAATCAATCAGTTAATCAATTTGATGTAAGATAGATTGCATGAACAAATTCATAGGGCTTTCATTTCCTAATCTCAAATATAGAATTTAACAGTATCTCCTTAGCTTAAGAATTTTATGTTTATATATTATTTTATTATTTATTGAATTTATTGGGGTTATATTGGTTAATAAAATTATACAGGTTTCACGTATACTATTCTTTAAGACAACATCTGTATATTATATTGTGTGTTCACTATCCAAAGTCTAGTCTTCTTCCATCACCACTTGTTTATTTTTTAAAAGCTACCTATCTTGTTAGAACTTAACAACTATCAAATATTCAAGGTAAACTAAGTTTTAAAAGCAAACAAACCATGCAATTATTTAATAAATTATAAACACACAACCTCAGTGCAGTTACAGCCCTAGAGCAGTGCATTGGAAATTGAACATGTCTACTTGAAGATTGTGAGAATGAGGTCTCCTGAGATATATATACGGCAGAGGTAAGGTGAGAGTTAATTGGCACAAACTACAAGCATGTCCATGCTTCATCTTAATTCATGAATCTAATTTGATATTTCAGCATAGTTCCAATAAAGAGAGAAAAGACCCCATTATCCCATGAAAACATGGCTTATATTACAACACGTTTCCTACCAAAGGGGAAATTTTTTCATTACTTAATACTAAAGTGCTGAAACCATTAGCATACCCTTTTAGACTTAAAATAAACATCTGTATTATGTGTCTGTGTCTCCCATTGGAGATCACAAGTGGTGTCACATTGCACTGTGGATCCATTAGTAACATAATGGCATCCAACCACAGGTCTAATGGCTTAAATTGGAAAGCAGGGTGCTTTTCTTTAATTCAAGAAAGAAATGAGAGAAAAGGAGAGAAAGAAAGGAAGGGCGGGCAGGAGGGTGGGAGTGAAAGAGGGAGGGAGGGAAGAAGGGAGGAAGGGAGGAAGGGAGGGAGGAAGGAAGGAAGGAAGGAAGGAAGGAAGGAAGGAAGGAAGGAAGGAAGGAAGGAAGGAAGGAAGGAAGGAAGACAGGGAAAGAAAAGGAAAATAAAATTTATCTCTTGATCTTTTTAAGTACATAACTTAAAACTGTGTTTTTGCTAATTAATCCAGACTGTGACACACAAAAAATAAAGAATCAGATGATCTAGTACTTTGAAAAAGTTATTTAGAATATGCAAGAATTAATAAAGGGCATAGCCCATGTAAACTCATTCAACAAGATGTTTTTCTCATGAGATAGAGAAGAAGTGTAACATTTTAACATGGGGCCATGTGACCTAATTAGGGATAGATATCTCAGGACACTTTAAAGTTTGTTTGCATAAACCATGTACATATAAGCTAATTGGGTCCTCAGTGTGACTTATAATAACATTCTTATAGCAATATTACCTCAATTACTAGAAAAAAAGGGGGAGTATAAAATTTGTAGTCATGAAAGTTAAAAACATCTCTATTACTAAAAAAATAGAAAACATAATTCCATGGTAAAATTTTAAGTATTCAAATAATTTGTATTATGAATTCTCTCTTTTCTGCGTTTTGGAAGGATATGAAAAATAGAGACGGGACACTTGATTAACATATCCCACACTGTAACTAAAGCATGGCTCTCTCTGACTGCTAATATGGTAGACAGGGTACTTAAAAAAGAATTTGTTGGGGTGATATCTGGCTCACATATATTGTTTGTTATTGTAAAAGCCAGAGTTTTCCAAGAAATCAAGCTGTATTTTTATTTACTGAATAGTGTCCTAAGGCCACCAAGCTCCATTCCATCTCTCTCTCTCTCTCTCTCTCTCTCTCTCTCTCTCTCTCTCTCTCTCTCTCTAAGAGCCGTGAATATACTGAGTCTGGTCATTTTTTTTTTCCTTAGGAAAATATAGGCATATGTTCACTCATTCTGCCATGTTGCACTTAAGTGATTAAAATTTTATGTTCCAAGTAAGAAGCTGTTAAATAGCTAATTATTTATTCTGTTTACAAGATGCCCCAACTGGTTAGGGAAATGCATTCTGGGGCTGAAAAAGCATTACATTTACTTAGGGTGAGAAGGCCAACCTTGCCACCTGGTGAGTATATTACCAAGTGGTACAAATTAAAAGAGTGCCTGAAGAAAATAAACCACCCACTAAATAAATGGAATATTCATTTTAGAAAGATGTGGAATTATGTTTTATCTTTTAAAAATCCCTCACAGCAATTTATTTGAAATTCATTGTCAGAGAACTAAATTCATTATGTATCCCAAATTAGCTTGTTGAATGGAAGAACATTTAAAATGGAATACATATAATAGAAATTTGGTTTTCAAAAAAGAAGGATCAGAAAAATATGTAGACTTAAAGTGAGATGAATATTATATTTTTAAAATTATGTATCAAAAATATGCACACTAAATTGTTAAAATACATTTAGAATGAAATTAAAAATTGCCACTAGCACCACTAATTAAAACATTTTTATAAAGCCCTCAAAATTAGTAAAATGATTATAACTGGAACACTTGACACAAGTGATACTTGACACTTGAAGAAATAAATGTATATTCTGTAAAATTAATTCAGTAACACTGTCAATAGTCATACTTATGATTTTCACGAAGAATATATGATCTGTAGAGATAATAGTAATGTGTACTGTGGAATACACAAGTGTACTGTGAAAAGTTTGTCACTGGGTTTTCAGAAAGTATGTTCTGAATCAAAAAGTGCCAGAATGGAAATAAGAGCTGAAAAGGTGATGACCTACTGAATCTGGAAAATCCTAAATTTCCATTTTATGGGCTTTCAATCTTCCTTGAAACTTCTGTTAGAATGTTGAATGTCACTGAACTAAGATTTCTATACCTATAGTGTTAGGTATTTCTAAATGAATATATGATTACATTTTTATTGAGAATATTTAGGGAACAGGACAATCTCATTAATTAAATAAGCCTAATTAATAAGCAGCACCTGATTAACAATTTTATAGAGTTTTGTATACTGACAGAAACTATTTTAATGAAATCAAACCTTTATTATTTTTTTGATAATTCAATACATTGTTTCAGGTCAAAATTATGGGCATTAGTTAACATTAAAGCCACACTATGTTTTTCAGGAAAAGGAATAATATAGAAAAGACTTCATTATATCTGGTTTTCTTTTGGATCCTATAACTTAAAACTGTCACCTTTTGTTATTTCTGATGATATAACAGATAATATAATGAATCATACATAAAGTTATGGCTATAAAACCCAATCTGAGTCTTGTAACAAATATCTCAATATTCTGGTCACTGTGCCATTTAAATGTTTGCTTATGGTTTTATTTCCCAGCAAAGACCAGGCTAATACAACATAAAATACAAATGAATTAATTAGCATCATAATTACAAATGTTCTGGGTATAATTTTGTTTTGCAACTTCTTTTACATTGCTTCATTCAGTTTCTAAATTTTCAGCTTAATAGGAATAGTCTTTTTAGCCTTTGTTTTTAAGTACTTAGAACTTGCATGCATTTATTATAACACTAATTAATGTACATTTTATCCTGCCATTTTAAAATTTAGTCTGCCTATAATACTATTGCCATTGATTCAGTTATTAGAAAATATACAACAAATAAAATTATCAAAGTAGTATTTCCCTTCTGATGAAGCTTCATACTATACTGATTTTACCTTTAATCACCTAGAATGTTGTTGGTAAACTACATCCTCAGGGTTAAATTTACTTCACCATTTGCAAATAAAGTTTTATTGGAACACTAGAGGCCCAGTGCATGAATTCATGCACAGGGGAGGGGGAGAAGTCCTGCCAGCCCAGCCCCATAAGGGTCAGATTGGGGCTGAGCCTGTCAGGAGGAGGAGATGGCAGGAGGTTGGCTGGCCAGGCCAGCTTGTGGGAGGGGCTGCAGGCAATGGGCGGCGGGCTCCATTCCAAGTGGGTCAGTAGCTGGGGGAGGGGCCGTGGGAGGTTGGCTGGCTAGCCCCATCCCTGATTGGTGTGGGGAGGCCCATTGAGTGCAGGGCTGGCCCGGGGGAAGGGCTGCAGGAGGTTGGTCAGCCAGCCACTCCCCATCTTGGGGGGGATGGGCCAATCAGGAGCAGAGCCGGCTGGAGGAGTGGCCAACGGGGGATGGCTGTGAGCCCCACTCCTTGATCAGGTGGTTTGCTGGTGCAGTGGGCATCATAGCGACCAGTTGTTCCAGTCCTTACAGCATTCCAATCGCTGGCTTTTTATAAATATAGATTGCCATACCTAGGCCTCAAGTAACACTTAGTGAAAAAGAACCTTTAGGAATAAAGCCTACATAGGAGTCTACTCAGGAGGATTTCATGCATGCTAGGTCTGACAATCACTGGTATAACTTGGTCTTTTTAACTATATATATTTTGTATTTTTTTCTTAGTGGTTACTATAGGGATTAGGACATACATCTTAACATCAGATATATACTACTTTGAGTCTGGTGAGACATAGAAAATCCACACTTTGTACTGTTACTCATATGTGTACACAAATACATATATTTACATATACACACTTGTATATATACATGTATGTACACACATATGCACATATATGCTTTGGGGCACAAACCTATAGAAATTATGTACATATACATATATGTATACATGCATAGTCATGTGTTCATAACGTTTACATACATAGATTCTATATGAGTATCCACATACTGCTAGTCCCAGGTACTTTGGGACAGACATTAGAATGTACATATATGTTTCTCCTTATATGAGTACTAGAGGCCCAATGTCCCTCAGCCCAGCCTGCACCCTCTCCAATCTGGGACCCCTCACAATCCAGGACTGCTAGCTCCCAACTGCTCGCCTGCCTGCCTTCCTGATGGCCCCTAACCGCTTCTGCCTGCCAGCCTGATCACCCCTAACCACTCCCCTGACAGCCTGATTGATGCCTAACTGCTCCCCTGCAAGCCTGTTTGCCCCTAACTGCCCTTCTCCTGCAGGCCTGGTCACCCCTAACTACCCTCCCCTGCAGGCCTGGTCACCCCTAACTGTTCTCCCCTGCAGGCCTGGGTCCCCCCCCCCCAACCGCTTTTCCCTGCAGACCCAGTCACCCCCAACTTCCCTCCTCTGCCAGCTGGGTCACCCCTAACTGCCCTCCCTTGCAGGCCTGGTTCCTCCCAACTGCCCTCCCCTGCTAACCATCTTGTGGTGGCCATCTTGTGTCCACATGAGGGCAGGATCTTTGACCACATGGGAGCAGCCATCTTGTGTGTTGGAGTGATGGTCAATCTGCATATTACTCTTTTGTTAGATAGGATAGAGGACTGGTGCATGGGTGGGAGCCTGTGTCCCAGATCAGGATGGGGGTTCCCTTGGGATGTGGGGCGGCCTGGGCGAGGGGCCTATGATGGTTTGCAGGCCGGCCAAACAGAGGCCCTGGGACCTGGGAGTTATTTATCTTCTACAATTGAAACTTTATAGCTTGGAGTGGAGCCAAGCCTTCTGCTCGCTTCATGGCGGCAGCTATTTCTGTTGGGATTTATGTATCTGCTATAATTGAAACTTTGTAGCTTTAAGTGGAGGCCAAAGCAGGCCAGGGCTGCAGAAGCTTGGCTTCCCCCATTGCCACAAGCAACCCTAGCCTCCTTCTCTCTCCAGCTCAGTGGCTGCAGCCATTTCTGTTGGGATTTATCTTCTGTAATTGAAACTTTGTAGCATTGAGTGGAGGCCTGGGCTGGCAAGGGCAGGCCCGGGAAACCCAAGCCTCCCTCCTGCTCTCTGTGGCTGCAGCCATCTTGGTTGGGTTTACTTGCATATTCCCTCTTGATTGGCTGGTGGGTGTGGCTGGTGGTTGTGGCTGGAGGGTGTAACAGAGTGATGGATAATTGGCATATTACTCTTTTATTAGATAGGATGCCTCAAAGCAGTTAGTGCTGGATAGTGCAAGAGGAATAAAGTTGGAAATCTATAGAGGCTGAAGCTGGTCTATGGGAACTTCTCCAATATTCAGTTATAAATAAGTGAAGAATTAGGTTCTCAAATAGCCTAGCAAAATGGAAGTAATTTCTTATTAGAAATGTACTTGATTGCATACAATGGAGTCAAGACAGTCTCTTCAATAAATGATGTTGGGAAAATTGGACAGATACATGCAAAAAAATGAAACTACGCCACCAGCTTACACCATACACAAAAATAAACTCAAAATGTTTGAAGAACTTAAATGTAAGACAGGAAACCATACAAATCTTAGAAGAAGCTATAGGCAGCAAAATAGCAGACATTTGTCATGGCAATATCTTTACTTACACAGTTCCTCTGGCAATGGAAACTAAGGAGGAAATAAACAAATGGGACTACATCAAAATAAAAAGCTTCTATACAGCACAAGAAACCATCAACAAAACAACAAGAAAGCCCACTGCATGGGAGAACATATTTACCAATGCTATCTCCGATAAGGGCTTAGTCTCCAAAATTTATAGGGAACTCATACAATTTAACAAAAGGAAGATAAATTATCCAATCAAAAATGGGCAAAGAACCTAAATAGACACTTTTCGAAAGAGGACATAAGGAGGACCAAGAGACATATGAAAACATGCTCAAAGTCACTAATCATCTGAGAGATGCAAATCAAAACAACAATGAGGTACCATCTCACACCTGTCAGAATGGCTATCATCAACAAATCAACAAATGACAAGTACTGGGGAGGATGTGGAGAAAAAGGAACCCTCTTGCACTACTGGTGGGAATGCAGCCTGGTACAGCCACTGTGGAGAACAGTATGACATTTCCTCAAAAAAATAAAATGGAACTCCCATTGGCCCAGTAATCCCATTTCTAGGGATATATCTCAAAAAAAACAGAAACACCAGTCAGAAAGGATATATGTACCCCTATGTTCATAGCAGCACAATTTACAATAGCTAAGAATTGGAAACAGCCTAGGTGCCCATCAGCAGATGATTAGAAAACAGTGGTACATCTACACAATGGAATACTAAGCTGCTGTAAAAAATAAGGAATTCTTACCATCTGGAGAGCATTATGCTAAGTGAAATAAGCCAATCAGAGAAAGATAAATATCCCATGATCTCACTCATTTGTGGGATATAATGAACAACATAAACTGATAAACAAATATAGAACCAGAGTCATAGAAGCATGGAACAAACTATCCAACCTATGAGGGAAGGCAGGGGTTAAGGGGATAAGAGATCAGCCAAAGGACTTGTATGCATGCATATGAGCATAACCAATGGGCACAGACAGTTGGGGGTGAGGACATGTGCTGGAGTGTGGGAGCAGCCGGGGAGAGGTCAATAGGGGAAAAAAGAGACTTATGTAATACTTTAAACAATAAAGAATTTAAAAAAAGAAATGTACTTGATGATGAAGCATATCCTGTATAATAAAGATGTAATATGCAAATGGTCATTATGCCGTGAAGTGTAATGACGGACCATGCAACGACCGGTTCACGGATCAGCAGGACGGTAGGGTAGCAAGCTACAAGAGGGCAGCGGAGAGCTACAGGAGGGGGCAGGGCAGCAAGCTATGAAGGGGGGATGGATGGGGGTTGGGGGGGGCTACAGGAGGGCGGGGCAGCAGATGGAGAGTTACTGGAGGGCAGTGGGGAGCTACTGGCACTCGGATTCATGCGCAGGGCTACTAGTATAATTATAAATGTTTGATATACCAATTCTTAATAAGTGACTAAATATAGAGGAAAGATAGACTTATTTTCCCTTCTCTTTTACAAAATGTGCAATTTAAAATATAATGTGTACATTGTACCAGCTCAAATTAAAATTTACAATTAGAAAATTATTATAAAGTAAAGAAGCAATAAAGAACACAAAATCAAAGTATAGGGTGAAGTGTTATACAAATATGATGGAAGCTAAGTACTACGTCATTTCTCTGGATTTTTAATTGTTGGTTGCCTTGTCAGATATTTGGAAGAAGGAGAGAAGCCACCTCTGTGAGGCTGGCAGAACAGAGACATTCCTGCATTGTGAGAAGAGTGTTACCAAAATCGAACAAACATTCACTCTTTCGGGTAAACTCTTCCCCTGTGGTTTTCTTAAATAGCAAATTTCCCACAAATAAATGAAAACTTGTCATCCATATCTTGGTTTGAATTCTTTTATCAGAACATTTATTTTATTTATTAATTCATTCGTATGTGTTCCTTATGCCAGAGAAAAGAATAGGGCCCTGTTAGATCATTACGGAAGGAAGACGTTGTTAGGGAATAGCAAAGAAAGAAAGAATAGTAGAGTGAAAGTATCAATAAAAATAAAATTTACCTGCCATAATTGTGGCTAAATTCATCCTTTAGCTTTAGAGTGCTGACACATCTTAACAATACTTTAAATAGCAACCCCTCGAATGGAAAATTACCTATTCTATGTAAAATAAAAATATGCCTTGTATTTCCCTATAGTCATTTCTAGGAAAGTCAAATGAATTAGCATCAGTAAAACTCCTATTATTTTAATCTATTTTTCTTCCTTTTACAAATGAAAAATTTGAGGTAAATAAGTATTTTGCTCAGGTTCCTGTAGCAAGCTGGGCCGGAGCAAAGATAAGAGTTGAAATCTTTCAGTTCTGGTCCTTGAGCTGTAGGTAACACATGAGCCTGGCGCAGGGGTCCTCAACTATTAAATGTTCCTGAGGCTTAACCTCAGTTATCTCATCCTTCCTCACTTTTCTTCATTTTACAAAACGGGCACAAATCTTTGCCGGAAAAGTCCTTACACCAATTATTCTTTACATGATAAAGGTACAAAATATCTTATTTTCTTTAGACTTATTTTTAACTTTAGAAATGTAGAATCAGCAGTGTAGACGAAAAGTTGCTGAGGGTTATTGCTGTGGACATGGATGTTTTTGGGATGAAAACTGCAGAGTATCTGCCCTCTCTGGAGACATAATAAAAATAGACTAAATTACACTATAGTATTTTTCCAGGCCCTCCAAAACTCCTCAAGAGAACACTTTTTCTCTTTTTAAAAACTCGCAGTTTTACTTCAATTATTAAAGGAGAAGTTGTGCTTAATGAGTGAAACCAGAACAAAGAAAATATTAAAGTGAAACCTGTAATTTTGGTTGAAGAATAAGTGCACCCACACACAGATTCATACGTTTCTCATAGTATATTTATTCTAAGGATGTCAACTACATCAATATATTATAAAAACAGAATGCTGATCAAGTTATTTTAAGAGGTTGAATTGGGAACTATGGTAGAAAAATGTAACACATAAATCCAATTATTTGACATACCTTCCAAAGTAAAACTATATAAAAGTTCTTTTTTATTTTGATACTAGGGGCCAAGTGCACAAATTCATGCACCTTAAAAGGAACTGTGGGCCGTGAGGCTGCAGTAGGCACTGGGTGGGTCTCAGCCCATCCTCCATGCCCAGCCTGGCCCCTGCCGCTGTGGCCCTGGTCCCCTGTCTGCTGGCAGCCACTCCTGCTGCTGCTGTCACTCCCACACTGACAGCGCAGAGCACTTGGGGCTGGCACCAGCATCAGGTGCGAGCAGGGGCCAGGGCCATCAGCGGTGCAAGCAGCGGCTGCTGCCCTGATCGCCCCTCTGGAACATGGGGAGGTGGAGAAGCCCTCAGGGGCAATCAGGGCCTGCAGCTGCCACTCTCACTCACTGATGGCGCTGAGTGATCAGGACCAGCACCAGGCACCAGCAGCGGGTGGGAGCGGTGGCTCCGGCACTGGCTGCGGGTGTGAGTGGTGCTGGCGCCGCAGCAGGTGCAAGCACCGGTCAGGACCACAGCGTGCAGGAGCAAAGAATTTTCAGTAACCACCAGAGGATCACCCCAATGACAGTGACCGGCGCCCCACCTTGCTCTGATGCCCCCGCTCACCTGCTCCACCATCCCACACAGCCAATGCCTGCCATGTTCTGCACATGCCCCCTGGTGGTCAGCGCATGTCGTAGTGACCGGATATTCAGTTGTTCGGGTGTTCCATCATTCAGTCTATTTGCATATTAGTCTTTTATTATATAGAATTCTGATTGGAAGACTATATACTTATCTAAAATAATCTTGCCTCACTCAAAAGTGTTTATAAAGTTCCTATGATATTTTTCCCCATTTTAGAAATCATGATACATTCTTTTGACCATCCTTAGTGATAAACTCTGTATTAATTGATAATGTATTAGTTTCAGAAGCCATTAATAGTTATTTAGAGTCAAGTCCAATAAATGTTTGTTTATTGGGTTTGTATGTTTGAAAAGTTGCTACATTGAAGCAAGATTTTAATGTCAGTTTGGCTGAGAAATAGAAAAAACAAACAAAAACTGCTTACATTACAGGTAGATTTATTTAATGATATTCAAGACTCTCTCATGGGCCACATTGTGCCAGTACATTTTGCTCCGACTGTTCACACTGTGTATATTGTTCATACTATATTCCCAACTGAAAACACAAACATTTACTTTTCATTTTAGTATTTATTAGGTAAAATAAAACAGAAATCCCCATATGTTCCCTGCACCTTCATAGTAAACCCACTAAACTGTAGGTGTCTCAAAACAGAAGAAAAATCTAAAGAACAAAAATACAATTGAGAAATTACAAAATACTACAAATATTGTTCATCAGAGATTTTTGTCAATATTAGTAATAATCAGCCAAAAAGTTAAATATCTATATCTATCTCTCTATCTATCTATCATCTATCATCTATCTTAATCTATATTCTATCATCTACTTTTGTATATAAATGTTATATGTGTGGATAAAATTACATATCTATTTTACTCTTAAATTCTTTTAATGGGAAAAATTTCATTTAAAGAGTATCAATAATAATGTCATTGACACACCAAGTATTAAGATTATTTTCATCTGATGGCTCAAATGCTTTACTACA